>CM062816.1:1072467266-1073845599 GCA_031772625.1 Pinus tabuliformis
TCTTCCTAAGGGACTTATAGCACTCTGTTTTCCAAGGGACCTATTACATTTTCAGTCTTCAAAAAGGGACCTGTACATTCCAATTTTTCAGAGGGACCTGTTACATCTTCAAAACTTTTCTCAAAGGACCTGTGTATTCAACCTCCCTCAAGGACCAGTCAAAAAGAACAGTCAAAAGGTCAGCATGTCAAATGATCAACAAAAGAGTAATGTATTTCTGTTCTTGGGCATTTAATTTCCTAGATTAGTTTTTAATGTAATTTTAGTGACTATAAGCTGTTGTAATTGATTTCAAGGACATCTTCATACATCCACTCATCACCCTTATCCCACCAAATTTCATCATTTCCCTACATCAACCTATCCCTAAAACCCATCACCAACACATTCACCATGTCATATACCCTCCAGGCATACCAACATTCTCTACATGACCGAGTATAATTAAAAAGGGCACGTGGTGAGATGTGTGTTTGTTTTTAAAAAAATATAAAGGATGAGATAGAAGCGGCCTATATATATTCTTCACTCCATACAGTCAAATTATAACAAGCGGCCTATATGTTTTACACCACACACACCTGAATCATGACCTCGCCACCCAGCATTATAGCTCAGCACTATGGGTACGCTCTCAGCGTTCTTATGCTAACATGCATACAAGCGTACATCACTCTGTTTTTTTTTGAATGATTGCATTATAAGGCAAGTACAGGGTATTTCACATCCTCGGTTCCCATAACTTACAAAGTGAAAGTTTGAAGCAAGGAACGCGAGGAGATTGTTATCATTCGAGTAGAGTTACAAAGTAAAAGAGTGAAGCAAGGAACGCCGAGGAGATTGTTATCATTTGAGTGGGGTTACAAAGTGAAAATCTGAACAAGGAGCGCCGAGGAGAGTATCACTGTTCGGGGTCGGTTTACATAGTGAAACCGGTGAGCGCCGAAAAGGGAAGCATCACCATTCTGTCTCTAACTCCCACCACAGTCACATCGACCAGCCAAGCACCATAAATTGAAGGCTGAAGGAAGCGATATATGCCAGGTAACCAACTTGACACTTCTGTGTTTAAATTTTAAAGAGCATAGACAAAGAAGGGTTCGAGGCATAACCCTCTGCCATCACCATGACTAATAGGGTCGAACCCAGTACATTTGATAGCTCACAATACCATAACGATTGCATTGAGATTCTTCAAGAAGCACAGTGGTTACCTTTTCTGGAAAAATTCCATGGGAGTAATGAAGAAGTCACAAAATAATTTGCCTTTACCTTCAATGGAGAAAAGGCCCTAATAGGCACCTTCTCCTTCAGAATCTCAGAGGATACCATAGCTCAGGCAATTGGACTCAGCCCTGAGGGAGAAAAGTACTTTAAAAATAAACAATTCAAGGAGAAATCATGGACACAGTTCATGTCCAGGTCTAGAGTTTCCTCAGTAAACTGGAAGAAGGGAGTTCCAAGAAGCTGGTTAGTTCATCCTTGGGATGAAATGGTTTACATTATCCAAAAGTTTATAACCTGTGAAGGTAGATACAACATTGTTTATCTATATCACATCAAGTTACTCCTCCATTTAAAGAAACAATGTGTAATCAGTGTGCCATATTTTCTGCTGCAAAGTTTAATAAAGATGGCCAAAACTATCCAGAAACAAAAAGGGAATGAGGATAAAAGCCTGTACCATTTTGGCCTGATTAAAATCCTCATTGAACATGAGTTGCAGAAGCGAGGGAAGCCATGGAAAGAATTCTTAACTGTCAACCAAATCAGAGATGAGGAGGAAAAAGAAGAAGTGCAAGAAGATTCTGGGTTTATGAAGGACATAGATGAGGAAATTCCAGTGTCCAAGGCCAGCAGAGCACCTCAACCTGTGGGCAACATAAGGACCAGGAACATGCAAAAAGAGGATGCCAAGAGGGCTGAGAAAGACAAAATTTTTACCACCTACTCCCGAAGAACAAGGAGGACACCAAAAACTCAGCTGCAAGAAGACCAATTCGAATCTCATGCCCCTGTACAAATTGATGTTGAAAGTGGTGATCATTCACCACCAGCACCAGAAGTTGACATAGAGGTGGAAAGCCATAACAAACAAGAAAAATGTTCAGCACCTCCCACCAAAAGACAAAAGAAGTTAGAAAAACAAATTGAAGAATTGAAAGAAGAGCTCATGGAAGCTAACATGTTGGAAAAGGTTATTAAAAGAGAAAATGAAATGCTCAGGGCACAAAGCAAAGAAACACAGAAGACAAATGAAAAGCTCAAAGAAAGAATCAGTGAGTTGGAGACTGAGCAATCTGAGATTTCCAACTGGGCCACTAAGTGGTACAATCAGAAGAAGGCTCTTAAAGAGAAATATAAAAAGTTAAAGCAGGAACTCAAGGGACAGAAGGATCACCAGGTGAAGAAGAATGTAGATACCCTGCTCAAGGCAGCAGAGATCCATGCAGGCACAGAGTTCAAGGGGAGTACTTCTGGGGTAGCATGAGGACATGCTAAGTCCTTAAGTCGGGGAGAGATGTTGGTATCATCCTAAGACCCTTTTTCCTTCCCAGAAACACATCATTTATCCATACATTTTCATCATTTATCCCTCAAAATCCTTGAATATTGATTATTAATCGTTCTATAGTTATTAAATTGCATAGAAATTAATTTAGGGGTTTTATGTTCCAGAATTAGAGGTTTTTGATGACATGGTTACAGGAAGTACCCACATCCTGTAATGGGCTTATCGTTTGACATGTGGCGCAGCAGATGAGCGAGAACGAAAGGCATGGGCAAAAAGCAGAATGTCCAAGCATGGACAAACACCTATCTCCCAGCCAAATCGAGCCTCCTATGCATGCGGTCAACTTCAGTCAAAGCAGGGTACTCTGGCGCATAAAAGCAGCAACAGCATCGTTCTATTTTCATTTTGATTTTTGTTCTTTTTGAAACATATGGTATGGAAACATTTTGAAAAGGCTATGTAATAAACGCGGCAACAACACTATGTACATTCAATGTATCGATGACATGGCTGTGTGTACGCATGTGTAAATACAGTTAGTTCAATGTTTGAAGGTTAATCAATCGTTGAAACATTTTCTCAGAACAAAGTTTTAGTTAATACACAGAACCATTTACAGTCACAACGTGTGTATACCCTTTTGCATTGGTTGATTGCTGAACGGTGGTAGTTAGTATACCCTTAGGCGCGGACGGGCCCTGCGTTCTTCGTTTGGTATACTGCTCTTCGTTTTGTTACATTTCAGTTCATATATATATTTGCACAGCGTTGTATTAGATTCGATTTATATGTTTGCACAGCGTTGTATTGGATTCGATTTATGTATCACATGGGTTGCATCATAGTTTCGATTTACATAACTGTTGATTTACATAGCATACGGGTTGCAGTCATATAAGCTTTTGATTCCTTTATCCTTTGAATTTCATTACATGTATATGGTGTGCGCATATGAAGGGTTTATGGTTATGTTGAATGGTCAGCACTAGGATCTGGAACGAGAATCTTGTAAGGGATTCGGTCTCTGTGTGATTTATAGATGCATGCTCATAAACTCTGCTTCATTTCACAGTCTATTTATGTTCCTTTTATATAGTTTAATAGTGTAAATATCTTGCATGCTGTGTGTGTTTACCAAGCAAAGGTTTTCTGAGTGATACCTCTGTAAGGAGGTTAGAATCATTGCCACAGTCATACACAGTACTTAGATTCATAGTTTGCCTTGATAGATGCATCTCATAACCAGCATTGTAGTCAAATATATCAGTAGGGTAATCTAGGTGTATGAAGGATAGGCTGCATATAACGGTCTTCCGTAAAGAAGCCTTGCAATCTACCTCATAATCACCTCGGCGGTAATTCTTTATGTCTATATATTTTAGACCACGCCTCTAAGCTTACGCACCTCGGTTGATATTAAATATAGAGTCCAGTCTAGTACCCTAGCTGGAACCACTACACATTGAGAAAAGGATTAATGGGGGATGGAAAGCTTATTTTGGTCTTGAAAATAATTGTAAAACGACAAACCTTGTAATATGGGATAGCAAGAAGTTCCTCTTTGAAACTTTAGTCACTTTGATTATCTTATATGGATGTGAGGTTTGGGGTTGTAGCATCTCTAGAGAATCCTGGAGAAAGATTGAGCAAATCCAGAAGCGTTTTATAACGTATAACCTCAAAATTAAAAGCAACACACGCTATCCTATTCTCCTTATAGAAGTGGGTCTTTCCCCTATCGAGAGCCTAGCTATGACTAGGCTACTGTTGTATAAGCACAAATTTAATAACATAGGAGACCATAGACTTCCTAAGCTAGCTTTAAATTCCAGCCAAAACCACCTAAGGCTCAAACGAGGTTGGTATAAAGACACCAGGGCCTGGTTAAAGCATTGGGAGATTAACGAGAATGTTGCATTGCAAAACATTAATAACATTAAAAATATTGTTACTTCTAAGTTCAAAGAAAAATGTGGTGTGAGAAAGATTTAGTAGCTAAAATAAAATTAAGATATTATAAGGAGGTCATCAACCCCACCCTAGAAGATCAAAAGTATCTCTCTGTTTTAACTAGCTCAAAGAAGAAAATTAATATAGCAAATATTAGAATGAACTCTCATGAGCTCCATAGTGAAACTGGTCATTGGGCATTTCCTAAAACACCATGGATGGAAAGGTTCTGCCATCTCTGTGAGAATACAAACATCAAGGATGAAAATCACTTCCTCTTAGAGTGCCCCGCGTACAACCACATTAGATCTCAGTTTCAAAATCTTTGTTGCAATACTGACCTTCCTAGCCTTTTACGTTGTCAAAATTACAGTGAGCTCAGGAGGCTTCTCTCCAAGCTTTTTGAGCATAGGAATAAAATCTTAAATCAAACTAAATAATTTGTTTTTCTAGGTACGATAGACCAAAGTTTGGTCTCAGTGGACGTTAACCATCATCATCATCATCAATAAAACAAAATTTATTATAAAATAATAATAGTTTATTTTAAATTGTTTTATTTGATTTAATTAAAAAAATAAAACAAATTTTATTATGAAATGAGAATAATTTAATATTAACGTACCTTTTATGCTTTACTATTATTTATTCTAAATTCGTAATATTAAAAATTTAAATTTCTACTATATTACTAAAATATTCTATAAATTAATGTTAAAATTACTACTAAATTAAATGGTTTAAAATTCTAAGTTTTCTACCATAATATTAAAATATTTAATTAAATAGTTTTGGTTTAAAATTCTAAATTTTCTACCATAATATTAAAATATTTAATTAAATAGTTTTGATTTGGATGCAACATAAAATTAAATAAAAAAATCAACTTCTAGTGTTAAATTATTCCGAATTTAAAATAATAATACAACTCATTAAATTTCATGAATATAATTGGATTTTTGAGAATTTTGCTTTGTAAGATAATTAAGTTTGAAATTTATGGAAATCTCCACAAAAAAATCCATGTTAAGGAGTGGAGTGGTGTGGCTAGCAGTGAATTGTGAGATGATTTTAATGACTTACATGTCTTCAAGTCATGATTTTTTAGAACATAAATTTATCTCACAATTCACAAACATAATAGCAAATAAAAAATAATAATAACATAAATCAAAATACTTATATGTAACAAATATGTCAAAACCTTTTTTCTAAAATTAAACCAAAATTGAAATATTTTATAAAAAAATAATTTAAATTTAAATGTATTCAAAATAAACTTATAACACATTGTGTGTAAAAGGCTACCAAAGAACTTGTCATTATGATAACCACATCCAAAATTTGTCTTCTTTCCAAGAATAAAGAATTTATTGGCTCTCAATAATAATGACTCTAACTTACTTTTTTTCAACTAACATATGCTCGTCTCATCAAGCTCTACACTTGACTTCCTCTGTGAAACCCTAGTTGACAACCATCCACCTACACTTATGCCATGGCTAACCTGGAGGGGGATCCTACCCCTCCACTTGAATATGGAGCATCCTTTCACGCGTTGATCGCCTCTCTCCCAACAAAGCAAAGCTCAAAGGACAACCCCTCAAATTTTTTCAAAAGGGAAAATAAATCCCACTAGTAGCAATGCCCTCGTTTTTCTATCGCTCTACCTTGGATTCCACAGGTTATGCCTTAGTTGGGAAGTTAATATGGATGTGGCCTTCGCCCAAATCAATGGAATCGTTGACTGAGAAGAATTGGGGAACCAAAATGAAAGGAACTGGCTCCAAGTTCTTTGGTAAGAGGGAAATGTACCTCAATAGATGGTATCTAGACTTTGATCCAACAGACTACATACCTACAATTGTTACAGTGTGGGTTAAGCTTCCCCGTCTTCCTTTATCTTGCTGGAGCGATGGCTGACTATGTGTTATTGGCAATGGGGTAGGAAAATACATTGACATAGATGAGCCAAAGGGAGGCCAATTTTCATGCACTAAGGTTTGTGTCGAAGTTGATTTGGAGAAGGGGCTCCTAGCAGAAATATTTCTCACGATGAGAGGATGGAAGCATTGCCATTTTCTAGATTACGAGAAAATTTCCTTTAAATGGAGGGTTTTCCATGAATATGGGTATTTCACCTATGATTGCAAGAGTGCACAAGAAAACTAAGGTGAACCTCCTACCGAAAATCAACCTGAACAATGCAAAACCATAGGAAAGTGAGTAATAAGAGAGGCCCGATAAATAATAAGAATACAAACCAAAATAGAAGCAACCCATCATCTTTTGTGAATCCTTCAGGGTCCTGCAATCCCCAAAAGCAGCTCAGTTGGAAGAACTAGCCTAGGATCCCCAATTAGCGCACGAAATGGTGAATGTTAAAGATGTTTCGATTAAAGAAGGAGAAATCAATGAATCACAAAAGGAAGAAATTTTAGAAGAGATACAATCATCGTCCATGCAAATCCCACCACATGTAGAGGGAATCCATAACATATGTCAGTTGGCTTAGCCTAAATCCCCACCAAGAAAACTTAAGAGAATCTCACGAAGAACCAAGGAAAATAATGACAAGGAATATGATGTAGAACCTTGGAGGCAGTGAGGAAGCAAGTAGTAAAGAGACTGGGAGCAATGCCAAGAGAAAAGGATGACATCCTAGAAAAAAGATCAAGGAAAATTAGGTAGAGCAAAACAAGAAGTTGGGCAATCAATTGTAGATTTCAGGATTATTAAAATCTTCTAGAATTAAAAGTATAGTAGGAATAATAGACGGTGGCCCCAAAGTGCAATCGCCCCCCTAAATGATGAAGTTTCCCTCCTAGAACATGTGGGGTTCGGGAGGTACCACAAAAGCCCTCTCAGTTAAAGATATGGTCAAGAAGGAAAACCCCTCTATAATTTTTTTAGAGGAAACTAAATTATAAGAGGAAGAATTAATGAGCTCTCGTGGAAGGATTGTGATGGAATAGGTGAGAGCTCTCGTGGAGCTTGAGGAGGACTGGGAATTTTTTTGAATAAAAGTTATCTCTCGTTGGTCGATTATGAGAGAAGTCCAAATTGGATCGCATGAATGTTGGAAAGGAAGGACACAAAGGAGAGGATCATCTATGCTCCTTCCACATATGGAGAGAAGTTAGACTTCTAGGACAAGCTAATTTCATTAAAAACTAATAACTGCAACTAGGATTCAATTGTTAGGGAGGAGTTTAACACCACGTTATTCTCATCTGAAAGAAAAGGTGGAAAAATTGTCTGAGATACCTTCAAATAAAGTTTGGAGGACCTCATTTTATAGTGGGATATGATCGATGTCAAGCCCAGAAGAGGGAAGCTCAAGTGGACGAATCGAAGATTTGGTTCTGGCCATATAACAACTAGACTCAATCACTTTTTTGTCCAGAGTTTGTGGATCCTTCAAGGTTTGGACCCTTTTTCTTCCATACTGGCTTCGGGTGAATCAGATCACCACCCAATATCACTTATATTGGAGGAAAAAGGAGACTTGGGGCCTATCCCATTCTGATTCATTCTTGGTTGTTTGGAAGAGGAGGGGATCAAGCATTTGATTACACAAGCATGTAATATTGAAGCGTTGGGATCCCCAACCTTTGCATGAGAATCCAAAATAAAGATGGTGAAAAAAGCATTGAGATCATGGGAAAAGGAGGTGTATCTATCATCAGGAAAGAGAAGAGTATACCTCCTTAAAGAGTTGGAGAAAAAAATTGCTACTATGGAAAACAAAAATGTGGAGGATTGACACCTAAAAAGGGAAAAGAGTTTAAACTATTTGATATTTAATGAAAACAGGAAGGAAGAAGAGATCTAGAGACTCAAATCCAAAAAAAACTTACCTAAAGGCAGGGGACCAAAACACTTCATTCTTCCTCAAGCATATGAAGGCAAGGGAGTTAAGGAATAGGGTGAGGGAAATCATTCCTGAAGGTAAGCCACCAATCACCAAATTCCCGTAGATAAAAGAGGAAGCCTTCCATCACTTTCAATCTTTATACTTCTCAAATGGGACCTTGAATATTGGGAAGGCTGAAGTAGTTTTGGATCCCTTCCATGTTGCATATCACAGAAGAGGAGAATTGATATTTAATGGAGTAGATAGTGGAGGACAAGGTCATAGATGCAATGGTCTATGCATCCAAATAAAGCTCCAAGTCCTGACGGTTTACCAATTAACTTTTAAAGAGAATTTTGGTCTCTGATAAAGAAAGACCTAATCAGAATGCTCAATTAGACCAAATCAAAAGGGAATGTAGTAGGGGGAAAGAACTTAGCTTTTTTAGCTCTAATTCCCAAAGATTTCAATGCATCGAACTTCAATAGGTTTCCCCCCATCTCATTATGTAATGCAGCCTACAAGATATTAACAAAAATTATGGCTAATTAAAGAAAGTAATGTCGAGCCTAATCTCTAGAAATCAAGGAGGATTTCTCAAACATAGGTACATATTGGAAAATATTGTTTTTGTGTAGGAGGTGATCCGTTCGATCAAAGAAAGAGGGCAATTAGTATTGTTATAAAACTAGATGTGGAAAATTCCTTTGACTGAGTGTTTAGTCAATTTAGTGTTATCTAAATTGCTAGTATTTATTGTCAACCCGGGGCTCGTAAGCTGATGAAGTGAAGGTGTACTATATGTACTTAAGTATCCTCTTAGAGTTTTTCTTATCGTTGGGGTGTTGTTGCGGTTTAATTATGTTCCTAAATGGAATGAGAATTTATAAACAAGTGAGTGATGGTGTGTGTGTAGAGTGAATTCTAAATGAGTGGAAGTGTGTGTTGAGTGATTTCTAACTATTTGCTTGAAAGGAAATGCTTGGAATGAATAAATGAAATTGAAATGACTTGAAATAAACTTGAAAGCAAATGACCACTACCAATGGCACTAGACACTGTTCAAGTTGCTGCTAATAAAAGGAAAAAGAGTCACTTTTAAAACCCAAGAATGAAGATTATCTCTCTCTAACTCAATGCCTCAAAGCACATGTACTGTGTAAAGCACGGAAAGAAAGTAGCTTAAATGGAATTATAAAAGTGAGAAAAATATGCTTGAAAGACTAATGATAATAGTTTGCTATTTCTAATACTCTACTTCAGCCATATGTACTATGGGAAGCATGATTAGAAAGTAGTGAGGAAATAGTCTAGGAAACACTTTAAAATCAAAACTTTTACTTTAAAGACTAGTGGTAATGATTTACTCTTTCTAACTCAATACTTCAAAGCACATGTACTGTGTAAAGTAAGGAAAGAAAGTAGCTTAAGAACAGTCCAAAAAGCACCCAAACAAGCTGCAAGTTAGTGATATTTTGATCTTAAAAGATAGTAGTTTATGATGAAGATCATTCATGTATGTTAACAGCTCTTTGAGAAATAAGATTAAAAACTAACTATAAAGACAAAGGCAGCACTTGAATTGTCAACTTCAAATACCATTAGCTGTAAAGCAAACACAACACATATAAAAATAAATCCCGGGCTAAAAGAAACCTGCAAAGAAATAACACTGATCAGCTGAAAATAAAGGAAAACAAGTAAATAAAACTATACATGCTTAAGGAAACAAATGAGAAAATAATGAAATGCTGCACATGAAATACTTTACAAAGGCTGAGATGAGCAGGGGCCCTCTGTTCATTCAGCCACAAGAGAACTCAAAGATCTGGAAACTTCAAAACAGTGCTATATTGATTTCTCCATTTGCAAAAAGTTTACAACAGAGTGCTGGAATAGCACTAGAAAACAGAGTTCACAAACGCTTCTAAATTCAACACGAGTGCAGCAAAATACAACTAATCAAAAGTTCTTTGAGCGTACGCAGACGCATCAATTTATAGGAGCTTCTAAGTTATCCTACGCGTACAACTAGTTAACAGAAAAACAATAAAACAGTATGCGTATTAATGGTCCTTGGACACATCACGGTTGCGTGGACGAGTTCAGTGGTTCTTGTCGACATGGATAATAAATCCCCTGTTGGATTGCGTCCTCTGCCACCCGTAGATCATAGACAGATCACCATTTACGGTGCCGTGACCAAACAGCTCTCAAACACCGTTTAAACCACTTTGAGTTGACCGTGGTTAAACCAGCTTTGACCATGGATGAAAGTGACGTGGATGGTTGGAACAATAGGATAGGAACCTCGAGCACACTGATACCTGAGTGCCCATGTGGCCCGTCTAGCAAACTGACACGTGGATCATAGTGTTTAACAAAAAGGCTGCAGGATCTTCAGATAGCTGCGGGATCATCAGATAGCTGCGGGATTCCTGCAAGTAAGTCAAAAACTAAACAAATAGTCATCCATTAGCAAAACTTGCTTGATCATGCTTATTGACACTGAATGTAATGATCTGAGAGGTTTTATGGTGAAAATGAGGCAAAAGTGAAGGAAAGATAAGGAAAAGTGGAGGAAAATGGTAGACAAATGGGTGTAAAATAGAGGTTCTACATACCCCCACTCCGAGGGTATTGCATGTCCTCATGCAATGAAAACACAATTCAGTCCATCTGCTGGGATGCCTCAGCTAGGACATCCAACCTCCTTCTCTTCCTTTGTGTAGAAACATTAACCTTTGGCCTTTTGAACATGCATCTGAATTTCAAATTAATTAAGGCTCTGTTCAGCCTTCTGCATCTCTTCTTGAGTCTGCTATGTTTCTTCTGCCACATGCTCATGTGAAGATAGGTATTATCTTGGATTGCCTTGGCAATATCAGCTTGCTGCTTCATTTCTTCATTTCTCTGTTTAATGTGACGGTTCAGCACTTCCAGTTCATAGATTTCTTGTCTAAGTAAATCTATTTGCTGCTCATGAGGTATGACATTACTTGGGCCAGCAGTGTTTTGCTCTAATGTCTCATAATAGTTGTACACCTCTTGTTGAGCTGGGTCAACAATTGGTGACCTCCTTGGACTATATTCATGCTCAATTTCAGTTTCAAATTCCGGCTGAAATGGACTGTCTTCTCTTGGAGGAGTAGCTGCCTCACGTGATGATGGACTATCCTCAAGGTCTGCTTGTGTAGCACCCTTCTCAGGTGTGCTAAGATCAACGAAGAGTGTCCTCGTGGCTTTCCTTTTATTCTGCAATCTACTACTCCTTCTTACAGTGGCAGCACTATGTGTTTCTTTTTGTGCCTTTTCCTTTGGTTTTTGAGCTTTTACTTTCTCAGAGAGGGCAGTTTTCTCATGGAGTTTAGTTATCCTCTGTGCTAAAGGCTGGTTATCTCTTTCTTCACCACTAGAATGCTCTGGGGTCTGGTCAGTTTCTCGGATTATGGATTTCCCCTTATCTTGTTTTTGTTTCTTTTTGTCCTCTCTTTTCTTTTTGGCAGCTTCCTTAGCAAGTTCAGCGAGGGTTTCCGGGATGACCTCTTGAGCACTGTCTTCAGTGGGTTCAATCTCAGGTTCAGGATGATGGACTTCTATTTCTTCTACAATTTGTCCTTCTAAGACATCAGTCTCAGAGATACTTTCCCTTCTCTTCCTTCTGCCCTTAGGTATAGAAGACTCTCCAGGCTCTGCAAAATGATTCCTTACAAGGAATTTTTCCCATGTGTCTTGTTTTTCTTTTAACTGTTCTTCTATCAATAACTTTACAAGACCATGGTGACAGAGGTAAGCTTCTACATTTCGTGGATTTCGTTGAGCCATGGAACACATTTTCCTAAGGCTTTGAAATAGGAAATAAGGAAGGTTTATATCATGTTCTCCTTGAAACTGCAGCATAATTTTACCATGATAGACATACAACACTCCAAATCTCCCTTCACAGGTGAAAAAATTTTGTACTAATAACAATAGGATTTTCCATTCTTCTTTAACATGGGAAATTGGGATGCCTTTGGTAAAAACACTTGTGTCCATACCTGGGTTTTTAAAAATCCGCTTCCATTGTTGATCCTGGACTGCCCGGTTTTTGAACCAACGTTCACCGGTTTGTGGAAGAGAGGTAGCCCTTGCTATGCATCCTTCGCTGA
This sequence comes from Pinus tabuliformis, assembly GCA_031772625.1. Classification (NCBI taxonomy): domain Eukaryota; kingdom Viridiplantae; phylum Streptophyta; class Pinopsida; order Pinales; family Pinaceae; genus Pinus; species Pinus tabuliformis. Next base: position 1,072,479,739 of record CM062816.1, read on the forward strand.
CTGTAACTGTTAAATCTCCCACCTTTGCCTGGCTGTCCTTATCCGTAAACGATCTTGCAAAGGCTTTGGTTACTTCCTTATGGTAGCCCTTAAACTTTCTGATACATTGTAACCAATTGGCTTTTTGTAGTGCCTCCTCAACCTGTGGATATGCCTCCAAGAATTTCGAACCTTCCGGTTCAGCCCTCAGAAGCTTTCCCATCGACTCTTCAGCTTTGTTTAAACACAAATTTGATGGTGACCTTACACAGTAACTCCGTAACTTCACACAGTAACTTCTTGGTCTCTGTTCAGACTCTGTGGAACAGAGGGTATACGGTGCATAAACAGTCTCAGACACCGGGAATTCACGGCTTGAATTTAGAGTTAAGCGGTGGAATTAGCGTGGACACGGTAAAAACAGTGGCTAACAGTCGTAATACGGCTGTATTACAGGTTTACGGCTATACGGCAGAGGGAAAACAGAGGATGGTTTATGGAGGTAATCGTAGTGAGTGAAAACGAAACAAGGGAGATAATGGCGAGGAATAGGGTGTTATGAACATAGAGGGTTTTGAAATGACGAACGGAACGGCTACATTCTCCAATTTCGGATGTGGAGTGACACATGGCTGCGGAACGAGAGCTGAGAGACGTAATGCGGTAGGTTACGTCATTAGGGTACAAGACCTTAATGACCGAAACAGCCACATGTAATTTCAAAAATCGTGGTTATTATGAGCTGGTAGACGTGGAGGATTCGGAGATTTGTAGTCGCATGGGAAAAAGAAAATGGGTAATCATTACGTTTAGTGGCCAACAAAACATAACCCAGAAAGTTCGCATAATGAAACAACCATAGGTTTAGAGTTTTGAACATACCTCGGATCACATTTGATTTGGCTTCTGATGATTTACTGACCTTTTGTTAACTTTATTGCTAGCACATGATCTTTTCTCCTTGTCTTTGATGATTTTGAACTGTAAATATTTTCTTCAGACAAACTGTGTTTCTTGTGCAGGTACAGAAGGCTGCAGGAAAGCTAATCGGCTGCAGGATTGTCAAATGGCTGCAGAAGCTGTAATGAAGTCTTCTAGCTGCATAAAATACTTTAGTTGCCTAAAAAAACTTTATTAATGAAGTGAAATGGAATGAATGAATGAATGAATGAGTGAAAAGCAGTGAGGTGAAGTGAAGATGGTAAGATGAAAGAAAATGGTGAGATGAAATAAATGAAATGGAAATGAAAGAAAGGGAGAGATTTTTTGGAAAACATGAGGTGTCAGGTGACCCTGATTTTCACCTTATGTTTTCTGCATGAGACTGCCAATCAGAGATTGGTTTTCAGGTTCATACATTTATTCATTTTTCTCTTTTTTTTTTTTTCTTTTTTTTTTTCCTTTTTTTTTTTTTTTTTTTCTTTTTTTTTATTGAAATTGAAATTGAAAGAAACAGAGATTAGGCTGATGGAGGAGAAGAATTCTTCTCCACCAACCTCATTTCAGAATCGCCTTGGAATAACTTAACAAACTCCTCTCTTGAGAGTGGCTTGTGATAGACTTTTAACCGGTGGCCATTCACAATAAAGGGAGTTTGAAGTTCATCAATAGTCTTCACTCTAACTGCTCCATTGTTAAAGACTTCATCAATCTCATATGGCCCAAGCCAATGAGTTTGAAATTTTCCTTTGAAGTCTTTAAATTTCGAATCAAACAATAGTGCCCAATCACCCTTTTGAAACTTCTTTTCTTTGATATGTCGATCATGCCATTTGCTTCTTTGGTGCTGAACTAGATCGGTTCTTAGAATTGCATCTTGTCTCATTTCATCTAGTTCATTTAACTGGTCCATTCTGTGCTTCTGGGCTTCTGTTAAGCTCATCCCCAATTGAACTGCTGTCTTGAAGGTCTTGATTTGGAACTCAATGGGGAACAGGACTTCCTTCCCATAAACAAGTTCATAGGGAGAATGTCCTGTAGTGTTCCTCCATGTAGTTCTATAGGCCCATAAGGCTTCAGGAAGCCTTTCTGCCCAATCTCTTCTATGAAGATGAACAGTCTTTGTGATGATGCTTTCAAGAACTTTATTTGTAGATTCTACTTGACCATTCGCTTGCGGATGGTATGGAGTAGATGTTCTATGCTTAATCTTATATTCCTCCATCAGCTTTTCCACCATCCTTGATGTAAACTGGCTTCCCTGATCTGTTACAATTTCTCTTGGGACACCAAAACGAGTGAAAATATCCTTGAAAAGAAATTGAACAACTGAATTTTCAGTAGCAGAAGTTAATGCTATAGCTTCTACCCACTTGGTAACATAATCAGTACAAACCAGTATATATCTATTTTGCTTGGATGGCGGATTAATTGGTCCAACAAAATCTAGAGCCCATTTCTCGAAAGGTTCGATGCATACCTGTGGCTGTAGTGGCATTTCATTTGAAAGAGTTGGTCTCCCAGTTCTCTGACAACTGTCACACCTTTTAACATATTGCTTGGCATCCTTAAAGAGAGAAGGCCAATAATATCCTGATGAAAGGATTTTATAGGCAGTCCTCTTATCAGAAAAATGTCCGCCACAAGGTTCGTCATGACATGCTTTAAGGATGTCAGGCATTTCATCCTCTCGTACACATCTTCTGATCATCAAATCTGGCCCTGTTCTGAACAATTCATTAGAAATCCAAGAATAAAGTGAACTATCCTGAATGATTTTCCTTTTCTCATTAGGAAATAAATGTAAAGGTAATTTTCCAGTAACTAAATAATTAGCAATATCAGCATACCAAGGGGTTTTGGTAGTTACTGCAAACAAATACTCATCTGGAAATTTGTCCTCTACCGGAGAGTCCTCATTAGTGTTTTGGATTCTGGACAAGAAGTCAGCTACTGTGTTCTGCTTACCTGGTCGATCTAACACAGTTATGTTGAATTCTTGTAAAAGCAAAAGCCATCTTGTAACTCTACCATTAGTGACTGGTTTGTTCATGAGGTATCTAATGGCAGAGTGATCAGTGTGGACAAAGGTTTCATAGCCGGTTATATAGTGTCTAAACTTGTTTATAGCATGAACAACGGCTAGAAACTCCTTTTCAGTAACAGTATAATTTAACTCAGTAGGAGTCAAATTCTTACTCGTATAATAAATGGCATAAGGGATCAAATCCTTTTGTCCCAAAACAGCTCCTAAAGCTGTATCTGAAGCATCAGTAGAAATGTGGAAAGGGAGTTTCCAATTTGGACCCCTTAAAATGGGTGCTTCAGATATTCTAGACTTTAAAGCTTCAAAGGCAGATTGACATTCAGGATCCCACTTAAACTCACAATCTTTGGTAAGTAATTTGAAAAGAGGGGATGCTATCTTTGTGAAGTTTTCAATAAATCTTCTGTAATAACCAGTAAACCCAAGAAAACTTCTAACATCTCTTTGGCAATTTGGAACAGGTAACTTAGAGATGACTTCTACTTTAGATCTATCAACTTTGATTCCATCTCCTGAAATATGATGTCCTAAAACAATCCCTTCAGTAAACATCATAAAACACTTTTCATGACTTAAAGAAAGATTTGTTTCCTTACATCTTACCAGTACTTTTTCCAAATTTGCCAAAGCTTCTTCAAATGTATTACCATAGACTGTGAAATCGTCCATGTATACCTCTACACAATCATGAATCAGATCTGAGAAAATTCCTAGTACAGCCCTTTGAAATGTGGCTGGTGCATTGCATAAACCAAAAGGGAGTACTCGATAGGCAAAAGTCCCCCAAGGACAAGTAAAGGTGGTTTTGTCTTGATCTTCAGGTGCTACCTGAATCTGATTGTAACCACTAAAACCATCCAAGAATGAGAAATACTTTTTACCTGCTAAAGTGTCTAATACCTGATCAATAAAAGGTAGAGGAAAATGATCCTTTAAGGTTGCCTTGCTCAATTCTCGATAGTCAATGCAAACTCTCCATTTACCATTCTTTTTGGGTACTATAACCAAGGGAGAAACCCATTGGCTATCTGAAATGGGGTAAATGAAGTTTACCTTGAGCAATTTCTGAAGTTCTTCCTTCACAATTTCCCTAAGATTTGGATTCATCCGTCTTTGTGGCTGCCTAATAGGTCTGCTGTTTTCTTCAATGTAAATATGATGAATACAAGTCTTAGGGTCGATTCCTTTCATGTCGGTATATTCCCATGCAAAGGCAGTGGAATGTTTTTGCAACAGTTTAGTTAATTCTTCTTGTTGTAGTCTTTCCAAGTTTTTGTTAATGTTTAATGTTTTTTCTGGAAAGATTTCAATTGTAGAACTACCAAACTCTTCCATTGAGAAGAGAGACATTTGTCTAGAGGAGAGATATTCAATATCTGCATCTAACTGGAATTGTGAAGAGTCATATTCTAAAGGTGCCTCAAAATTTTCTAATGTATTTAGAATTTGACTGTCCTCACTGATTTCAGAGATGGTTAGAACAGGTTGAAGAGTTTCCTCATCATTAATCCACTCATCTTCTCCTATTTCTGTTATTGCCTTTGCGGGAGGATACAAGTTGAATTTCTTGGTAGAATTACCATCTGATATATACATGTCTCCCGACCTACAACTTATGAAAGCATCAGCTGTGGCCAGCCAAGGTCTTCCTAAAATAAGAGGATGTCCTCCTAGATTGTTCTTGGGAGTTAAAATCATAAAATCAACTGGATACTCCCAAGAGTCTAGTGAGACTGGAATGTCTTCCAATACACCATCAGGTTTAATGATTGATCTGTCTGCAAGTTGCAGCAAAGTAGGTGTAAAGAGAAGATTAGGAAGTTTTAACTGATCCATGGTCTGTCTACTCATAATGTTGATAGCGGCTCCTAAGTCAATCAAAGTATTTGGGATTTCAACCCCATTAATATGAGTTTTAACAATAGGGCTACCGGGATCTACATATTTTTGCATGGTAATTTTACCCATCATAATGTCTGCAATTTTTCCAACTAGATGTATCCTTTTTGTGTCTCTGGTTCTTTTTATTGTTTTTTTCAAACTCATCTCCTTTATTGTCTTTGCTAGAATGGGAATCTCCTTAATGGCTGTTAACAAGGGGATCTTGATACAGACATTTTTCAATTCATCTAGAAAGCTATAGTCAGGCAACCAAATCTTCTTCTCTACTCCTTTATCAATTTGCAATCTTTCAGGAAAAGGAGGGATAGCTGAAGATGTAGGTTGCTCTACTAAGGGAGTTGACTCTTTTTCTTTTTCTTTAATGCTTGGGTTTTGAAGGGATACTTCAGAACCTTTATTGGCTTTGAGAGATTCTTCCTCAGAAATGTTTGGTTGTTGAGTACTTGTAGAAGGTTGGTCTAAGATTCTACCTGATCTGAGTTGGACCTCATTGAGAGGGACAACCATATAGGTAGGGAATGGTTGACCTTCCATAAGTGGTTGACCTTCCATCACATAAGCATTTTGAGGATTCCTATTATTGGGGTTTGGTTGAGGTTGAGAGGGAAGTTGATTTGGCCTCTGCTGAGATTGTAACAAGAGTTGAGAATTTTGATTTTGTGGAGGAGGTTGTTGTTGAGGGAATGGTAATGACAATTGTTGACCTTGATTTGGAAGTTGGGGAGCTTGCTGATTCTGAAAGGATTGAGGATATTGATAGAATTGGGCAAATCTCCCATAAGGATTTTGCATTTGCATGCTTTGCAACCATGCTTGGAAAGGGTTTTGTGGTTGTGACCAAGGTTGTTGCCAAGGATTCCAATTTGGTGGGGGCTGGAAATTCATAGAGTTGTTAAACCCTTGATTTTGCTGCCCCTGCCAAGGTTTCCTTGCAACAAAACAAAGAGATTCAAGCGTACTTGGATCTTCTTGAAAGACTGCTTTGAGGCCAGGGATTGAAGGACATTCCTTGGTCTCATGGGTTTCTGAGCAAATTACACAGGTTTCCACAACTTGTGCTTCCAAGGGACATTCCCTTAAAGCATGCTTCTTTCTACACTTCGGGCAAAAAATGGTCATAGCCTCGGCTTCTGCCTTTTGTTTATTCTGAATCTTAAGGGTATCAATTTGTTCACTAAGACTCCCTAAGATGTCAGTTTTAAATTCATCTAGCATATTACCGATTTCAGCCCTACTCACTGATCCTGTTGCAGATTTATTTGCCCTAAGGAGAGAAGGATCTCTAGGCCCTTTTTGAGTTTTTGATTTGCCTCTTGAGAGATGGGTACATAGTTCTGCTATATCACTGAGAGGAAGTTGAGAAATATCCCCTTTCCCCATCATGTTTAAGATATCTATCCACTCATCCCTAATGGCTTTTAATAAGAGGGCTTTTAAGGTCTCTTCATCCAAGGTGCTCATTTTTGCTCTTTTTAAATTATATTGAAATCTCTCAAGTAAATCTTCTAAGCTCTCATCTTCTTTTTGCATCATTTTAAAAACTTCACCCTTATGATCAGTAGGCATACAATAGTCCAAATACCTATCCAAAAAGGTTTGTTTCATTTCATCCCAGGTCCTAATGGACTGAGTAACTAATCCCATGAACCATTTCAAAGCTTGATCTTTTAATGTTGATGGGAACAGTTTGAGTTTCTGAGTATCATCCAGATAGTCATAAGTTCGACACACAACTTCAAATTCAAACAAGAATGTTTCAGGGTCCTCAGTTCTTAATCCATGAAAATTTGGGAGGACGGATGGTGATATGTTTTTCATGGTGGCTCGGGAGTCCTCATCAACAATGGGAAACCCAAATGTGTTATCCCCATCTCTATTTCCTCCAATGGGACCTCTACCTCCTCCATTGTTATTGTTATTTCCTCCTCCTCCTCTACCTCTACCTCCTCCTTCTTCTTCGGCCATGATGATTCTCCTAGGGATTTCAAAATCTTCTGGTTCTTCTACAAGGGGTGAATGAGAAGAGATTTCTCCTTCCTCTTCAGGTGAGTCTATTTCCTCAATTACAATTGGTTGTCTGGTAGGAGAAAGAGAAGAGTCTCTTCCTAGTTCGAACTCAATAGAAGGTATAGGAGAGTCAACTCTTGGTTCTTGAATTTCAGGACTAGGAGTTTCGGTTGGAGATAAGGGAGGTATCTCTTGTCTATCTCTTGAAGCAGATGGACTTGTAAAAATTGAACTTCGAGCTCTAGCTAAAAACCTTCCCCTAGAATCTCTAGCTCTATGCATGTCATTTTTATTTTATCCTCAAGTTAAGTTAAATAGTTCTTTTTCTGATCTTCCAGTTCACTCTAGGTGCAAGAAGAGAGCATACTTAAGAAACTATTAGATTAATAACTTTCTCCTTTCTGATCCTCCAGATCACTTCAAAGTGCAAGAGGAGAGCATACTTAGATAGGTTATTAACTTCTTTTCTTGAAGTTGTTGTTTTTTTTTTTTATATATTTTTTTTTCTAAGAATATGGCTACTTAATTTCACTTCCCCGGCAACGGCGCCAAAATGTTTAGTCAATTTAGTGTTATCTAAATTGCTAGTATTTATTGTCAACCCGGGGCTCGTAAGCTGATGAAGTGAAGGTGTACTATATGTACTTAAGTATCCTCTTAGAGTTTTTCTTATCGTTGGGGTGTTGTTGCGGTTTAATTATGTTCCTAAATGGAATGAGAATTTATAAACAAGTGAGTGATGGTGTGTGTGTAGAGTGAATTCTAAATGAGTGGAAGTGTGTGTTGAGTGATTTCTAACTATTTGCTTGAAAGGAAATGCTTGGAATGAATAAATGAAATTGAAATGACTTGAAATAAACTTGAAAGCAAATGACCACTACCAATGGCACTAGACACTGTTCAAGTTGCTGCTAATAAAAGGAAAAAGAGTCACTTTTAAAACCCAAGAATGAAGATTATCTCTCTCTAACTCAATGCCTCAAAGCACATGTACTGTGTAAAGCACGGAAAGAAAGTAGCTTAAATGGAATTATAAAAGTGAGAAAAATATGCTTGAAAGACTAATGATAATAGTTTGCTATTTCTAATACTCTACTTCAGCCATATGTACTATGGGAAGCATGATTAGAAAGTAGTGAGGAAATAGTCTAGGAAACACTTTAAAATCAAAACTTTTACTTTAAAGACTAGTGGTAATGATTTACTCTTTCTAACTCAATACTTCAAAGCACATGTACTGTGTAAAGTAAGGAAAGAAAGTAGCTTAAGAACAGTCCAAAAAGCACCCAAACAAGCTGCAAGTTAGTGATATTTTGATCTTAAAAGATAGTAGTTTATGATGAAGATCATTCATGTATGTTAACAGCTCTTTGAGAAATAAGATTAAAAACTAACTATAAAGACAAAGGCAGCACTTGAATTGTCAACTTCAAATACCATTAGCTGTAAAGCAAACACAACACATATAAAAATAAATCCCGGGCTAAAAGAAACCTGCAAAGAAATAACACTGATCAGCTGAAAATAAAGGAAAACAAGTAAATAAAACTATACATGCTTAAGGAAACAAATGAGAAAATAATGAAATGCTGCACATGAAATACTTTACAAAGGCTGAGATGAGCAGGGGCCCTCTGTTCATTCAGCCACAAGAGAACTCAAAGATCTGGAAACTTCAAAACAGTGCTATATTGATTTCTCCATTTGCAAAAAGTTTACAAAACAGAGTGCTGGAATAGCACTAGAAAACAGAGTTCACAAACGCTTCTAAATTCAACACGAGTGCAGCAAAATACAACTAATCAAAAGTTCTTTGAGCGTACGCAGACGCATCAATTTATAGGAGCTTCTAAGTTATCCTACGCGTACAACTAGTTAACAGAAAAACAATAAAACAGTATGCGTATTAATGGTCCATGGACACATCACGGTTGCGTGGACGAGTTCAGTGGTTCTTGTCGACATGGATAATAAATCCCCTGTTGGATTGCGTCCTCTGCCACCCGTAGATCATAGACAGATCACCATTTACGGTGCCGTGACCAAACAGCTCTCAAACACCGTTTAAACCACTTTGAGTTGACCGTGGTTAAACCAGCTTTGACCATGGATGAAAGTGACGTGGATGGTTGGAACAATAGGATAGGAACCTCGAGCACACTGATACCTGAGTGCCCATGTGGCCCGTCTAGCAAACTGACACGTGGATCATAGTGTTTAACAAAAAGGCTGCAGGATCTTCAGATAGCTGCGGGATCATCAGATAGCTGCGGGATTCCTGCAAGTAAGTCAAAAACTAAACAAATAGTCATCCATTAGCAAAACTTGCTTGATCATGCTTATTGACACTGAATGTAATGATCTGAGAGGTTTTATGGTGAAAATGAGGCAAAAGTGAAGGAAAGATAAGGAAAAGTGGAGGAAAATGGTAGACAAATGGGTGTAAAATAGAGGTTCTACACTGAGTATGTCACCCGTTCCATTTTCTCATCATGGAAAAGCTTGGTTTCAGTAAAGATTTTATTCAATGGATAAATTCTTGCATTGGTTCCCCTTGGTTTGCCTTTCATCAATGGTAGGCCTGCTCCATTATTCAAAATTTCCAAAGGTCTTCGACAAGGGTCCCACTATCGCCACTATTGTACATCCTAGTGGCTAATAGTTTGAGGAGAAACCTTGAGAAAGATAAGGAAAGTGGAGCTTTGTCGGGTCTCTCCATTGCTAGGAATTTCAAAGATGTCAATCATGCCCAGTTTGTAGATGACATGATACTTTTGGGGGGAGCTTCCAAAATCATTGCCTCAGGGTTAAAAAATATTCTTAGCTCCTATCTATATCTCTCAAGGGGTTTAGTAAATAAATGAAAGATTCATTTGCATGAATGGAACTACCCAGAGTCACTAATCCAGGATATGGTCGCAGTTCTAGACTTTCCTGCTCAAACAGGATAGGAATATTTCAAGTACCTAGGAGTCCCCATCTCTCTAGGCATGCCATATAAGGAGGATTGGGAAGAAATCATACAAAATTCAAGAAGAATATATAAGGGCAGGGCACTTATTGGTTGAATCTAGTTGGAAAGGTGATTTTAATAAATATTGTACTCTCGACGTTGCCAATCTACTTATGCTCTGGTCTTCTAGATCATGTTGGAATCCAAAAGAAAATCAAAATCATGCTCAAAAAATTTCTCTAGAAGTGGGGAAAAGGAAATGACAGGAAGTTTCATCTAGTTAATTGGAACACAGTTATTCTTCCAAAGAAGTAGGTGGATTGGAGATTATGGATCCTGTGTTAATGAACCTAGCCTTGGGGGGGGAATTAATTTGGAAGTTGATCACAGACTCTAGGGAGTGGTGGAAGGAGGAATTCTTGAAAAAATCTTTTCACAAATCTCTCTTATTAAGGGTTGAAAAATCATAGTGGAAAGGAAACACTTTAAAATTTGGAAGTTATGCAAAGAAGCAGCTCCACTAATCATATCCAATTTGGGTTGGCAGGCTGGGAATGGGGTGTGAATAAATATGTGGAAGGATAAATTTCTCTCGAGCATTATTTTCTCCAACTCATTTAATTTCAACCCCTTGTAGATTGGATGTAGGAAAATGGGATAGTGAGATTGCAGGAAATCTCTAAATGGGACAACTTAGGTCTATGGCAGGGTTGGGAATGTCGTGGTATCCCTCAACATTTTCACTCTAAGTAGGAACAAATGAAACCTCTGCTAAAGAATTTAGCTCCCATCAATGAAGTGTCCAAGGAAAATAGGATTTTGAGGCCTCGTAAATCAACGCAATACTCAGTTAATGAAGGTTACAAATTGGTTTTAATAAAACTCCCCTTCCCAACCCATTCAAAAATATGGATAGTAATATGGAATAAGGATGTTATCCCAAAGGTTTATGTATTTTGTTGGACGATGGTTCACGGGTGAATTCTCACAGTTGATAATTTAAAGTGACTAAGCATCCAGGGTCCCTCAAGGTGTGTTTTATGTCTGGGTGAAGAGGAATCAATAGTGGAGCTATTCCACTAATGTCCCTTATCGACAGTGGTTTGGCGATAGGCACTTGGCAAGATACATTATATCTGCTCCATTCCCTCAAATTCACAAGATATGTTTGAAAATTGGTCCCTCATATGTCCTCAAGATAAGTTGAAATCCCCATCACCAAGCATGCATGGAATTCAATGCCCAAATTTCTCTGTTGGACAATTTGGCTCAAAAGGAACAGAGAAATATTTAAAGATGAAAATCCCCCAGTTATCTGATTTTTTGTAATGCAATTATCCTTCTTTTTGAGTCGCTCTCTTCAAGAAGTCTCAAGATATCGGCCATTAGTGGCTTATTGGTGCTAGAGAAGAGTTGGTTAAACATATATTCCTCTACAGATCATGTTGGAAGCTTCAAAGGTCGATCAAATGAAACAAAAATTCAATGTTTAAGAATGAAGAAGGACGAGCTCCTACTTTAGAAGAACAACCAAATTTCAGTAGTCCTTTTCTTCAATGGAGCAGTAAAAGGGAATCCAATGGCGGCATGAGTGGGGGGTGATATACTGCCCGAGGGAACACAAAGAATTCAGATATGTATGGGGAATAAGCACAACCACAAACAATAAAGTTGAATTCCTAGCTCTTTGGAAAGGACTGGACATTGTTATAAACCTTGGCATTAGAAAAATGAACATCCTTGGGGATTCTATGCTTGTTGTTAGAATGATTTCAAAACTACAATTATCATTTGATTCAATGTGTCATGACCATGAGCTGAGCATGTGCGATGAGTGGCGGAGGGGTGGAAAACTTCATTTAAAGGTGACGAGTCGAGTTGTGACAATGAGAAGGTGCGAACTTCGGTTAAACACGCCCTGGTGAGCATACGATGATGAGTTGCGATGACGAGTTACGACGAGCTACTTGGAGGGTCGAAAAACCGAAAAGAAAAAATCAGCTAAGTATAGAAGAGCACGCATGACAAGTTTATAGAGTCATCAAAAAACCACCGTGTCGGTGGGATGACGTGTGGAGCGACGAGTTGGACAAACTGACGCATCTCTTAATATTTTAGGAGACGACTTGTATGGTTGACTTGGGTAGGCCGACCCACCTTAGCTCTTGGATGACATGTATATATTGGTGGTGACCTTGGAGGAGTAAGGCATCAAGGAATTGATCCAAAGCAAGTTCAAGCATAAGTGGTGGATGGGCTAAGGAAAAGAGCGAACAAGGAGGGCGAGTGCACGTAGACTGAGGGACACAGTATTGAGCCAAGGAAAAAGTAAGTTGCAGTTTCAGGTGCACTTTGGGGGGATGAATCGCAGGTGGGCGATCCTGCCCACGGATGAGCTGCAGTGGGGTGCGTCTGCTTGGTGAGCTATAGCGAGGCCCGTCTGCTCGGCGAGTTGCATTGGGGCGCGTATGCTCGGCGAGCTAGGGAAGGTTGAAACGACTGTGGTGCGGATGAGTATGTAGTGTTGGTCAACGCTCGGAGTTGCGACGAGTTGTGGATAAGTGCCGGAATTGTGGACGAGCAATGTAGGATGCAATGAGCTACAACCGAGATTCCATTGTGTGACAGGTTACGGAGGGCGACCCGGGGTGGGCACCTTTGCACGGATGAACTATAGAGAGTGACCCGCCCCGGCATGGTGGGCGCCTTTGCTCGAGGGCGAGCTACACAACACGGGCATGGGCCACCCTAAATGACCAAAAGTGGGCATTGTTGAACGAGCAGGCCGAGTTGATGTATTTTGGCAGAATTGCTAAGGTGAATCTTGGGGTTTCTTGGCAAAGGTTGTATATGTAAAAATACTTGTAAAATATTGTATTATTATTTGGGCAAACTCTAATCAGGGAGTTTCCCCTCCCATTAAGTAAATTTATCCATTGTGCATATTTATATGATGATGATGATGAATGTTATTTCCGCTGTGTAAAATGATGAATGCTTATTAGAATTGCATTAAAATAACTAAGTGTTGAATGTTAGGCGTAGTCTGTACTCATTAGCATTCGTGAAAAGAAATTGGGTAGTGGTGTCGCACCTGCCTATGTGCGGTTAAACGATTATTGCTAGGATAGGGGCGTGACAGATGGTATCAGAGGCTTTGATTCAAAGAATCGAGTTTTTCAGATTGAAGTGTTACTACTACACTTCGTGACGGGTTTAGTAGAGGTGAAGCATTGTGCTTGGCCCAAGCTGAACGACAAGGCATGGAAAGTTGGGAAGAATTCCAAGGAAGGCCCTTGCTTACCTTATACAGGTTGAAGCAGATGAAAGAAGAGAACCCACAAATTCAAGATGAAATTGAGGTCTTGGAAAGAAATGTTGAAGACGAACTTCTTCAACTTGGTTGGGAAATGGAGCAGGATATTGCTATAGATTGAGATGATGAAGAAGCAAAAGTCATGATGTACGACGATGTTGCAGATGTAACAACGATGGAGGAAGAACTTGAGGCACCTTTGATTTCTCAGGTTGAACTAGTATCGTACATATTGTAGACATTGGTGGATGAAGGCACTCACATGGAGGAGCCTCATGATGAAGTAAGCACTACTTTTACTTTTGTTTCAATGGAGATTTTGGAGGATGGGCCATATGCAGGGAAGGGCAAAGACAGTTTGTCAATGCGATGGAAACCTTACCATGGATGTCTATGATGAGACCTTGTACGGAGAAGTAAGGAACATTGATTGTTGTAGGGCTTATTGGAGTAGCTTGTAACCTCATGGAAGGGGGTGCAAATGCTCATGATAAGGGAGGAATATGATGATCATTGTGGAGGATGGGTCATGATTTAGCCATATGAAGAATTGGCTAAGTGCGCGGCATGACTCATGGACAGATTGGAGAAATGGCACACTTGAGTATTGATGATATGATACTTGGACAGAATTCTTCATAGCTGAGACCAAGAGGAGGTCTTAGTGGACCTTCAGTGGGGAAGGCAGTGATGATGGAAGGAACCTATGTGATATGATATGATATGATATTATATGTGGTTTGAGTGACTAAGGGCACTATACCTAATTGAGGACTAGAATGAGATGAACGATGTTGTGATGGGTCTACTATGATAGACAACATGGGCAACTTGAGTCATGGACATCGAATTGGATATATGGAGCATGGAAAACACTATGCAGGGACATTATGTAGGTGCACTTATATAGAGATGTCACTTATGAGAATCCAATGAGGAGTGCCAAGTCATTGATGTTGTGCAGATGGATTTGCTGATGCAACATGTAGACATTTTACTTATGAGATGATGGAGATGTTGTGCACTTTTGTACAACAAGGCCATGGACTGGTTGGATTTGTGAGTAGTCTATGAGAGCATTCCTACCACATGGAGCACAAAGACATCTGGCAGTGGCATTTGAGGCCGAGACATGTATGTTTTTTGAGATGTTGGATGGAGACGATTCATGGAGCTCATGATTACTTGAGATAGTTACAGCCTGTTAGGGACTTCATATTATAGTGGTATTGGAGTATCTGATGCATTCAGGAGCTGACGTTAGTGGTGTACCTGATTTTGATGTGGTATGGGATGTATACTTTTGAGCAAATTTATGGGTGTGTTTGGGAGAGTGACTTGATGGGGATGATCAAGACGAGAGACTTTGAAGTTGATGTTGGCATTATGAGACAAGTGTTGTCCTTGATGGCAAATCACACCGATGACAAATCATAGTGCAGAAGGATAGCAGCAAGGAATTGATGATCAGGCTACAAGTATGAAGAGAAAATATATACACGCTGGTTCACTATATACCAAGTCGCATATACAAGTAGGTTCACTATATACCAAGTCGCATATATGCAGGTTTGCTATATACCAAGTCGCGTGTACACGCAGGTTGGCTTCAGTAAAAGAGCGTGTATGTGGAAAACTTATCTTTGGTCCGTGACGGTTAGTCCTTGGAAGTTGTGCCTATGGTTTTGGACCATGGTGTCTCGACGGATGTGTCGATCCCTAGTTTTGAAGTTGATGGTATTGTGTTACTATGGTTTTGGCCCATGGTATTGTGAAGGGCCTAAGGCTATATAAGTAGAAGATCATTAGGCAAAGGGTATGCATTGTGTGTCTGACGAAGTGAGAAGATCTGGTATTACTGTTTATCTGTTCGGGACGCTTGGCAAGGGTCGGATCTGACAGCGAAGGCATAAGTAATTATTTCTAGATCTGCACGTGGGTTGCCTTTGGAGAAAGCGCGTATACACACGGTTTTGGTACAGTGAAGTAGCGTATGCATAATAAGATTTGATATTTCAGGTTGCTGTTGATTCTGGTGGTTGTTGCAGAGTTCTGGGCTCTGGTTTGGGTTCTGTGTTCTTGATGACAGGGTTTCAGTGATTCAGTATTGGGTTGTTTAATGAATTATGATGCAAGTATAAGTTGATGATTGTATTGCAGTAATGTTTGTTTTGTACTCTTGGATCCAGTCTGAAAATTGATGAAACGTGGTCCCTGAAGGAAAGAAGGTTGTAGGGTCAGCACCTACGTACTAGTAAATGGATCGGCTAGTACAAGAGCTGAGGGGGTTGTAGCTCCCTTCCAGAAGTAGTTGGAAAACGAGAGAGGGTTGTAGCCCTCTGCAGGTTGTAGCCTGCGTACTGGTAAAGGACTGCACCAGTACATTGTAAAAGAAGTTTCTTATTAAAGAAGAAAGAGACGAATTGCAGCAGGTGGTTTTCACCCACATTGGGTTTCCACCTTATATCATGGTGTTCATGTGTGTGGCTCTTGTGTGATGTTCTGTTCTGTTATACTGCACCTGTTTACTGTTAATATGCTTAATAATGTTCTGATGCATTTACTGAAGATTAAGCTAACTGAATTATAATATCTCTAGATATACGCTAGTTGCATTAGACACAGTAGCGTGTACACGCGGGTTCACTTAATTGAAGTAGCGTATATGTTTCTGAGTATGAAATTGGAAAGGTTTTACTGATCTGATAATACTGATTCAACCCCCCCCGCCCTCTCAGTATTATTTCCAACAATTGGAATCAGAGTAGGTCCTTCAGAGGAAGCTTGATCGCTTGAAGGAAAAGATCCATCAGAATGGCTAATCCAGAAAGAGAGGCACACATCAGGCCACCAGTCTTTGACGGGAACAATTTTACTCACTGGAAGATAAGAACCACTGCATATCTACAATCACTTGGAGCAGAAATTTGGGGAATCGTAGAAGGAGGATACAAATTCCCATCAGCAACTCCTACAGATCCAGCAGAGAAAAAGCAATATGAGCTCAATGCCAAAGCTGTTACTGTCCTATTGAGTAGTTTGACACAATCAGAATTTATGAAGATCATGCATTTCAAATCAGCTAAGGAAATATGGGACAAAATCGTCACAAGCTACGAAGGAGATGATCAGGTAAAAAGAGCAAAGCTTCAAACTCTCAGAATCCGGTATGAAACTCTTAAGATGCATAGTATTGAAAGCATAGCTAATTATTTCCTGCGTATGGATGAGATTGTGAATTGTATGAGGGATCTGGGTGAAGAATTTGAGGAAGTTGTCTTAGTTGAAAAGGTTTTGAGATCTCTGTCTGCTAAATTTGATTCTAAAGTATCTGCCATAGAAGAAAAGGAGAATGTACAGAAAATCACCATGTCACAGCTTCACGGGATCTTAACTACTTTTGAAATGCGACAAGAGGTACCACCAGAAGCCGCATTCGAAGTGTCAGAGGAAGAAGATGAGGTAAATTTTGTCAAGAATCTTGAACGGGGAACTGGACGGTTCAAAGGTAAGCTACCTTTCAAATGTTTTCTATGTGGTAGAGTTGGTCACTATGCTGCTAGATGCCCTCATAACAAAGGAAAGATATCTGAAGAAGATCGTAGAAGCTATTATACCCATATTACAAGTTCATTCAATGATAGTGAAGATATTAGAAGTCTCATGGCACATGAAAAGAAGAATGCTTCATCCAATAATAGCAAAGATATTAAAAGTCTCATGGCACATGAAAAGAAGAATGCAGAAACTGAAGAAGTTACCAAATTAAATGAACAATTGGAGACAGTAACCAGGGTAAGGGAGCAATTGCAGGATGTAGTAAAGGATCAGAGCATAACTATTCAAAGGCTTGAATCAAAGATCATCTCTCTAAAAGAAGATCTTAAAAAATCAAGAGAACAAAACAGAGAAGCTCTTGAAGATCAAGAACATGAAGTGATCAAACTGAAGCGACAAGTGGAAGAAGGAAGAAAAGCTGAAGAAGACCTAAGGAATCAGTATCTGAAAAAGGAAGAACAACATCAAGTTGAGGTAAATATCTTGAAAGGTAAACTAGAAGAAAAGGATAAGCTTTTACGATTTCAAGATAGTACTAAAGTCTTGGATGATATTCTTAATAGCCAAAGGTCTCCTGCTATCAAAACTGGTCTTGGTTTTCATGAATATGTTGAAGGTGAATCTAGTTCACAAGGTGAGGCGAGAAATTCTAAGGAGAAATCTGAAATGCTCAACAAGGAACAACCAAGGAAAGAAATTCCTCAAGGAAGATCCTTTAATCCTAACTATGGATGTGATAGACGATTATCTCCTCCACTGAATAATGTTGAATGTCATGTATGTCATAATCTTGGACATGTTGCAGCCAGATGTAGAAGTAGAATGGTTCAAGACCATTACAAAAGATCATTGCATCCCAGGTATTTCAGAGGATATTGCTTTGCCTGCAATGCATATGGACACAAAGCAATTGATTGTGATAGAAGGAACATGAAATATGTAAGATGTTATACATGCAACAAATATGGACATAAAGCAAGGGAATGCAGGAGCAGATTTCAAAATTCAAAACAAGAGGACCATACATCATCACAGTTCCAGGAATTGAAGAAGACAGAGACAGAAAAGTGTGGCATAACTCAGTCAGCTGACATAACAGACACAGGGGAATCTGAAAGTGATGAATTTCAGTATTCCTTGCATACGCTGATATAATGAAGACAAGTCGCGTATATACGCGAGTTACAGGCTGCAAAGTCGCGTATATGAAGAAAGGGCAGCAGAACAGACCCAGGTTCAGTCATGGTTGGCTCAGGCTCAGGGGGAGCAGAACAGACTCAGGAAATGGTTGGCTCACACTCAGGGGGAGCATATACTTCAAATAATTCATTGTTGGCATTATGGTTAGAAGTTGCTGATGAAACTAAATGATACATCTTGTTGTTTGATCGAAGGAATAGTATTGCAGACTGATGCTTATGGTACAGATCTGAATGGCTGGTCTTAGAACCTGCATCTGCTCAGGGGGAGCATGGATAGATTGGTACACTTTGGCATAAACAAAGGGGGAGCCAAATCAGAAACTTCAGCATGTACTCAGGGAGAGTATGGACAACAGTATGGACAGCAGAAGGTATACCAAAGAAGAAAATATCTTGGTCCGCCCTTTTCCCTTGATGTCAAAGGGGGAGAGTGACTTGGTGTGGTGGTTGCCATCAAGTCCAAAGGGGGAGATTGTTGGCATTATGAGACAAGTGTTGTCCTTGATGGCAAATCACACTGATGACAAATCATAGTGCAGAAGGATAGCAGCAAGGAATTGATGATCAGACTACAAGTATGAAGAGAAAATATATACACGCTGGTTCACTATATACCAAGTCGCGTATACAAGCAGGTTCACTATATACCAAGTCGCGTATACGCAGGTTCGCTATATACCAAGTCGCGTGTACACGCAGGTTGGCTTCAGTAAAAGAGCGTGTATGTCGAAAACTTATCTTTGGTCCGTGACGGTTAGTCCTTGGAAGTTGTGCCTATGGTTTTGGACTATGGTGTCTCGACGGACGTGTCGATCCCTAGTTTTGAAGTTGATGGTATTGTGTTACTATGGTTTTGGCCCGTGGTATTGTGAAGGGCCTAAGGCTATATAAGTAGAAGATCATTAGGCAAAGGGTATGCGTTGTGTGTCTGACGAAGTGAGAAGATCTGGTATTACTGTTTATCTGTTCGGGACGCTTGGCAAGGGTCGGATCTGACAACGAAGGCATAAGTAATTATTTCTATATCTGCATGCGGGTTGCCTTTGGAGAAAGCGCGTATACACGCGGTTTTGGTACAGTGAAGTAGCATATGCATAATAAGATTTGATATTTCAGGTTGCTGTTGATTCTGGTGGTTGTTGCAGAGTTCTGGGCTCTGGTTTGGGTTCTGTGTTCTTGATGACAGGGTTTCAGTGATTCAGTATTGGGTTGTTTAATGAATTATGATGCAAGTATAAGTTGATGATTGTATTGCAGTAATGTTTGTTTTGTACTCTTGGACCGAGTCTGAAAATTGATGAAACGTGGTCCCTAAAGGAAAGAAGGTTGTAGGGTCAGCACCTACATACTAGTAAATGGATCGGCTAGTACAAGAGCTGAGGGGGTTGTAGCTCCCTTCCAGAAGTAGTTGGAAAACGAGAGAGGGTTGTAGCCCTCTGCAGGTTGTAGCCTGCGTACTGGTAAAGGACTGCACCAGTACATTGTAAAAGAAGTTTCTTATTAAAGAAGAAAGAGACGAATTGCAGCAGGTGGTTTTCACCCACATTGGGTTTCCACCTTATATCATGGTGTTCATGTGTGTGGCTCTTGTGTGATGTTCTGTTCTGTTATACTGCACCTGTTTACTGTTAATATGCTTAATAATGTTCTGATGCATTTACTGAAGATTAAGCTAATTGAATTATAAGATCTCTAGATATACGCTAGTTGCATTAGACACAGTAGCGTGTACACGCGGGTTCACTTAATTGAAGTAGCGTATATGTTTCTGAGTATGAAATTGGAAAGGTTTTACTGATCTGATAATACTGATTCACCCCCCCTCTCAGTATTATTTCCAACAGTTGATGGATTTGTAGCGATGTTTATGCCTTGGTGGCAACACTTGGGCATGGGTTGAGCCGAGACTTAACCACTTTGGTACATGGCGGCTGATTGGTTTACACCCATGGGCAGCACCTAGATGATGAGACAGGTGTATACTTGTCCTTTGACAGACTTGAGGAATGGAAAATTATAGATGTGATGGAGGTTGCTTCATGGACCTGTGTGTGCCACATTGAGAATTAGTTTGATGAGAGGATCTCTTCATTTTGAGGAGATGGATCTTACACACATATATGGATGATGATGTTTGGATAGATGTGACTAGTTAACATGCAACATATCGACACCAACATCATGGATGACATGTTGCGGATGAGATGGATATTACTTCATGGGCCTAGGCATGGCTTACTTACATTTTGATAGAGATGGGATGGATTCTTGATCAAGTTGATGTTGTGACAGTATGCTGAGAGAAACGACTGATGATGGCATCAGGAGGTGCATTTTCGTGATTTGAGCGTGAAAGTTCGACTGATCACCCAACTAGTTCGAGTCATGGAGGCTAGCAGTGTACTTAGATATCTTTGAGTTGAGTTGGAATATCATCGCAGCAGTTCACATGGTGAGGATACATGATCGACATGATATATGTTGCAGTGATAGCATGTAGCTTGAGTTGGAGGGACCAACCTTCCACGGTGGGGTAGCATGTGGAGATTGCGACGGATATGGTTAATGATCATGGGTTGAGGAGACATTCCCGTTCATGGAGTCATGAACCTTGATGGTTTATGTGATGGCAGAGAAGAGGTGGGTAGCATGGACATTTTGGAGACGTTGGAGCTATTGACGCTTTTCGATGTCGTGTTATGGTGTTGTCGATGATGACAACCATTTAAAAGTGGGGGAGTATGTCATTATCATGAGTTGAGAAATTGCAAGGAGCAACAGAGGGGTGGAAAACTTCGGTTAAAGCCAATGAGCTGAGTTGCGAAGAGGAGCGGGTACATTCGGTTAAACGCACCCCGTCGAGCGTGGGACGATGAGTTGTGATGACAAGTTGCGACGACCTACTTGGAGGGTCGAAAAACTGAAAAGGAAAAATCAGCTAAGTATAGAAGAGCACATGCGATGATTTTATGGAGGTGTCAAATAACCAACGAGTCGGTGGGCCGATGTGTGGAGTGACAAGTTAGGTGAACCGACACATCTCTTGATATTTTATGAGGCGAATTGTAACCTTAGCTCTTAGATAACACATATATATTGGTGGCGACCTTGGAGGAGTAAGGAATCAAGCAATTGATCCAAACAAAGTACAAGCATAAGTGGTGGATGAGCTAAGGAGAAGAGCGAACAAGGAGGGCGAGGTGCAAGTGGACCAAGGGCCGTAGTACCGATCCAAGGCGAAAGTAAGTTGTATATTTTGGGTTCATTCTGGGCAGAAAAGCCGCATGTGGCCGACCCTGCCCACGGGCGAGCTGCAGTGGGGTGTGTCTGCCTGACAAGTTGTAGAGGGGTGCTTCTACCTAGCAAGTTGCAGTGGGACACGTATTCTGGAGAGCTGCGAAAGGTTGACATGACTGCGATGCGGATAGGTTTATGGTGTAGGTGAGTGTGGGAGATACGATCAGATGCAGACAAGTGCCAGAAGTGCAGACGAATGATGCAGGCTGCGACGAGCTACGATCGAGAGTCGACTGTGTGACGAGTTACGGAGGGCAACATGGGGTGGGTGCCTCTTCCAGGATGAACTGTTGAGAGTGACCTGACTAAGTGGGGTGTATACCTCTGCATGAGGGCGAGCTGCATGACATGGGTGTGGGCCACCCTCAATGACCGAAAGTGGGCACTGCTGAACAAGTAGGCTGATTTGTTGTATTTTGGCAGAATTGCTAAGGTGAATCTTGGGGTTTCCTAGCAAAGGTTATATATGTGAAAATACTTGTAAAAGATTGTATTATTATTTGGGCAGACTCTAATCAGACAGTTTCCCCTCCCATTAAAAGAAAGTTATCCGATGTGCATATTTATATGATGGTGATGATGTATGTTATTTCCGTTGTGTAAAATGATGAATGCTTAGTAGAATTGCAGAAAAATAACTAAGTGTTAAATGTTAGGCATATTTTGTACTCATTAGGATTGGTGAAAATAAATTGGGTAGCAGTGTTTCACCTGCCTATGTGCGGTTAAAATATTACCGCTAGGATAGGGGCGTGACACCATGTGTCCCTCGATGGCGAAAAAAATAATTCTACAATTAGAAAAATTAAAAGAAACTTCCATTTACCATGCCTTGAGACACTTAAATGACAAGGCTAACTGCATGGCGAATCGAGGAGTGGAATTGAGTGGAAATAAGGGAAGGAGCTCTCGAATTAAATGGTAATGATAAGGGATATGTCCCAATACCATAATTGAATAACTCCAATCACGATGGATCGAGCCAGCATTGATGGCGCTAGAAGAAGCTTACGCTTGTGGACAATAACTCTCTATATCTAGGACAGATGGGGAGTGTGGAACATCAAGCAACCACTTGGAGAATTTTACTTGATACATGGTATGTTGTGGAGACTAGCCCAGTCTCCCAAGTGCGATGAGGATAGGTTGACAGATAGGTGGATTACATCCTTCTCCATATCGACATAGTTTAGTTCCCGATATTAATGGACCAAAAAAGTAATCACCCTTCCCCTCGCATCTCTACAAATTGTCGGCAGGGGAATTTAATTTGGAGTATTTGGAAATACAGACTGCATCCAACATCAAGATCAGCAAATATTTGGAGTTAATAGAGGAAAACGAATGAAATCTAGAGAATTTAGGTTTCGACAATCTATTTAAGTCGTCCCTATCAAGATTATGGGCATCAGTTCTCTTACTCTTGTGGTTTAATTCTTGTAATTGCATACTATTGGAGCATTTGGAGATGGCTTTGTGAGGAGACCAAGCCCTAGAACCTGAGGTGGAGCACTGGAAAAAGGAAATGGAATTTTTATTCAAACTTGTAAGATCCTAAACAATTAAATTTCCAATAGATCTGGCACACTTGAGTGTTCTAACAAAAATACTTGCAATCAAAAACCATGAATGCCAAAAGGATCTAAAAATGCAGGCTCTTATTTATATTAATAACTGAAAACAAGATACATGCTCATATAATACATATTGAATCCCCTACCAATAGCACGTACAATTGCTCAACAATGATTACTCTAAAACACTGAAGCCCGCTTGCAAATCCTAGATGGATCCACCACACCAATGTCACCGTAGGGTTTTCATTCTAGGATCAACCTGGAACTGGTTACACCAAGTTCTAAACAAAACACAATAAGATAGACAAACTTTGCATGATCGCATAATGAGGCTCCTATCCCCTTTTATAGTCTTGATGGACTCTCTAGAAACATTACTTTATGTTTTCCCTTGAACAATTAAGGAAAATACCATGGGAAGATTCTATCCACTTTGACCATATTAAAAAAAGGAATATTACAAATCTTCCTGCCCAAATATTTCTTTCCCTCAAGCAATCCAATTCTATCCACAATAGATGCATTTGTACATTGATACCAGGATCCCATACAAATGAGTGTTTTATCCCATGCCTCCATGCTAAATGATCCTAAATGGATCCCGGGATCCCAAACAATCCTTGAACCAACCCTACCCTCAGGCTGGCTTCAAAACTTGGCTCTGATACCACTGTAAGATCCCAAACAATTAAATTTCCAATAGATCTGGCACACTTGAGTGTTCTAATAAGAATGCTTACAATCAAAAACCATGAACACCAAAAGGATCTAAAAATGCAACCTCTTATTTATATTAATAATTATAAACAAGATACATGCTCATATAAGACATACTGAAGACCCTACCAATAACATGTACAACTCACAATGACTACTCTAAAACATTGAAGCCCACTTGTGAATCCTGGATGGATCCACCACACCAATGCCATCGCGGGGTTTTTGTTTCGAGATCAACCTAGAATTGGCCACACCAAGTTTCAAACAAAACACAATAAGATAGAAAAACTCCAGATGATCCCACTGTGAGGATCCCATCCCCTTTTATAGTCTTGATGGACTCTCTAGAAACTTTATTTTATTGTTTTCCCTTGAAAAATGAAGGAAAATACCATGGGTCGATACCATGGGTAAATTCTGTCCAGTTTGACCATATTAAAAAAACGTAATATTACAAAACTTCTCATGGGTAGTTTAGATCTATTAACATGTTGAGTGGAGATTTTGGAGGGCAACAAAGTGTCCAGTGTAGCACTGATAGAAGCTTGGATAGAAATATTGGAGGCGAGGGTGGATATAAAAATAATTAAGATGGAAACAAATTTTATGTCTAGTAGTACAGAGTTTTTTAGTGGAAACTTATTCATTGAGGTATAAGAAATCTTGGTTGGAATTCCAAGCGACGACTCGAGTGAGCAACTCGACAACTTTGGGGAAGTTGCAGATAGTGTAGGGAAAAGCAAAGGGAAAGGGGTCTCCACTGAGGAAGTCGGTCCTACCAATCTTAGTTAACAATATTTTTTTAGGTTCTACAAACACATTTTCTTGTTGGGACAATATTGTAGGGTTTACGGGAAATGTCAATGTAGAATTATAGTCCATAGGGATTATAGAGGAAACAAATATCTACTTTGGTTATATCAAAATATTGGAATATAGAAACAATAGATCTTAAGATATAGAAGCAGTAGATCTTAATCTTACTGAAGCAAGTTTTTTCCAATATGATATAAATGGTTATGCCCATATAATCCAAGTTATATAATACAAAAGTAGCAGTTATAAATAATAGATGACTTCAGCTATTTCTTCAAACAATGCAATAGCCTTCTTTAAATGTCACTATGTATATAATTAAATAATAGTTTATTTAACATATTACATTTCAAAGTTTACATATTATATTAAATAATAATTGATTTAGAATATTAATACTTCAACATTTTCATTAAAAAAAAGAGATTTGAAGTATTAATAGTTATAATTATTATTTTTTAATGTGATATGATATTAATGTTAATTTTGGGCAACTATATTAATGTTGTAATATAGTATAATCTTTGATGAATGTGGCATTAAGGAATAACCATTAAAGAATATGGTAATTTAGCATGAGTCAACAAATATGAGAATTGCAATGTCGCATGAACATTAAGGGACATCGTATTGGAAGTAATGTTTCCAAGAGTTTCCAAGTTGTCGTGAGTTGTTGTTGTGAGTCTTTAGATGTGATTTTAGAAATAGTTATTTTTCCTATGTGTGAGTTGTAATAGCTATCTAGGTGTGTTGTACTCAGTAATCTATATGCTATAACTATGTAACCATTGAGATCAACAAAATCTATCATGTGATTTGTTATGTGTTATCGCTCTCTTATATTTTTTCTAACATGGTATCAGTGGCTTGACTCCCTCAAGGGAGGGCCAAGAAAATCTTAGAAAGCCTTGAATTTTATTCCTATAAATAAATAGGGTAGGAGATTGTGTTGTGTGAGTAAATTATATTATTTTTTTTAGTTTTTTTCACCGTATGATTGAGTGAGATTGTATGTGTTGAGTTTTATAGATATGTATGTTGAATGCTCATTAAAGTATTAATTTGATATGCTATGAGTCTTTGAAAGAAAAGCCTTTGTCTCTTTCTACAAATAAGTTATCCAAATTCATGCAAATCTCATTCGTGCAGATGATCATCACAAAAAACAAATAAAAAAAATTGAGGTTTGAAATTGGGATACAAACTTCAATTGTTCCAAGGCTAGATTGTCCTTCTAGAAAGCATCAAGCCTTCAAATCTGAGCGCTAATTCTAATGAATATGAGGCCATCGCCATGACTCCATAATCTTGAATACATGATGGAGAATCCCAAGAAGCACAACGGGAAAAGAAAATTAATGATGGAAAAAAAAAATTATGGCACCATTTTATTATGTTGGAGTGTGCTATTGTTCAAGTGAAAATCAAATGTTGCAAAACAATAAATAACATGCAATTCAATAGATTAATTTGACCTGTCATGCTCTGGGGGCATTATTCATAGGTAGTTCTTAATAAGGTCAACTTGGTGTGACCCCTTGTGCTTCGGGAGCATCAGTACAGGTTATTTTATAAGGTCAAGTTATAAAATTGTTTGTTGAAGACATTGTGTACCCCGAATGCTATCTTAGATAACTAGTGAAGGTTGTGGAGGGCCATGGATTCAATAGATGGTGGCACTTCCATATGATGGTTCAGTATCGAGACTAACCCGTTGCGCTCTGGGAGGTTGAGAAGCGTCAATTCAGCAAAGCACGTCAATGATAGTCTGAAGCGGTTATGTCTTAAATGGATCAAGTGGGAAGCTCGAAAGTGTGGTGAAGAAAAGAGAGGAAACTGAGAGATTTCAAAGTGGATATGAGTGCTAGTGATGACCATACCAGACAAATTTGGTAGAGGTTCATTCATTGTTGTAGTGTCTAGTTTCTAGTTTTGTCATGTAAGCATTAAGGGAGGGCATTGGAAGTAATGCTTCCATGACTTTGAAAGTTGTCGTGAGTTGTCATTGTGAGTCTCTAGATGTGAGTCTAGAAATAGTTATTTTTCCTATGTGTAAGTTGTAATAGCCATCTAGGTGTGTTGTAGTCAGTAATCTATATGTTATAAATATGCAACCATTAAGATCAATAAAAGATATCATGTGATTTGTTATGTGTTATCACTCTCTCTCATTTTTTCTAACACATCGCTACATAGTACAACCTTTCAACAATATTAAAATGTGATAACCATTAAAGAATACCAACATTCAACTTAATACATTATAAATATCACAATGAAACTTAACCTTTTATGAATTCAATATAAATCAACCAAAATGCACATTACTACAACATAACCTTCATCCAATTTAAAACTTGTTTCATTTTAGATTTAAAATTTAATATTAATATTTTTTATTTTTAATCACGTATTTTAAAATATATATATCATTATAATTTTATTTTAAATTATTTTTATTTATATAATTTTTATTTTCGCATATTAAAATATTAAATTTAATTAAAGAATAAACACAATGTATTATAAAATAAGAATGATTCAATTTTAGTGTCCTATTTATATGTGTTACTATTATCTATTGTAGATCGATAACATTAATAATCTAAATTTTCTATTATAATATGACATTTAATAAATTAATATCAAAACTATCATTCAGTTAAATAGTTTTCATTTGCAAATGAAGAAATATAAGGTTTTTATATTAATTTATTTAAAATTTAAAATAATAGCGTAAATTATCAAATTCCATTAGCATAATTGGATTTTTAAGTTCCATTAGCATAATTGGATTTTTAAGATTTTGTTTTGTAAAGTGGTTAAGGTTTGTAATTTATGGTAGTAAAAAAGGGATACCCAAAAAATAAATTATGTTAAGACTTAGTTTGGTCCAAATTAAATATAATCCCCAAACAATTTTGACAACTTAAATACTCTAAGTCATGATTTCTTAAACCAAAAGCTAATTACACAAATCATAAATATATTAACAAATAAAAAAATAATAATAACACAAATCAAAACATATCTCCTATGACAAAGTCAAGTATTTGGATACTAAATAAATAAAAAATTATATATATTAAAAATAGGCTTAAAACACAATACATGTAAAAGACTACTAATTCACTTATCATTACGATAACTTATCCCAACCTAACACTACATGTAAAAGACTGTTAATGCACTTAGCATTATGATAACCATATCTAAACCCTTTTTTTTAAGTATAAAAATTGGTTGGTTCTTAGTAGTAGCTGATTTCATCTATTTCTATGATTTTTTTTTTAAGAAATAGATGAAATCAACTACTACTAAGAACCAATCAATTTTTATACTTACAAAAATAAAGTTTAGATATGGTTATCATAAGGCTAAGTGCATTAATAGTATTTTACATAGTGTTAGGTTTGGATAAGTTATCGTAATGATAAGTGCATTAGTATTATTTTACATATATATATTTTATGGGACATATTTTTATATTCTATATGAAGAATATACAGTTTTTAGTCATTAATGGATTGCCCAAACTCAACAACAATGCTTGAAGTCATTACAATAAATCTCACCATGCACTTGTGGGAATTTAGGAAATTTTTAAGGATGGAAGTTTATTTGAAAATTTAGAAACCTTAGCAAATCTTACTAGTCCCTAATATGTCAATTGCAAATTGTTTAAAGATGTTTTTCTAAAAATATTTAGAGTTGTAATTATTTTATATTAGTCTATATAAAATTTTGGCGATTTTTAAGGTAAAATAATTTATACTAAAAAAATAGGGTGAATTAACTTTAGAGAAATTGGAAATTGACGATTCTTTTTTTTGGAAAAAGCATGGAAAATTAGCCCACCTACGAATAATAATCCCTAAAATTTTCCATAATGAGAATTGAACCTAGGTGGGGAGGATAATAATCATTCCTCCCACGCACTCAAAATAAACCCAAAATATATCAAAGTTCCCATAAAAATAAACTTTAAAACAATAATAATGATAATGATCATCCTCTTAGCGTATTCATGTGAAATTAGTTTGAAGCCAAGCTTTCATTGTCAATTATGGTCAACATCTTTAATGTTGCAATATGACATAATCCTTCATGAATGTTGCATTGTGAAGTAACCAATAAAAAACTTAATAATTCAACATGATTCAACAAATAGAATGTGGCATAAGCATTAAGAAATGACGCTATGCCACATAACCCTTAGATAATCTCACAATATGACATAATCCTTGATGAACATCACAATGGGAAGTACCCATTCAATAATATAACAATTTGACATAGGCCAACCAAAATGTGTGGCACAATGTGGCATACACATTGAGTAATGCTACAATCCAATATACCAAATGAGGAATATCACAATGCAACATAACCATTTATAAATTCAACATAAATCAATCAAAATGTACATTACAATTAACAAACTTTTAGACAAATTTAGTGTTTCTTACCTTTGAAATTTAATTTTAATATTTTTTATTTCTAATTGTATATTTCAATTTTAAAAAGAAGAGAAAAAGGATAATCTACATCTAAAGAAACTTAATCCTATTTTTTTCCAAGGAAAAATCGTAATTTATTAATGAAAACAAAATTACATGTTTCAGATGCTTGCAAGCATTCCATCATCTAGTCAAAGACTGATGATCACAAGTTCATACAAATTAATCAACTAAAAGATGAAGAGAAAAGGTTAACCTTTTCTCCATTTCTTCTTTTCCACCTTCTTTCATTCTCCTTGAGATGGCGTGGATGACACAACAGCTAGCTGATTTCATTATTTTATTCTTGCAATTTCCTTGTCTGAATCGGAATTATCAGATGCATGGTGACGTTTGTAGCTGCCAAAGTCATTTGTTTAAGGTATTCTCACTAGTTGTGCCACAGTGACTTGTAAATCTATTGGTTCTTGTTAGGATATTCTAACACATAGGAAATAATTAAGTATAACTTGGTCTAGTGTATAGTTAGGTGAATTGTTTTTCTTTAGTACGTACTTTTTGTAACTTACAATCCAACAGTCATGATATGTTCTAGACATGAAGTGATCTGACGGTTTATTCTCTCCTTGATATTACCGATGCTTTATCTGTGGCTTAAGCTACGATTGGTCCATGATCTCTATTTGAAGAGCATGGAGGGTCATTTTTTAGGTGACTGTTCATGAGAGAAGCTGTGGTGAAGTAAAATTATAAGTGCGGACATGAACGAATCCCTCTAGCCCGATAATTGGTGTAGTCACAATAGATACATTCTATGGAAGATTTCCTTAGGTCAGAATCAATCAAGAGGGCCTACCTCTTGGTTTCTTATCCTGCTTGATGATGTCCTCACTTGCTTTCTCTAGCAATCCCTTGCTTCCTTCTCCAAGCTCCTGAAATGAGTAAACAACAATAGCACAAAACATAATAATAGACAAATTGCAATTCAACCTACTTAACAAGTCAAGAAACATTAAGCCATGAATATATAATATTACAAAACATGTAGGAAATCAATCGATAGTTGCATATATTAATATCAAAGAGAGATTACAACCATTCATCTTGATGTTGCAGTCTTCCTCTTACAAAACCAGGTTCTCACACACTTTTGCTAGCATTCCATGATGGCTTCAAACAATAATAGTTTTAACGCTCTTCAATTTAGGCTTCACTCCAAACCAAAACACACTTCTCCCTCACACAACTAGATAGCTATAACTAGTAATAGCTTGCTTGTCTACTCCAAAATAGTATCAACACTCAAACAATAACTCTGCCAAAACTATCAACTGTGACTAGTTTGTGCTTGGGAAGAAGGGAGCTTTATATAGGAAATATGGATGGGAGATAGATCCTTTTCTCATGGGAGAAGGACGTATCCCTTGAGGTAGTTCCATCATTATGGGGAAAGGATCCCAAACTATCATCCTTGACCCCATCCAACCAAACCATTTACCAAACTTTTGTTACAAAGCTTCTAGAGCTGGAAGCTTCGGATCTAATTTAAAAAACTCTTCGTAATAGGACCGGCATGACTGAAACACATCTCAGTCGCTCCGATTGGTGTGAGGAGTAGTGCTAATCTCCGCACAATGGCGCGAGGGAGACAAAGGCCATTAGCGTCAGTCTTGTAAGCTAGGCAAAACAGAAGCTTCATGGGAAATGGTGCAAAAGGGAAATGATCTGCTCATGAAGAGGGACATAATGGGAGTTTCTTCATGAAGGCAGAGCATGCAGGGTTCACTGTAGAGGTCCTTAAGGATAAAGGAATGGGGAGTACAGGGCAATGACAAAATTCTGCGTAACAGATGCCCCCTAAAGCGTGAAAGTCAAACTGGAGTGAGGGATGAAATGCTTTATAAATCGGTGCGGGGAACTGGTCTGCCGTCGGAAAACCTGCAAGCAAGTACAGATACATATACATAAACTGAGATCTTTGTCAAATGATACATGAATCATGGCATGGACGTAGCCATCTAGAGAATGATCATGTAAATGGATCCAAGTATGGGCGCAACCATCTGTCAAAGAGGATCACATATGATAACTAATGCTCTGGTCGCAGCCAACCATATGAAAGAGACAAGCATATCATCATAAACCATGTCACACCACTTCACAACCTGGACTTGTGTAATCTAAGTTCAGGGTCTTGTGCTCCAACATGACCCGATCAAATTATCGATCCTAGCATGCGAATAGACGTGTTGATGTCAAACATGCTAGAAAGTCACTTGATTACTAGTCAATGATGTAAATTATTAACAAGCGTGAGAGAAACTTGTTATCACCCCAAGAAACTCTCCTAGGTTGTATATCAGCGATGCTTGGGAACATTACAAACTCAAAAAAAATGTTGGAAAATGGTGGATGAATGAAATAAATTCTGCATATTCAAGCCAGATAACCACTTCTACTATGCTTGACCCCAGACATGGGTGAACACCCCAAGACTACAAGGATTTAGACCACCAATTACTCACAGTTTGAGGATAAGGTGATAATGGAGAAGACTGACCACACCAGCAGATGCACAGGATCCTGTGACGGCCGACTGTAACTAGTTAAAAGGTCTGTAAATCTGTTTTCTAATACACAGACAGGATGACAGCTCTCTGGCACTAAAAGAATAGAAACCTGCATACAAATTCAATGATACATGCTAAATCCTAACAAAGAGGTGGGATGACAGCCCCTCTAATGCTAACATTAACAACACATGAATAAACGCAAGATAGGCACAACCTGGAACAAGAAGAAGAAGTGGAAAGTGAGCAATTAACAACAAAAGAAGCTTGCATTAGCTGAAAATGAAGACCAAACACTGCAGGTATCACAACAGTTACAATCTCCAGAAGTTGAACCTTACAGTAAAATAACACTCATCCAACACTCATCAACCTAATTACATTGTGTCTCTGGATATATATAGAATTTGTTTACAAAGTTGCTCTGCTAGGCTATGCGTGGAGGTGTCAATAAATGACCACCAACCACATTTACAACATGAAATGGGCCTCTGTTGCAATTCTCAGAGCTTTAATGGACAAATCGACCTGTTTAGATTGTCTGATGTCCTTCTCTGGCAGCTGGAATGAATTATGGATTAAAATCCATGCTTGATAAATGTTCTTCACTGCTCAAAGTCACCTGCTTGTCCTTCGACCATTTTGTTGTTTAATGTGGTTGCTGAGATATTAAGTGCAGGGTAGGGGATGATGGCTTCCTTCCTCCATTGCGAGCTCGACACAATCAAGAGGAAATAAGATTTCATGGCGGGAGTAAGAGCAGGCCAGGGATAAATCTCAGTCGTTGGATCACAGAGATCAACGACGGAGATCGTTGGCGAGAGGAATCGGGAAGAACAGATGGAGTAAATAACAATCGTTGGATCACAGAGATCAACGACTGCGATCAATTGACAGAGGCTATCGGAAGTTTAGCGGATGGGTGAATGTGGGTCATCGGATCGTGAAAATGAACAGTGGAGATTGCATCGGGAAGAGCTATCAGGAGGCAGACGATCGGAGTTAATGAGGGCCGTCGGATCTGGACACGGCAGATCCGACGGTCATCGAAGACGGAAGATGCACAAAGTTTAAACAGCGGGGGAGCGGTTTATGGAGGCGAGCGATATTCCCCGCACTGCCTATCGGTGTTGGGTGATTTACGTACACGGAGGCGTGATCGAATAAGGCTGCGACGCGTGGCAAGCAGGTCCAACGGGAAACCGCCTTCCCTGCTGCCTAACGGATGCACAAGTTACAGGAAGAGGGCTTGCGACTACCGTCGATCTGGCGATGGACGGTCAGATGAAAGGGAAAATGCACAATGTTTAATGTGCGGGAAAAGGGTGTTGAAGGGTTACGGAGGGGTGGGTCACATGAGTGCGGGCTCAAAAGTTTAGTGCCCGGGGCCTAAAGAAAAGGAGCTATACAGAGTTTGAAAAGAAAAACAAAGGCTTCGGGGGAAAGAAGAAATTTTGGAAACAAAGCGAAGAAATCGGGGCTCAGAGACCACACAGGATTAAACAGAGTTTAAAAGGAGAACGAGGGGCAAAGGAAGCCAACAACTGCGAGCACCATAGCAACCAAAACAACATTGTCCAATCTGATATTGACCTTTAAACAATGAAACTGTAGCAGAGCTAACACTGGCTCCTTCTGGGGATGAGATCCTCCCTGCGAGGTCTCAAGAACTGCAGACCAATGCCTTCATGCAAAACTCAGCTTTAAAAACATTTGCCTAGTATCCATTGGGCATGGAGTCAACTAAGCATACAATAGAAACCTGTAAAAGAACATGATTACAATCATTAAGTCCGAAAAACTTAACACTTCAAAAATTGCCCATTTGCTGGGCCATCAAAATTGTTGCCTGTCCGTTTCATCATAGATCAGCAAGATAGGATTTATTTGATCCTACACCTCAAACAACTTAGGACATTTGAGCTTCACAGGTAGATATGGATCAAATTTCATTTCCTTTCTATGTATTTTCCTCCTTGGATGTTGTTTATAGGAGCCTTTGTACACCTACTGGATAATCATGGCAGTGTACATGTCTGTGTCATCTGTGGTCTGCATAACCAATATAAATGATGAACCATTGTTTTCTTGTGCAGGGGACATAGAAACAACATCTTCTCCTTCATCTTGCTTTGAACAATCCTCATCCAAGGAGGGATTCCAATACTGCACATCTGCTTCTTCTGTCATCTGAAAAGCTGCCCTTTCAATCTGTGTAGAGGCCATCTGAGCAGGTATTAAAATATCAAGACTGAGATGATTAGTTTCAGCCTTGAGCATTGAATTTTGTTCTGCCTCAGTGTTCAAGGGGCAACTGTGAGGGATTGTTATTTGATCAGACAGAGAAACAAAAGATGATGGGGAGCTGTCCTCTCCCTTTTTAATCACTGGACTGGGGACAAAAGCAGGCTGAAAAATTGGCAGATCTGCATAGCCATGTGAAGATGAGCTGGCTTCGGGCTCGAATTCTTGGAGGAAGGGATCTGCTGCTGTCTGGCACTGCTGGCCAACTTGTTGTTCTGCAGGCACAACAAATTGCTGAGCAGTGCCTTTGGACATTGCTTTCTCATAAGAAGCCCTTGTTAGGAAAGGGTCACCTTCCAAGACATGGACCTCCTCGTCTTCATTAGGATGCTCTTCCTCCATGACTATATTTTGGCAAAGGGTCTTCACCCTTTGATCTTCGTTTGTATCTCTGCTTCTCTGCAAAATCTGCACATGCTCATGTGTTCCTCTACATAAATTTGGAGCTAGAAAAGAAATGGAACAATAAGCTCATGCCTCCTCAAAATGCTGCTCAGATTTTAGTTTGGAAACTTCAGAGGTCAAAAACTCAATCATCCTAGCTAATTCATCTATCTCATGCTCTGAGGATTCACCTCCCTGTCTTCTCTTCTTGGCATCACCTTCAAGTCTCTCTGCAGCAAGAATGTTCGATTCAACTTCAAAAGTTGCATCTTGCATGTCAGCCAAAGAAGTGCATCTTCTTTCTCTTAACAGTAGGAAGAACTGAGAATCGAAGGCATTAGCATATGTGAGCATGGAAGAAGCAGGGGTGGGTCTTATTTCAGCTGGCATTCTGTTGTACATGATTGAATATGATATTAAAATCAGACAACAACTCACCATCTTCTCTCTGCAAGCTCCCAAATTCATCATGATAAAAGAGCAGATATTTTTTATTTTCCCAGTGCTTTAAAAATACATGATCTAGGGCCTTAATGTCTGCAATGGACCTAGGGGGTAAATTTCTGAACCATTTTCTAGCTTCCCCATCTAGTCTTTGGACAAAAACCCTCATCTAGACATCCTCTTCATTGATATCCAGGTTATCAGCAGAGCTATAAAAGGACTCAAGGTGCTCTTCAGCTGATATTTCTTATGAACCAGTAAACTTTGGCATGAATTCTTGATAGTCTCTTGCAGGCATGGCATTCAAAGGGGCAATCAAGACTAAGGGTCCATACCTAGCAGGAACTATTCGTTCTATCTTTGTGAGATCTTGCTGACTTGCCATGGCTAGGGTGTATGAAAGGATACTGGTGGACTGAGTAGAATGAATCAATGAAAAGAATAGCATAACAGAGGACTATGATGGATAGCAAGGAATGTTTCTTTCAACTGAGGTCTGAAAGGGAAATGAATGACTAAGGAGCTGAATGAATCTCTGAAGGTATTTCTACACTAACAGAGATACATGGAACCTTTAAGGCTTACCTGATCCTGGTGCTCCTTACTGCAATATTTTGTTCTGCTGAACGATCTTCTCAGGATCAGGCACTGATTCAGCTGGTGATTTCTGAAGATATCTCCGAACATGCCTCACCAACTGCACCAGAACTACAATGTGGAGTCGCCAAAGGATGGTCTTCCTCCAATGGAGTCGCCAGATAGATGATTACAACCAAAATATCTGTTCAAACCTTGTCTATCATCAAAGTTTGAAGTTGTGTCGTTCTCCCAGGGAAGCTGAGCTTCGATTCTCCTCTCCCCAGCAACGACGCCAATTAATGTTATCTGTCCAAGAAACTCTCTTAGGTTGTATATCAGAGATGCTTGGGAACATTACAAACTCAACAAAAATGTTGGAAAATGGTAGATGAATGAAAGAAATGCTGCATATTCAAGCCAGATAACCACTTCTACTGTGCTTGACCCCAGAAATGGGTGAACACCCCTAGACTACAAGGCTTTAGACCACCAATTACTCACAGTTTGAGGATAAGATAATGGAGAAGACTGACCACACCAGCAGATGCACATGATCCTGTGATGGTCGGCTGCAACCATTTAAAAGGTCTGTAAATATGTTTTCTAATACACAGACAAGATGACAACTCTCTGGCACTAAAAGAACATAAACCTGCATACAAATTCAATGATACATGCTAAATCCTAACACAGAGGTGGGATGACAGCCCCTCTAATGCTAACATTAACAGCACATGAATAAATGCAGGACAGACACAACCTGGAACAAGAAGAAGAAGTGGACAGTGAGCAATTAACAACAAGAGAAGCTTGCATTAGCTGAAAATGAAGACCAGACGCTGCAGGTATCAAAACAGTTACAATCTCCCGAAGTTGAACCTTACAGCAAAATAACACTCATCCAACACTCATCAACCTGATTACATCGTGTCTTTGGATATATATATATATATATAGAATTTGTTTACAAAGTTGCTCTGCTAGGCTATGCATGGAGGTGTCAATAAATGACCACCAACCACATTTACAATATGAAATGGGCCTCTGCTACAATTCTCACAGCTTTAATGGAAAAATTGGCCTATTTAGATTGTCTGATGTCCTTCTCTGGCAGCTGGAATGAATTATGGATTAAACTCCATGCCTGATAAATGTTCTTCACTGCTCGAAGTCACCTGCTTGTCCTTCGGCCATTCTGTTGTTTAATGTGGTTGCTGAGATATTAACTGCAGGGTACAGGATGATGGCTTCCTTCCTCCATCGCGAGCTTGAGACAGTCAAAAGGAAATGAGATTTCATGGTGGGAGTAAGAGCAGGCCGGGGATAAATCTCAGCTGTTGGATCGCAGAGATCAATGACAGAGATCACTGGCGGGAGGAATCGGGAAGAATAGACGGAGTAAATAACAATCGTCGGATCGCAGGGATCAACGGCTGCGATCAATTGACAGAGGCTATCAGAAGTTTAGCGGATGGGCAAATGTGGGTCGTCGGATCATGAAAATGAATGGTGGAGATTGCATCGGGAAGAGCTATCGGGAGGCGGATGATCGGAGTTAACGAGGGTCGTCGGATATTGATGCAGCAGATCCGACGGTCATCGCAGACGGAAGATGCACAAAGTTTAAACAGCAGGAGAGCGGTTTAGGGAGGCGGGTGGTATTCCCCACACCGCCTATCGGCATTGGGTGGTTTATGTACATGGAGGCGCGATCGAATAAGGCTGCGACGCGTGGCAAGCAGGTCCGGCGGGAAACCACCTTCCCCGCTGCCTAATGGACGCGCAAGTTACGGGAAGAGGGCTTGCGACTACCATCGATCTGGCGATGGACAGTCAGATGAAAGGGAAAATGCACAATGTTTAATGTGTGGGAAAAGGGCTGTGAAGGGTTACGGAGGGGTGGGTCACATGAGCGTGGGCTCAAAAGTTTAGCGCCGGGACCTAAAGAAAAGGAGCTATACAGAGTTTGAAAAGAAAAAATAAAGGTCGCGGGGGAAAGAAGAAATTTTTGAAACAAACCAAAGAAATCGGGGCTAAGAGACCACACAGGATTAAACAGAGTTTAAAAAGAGAACGAGGGGCAAAGGAAGCCAACAGCTGCGAGAACCATATCAACCAAAACAACATTGTCCAATATGATATTGACCTTTAAACAATGAAACTGTAGCAGAGCTAATCGGAAAACCTGCAAGAAAGTAGAGATACATACACATAAACTAAGATCTCTGTCAAATGATACATGAATCATGGCATGGACATAGCCATCTAGAGAATGATCATGTAAATGGATCCAGGTATGGGCGCAACCATCCGTCAAAGAGGATCACATATGATAACTAATGATCTAGTCGCATCCAACCATATGAAAGAGACAAGCATATCATCATAAACCATGTCACACCACTTCACCACTTGGACGTGTGTGATCTAAGTTCAGGGTCTTGCGCTCCAACATAACCTGATCAAATTACAGATCCTAGCATGCGAATAGATGTGTTGACGTCAAACATGCTAGAAAGTCATTTGATTACTAGTGAATGATGTAAATTGTTAACAAGCGCGAGAGAAACCACCAATAATGACAATGTTCCTCAAGGTACTATCAACACAATCCATGGAATTTGAATATAGGAATTGGAGTCGAACACCCGTGAAATAACTCAATCGAAAGCCAATGATGTGAACTTGTCGTTGAGTGCAAAGAACTTGACATTAGGGCATGCAAGCTCTAAGGTACTGGAAGGGAGTCTCTCGGTCAACTTCCTGAATAATGAGTTGAAGTTGATGGAAAGAGATCGTGTCGAAGGAGGACCATAATGAATCCCACATCATCGACGCGAGATGAGAGGATGCAAAGTGATTTTGGATGATACATAGAATCAGATGTAAGTGTAATTGCAGAAGGAAAACTCTTGAACATATCGGCGACACAACTAGAAGTTTGGTAGATTTTGGATCCATAGGACTGGTAGTCATGATGATGTGGCAGAGATCAAATGGAAGGAAAAAATGAACGGCCCAAACCCAGGAAGGTCAACAATGAATAGGAGGATGTTCGAACCTGAAACGAAGCAAAGAGTGTCATGTTCAAGAGTGAGTTTCCAACACGACTGATAGATTTCCAAAAT
Source organism: Pinus tabuliformis (assembly GCA_031772625.1). Classification (NCBI taxonomy): domain Eukaryota; kingdom Viridiplantae; phylum Streptophyta; class Pinopsida; order Pinales; family Pinaceae; genus Pinus; species Pinus tabuliformis. The sequence goes on from CM062816.1 coordinate 1,072,517,921, forward strand.
TTTCTACCACCATTTATGGCAAGTACCCCAATTATTTTATAATCGCAAGCTTGAAGGGGATAACATATGCTTGCACTGTAAGTTCATCCTTCGGACGAATCTGACCTAGTAAGTTTAACGAGCCCTAGGAAGGAGAAGCTCATGTTCGTCATGATGATGAATCTGATGTCGTTTAATAGTTTAACGAGTCCGACAAAGGTGTAACTCGGTATCTTTTTCATGTTTAGAGAGTTTGAAAAAGACACGTAAAAGAAAACTCCACATGGTCCCTTTTCATATATTTGTGTTTCTCACTCCCGAAAAGGTAGAAAACAATACTTGAGAGAACTGCTTGACCATTTCAGTTAAGGAGTACCTTTTTCGTAAATAGTGCCTCCCAGCCCGAAAAAGGGGTAAACTTATACTGGGCGCACGATGTTTCACATCCATTAACAAGTTCGAAACGACAAGGGCTCGACCATCTTTTCGCTTTTAAAGGGTTGGAAAAGAGTTGAAAGCAGACCCCCCATTTTTATTTTCTTTAATGAGTAAAAAGGGAAAAAAATACTCTGTAATCTTTTCATATGAGTTTAATGAGTCGAGAAAAGAGCTGAAATGTGACTCATTGTCATTGTCGAACATCCATCACCTATTGCTGCACAAGTAAGGCAAAGCGTATTATCGAGTCCTTAAGGTAAAATAGGTCAAAAATTTTTACAAAACCTGATATTTTCATGAAAAAAATGAATAAAAACAGGAAAAATAAATATTTTTTTACCATTTACCATTTTACCTTTGCAGTGAAGACTTTTAGCCCTCTTTTGCCCTAGTTTTTTCGGAGGAGATTACGAGAGATCTAGAGTGTCAATTGACGGTCCGTCAGTTCCAGGTAACAGCCGAAGACCTGAGCTCCATTTTCGTGCCATTCATTTATGTTTTTAGCCCTTTTTTTGGATTTTTAGGGAGGTTTTTGTGAAAAAATTTCACCCTCGGTTGGCACGATTTCCGGGCATGGGGTCGCACTGGCCGAGGGTGATTTGCACAACCATCAATGCCGATTAGCACAACCACTTTTAAAACAGGCATGCCGATGCCGTGGATAGGGAAAAATCATTTTTCCTCAAAAATTGACCATTTAAACTTGAATTTTATGTGCCAAGGATGATCATTGACTCAAATTAATGGCTTTTGCAAGAGAGAAATTGCTGAAAATGGTGGATTGGAAGGAAAGGGAACATGAAGATGTTGACACCCAGGCAATGAATGATCCAAATTTCCTGGACGCTTTGAGGGCTTGCAGGCTCCTCAAATTCTTCCTTACACCAGGGATGCGGGCCCAGCCCGAGTTACTTTGATACTAGATAATCCTTTGGGACATTAATCACGAGATTTTTTTCATTGGGGACCAAGAGCTGGAGTTGACAACTTTGGAGATCTACTTCATCACTAGACTATCTCGCAGAGGTGAGCCAGTGAACTTGTATGGGTCACGTCCGATCGGGCCCTGAGGCCCTGAAATCCAAGAGTGGGAAGATAGAGATTTCCAGTGTGCCGGATTTGACACTGTGGGTGCTTCTGTTGACTATCAATAGAGTGGTAGGGTCCCAGGTGGAACATGAGATTAACAAGTCGAAGTTCCTTTATGATATTTACTGCACAGCTCCTATGATATTCAACTCGACAAACTCCATGAAGATGAACATCAAGCGACAGTTGTCTAAGACCAAGGCGGGGAATCTAAAGCAATTTGGCTTCGGATCAATACTTGTGACCTTTTTCCTAGAACAAGTGCCATTTTTCCAGTATCAGTTGACTGAGGTTGATCCTCCTGTGCAACAAGATCCACGGATGGCCCGCTGGAGTCGTTTGATGCCTAAGATCATTGGGGGTCAGCATATGTCATATTGACCTGCATTCTTCTCACGACTACGATGACAGAAGATCGTCGTGGAGGAATGGTCATACAACGACACTGATTTTCATGGAGACCCAGAAATGCCCTTACCAGATGGAGAGGACTTCGATGACGAAGGTAAAAAGTCAAATTTTTAATTTTGATATTTATAAATTATTTTTGGAATATGCATGCTTATAACATTTCTCTTGTTTATGCAGATGTTGGACTAGAGTGGTCAGCCGGGATGTCCCCAATAGCCAGGCGCGTACCTCGCCCTATTGATGATGTTGCCCCTTATCAGGAAGGAGGCGACAATGAGGAGGAGGTTGCGAGGAACCTCGAGGGGTTAACTCATGGTATCCCAGAGTATGCTCGGATAGGAGACATGCCCCGTCAGTATGAGAGGCACACAGTGGGAGTCTCAGATCAGATTCGCTGAATTCTAAGTCATGTTGAATGAGCTGTCTCGTGCTACCATGACCATCATGCTGAGTAGTTCCTAGGTGTTATAGACATTTTTGTGCCTTGCATCACTGAGCATGAAATGTCAATAATCAAGGGATCCAAAGTCCCTAAACATGTTGTTCCTACCCCTAGAGGAACAAGGCCAGCAAACCACAGCACTTAACAAAAGTTCTCCACCTGAAAACACTCAAAAACAAGGCAATTCTGGATCATGTCAACTGCTCCACTGAGCATCTGTGCTAAATGTCAACTGCTCCACTGTCTACCTGCGTTGAATGTCAACTGCAAAGAAGGCTACATGCGCTGGGCGAGTTTGGACATGTGGCAGAGTCATTCCTCAAGGTGTCAATGCCCAGGAAGCTTCCAAAATGACACTTGGATCAGGGAATTCGACTGGTGATGAGTAAGAGGTTCCAAATCTCCAAGTGGAAGCAAGAACCTCCAAGTGGACTCAAGAACTGAAGTGGGAGAGGACACTAGTCAGCTTCATGCCAGCCTCAAGCTGACTCATCCTTTCTCCAAAACTCCTATATATAGATCTCTCTCATGAGGTCTAAGGGGGCTGGAATTTAGTATTTGCAAAGAATTGCTGTTGGTTTGTGGCTAGAAATATTGGGTGTGTTATGCTTTGAAAGGAGCTGAAGAAGGAAGTCCATTCTGCTGGGAAGGAGATGCTGGGTTGGAGCCCTATGGGTTGTATCTCTTCCTGAACACTGTTACTTTCAATAAAGCTATCTTGATTCTTTCCTATATGCTGGTGTATTTTGTGTAATTGAATTAGTATAATTGATTTACTTCTAATCCTGAATCATTTATGAATATGTATATTTGCCTTTGTATTGTGTCCTTCTCTTGTTGCAAGTAGCTGCTCTCTTGTCACAGGTAGTTGTTCTCTTGTGATCTCATGGGATTCAAGTAGCTGTTCTCTTGATCGAGCGAGGAGGCAAGTAGCTGTGGACACACAAAGAGAAGAGGATCTAGTTCAAGGGACAGCCGGAAGATAACGGTAAGTCTGCCGATCTCCTCTCTTTCATATTTCATAAAGGAAGAAGTCATGATAGCTGTATTCGTTTGTTGCTAAGGTGTTGTCACACCTTAGGTGGATAGGATCGTCCTAAATAGGCATTTTTCCCCACAACAAATTGGCGACTCCACTGGGGAAGAACTTGTTTATTCATTTCATTTGTGTTTCCGTCATTTGTTTACTTCATAGACTTGACAGCAACTCTTGAACTGCATCTTTCCCGGATGCAAAGTAAAAGTTGCTGCTTTGATCCAGTATGTTGGACTTGTCTATGATTTAAACTAGATCCACAAATGATTTGATTGATCCTTGTGATAGTCTTTAGTACCCTATCAAAGCATCCCTCTGTTTATACCTTGCTTGTGTTTCTGATTTGGCCTGAAACAGTTGATTTTTGAGCATTTTGTGACCCAGAAACCCAGAGAAACGAGAGTTTCTCTCTTCATCGCAGGCACTGTGAAGGCAGTCTGCATTTCAACGCAGGTCCCGAAGGGGCTACCTACGCTGAATGTCAAACTGACAGTGTTGGACCTGTGCTGAACCAGTGTGGCCTTGTGCAGCTGGGGTTCTTTGTCTTTTTTGCCCTGTTTTGATCTCTGTTTTTGCAGCCTTTAACCAAGTATAGGTGCTGGTCTGATAACCCTTTTCTTTGCCTGAATTCCGCCCCAATTTTTGTACAAAAATATTGTGAATTTTTTTATGTGTTTGTGGCGTCATTCACAGTTTTCCTTTGCATGAGTAAAGTAGTCTTTCTGTAGCCTTTGATTCAGATCTGATTGAGAGTGATCTTAGAAGAGAGTTCATCGACTGTTTGTTCAGATTGATTATACTGTTTTACTTTTGCTTATTGGTTTGAATTTGTTCTTTTCAAAGTATCGAAACGAGTCTTTATTTCGGAAATCGCAAAGTGATTGTAATCTCTTCTACCCTTGTTGATTTCGAAGAAAGTGAACTTGTTTATTTTGATCATTGTAAAAGCAAATTCAAAGTTGTGCAAAAAGCTTTCTTTGTAGGCATTCATACTAAGAAAGTGAAAACAAACACCTGCATTGTGCATTTTGCATTTGATAAGTTTGCATGTTGGATTTAGGGAAAGTGCATTAGAGTGTGCTGATTGCTCTTTGAGAAAAGATAGTCGCTCTCTTTTCCCTAGTAGCTAGGATTTTCAAAGTTGAAAGATTGAAAAGCTTGCTTATCATCTTAGACTGCATTTAGGAAGTTGTATCATACATCTCGTGGTGAACCTTGAAAGGCAAACTTTAAAAAGATCAACCTAAAATAAACTGAATGAACCTAACAACGCTTTGTAACATAACGCACAACATAGAGGTCTAGGCTAGAGATGTGTTCCGGCATCGTTAAACATAGTGACTGTCGATCTCGAAGAAGGTGGGTGATTCCTCCTGAGAGTCGGTGGCACTAATACGGATTGTGCTCCCACGTAAGGTCGCATATATATTGGGAGACCCCTATAGGCATATATCTTTTATCCTTAGGAAGCCGTGTCGACCGCCCTACTGATCGCAATGCAGTGAACACAGCATTCACGAAGATCGACCACCCATACTGTAAAAAGTATTCTGTGGTTTTGCAAAAGGTTTGGCACACCGTCTGCCTAGATCTCAAGAGCAATTTCTTTTGGCCTTTTTCAGACTCTATAACAGAAAAAGTCCATCCGAGCATTTGTCACTTCAGGCTCGTTAAAACATCGAAGGAGACTAGAGTCATCTTTAGCTTTTTCTCGACTCTTTAAAACTGAAAAAGCAAGTTGTGTCTAAAAGCGTCGTTAACAATTTATTTTAAACGTCACAATCACCCTTTAATCCTGCGTTGATCTTTAGGTTGAAAAGATGGAGCACACCAACCAAGGAGTTCCCTTGGGTGGAAATCCTAGTCCCTTCTCCTCTTGGGGATATGTTGGTGTGCCCCACATGGCCACATTGTCACTTCCAGGACTGACAATTGGCCTACCAGTTTGGCTCTTTTCGACCAATGTCGTTCAGAATACCACCACTCCTGAACAGTCGAGTCAACAGTTAGATCAAACAAGAGTTGCATCCCGGCCTTCCACTTCATCTTCCTCCCCTCCTTCCTCTTCACTTGATGGAATTGGTCGATCGAAAAATCGGGTTCCTAAAGAGAAGAAGGAGAAGAAGAAGAAAGAAAAGAAGAAGAAGGAGCCTAAGGCAACTGGGGGCAAACAAATGTCATCTAACAAAAATTCACACACCGCACTTGTAAGGCCTAAATCGCCATGCATCATATGCAGGGGAGACCACTTCCATAGAGATTGTCCCTGTATCCCACGGATACTAAGAGACTGGTCCCCCCGTTTGCACAATTCGGGAGCATCGACCTCTGATAGCCATGTCGACTGCTCGCCGTCGACTAGTGGGAGTGAAGCTCCAGGACAGAATGGGAAAGTTAAATTTCCCTGTAGACTGTGTGAAGGCGATCACGCCATCCACCGTTGTCCCTTCTTAGACGAGGCAAAAAGAGTTCTGGAAGATCGTCCGATTTTACGAGCGAATCTTCCTCCTGGATATCAAAAACTCCTGCCAAGTCCCTCACTAGTTGAGAATCCGGTTGAGCCACTTAGATGGTCAGCCGAAGCACCTGTCATTGAAGAAGAACTGTTTGGATCCATGCCTGACGAAAGTTAAAAGGTTGATACGGCAGTTGACCCGGTTTTGCCTTCAGAGGCTCCATCTTCGAATGACACCATCATAGAGGAGAATAAAGACGACACTGTCCAGATTCTCTTCATCAGCACTGACTCTGATGATCAAGGGGGCAATGCCACCATTCCTTTGTCGCAGGAAGGAAGTTCATCAGAGCGCTATCCGGCCGTATATTTGGTCCCACCACCAAGCAACCTGGTTGTGTCCTTTGATTGGAACCAACTAGGCAGATCCCGGTTGCCACCCAGTGTACCATTCAGAATTATTTGTCAAATATACAGAATGGTAATGGCTGGCACTATCATTGATGAGGGGGAATCTGTGAGTATCCTTTCCTCTATTTCTTGGAAAGCGCTTGGTTCGCCAGCGCTTTTACCTGAGATGAGAAATCTATCAGGTTTTGATAAAGGAACCAGTCGACCTTTAGGGATCCTCCCCAATGTGCCTATAACATTGAAAGGGAAGACCGTTCAAATGAACGTGATGGTCGTTCAAGGACACTTGGATTATAACCTAATCCTTGGACGAGACTATATATATTGCGTGGGAGCTGTAGTCTCCTCACTCTTTAGAGTAATGTGTTTTCCACATGAAGGAAGAATGGTCAAGCTCGTGGACCAACTTTCGTTTCCTGGATCACACATCGCAAATAGTCAGGTGCCATCCCTAAATGGTCTATTCATGCAAGAAGTGTCTCAACCCACGGTCCATCCTCCTGATGAGCGCAAGTAATCCAGGAGGATATGACTGGAACCCAGGGGGCATGCATCCTGGCCTGCTTCGGCAGGAAAACTTTGGGTATAGAATAGGTTTCCGCGGGAGAATATGACTAGTCCGTACCCCGTCCGTGGATGGAAGAGGGGTTGTTCTAGAATAAGATTCTTTTGTCAAAGTTACGTGTTTGACAACAGTCATTCACCCTTGTCTATTTCGGTAGACATTGCCGAGGAAGTGTTTTGTTTGAAAGATTAACGAGACAATCTTTGGGTAACCTGAAAGAGGTAAGCCTCTCTCGATTAAAACAAATGTTTTGGCGGAGGGTAAGTAGAGGTAACCTTGAAATTCTGTTTTATACCTGGGGGCATGCAAACCTTTTGGAATGCAAGCAAGGGGCGACTATTTATTTTTTAAATTCATAGGTCCTCCCTTTAAACCTGTAGGTCTAACCCTTTAAACTCGTAGGATTAGCCATTTCCGAACTTGCATAAAGAAAGGAGAGTGAGAATAGCTTTGGTAAGGCGCAAGCTCTATAAAAAATGGGATCTTTCGTGAGACACTCTTAATCAAATGACTGGGTAATCGAGTAGTTTTAGCATAAAGTTCATGCTTGTTAAAAAATAAACGCAAGATCCGAGTAGTTTTAACGTGGTCTTCATGCTCGTTAAAAAATAAATATAAGCAGTGAGCAATGTTTCCTCCAGAGTTTAAGCTCATTTTTAACTAAAAAATGAACATATCCCGGTAAATAACCATTGTGATCGTAAATTTATCAGCCATAAAAGCCTTGGTCGTGTTTGCACCTGCCACCTCCATTTTCATTTGGCCGATCGTTCACCTCCATATGATTGTTTACCCATTTTGAGGAACAGCTGCGAAGAGTGATTTCACCTAGCCATCCTTGTGACACTGCCGTGATTGGAAAATTCCAACCTGTACCTGGAATCAGTTGCTATCCCTATTTATCACTCGTTCCTCAAAAGACGAGTCTTCTTTAAGCTCTTTTCAACTGACTCGTAAAATATGAAAAGATTGCCAAGTTTTGGCCTTCCAGCTTGTTAAAGGACCGGAAGAGCTATCCCTCCTCTAGATTTTAATCTTTTTGGACCTGAGGGATTATTGCACAAAAAGGTCGAGCGCTTGTTTTATTCGGCTCATTAAAGTTATCGAAAACTTGACATCCCTTCTGTATTGTTTTATACCTTTTCGGACTTAAGGGATTAGATGACGAAAAAGGAATTTTGGAGTTAACTTTATGTACCTTTTGAGACTCTCTAAAAATGAAAAGGACCGAGTTATCCTTGTCGTTAGACTCGTTAAAATTATTAAATAGTGACAAACTTGTCTTTAGACGAGAACGAGTTTCACTATCGCTAGGCTCGTTAAAACATAGCGATGGGCTTGCCCGAAGGGCAGGTTATAGAAAAAGCATATGTTATCCTCCTCAAGCTTGACAAAAATAAAGAGGTACTGGTCAGCAATGACTGGGGAAAAATTGGGAAAAATCAAGAAAACTTTGATGGTAGCAGGTCGCTCTTGAACATGACACTTTTCCTCCGTATCAATTTGGGTTGGGTTGTTTCATTCACCGGTCACATCACCATGGTCTTGCCATACCATCCATATTTGGGGTAATGCTACCGATCCATCGCATCAGTGTCGCCATATGTTCAAGAGAAGTCGTTCAGAAAGAGTCAACCGGGTCCCATCCACTGCCATACATTATCCTTCATCCATTCATGACCGCCACCCTGAATCATATGTCACAGATTGTTTTCACCTCCATTAAAATCATTAGCTCCGTTCCGTGTCACTGATGTGGGAGTCATTAAGGCCCTCCTTTGACGGATCGCTCCTTGTCGACATCAGCTCATTATCCAAGGAGTTGATCTAGGAACAACCCCTTCAGTACTTTGAAGCTTGCATGCCTCAATGGCAAGTTTCTCACTTCCGGCGACAGGTATACATCAATGACCTTCGACCAGAAGATTTTGCATGGTGTTCGACGCCAAGTCCTTTATTCACACCACGTGAATTGTACTGCAGTACCTTGAGGGTCATTATCATTATCAGTGATTCCTCTCGCGCTTGTTAACGGTTTACATCATTGACCGGTAATCAAGCGATGTCTTTCCATGTTCGACTTCAGCGCATTTCTCACATGGATTGACTTGTACTTAGAGTGAAGATCGAACGAGTTTGAAGACCCCGGATCTAGTTTCATCCATCCGGGCTGCGATATATATTCAGGAAACATAAATACATTTGACATGTACATCATTGCAGCAGATGATCATCCTACTCAAAGGATGATAATTTTCACCAAAATTATCAGTCTACCATCAGACGATCGTTTGTTCTATGTACAAAAATGAATTTATAAAGCTGAGCATGGGAATGCCCGCCTCAGCTAGATCATGAAAGCAGTATGAATCATAATGTATTGTATTGTATTTTATTACAGGTCTCCTCCCAGCAGATGGATGAACTTCGGACCCTCCTGGATAAAGCATTTCACCCGATAAACGGCCTCATACTTTAGGGGGCAACTGTTATAGACATTTTTGTGCCTTGCATCACTGAGCATGAAATGTCAATAATCAAGGGATCCAAAGTCCCTAAACATGTTGTTCCTACCCCTAGAGGAACAAGTCCAGCAAACCACAACACTTAACAAAAGTTCTCCACCTGAAAACACTCAAAAACAAGGCAATTCTGGATCATGTCAACTGCTCCACTGAGCATCTGCGTTGAATGTCAACTGCTCCACTGTCTACCTGCGTTGAATGTCAACTGCAAAGAAGGCTACCTGCGCTGGGCGAGTTTGGACATGTTGCAGAGTCATTCCTCAAGGTGTCAATGCCCAGGAAGCTTCCAAAATGACACTTGGATCAGGGAATTCGACTGGTGATGAGTAAGAGGTTCCAAATCTCCAAGTGGAAGCAAGAACCTCCAAGTGGACTCAAGAACTGAAGTGGGAGAGGACACTAGTCAGCTTCATGCCAGCCTCAAGCTGACTCATCCTTTCTCCAAAACTCCTATATATAGATCTCTCTCATGAGGTCTAAGGGGGCTGGAATTTAGTATTTGCAAAGAATTGCTGTTGGTTTGTGGCTAGAAATATTGGGTGTGTTATGCTTTGAAAGGAGCTGAAGAAGGAAGTCCATTCTGCTGGGAAGGAGATGCTGGGTTGGAGCCCTATGGGTTGTATCTCTTCCTGAACACTGTTACTTTCAATAAAGCTATCTTGATTCTTTCCTATATGCTGGTGTATTTTGTGTAATTGCATTAGTATATTTGATTTACTTCTAATCCTGAATCATTTATGAATATGTATATTTGCCTTTGTATTGTGTCCTTCTCTTGTTGCAAGTAGCTGCTCTCTTGTCACAGGTAGTTGTTCTCTTGTGATCTCGTGGGATTCAAGTAGCTGTTCTCTTGATCGAGCGAGGAGGCAAGTAGCTGTGGACACACAAAGAGAAGAGGATCTAGTTCGAGGGACAACCGGAAGATAACGGTAAGTCTGCCGATCTCCTCTCTTTCATATTTCATAAAGGAAGAAGTCATGATAGCTGTATTCGTTTGTTGCTAAGGCGCTGTCACACCTTAGGTGGATAGGATCGTCCTAAATAGGCATTTTTCCCCACAACACTAGGTCCAATACTTACATATTTTTTGAGGCGTGCGTGCCACAGATGTATGAGGCTTGCAAGCTGCTGACGTTATTTTAGACACACATATTATTTTTTGGGGTTCTGATGTATCAAACATTCTCACCATATATATATATATATATATATATGTTGTATTTTCCTGTCTATTATGGTACAAATAGTTTGTCTTATCTTTCACACGTTTCGTAAATGTCTATCCAATAGGTAATTAGCTAATGCATCTGTCAATGTATTCATGCGTCTAGGAATATGATGATATGTAATATAGTCAAAATGTATTTCCAATAGATGGATACGGAAATATATTCGTAATATTTGAGGGTTTCTGATGGAATATTGCCCATTAAGTTGAAGGACGACAAGCTGTGAATCTAGGTTGACAACCAATTCTCTGATGCCCAGAGTGATGGCTTCTGACAATAGTTCGATGACCGCATTGTATTCAACAATGTTGTTGGTTGTACGACCTGAGCAGATACCTCGAAGGTAAATCAACTCACCGTTAGGTTCATAGATGGCCCATGCCGCGAATGATAGGTTCTGGGTACTACGACAAGCACCATCAGTGAAACCAACATTAGGAGTCACGGACATCTGCAAAGTAAGAAAAGCATAGTAAACAAGAAATTTGTTTGAAAACTATCACACAAAACCACACTGTACAAAAATGAATCACACACTAATGTACATAAGTAACCATGCAAGATGACCCAAGAATAGTACTTTTTGAGGTAGGAGTCCATGTCGGGACTTGGGTAATCAATCAACATAGATGAACATGAGAGTTTTACCGTTGTCATGATGAGTAGGCATCGACTCAGCCAAATAATAGAGTAGAACTCATATAAGGCTTTGCCCCCATGCCCCATGGCCGAGGGAGGGTTACGAGTTAGAGGATAATTGGTGAAAACTCTAGGGTGAAAAATGTTGAATCCATGAAGGGATAAATGTGACCTCGGTTGAAAGATCTTCATTATGTCAGGATAAATTGACACATCAATCAACAACGAGGAAGAGGATTCTTTGAAAGTGGTAGACATGATCGTCGGGCGAGGCAGGAATGAGGAGCAATGATGAGTATCGATCCATGGAAGTTCCTTGAGAGACATGATTTCCATGATACATTCATCAACGAGGAAGGTCTCGGCTAAGGGATTAAATGATTCCAAAGTGCCAAGTCAAGGGGATTGAGAATACATATCGAGAGAGGTCTTCGTCATATGAGAATCAGAGGATGCAGAGTTCGAAGCCAAAACACTTTCCACGTAATTGACTTCGGCAGGACTAAGCGACATAACCTCACCCCAAGTGTTAACAAGATCTGGTGTAGGTATGACCCAGGGATCAGATTTGACCGAGATCATGTTGACAGAGGCAACATGAGGAGGTGGGAGTGGAAAAATTCTCATTAAGGCAGAATCTTTAAAGAGACCCACCCCCACACTCTCATAGGGAGCACCAGAGTGCTTGACGTACGAAACATTGCCATCTGAGGAGGAAGAGGAAAAGAAAGATAGCTGATCGATGGTGACAATCTTCCCTTGATGGGGAAAATGGATCACATGAAACAAAGAGGAGGCCACAACATGCATGGCATGGGTCCAACTTTGGCTGAGTAGAATATTATAATTTAGATTTGCATTAACAATCTCTACTTCGAATTTCACTGTCTTTCCTTCCAGGGTGATGGCAAGGTTAGTTCAGACACCGAAGGGTCGTAATTTGTGCCCATTGAAAGCTTCCAAAGTGTTCAAAGACTGGTTCAGTGCAGGGGAGCCAATAGCCTTCCAATATGCAGTTGACATGATGCAGGTGGAAGCACCTTCATCGATGACAGTGCGGTGGATGGTCTTCTCGTTAATTATTACCTGAATAAGAAACACAATCTCATGAGGGAGCCATGGAACATGGTTCTCCAGATCGAAACATCTCAAATTAGAATCAGTGGGATCGATGTCCCCGATAGCTGATAGCAAAGATTTCCACTGCGCTGGGCAGCTTTGGAGTACCTCGAGAGCTGACATGGCTGACGGCGCTTGAGCCAAATCCTAAACAATATTGTAGCGTTGAGTGGCTTGAGCATTGTGATTATACGAGGATTTCTGCAGCACACCTCGAGAGGGTGGCCACGTAGTGGAATCAAGGTTAGGGGACTTGATTTGCAGAGGGCCAGAACTCGTGGTAGAAGAAGAAGGTACAACTTATTTTTCTTTCCCAGCTGCCGGAGCTGGAGTTTGATAATCTTTCGATTGGGTATCCACATTAATGGGTGTGCTCATCATGAACACTTGAGATCCAGAGGAAGTAGATCGGGGTTGGTCTACCATTTGGTCTGCTTAGATGGAAATGGCTCTTTATGGATGGGAGGGATCCCTTTGAGCAAGTGACTAACTTTGGATCGTCGAGGACAATCATTAGTGTAGTGATCCTCCTCGCAAATGAGGTAGGGATACTTTGGTTTCCATTGTGAAGATTCGCCAACAGATGATTTGGGAGGACCTTATTTCGGGGCATCGACTTTAGCTTTGCGTTTTCCTTTCTTCTTTCCTTTCAAGGATTTGTCTGCTGCGGTAGACTAGACAGTGTGGACCTCCGAGGTCTTACTAAGGCTAGACAAATTCTGAGACGAACTATTAGGAGCAGCATTCGAGACCGACTTCTGTTTGGAAGAAGTTTTAGCAGAGGTCTGGGATACTGAACCAATAACTCCATCAACGAGAGGAACAACTGGTGACTTTGATGCTGCAGGATCGGATGATGGCCGCATAGCATTGGGTAACAACTCGTATAAAGTACTAGACTGAGAGTAAACCAGATCCAAGTACTGGGCACAGGTGATGGCTTTCTCTTCAGTGACGCATCCACCCATAGCTATATTGCGAACAATTGGGGCTACGAATGATTTAACAAAGCCATTAAGTGAAAAATTGATCAGCTATCTCGAATTTGATTAGGCGACGTCTATGTATCCATTCATGGATATTATCAGAGATGTGCATCGCAGTGTCTTGCTTAAGTGATGTGAGCAAATAGGTTCCAGTTTCATAGCAAACCGATAGCTGAAAATGTGTGAGGAAAGCCATGTCTAATGAATTGAAGTCATGGAAAGTACTTCGACGTAGCTTGATGTACCATTTCGCTGCAGCACCCGTGAGGGTTCGTTGGAAAAGATGAAGACGAATGGAATCATCCACATACGAGTTCGACGAGCACCAGAGGTGATATGTCATCACATGGGCTTGAGGATCATCTTTAGCTTTTCCATCAAACTTTGGGCAATCACTTGGTATCTTGGACGACACTAGAGGCCAGTATCGTGAATGAAGGATCAGATCATTTGTAAGGCGTGATATGTCGGGCAACTCCAGTGTATCCAAGAAAGGTAATTGAGTGTTAAAAGGAATGGGAGGTAGATAGGTGGGCCCATAAGGAGGAGCCCATCCCGCAGGTAAGGATTTTGGCCCCACAGTGGGGGATTTTGGCCATATGGCATCTGAGGTTGCCCCCATTGTGGATTACCTTGACCATAGGGAGGATTCTGACCTTAAACACCTTGAAATTGTCCAGGAATATGTTGCTGATAGGCAATGTATGGGTTAAAAGGTTGTTGAGCCTGTTGACCTTGGACATATGGATATGGGACCTAGTGTCCTGGAACATAGGGCTGATGAGCTTGTTGTCCCTAAACAAGAGGGTTTTGAACCTATAGTCCTTGGCCATAAGGTTGATACATTTGTTTCCCTTAGACGTATGGGTTCTGTACCTGGTGCCCTTGGCCGGCAAGATTCTGAACCTGTTGACCTAGGACAAGAGGATTCTGGGCCTGCTATTGTAGGACTTGACCTTTACCTTGTCCTTGCAAGGTTTGACCTTGTTGGTATGTGTACAAGGGTTGCTGCTGCCCTGGTTGGTTTTGTTGTTGCAAGGGCTGACCTTGCGGTTGCAAAATTTTCCTTGGGTTTGCAGAGGTTGGCCCTACGAGGGTATGTGTTGAGAGGTATGCAAAACATATTGCATGTGCTACTGTGCGGCTTGCTGCAACTGCTATAAGGATTAACTTTGCGGTCGTTGCAGGAAACCTTGCTATGGGATAATTTTACCTTGGTGTTGTGCGAAGATCCCTTGTTGCAACAAAGGTTTCCCTTGTGATAACAAAGGCTACCCTGATTGTTGTAAAGTTTGTCCTTGCTGTTGCAAGGGTACTTGAATAGTGCCCGGGAAATTACCAAACTGAATCTGGCTGTAGCCAGGTTGGATGTATTGCCCAGATTGGAGGGTGTAAGTTTGATTAACCAATCCTTGAGAACCATATGGAATGTAAGGATTTTGGTATTGGACCTTAGCCCCATAGGGCCGCTGATACTGAATATTGCTCGATCCAAACATACCAACAAGATTCTAAACCTGTTGGTACTGGACATTGCTCGATCCAGTAGGGTCAACAAGGTTATAAATAATACCAGAAGAGGGCTGGTTTATACTAAGAATGTGAGCTTATGAGTCGCTCACATTAGTGGCACCTAACACCATAGAGACATTAAGGTTCTGACCCCCAGGCGGTGGCACAATTTGACCACTGACTAATGGGACAGAGGAAATGATAGAGACAATCTTTGAAACTGTCGATTTTGACTGACGTGTAACTTGGATTATTGATACAAGGGTATTTAGAACGGTGGGCTGCACCGGGACTGAAGTAACAGCTTGCTGGGAAGTCGTGTTCATGACAAACGGACTTGACGTAGGCCTGATGCCTAACACCCATACATGATTATTGTAGAGTGATGAGGCACTAGGTGTGCCTGAAACTAAGAGCCCTAAAGACACATAGTTGGGTGGCAAACTGGTGGGAATACCTTCTGAATAAGGGAAACCCTCGGGAGGGAACTGCAACTACAATTCTTCCCCCTCAACAGTGTGTGGAGTAGAAAATCGGACTCATCTAGAGATGTGGCTGGAGCATCGCCTTCAGGTTCCATGTTTGAAAACAAACGACGACGAACGGTTGAACGTGTACTGGGGGATAGTTCCAAAGGAACACCCGTCTAGTCATACATACTGTAATGACGCTGCTGTGATATCTCAACAATGTCAAACAGAGGGTTCGAAGCATAGATAACCAGTCCAAGCTGACCTTCAGTGGTTGATGAGTTCTCTGGAGTTCAAACGGGATTGTCAGGAGATTCCAGGCTAAGATCAGCAGATGTCCCTAAAGCAAAAGTAGGCGGAAGAGGAGATGACAATGGCTGAACTCTCAAAACAATTACGAGTTCAACATTTTGGTCCTCAAGTGACTCTAATAACTCAGGAAATGACTCCTCAAACAATCTTTCAGATAGAGGAGAGGGAGAGGAATTGCGTGAACCAGATGGTTCAGCCACGATGACCTTGTCTTAGTTGACAGAACAAATAACTTCAAGGCTTTAAAATGTCCTTTTAAGGGAACTCAAAATTTGGTAAAAAGACTAATGGGATGTTATGGATCGCGGACAATCAATTATTAAGATGCATAAAAGACTGATGTTCCTTCAATTTTTAAGAGTCGAGAAAGAAACAAAATATGACTCTATCACTTTCGATTGGAAACGAGCTTGAAAGGAAAAGTGCTTGAATGATCTTTATATTTAATGAGTCAAAAAGATCAAATGAATTCTATGGATGATCTAGGTAAATGGGATTACCAGGCAACCGTGAACTGCAGAATACCTCCTGGAGAACCAAGAAGTACAAGTAGGCAATCTCCCTGAATGCTGTGTTCGGTGTATCGCGTTAGCAAGGTGGTTGACTCAACTTCCTAAGGACAAAAGGATTGTAGCCTAGTGGGGTCTCCCGTTTATATACTCGATGGTATGGGGAGCACAAATCCATACTAGCATTTTCTAATGCTGAAGATAATGACAAATGCTAAGTTTAAAGACACCAGAACATGTTTCTAGCCTAGACCTTCTAGATGTGATCGTTAATGTCAAATGCACCGTAGGTTAATTGGATTCATTTTAGAGTTGATCTTGAGTTAATTTTCAGTTTTCAGGTCTTACCGTTTCTACTCAAAAAACCTAAAATGAAACTAGATGAGACAAGACCCTTTCAATTCGATGAAATGCCTACACTAGAGAGGGTAGAAACTACTCAATCATATGCAAACAATCAAGCAACTAAAAATGAAATGATCTTTCACTACCTTACTTTAAAAAAAAAAAAAACTAATGAAAAATGCATTCCAATTCCTAATTTCTTGACAAGCACTTATTTATTAGTCCTTTGAAAATGAAAAAATTCTCTTCCTTTTTCAAATGCTGATGCAATTATAGTCTTTAAAAAGATGAAAATTTCATAACACAATGATGCAACAGGCTAGAATTTCATACTTTCTCATGAAACAATGAAACAAACTTCACATACAAACTTTCAATGAAAAAGTTTTCGAAACAATGAGTTCTTCAAGCAGATAAAAACATGAAAAGAGAAGTTCATTCAGGTCAATGAAAAACCAACTTTACCAAACACAAGGCCAACAATGTAATCTATGCCAGAAAGAGACGTTCAAGCTAGTAAACGAAACTTTTTCAAACTTGTGTAAAAAGAGGTCAAAGTCGTAAAAGGACAAAAAAGAAAATGCAAGGAGTAAACACACCTACAATCAGACTTAGTGAGTCCACAAGCTGCTGAATGGGCGACCAACTAGATTCCCTAGTGTCGCAAATCACTCAATGACTCAATCGATCAAATAGAAATATGACAAGCCAACAAGAAAGCAAAACCAAATGAAAAGTAGCTTTCTAATCAGGGAGAAAACAACAAAAAAGGCTCACGGGGTCAAAAACACAAGAGCAGAACACACTGGCCAAGATTGGGGTCAAGTCCTAATATTCACTTACAGGCATCGACGCAACTGCTTAACTGACAACAAGCACCAGAGGATGGTCAGTGCTATTGTTCCTCAGCAATTCATGCTGGTCGGCATGACTGTCAGCAGATTAAACACGTTGGCTGAGGTAACTAAGGAAAAATTAAAAAAAATTCAAAACAGGGACCAGATCTACTGCTATGAATTTTAGACTCAGGCTAGTAAGTAGGAGAAAAGAAACAGAACCAAATGGAAAATGTGAAACTAGAAAAGTTCTCACGAAATCATGAAATCCAAAACAAACAAAAGATGGGATCTCCCCAGTGGAGTCACCAATTTGTGGTGAAGTAAAATTATAAGTGCGGACACAAACGAATTCCTCTAGCCTGATAATGGGTCTAGCCATAACAGATACATTCTGTGGAAGATTTCCTTAGGTTAGAATCAATCAAGAGGGCCTACCTCTTGGTCGCTTATCTCGCTTGATGATGTCCTCAATTGCTCGCTCTAGCAATCTCTTGCTTCCTTCTTCAAGCTCCTGAAACGAGTAAAAAACAACAACACACAAACATAATAATAGACAAATTATAATTCAACCTACTTAACAAGTCAAGAAACATTAAGCCATGAATATGTAATATTACAAAACATGTAAGAAATCAATCGATAGTTGCATATATTAATATGAAATAGAGATTACAACCATTCATCTTGATGTTGCAGTCTTCATCTGACAAGAACGGGTTCCCACACACTTCTGCTAGCATTCCATGATGGCTTCAAACAACAATAGTTTTAAGGCTCTTCCCTTTAGGATTCACTACGAACCAAAACACACTTCTCCCTCACACAAATAGATAGCTACAACTAGTAATAGCTTGTTTGTCTACTCAAAAATAGTATCAACACTCAAAACAATAACTCTGCCAAAACTATCAACTGTGACTAGTTTGTGCTTGGGAAGAAGGGAGGTTTATATAGGAAATATGGATGGGAGATGGATCATCTTCTCATGGGAGAAGGACTTATTCCTTGAGGTAGTTCCATCATTATAGGGGAAAGGAGCCCAAACTGTCATCCTCGACCCCATCCGACCAAA
Organism: Pinus tabuliformis; assembly: GCA_031772625.1. Lineage (NCBI taxonomy): Eukaryota > Viridiplantae > Streptophyta > Pinopsida > Pinales > Pinaceae > Pinus > Pinus tabuliformis. The sequence continues at coordinate 1,072,536,304 of CM062816.1, forward strand.
CCATTTACCAAACTTCTATTATAGAGCTTCTAGAGCTGGAAGCTTCAGCTCTAATTTAAAAAAAAATCCATAATAGGACGGGCGCGACTGAAACACAGCTCAGTTGCTCCGGTCAGCACGAGGAGTAGTGCTAATCTCTACACATCGGCACGAGGGAGACAAAGGCCATTACCACCAGTCTTGTAAACTAGGCAAAACAGAAGTTTGAGGGGAAATTGTGCAAAAGGGAAATGATCTACTCATGAAGAGGGACATAATGGGAGTTTCTTCATGAAGGCAAAGCATATGGGGTTACTGTAGAGGTCGTCTAGGATCAATGAACGGGGAGTATGAGGACAGTGACAAAATGCTGCGTAATAGAAGCTTATGTAAATTTTCTTTCTTTTACATTAATAAATTGTCTGAAGTGGCTGCGTTGGCTCAGGTCGTGGACTGTTTCCCTCTTTAAGGGTTTTAATGATGTCAATAATATTGGTGTACTGATTTGTGATCTATTTGTGAGCGGTGTCCTTTGGTGTTCTATCTAAGGAACCTACCTTGTACATTCCTACATGGTATCATAGCTGTTCGAGGGCCACATCTGTTGGTGATCCAACTCTGAAGCTGATACAATTGCATCCGAGTGTCGTTTCCTAGATCTACTATTTCTGACCACTTTAGGGCTAGGAGTACTACTCTATTGTGTTAGGAGCATCTGTTCTAGTGAGTAACCCCTTTCGTTTCACGTGAAAAGGTTTCTGGTAGCCCTAGCTATGTCATGTTTAAGATCTGGAGGTATACGGTCTTTATTTGTAGTTATAGTTATTTATCTGTCTATTTATTTTGGTTTATAGTTCTCCATAATTTATTATTATTATTATCGGATCTATACCTTTCGTTTCCGCGTATGCTCTTTTCCTCGCGACTCTATGTGATCTAAGCAAACAAAAAACATAAAGAAATGATTTTTCTCACGCGTATGCTATTTTCCACCGTGCCTTAGTGTGATCTTTCGAAAATTAGAAACATTGAGGAAAATATCTAGTTTCCGGCCAAATATAACTTTAAGTCGTAAGGCTTGGATATTTTTTCTTGTTCATTTAGTTTGTGTGGTTGTTTTTTTGTTTTGTAGGTAAAAAGGGGGTTTTCAAGTAAGCATGCACCCTAAAGCTTCAGTGAAAAAAAAAAAAAAAACCAACCTCATTACTCCTTTCCAACAATTACTAACATTTTAAAATAGCTCACTTGGTCTAAAGTTACTTCATGATAATAGAGGTTTTGGGTTCAAGTCTTTCTTTTTGTTGAGTTACTTTTTCAAAAAAACATGTAACTTATGTTTCAAAGTCACTTTATGTAAAAGTGTTCTCACCCATTACAAAAAGTGAGTCACTTATAATTCTAAAGTCACTTTATCTTTTATTTAAGTTACAATTTAATGGATAGGTCATAAAGTATCATTGTAAAATTGACTTTCACTTACTTATAAAAGTGGGTCACATAAAGTAATATTTTTTTTAAAAGTGAGCTAATTATACTAAGTTTGGAAGGTTGGGGGGGGGCGAGGGGGTTTAAATATAACATTATTATCAACTTACAAACATTCACGTGGTCCGTTGGCATCTTCAAAAACGTTTCTTCAAAAAGCCATAACTTCTTCATCCGGAAGTCGTTTGCAAAGCTGTTTTTTTTTTTAATTGAACTAATTTTTCAAGTTCTTCCCATTTGAACACTTATTTTTAGCATATAAAACTTCAGTTTGTTTTAAAATGGAAATTACATTCCTAGTTATTCTTGACAACACCAACTACTTCCAATGGCTATCCTACATGGTGGATTTATTTAGAAGCAAAGGTGTGTATAGAATAGCCTCAGGCCAAGAGTCTAAACCTCAAGATGAAGATAAGAAAACCAAATGGGAAAATAAGTAAGATCAAGCACGTGGGTTGATAGGGATGTCTATCTTTCAAGACCTTAGATTCCATATCACAGAAATTGATACCCCCGATGAAGCAATGAAAAAGATTAATAATGTTTCTAGAATTAAAAATGGAATTCGAGCCCATAAAATTGAAAATGAGTTGCTTACGTTGGACCCCAGTAATTTTTCTTTCATTGAAGATTTTTTGTCCAAGTTAAATATCCATAGACTTTTCTTGGAAGGTGTTAAGGTTAATAAAGAAGATGGCAACCTTATTTATTTCATTCTTACTAAGTTAGGATCAACCTACTCTGTATTTGTTTCCACCTTCCATTCTATTAGAGAAGCCTTTATTTCTCAAGGACAAGCCTACAAGTCCCCGTCTTTTGATGTCTTTTGTGATTATTTAATAAGAGAGTAAGAAAAAATCTTACATATTGGTCTTATTAATACTTGAAACTCTTCTAAGAAATCTGTAGCATCCCAGTATCAACCAAGTTCAAAGAATCCTAAGAAGAAACATCCTAAAAAGAATGGTCTTAAACCAAACAAGGGTCCTAAGAAATTTCAATCTCACAATGAAAACACAACTCAACAAAATGATAAGGAAACTAAAAAAAATGGAAGGAGAATCATTGACATTGCAACTTTTGTAACCATGATGTCCAATTCGAATCCAAATGCTTTAAGAAGATGGAAGCCTTGGAAGCAGCAATGAAGAGCATAACATCCATTTGGAGCATTCTTCAACTTCAGCTTCATCTTCGGGAATAACACTTTCTGCGTGTGGTTGTCAAGCATCTCGGTCTGGTTATGCACTAAATGTATCTTCGTCTTCTCATTCTCATGAGTGGCTCATTGGTTCTGGAGCTTCTTTTCACATGGCCAAAAACAAAGATATGTTTGCTTCTTTAAATGTTTGTAACACAAAAAATATATATGTTGGTGATGATAGATCTCTTAGTGTTGTAGGGACTAGAACTATTTATATATACAATGGTAAATTTAATGATGTATTATGTGTTACTAGCTTATCCTACAACCTTCTATCTATATATCAGATAACACATTTAGGTGAAGGTAAAATCTCTGAATTTTCACCTCATGATGTTGTAATTAAGTGATCCAAAATGGATCCTAAAACCCTCTAAGTCTTTCAATACTTAAAAAACTATCACAAAGGATAAACCTTCAAGAATAGTGGAAAACATTATCGCAAGGGAAAAACATGAAGAAATGACGAAAACAGTGGTTAAGCGGAGGCTTAAGCAACATCGCATAGGAGCCATCGGATCTGGTCGATCAACGGTCCAGATCTAATCAGCATATCACAATCAGAGGTGACAAACGGAGTCCATCGGGGGAGGCCTTATGGGAAATCGCAATTAAATGAGGTCCGTTGATCAAGCGCGCATACCAATTGTCCATATCTACTCGCGCTATTGCATCGCTAATACACAACAGAAGGATTACTGGGGGCCCGAGGACAATGCGATATGCGATTGCGATATCTCGCATCGAAAAATCGCATCGTGGAAATATAAAGGAGAAGGGCCAATACATATGCGATTTGCGATAGTCGGACCCGACAGGTTTTATGGGTGCAAATATATATATTTTGAGTTCCGGAAAAAAAGGGTTTTCTATGTAAATTCGCATTTTCGTTAAATAAACGAAATACACAGGAAATGCGCTCGGAGAAATAAAACAGACCCGAAAGGTTTACGCATGAAGCTACATATATTTTGAGTTCTGTAGTGAGTGGGATTTCGGGTGGGCCTCAGGCAGTAAGTGGTATTGGATGGGCTCCGCCCGAGACCATACACTGGCCGACACGTGGCTTGGTGCCGGAGAGAGAAAACTGCCTTTTCGAGTGGGTAATCTCTGTGCACATAAGCCGCTCGAAATGTATATCAAGTGTTGGACCAATGATCACACAGATCAATGGTGGAATTGCGATAAGTGACCAAAGGCGGATCCAAAAGGATTATAGGGGGGATTTGATGATTTTTGAAGTCCGATAGAAAGAGTTTTTGTGTGTTTTTAGTGTATTTCTCTATGTAAACAGGGAGACTTGTTCCCAAGGATTTCAACTATGCCAAAGGTTCTTTCCGTTTAAAAACAGGTGGCCACCATACTTGAAGACATCACACCATGATTGGTTAATGCTCAGAGGGGATTTGAATGGATAGAGGTCGGGAAGCCAGAGAGCCCAAAAGGGAAAACGAATAGATAAGCTTTGATTGGCTTAAAAGCCACTGAATGATAGAGACAGGAGTAGGTAGTGCCGAGAGAGAGAGAAAACAGAGACAGAGAATGAGAGGGAGAGTTTGTGTACTCAAAAAACCTTGAGGGATTAAGCAAACCCCTGTTGTTTGTTCCTGTTGTGTTGAGACTCAATTTGAGCTCACATTTGTAAAAAGTCTGCTCCTAAAGACATAATAGAGAGGTCGCCACTGAAAGCTGGACCAAGAGACATAGCACAAGAGTTTTGGGTGAACTCCTTGACTATTTGTTGTGTTATGCGTGTGTCTGTTATGTTTCTCTAACTGCTTCATTGTCTATATTATTCACAATCATTTTGATCCGTTGCACTAAGTAATATAGGAAAATCTTGCACATGAGTCTGTAATACCTTAATATTAGTCTAAGATCTCATTTTTCAGATCAATTGGTATTAGAGCTTTAGGTTTGCTAAGGTTAGACAAGCTTGTGCTGGATTTTTGAATGCTAACTAGGTCAAAGCTCAAACTAGGAGAAGGAGAACTTGTTGAGTCTAATCCAGAGATTGGAAGAGTCTATCCTCGGAGGAGAATGGCAGAACAAACCCCATTGGAATCAGAATCTCAGTTCATGGACAATTGTATGGCCATGTGAGCCATGGTGGAAGAGATGTATCGAGAATTTAAGAAGGGTCGAGGTGAAAGCACTTCAACACCCAAACAAGACAAAGGAGCAGAGGAACCTTCTCTAGATGCCCCCGAGAGGGCAAAGGGAAAGGGGAAAAGCCTCCTCCCTCGTTTCCTCCACCATCACCTCCATCATCCTCATCTCCTAGCCCTAAAAAGGAAAATAAGAAAACATATTTGATTAAATTAGATGTAAAGTTTGATTTGCCAATTTGTGATGGAGAATTAAATGCAGAAAAGCTATATAACTGGATTAGACAGATTGATGTATATTGTAGGGTGCAAAACATTGACTCAGAAAGGAGAAAGATTCAGCTGGCTACCCTTTGCCTTGGAGGAACTACACTAGTGTGGTGGGAAGGTAAGACACAAGCTGATCTGAAGAGACATGGTAAAATTCTTTCTACCTGGAATGAATTTGTTTTTTCCATCAAAAAACAATTCTATCCTCTAGCTTATGTGCAACAAGCAATGATGAGTTGGAAAACTCTTCACCAATTAAAGGGCCAAAGTGTACAAAGTTATACCCAGGAATTTAGAAAAAGATATTTAACTCTAGGCATATCTCTAGACTCACCTGAAACTTTTTTGAAGTATATAGGTGGTCTGCATAGCTATTTGAAGCACACCATTCTCATGCTTAATCCCACTAGCCTAGATGATGTATCAGTTTAGGCTACACATCTAGAAGCTAGAGGCAAGAATGTGAACCCAGAGGTTGGGGGATCATCAAAACCCTCTGCAAGCAAGAACAAGGAAAAGAAGAAGTTGAAATGGAAGGAGAGGAAAACAAATGTTGTACATACGGACAAACTTTCATGCACTCACTGCAAGAAGGATGGACACGATAATGAACACTGTTGGTCTTTGCATCTGGAGTTGAAACCTAAGAAGTTCGGTGGTAAGACGAAGAAGACTGCTGCTGCTATTCAAAAAGACTTGGGGTCATACTCAGGTGATGAAACAACAGTCGCAGCCACAGGTATAAAAGGTAAAAATTCTGAAGCATCTACAAGTAATTCTACAGAATCTATTGATAATGAAGATAATGAGAGGAAAATACATGAGCTTTTTAATATTAGAGTTATTTCCAAGCACCAAAAGTTTGATACTTTATTTGATAGTGGATCACAAGTAAACTTGATTTCTGAAATGATTGTAAAGAAGTTGGGATTACTAACAACACCTCACATGAAGCCATATCCATTAGGTTGGGTATGTGATAAAGCAAAGCTACAAGTGACTAGACAATGTAAACTTAGGTTTGCTATTGGGTCAACATTTGTAGATGAGGTTGAGTTAGATATATTTCCCTTGGATATATTTGGTATTGTTTTAGGAAGTCCTTACCTGTATTATAGAAAAGCCATTTTCTATAGAGCTGAAAATAAGTATCAACTCACTCAAGATGGAATAGAATATATTGTAAGAGCTCATAAACTCAAAAATAACTATTCTCTCATAAACGCAGGGCAGATGAAAATAATTGTAAATTAATGAAAGCAATTTTTACTAATGGTTGTAAAGGAAAAGAACCCTGATAAAACCAATGTATTTGAAGGTTGTGATGCTAAACAGAAAGCTGATTTAATTAAAGTTGTTTTAGAATATGATATTCTATTTCAAGAACCTAAATGTCTGCCTCCCAAAAGGGAAATAGTACATGATATTCATTTGTAGCAGGATGATCCATTACCCAACATTAGAATGTACAGGTTATCTTCTTTAGAGAATGCGAAGATCAAGAAGCAGGTACAAGAGCTGCTCAATAAAGGATTCATAAGACCAAGCACATCACCATGTGGATCTCCAATCGTACTGGTGAGAAAGAAAGATGGTTCGTGGAGGATGTGCATTGATTATAGAGAATTGAATAAAATAACGATCAAGAATCATTATCCTCTTCCTCACATTGATGATCTATTAGATCAATTAAAAGAAGCAGTTTACTTTTCCAAGTTAGACTTGCATAGTGGCTATCATCAGGTCAGAGTTGCAGAACAAGATGGATGGAAGACTTCTTTCAAGACAAAGCAAGGGCTGTATGAATGGCTGGTTATGCCTTTTGGCTTAACTAATGTTCTTGCCACTTTCATGAGAGTTATTAATGATGTACTCAAACCTTTTATTGATGATTTTGTAATTGTATATTTAGATGACATTCTTGTTTTCAGTAAAACATGGGAAGAACATTTGAAGCATGTAAAGTAGACTTTAGATGTTTTGAAAAGAGAAAATATTTATGTGAAGTTATCAAAATGTGAATTTGGCAAAACATCTTTAAATTATTTGGGTCATACTGTAGGGGGTGGTGACTTGAAGATAGATCCCTCTAAGGTTGAAGTCATTGTGAACTAGCCTAAACCCAAATTTGCTATAGAAGTTAGGAGTTTCCTAGGAGCAGCACAATATTGGAGAAATTTTATTGCTAATTCTTCCTTGATTACAGCTCCCTTACATGCTTTAACATGATTGAAAAAGGTGTTTTAGTGGGGAGGCAAATAGCAGAAAGGCTTCGAAACCTTAAAGGAAAAGATAGTACAACACCAGTACTAGCACTGCCAGATCTTCAACATCCATTTGAGATTGAAACAGATGACAGTGACTATGCCATGGGGGCAGTGTTGATGCAACACGGTAAACCCATATGTTATCATTCTGAGACATTTACTTTTGCAGTAGTTAATTATCCCACATATGATAAATAACTGTATGCATTAGTAAAGAGTGTAAAAAAGTGGAAACATTACCTAATGGGTAAGGAAACAATCATACATACAGATCATCAACCACTTCAATATTTTCACTCACAAACTAAACTACAACAATCAAGACATTATAGGTGGATGGGTTTTCTACAACAATTTCATCTTGTCATCAGATATAAGAAGGGCATACACAATAAGGTTGCAGATATGCTATCAAGACCAATCATAAATTCATCTACTATACTTAAGCATAACTGAGTAATGCATAAAAGTTACATTGAACAATATGCTCAAGATATAGATTTTAAAGATGTATATGCAACTTTAAGTCATGGCAAGCAAGTAGAAGATTTGGATTATTATGTTAAGGACCAACTCTTATATCATTTGGGAAAGTTATGGATTCCACAAAATGAAAGAGCTAACATAATTCAAGAAGCACATACTTCTCTTATATCAGGTCATTTTGGTGTAAGTAAAACAATTGCACAGCTACAAAGGTTCTGTTATTGGCCAAGAATGCATGAAATAGTTTCTAGATATATTAAAGGGTGTACCATGTGTGCTAAAAGCAAGCCTAGAAATATAAAAATAGGCTTGTGCACTCCACTTCTAGTTCCTTCTCGTCCTTGGGAAAGTGTTTCCATGAACTTTGTTGTGGGATTGCCAAAATCTAGAAAAGGTCATGATTATTTATATGCTATTGTGGATAGGTTCAGCAAAATGTGTATTTTGATACCTTGTAACAAGCAGGTTACAACTGAACAAATAGTGAAGTCGTTCTTTCAGCATGTATGGGTTCATTTTGGGTTACCCACTTCTATTGTATCTGATTGAGATTCCCAATTTGTTGGGAAGTTTTGGTCAAGTCTATGGGAGTTGATGGACACCAGATTGCAGAAGAGCACAACATTTCATCCACAAACAGATGGTCAAACAAAGGTGGCCAACAGGACAGTGATCCAGTTTCTCAGAGGCTATTGCAGAAAGCATCCCAAGCTTTGGGATGAACATTTGTGTTATGTGCAACATGCTTACAACTGTGCCAAGCACTCTTCTACTCAGAGATCTCCTTTTGAGACTTGTTTTGGTTTTATACCAAAGTCTCCCTTGGATTTTGTCTTTAGTAAAGACATAGCAGTTTATGGACACAGTGATGTAGACAAAGCAACCAAGTTCATTGAACAGATCCAAGAAATTCACGAGGCAGTGCAGGAACAACTGGAAAGAAGCCAGGTCAAGTACAATGCAAGGCATGACAAGCATCGAATTGAGCATAGCTTCCAAGTTGGTGATCAAGTTTGGTTGTACATCAGCAAAGACAAAATGAAAGGTGAAGGTAAGAAGCTGAAACCAATAAGGTATGGGCCTTTCAAGATACTTGAGAAAATTGGTGAAAACACTTTTTGCCTTGATTTTCCAGCTTATATACATATCTATTCAGTCATTAATTTATAGAACTTGAGAATGTATGAACCTTCATTGATTGAAGATCCCGAAGAGAAAAGTCAGTTTCCTTCTATTGATGATTTGTTGCCTAAATATCTCAATAAGTTGCAGGAAGACACAGTTCTAGATAGGAAGGTGAGAACTACATGCAGAGGGGATGTTGAGTACCTGACAATAGGACTCAAAGGTTTAAAACCAAGTAGTGCATGATGGATATAGATTGGACAAGTGAGGAAGTTGTATTCTCACTTGATCAATGCCTAAAAACCAACTTTTGGTGGTCCAAACACTTTTTCAGTGGGAAGGCATGATCCAAAATGGATCCTAAAACCCTCTAAGTCTTTCAATACTTAAAAAACTACCACAAAGGATAAACCTTCAAGAATAGAGGAAAACATTATTGCAAGGGAAAAACATGAAGAAATGGTGAAAACAGAGTTAAGCAGAGGCTTAAGCAACATCGCACAGGAGCCGTCGGATCTGGCCGATAAACGGTCCAGATCTAATTGGCATATCGCAATCTGAGGTGGCAAGCGAATTCCATCGGAGGCAGCCTTATGGGAAATCGTGATAGTGAACAACGTGATTAAACAATGGTCGTTGATCGAGCACGTAGATCAACGGGTCAGATCTACTCGCTCTATCGCATCGCTAATACACACACAGAAGGACTATCAGGGGCCCGAGGACTATACGATATATTGCATCACAAAATCGCATCATGACAATACAAAGGAGCAGGGAAAATACGTATGCGATTTGTGATAGCCGAACCCGATGGGTTTTATGGGTGCAAATATATATATTTTGAGTTCCAGAAAAAAAGGGTTTTTCTATGTAAATTCACATTTTCGTTATATAAACAAAATACATAGGAAATGCACCCGGAGCAATTAAACAAACCCGAAAGGTGTATGCATGCAACTACATATCTTTTGAGTTCCGAATGAGTGGGATTTCAGGCGGGCCTCAAGCGGTAAGTGGTATTGGACGGGCTCCGCCCGAGCCCATACACTGGCCGACACGTGGCTTGGCGCTGGAGAGAGAAAATTGCCTTTTTGGGTGGGTAATCTCCACGTGCATAAGCCGCCCGAAATGTATATCAAGTGTTGGATCAACTATCACACAGATCAATGGTGGACTTGCGATAAGTGACCAAAAGCGGGTCTGAAAGGATTATAGGGCAGATTCAATGATTTTTGAAGTCTGATAGAAAGATTTTTTGCGTGTTTTTAGTGTATTTCTCTGTGTAAACATGGAGCCGTGTTCCTGGTGATTTCAACCGCGCCAAAGGTTCTTTCCGTTTAAAAACAAGTGGGCACCATACCTGAAGACGTTACACCATGATTGGTTAATGCTCAGAGGGGATTTGAATGGACAGAGGCCAGGAAGCCAGAGAGCCTGAAAGGGAAAACGAACAGAAAAGCATCGATTGGCATAAAAGCCACTGAATGACAGAGACAGGAGTAGGCAGTGTTGAGACAGAGAGAAAACAGAGACAGAGAGCGAGAGGGAGAGTCTGTGTACTCAGAAAGACTTAAGGGATTCAAGCAAACCCCTGTTGTTTGTTCCTGTTGTGTTGAGACTCAATTTGAGCTCACATTTGTAAAAACTCTGCTCCTGAAGACATAATAAAGAGTTCACCATTGAAAGCTGGACCAGGAGATGTAGCCCAAGAGTTTTGGGTGAACTCCTTGATTATTTGTTATGTTATGTGTGTGTGTGTGTTATGTTTCTCTAACTTCTTCATTGTCTATATTATTTGCAATCTTTTTGATCCGTTTCACTAAGTAATATAGGCAAATCCTGCACATGAGTCTATAATACCTTAATATTAGTCTAAGATCTCATTTTCAAATCATTAAGGAAGATATCCTAGATAGATTTTAGCTATTGGCATTGCTAATGATTCTACAAGGTTGTATAAGTTTAACAACTTTGGGTCATTAGCTCTTCCCTTAGTATTTGTTTCTCATAATGATGAAGTGAGCAAACTTTGGCATGAGAGATTTGGTCACTTAAACTATCGCTCCCTTCAAAATATATGTAAAGAAAATATGGTGGTGTTAGCACCTAAATCTACCTCAGGTTGAGAAAGGTAGGATCTAGGGTAACATCACACCACACTTAGCCTGGTAGCTAGCCCTACCAGGTCGGGAGAGGGTTCTCTCCTTGTCAATCTCAGAATAGATGGCCAATGAAAGCTTCAGATGACTGATGTAATGATTGATTTTAGGCTAGGTATGTGTACAGAGGTGTTCGATTGAATTTGATGATGTTTTCTTGGCTCAAATGTGAAAGGCAGATTTGGGTCCGGGGAATGAGGCTCAATTTTGCAGAGATCTCTATGGGGCAAGGTAGGCAAGTGATTTGGTACTTCAAATTGAGTGAGATGGAGAGATTTATGCAGGTGAGGAGTTGAAAAGGGCATGAAAAACCTAGGGATCCTTTTCAAATAGCTAAAAACATAGATAACTAAACAAACCCTAGGTAGAGCACTGCACTTTCAATGTATTCTACCTTTATCCTTGTTTGATTTAGTTAAGATGAAGTAAAGAGAGATAATGGCATGCATAAAACACATTTAGACTTAAAATTACAGAAGAAAACACAATACCAAAGCAAGATGCCACATTAATCCCAAAAAGTGCTGCAAACCACTGGTCTATCCCTTAGCCAAACTACTGAAATGAGTATACAATCAAGCTCCAAGCTTTCCCAAAAGTCAAACCATGCTAATGACTGAAAAATTACAAGATATAGGCAAAAAAAAACTCATCCTAACCTCTAGGGTTCGAGCTCATAATATTAGTGGTTTTTCCAAAAAAATATAAACTAAGAACTAAAAAGTAGGCAGTGGAACAACTTGCCTCTAAAAACTAGGACACTGATTCATTCAGTGGCAAACTACCTTTTGATGGATGAATCTACCTCTACGAGTGAAAATTTAGCATAATTACATCAAAATCCATAATGTCACATTAAATTACATCATGAGTTTCACAATTAGAAGGAAAAAAGTTAAAATGTGAAAACACTAGGCGAAAAACAGAGTTTTTGACCAAAAATGAGCAAATTTCCTCCAATGCACCACGCTGATTTCCCTATGTGTAGTGCCTTTTTGTAGCTACTTTTGGAGGCCTTCTCGGTGTCCAAATTTACTCCAAGTGGGCTTGTTGGAAAGATCTACCTGTCTACTTTCTATTATAGGTGGAATGTTTGAATTTGGCCTCCATTTGCCCCTCGAAAAATGAGTTCTCCCAAGACTGCTTCTTGTGTGTCAAAAAAGGGGCAGAAAGATAATTTTTAAGGTGTTTTTGACCTTTTTGGAAGCTCAAAACCTGTCAAAATTTCTTGGCCATTTGTGAGAATGCATATTTTTTCATGAAAAATCCAAATATGTTGATTTTTCCTCAAAAGGAGGTCCCCATCAAAAGCGAGCGCTAGGTGGCATGGTGCATTGGGTAGAAAAGTGTGTTTTTTAAGGCTAAAATTCCAAAATTGCAAAAAATGTCCCAATTTTTTTGAAATTTGGGTTGAGTTTCCTCCATTAAGTTTTGTGTTGGGCCAAGGAAGCCTCAACCAAAATCTGAAGTTTATCTTACTCTTTTTGCCTCCTTGATGCCTTCTTCAACTTGACCTTCAAGTTCCTGATTCTTGCTTGGCACACCATATTTCTTGACAAGTAGTGGTATGCCATGTTTCTCAACATATTTTTCTCATTGATGGCCTTCTCCAACATCCTCTCCAAGTGGATATTTTTCCTCTACAACCAAGATTCATGATCAACATTGATTTCTTGTTCAAGTGTTGTGAACTTGACTTTCCTCCTTTTGGCAGCTTGCCGGTTTTCTCGTATCTTTCGTAGCTCCATTATGGTTTGCTGATCCTCTAGCTATTTGTTTCTTTGTTCCATATATTTGACTATCCACTTGGCTCTTTCTATGTTGAGAAACAAATGTTGAATGTCAGCTTGTTTCTCCTAGATGATTTCTCTAAGCTTTGAGCTTTGTGAGCCCAAATCAGTGTGATCATCCTGAATAAGAATAAAATCCATCTCCTGCCCTCTTGAAGGCCCCTCATCTTGTAATGGCCGCTTTCCCTTGTCTTGTACCTACTCTACTGATGGAGGAAGTGAGACCCCTTCCACCCCGGGTGGAGATAATACTCGAGTTGCTGCTGCAAACAACCTTCTAGTGCCCTTTTGGTAGGTGACAAACACTGGCACACTAGTGGTTTGTGTCTCATGAAGCTCCTGCTGATGTGAAGGTCCACTTGTCTCATGGAAAACTGTTGGAGGTACTTGATGAGCGGTGTAGACCTCATGTGAAATGAAATCCTCCCATGAGATGTTCTGTAAACCAAGTTGATGCTTGACCACAATCTTGATTAGTGCAAAATGATATATGCTGTTATACTGCTGCTGATGAGTCTTCTTGTGCATTAAGGTGGTCATCTTCTCAATGTTCCGACAAATAAAGTAGGGGAGATTCGTCATTCTCACCCTAGTGAAGTGCATCAACAATTTTATATGGTAGGCATACAGGCGAGAAAACCGGCCCTCACAGCTGAAATACTTAATTATGAGTGTCATCAAGGGAGCATATGAGTCTTTCAAATACCGGAAGGGAAAAAATCTGCTAAGATGTCTCAAATAACCAGCCTTGATGTAAGGCTCATAATGTTCTTTGTCAATCTGCTGCTCTTTATTCCACTGCTCACCAACATTGGGAATGCCAGTTACTAGAGAAATAGACTCCAGTGTCAAGGTGAATGTCACACCTACTAGAGTGACTTGGCTATTTTGAAGATGGAGCACAAACAACCTGGCCAACTCATGATGGTACTGGACTGTCTCTACCATCTCACAGAACTGATAACAAGATTGGTGTTGAAAACATGTGACAGCAAGAGGACAGGCCTTCAGCTAGGCAAGTGAAGTAGGCTCCTCTCGTATATGTTTGCCACCCTTGTGAGGTATTCTTGGTGCATGCATTTCTCTAGGAGAATCACTGTGTGTCTCCTCATCTCGGTCATAGGAAGGATCAGACTCCATGTTTGCTAATGTGTGAGTTTTCTTGATGAGTATGAAGATATTTATGGTGTTTTTAGTTTTCTGCTATCAAGGATGAGAATGTATGAGGGATTGTGGAGGGAGAGGGTATGAGGGGTTTTGGGAATGTTATTAACAAGTTTTTTTGGGAAATGGGGGTTTAGGGAATAGTTTGTAGGCTTAGGGACAACAATTTAGGGTTTAGGAATTTGTAACTAGGGTTTGGGATAGTGGGAGTTAGGGATATGGGATTAGTGAATTTTAGGAATATGGGAATTAGGGAATGAGTGGATGAAACTGGAAAATAAATGGAGGAGTCAAAGAGTGAGGGAGTGATGGAGTGGACTTGGTAGCAAAAACACAAATGCAAACCCTAGGCAATTGTTTTTGAGCAAAAATTGCAAGGAGGTAGGGTTTGAGTTTTATCTCACTAAATCACCATAAAATTTAAGAAAAACTCATTCACTAGCAAGGGAAGAAGGCTTGACTTACTTGCACAAGTAGAAATTGAGCAAATTTGGCAGTTTGAATAAGTTTATGGGTGAAATTGGGCTTACATCTCTATGTGTCGCGCCTGATCTATGCATCGTGCCAGTGTATTTTTTGCACTGTGGAGGGCGGCCCAATGCATTGCGCCGGCTCTATGCACCGCGCCCACGACCCAATGAGCCGTGCCCCTGAAACTTGCACAGTTTTGCTGCAATCTTACTATTTTCTCCAACACATCCTTCTCTTGCTCAATCTTTCTTCTTTGAATGCAAATGAGCTCTTTGAACATGAAAAATGATTTATATACAAGAGATTTTGATTTTTCACTCATAAAACCTACTTTTATAATGTTTGCATTGTGACTTACTTTTTAAACTCTGTTTTTGGGCAATTTACTTCATTTTTGCCTTTATTGAACTGAATGCTTTGACTTTTTGTTTGCCTTGTAGGGGATGGAGTTGCTGAAGCTTGGGAAGGTGACCAGGGTTGCCACTGAAGTTATTTACATATGAAAGAACTGGAATTACATCAAATGTATACATAAAAACATAAAATATTCTGTTTTTCCTCAAAACAGGGTTTTGAGGAAAAATCAATCAATGAGTGAGTGGTTATGGAAATTATTGGTGCTGAACTTTATTAGACCTCCCCATGTGCCTACTGACCATCACTGAGCATTTTGAGACCTTATTGACGAAAACCCTAAACCTAATGAGACCTAAAACCCTAAAAATAACTTTTACAGATTTAAAGATAAAAATTGACTGCAGATGATCTAGATGAATGAAAATAGGCCAGCACATGAGGGAAAATATGTAATAAGCAACTACTGTCAGATGATCCATGACCCTAATGGAATGCAACTGATAGGGTGTGACACCTAACATGCAATGCAACAAGAGAATTTGATCACTGATGGAGGGATGAAGATACCAACACTAATAGGTGGCAAGTCTTCCTATGGTATCTTGCAGAGATGGTGTTTCTTCCGGATGTGTACTCAGAAAAAATCATCAGGATAGTTTTGAAAACCATGCCTCTTGGCATGCCTCAACCCCTTTACAACTTGTGCATAGTGATTTATATGGTCCACTTCCAGTTGTTTCATTCTCTGGCTACGAGTATTTCTTAACTTTCATTGATGATTTCTCGAGACACACTTGGGTATACTTCTTAAAACTCAAGAGTGAAGTCTTTAACATTTTCTTAACCTTTAATGCCTTTGTTGAGAAACAATCTGGACATAAAATTCTTAAGCTAAGATCTGATAATGGTAGAGAATATGCTAACAAAAAATTCATCAACTTTTGCACTGAGCATGGAATTAAATTGCAACATAATGTTCCATATACTCCACAATAAATTGGTGTAGCTGAAAGGAAGAATCACATCTTAAAGGAAATGGATGATTGTATGCTTCAATATAAAGGAATTGGTCTTAACTTTTGGGTAGAAGCAATTAAATGTGTAAATTACATAGTAAATCACACTCCTACTAAGGTTTTAAAGAATATCACTCCAGAAGAAGCCTAGAGCTCAATTAAACCAGATGTAAGTCACTTTCTTGTTTTTGGAAGTGAAGCATGGGCTCATATTCTAGATGAGAAATATAAAGCATTACAACCTAAGAGTGAAAAATGTATTTTTGTTGGATATTCTAAAATGTCAAAGGATATAGAATTCTTCAACCTAAATCAAAAAAGGTTATCATTAGAAGAGATGTAAAGTTTTCTAAAAATATATTGGCCTATAATCCTAGTTTGGGGGATGTGCCACCTCTCTATATCCCTTCTACTTCTGAAAACATTCCTTCTTCAGATGATGATAGCGAGGATGACAATCCTCCCCCATATTCTTTGGATCCTCCTTCATCTCCTCAGCTTCCAAAATTCATTTGCGCTACTCAGGATGCAACAGGTGCTCTTGTAGGTGATCTTATAGATCATCGTCGTACATGTTCTTAGTTCGATAGAGACTCTTCTTTACTGGCTCAAGCTTTACCGAATTATGATCCCGACACCTTTGCAGAAGCTTCAGGTCATCCAGACTGGGATGCAACTATGAATGAATAATATCATTCATTATTGGAAAATGATACATGGGACCTTTTTCCTCTTCCAAATGGACAAAAACTTGTGAGATGCTTCCCCATTTCCTTGTTTTTCTTGCGTATTCTGATTTTTCATATTGGAAATGGGATCCTTTTAATCTTCATCCTCATCCTCATCTAGCTCATTAGATGGAAATTTCCATCCTTTGGGTTTCTTTCTTGGTTTTTTCTTCCTTCACGACTCTTTCTTGGTGTCAGGGCACATGTTTTGTAGATGTCCCATTTTCGACATATTCTGCATTTGAAGTTTGTATTCTCAAAATCTAGGAGTTTCATCCAGCTCTGCTTATTGTGTGACAAGCAATGTGATCCGACATGCCTTTATTGAGGTCCACCTCCACACATATTCGTGTGAATGTATAGATTTGTTCTTCCATTATTTGTGTCTGTCTTAATGAATCATCCTAAGACATTCCTAATGCCTTGTATCACTTGGGGATACCAAAAGTGAAAGGGGAGATTATGAATCCTAACCCAAACTAGAATTATTGATACAATCATGGTGTTTGCATCAAAATATGTGAACCATGGGGTAATGAAAAGTCTCGTTGATCCCAAAAACCATGGGCCTTCCTGAAGGATAATTTCTTGATCCTTCGATGATGTAAACTTTATGATGAAAAATCTTTTGGAGAAAAGGTGTATTGAATAGTTTATTGTCCAATTTGTGAAGATCCAATGGAAAATATCCATTGGTTTTGGCCAAAAACTGTTAAATATGTACACGATGGCTTGTGCTTCATAAGTTGTGTAGAGATCATTTGTTTCTAGAAGATCTATGATTAGTTCTGGGACATGATTCAATTGCTCCACTATGTAGGGACTCTGAGTATTGTGTGTTTGTTTTGCTTTTGTTGTAGCTGTTGGTTCCCCTTGGAGTATGTTTTTGTTGGAGAGACCACCATTTATATGTTCTTGGTTCGGTTCTGCACCCTCAGGTAAGCTAGAGCCAGAAACCCCTCATGTTTCCTTTAATTTACTTGAACCCGTTGCTCCGCCTCTCAATCTCATATTTAGGATGATGGTGGCCACAGGAAGAATCTTGTATTGATGAAGACTATGATCATCCAGGAGAGATATACCACTATAGATCAGCTCTTGCAGGTGTGATGGATAGCCTAGATTATGCATGATATTCTTCTTCATATGGAAAAACTTGTAAGAATCCTTTACCCAAACTGATGTTGATTTACCAGTAGGGTTTTTAAGAAAAATTGGAAAAATTTCCGCTCTTCCTGATTGAGGGGTTTGTAAGATACAGGTTTGGGATCAGTGCCATATGGTGATTCTGTTTCCTGTAGCAAAGATTGTAATGTGGGAACAATTAGTGACTCTGAGTTCCATACTACTATGTGATCTATTACAATTGAGGGTGGATACGAAGAAAAGGGTTCCAATAGCCTCAATTTTGGTCCTGATCTGTCATGCCTCGTACTTATTGTGCACAAGATAGGTGAAGATCCTAGATCCAGCGTGGGAGATTTGTGGTTTATTATATATGCTACTATAATGGAAGATATCATTGTGTTGTATTCGTTCCCTTGTTTAAGTTCTTGTAGCGGATCTGCTGAGATAGGAGACAGAGATGAAGAAACATGCAAATATATTCTAGTCAACCTCTATAAAAATAATTCTAGCATGAATCGACTTATCTTTGTACACGTTGTCTGCTTATCCTATAAGGCTTGGGAGAATCGAGCCTCAGCGTCGACAAAAAGAACACCCCCAGTAATTTCTTGGGAGCTCCCAGAGTGTGTGGTCATGGATGCATAGATTCATCCACTTGCATCATTGAAAGGTCTATGTGAGTGTTGTCATGGCTCTGCCAGTGCATATGTGGCTGAAAACAAAAAATTAATAAAAAGAAAAAAATTCCCCTCTCTTTCACAAACAATAAATGGTTTAGATATGATGATCGCAAGTAATCAAAGAGAGATGCCAAGGTGCCCTAACCCATCTGTCACAGTGCAGTGATTCCAGATCTATCCTTCAACATACTAGATGAGAGACACAACCCCATTGTCGACAATCCCCTCAATTGTAGAGAGCAACAAAGCCCTAGATCTCTCCATCGTTTCATATTCAAGTGCTCCCACTTTAACTTCTAGCTTGATAAGGAAAAATAATTAAATTATTAGACTGCCACATATGCCTAAAGAAACTTTAACCTATTATATAGTAATAAATTGATTTTAAAATATTTTTATGTGTATAATTTTTATTTTCACATAATAAAACATTTGATTTCATTAAAAAAATAAAACAAAATTTATTATAAAATTATAATAATTTAATTTTAATATATTATTTCTAATTTTTATTGTTATTTATTCTAGATCAATAATATTAACAATTCAAGTTTTCTACTATAATATTTAACAAAATAATGCCAAAATTACCATTCAATTCAATAGTTTTAATTTGGTTCTAAAGCAAGAAATAGGAATTTCCAATATTAAATTATTCGAAATTTAATATAACAACATAAATCATTGAATTTCAATAGCATATTGGATTTCAAGGGTTTTTTTTTTTGTAAATTGGACAAGGTTCCAAAACTCCTGGTATTTGAGAGGGGACACCAAAAAAAATTCAACCATGTTAAGAGTTGGTGTGGTATTGGCTAGGTGAAATCCCTTGGTGAGTTTGATCGCTTAGATGCCCCTACGTCATGGTTTGTTACACCATTGGATAGTCCCACAATCCATAAACAAACATGACTAAAAATAGAAAAAGAAATAATGCCAGAAATTAAAATATCTCTCTTATAATAAGATCAAGTTTCCGTCTTTGAAATTAAACTAGGTTCGGATACTTTGTGGAAAAATAATAAAAAGAATCAAAATAGGCTTAGAACAAACTACATATAAAATATTATCAATGCACATAAATTAAACTAGGTTCGGATACTTTGTGGAAAAATAATAAAAAGAATCAAAATAGGCTTAGAACAAACTACATATAAAATATTATCAATGCACATTGCATAATGATATCCATACCCAAACTTTATCTTCTTTGAAAATTTAATAATTTATTAGCTCTCAATACTAGTTTCATAAGTGAGAAGGAACATGTCTTAAGATGGGGAAGGAGAGGACGTTGTCACCTCCTCGAAGGAGAGGTACTGACATGCCACACCACCACCACTTCATTGGTTAAAATATGGCATCCTTCCCATCGTAATGTTTTATGGTATCAATTGGGTGTTTATGGTCACAACAATGAGTTGTATGGAAATATAGTTAGACACACGCTTCACACCGAGCTTCTTAGCCTCTCCGCTCTTAGAGTTAAAAACAGAGGTACATACAAAGGAACAATTTTTTTATGTTACATAAATCACAAGAATACAACACATATTTATGGTGCTTGTGAGATCCAACCAATTCCAAATATAAATAGGGAGCTCGAGATATTCTCTCAACATCCACCTACAAATGTGCAACTAATTTTAAATTATACATGGAAGAATTATCTTCCAACGCTCCCCTTAATTCTTACATGCACAATTACAACACATATTATAAAAATAAAAATAATCTTTATCTCATTGGTCTTCATCAGCAACTCTACCCACTTTGCAGTCATCTGGACTCCACTCTTTCTTTCTCCACATTTTCAAGCTTACCTTATGACTCATTTAAAGTACATTTGCTTCTGACCATAAATGAAGAACTTTTGCAAGATCAACAATATTAACAACTCGGCTCATTGGGGCTTCCACAATAAGATTTGTCAAGTGATGAACCATCCTATGGACCAATCACCATTTGTCAGATATTTCACTTTTGGATGTCCATCAGTTGTTAGGAAAATGGTCTGAATATTGAATGTGTTCAAAAGTTGATCTAACAACTTGACCTACTTCACACACATGGATCTCATACTGTAACCTGTAGTCATTGTTCAGGTGTTTCTGAGCACCAAGAACAACAAACCATAATAGTATAAACACAATCAAACTAATAATGTGTTCAAGGGTTTTCGAGCACCAATAACCATTTATTCAAATAATGCAACACGATTCATTCATTGGTTGCGCACCTTTTTACAAACCTAATTAAAAAAAAATATGCATTACGCCTTTGCCACACTTCAGATAAATGCATGTTTGGTTCAGCAATGTCTCCACAAAATGTTCAATAAAACAAACTCAACTAGAGGCCCATTCACAGACTTGACACCAACAGTCAATCAATCAGTCCAAGAACCACCCCTCGATCCAGTGTTATTGCATGATGATCAAATGAAAATTTGATGTTGTTCTAGACCTTGAGCCTCAAATTCTAATAGTGTCCATTCATGAAATCCTCCTTGGAATTCAATCGTTGATAGCTCATGCGTGTGGGGATTATTGTGACACTCATTGTGATGCCAAAAATCCAAAACACATGCACGAAGCCTGTGTACTGAACAGAGTTATAGGAAAAGACGAATGTAGAAGGAAGTATCAATCCTCACCATCCCAAACTGATGAACAAACCAAAATAATATTTAACGAATTGCTTAAAAACTTCATCGATCCATCCACTAGTTGCAAAGGATTATTATCATCCTTGAATTGGGATATAAGAAGCCATACAACGTTTGCGTCTCCACAACCGGAGTGATTGCGAGGGCGTATCTTCTCCAGAAATTTGTATGCTCATCCAGTTTATCTTTGAGATTCCCTTTCACTCTTCACATAGCAGCATCTGTTAGAACAGTAATCACGACGGTGCCAACGGTGCTGCCCACTGTTCCCATGTCATCAAGTTTAATATAAGTCTGCAGGAGTCAGTAAAACATCACTTCAAGTAGATGGAGATCATTATTGGTTCTCCTGCATATGTATCTATAAATAATGATATTTAATAATGAAATAATAATCTCTTTCACAGAGTCTTCAAAGTTGCTGACATGGTATTAGAGCCATAGTAGAGGAGGGCTCGGTGGTGTGAAGGTCTCAGGGAGCGAGATCTCATCTGTGTGTGAAGAGTGGTGAATTGTGTGCCACTTGGGAGTGTTTTCTTTGAAGTTTTTTGTTGCAGTGCGCTGGACAGAGAGTCTTGATAGTTGTTCGATCCCTGGAAGAACTCTTCAATCAGTCGTGGAGGAGCAGAGGAGCTGATTGAAGAAGCGATGCAGGTAGAGTGTGAGAAACTATCAAAGAAATCAAAATATTTTAGTCTCCATGCTTGGTGGGGATCTATTGCATGATGCGATGAGATCTACTGAAGGACCATTGGCCCAGATCTGCGTGTTAGTAGCAAATCCGAGGGTGTGAAATCTTTTGTGTTCAGATTTGTGGGTAGAACCACTATCCGATTAAGGGCAACCTGTCCCTATGTTTTTTAACTGTGGTTGTGTGTTTGTGGCTTCATATCTACTAGGGGTGAAGCCCTTTTCTCTAATCTAGTTACAATAGATCCACAATTGGTTGAGAGTCACAATCGGTCTTGAAGTTCTGCAAATGCTAATGTCCTGAAAAATGGTTGTGATTTGAATTAAACTAGCATTGAAAATTCTCCTATGTTGTGCGCCTTGTGTGAGTTTCCAACCTATAAAATGGTTTACATGTTAGAGAGCACCATCACTGAGAGCCTGAACCTAGAGATCATGAGCAGTGAACGTGGAGCTTCCTAAAGTAGTGTGGCATTGCACAAAACATTGTTCAAAAGATTGGTAGAAGGGCTAAAGACACAAAGAGCTGGGATATATGATGACTTTTGTGCGTGAAAGATCAGATCCGT
Organism: Pinus tabuliformis; assembly: GCA_031772625.1. NCBI lineage: Eukaryota > Viridiplantae > Streptophyta > Pinopsida > Pinales > Pinaceae > Pinus > Pinus tabuliformis. The sequence continues at coordinate 1,072,558,654 of CM062816.1, forward strand.
AGACAATGGTGTTTGGAGCAATCGAAATAGAGAGATCCTTGATGTCCAGAAGAGAGACATCATTGGAGTGGGCGTGTTGAATGTGTGCATGTGAGCTTGAGAGTTGATTGAGAGGTTGTAGAAGTCACCGTTGTTAGTGAATCTGCGAGCTTGTTGCAGTGGTGTTGGGACTTGGTGAAAGATGACAGTGGAAAGTCGATTGCAGCATGTTGTGTGCCGCTTGTGAAGACTTGGAGTCTTGTTGTAGATTGAAGAGCATTGAAGAGTAAGGGTTATGGATGTCACTGAGTATTGATCTAGTTGAGTGATTTGTGCATGTGATTGTGTTGTTTTGGTGTAGCTATGTGACCTGAAGAGGGTCGATGTAAGGCTCCATCCTAGGATCCTCTAACAAAACTAAATTCTCCAATTTCAAATACAATAAAACGGGAAATAATTCATTTCTAACTAAACATTTAATCGATGATATTTACCATTAAAAATTATTACCTACAATTAAATGGTGAGCATTTCATTTCAATCACTTACATGAGTAATATATAAATAGAGGAATACCTGTTCTGAAAGGCTAGATGAGATGCCCCTGAGCTCTTGATCCTGCTGGGATGCTCCTCTTGACTACCGACTGGATTTACCTCCCAGCCAACTAGGAAGTATTTCCTAGCCTAGGAAACCTCCACAGGTTCCCTAGCCCTCCGAGCCCAAGTCCAACCATGTTATGAAACTAGCTCACAAAAAGATAGAAAAGATTGATGAACGCTTTAGAAATAAGCCTCTTTGAGGGGGAAACCTCCTTTACATTACACAAATGAAAAATTCTTTGATGATACAAATGACAAGACCTCCTTTCTGTATATAGGAGTCTAAGGGGTCGTAATATAATCAGAGCCAACATAACAATAATAATGTAAGGGCACAATAATAACAACAATGGGCTTCTATGGGGCACAATAGTAACAATATGGGGACTACATGGGTACAACAATATAATAAGGGGGTTGTACTAATAACAATAAGGGGTTACACTAGTAGTATAGGGGCCTAACATGTCCCTCTCCTTCAAAAAGTGTTGTCCTCAACACTTGAGTAGTTCTTGATGCTTCTGTATAAAATTCTTGTCTTCCCATGTGGAATATTTAGCGAGTAAGTTCTTCCACTTGATGAGATACTCTGAAATCGATCGATTTCATAGCTATCGGGTTCTTGTTTATATGACTTCTCTAGGTTCCAATATGATTTTTCCTTCCTCTTCAAGTTCTGGCAATATTGTTTGAATTGGGATCTTCTGCAACTTTTGAATGAGTGGCCACACTTCTTCGTCCTTCTTCCATTCATCCTTTTCATTGTTTATCCAATCTAGTTGGATAATAGAAATAGCACAAAACAATGCTTCCACATCCTCATCTTTTCTTGAGAGTTCATCTGTAGAAAAATTTTGCTTCCCTTTCTATAGATGATGTCAAAGTCATAACCCAACATATTTGTGACCCATTTTTTTTGTTCTTCTAAATATAATATTTGTTCTAAAAAGTATTTAAGACTATCATGATCCATTTTTACCTTGAAGTGTCTTCCCATTGGGTAAGGTTGCCATTTCTTAAGTGCATGTAGTATTGCCAACATTTCATTGTCATAAATAGCTTGCTTTAGATGTAGCCGTAAAAATACCCAATCACCTACATCAAAACATTTTTCACTACGATGTCGATATAACTGTTGTTTCATTCGATTCTGCACCAAAGTGGCGTTATCCTTTAAAAGTTGGAGAACTTGTTGTTGATGCTCAATGTGATCTTTCACTGCTTGAACCTTTTTCTTCTTGATATGTCCTTCTATCTTTAGAGTTTGAGGAGTGGTAATTTCTTCCAATGCTTTACAAGATATGGTCGGATTCATTTCTTGATGCTCGATGTGAGCTTTCACTTCTTGAACATTTTTCTTCTTGATATGTCCTTCTATCTTGATAGTTTGACAAGTGGTAATTTCGTCCAATGCATTAAAAGACATGGTTGGATTCATTTCTTCTTTCTCAATGTGATCTTTCACTTCTTAAACATTTTTCTTCTTGATATGTTCTTCTATCTTGAAAGTTTGAGGAGGAAATTTTTGTCAATGCTTTACAAGTTATGGTCGGATTCATTTCTTCTTTCTCCGGGGTTGGTTCCTGGTGTATATCCTCTTCCTTTGATTTTTCTTCATCCTTTTCTTCCTCTTCTTCATAATCTATGTAAAATAATTTCTTCTCGGCACACTTATGACCTTTAGTGCATTTGCTATCACAATTGTAACAAAGCCCTTTGTCTCTTTTGTCTTCCAATTGTTGTGGTGTCACCCTTGTAGGTTGTGGATGGATAGGAGAAACAACACTTCCATGTTTATAGTTGTGAGGGGTAGAATTCCTTGTTTCCATAATTTTGCTTTCCACTTTTCTTGCAAACTTAAATGCCTTCTCCAATGAATCAAGTTCCCAAAGACGAACCTCATGTTGAATGTTATCCTTTAAAGTCCCTATGGAGACATCAATCCTTTGCTTCTCTGGAATATCATTTTCCCTTATATTCAATTTTTGAAAGTCCTCAATGTCCTCTGCCATTGAACACTTTTGTTTGAGATTTATCAATTAGCTAAAGAAGGTCTTTCTCTTTGTATCCTCATAATGTGCTATCATTTCCTCCATGAAAATTTACCATGTGACAAGTGGTTTATGAGAACAAAGCCCTTTATACCATAAAAATTGATTTGGTTCTAAATAATTAGATGCAATACATGCCTTTTGTAACAGTGGTACACCATGTTTATCAAAATATTTCTCCATCTATACTATCCAATTTACCAGATCCTTGCCATCAAACTTCCTTATCTCGCTTTTTCTTGATATTAGGAGCTCGATCTTGAAACGACTGTAACTCTGTAATTTTGGATCTTCCAATTCTACAATCACGACTTGTTGTAGTCCTATGTGTCATCTTTCGAATGCCACCATTTTGATTGAAATTGGATTTTTCAAGAAAGAGTTATGCACAATTTCCCAAGATGACCTAATTATACACCTTTTCATAATAGCGGACTTGTATGACGTGCCAGTGTCACTGTTTTGACCTTCGGATCTAAAAAATATCCACAAAATACTACAATCTATCCTCTTTCTGTAACTTCTTACGAAATTTCAATCTGATCCTCAAAGACAAAGTTATGACGATTTTCCCAAGGTCACCTATTTAAGATGTAATTTGGGAGTCTGCAAAAACCCTACCTTCCTCAGACCATATATCCGAAAATATAGCAATACAAGATCTAAAATTTGGACACAAGGTTCAAACCGATTTATTCTCAAATGGGTTTTTGTTATAGCTTGTGCAACTTTGTAGCGAAAACGTTATAGTGAAAATTCCACGATGACCTGTTTTAGATGAAATTTTGGAGCTTGCAAAAACTATAACTTCCTCAGATCATATCTCTAACAATATAGCGAGACAAGCTCTGAAATTTGGACCCTAGGTTCAGTGAGATTTGCTCTCAATGGGTTTTATTTCTAGCTTCTGAAACTTTGCAAAAATAAAGTTATAATGAAAATTCCACGATGCCATGTTTGGAGCAACGAAAACCCTAGAATCCAAAGCTCTGATACCAAATGTTATGAAACCAGCTCACAAAAAGATAGAAAAGATAGATGAATGCCTTACAAATAAGTCTCTTCGAGGGGGCAACCTCATTTACATTACACAAATGAACAATTCTTTGATGATACAAATGACAAGACCTCCTTTCTATATATAGGAGTCTAAGGGGTCATAATATAATCAGAGTTGACATAGCAATAATAATGTAAGGGCACAATAATAACAATAATGGGATTCTATGGGGCAAAATAGTAACAATATGGGGACTACATGGGTACAACAATATAATAAGGGGGTTGTACTAATAACAATAAGGGGTTACACTAGTAGTATAGGGGCCTAACAAACCAGATGTAGTGTGTGTCCAAGATAACAATACTCTCCTTCTCCCTTCTCCCTTCTTCCTCTAAAAAAAAATCCTCCAAAACCACAACCAAACCAAAACCAAAAGCAAGACCAAGGATCCCCTTATCCTCCCCTCATCCTTCCCCTTTTATGCCCCCTTCTTTTCTCCACCTCAACCACATCTCATTAATGTCATAACTACCCCCTCATCCTTACATTTAACTTATCTTCTCCCAAGTAAATTTGAGAGAACATTTTGGGGATGAGATATGAATATATAATTTTATAATTAATTAGGGATGACCATGTCTTCTCCCAAGTAAATTTGAGAGGGCATTTTGGGGATGAGATATGAATATTTAAATTGGTAATTAATTGGAGACGACCACGTCTTCTCCCAAGTAAATTTGAGAGGGCATTTTGGGGATGAGATATGAATATTTAAATTGGTAATTAATTGGAGAGGACCATGTCTTCTCCAAAGTAAACTTGAGAGGGCATTTTGGGGATGAGATATGAATATTTAAATTGGTAATTAATTGGAGAAGACCATCTCTTCTCCCAAGTAAATTTGAGAGGGCATTTTGGGGATGAGATATGAATATTTAAATTGGTAATTAATTGGAGAGGACCATGTCTTCTCCCAAATAAATTTGAGAGGATATTTTGGGGATGAGATATGAATATTTAAATTGGTAATTAATTGGATAGGACCATGTCTTCTCCCAAGTAAATTTGAGAGGACATTTTGGGGATATGGAAATTTAAATTGGAATAAATGGAAGGAAACCATATCCACAAAATTTAAATCTGAGGAGGTCAGTTGGGAATTGAATAATAACAAAACTTATATCAGTAATAAATTTATAGTTTCACCAATGTAGGTATGTACCAATATTTCTTGATAATTTATAAGTCAATATTTTAAGGTTATTTAAACACTTAGTAAAATTTGCATGATAATGTTAAGTAGGGTATTACATACACTCCTCCTTTAGAAAAATTCATCCTGAAGTTAGAGTGTAAAAGATACAAGGAGTTAGAAGCAGTTTGGCAATAAGGTATAACAAAATAGAGACAGAGTTATAGTAGTAAAATTTTGATAAGTTAGACAATGAAATCATATCCCATCAAGAGTCTCCAACTGATCTATATCCTCCTATGCTTCCTGACCTACTTCTGTTCCCACCCTATCCATCCTCTGCTACTATATATGGTGGCATCGGCTATGATAATCTAACCACTGGTAAAACAAATATAGCAGAAGCGTCGACTATATCGACCTAACTTCCCCAACAGACAACTAGCAATTGTCATCACACGTTTAGGGGATCGTGTCCACCACTTCCCTCCCACGATTCCAGGTTTGGCGGTTACATGATGGGAAATACCTCCACCCCTCCTTAGAACTAGGGTCAACACCCTAATATGGACCTCACTACAACGTTGGTTGGATACTTGTCATCGAATAATCTAGTCAGGTAGTCTTCTCACCTGTCATTCATATTTTACCCATGTCATAATAGTGCATATCTTGTAGATAAAAAATGTAATAGAACAATGTACATTATACCTTTCCTAATGAGGTGTCTCGACCTTTCCCCAATGGAAGAGTAGATATTGGCTATCATATAGTTATTTGTAATCTGCGGGTTAGCTCTTATTCATGCATTTATATAACAATAATATATATATCTATATCTATATCTATATATATATATATATATATATATATATAGATAAGTGATCTTAAACATCATGTTATTAAGTCTATTACCCACATGTCAATCTTATAGTTCATACTGGAATAAATCATAATTTCACTAAGTAATTCATTAAATAAATCATATCCACTTGAGCCATACATGAAACAACAATAATTATGATAATTCATGCACTAAATAATTCATCACCAAGTAAGTCATACATTAGGTCATACATCAAACATTTCCACCATCAATATCAAATCCATCTAATGATTCATATAAGTAGTTTCACATGTCCAACTAAATGCATCAATATTACATAGCGTTCATAAATAAATAACATGGAACTGTAAAATAGAACCTTAGCATAGGTAGCTGTCTAAGTAAAAAATGGGCATCACAGATGCTCAAAAAGTGAGGGGTAGTCACGATGTATAGTCTCTGCATCCTCCCAGGTAGCAGATCCTAGGCTATACTTGTCCCACTAGACCTTAACTTGGTCCACCATGCGACGTCTGAGTTGTCGAACCCTACGGTCCAATATGCGTAATGGTTCGACCACTATGGTTCCCATGTCCGAGACCTGCAATTCCCTCCAATCTAGTTTGTGAGATTCATCAGAAACATAATGTCGTAAAATAGATACATGAAAAACATCATGAGTTTTATGCAAATGGGGTGGTAGTACAAGACGATAGGAAACTGGTCCAATCTTCTCCTTGATCCTAAAAGGTCCTACGAACTGAGGTGACAACTTCGTCCCCTTCCCAAATTGAATGGTGCTTTTGTTGGGTCGGATACGAATAAAAAATTGGTCCCCTACTTCATAACTGCAATCAATCCTATGTTAATTAGCATAACTCTTCTGTCTATCTTGTGCTTCTTTTAACCTTTGTCGAATCTGTTTTACCTGTTCCTCCATTTCTTGAACTAATTATGGCCCAACTATTACTCGGTCCTCCAACATTTCCCAACTCAACGATGTCCTACATGGCCTTCCATATAGAGCTTGATAAGGAGGCATCCTGATTGAACTGTGGTAACTATTATTATAGGCAAACTCTAGCAATGGTAAGTACCTTTCCCACAAAGTCTGATTTTCCATGACGTACATCCTAAGCATGTCTTCCATAACCTGATTTACTCTTTCAGCCAGGCCATCTATTTCTGGATGATATGCAGTGCTCAGGTTCAACTGAGTCCCTAGTGCTGACTGCAAACTTGTCCAAAACCTAGATGTAAATCGAGAGTCTCTATCATAAATGATCTTTGTGGGTAACCTGTGTAGTCAAATAACTTCATTTATAAACACTCGTGCCGCTTCAGTAACATTGTAAGTGTCTCTTACTGGAATGAAATGGGCACTTTTGGTCAATTTATCAACTATAACCAATATAGCATTGTGCCTCTGTGAAGTGAGTGGCAAACCCACAACAAAATCCATGGAAATTACCTCCCATTTAGACATAGATATGCCATGTGGTTGTAGGAGTCCTGTTGGATGATGATGATCAGCCTTCACTCGTTGAAATTAAAGACATTTGGCGACAAACTAGACTATGTAGTGCTTCATTCCTGCCCAGAAGAAGAGTTTCTTCGTGTCCGCGTACATCTTCTTCACTCCAGGATGTGCATAATAGAGTTCTCTATGTGACTCTTTGAGGATGGTCCTTCTTATACCCCCTTCCTTAGGTATGTACATTCTCCCTTGAAATCTCAATAGTCCATCTAGTTCAAGGACATATCCCTCAAACTTTGGTTCTATTTTCTTCCCACTCTGGAGTGTTGAGATAACCTTTAGATACTAACTATCTTCAAAGAGTTTCTCTAACACACGTTCCCTCAAATTTACCTTTAAGGCTACTAGGGAGAAAGTTTGTGGTCTCTTGCTTAGTGCATCAACCACCACATTCTCCTTTACTTTGATGTATGAGATCTCAAAATCATACTCACTCATGAATTTTCTCCATCACCTTTGTCTAACATTCAAATCCCTTTGAGTCAATAGATTCTTTAGGCTTTGATGATCTGTTCTTAGCTCAAAACATTTCCCAACAAGGTAGTGTCTCCACAGTTTCAAAGCTAACATCACTGCTGCTAATTCTAAGTCATGGGTAGTATACAACTCTTCATGTTTCTTCAATTTTCTAGATCCGTAAGCTATTACTCCGCCTTCTTGCATCAATACTGCACTCAATCCTTACTTCGAAGCATTAGTGCAGACACTAAAGTATTTTCCATGTCGGTACTCAAAGGATCGTTGCACTAGTTAGTAACCTCTTTAGTTCTGTGAATGCAGTCTCACATTCATATGCCCATTCATATCTGACCCCCTTTCACTGTAATGTGGTGATGGTTTTTGTAATCCTTGAAAACCATTCCACAAACCTGCGATAATACCTTGCTAGCCCCATAAAACTGCATACTTCATGAGCATTTTTCGGTATTGGCCAATCCATTATGGCCTTCACCTTTTCTGGGTCAACTGAAATCCCTTCTCCTGAAATGATGTGCCCAAGGTAATGAACTTTCTTATGAAAGAAGGAACATTTTGAAAATTTTCCATACAATTGATTTTCCCTTAAGCAAGTCAATACAACCCTTAGGTGCTTTTCATTCTCCTTTTCATTCTTGGAATACACAAGAATGTCATCCAAAAAGACTTGCACAAATTGGTCCAAATACTTCCTGAACACACCATTCATGAGGCTCATGAATACTGTTGGTGCATTGGTCAAACCAAATGGAACAACTACGAACTCATAGTGCCCAAATCGAGTTTGAAATGCAGTTTTTGAGATGTCCTCTTCCTTAATCCTCAATTGGTGGTATCCAGATCGTAGATCGATCTTTGAGAAAACCGTTGCTCCCTTCATTTGATCAAATAGGTCATCTATTCGAGGTATCAGGTACCTATTCTTTATTGTGGCTCTATTCAAGTCCCTATAATCTATGCATAGCCATAAGGAACCATCCTTCTTCTTGACAAAAATTACTGGTGCACCCCAAGGTAAAATACTAGGTCTGATAAATTCCAAGTCTAAGAGCTCTTTTAACTATATCTGCAACTCACAAAGTTTTAGAGTTGTCATCCTATAGGGTGTCTTAGATATTGGTTCTACACCAGGGTTTAGGTCAATTGTGAAATCAATCTCCCTTGCAGGAGGTAATCCAGGAAATTCCTTAGGAAAAGCATCCTTGAATTCTCACAAAATTGGATGTTGATCTAGGGAGGGTCCTTTCTAGTCACTTACAACCTCGACCACATATAGCTTGCAACCTTCTTAGATACAACATTTTACCTTGATCATGGATATTAATCTTAGTGACACTCCTCTCTTGATTCCAAAAATATCAATTGGTCTGCGTTCATAATCTAAACAAATCACCTTCTTCTTGAAACAGTCTACCAAAGCTCGATGAGCTTCTAGCCAATCCATTCCAATAATTACATCATACGTCCCCAATGCGGTGACGTGTGCCTTCAACTTAGTCATACACATCCCGAGGTTTACCTGACATTGGTCAACATTAGGTCCTACTACTTGTTTTATCACAGAAGCCATCTCAACTTGTTTAAATTCATCATGCTCATAGGCTTCCAACCCACATTTTTTAATACAACTGGTGAAATGAAACTATCTGTAGCACCAGAATCAAACAAAATTTTAACTTTTAATTTGTTTATCATACCTGAGGTTTCTACCACAGAAAACTGGTGTTCAATTTGCTGGTTATCAACTACTACATAGATTCAATGGTGGCTACTTTCCCCCCTCATTGGTGCTTTTCCCTCTCTACGGTTGTTACCAGCTTGTAAGTCAGGGCAGTCATGTTGGTAATGAGGTCCCCTGCATCCCCAACAAGTGATGCACGGTAGACCTTGAACTAAATGTTGTGGAGTTCTTTGGAAAGAGTTCCTTTCCTTGGGACCCCTTCCCCTACTTGCTGCTCCTCGTGTATGACCTTGATTTGAATGTGCCCTTGAAGCTGTGGGTGAAGCTGCACTAGTAACCATTGAAATCTCCACTGTTGGTGCTTTGGGTACAACCCTGTTTCCATATGGTGGTGGCCTGAAACTTCCTCCTCTGGGGAAGGTACGAGGGGCCTTCCCCATAAACCTTGGTTGGCATGGAAAAATGGTTTTGTTTCCACCCTTTAAGTCTAAGTGTTCTTTGACATAACAAGCCTATTCCACAGCTTCTGCAACTGAGGATGGTTTCCACATCCACACCATTACCCTAATCTTAGGGTTCAATCCATAAATAAAATGATCTGCTTGGCGCTGGTTAGTATCCATGTAGGAGACATACTTGACCAATTCCATGAATCTAATTTCATATTCTTCTACCGTACGATTTCCCTGTACAAGGGCATGGAAGGTGTTAGCCTCCTGCTGCAGCAGGTTAATCATCTTTCATGATCGACATTTTTTACATGCCAAATATGTCGTACTATGCATGCTGCAATGCTCCATATTTGCTACAGATGACCAGAGAGGTATCCATGAAGGTGTGCCAGTTTAAATGCTACTACTTTGTTCCAGTTTTGATAAGTAATCCATTTTGATCAGTTTTCAGTTATGGGTAGGCCAAACAGCTTAATCTTGGCCTCCCTATGTTTCAATTTCTTGTTTTAGAATATAGAGAATAAATATCTGTCCAAACAGCTTAATCTTGGCAGATTTGTAGATAGGTAGAGAAACAAGGGTGCTCAACAGCTTAATCTGAGCCCCTGGATGCAATAAGTGTAGTTGTAGATAGGAGGACAGCAAGAAGAAAAGAACAAAAAGCTGGGTATGCTAGCTCAAGTGCACCCAAACCAAAAAGAAGAGAAAATGCTAGGTGAATAGGCTGGGTAGGTAGCTTTGTGGTTGTAGAATCATGGCTTGTGGTCCATTTCATATTGTCACGTGTTATATCTATCATATCACAAATTGAAGGTGATTTTTCAGTTGGAGGACTTTAAGAAATGCATGTCTAACTTCCCCTTCTCCCTCTTTCCCAAATCACTCACTAACTTCCCCTAAAGAGGTCAAGATCTGCTTGATACCTCTTAGATTCATCATTCTCCATATCATCTGCCTTGGTGAAGATCTGCTTCACTAAAGGAATGTTCACACTTCTTCTATCAGTAATTTTCCCCCATTGATAGTCTAAGACTTCATTCTCAGCGCTTTGTCTCATCATTATCACATTAAATATTAACTCTATTATGTAACTCCCTATCTCTTTTCCCTTCCCCTACTAAAACTATCTCTATAACTCCCCTATATACTTATCCACTCCCCTTGGTTGAAAAATAACCATAAGTACACTTGGGAATTGCTAAGTTTACCTGAAACTAAGCAAGAGCCCTCACTTCCCCCCTCAAACCATCTTCCAAATGCATTATGACCCCTTCCTATGCATAAAATCCCTCCTTTTACCTATGCAAACCCTCCATTATCCATGTTTTAACCTTTTTTCAAGGCTCAAAACCCTCTCACCATGCTTCGGACCCCTTCCGATGCATTAACAACCTTCCTCCGATTTCATTTTACCTTCTTCAAAGGCAAAAAAACCCTTCCGATGCTTTATAGCCCCCTTCTATACATATAAACCCTCCTCCGATGGATTTCCCCCCCCCCCCCTCTGACACGATATCGCTATCAGAGGTAATAACAGTGCTGGCCTATATATGTATGCCCCCATTCCTTTTTGCCTCGATGCAATATCGCTATTGGAGGCTTCCTCCATCATATTTTCCCATATATCCCGCATATACTCTTATTTATCGCAACTCCCCTTTTTTGTTTTTTCGTTTAAACTCAGGTTTTTTATAAAACTTAAGTCATAACGTAAAAACCCACATTTTTCAACAATATCGCATCACAGCTGTCCATCACTCCCGCTTAGATCAATGGCCCAGATCTTGTCGGCGATCTCCCATTTCGGCGATCGCAATTGTATAAAGTCCTGCCCCATGTCCACGTCGATAGTGAAATGCCGATTTAATCGTGGCCGCCCATTCGGGCCCTCAGATCAACGGTCTTTATTAAATCGTGGCCCCATATATAGCATTGCTTATTCCGGAGCCGAAGTATTAATAAAATGCAGCATATAAAATTATTGGGTCCGAAAGTAGGCCTTTGTACAGCGAAATGGGAAAGCTTCGATATTCCGGAGCTGAAAAGTTATAAAGGGTAGTTTTAAGGGATTTCGGGTCCACATATTGATTTTGTTAAAATCCGCCGATATGAAATCGCTGACGGACCGGATCCGATCTCCATAAAGAAAGGGCATATAAGCATTTCGGGTCCGTGGCATTTCGGAGGTTTTATGTATTGGGACCAATGGTCCGCCCCGATGTGATTTAGCGCCAGCCGTTGGATCTGCCTTCGCGCGATCCAATGGCCAGGATTTAATCTCCGCTACAGTGCCACTCCTGCCTATGTTTTTCACGAATTTTACATAGAAATTGGTCTTTTTCTGTGTAAAATAAAAGACAACATTTGTTCATATTTTCACATATATGCTCGCGCCCGGCTCCCGATAAGGGAATTCATGCATCCCTAAGCTTTTTGAGATCGCTCCAAGGCCCAGTTTTACTTCAGACAACCAGTTTCGGCCTCGGTACAGTCAACAACATACAAATCCTCCTTTTTGCAGCATTTTTTGCAAGGTTTAATGCTATTTTTGATCGGCCAAGCGTCGATTGCACCCAAAGGCCACGGAGGACATTAGAAGTAGTTATCTTTTCATTAAAAGGCAGAAGGGGGCGATGGGATAGTTTAAAGAGTATCAGCGGTGAGAAAAGGCCCAGATTTAGTGCCAAAGTGTATCAGGATGCGGCAAAGAGTATCAGTCCAGTTTTTCAAAGCAGATGAAAGCAAAGCAAGCCTAGCAAAGTCAACAAAGCATCATTTAGCCATTAAGGCTCACCAACACTTCTTCTGTTGCTTTAAAGCCACCTAAAGGCATAGATGAAGGCTTTCAAGGTAGAGTTATTGCAGAGACATTGTTCCCAGTCATATTTTGGAGCAACGCTGCTTCCTTAATTGCGCAGTTATCACACAGAGGACAGTGGATGGCTCAAGGCACTCTTTCAGTCCATTTTTGAAGCTGCAGGACCCTGTGCAGCCCTAAAGAGCCATTTAGATGAGGCTGCTCCCTCATGTGTAGCTGTTTTAGATATTTTATTGCATTTATTTCCAGCACAACTTAGCATTAGAAGCAATTATTGCACAGATCTCTTTTGGCTCTGTGTTAATAGATATTTTGAGATATTTTCTCCCTTGACACCTGTTCAAGGGATGTTTGTAAATATTTTCTATTTAAACAACCCTTTGTATTTATGTAAAGGGTTGGTTGGTCGATAACTTCCTCTAGACTTGCATTGTATTTTCTGAGAGTCTCTATAATCAAAGATCGCTGGAATGTTTGGGAGATGAACTGACTGTTGTGTTTTAGTGACTGAAGAGTGACTATGGAATCCTAACGCTTCTACATAGCCCAATAAGTGTTTCTTATCTCTGTTTACAGTTTATATGTTTTATGCCATCATTGTTTCACTATCTAAACAACAGAAAGAAAGAATAGTTCAGAGCTCACTTAGTTGTATTCTGTTCTCAATTTCTGTGATTTATCTATGTTTTCCTCTGAATTAGTCCTGAATATGAATACTGATTTGCTCATATTTACGCTAGTTCCTTCATATATGAATGTTGTTTAGGAATCCTTGACTGCTCCTATATAAATGTTCATTCACCTTCCCTCTGTTAGCATAATGAGAGCTACTTAGTTGCCTTTCATTCACTGACCTTCGTTCCATCTTTATTCCAGCTCAATATTGTTTTATGTGTAGCTATCCTGCTCTGTATTCCTCTTGTGACCAAGAAAACGCAACAACAAGACTAATCCACGACTCCATGCCCAATGGTTTGAACTTCTCACACTATGCATCCCAACTCTGTTTGAAAGAGTCCTCCATCCCACCAAAATCAAAACAAAACCCAAGAAAATCATAACTAGCCTAAAATCAACCCAAAACAAAGCTAAATTATATATAGAGAGCCCTCTCTGATTGCTGGTAGGCTAGGACCTGCAGTCCAAAGATTGGTTTGTGGTTACCTCGGCCGTATCCTTTAAGGAGCTTTAAGGACAACCTGAGTGATAACAGAGGGCTCCTACTTGGTGTTCTTCATAATATGTTGGTAGGTACTTTTTCCTGAATATCTCCTCAAATAACTCCCAAGTAACTATGTCCGGAGTGAGGTGTAGTTGACGCTCTAAGTTACCCCACCAATTCAGAGCACTATCTTTGAGGTGGAATATTGTTATTTTAGCTTTTGAATTGGAATTATAATCCCTTAGTGCGAAGAACCTTCTCATTCCTTCTAACCAGGCTTCTACACATTCACTGGAACGACCTCCTGCAAACTCCGGGAGCTTAATCTTTTGGAGCTCCCTAGTAATGTCCTTAATTGGAGGTCCTCTATCAGAGTCTCTTGATCCCTCAAGATTTCCTAACCCTGATAGAGGATGATCAACTTCCACTTCAATTATTTGGCTCCCTTTTAAGGTCTCATTAATTGCTCCTAGGGAACGCAAGATGAGAGTCAACTCCGGTGAAGGTAATGGGTTATTTGTAGGAGGTCCTTGTCATGACTCTCCTTGACCTTGATTTCTTCATGTCCTCACCATTTTGAATTGTTCAAATATATGTATGATACGTAACACTTATTAGCACAACTTAGGGCCTTGTTAATTCTTACTTTGCTCACACATGTTTTTCATAATGATAGATGCACATTTTCCTTTTGTTATACTTGTAAATGGCTATTTATAATATAGAGATGATAATCGTGGGTCTACTAAATCCTCTCCCATTGCTATCTAAGCAAGTGATACCATGCATTACTAGTCACCCTGAAATATCTTTAGATGTCCCTAAACAACCATTCTAAATCCATCTTATATATTTTGAGTGTCCACATAAACATTAGCTTACCATTTTAATCACATTATTATACTAGGTGTCCTCTAGAAATTTCATCAACAATGTTAGATTAGTTTTCAAAGTGGATGCCTAGCTGTCTCAATCGACTCCATACTGACACTATTGTTAGATGTATACTATCTAATTGATGTATATAGAATGGCTAGTGCTACATGCTTTAAGATAATAGTACTGCATATTGTATTTCATTCTAACATACAAATCTATTGTTGTTCACATTTGACAACTTTAATGTATTAAAATCTATTAAGAGAAAAGAGAAATATGTTTTGTGCAATGTAATGGACTCCATATTATATGAGTATATTTTAGAGTATGAATGAGACCAATTACCAAATTCCTCTAGATACAAAGAGGAAAAAATCAATCTCCATTACCATGTCAATGTCATTGCATTTTGTATTGTTTATCCTCAACTCTAACTAATTGAAACTCAGAAAATGTATATTTATAGTGAACCTAACGCTTGGAGGAAGCCATGGGCATATTTTATGAACGAGGACTCCTATTGGATCCAAATGCATATGACAAAGTTCTAAAGTGATGCACTTTATTGAATAATTTATCAAGCAATGATGTGTACATACTCTAATATCTTCTATATTCAAATCTGTAACTGAAAACACATATTCTTAACTATTACACCTAGAAAAATCAAAATAATTTTGAGTTTAAATATTATAAAAACTTATATATATATATATATATATATATCTATATATATATATATATATATATATATATATATATATATATATATATATATATATATATATATATATATATATATATATATATATATATATATATATATATATATATATATATATATATATATATATATATATATATATTGAATTATATATTAAATAATTATATAAATGAAATCCCTTATCCCAAAAATAAGATATATATACCTATATCACACCAATTTAACACATCCCTCACATTGTAATGGTTATATGGATGATATCCCTTGTCCCAAATTTAAGGGGTCTCACATGGATTTAGCATATCTCTCACTTTGTATAATAATTATGCCTTTCCTCTATTAAAATAGACAATTTCTATTTCCTTTTTTGAAAAAGCTGACACTTTTAAATGTTATTTTTTATTTTTATTTTTAATTACAAAAATATTAATATGTGCAAAATTTGGGATATATATATGTTCCTGGAAAAAAATTGACAAAATTCTAATAAAAAGTACAAAAAGAAATGCAAAAGAACAAAAAAAAATAGACCATTTAAAAAAAAAAAATCCTATAAGGCAACATAAAGAACCCTAATTGTAATGTGTAGCAACTGGCAACAGCATAAAACTTTAATGGCAACAAAAAAAATGAAACCTCTTAGTTTCTAGGCCCAATATTTTGTAGCTGAGAAATTGTACAAGGAACTGTGAAAAACCTTTTTGCAGGATTGATGGAATGCCGAGTGAATCTATTAAAGCCTTTTTGCTGTTGAAGTGCAAGAACCTGCTTCCTTTACCCTAACTAAACATCAAAAACTATAGGTGTGTACTTGTGAATTCATCTTGTTTCCAGTTGGGGAGGGCTGAGCAGAAATCAGGAAAAATTCAAAAAGCAGAGCAGAAAATGAGCCAAAAGAACTAATTTTCTGGGTTATGCATAGAGGGGAGAGTTTTTTTTTTGACAGATCACCAATTTAAAGTTGTTTACCTGTCAATGACTCATTGAGTGCACATGGGTCAAAGTTCAAACGTGTTCTTTATGAGAATCTCTATTGCTATTGTGGCTTTGGCCAATTTGTCCAGGTCAAACCTGGTGGGTCTTCTAATAGCGAGAAACTAAAAGAATTGAGAACCTTGTACAAAAGATCTTACGTATCATTTTCAGGTACATAAGGACAGGATGAAATATAGTGATGGCAAAAGAAGGAAAATTGAATTTGAAAACAACAATGTTAATGTTAGGATCCAAGCTGAAAGGATATTGAAATTTGAGACCTTTGTAGAAGAAGATAATATATCCAGGATTCTAAAAGTTTTCACATCGTTACAAAACCTGAGTTGACCTGGAATATTTAGTGAAATCTTTGCACAAGAAGATCAGATTTCTAGGAATCCAAAAGTTGGTAGATGAAAGTGCAAGCGATGATTGAAAAGATCAAGGTTGTTGCAGAAAAGTTTCATAAGTTGAGTAGAAATGGGTTTAATTCAACAAATAGAGGAATTTGGGGATTCTTTACAGAATACAATAACCTCAACCATTTGAAGAACTATAGAAAACTAGATTATAGGGTAGTGTAAGGTATTATTAAATCGTAATACGTGTTTGTGCAAGGGACTAAACTCTGATAAAAACATCAAATATCAATGATTGATTCATTTGCTGTGTAAATAAAAAATAAGGACGTTAGAGGACAGGATCAGGTCTATCTTTGATTTGGGTATTGGATTCTTGTTTGAACTTTGAGGTTTTATTTAGAATTTAACCCATGTAGTGTACATTATGGATTTGTACGATATCCAACAGAGCTGGTTGGTTTTTCTCCCGTGTTTTTTGTGTGTGTGCCTCTACTTCCAGATTTCTTTGGGCAGGAGATTGATGCTAAAGAATGGAGCAAATAATGCAAGAAATTATTCGTTTTGCAAAAGCAGATACTGCATTTCAAAGGAAGTGTTGTCGATTTTGAGCAATCTCTTGTTGGGTCTCCAACTATCTCTCAGCATTTGGAAAATCTGTAATCTCACGCCATTCAATGCCATTATGCAAGGGATAAATGGGTTGGATACTGCGGCCCCTCAGCCTTTCCCCAGTATACACCCGGATCCGTAGCTCCGTAGTTTTTTTTTAAAAAGAGTGCATTGCATTAGAATGTTGCCACTAGATGAGACATGCAAGTGTGGGTGGAGGAGGATTGATAGCATTGAGATCCGATCAACCTACTTGGGATTCCTTTCCACCTTGAGAGAAATGGAAACATGTTGTTCGTGAATGGGAAAATGGCGTATTACATCACTGATGTAAACTGGCACGTTCTAGGGTGCATGATTTCTTGGCTCACCGACAACAACGTTAATGTCGTGTTTCTCAAAAATTACAAACAATTTTGGGAACAAGTGGCCACAGGCCGTGTGTTGAGCTTCTCAGAAATGTTAGATTGCTACATAGTTGAGAAATATTATCACATGCCTTCAGATTACAATGAATGGATTTTGCCCGTGGACTTGTCAGTGTCAGAGGAAAAACTTCTGAAACTTATCAACTTGGCAGGCTTGTTTGTGCAAGCCAAGAAAGCCAACGGGGTGGCTGCTACAGTGTTAAGTCTAACATCAGCAGCGTTGGAATTCAACGCACCACTGAGAGAGTGGATTTATGGTAAGATCAATCTTGTATTTTGTTGGGCAATGCATATTATATGTGACAAACTGCGTTACTCAGCAAGGAAGCAGGTATACTCCTTGGGAAATTGGGTCCATAATTTGAAGCCTTCAAACGACCTGGAATTAAGGGTTGAGAAGCGTGATAGGATCTGTGCTGTGATTGGTGGAGGTGCTAAAGCTCACAAAGAGGGTGCGACTTTAGTGCCTTGGTTATCATGCCCCGAATCGTAAACGACTTTTAATTTCAATTGTGGCCACCTTAACATCCTGTGTGAATTTAATCCTAAGGCTAATGATGTAGACCTATTTATTAATATGGGAGACCGTATCAGTATGGAGGAGGAGACTGTATGAGGGTGCTTCCTTGTCATCATGAATTTCACAGAAATTGTATTAATAAATGGTTGAAAGAGATACACAAGTTATGATAAAAGAAGTTCTAAATTGCCAGTAAAATGAAAAAAAAATCATTAAATTAGTCTTAAATGAAATCAGTTCCACATAATTTTATACTAAAAATGCTAACAACAATGATGGGGGTTATAAACTCTTTTATCAAATATTTGGGTCTAGTGGGTCTTGGGTCTAGATTTTGAACTGGCACGTGTAAGGCTCCATCCTAGGGTCCTCTAATAAAACTAAATTTTCTAATTTCAAATACAATAAAACGGGAAATAATTCATTTCTAACTAAACATTTAATAGATGATATTTTACCATTAAAATTTATTTCCTACAATTAAATCGTGAGCATTTCATTTCAATCACTTACATGGGTAATCCATAAATAGAGGAATACCTATTCCGATAGCCTGGATGAGATGCCCCTGAGCTCTTGATCCTGCTGGGATGCTCCTCTTGACTATCGACTGGATTTACCCCAACCAACTAGGAAGTATTTCCTAGCCCAGGAAATCTCCACAGGTTCTCTAGCCCTTCGAGCCCAAGTCCAACCAGATGTAGTGTGTGTCCAAGATAATAATACTCTCCTTCTCTGCCTTCTCCCTTCTCCCTTCTTCCTATCAAAACAAATCCTTCAAAACCACAACCAAACCAAAACCAAAAACAAAACCAAGGATCCCCTTCTCCTCCCCTCATCCTTCCCCTTTTAAGCCCCCTTCTCTTCTCCACCTCAACCACCTCTCATTAATGTCATAACTACCCCTTCATCCTTACATTTGACTTATTTTCTCCCAAGTACATTTGAGAGGACATTTTGGGGATGAGATATGAATATATAATTTGGTAATTAATTGGGGAGGACCATGTCTTCTCGCAAGTAAATTTGAGAGGACATTTTGGGGATGAGATATGAACATTTAAATTGGTAATTAATTGGAGAGGACCATGTCTTCTCCCAAGTAAATTTGAGAGGACATTTTGGGGATGAGATATGAACATTTAAATTGGTAATTAATGGGAGAGGACCATGTCTTCTCCCAAGTAAATTTGAGAGGACATTTTGGGGATGATATATGAATATTTAAATTGGTAATTAATTGGAGAGGACCATGTCTTCTCCCAAGTAAATTTGAGAGGACATTTTGGTGATATGGATATTTAAATTGGAATAAATGGAAGGAAACCATATCCTATCAAAATTTAAATTTGAGGAGGTAAGTTGGGAATTGAATAATAAAAAAACTTATATCAGTAATAAATTTATAGTTTCACCAATGTAGGTATGTACCAATATTTCTTAATAATTTATAAGTCAATATTTTGAGGTAATTTAAACACTTAGTAAAATTTGCATAATAAGGTTAAGTAGGGCATTACAGTCGAACCAGGACATGCATGCTGAAAGAGTGTGAGCGTTGCATGGAGGTGATTCTTTGCATAAACCGTTGTAGTTGTTTCTTTAGCTACTAATTGGGTTTGTTGTGAGACATCACTTGTGTGAGATATTTGCCAAGGTAGAAAAGTTAGATTTTATGTTTGCCACTCCTTCCGTTGGGTGAATCAGTGTGTAGCAAGTTGTGTTGTGTTGTTGAGTGAGGTTTGCACAGATCGAGACCATTGTGTGTGAGAACCCTGTAGAAGGTCAACTGTCTGATTGGAGTACAATGAGTGGGATAATGTTGGGCCTGGCAATATTTTTTATTTAGGTAGTATTTTATAGTCACAAGAACTATTACATTAACAAAATAAATTTATTGATGATTATAAAGATCTAGAGCTGGAGTCCATTCCATATGAGAGAAAAACTTGCTTGTCTGTGAACCCAATTGGTAGTAATTTGATTGGATTTGCTTCTAAGATTTCAGCGACAGTGGAGAATACTAACATGGATGATGTTCGGAGGCTGCTCATGTTTGAAGATGAGTGCATTTTGGTGGCTCCTCATGTAAATTAGGGAGAGCATGGATTGGATTCTCTTATTTTCACTATTCAGGATGTTTCCTTGCATCCCAATATGGAAAAAGTTGTTGATGTTAAGTACGTAAGCAAGGAGCAGAGGAAGTTCATAGGGAAATCCATAAAGGTGAAGATGAAACTGCACCAGCAAATGCACAAGCATGGATCCTTTAGAAAGAAGGCAAAAATGAAATGTTTTTTTGTAATCTTAGCTGAGACTTAGGCCAGAAGGCAGGTTAAAGTTTAGGTCATCTTGATTAAGGGGATGCATTAGAACATTAATCATGACGGTGCCAACGGCACCGCCCACTGTTCCCACATCATCAAGTTTAATGTAAGTCTGCAGGAGTCAATAAAACATCACTTCAAGTCGGCAGAGATCATTATTGATTCTGCTGTGTATGTATCTATAAATAATGATATTTAGTAATAAAATAATAAGCTCTTTCATAGAGTCTTCAGATTTTCTAACAACATCCTCTGTGCATATCGTAGTATGAAGCAGGCCACTATTGAACGAAATAATAGAAATCAAAAGATTTGGCAATGGCACCAACGGAATAACACTAAAAAATGCTAAGCACCAACATTAACCAATGTCCATTGAAACTACGACTAATCAGTAGAAAATTAGATTTGATCTTTGACAAAGGATTGTGTAGGGTAGAAAATATTGAGATTGATTATGTTTGTGGGTTGACAGAAAATTGCTTCTCCCTGTAACAAAAAATCGTACTCTTCTTACTCTCTTCTGTAGTGGCACCAGTGACGCCAGTCTCAATCACGTGCGGCAAGATAAAAAATACAAATATCAAATTCAACACTAGAAAAATATGAAAAATAAATACACTGAGACATCTTCCCATTCATATGCCCTCCCATAAGGGAGGCAGGCCCAAAAGGACTCTCATACCAAGTTAAAAATAGAGGTACACATACAGAAGAACAATTTTATTATGTTACATAAATCACATGGAAACAATAGATATTTATGGTGTTTGTGAGATCCAACCAATTCCAAATACAAATAGGGAGGTTGAGATATTCTCTCAACATCCACCTACAAATCTACAACTAATTCTAAATTATACATAGTAAAATTATCTTCCCACACCTAAGCATTATGAATTTTAAATTCTTAGATACTAATCCAAGCTATCATGAAATCTTGACATCCTAGTGATTTATTAGACTTTTAAGGTCGCTCCAAGTTCAATGCTTCCCTACACAATTTTTTTTTCATGCCTCTACATTGGATATTCTATAGATAGCCAAAGCCACTAGCAATTTTCTATACTCCTTAGTTTCGTTTCCTCGCTTAGCTCTAGTTTTCATTTTCATCTTTTCTCTTTCATCACCTTTCTAAGTTATCTTCTTTTACTGATCTAGATTTAAACAGGAACACAACAAATTACAGAGATAACCATAAATACAGAGATGAGATAACCATAAATACTGAGATGCAGCGGAAATAATACTTCATTTCATTACTGTAAAATACTGAAATGTGCTTACAAACAGAAATATAAATAAATCAGCGAGGGCGATGGTAGCTTATCTCTGAGAAGAGATGTGGCGGCTACATGCCTCTGAACTATCTTACAATGAGGCTCCAAAGCCTATTTATTGTTGAGAAACAATGGAAAACCCTTAACATTCCGAAATCTAACCCTAGAAGATGAAACGCCAAATTTTGGGCCCCGTTTGGGTAAATTGGTACATCAATTTCCCGGGGTCATAACTTTGGCATATGATCTCCGTTTGACGCGTACGATAGCTCGTTAGAAAGATCTATCCAAGTACTACCACTTTGGGAGGCAACATGGGTCCATGGACCCATGTTTTCCCAGATTCCCAAAAAAACATCGTTTAGGGCCTAAAAACGGCTCCGGAAGTTCAGGACCCGAAAAACTGCTAAAAATAGTAAACTGTGCTGCAATTTTAGGAAACTGAAAAGACTGAAAGAGATAGTTGTGGGGGTCCAAATGGGATAGGTGGGTGGCCACCAACATCCACCTGGATCATTCCTCCCCCCTTAGGAAGCAATGGTCCCCATTGCATTGAGTTCCTCCGTGAGATGAGGAAGCTTCTGCTGAGCTGGGTCTCTGGTGAGCTGTTCTGTAATCTCTGATGTGACCAGAAATGGTGGGAAGCATGGTCGACGATGGTCCATATTGAACAATCGGTGCAAGCGAAGGAATGGAGGAATGCTGTGCTTCAAAGCATTGTTTCCCATATCCTTGGTACTGGTGTAAGGACCATGTCGGAGTCGCCTGAGTTTCTGATGGGTTCTGGTAAGGCGTTCTCTCTACAGATGTAACCAAACTTTGTCGCCCACCTGAAACTTTTGTGGTACCTCTGTGGGTGAGGAGAAGTTGTTCTTGTGTCTTGTCATGACTGTATCCCTTTGCTGCTGCTGCTGGATGGAGGAACCCTTCGCCGAGGTCATGTATGTGATGACAATCTTCCCCTTACTTTGGGAGTGAACCAGACAGATGAATTTCATGGTCTGGGAGATGAGCTTGCTGCCTTTCTTAGTGGTGATCAAAGATGTGGCGGTAGGTGGGGCTACCTCTGGTATCTTGTATAATGAATTATTCAAAGAAATAATGACAGCACGAGGCCTTGATTCATACACAACATGTCGCCTCCACAAGTATGGTTGGCCTAGTAATACATCACAAACATCTAGAGGTGTAACATCACACAATACCTCGTCTGTGAAGGGTTTGATGCTGTAGGGAAGGCAGCACTACTGGAAAACTTTCAGATCTTGTCCTTCGTGAAGCCATCCGATACTGTACGGCTGCGGGTGCAGTGTAGTCGGTAGGCCCAACCGCTTCACGACCTTTGCTGAAATGAGGTTCTTTTGGCTGCCACTGTCGACAATGAATTGTAGCGGCGAACCCTTCACCCACATCTGTGAGTGGAAAAGACGCTCCCCTTCCTCTGGATTTTCGGGCTCATCTTTCTGGATCTTGGCGGTGGCAACAGTGGCGCTGGGATCCGCATCAATGATATGCTTCCCTTTGCCATTCCCCTTGTCGGGTTCTGGCTTAGGGTCGGAACGTGCATCTGATTCGGAAGCCCTCAACTCAGCCACTAGCGACTGCTTGGTCCGACACTCACTTGTGTTATGAGTGGGACTCTTGTGGAACTCACACCACTTCCCTGTGTCCTTCTTCAGCTTCATGGTGTTGTTCTTTTCTTGTGGCTTCGATGGGTTTTCTTGGGTCACCTCGCCTTGACTTTGTCCTTTGGGCTTTGGATTTGTATATCCAAAGTCTCGCTTCTTCTGTTTGAACTTTTGCTCGATTTTGACAGCGTATCGGTACGCCGTGCCGAGTGAGGAGATGTTCAAGAACACCATCTCTTCCTGGATGTATTTGTGTAGGCAGCCGCGGTATTTGAGTACTAGATGCAGCTCAGTATCTTTGATACCCAACTGTGTGTGAAGGGTATGAAAAATGTTTGTGAACTCCGGCACATCTTGGTCTCGTCCCTGCTGTAGTGTGGTCCATTTGATGTATTTGTCCTCATAGCTTCCAATAGGGTAGTACTGCCCCTTGATGGCATCTCGGAAGTCATTCCAAGTGGGTGCGACTGAAAATAGTGAGCCTGTACTTTCATCCTTCTGCTCGCAGTAGGTTTCCCACCAGTCCTTGATGTGGGGGGCTGCTTTGAAAAGAGCGAAAACAATCTTTTCCCGACTTGAAAATTCGTGAACAGAAAAATACCCATCTAGCAGATTTAACCATTTATCTACGGCATCTGCGTCTATTTGACCCTCGAAGATGGGGATTTCAAAATTAACTTGTACCTTAAACGGTGTGGTGTTTTCGGAGTCGCTGTTGGAAGCTGATGTGTCGCCTCTGGGTAGCCGCTGAAGGATCTGCGCAAAGCTAGCCATCATCGCGTTCCTTTGCCGCTCGAGCGCTTCTTCGAGTAAGATTTTGATAGGATCTCCTGCCCCCTCGTCTTTCTTCTCATCCGCCATGGGAGGCCGTCGGGATTTGCGAGGCTGGTCTTGCAAAGGTTCGACCAGTTCAAGCCCTAACTCCTTATATCCCAACCTTGTTGGGGACATGCAAAGAAAAACAGAGAAAAAGCAGACTGCTCTGATACCACTGGTCCGGATTTAAACAGGAACGCAACAAATTACAGAGATAACCATAAATACAAAGATGAGATAACCATAAATACTGAGATGCAGCGAAAATAACACTTCATTTCATTACTGTAAAATACTGAAATGTGCTTACAAATAGAAATAGAAATAAATCAGCTAGGGCGATGGTAGCTTATCTCTTAGAAGAGATGTGGCGGCTACATGCCTCTGAACTGTCTTACAATGAGGCTCGAAGGCCCATTTATTGTTGAGAAACAATGGAAAACCCTTAACATTCTGAAATATAACCCTAGAAGATGAAACGCCAAATTGTAGGCCCCGTTTGGGTAAATTGGTACATCAATTTCCCGGGGTCGTAACTTTGGCATACGATCTCCGTTTGACGCGTACGATAGCTCGTTAAAAAGATCTATCCGAGTACTACCAATTTGGGATGGACCCACATTCCCCCAGATTCCCAAAAAAACATCGTTTAGGGCCTCAAAATGGCTCCGGAAGTTCAGGACCCGAAAAAATGCTAAAAATAGTAAATTGTGCTGCAATTTTAGGAAACTGAAAAGACTGAAAGAGACAGTTGTGGGGGTTCAAATGGGATAGGTGGGTGGCCACCAACATCCACCTGGATCATTTACTTTCCCTGTTTTTTCGGCTCTGGTCTTGCTAGCTGCTCAAGGAGTGTTTGCCATGGTTTGTTAGAGAGCTTGTCGCGGGCATGGGGGAGAAGGCAAGGACTCATAGAGAGGTGTGATGTTCCCTTTCTTAAATGTCTCGAAGAACTCATAAATTATTGAATTTTCACACTTTGGATCACTATGGAATTTATACAAACAAATTGTGGGAAAGGAAATGGAAATGTTTCATTTCATTTATCTAACTCACTTAAACGCATATAGTAATCATTCAAGAATGTTCCCCAAAATTCAAGACTGATTTATATCAACATATATATAGTTGCTACAAGGTTAGTGGCATAAGAAGTGATTTGCATTAGGATATGAAATTGGCACATACCACTGATATACGCTAGCTACAGCAATAAGGAATCCATTAGATCATAAATACCAGCCATTCTCATGATAACAAAAGTGTTGTAAGTTAAGTATAGAGGGATATATATATATATATATATATATATATATATATATATATATATATATATATATATATATATATATATATATATATATCAAATAGTGATAGCATGAAGTTCAGGAAACAAATCTGGAATATTATAGCATGAGTGACATTGACGAACAGTGGTCCGCTTCAGCTGGAGTTCCTTGCTGATATTAATGATTTAAATATGCATCTATAAGAGCAATGCATCCTTGTCAGCCCACAGTGACTCAACCTTCTAGGAAACGACAAATTTTCCCCTTTAACAGTCACTTAAATTCTGCTGAGTTGTTGATATAAATGTGATGCCCAGATTGGTAGTACATTGCTAGTGTAGAGAGGAAAACACAACCTAAAAAAAATCAGCATAAGTCTGAAGGAATCAACCTCCTTTTCTCTATGCAAGTTTTCCGAACTAACACATAGAAATCAGATCTCTTAACTAAGAAATTGGCACTAGACAAACCCCAACTCAGTCCCTTAAAAATTTGTATATTTTTCCGTTTGCAATTTGACCTCTTCGGCTAATAAATTTATCCTTCTTGTTGACTATAGAACCTAGTCTTTGCTTGTAGTAAACTCCAAAAATGATAATCTTTGAACTTGGGTTCGTGTATTGGAGGGTGTAATGGAAGTCAGCCCACTTATCAGATGGTAGTCAACACCAATGCATTCATCCTTCTTTTTTTATCTCAAGGCACAATTATATCTGAAAATTGGAGTGCAAGACCTCCTTTCAAATCTGTTAAGAATGGATAAGTAACTCGGCCTTTAGTTGTTGATTTGGCCCTACCAATGAGAATAGTTTGATCTCCTCCTCGAGATTAGAAACTCGGCCTTCTTGGAGATTTAGTAAACACTGCAAGCTCACACAATATTGGGACATCTGCAAACAATGAATTCAAATGCTAGAGACTCTGCAATAAGCATAATGGAATATATAAAATAATATTGCCCAAAGCTAACCAGTGTGGCACTTGAATTCCACTGAAATCAACTATTGAGTTTTGTTTGAAACTCTTGAACTTGAGTTCCTTTCAATTAATAGACAGATAGAATAGAATGATTTGCAATTGAGACTCTCTTCTATTTATAGTTCTCCATGGAGCCTCCTTCTAGCTTCTAGATTCTCCTTTTTCCCCATTATTTTATGGGTGTGGCCCATTTTCCATTAGGATACTTTTTGCCACCATTTTGAATAAATAATAAGTTTCCTCTATCCTCCAATAAAATATTAAGCTTTCGCCATTCTTTATTAAAATAATAATTTGCGCCTCTCTCCCACAAAATAATATATTTTCCCCTTTTTATTCAATATTACCAAAAATTGGCAAAATCTCTTTAAAAAAAAATTGGAACACTAGAAGAGGTGTTAGGGATCATCTATAAGTGGTGAATTTGGCCTGACATTATTGTGAGAAAATCCCTCCATCAATTAGGGAACATATAAATAAGTTTGAATATGATTTAAAGGGAAAACATAATCATTTATTAGACTCAAAGCTTATGGTATTTATGTCAGCATGGGTTCCAGATTTTGCCAACACTCATCGCAGAAAAAACCAGTATTTTTATACCCTTGATATTATTTTGTGCATGAAGGCTCTCTTGGGTAGGGTCCTACTAGATAGGAATGATGTGAAAGACAAAATTCTTCTGAATATGAATGATACTGTGTTACAACTCGAGGAAATGAATGCTTGGCAACATTATATGTGTGTGTGTTTGTTTGTGTGTGTGCGTGTGTGTGAAAGAGAGAGAGAGAGAGAGAGAGAGAGAGAGAGAGAGAGAGATTCTAAACATAAGAACATATATACTTCATAATTCAAGTAAAAATAAACTTTAAAGCAAAACTAATTATAAATATCATCAACTTAATGGTTCAACGTGAAATAATGTTAAAGTTGAGCTTTCAATGTTAACTATGGTCAACCTTCTTAAATTTGCAACATGAAATAACCCTTGATGAATGTCACATTAAGGAACTTAGAAATTCAACATGAGTCAAAAAATATGAGCATTGCAATGTGGCATAAACATAAATGAATATCACTACAAAACATAACCCTTCAAGAATCTCACAATGTGACATAACATGTGATGAACATGACAATGAGACATAATCCTTTAATAACATAGAAATTTGGTATAATCCAACTAAGATTTGTGTCACAATGTGGCATAATCATTGAGGAATGACGCAATTGAAAATAATACACGAGAAATATCACAACACAACATAACCCTTTATGAATTCTATATAGGTAAACCAAGATGTACATTGTGATACAACATAATCATAGTCTATTATGGTCATCATGGCCAAAAACAAGAAAAAGTGGGTAAGAATAACATAATTTTCACCAAACCAGTCTGTCTATATAAGATTATCCTTTACATATGTTAAAAAACTATGTTTATAATGTGGTATTATGAAACTACTTGCAAGTTTTCCTAGCTAGGCAAGAATGCCTTATAGGTTGAATTGATTTCACTAAGGTAGAAACCAAATAAAAGGCCCTTTGTGTGGATTTTTTCCCATCCAATTAAGCCCCTTGTTATTGAAGAGCGCTCCCCAGCCATTTCCCATCCCCACCCCCACCCCATTTTTCCCCTTATAGTCAACATGGTTAACCATGGAAAACCGTATTCAACCAAATATATTAACATTACATTAAATTATTTAATGGATACATTTGAATGATAACAAAAACATAATAATCACAT
Source organism: Pinus tabuliformis (assembly GCA_031772625.1). NCBI lineage: Eukaryota > Viridiplantae > Streptophyta > Pinopsida > Pinales > Pinaceae > Pinus > Pinus tabuliformis. The sequence goes on from CM062816.1 coordinate 1,072,587,002, forward strand.
CATTAAAAATTTAGAAATAATCTAATAAATAGTATATAATTTCAATGACAGTAATTTCTTCAAAATTCAAATAAAAAAAATTATTAGGTAAAGAAATATTAATTCCTATTATCACATAATCCTTCAAGAATGTCACAATGCGACATAACCATCCAATGATGTAGCAACTTAATATAAGTAAATGAGGAAGAAGGTTATAATGTAACATACCCATTGAGGAACATCAAAATATAACATATCTCTTGAGGTACATTACAATGTAACATAACCCATTACGGACATTGTAATATGGCATGATATTAAGGAACCCAACAATTTAGCATAAGTCAACAAAGATGTACATTGAAATGCAACATAGTCATAGTCAACCACATTCAATCATGATGAATCAAAGTCAACAATGGTCAACCATGGTCAATCATATTAAAACATGATTATCGTAGTCATTAATAGTTAAACAACGCTAACCTTACTCAATGAGAGTCATCCATAGTCAATTGTTAAGGAACATCACAATTTTACATAACCCTTTAGGATTGTCACAATGTCGCATAACCCTTGCTGAAGATCAAAATGCAACATAACCATTCAGGAACATGGTAATTTGAAATAAGTCAAGTAAGATGAAAGGTGCAATGTGACACACAATAAGAAACATCACAATTAGGCACAAGCTTTAAGAAACATCATAATGTGACATAATGATTTATGAACATCACAATATGACAAAACATTGAGGAACATAGAAATTCAATAGTTATATTGAAAAGTGACATAACCATAATTAACCATAGGCAACCATGGTTATGCATGGTCAATTATGTTAAACCAAATTCAACCATAATCAACCTAAATTAGCCATGATTAACCATGACCAACTAGAGCCCTAAATTTATTATCTACAACAAAAGTCAACCATAGTCATTTATAGTAAAACATAGACAAATTATTCAACAAAAGTTAATCATAGTCAACCATCGTAAACAAAGTCAACTATGTTTATCATTGTTCAACTAAATACAACCATATTAAACCATGGCCGAACCATAGTCAAATGTGGTCAACATGCTCACCCATAATCAACTTCATTTTAGCATGGTGAACCATATTTAACGTTAGCCAACCATAGTCAACTATAGTTAATCATGGTTAAACAAAGTTAAGCATCATCACACATAGTCAACCATTACCATCTATAGTTAAACATAGTCAAGCTAAGTCAAATATGGTTAACCATGGTCAACCAAAGTTACCCTTGGTCCACCATGGTCAACCATAGTTAACACCTCTATCAAACATGGCAAACCATAGTTAAACATATTCAGCCATAGAAAAAAATGAGCAACCATAGTTAAACTTATTTAACCACGGTAAAACATCCTCAACTATAGTGAACCATTTTCAGTCATATACAAACATGGTTAAACCATGGTTAAGTAGGACATAATCAATTATATTCAAGCATAGATAAATATTGATAGTCTTAATCAAACATGATCAAACCATAGTCAATTATAGTTAACCATAATCAACCAAATTCAAACATATTCATCTAAAGTCAACCATGATCAACCATTGTTAAACAAGGTCAAACATAGTTAAATTGCTATCAACAATGGTTAAATAAGTTTGAACATATTCAACCATGGTCAACCATAATAATTGTCAAATATGGTTAACCATATTTAAGCATGGTCTACCACTATCATCTATTGTTCACCATGATCAACCATAATCAACCTTGGTGAAGCTTAATGAAGCATGGCCAACCATGACTATCTATGGTTAATCAAGGAAAATCATCATCAACCATGATCAACTATAGTCCAACATGCTCAGCCATGCTCAATGACTATCAACCATCATAAATTATAGTAAACCATTATTAAATATAGTCAAACATAGGAAACCATTGTTAATAAAATCATCATATTCAACCAAAGTCAAGTACATTATACCAAACTCATACATGGTCAAACATACTCAAGTTTAGGAAACCATGGTGAACCAAAGTCAACCATGGTCAACTGTGATTGAGCATGGTGAAAAATGTTCATTGTACTCAAATGTAATAAATATTTTATATTAATGATATTAATATTTTATTTTCAGAAATATATTTTGATCATCCCCATGCATGCAAACCATATGTTACCATGACCACGTCATAAAAGTGGTTAATATAAACTCATTGACACTATTTTTAACTATTTTAACTAATGATAAAAATTAATTGCATCGAGAGGCTTTCTACATTCCAATATAGGGGCAATGTTGTAATGGTGTAAATGTTTGTAAAGATTTAACATAAATATTTTTAAAAAATCAGTTATTAATGTAATGTTAGTTTCATATGTTTTAAGTAATATTAAAATTAAAATATATATACATGTAAAATGTAAAAGGTAATGTAATGTAAAATCTAAAATGTAATGAAAAACGTAAAATGTAATGTAATGTAAAATGTAAAATGTAAGGCATGAAGCTACCAATTTTATCATAAAAAATTTGTTTATCTATAATGTAAAGTTAACATACAATTGTTTCTTTAACATGTTATTTATTTATATATTATTATTGCTATAAGAATCAATAACATTGATTATTAGTACTCTAATATATTATAATAATAATAATCTCCATTATAACTATTATTATATTAGACCTTACATATTTATTGATTACACAGTGACAATTCTTGATCATATGGAGAGAGGGGGTGGTGGGGGGGAGAGAAAGAAAGAGAGAGAGAGGGAGAGAGAAGGAGAGAGGGAGGGAGAGACATGGAGTTGTAAGGGGAGGGAGAGGTAGGACCAAATACATAGAGAGACAGAGGTGGAGAGAGAGTGTGTGTGTGACAAGGGAAAGATGGAGAGAGGAGAGAAGGTGAGGAGAGAGAGAGGGAGAATATGGGAAGAGAGAGAGAGGGAGGGAGAGACAGATGTGGAGGGGGGAGATAGAGGGGGAGAGAGAGAAGGAGAGAGGCATGGGGATAGTGACAAAGTTGGATAGAGAGAGATAGAGAGATGGGGGGATAGAGGGATGTGAGAGAGAAAGGGAGAGAGAGGAAGAGGACTTGAGAGAGAGAAGGAGAGAGGGAGGGAGAGAGATATGGAATTGGAGGGGGAAAGAGAGGGAGGGGAGAAGAAATAAATATAGAGAGAGAGGTGGAGAGAGAGAGTGGTAGTGACAAGGGAGAGATGGAGAGAGAGTTAGGGAGAGAGGAGAACAGAAAAGGAGAGACAGAGATAGGGAGAGAAGGGGAAGAGAGGGATGGAAAGGAAGAGGGAGGGAGAGAGAGTGTATGTTTTAATGGTGAGATAGATAGGGAGAGAAGGGGAAGAGAGGGATGGAAAGGAAGAGGGAGGGAGAGAGAGTGTATGTTTTAATGGTGAGATAGAGAGACAAACAAGGAGAGACATATGGAGACATATATATAGATGGAGGGGAGAGAGGTAATAAGAGAGGGAGGAAGAGAGGGAGGGAGAGAGAGAGAGAGAGAGAGAGAGAGAGAGAGAGAGTTTGTGGACGTGAGATAGAGAGATAAATAAGGAGATACTAAGGGAGATATATAGATTGTGGGGTGGGGGGGAGGAAGGAAGAAGAGAGAGAGAGAGAGTTTGTGGAGGTGAGATAGAGAGATAAATAAGGAGATACTAAGGGAGATATATAGATGGCGGGGGGTGGGTGGGGGGAGAGAGAAAGAAGAAGAGAGAGAGAGAGAGAGAGAGAGAGAGAGAGAGAGAGAGATGGAGGGGAGAGATATATGGGGGAAGGAGGGGGAGAGGGAGAAGGAGAGAAGGAGGGAGGTAGACATAGAGATGGAGGGGGGAGAGAGGGAGAAGAAAGAGACACGCATAGAAAAATACATATATTATATAATATTGAACATTATTAACCATAGAGGAATAGGAAGTGAGGCTTTTACAAAAGGTAAAAGAAGATGGATTTAGAAATCCATTAATATTTTGGTTTTTCATTGAAATAGATGCATTAATTTTAGTGTAGATGTTGATTTCTAATTTGATGTAACTAGATTTATGGTGTACATTAATTTCAAAGTAATTAGATTAATAGTGTGCATTGATTTTTGCGCAAGAACAAAATTTATTAATGACATTCATTGATTTCTGTGACAATAATTCAACCATAAATAAAATACTTGAGCTTTAATCTTAAATAAAATGTTCACTTACTTGAAATACTCGCTTCTTGAAACTGTAAACTATTTGTAATCGACTACATTCTTATTATTCCTATTTTCCATCATTCAACATTGTTAGTCACTTTGGATTCAAACGAGGTAATAAAAATCAACTCTCGTTGAAACTTACTTGGGGTTTAACACTCCATAAGTCACAATGAATGATGTTGGAGAAAGCTACTATTAACATTGATCACGATGAAGATTATTTGAATTGACTATATTCTTATTTATTCACATTTTCTATCATTCAACATTGTTACATTGTCACTTTGCATTCAAAATTTTTATTTCATAATTTTTCATCATTCAAGTTATTAACATAGTCTATTATCTCAACAAACTTTGATAACTGAGAAAATTTAAAATTAAAATGACTAGATTAATATTAGACATATTTAGCATATTTAAAATGATCAGAATAATTAAATGTTCAACAAATTTTGTGTGACTGCGCACAACTAAAACCAACCTAGATCCATCTTAACCCTGAATCTATCATGTGTCGAGAGGAATAAAATCTCTAGAGGTGAAAACCTTTCCCCAAGTTTTGCACTAAAAAATAGGTTTGCACCTCGAGATATTTGATCCCTCTCAACACTTGATAAATCTAGGGTTAATATGGATCTTGGTTAGTGTATATCGTTCATCTTCCCTATGTTATATAGTTGTGCTAATAAACTAGCATCGATCCATCTTAATTCTAGATCTACCAATCATTGAGAGAAAACAAATCTCTCAAGATGCAAACCTTTTTTTAACGTAAAACATGAGAATGGTTTACAACTCCAAATATTTGATCCCCCTTGACACTTGGTAGATCTAGAGTTAAGATGGATCTATGATAGTTCTTTATAATACTATTTATATTATATATATAAAATTAACATCTTTCTCTATATAAAATATGTTTATTTCTAATTCTATGATAAGTTTTAATATAATTCTATGATAATTTTATTTCTAATTCTATGATAAGTTTTAATAGAATTAGAAATAAACATATTTTTATGATAAGTTTTAATAGAATTAGAAATAAACCTCATTATCCCTATTTTTAAAAGTGGGGATACAAATAACCCCTCTAATTATCGGACAATTATGATCAGCCCTCTCTTAGCCAAGTTATATGGTAGTATTTTGGAAAAGAAGTTAAGCATATGGCTTGAAAGTGAAGGTAAGCGGGCTAAAGGCCAAGCAAGTTTAAGAAGGCATCACTCAACAACAAACCACTTTGTTACGCTTAGGATCATTGCGGAGGAATGTTGTAATGATAAATCCAATTTATTTTATTGCTTTGTGGACTTTAGAAAGGCTTTCGATACGGTTCCTAGATACAACCTTTGGAATAGATTAGAAGAGCTAAAGGTTCCTCTCGAGTTGAGAGCTGCCGCTACAAGGTTATACAAGAATGTAATTGCCGAGATAAAGAGCAATGAGGGGTGGTTGAAAGATATTAAGTGTAACATCAGAGTTAAACAAGGTTGCCCCCTCTCCCCTACCCTATTTGGCATTTACATCGATAAGCTCGAAGGCTATTTAGAGGAAGCAGGATGTGATGGCACGATCTTAGCTGGGATAGTCGTCATCCTTCTTCTCTATGCTGACGATATTGTTCTTTTGGCAAGGTTCCCATCTGATCTTGATAAGCAACTCATGCTTCTTAAGGATTTCTGCTCTACCATGGGTATGACTATTAACATTGACAAAACTAAAGTTATGGTTATCAAATACAAGAAGGACACTTACGCTAATTTTATGTATGATAATAATAACTTGGAGGAAGTGTATTCTTACAAGTACCTAGGAATTGATATTCATCACAAGCTCAACTAGAACCATAGCATTTAGAAAAGGATTAATGGGGGGTGGAAAGCTTATTTTGGTCTTGAAAATAATTGTAAAACATCAAACCTCGTAATGTGGGATAAAAAGAAGTTCCTCTTTGAAACTTTAGTCATTCCTGTTATCTTATATGGCTGTGAGGTTTGGGGTTGTAGCATCTCCAGAGAATCATGGAGAAAGATTGAGCAAATCCAGAAGCGTTTCATAACTTATAACCTGAAAATTAAAAGTAATACACCCTATCCTATTCTCCTTATAGAAGCAGGTCTTTCCCCTATTGAGAGCATAGCTATGCTTAGGTTTCTGTTGTACAAGCACAAAATCAATAACATAGACAATCATAGACTTCCTAAGCTAGCTTTAAATTCCAGCCAAAACCACCTAAGGCTCAATCGAGGGTGGCATAAAGACACAAGGGCCTGGTTAAACTATTGGGAGATCAACGAAAATGATGCATTGCAAAACATAAATAACATTAAAGATATTGTTACTTCTAAATTCAAAGAAAAAATGTGGTGTGAGAAAGATTTAGCGGCTAAAAGAAAATTAAGTTATTATAAGAAGGTCATCAACCCCACCTTATAAGATCAAAAGTATCTCTCTGTTTTAACTAGCTCAAAGAAGAAAATTAATATAGCAAAGATTAGAACGAATTCTCATGAGCTCCATAGTCAAACAGGTTGTTGGGCAGTTCCTAAAACGCCATGGATGGAAAGGATCTGCCATATATGTGAGAATAGGAACATCGAGGATGAAAATCACTTCCTCTTAGAGTGCCCCGTGTACAACCACATTAGATCTTAGTTTCACAATCTTTGTTACAATACTGACCTTCCTAGCCTTTTACAATGTCAAAATTATAGTGAGCTTGGGAGGCTTCTCTCCAAGCTTTTTGATCATAGGAATAAAATCTTAAATCAAAATAAATAATTTGTTTCTTTAGGTCCGATAGACCATTGTTTGGTCTCAGTGGATGTTGACCATCATCATCATCATCATCATATTAAATATTTTACATCTTTCAAAATGGTTTAATAACCAATATGGTAAAGTATTAGTCATGTTTGATCACTAAATTATTTCAACTTATTTTACCTATATTATTAAATATTTTATATTTTTTAAAATTGTTTAACAACAAATATCGTAAAGTTTTAGTCATGTTTAATCAATAAATTATTTCAATTTATTTGTTTATGGTCAACTAATTTTATTTTAAAAAATAATAAAACTTTTGGTAAAAAACATTTTGTCAATGTGTTTCGAACCATCCAGTTTGGTTCATCATGACGACGAGATAAATAATAAAATATTGGCATCAAGTTAAATAGATGAAGTAAAAAAAAATTAGTGATTATAATAAAACGGTTAGATTTGACTAAATAAATAATATTATTAACAAATAACATTTTCATATAAAGAAAACAATTTAATATATAATTGTTAAAATATAATTCTTAATATTGAATTAAGGAAAATTTTAATGAAATGAATATCTAAAAATAAAAATAGCATTTAGGTCAAAACTAGATAATCAAAAGAATAAAACAATTAACAAAATCAATATAATAATATAATAAAATAAAAATAATATTTTGGTGAAACTTAAATAATCAAAACAAATTCTAAGAACTTAAAAATAAATAAAAATAGTAAGTAGTGAAAATTAAATAAAAAATTTTGGGTCAAACCTAAATAATCAAAACACTAAAACAAAAATAATATTTAGGTCAAACTTAAATAATAGAAACAATTAATTCTAAAAACTTAGAAATAAATAAAAATAATAAATGTTCACACTTTAATAAATAAATAAAATAACTAAATAATAATAATAATAATAATAATAATAATAATAATAATAATAATAATAAAATTAATTAACTAAATAAATAAATCAATAATGAAAAAATAATTAATCGCTTATTAGTAATCAAGATAAAAATACAAATAAATAATAAAATTAGGAAATTAGCTATATATATATATATATATATATATATATATATATATATATATATATATATATATATAAACTTAAGAAGAAATGGTAGGGATCCAACAACTACTAATTTTCCAGCCATTGTCCCTATTCAGATTGTTTGGCCTCCTTTCAATCTTTATAGTTTCCCTAAACTTACGGTGACGGAAATGATCTATCTTAGCAATGACTCGAGCGTCCTCAATGCATATGTTGTGTTTTGTCTTTTATGCATGTTCTCCTAATGCTAAGGAGTGGGTCCTCTCATGTTTGATGTCCTCTTTATGTTCCTGAATTCTCTCATTTATTGAGCGGTCGATTTCACCAACATAGGGTGTTCCACATGAACAAGGATTACATAAACACCTTTCATATTCTTATGGTCCACCAAGTCTTTTATATATCTTAGGGAACTCTGAATAGTGTTAAGGGGCCTAAAGGTTGAAGGAACCTTGTGCTTTCTTAGGATCCTTGCAATCTTGTCAGTGGTCCCTTGTATAAAAGGAAGGTCTAACCCAGTAAACAGATCATTATGTTCTTTTTTAATCTTGGAACCCTTAATAGCCTTATGGAAAACCTTAAGACATTGGAGCTTATTATAACCATTATTTTTTGTTGACACCTAATCATAGGGATTGGGTGAACAACTGTAATTAGTGTAAATACATAATAAAGGAAATGAAGAGTCATCGAGAGATGAACTGAAAAATCACTTCCTATTGTATATAATAATGAACAAACTGAATGAATAATACAATTACATTTGAGGAGTTACCTCCTGGTCTGACATGGTATCAGAGCCAGCACCATTTTTGGCTTCCCTCTCTGCTTTGTAACTCCCTTCTGCCTATGTTCTGTCTATTTTGTAGAACTGACCATAGGTGTGCCTCTCTCAAGAATTTGATAACCGTTCTACAGGTTTTCCCCTCTCTCGCAACTACTGCCCCTCTCTAGCAACTGTTGCAGACGTTCGGCTGGTTATCGGGTATTTTTTCTCTGTTCATACATTTTATTTATAAATCACAGTCAATTAGTGTTAAGTGTTGAATACTGCGTTTAAGTGTTAATACTGAGTTTAAGCATTAATACTGAGTTTAAGAGCTAAACCTTTCCTTAAGCGTGCCTTTGTTATAAATATGAATTAAGCACATGGGTGGTATTGATAAGTGTAAGCGGTATCTCATGTGCCCTAAAGGATGTAAGCGGAATTCCAAAATTTCATGCGATTAACCTTAGCGGGAGACATGTAGCATGAGAAAACCACTTTTCTCGTGCGTTCTCGACTTGTTATGCATCGTGCAAGATTTCACGCGAGATTACGCGATAGACGTTGGATCAAGTGAGATTGATCAACGGTGGAGATTGGCCAAGCTAGTTGGCAAGCGGGTGATGCGATAGCCGTTTGATTAGACAGGTCAGATTTGATGGTGATCATGTCAGAAGATGCATGTGAGTTAATTTAAATTTCAGACACGATAAGGTTTTATACAACAGGATTAAAAACTCGTTGAGTTATAGCCATCAAGACCGTTCTTTGGTTGATTGGTCGGACGCATATCACTTCTGAAAATGCATGCAGGTTAATGTTAAAAATGGACGCGATAAGGTTATGAACTAGATTTTTAATTCCTTTTGGTTCTGTTGGACGTGATATCCGTTGGATCTGGAGAAGTGAGATCAACGGTGCGGAATGAGCGCTTGATAAAAGGAGAAGTCAACAAGGGACCGATAGTGATTGGTCAGATAAGTGGGACCCTGAAGGGGAAAATCCACATACAAAACCAGATTTAAGCGCAGCTGATTGGTTACAAAGTTAACCAACAGTCGAATTACACAGTACACATTTTTTGAAATGCATTCATTGATATCTATTGTGGGAGTGGTTGTCACCAGGAAGGAGAACTCTCTTGAATGGCTGCGAAAAGTCAAACACACTCTCATTTATAATGAGCTGTGGAAAGGAGTGTGTGTTGGAGACGGAGACAAAGAGCCAGAACAACCTACCTCAGACAAGGAATTAGCCATTTGGGAAAATAAGAACAACAAGGCTTATGCATTGATTGCAACATCAGTAAATGAAGAGGTGAGACACCATATTTTGCCATTTTCAAATTCTTTCTAATCCTTACAAAAATTGAAGGAACTCTATGACTCACACTCTACCCTTGAAGTTGTTTGACTCATGATTAAATTGTTCACCCTTGAATTAGAAAATGATGATCCTCTTGCTCTTGCCTCATAAGTAAAATCTATTATGCATGGTATCAAAGTCACTAATGTTGAACTGGACATTCCTTTGATAGCTTGTCTCAAGGAAATTTATCCCACTTACTCAAATTATCTTTAGTCATTGCAAGAAAATGGAAACCTCAAAGATATTACCTTTGACTCCCTTGTGAAAAAAATTGCTGAAAGAGAGAAAGTTTTTGGGAAGAAGACAACTCCTCAGTCTTCTGAAGAGGCTGTGTGCCTTGCACATAGAGAGAAGAATCTTGCACAAGATTCTTCAAGAGGAAGAGGTGGTCGAAGAGGAAGAGGAAGATATTTTAGAGGCAGGGGGGCAGACACTCTCAAGAAGAAAAGTCAGATTTTCACTGCATACACTGCAAAAGAGATGGATCACATGATGCATCCACATGCAGGTTGCCTTGGGACCAAATTGATCATGAAATAAATAGACCCAAAGGTAAAACTAATGATAAAGAGAAAGGTAAAGCACCTGAATCCGCTCACTATGTTGTGGCACATTGTAATATTGGAGTAAATGAAGACTTATTTAATGCTTCACTTGCTTCTTGGAAAAATGATTTGTTGATTGATTCAGGAGCAACTTGCCACATGAATTTTAGAAGAGATTTTTTTGAAGAATTTACTGAAAATGTTGATGGAGTAGGATACTTTGCAGATAAATCAAAACTCATACCATTAGGGCTTAGTACAATCAGGCTTAAATTGCCTAGTCATCCAGACTTTCTTCTACATCATGTTTTATATCTCCCACAACCGAGGAGAAACTTGTCCTTAGTCCACATTTGCCAACAAGGACACTCCATTCATATGTTTGATGGTAGGCTTGAGGTGAGAAAAGCATCAGATCACTCACTTGTCATGACGGGGATAGAAGAAGAAAGGCTTCTCAAGCTGTAGGGTACCTCTGCTCGTGCACAGAATTTATCATACAATTCTCATTATGAAGAAGGTACATTTCCATCAAGTTTATTATGGCATGCTAGATTTGGACACTTGAATTATGACAGTCTCCACTTGTTGAAGAAAAATGGTGTTACTAGTTTTCCTACAATTCCTAGGAAACTTAAGCAATGTGATGCTTGCATTCTAGGAAAGCATAACAAACAACCTTTTCATGATTCACATTCTAGAGCACATAGAAAATTTGAACTCATTCATTCAGACTTATGTGGTCCAACGCCTGTTCCTTCTGCAAATGAAAATAAATATGTGATGAAATCTATTGATGAATACACCAGAATGTGTTGGGATTATTTATTGAAGAAAAAATCTGATGCTTTTCAAAAATTTAAGAACTTTCATACATGGATTGAAAATGATGCACAATCACATATTGGATCTATTCGCACTGATAATTTAAAAGAATACACTTCAAATGAATTTTAAAACTATCTTTGCCAACATGGGATCAAACATCAAACAACTGTGCCTTATAATCCCCAACAGAATGGAGTCGCTGAAAGAATGAATAGGACAATCTTAAATATGGTGCACTCCATGATTTTTTTCAAAAATATAAAAAAGATGTTTTGGGCTGATGCAGTTCTATGTCCTGTATATGTAAAGAATAGAAGTCCATATAATTCTATTAGAAACAAGGGTCCTTATGAAATGTGGTATGGGCACATTCCTTCGGTAAAGCATCTCAGGGTCTTTGGTTCCACATGTTATGCCTTGATACCAAAGGTACATAAAAACAAACTTAGTGCAAGAAGTCATAAGTGTATCTTCTTGGGGTATTCAAACACCTCCAAAGCATACCGTCTCTATGATGTAGTCAATAATTTTTTTTTGTATCTAGAGATGTAATCTTTCTTGAATCATCCAAACCTGAAAATGTTGTTGAGCAACAACTTGATCACTTGGATAGATTCACCAATACAAAATCATTTCAAGAATTTGAGAATCAGGTTCCACATCTTGAAGGGGGGATTCCTATACTAGATCAACGTGTGGAATCTTCTTCTGAAGCACTCTCTCCCCTGCATGAAACTCCAAAAATGGATGATACCTTGAGTGATGTGATTGATAGAATTGGGAGACTCAATCTTGATTCAGTCCCATCTCAATCAACGGAGCAACTTGGACCATCTTAGAAAGGTCCCCCGAAGTGGCTGACAAAGAAACTTGAAATTGTTCATCCTCATGAGGTTGGAAAGACATGAACTAGAAATTAAACTCGGCAAAATGGAGGTGATGTACATGACTCTGATTCACCTGTTGATATGGATGTTTCTTACGCTTGTGAATTGAATTTGTCTACAAATTTTGAACCAACTTCCTTCAAAGAAGATGCTTCTCATGATGAATGAAAAGAAGCAATGAAAAAGGAGTATGATGCCTTGATAAAGAATGGCAATTGGAAGCTTATTGATCCTCCATTGGGAACCAAACTAATTGGCCGCAAGTGGGTCTACAAGAACAAGTATAAAGTTGATGGCTCACTTGACAAGCACAAAGCCAGGCTTGTGGCAAAAGGTTTTGCATAGAAAGAAGGGGTCGATTATGAGGAGACTTTTACCCCCACAACAAAATGGGCTACCATCTGGACACTCTTTTCCCTAGTAGCTCATAATGATTGGAAAGTCCATCAAATGGATGTGAAAACTACTTTCTTGAATGGAGATCTCAAAGAGAATGTTTTTATGTCCTAAACTTAAGGATTTGTTGTAAAGGGACATGAACATAAAGTATGCAAACTTGTGAAATCCTTGTATGGCCTCAAACAAGCATGTGGGCCTGGTATCAAAAGCTAACTGAGCATCTTCTGAAACTCAATTTCAAGAATTATGATCTTGATGATGCAACTTTGTTTGTTAAGAAGGTTGGAAAAATAGTTGTATATCTTGTGGTATATGTAGATGATCTTTTGATGACAGGGAAGAATGAGAGATACATTGCATCCACAAAGAAGGAATTGAGGAAAGGTTTTGAAATGACTGATTTGGGCTATGTTCATTACTATCTTGGTATTGAAGTAACTCAACATCCGAAGTCCATATTCCTTTCTCACAAGAAGTACATTGGGGATCTGTTGAAAAAGTTTGGCATGACTGAATGCAATCCTCTCACTACTCCAATGGAACAAAACTTAAAGTTCACATCCATTGAAGGAAAAGAATTTGAGGATGCAACAAAGTATAGACAACTTGTAGGAAGTCTCAACTACCTAACTACTACCAGACCAGAAATTTCGTTTGCTGTTGGAATCCTCTCCAGGTTTATGCAAAAGCCTTGTGAGGGACATTGGTCTGCTGAAAAAAGAGTTCTAAAGTACTTGAAGGGAACTCAAAACTTTGGAATCAAGTATACAAAGGTGGGTGACTTCAGCTTAATTGGATACTCTAATTTAGACTTCGATGGAGATAAAGAAACTGGGGTATCTACTTCAGGTTATGCTATGAGTCTTGGATTAGGAGCTGCCTCTTGGAGATCACGCAAACAATCAATTACAACATATTCAACAACAGAGGCAGAATATGTGGTAGCAGCTGAGGCAATAAAAGAAATTGTGTGGCTCACGAAAATTCTGGAATATTTTCACGTAAAACAAGTACAATCGACTCCACTCATGGTTGAAAACACCTCGGCAATAAAGTTGGCCAAGAACCCAAATTTCCATGATCGAAACGAAGCACATCAATACAAAATATCATCTGATTCGACATCATGTTGAGGCCAAAAAATCCATCTTCACCATTGTTCCACTAATGAGCAAATTGCAGACATCTTCACCAAAGCGCTTGGAAGAGGAAAGCTTGAAAAATTCAAAACGACGCTTGGACTCACCAACATCCCTTCATATTAAGGGGGGAATTTTGACACCTAATCATAGGGATTGGGTGAACAACTGTAATTAGTGTAAATAAATAATAAAGGAAATGAAGAGTCATCGGGAGATGAGCTGAACAGTCACTCCCTATTGTATATAATAATGAACAACCTGAATGAATAATACGATTACATTTGAGGAGTTACCTCCTGGTCTAACATTTTTGCAAACCTTAATGAGATGGGTTTTCTCATCTTCAAGATGTCTTTCATGAGAAACTCTAAACGCATGAGTGGCTAAAGTGTTGAGAACACCCACTTTTGAGCAGGGAAATGATGGGACTTAGGAATGAGTGACTAAAGTGTTGAGAACACCCAACTTTTGTGCACGGAAATGATGGGACTTAGCATGAAAATACTGCTCCGTGTGGATTTTTTTATTTTTACCTTCTATCCCTTTTATTTTCAATAATAATTTTACCTTTACTGATATTACCCATCATTACCTAAGAAACCTTTTATTTTCAATAAAATTTTTGCCTTTACTGATATTGCCCCTCATTACCGTATTTCCCCTCATTACCGAGGAAACCAAGCGGATACATTATTAGTCCCTACAGCATCAAACTATTAGTAATTGATTTTTTAGGTTTACATTAGTCCCCTCGTAAATAAAAACATTTTAACCCAAAGTTATAATTTAATATTTCACAAAATATTTTCTCTCCACTTATCAAATAGGTACAGCCTATTTTCTAACCAATTGATTTTCTCTCCACGTGTGAAATAGGTACAACCGATTTTCTAACCAATTGAAGTTTTCATCGACTTATTTGGCTTCTTCTGAAAGCATAGGTCTTTATTCTCTACTTATTCCTTAGCTTAAAAGGTCTGCACCATTCAGTTTTTTTTCAAGTGAAATAACAATGCTAAGTAATGCTAACATTGATTCTTTAGTAGTAATGATTTAATTTATAATTAAGAAAACATGAAACACTTTCTTTCTTCACCATAACATTTTATCATTAAGACTTCGCACGACGTGGCTATCTGCATGTGATCTGTATGTGTTGGACCGCCCGTCACTACCTATCTTTAGAGTTTTGTCATGAACACGACATATAAACATTGCATACCATACACAAACAAGAGTCTCATTTATTAGGTACTTGTAATTGCATCCCGGGATGAGATGAGCAGAGTTGGAAGATATCAGAATTAGGCACTAGAGAACATCTGCAAAATACGTTTGACAATTATGCAGCATGCAACATAATATATATATATATATATATATATATTTTTTTTTTTCTAAAGAAAGAGACTATCCTTCTATTTCATTATCCAAAAAATAAAGTTACAACATTTGCAAAAAGCAATTACGCTTCAAGGACACAGGAAAACCAGTCATTCTGATCTGGAATGACCACCCACTTAACAAGAACAAATCTAGCCTTACAAATAATTCCCAAGGTTAGAAAAAAGTAAGTTTGACCGAAAATATATCACTACAAACTTCAATTACAAGCTTTCGAAAGGTGTGAAAGTGTTGTAGGCCCCACAAAGCTACACTCCCAAACCTGACCGTTGATTCCAACAGCAAAATCAAACGGCACTGAACAATATCGCAACGCCTAGCTGATCGAAAGATAAGGCGCAATGGAAGTTGGTATTTTTGACCACCCCTTGCCACGCGTCAGGAGCCTAGTGGAATCGCTCCCATAATCCCGATACCACTTACCACGCCGAAGCCCTGCGATCACCCAGAAACCACTATGTGTCTGGTTTTCTCCTCCGTGAGCGAAATGTGAGGAAATAACTACTGTCCGAAAGAACCAACCACCCTGCCTGCGCGAGTCCACCTCAGAACTGGTTTCCGAGACTGTCTCGGACTGAGAAAATTCCTTAGAGCTATGAATCGAAGAAGTAAGGAGAAAGGACAACTCACTCCCCAGTGTAGAGTGACCGGTTTGAGCATGCCCTTCATATAGGAAACAACTGAAGTACAAAGAATGAACGTGATTAAAAACTTTCATTCCAAACAATTTACTTTGGCCCAGTAATTGAAAATCTCTTTGTCCTCTACTGCTTGTTCATTGTAGAGAGCTTTAAATCTTCTCTGAGGTGTCTCCTGCCATTTCAGCTCAGTTCTGCACTCTGAATTTATCACACCTTGACTGGCCAGAGTATCCGCTAACTTATTGGCTTTTCTTCGAACATGATTAAAACTTATAGTTCGAAGACTCAGAATATTATTTTGAATTCTATGATACACTTGAATTAGTTTCTAGTGTTTCGAGACCTTCTCTGGCGCTGTTCCACAATTGATTCTTTTGACCACATTGATAGAGATCTTTGAATCTACTTCCACAATGACATTGGAGCCATGTTTCAGTTTCAGAAGCTCTAAACAATGTTCCAAAGCCATTAATTCAGCCATATTGTTGGTAGCTAACCCTAAATGGCAGTGGAAAACAAATATGATATTTCCTTTTTCATCTCTTAAAACACCTCTAGAACCAGTGGTTCCAAGGTTTCCTTTTGAAGCACCATCAATATTGCATTTTAGAAAACCTTTCAGTGGAGGATGCCAGAAATTCTTCTCCATATTTATATCTTTTGCCTATCTGCATTCTTCATGGGGAATGAGCTCATGCAAACCCAGTTGCATGAGAGTTTTCAACTCATATTTAGTAGCAGGATTCTTAGGATAATTGCAGAAAATGGTGCTAACTGTCTCCTTTATTTACTTTAGGAACAGGTCTAATAGGTGAAGAGGGCTAGTTTGTTTACCCTTGAAAATTATTTTGTTTCTTTGTTTCTAAACATTCCAGATAATGAAGCTTGGCGTGAAGGCCTAGGCTAAATTAAGGAGCTCATTTTATGAAAAGTTCCTTCTCCACTTGTTTAGGGTGTTAATAATACTTTCTTTATCTTTGTCTGCCTGATGGAAAATTGTGGCAAAGGAATCCCACAACCAGGTGGTGAATGTGCAGCTGTTGAGAATGCGTTCCATTGTTTCCTCTTGGGTTTCACATAGCTAACATCTAGAGGTCCCAATAACTCCCCTTTTTCTGATATTGTCCCAAGTTAAGATTTTCTTGTGATGGACTAACCACATAAATAACTTGATCTTGATCCACCCTTGATGGCTCCAAAGTTGTTGCCAGGATTTGTCTGGAATGCAGGAATCAAGGTTCATGATAATCCTCTTTGCTTCCCTAAGATTAAAGGTGCCTTCTTTATTGAGGCCCCATATTAACTGATCTTGTCCCTCTGATAACAAGATTTTCCTTTGTTTTAAAATATCCATAAGTGCCTCTATTTTTGTTTTAATAGGACTCTCATCTCTACAGTCTATGATTCTCCAGTTTCTCCATTTTCCAGTGTCATGAGGAAGATTCCAGAAATCTTTAACTTTGATTAATCCTTGGGAGTCAGTTTCTTGTTTGAGGCTCATAAAATCCTCTTTTAGTAGCATTGGTTCTTGTTGCCATTTATCTTCCCAGAAGAGAGCTAGGTCTCCTTCTCTAATCTCCCAGAAACTGTTGTTTTGAACTAGGCTTCTGTTTTCCCAGGCTTTATTCCAGATGTAGGAGCCTTTTATGTTCCCTGGCATTCTTATAAGATATTGTTTTTCCATGAGCTTGCATATTTTTCCTTCCAGGTCATGGCCCACTGAGCTTCAGGTTCTTTAACCCATCTCCACTAGAGCTTGGCTCCCAAAACTTTGCTTAGAGTCTCCTAATCATCTAAGCCTAGGCCCCCGTGACTCTTGGGTTTGCTGATAAAAAGAACACAGGGATAGATTGCAGAATGGCCTTGACCAGAATCAATCTGCTAGCAAGGTTCAACGATCTGATAGTCCATTTTTTAAATTTGTCTTGTATCTTGTTGAGCACCGGTTCCCAAATACTTTTGTGCAGTGGTTTAGATGTGAGGGGAATTCCCAAATATTTTGAAGGTAGAGAATCCCTTTGGAAACCTAGGATTCTGGAGATATTTCTCTGAATGGCAATGTTAGTATTAAAGAAAAATATTTTAGATTTGGAGAGATTGACTTCCATACCTGATGCCAAGGCAAAGTCAACTAGGATTTTTTTGTAAGCCGAGGCTTCTTTGACTGTAATGAAACATAATATTTTTCAATGTGCACATCATCTTGAATTTGTTGTTATTGTTGCTCCTACCTACAACCTATATACAACAAAAATAAAAATAAAACTAATTATTCCATAGCAACTATAGTGGTTTATTTAATTTTATTTGAGAAAATAGCTAATAGTTTACCCTACCTAGGACAAGGGTGTGGGCCGAATGACATAGTCACAGTCTTAACCTTATAGCGAGCTCTCAACTAGTTACAAACTAGTTACAAACCTCAACTAGTAAACCACAATTTACTAACTAGCCTATGAGCCTCAGTAAACCCTCAAGCAACTCAACAATATCAATTTAAAATAAGCCAGCAACAACTTATTCTAAAAAATCTTTAACAAATAGACCTAATCTCAGTCATGACTTCCAGACCTTAAAATAGCCAACAAAATAAATAGTACCAATCAATACAACTGTAACGATAGTAACCCTTATAATCCTAAGTAACCCCCTACCAATTTGAGTTTATTTCCCTTAATTAGAGTTCCTCCTAGCATATTCATAGGAAGTAATTAAAGGCTAAAACAAAGGAGGTAGTGGCTATGTACAAAAAAGTCATTTCCTTCTGGTACTTTTGTTCTTAAACATAAGATAAGGTTGTTCAATAGTGTTGTTATGTCTCTTGCACCCCAACTGCCAAGCATCCTACTGCCAAAGACTCTATAAATCCAACATACTTCCTCCCACACTAATGTCTGTATAAAAGACTCTATAAATGTTTGAGTATTAGATAACCATAGCATGCAGATGCAAACAAATTACTCTTCCAACAAGTTTGGTGCATCCATTATGTACAATGAGTTTTTTTCTTCTATTAGTTTAAGCAACAATTTTTATTGCTTGTGAATATGATCTTTGCAATAAAGATTTACTTCTGATGATTTACTCATAAAGACGGAAAATGTGTAAGAAATTGATATAAATTTATTCTTAAAATAAGTTATGCATCAAAAAAGAAAACATTTGAAACATCTGGCTATGCTAATGAATAGAAAAATCCGATTTCCACAGACAAATTGAAGAAACCTACATAGATCTAGATTACTACTGCGAATTATCAATAGAGAGTGCCCATGGAGAATGGAGCTCTAGAGGAAAAGTGCCCAAAGTGATTGGAGCTACCAATTTTTTTGACCACCTGCATGAACAACGAGGCTCTTAGATTAAGCAAAGAGTAAAATATTCTTTAGGGCCTATGGATTCAGTAAAGACACAAACAACCTTTGTGGTATCTGATACCATACTGCTTGTATGCATCTATGCTGACTAATTAAAATGGAACAATGTGAAATTTTTCCATCTAAATAGATTTCTCTAAATATTTAGACATGAGACCCTCCATAAGCCGATCTATTGGCAACAAATTGAGATAGATTTATAATGCACTTATGCAGGATAGAGATCCTCCAGACAAAGATTTAATAGCATAGAGGGGTTTTGATTAACGCTGGTTGGATGTAAATAAATGCTCCTACCAAATACTCTTCCTTCTAAATTACAAGGACAATGACAGATATTGCACTAGTGTTATACAAACATTGAAGGAAAAAAAAGGCTTATGTACAAACCATAAGAAACCGTATAAAAGATCAAGAGAAACATACAGATCGTGATAAAATTCTTTTCATTACTAGCGTTACTGTCGCATTCGGTGCATATGTAAATGGGACTCTAGCCATAGATAAATTTTATGCATTTCTACATCACAATATATCGGTCCATTCCCTTCATTATTATGTCCTGTGAATGAAACCAATTATTTCGTGACCTCCAAAGTTGAAAGGCTCTCCCGGCATCTTTGGACATCTTTGGGGGCAGACATGCCAGGGCAAGCAAAGCACATAGGAAACTATTCTTTGATATTTTCTAGAGGATGAAACAAATCCTGAAACAATTGTTTATGTTGTGGCTTTAAAGTCTCTCACAACATGGTTGTCTTTGTCAAAGGAATCATTACAAGTTTCATTTTCTCTGACCATGTGGTTGTCCTTTTCTGCACTTTGTGGACATGTATTCACAAGTTTAGTTAGTTAGTCAAAGGTTGACCTCCTCGGTATCGGTTCAAGGGACAAAGGCATATTTGAAGTGTTAATAGGTCATGCTTTTTTTCTTTTTATATGTCGCCCAGGAAGGTTCGATGGAAGATTTAGAAGTAGTCTACCTATCACCTTACCATTGTAACAAACCTGTTGTGGAAATATCGCCCTTCCACATGGATTCTGAGGCATTTTCATATATATAGATTGTTCTAACGATACTTGCTTTATTTAAATACCATCCGTACAGAGGGAGGCCTTTGTTTCCATTTCATATGCAACAAGGGTTGCAGACCTCAGGTGTTTTTTTTGGTTAAATTGTTTTCCTTAGGATGCAACATGCAATGAGTTTAATTTTAATGCAGTGTTGTCTAGAGAAGTAGAATATGGACCAATTTATATGTTTTCATGCATTTTTAGCTCTATCCCTTTCCATCACAACTAAGGATTCTGACTTAAGAATTTATTCGATTCGAAAATACATTTACGGAATGAAAAATTGTAATTTTAAACCATGTACAATGAATAATAGTGTTGTTGAAGTTGACCTGAGCATGCATCTTCAGGAGGCCTACCAATAAGATAATCCTATAGTTATTTAGTTGGTGGTGAGAGTCCTTATGATTGAGCACATAATGAAAACTAGTGAAAGAGAATGACCAATGACCACACACTAATCCTCACATCAAATCGAAAATCACAAGGAAAGGAAAATGCTAACAGGTGCGGGTTCAAGGTGCATTGAACATTACTGGTGATAATAGAATGCTTCCCATCGAGGAGCTAGATTCAGTCATCGACAAGCTATCCATTTGTGTTAGAAAAAATAAATTTTACGAGGAGGCAGAAGAGAGGAGTCTTCACTCTCAAATGGGTTGCGTCAAAGTCAACTGGCTCGGAAATTGGTTTCGGAGTGGATATCGCAACCACGCAGGAACTTAATTAAAAAATAAATTTTACAAGTTGCGGCGAGGAAATCGCAACCATACATAGACTTAATTAAACGCAGGAAATAACTCACAGAAAAACAGAGTAAAAAAAATGAAAGGAGGTTATCGTAAATCTACTTGTGAAGGATTAATGCCATAATGCAACTAGCCACACTTTATATTATATGTTAAAACATAAAGAAATACATTCACGTGATAAATGGAGGCTGCAGCTCCAAGTGAAAAACACAACAAACTTACTGCGATTTTGCGGAGTAAACTTATGTAAAACTCTGTAAAACTATTTTCACATGCCCACTAATATTTCCTCCACTATTTTCTCCTCACTACCTCATAGAATCTCGCTACCTAACTTGTGCAACATAAAAAATGATTTTTACATCCATATTTATCTTAACATACAAATTTGACATTAATTACATGACAAAAAAATATTTAACACACAACATGGGCAATTTTACTTAGTAATTGGTTTTCTGAACTTGTACGTGTTTGGAGTGTGGGCAAGAGTGGTGGAGTGAATTTTTACCCATATCTATTTAATAAACTTCATTAAATGCCTTAACTTCTCTGTTGTGTTTCGGAATGGTCAGCGGTGTACTTCTGCTCTGACTTCAGTCCTTTCGCCTGGAAACAAAATCGCAGCCATGTAGTGGTTGACTAGGAAAGCATGGTGTTTGTCAGTGTGTTTAAGGAGGTGGTTGGAATTAATGTTTCCAACACCTCCCCTTAATAACAACTGCCGCCATTGACAATTGCCAAACAATCTCTAAGATAAACAAAAATTTCACGTGCCAATGGCTTTGTGAAAATATCAACAAACTGTTCCTTTAAACTGTAGTGCTGCAACATAATTTCATCATTGTCAATAAACTCTCTAATAAAATGATATTTAGCATCAATATGCTTGGTCCTCTTGTGAAAAATGGAATTCTTTGATAATAAAATGGCGTATGTGTTATCGCAGAAAATAGTTGTCGGCCCCCTCTTGGTCGCGGTGAAGATCCCTCAACATCCTTCTCATCCAAACTACCTGACACACTGCTTCTGTTGCGGCGACATATTGAGCTTCTACTCTTGACAATGAAACTATCGGCTGCTTCTTGGAGGCCCATGAAATAGCTCTAGAAACCAAATGAAAAAATAACTCGATGTGCTCTTTCTATGATTGACACTTCCTGCCCAATCAGTGTCGGTGTAACCAACCAACCTAATTTTGGGTGTAGGAATTACACTTAAGCAAACTCCTCAACACTTAATTTGTCAACCCCGGGGATTCGTAAACTTAGAGACAAAGCAGAGGCAATGCCAGAGATGGTATGAATCTTCCTATTATAAATGCCTACTTTCTTTAAAGGAAAGATTGCAGAATCAAATTAAAAAGAGAAAAAGGCAACTTGAACCATCAAAATAATCTAAGACTGGAACAAGGAAGAATGCGTTTTCAAGAGGGAATTAAAGATAAAGGGAAATCACTCTAGCTAATTATTGTTTAACTACTGAGTGTGTGTTTTTCTTTAGCAGAGACACTTAGCAGTCTCATCAGATGGGCCCTTAAACTTGCTCCTTTAAAGGTTTCCTTCTTGAAATAACCTGTCCTGTACTATCGCAATTTGCTTACACTTGTGCAGGAACAGAGATTTATGCAAAAGGTATAAATGGTGTCTTTACAAAAGGATTTTTACTTCCTGCAAGGGCTTGAACTTTTCCAGGTTCAAAGCACTCAGATCACGTGGCAAGAAACTAGTTCTTGCACTGGATTAGAGCTTCCTCCACTTAGCTTTAATTCTTAAAATGAGTGCTTAATTATTGCAAGTGTTGTTAAATCAAATTGTACACATAAAAAGTGAATGGGTTTGATCTTAATAGAGTGAAGGAATAAAGAAACAATAAATATACATTTATCCTATCATAAGTTTTTAATGAAAGAAAGAAGATTGTAGGAAGTAGACTAAGAAGGCTCGCTGCATCACACCAACTTGCACTGGTGCAGGTTCATTTCTCCTGCTTGGACCAGGCGGGGAAAACCAACCAAACATAATTGCAGAAAAGGAGATATCACACCAACGTGCACTGGTGCAAGGTTATTTCTCCTGCTTGGACCAGGCGGAGGAAAAGCAATCTGAAAAAGTGCAGGAAATGGAATTTATCTACTTCACACAACGGATCCACTCTCACTCAGACAGGAATGCATGTGCTTAAAATTAAATCATACTTGACAATGTAAACACAAATTGCAGGAAAACAGGAAATGGGGTAAACGTGCTTGGTTGGCTGGGCCCTAGCCAACCAGTGCGTTTCCCATTTAAATAAAAACACTCCTCATTACTTTAATCAATTCATCGGCTCAAATACAGAAACACGATTTGTGAAACATGAGGTGGAGCTCCCTTTTACTAATTCACTGAGGCAAGTACATACCTTAATACATCGTCCAGCCCAGATTTGGGCGATAACAAAATACAACAACTTGTTAATGCCTCTCTGGTTGTGTCTCTGTTCTATCAAAAAATTCCCTTAGTCATATTTACATTCTACATTATATAGATCATTCAACCGATTACATAACCAAAAACAGAATTTAGCTTTTTGGCCTTCGAAATTAGACAGTTAGCAAAACTGGTCGTAGCCAATCTCCAACTTTCGTCTTTCACAAATTCGATCTCGGCTGCCTTTGGATCGATCTTGTTGTCGTGGTTGAAGCTGCTCAAAATGAGGCGATTCGATCTCAGCTGCCTTTGGATCGATCTTGTTGTCGTGGTTGAAGCTACTCAAAACAAGGTGGTGATCAAGGAGGTTCATATCTACTACAAGGATTTGTTGTGCTGGCAACGGTGCAAGATCCAATATTGCACTAGGATCAACAGTCACGGTAGGTACTCTAACTACCAAATAAACATTGGAGATATCGATAAGTTACAAATAGTGGTTAAAAGAAAAAAATCATGTAATAAATGATTAATTAATGCTAAGTTAAATTAAAGTATGAGAAATAAAGTTTATACGAAATATGTCACTGTGCTTGGACTAGTGCAAGATGAGGGTGTATAAAAGAGGTAAAACAACGGTAAACAGTTATGATTTAGGAAGGGGAAAATGGAAAAAAGAGAGCAAATTAGGGGCTAACATCCTCACATCCCTAAGCTGTTGTGTGTCCTCACACAACTCTTTACCTTTGCAAAAAACCTTCAAAACTTTGACCATTCCAGCTCAATCCTGCTCTGGCATACTGACATCAAGCTGCAATGTTTCAGACTTCTTCTTTCTGATGTTCTTTAGTTTCTTTGTCACCTTTTTAAGTCGCTTGAAACATTGCGCAGCTAGGTACTTCCAAACTCTAACTTCTCCTTTCTTTTTCTAGATCTCCGTAGTTAATTCTTCTTTACTATGTTCTTTATCCTCTTGCACTTTAGCTATGAGCTGTTCTAAGTTCTGTAGATGAAGCTCTAGTTCAACTATCTGAGCAGCAGGAGTTACCAAACCTCTTCCTTCTTCTGTCTCGACAGGGGCTGTGTCTTCCTCAGTGACCTCAATATCCCTCATGGTTACATTAGGCAATTCTTCTTCTTTTGGTTCTTCTTCTTCTGGTTCTTCTTCTTGCACTGGTTCTTCTTCTTCTGGTTCTTCTTCTTGCACTAGTTCTTCTTTTTCTGGTTCTTCTTCTTGCACTGGTGCAGAAGGGGATTCAACGTCCTATGGGGATTGTGGTTATTTTCCTACACCATATTCTTTATTCTTTTTCCGGGGCCTTTTAATCCAACAGAGTGTCATTTTCGACCTCTACAAATTTTACTGCATCCGTAAGGATTGGCAGGTTGTCTTCTTTGGGGGTCTGTGCCTGTATTGATGGTGTAGAAGGAGTCCCTTCAATAGGTGCACTAGTTGTCTTCTTATTTGGAGATGGGGCCCTTTCTTCTTTTGATTTGTTAGGTTGTTTCCTTTTTGCACTAGTGCAAGAAGGACTCCCCTTTACATTCTTACTCAGACCCTTGCTTGTGCTGGCGGGGTCCTTTGTCTCCTTTCCAACAATTGTCTTTTTGTGTAGTTGTTTTGTAAGGGCCTAATTCCTATTATGAGAGCCTCAATCTATTATACACTAACAGATCTATTTTCCTGCTGATTTAAAAGTAATAAAAGGAGCTTACTGAACTTCTTACATAGCTTTAAACATTTAACATCTTATCATTTTATCATAAGCAACATAAATTAAGGTGAGGATTCCATTGATATCAACTTAAGAATAGTAGTCCATGGAAAAATACTTGTTCCGGTGGTTGATGATGATACCTTTGTCTTATAGCTCCAGCTGAACGCTCCTTCTCACCGAACCAACCGTATTTACCTCCCAACCAACTAGGAAATAAATTCCTAGCCCAGGAAACCTTCACAGGTTCCCTAGCCCTCCATGCCCAAGTCCAACCAGATATAGTGTGTCCTCAAGAAGAATGTGCAAAACCAGATAATAATACTTTCTTCCTCTCAAACCCAAGAAACCTCCATGGGTTCCTAAGGTCTCCAAAAACACAACAAGTCCAAACAATCACAACCAACCCCCACAGTCATAAGCAAGACCCCCAACCTCCCCTTTCTTCCTTCCCTTCTCCATCTCAACCACCTCTCATTAATGTCATTAACTTCTCATCCATCCTTACAGTTGACTTCTTTTCTCCCAAGTAAGCTAGGAGTACATTTGGAAATGTGACATGAATATAAAATTGAGAATTTAATGGGAAAGGATCATGTCTTCTCCCAAGTAAATCTGAAAAGTACATTTGGGAATGTGAGGTGAATATATATATATTGATAATTGAATGGAGAGGACTACGTCTTCTCCCAAGTAAATGTGAGGGTACATTGGGGAATGTGAGATGTAATTACATGGAGAGGACCATGTCTTGTCCTTAGTAAATGTGAGGGTACATTGGGGAATGTGAGATGTAATTACATGGAGAGGACTATGTCTTCTCCTTAGTAAATGTGAGGGTACATTGGGTAATGTGAAATGAATACATATATTTTGAAATAATGGAAGGAGACCATATCCTACCTAATATTCAATTTGAGAAGGTAAGTGGGGAATTTGAATAATGGAAATCATGAATTTTATATTAGACCAATATTTCTCAATATTTTCAGATAATGTAAACATTAACAAAATTTGTAGGATAAGATTTAAGTGGGGCATTACATACACCCCTCCTTCAGAAAACTTCGTCCCGAAGTTAGAATGAAAATATGCAAGGAGTTTGAAAGCATAGCAACCAGAGAGAGTTATAGCAATAAAATTGGATAAGTCCGACAATGACATTTCTCCCCATCAAGAGTCTCCAACTGATCTATATCTTCCTATCCATCCTGACCTACTTCCGTCCCCACCCTATCTGTCTTCTGTTGCTTTATCAGTGGCAATGGCCACACTAACCACTGATAAAACCGACATGGTGGAAGCATCGAATACATCGACCTAACTTCCCCAGCAGGCAACTGGCAATCGTCATCACACGTAGAGGGGAGCGTGTCCACCACTGCCCTCCCACGATTCCAGGTTTCGGAGGATACACGGTGGGAAATGCCTCCACCCCTCCTTCAGAACTAGGCTCAACGCCCTAACATGGACCACACTATAGCGCTGGTTGGACTTGTCATCGAATAATCCAGTCAGGTCGTCTTGCCACCTGTCATTTGCATTTTACTCATGTCATAAGAGTGCATATCAAGTAGATACCAAATGTAATAGAACAATGTACATCGTTGTTATAGACATTTTTGTGCCTTACAAATCTAAGCATGAAATGTCCATAAACCAAGGGATCCTAAGTCCCTAAAAGTGTTGTTCCAACCCCTAAAGGAACAAGGTCAACAAATACAGCTTCTCCCAGAAGTTCTCCACCAGAAACTGCTCAGAATCAGTCAAATCAGGATCATTTCAGCTGCTTCACTAGCTAGCTGCGTTGCATAGCACCCAAGTACACTAGCTAGGTGCGTTGCAACGCACCTAAATGCACTACCAGGGTGCGTTGAGCGGGAAATGACAAATGGCAGTGTCATTCCGCGAGGTGGACAGACAATGTAAGCTTCCAGAATCTTCCCCAATGACACTTGCCTCACTGAGTTCGACCAAGGATGAGTAAGAGGCTCTCAGTCTCCAAGTGGAAGCAAGAACTAACAGAGAGAAGACACTAGTCAAATCATAAGCTGACTCATCCTCTTTGCATGCATCTATATATGGATCACTCATCCCAGAGATCCAGAGGCTGGAATTTTGTACATTGCAGAGAATTGTTGTTGGTTTTGAGATAGATATCAGAGTATTGGGTGATTTATGCTTTGTTGGAGGTGAAGAGGGGACTTCTATAATGGGAGGTTGATGCTGGATCAGGAATCATCGGTTGTAACTCCTCCCGGACCTTCTTGTTATATCAATAAAACTATTTGTTTCTCCTACATGCTTGTGTATCATTGATGTTTGTTACATTTGTATGTTTAGCTTAAATCTGATCCTAAGCTATTTATGAATATAAATCCATGTCTTTGTGTAGTTTTCTTCTTCTGTGATCTTACAGGAACTTGGTGAAGCTGGGCAAGTAAGGAAGCAGGTAGCTGGAAGCTGTCAAAGAGAAGAGAGATTGGATCAAAGGACTAGCGCAAGACACAGGTTGGTTCATCCTATTCCTCTTCGTTTATAGTTCATAAAGAAGAATACGAAAGTAGTTTTCCCTGTTTGTTTCTAAGGTCACTGTCACACCTTAGTGGGATAGGGTTGTTCTGAATAGACACTTTTCCCGTTAAAAAAATGGCGAATCCGCTGGGGATGGTGTCTAGTTAGTTTGTTTGTGTTTCTCTTGTTGTTTGTTTCATAAACTGAGAAGTAGCAATCGAACTGCATTTGCCATTATCAAATGAAAAGTAGACATCTGCTACTTCAATCCTTTCACTGGATTTGTTTATGATTTCAATAGCTGATTCAAAAATGATCTGATTACCCTTTGTGATAGCTCTTAGACCTCTTTTAAATCTACCCTCTGATTGTGCATTACTGATTTCTTTTACTCGGCCAAAAACCATAGATTAAACTACAAACCGTGACCCAGAACCTGGATAGAATTCTCGTTTCTGCCCCAGCGCAGGCTCTGTGAAGAGATTCTGCATTTCAACGCAGTTCCTGAGAGGGCTACCTGCGCTGCAATCCAGTTTCTCTGTGTAACAGGTGCCTTGATCAGCCTAGCCTTGTGCAGCTAAGGTTCTTTTCTTCATTTTTTCAGTTTTGTCTCTGATTTTTGCGGCCTGTGATCAGTGTATGTGTCTGTTTAAAAACCCCTTTTCTTTGCCTTAATTCCGCCTCCTTTGTACAAAAAGACTGTAGATGTTTTTGTGTGTTTGTTACATCATTTACAGTTTTCCATTGAAAAAGTAGAATAGTCATACTGTCGTCCTTTGATTTAGATCTGTCGTAAGTGTCGATTTTGATCTTAGGAGAAAGTTTATTTGCTGTTGACAGTCGATTATGCTTTTACTTTTGCCTTTGGTTTGAATTTGTCACTTTCTAGTGTCGAAACGAGTATTTATTTCAAGATCATAAAGTTTCGTAATCATCTCTACCTTTTGATTTCGAAAACAAGCTTGTTTGTGTTTGTCACTTGAAAGCGAATTCAGATTTGTACATCAAATTTCTTTTTAGGCATCAATATTAAGAAAGTGAAAAACAAATACATGCACACTTGCATTTGCATATTGAGAGTCTGTTTGGCTTGATTTAGGAAAAGTGCATTTACAGTGTACTCTTTGCTCTTTGAGAAAAGATTGTGTCTTGCTTTTCCCTTTGTAGCTAGGATTTTCATTGCTGAAAAGAGATAAAAGTTTGCTTATCATCTTTAGATTGCATTTTAGGAATTACATCTACATCTCGTGGTGAACCCAAAAGGCAAACTTCATAAGAAAGATCAACTTAAAATAAATTGAATGAATATAACAATGCTTTGGAACTTAACGCACAACATTTAGAGGTCTAGGCTAGAGACGTATTCCGGTGTCGTAAAGCTTGGTAACTGTTGTCCTCACTGATGGTTGGGTGATTCCTCCACTTTGAGACGATAAGTGCCAGTACGGACTTGTGCTCCCACGTACCGTCGAGTATATATTGGGAGACCCCTATAGGCTTAAAACCTTTTATCCATAGGAAGCCGTGTCGGCCGCCCTACTAATCGCAATGCACCGAACACAGCATTCGGGAAGATTGACTACCGTACCATAAAAAGTATTCTGCAGTTTTGCGATTGGTTTGGTACTCCCTCTACCTAGATCTCTAGAGCAGTCCCTTTCGTTCCTTTTCAGACTCCTTAATGGAAAAGGTCCATCCGAGCACTTGTCACTTCAGGCTCATTAAAAATCGAAGGAGACTAGAGTCATCTTTTGTTTTTTCTCGACTCTTAAAAATTGAAAAAACAAGTTGTGTCAAAGCGTCTAAAATTTATTTTAAACGGAATAATCATCACCTTTCCCTCGTTGGTCTTCGAAGTTAGTCTCCCTTCATCGCAAGTTCTTGTAGAATCGCTAGAAAATATTTTGGATAGGCTAGATATGTCTGAACAACCGTCGACATCCAGGACTGTGTCGTCCGATACAGCAGTGGCACACCCTCCTACTCCTACTCCAACGATGTTCGATGGTATACCATCTGCCCCGGCAAGTTATCAACAACAAGCCGGAGTCCAATCAGGGACTGTTTCGACAACATGGTTAGTTCCTATTTCTTCATCCGGATTATCATCTGGTATTTCTTATGTTGAAACTCAACAAATTGATCCAACGTGTCTTCAAAGGCCAATCTACCCTTTAAGTACTGGATTGCCACCATATGGAAGGCAGTATGCTTTTTCATTGTTCCCTCCCGGAGAACAACCATATGGGAGTTTATAACAAAGTTCAGGTCAAACTGGAATTACATCCAGCGGTTGGGTACCAATACTGCCTCAGCAACCAAGGGTTGTATATTCAATACAACCAGTCCACCCTGTGTCAAATATTCCCACTATACCTGCTACAGTGACTGCGTCGCAAGTACAAGCGCTACCTGTTGTATGTCAACCCCAAGTTTCTCAGGTTGCGATGCAACAGCCTCTTGTCTCAACGACTCAATCACAACCTCAGGTTAGTGCCTCCTTATCTGGAGCGACTCAGGCTCAAACAAGTACTATGACTTCTCATCTTGGTCAATCATCCAGTATTGGACAACAGCAAATGGTC
Source organism: Pinus tabuliformis (assembly GCA_031772625.1). Taxonomy (NCBI): domain Eukaryota; kingdom Viridiplantae; phylum Streptophyta; class Pinopsida; order Pinales; family Pinaceae; genus Pinus; species Pinus tabuliformis. Next base: position 1,072,617,440 of record CM062816.1, read on the forward strand.
CAACAACAGGGCTGGTTCAATCTCAACAACCGCCATTCCAGCAATCATATCAAGGACCTGAGCAACAAGTCTTTGTAAGTAATGGGAAACTGCATTTCCAAAGCAGTTATCAACAACCATACTATAATGGTTGTGCCCATCAACCTTGTCAAAGTTGCCAGCATCAAATACATTATGCTAGTATGCAAAGACCTACTGCTCAGGCGATTCCATCTTATCCTGGGTATGCTTCGCCTAACTTGAATCAACAGTTGCCCTTTGTAGCAACTCTAGAATTACTAGATCTAAACCGGCTGACGAATGATCCAATTGCTTATGCCCCTTGGTGGGCAGCGATTCCGCATAAACTTCCGTAAGATATTCCTAAATTTAATGGAAATCCGGGTGAAGATCCATCGAATCATGTGATGACCTTTCATCTGTGGTGTTCATCAAACACCCTAAATGATGATTCGATTAGGCTTCGCCTTTTTCAGAGGATGTTAACTGGTCTGGCAGAAAAATGGTATATCGAATTGCCTAGAGCTTCATTCGACAACATCAGTACCCTAGCCACAACCTTTTTAACCCATTTTCAGTTATCGATAAGGTACGAAACGGGAATCTAACTTCTTACCAACTTCAAACAAACGACGGCCACTCACATATCTGATCATATACATGAATGGCGACGTCATCATAGAATGGTAAAAACGTACGTCCCCGATCAGCTCTTAGCTGAATGGTTTATCAAGTCATTACTGCCTTCCATCACGGAAGATGTGTAAAAAGGGGGAGTCGTCAGAGAAGAGCAAGTTATCGCTCGTGCGCAATATTTGGACTTGATTTACACTCAGTTCGGCACACTCTACGATAAAATACCTGACGCCCCTAGACCGGAATTCTCAGTTCCTCCTCCTCCTAAATCAAACAATGACTCTCATGCTGGTGATGGCGTGATTGGCGCGACAGACACGAAATCGACAAAGGCTACATCTAAAGAGGCCCATAAGATTTCAAGTCAAAATGCAAATGAGGAACTTCTTGCCTCGGAAGTAAATGTCGTGTCGACCGACAAGGGCAAACAACTGAAGCAACCAGGGGGCAAGAAGAAAAAGAAAGGGAGAAAAAAGAAGCAGGATGAGTCATCTCCTGAAAAACCTTCTACAAACCCTTCTGGGCAAAGGAAACCCCCTACGGGGTGTCATATATGTGATGAGGATCATCAGACGAGATATTGTCCACATAAAGCTGAAGTTAAGAAACTCTTTAAGAGTTCAAAAACCTCAGCAGTATTGACTGATCCGTTTCCAAACCCAGGAACCAAACTGGTTGCTAATCAAAATGCTTCCCGATCCCAAGTGATTATGTTGTCTATATCAAAGCAGAAAAATGATGCTTTGACAAGGAATAAAGATTACGGGAATCCACAGCTGTCGAATAACAAGGCTAATGAGCAACCTAGTAGTTCGACAACAACTTTGACCGAAGTTGTGCCACCCATCATCCCTCAACCAATGATAAAGTCACCAAAGGGAGTAGTACAAAAATCGACATTTAATCCTCATGCAAAAGTAGCACAGAATTATAATATAATAGAGGACCTGGCCCAATCGCCGTCCACTATGTCGACACTTGAGGTACCGCAAAATTGCCCCTCCCAAGAGCAAGATTTATTATCAGCAATAGGTGGGATTGACCCAATGGATTCCAATCTTGTGGCCTTTGATCATAAAGGATATGACCCTCAGCTACCAGCTCAACTAGCTTTCCTTATTCAAGTGAAAGCCCTCAACAAAACTGTTTATCGAACAATTATTGATGAGGGGGCATCCACATGTATTATGTCGATGAGTTGCTGGAAAAATTTAGGCTCACCACCCTTGTCGCGATCATCAACAATGTTAAAAGCATTTGATGGACGATCATACACTCCATACGGGATTTTAAGTAACTTGCAAGTTGAACTGGGGGGCAAAACAGTAGAAGTTGATGTTGAAGTAATCGACGGAAACCTCGATTACAACATCCTACTGGGAAGGCCTTGGATATATGCCATGGCCGCAGTTGTGTCGACCTACTTCAGGAAGATTGCATTTCCCTTTCAAGGAGGAATTACAATCGTCGACCAACAAACATTTATCCCCAATAGTTCACAAGTTACGGGAAGAATTCCAATGATCCATGGAAGCAATCATTCGCTTCAAAATATTGGAGTAGGCCTCCTAAAAGACCCTGCCTTAATGGGTACTTTTGCCCTACCGCCTCCGAGTAATTTGGCGGAAGTGGCCACAGTGGAAACCTACAATATGAAATCTTCTATATCTAATGGATTCAGAAGATTCATAAACATTTTGTCAGCATGGATCATCACCATTTTAGAAATATTGTAGCAATCAATTTTCTTGGCTTGGGGGGGCGAACCCAAATCAACGCTCATCGAGTGTTTGGATAGATAGGTCTAAGGAATATGGTACCTCTTCGGATCCTTGGTCGCATGTACATTCTACAGACGAAGGAATCATTCAATCAATGATGATAGGAGAGGCACCATGGGAAGATTACCACCATCGCTCCCATCTTCCGGATTACCATGAAGATTATCCCAACAACCTTAATCATCCATCAGTTTTTGATTTTCTATCAAATACTGTAAATTCGGTGGATTCCGAGGACGGTTCTTATCTCGTGTCGACCTCGTTAAAAAATGAAACAAGGAGTCATGAGGATAGTTCTTTTACGGTGTCAACCTCATTAAAAAATGAAATAAAGCCCCTTTCCAAATCTCAAAGGTAAACCTTCATTCCAACCACCGAGTTGAATGCAATGAAGCTTGGGGGGCATGCACCTCGATTTACGTTGCATTATTATGCTGGAGGCATGCAAACTTATCACGAGCAGTGTTACTGCAGGGTTCAAGCTCGTTAAAAAATAAACCCACCACGAGCAGTGTTACTGCAGGGTTCAAGTTCGTTAAAAGATAAACCCGCATCGAGCAGTTTTAGCACATAGTTCAAGCTTGTTAAAAAATAAACATAAGACATGAGCAAATGTTTCCACCCGCGTTTAAGCTCGTTAAAAAATGAACTAGTCCCCGGTAAATAACCACCGTGAATGTAGCATTTCATCCATTAAAGCCTTGGTCGTGTTTGCACCGTCACCTCCACTTTTCCATTGGGCGATCATTCACCTCCATTTGATTGTTTACCCATTTTGAGGAACAGCTGCGAAGAGTGATTTCACTAGCCATCCTTGTGACACTGCCGTGATTGGAAAATTCCAACCCTTACCTGGAATCAACTGCTACCCATTTTATCACTCGTTCCTCAAAAGACGAGTCTTCTTTAAGCTCTTTTCAACTAACTCGTAAAATATGAAAAGATTGTCGAGTTTTGGCCTTCCATCTCGTTAAAGCGACAGGAAGTGCTATCCCTCCTCTAGATTTTAATCTTTTTGGACCTGAGGGATTATTGCACAAAAAGATCGAGCGCTTGTTTTGTTCGACTCGTTAAAACTATCGAAAATTCATCCCTTCTGTATTGTTTTATACTTTTTCGGACTTAAGGGATTAGATGACGAAAAAGGAATTTTGGAGTTACCTTTACGTACCTTTTTAGACTCTCTAAAAATGAAAAGGACCGAGTTTTCTTTGTCGTTAAACTCGTTAAAAAGATTAATAGCGACAAACTTGTCTTTAGACGAGAACGAGTTTCACTATCGCTAGGCTCGTTAAAACATAGCGATGGGTTTGCCCGAAGGGAAAATTATAGAACAAGCATATGTTATCCTCCTCAAGCTTGACAAAAATAAAGAGGTACTGGTCAGCAATGACTGGGGAAAAATTGGGAAGAAAACTCAAAGAATATTTATTGGTGGCAAGTCGCTCTTGAACATGACACTTCCACTCCGTGCCTGAGTCGGGTTGGGTTATTTCATTCACCGGTCACATCACCATGGTCACGCCATACCATCCACATTTGGGGTAAATGCTACCAATCCATCACATAAGTGTTGCCGATATGTTCAAGAGAAGTCATCCAGAGAAGTCACCCATGTCCCATCCACTACCATACATTATACTTCATTCTTTCATGACCGCCATCCTCAACCATATATCATCAGATCATTTTCACTTCCATCAAAATCATTTGCTCCGTTCCGTGTCATTGATGTGGGATTCATTAAGGCCCTCCTTTGACGGGTCGCTTCTTGTCGACACCATCTCATTATCCAAGAAGTTGATCTAGGAACACTCCCTTCAGTACTTTGAAGCTTGCATGCCTCAATGGCAAGTTTCTCACTTCCGGCGACAGGTATACATCAATGACTTTCGACCGAAAGATTTTGCGTGGTGTTCGATGCCAAGTCCTTTATTCACACCACGTGAATTGTACTGCAGTACCTTGAGGGTCATCATCATTATCGGTGATTCCTCTCGCGCTTGTTAACAGTTTACATCATTGACTGGTAATCAAGCGATGTCTTTCCATGTTCGACTTCAGAACATTTCTCACATGGATCGACTTGTACTTCGAGTGAAGATCGGACGAGATTGAAGACCCCGGATCTAGTTTCATCCATCCGGGCTGCGATATATATTCAGGAAAATAAAGACATTGAAATGTACAACATTGCAGCACAGATAATCATCCTACCAAAAGGATGATGACTCTATCAGAATCATCAGTCTACCATCAAACGATTGTCTGTCCTATGCACATGAAAATGAATTTATAAAGCTAAGGATGGGAATTCCCGCCTCAGCTAGATCATGAAAACAGTATGAAGATAATGTATTGTATTGTATCTTATTAGAGGTCTCGTCCGAGCATTGAAAGAACTTCGGATCCTCCTAATAAAGCATTTCACCGGATAAACGGCCTCATACTTTAGGGGGCAACTGTTATAGACATTTTTGTGCCTTACAGCTCTAAGCATGAAATGTCCATAAACCAAGGGATCCTAAGTCCCTAAAAGTGTTGTTCCGACCCCTAAAGGAACAAGGTCAAAAAATTACAGCTTCTCCCAGAAGTTCTCCACCAGAAACTACTCAGAATCAATCAAATCAGGATCATTTCAGCTGCTCCACTAGCTAGCTGCGTTGCATAGCACCCAAGTACACTAGCTAGGTGCATTGCAACGCACCTAAATGCACTACCAGGGTGCGTTGAGCGGGAAATGACAAATGGCAGTGTCATTCCGCGAGGTGGACAGACAATGGAAGCTTCCAGAATCTTCCCCATTGACACTTGCCTCACTGAGTTCGACCAAGGATGAGTAAGAGGCTCTCAGTCTCCAAGTGGAAGCAAGAACTGACAGAGAGAAGACACTAGTCAAATCATAAGCTGAATCATCCTCTTTGCATACATCTATATATGGATCACTCATCCCAGAGATCCAGAGGCTGGAATTTTGTACATTGCAGAGAATTGTTGTTGGTTTTGAGATAGATATCAGAGTATTGGGTGATTTATGCTTTGTTGGAGGTGAAGAGGGGAATTCTATGCTGGGAGGTTGATGCTGGATCAGGAATCATCGGTTGTAACTCCTCCTGGACCTTCTTGTTATATCAATAAAACTATTTGAGTTTCTCCTACATGCTTGTGTATCATTGATGTTTGTTACATTTGTATGTTTAGCTTAAATCTGATCCTAAGCTATTTATGAATATAAATCCATGTCTTTGTGTAATTTTCTTCTTCTGTGATCTTACAGGAACTTGGTGAAGCTCGGCAAGTAAGGGAGCACGTAGCTGGAAGCTGTCAAAGAGAAGAGAGATTGCATCAAAGGACTAGCGCAAGACACAGGTTGGTTCATCCTATTCCTCTTCGTTTATAGTTCATAAAGAAGAATACGAAAGTAGTTTTCCCTGTTTGTTTCTAAGGTCACTGTCACACCTTAGTGGGATAGGGTCGTTCTGAATAGACACTTTTCCCGTTAACAATCGTACCTTTCCTCATTGGTCGTCTCGACCTTCCCCAATGGAATAGTAGATCTTGGTTATCATACAGTTCTTTCCAATCTGTAGTTTAGTTCTCATCCATGCATATATATAACCACAAAATAGATATAGATACATGATCTTAAACATTTAGGCCCACTGTCCATGTGTCAATTTTTTGTTGTTCATACTGGAAATAAATCTTACATTAGATAAATCATAATTTCACTAAGTCATTGATTAGATAAATCATATCTATATAAGCCTATATGATGCAACAATAACTTTGACAAGTCATGCACTAGATAAATTGTAACCAAGTAAGTCATACATTTGGTCATACATCCAACATTTCTATCATCAATACCAAATCCATCAATTGATTTTCACGTGTCCAACCAAATGTACATAATGTTCATAGATAACATGGAACTGCAAAATAGAACCTTAACATAGGTGGCTATCTATGTTAAAATGGGCATCATAAATGCTCATGTGACATCCTTGTGGAACCCCTTAATAACAGTTAGAGTTGAAACAGATTTAACTGTCCGTCATGGAAAATAGCATTTGAACCCGGATATGCTATAAGGTGGTACCAAAACCAAAATAATGGCAAGCAACGGATTCATGCACTATCAATTCCACTAGAAGGTGCTAGTATAAGTTTCATGCATATAATTTCTTTAACACCTTATTGAATATAAAAGTCCCACTCTTCCAATTTTTTGGTTTTTCATCTTCCAAACCAATTAGTTAATCTTGAAAATAAAAGACTCAAAACTTCAGAAATTATTTCTAGCATGATTTTCATACCTTTTTTTTGTAATTTGAGAGAAATGTCCTTTACATATCAAGGGTTCATTTTTTTTATTTAATTTTTTTAATCATTGTTTACTAGTACTAAAACAATTTCATGATATATAATGCAGCTCACAATATGAGCTGTCAAATGAGAAATAATTAAACAAATGGAATAATTGCCTATATTAAAGATGATTTTAAAGTAGAGTTGATTTTGAAATTTTTGTGTTTATATTTATATAATAATAAGCCATGTTTCCAAACAACTAAGAGGTTACATGGTTATTTTAATGCAAGAACCAAGAAGACATTAGCATAAACTGAACATAAACAGATTTTTGGAATAAGATCAATATGATTCCACAATATTCACCATCCAACAAATCTATGCATTTTATGCATATTAATGTTTGTGGAGAAGAGAAGATGAATTTATAAAATCTTCACCATAATATTATGCATGGCCACAACACATAACTTATACAATATCACTAAGATACCGCAGTAAATAAATGCCAGTCACAAGAGATGACACTTAATTTCATAAGGTTAAAATTTGATTTGATCAAACTAAGGTCCAAGAATCAATGTTGTTTTGTTCAAACTATAAATGACACCCTTGTAACACGTACCACATGAAAAATAAATGAAGATTGCATATTTATTATTAAAAAAAAACAGACTAGTCAATTGGTTAGGCATTTTGATTAGGAGAACCAGCATAGGAACTCAAATCCCACAAAAAAAAAAAAACAGTGAGTTTTCATTATATTTTGGACACTGCCCTCTTTCAATCCTTTCTTTATTTATGTTCATGTGACTAAGGCCTCAAAAACAGGAGCTAAGAATTGTACATCAAGCAACAATTTGTGTCCAAATACAAACAAAAACTGCATCATCTTGATGCCCTCGGATACTCTTTCTTGTGTGAGCCTCCTATTCAGGGGCTTTTCTTAAAAGCTTTCCCAAAGCATCATATTCTTGTCATATCTTCTACGGTCAACTTTGTCTCTTTGCATAATTCTAAAAAAATGTTGTACAAGGGAAAACGGCTATAGGCTGCCATGTCACAAGAGCACCCCTCTCCAGTATGGTAGGTACCTTTATAATATTGTATAAGGGCATGTGTTGTTTGGAATTATTCTCATCATTCCGTTCATACTTCCTATGTTGCATAACAATGTTTTGCTTCCATTAGTACTTAGCTGAACAGCCAGTGAGTGGGATGATTTTCATTTCGTTCTTGAAAATAAGCCAATAAATTTGAACTCAACCAGGGTAAACTGGTCGTTGGAAGTGACACTCACCCAAAACAATGAGATCCCTTAGAAAGGAAAAACATTTAATTTTATCTTTTCACATTACATCAAGGAATTATTCCAATTCAAACAACCAGCTTTGGAGATTAGTATTCCATAATAAATACAAACACTATAATATTGTTGGATATAATTTCCTCATCATAATCCAGATCTCTCCTGGTTAATGAAAGTTAGGGTTTTCCTGGTATTCAGATGTTCAAGGATACCTAGGTGAATATCTAATGTACACGATTGCAAATGGACAACAGCATGATTGGAGATTTCCTACTGATGAAGCAGGGATTTAAAATGCATTTGAGTATCGTTGAACAAGCAGTCACACCTTGCTTACAAAAGTGGAAGAATAGGTAAATAAAATCTTACGACCTTAAAAACCGCTTTTACAGTTCCAATAATGATATATTTGAAGAAAACTGTAAAATGTTCCAAGTTACAAAAATATGAGACACCAAAGCCCATGTTGATCATCTTCCACCAGAGAGTTCGATTGCATCCTAGTTATATACAAAATCCTCAGCCCACTCAAACCTTCGAGGCATTAGTTCATATTCTTGTCGACGAATGACTTCAACCTGCTGCCACTCTTCCCAACGTTCATCCAAACCCTCTCCTTCCAACATGCGCACAACTTCTGTCATTTTGGGTTGATCTTCCAGTGAGGTCTGTGTGCACAACAATGCTACCTGAATCATTGCCTCAACTTCTTTAACATCATTGTTCTGCTTTAGGTTTTCATCTACAATAGCATCTAATCTTATCTCTCTTTGTAACTTCTTAACATGATCCAATAATAGAATGTCATCCTCTTCCTCGATATGTGAAAAATCTATAGCACGTTGTCTAGTGACAAGCTCCAAAAGAGTAATACCATATCCAAACACATATGTCCTCTCTGAGGATCTCCCAGTTGATAAGTATTCAGGAGCAATGTGACCCACGGTTCCATGGACTTGAGTTGTAACATGAGTTTTCCTAACCAATTTCGCTAGCCCAAAATCACCAACAACAGCTTCGAAGTCTTCATCTAACAAGACATTAGCAGCTTTCACATCCTGATGAATGATTTTAGGATTGCAGTGCTCACGAAGGTACTCCAAACCACGGGCTGCACCTAAGGCTACATTTTTCCGAGCAGGTTAGTCTAATGGCTTTTCTGGAGGTTTGAGCTCCCTTAGCCTATATGCAACACAAAGGTTTTGCATATATGGATAGACTAGAAGCCGCTCTGATGGTGCAACACAAAATCATATCAAGCGCAGAAGGTTGCGGTGGATTGCCACACTGATCATCTCAGCCTCCCGTAGAAATGCTTGCTCCCCACCAGGGCTATGATAGTCAGTCAATCGTTTCACTGTAACCTTTGTATTGTCTGCCAGCACTCCTTTATATACTTTGCCATTGTTTTAAAATATTTAGTTTTTATTTATCATTTTTCTTGTACGCACATCACCTCTGAAAGCCTCTATTGCTTTCACGTTCTGTTGTTAAATGCCTACACTTGGGTAACCCCAGTAATTTGTCCACATGGTCTAAAATAAACTAGGTGTAGAATTCAATTATTTAGTTTTGATCAACGGTTACAACGCAATAATTTCCATTGAATATTTCTACCGGAAAAAAAACAGAGGCCCAGAGGCAAAGGGTAGATGTAATTCTCATAGGCATCCCTGAGGAATGCTGGATTTGGAGCAGGGAAATTTGGGTTCAGTCCAGTAATTAATGACTGGTAAAGGATAAACCAGTGACCAAAATAGGAAATCATATGGAGGTATTTCATGCATTCATACAACACAGGGCTACAATTCTAAGACGGTTGAATTATAGTATAAATGAGCTTCCTTAAAATACAACAGGTGTAAAACTAGAAAAAGGGGATTCGGTTGAATGATATATGTAGGAAACATGAAGCAGTAATCCTGATTTTAAGTAATCGCCTCTAAAGGCAAAAGAAGTTGTACGGCAAACCAGTCAAGATGAACACAAGCTCTGGCTGCAAAACTTAATGAATTGGGATTGACCTAATTGTCGGTTAAAGCAATTACAACAGTGGCCACCACACCCCATCTCGTAAGTCATTTTACTTGCACACAACACAGGTCTCAACGCCAAAATGATTGCTATGTAGTGATGGAGAGGATGAATCCTTGGAATGGAGCTGGATGTAAAACTCTATCCAGTCATTACCCACTTGCACACAAGGCATGCTAAACGCCAAATTTGGATGTACAATGTTGCACCTGAGCTTCCTTCAAACACAGCAGAAAATAAAACCATCCAAGGAAATCAAAAACACACTATGCATAATGGACATAAGGACAATTGAAGATGTGCCCCAACTATATATATATATATATATAAGGTACGACAAGTTCTCTAGGTTAGGGTAGAGGGAGGTTTCGAAAAGTTCAGGATTTACAAAAAAAAAATATCTAAAGAATTGAATGTATGGAAACACACAAAAAAAAATAATCACTTGAAAGTATACACATTACTTAGAATTTTATTTGACGTAAAATGCAGGCCTGGGAACCAACAACAAAGTAAAATGTGATGCAGTATGGATCTTAATGAAAACCCACTGAAGACGAAGAATTCAAAAGACTACAAGTTCTGGGAGATTCAAAATGAGTGATGTCCTTGGCTAAGCCAATTGCCAAAGCAAAAATTTGACTCTTGGGCCCATCATGAACAGAGTATTGGAAATAAAAGATTTCTTTGATGTTATCTCTTTCACTCACATCAACAGATAGTTAAACTGAAAAACAAATTAAAAATATTCAGAGAGTTTAACTCAAAAGTAGATTATCTCAGGGAATCACCACTTACACTGCAGGAAGAAACCTTAATCAGTCAAGAATACAAGGATGACCCTTTGTTCACTAAATCTTCTCTCCTTTTGTTATCCAAGCTGGAATCAAGGTTTTGTCGGAAACAAGAGAATTGTTTGCTGTGGGACCTGCTTAAGGGCTTGCTCTATTTTTTTTGCTGATTAACTGAAGACAGGAATGAAGGGCACTTGAACCCAATCTGCTGGGATGGATGACTGTAATACGTAGACTAAAATAGGACACATAGTGGTTATGAAATTTGATCATGAGCTGTAAGGTTAAGCTGATCTATATTTTGATTTCAAGTAGTGGGGCCAAGATATTTAGAGTTATATTGTTGTTTTCCTATCTGTCATGCATTTCTACAAACAGATAATCAGTGACTATAAAAGATAACTATTTCCATCCATTCATGTATCAAGCATCACATTCTAAGAAATTAATGAGAGTAGTTGCTGGTTTATAAATATTCTCACAAAGCCAACTTTTGCTAGAAGTATCTATCATGCTGCCTTTCCACACAACATCTTGGGTTGTAAAAGGACAATAAGCGTCCTAAGAAAACAAATGGCAGTTATTTTGAAGCAGCTTAACATGAATGCATTTGTACAGGGCTAAAACATTGCAACTACATTGTTGAACATAATCAATTATACCGGTTAGATGCTTTACCAGAAAAAGGTAACCCAAAAAAAAGGACACAAATACTGTATGAATGCACTTCACTTTAATGGCATCAAAATCAACAAGAACAAGTTTTGCATTTCTCGCTAAACAGCTCATTGATAATCTCTAAAATTTGGTTTCTCATCTCTCCAACTGTAGATGCTGTCACTCGGTTCTTCAAGATAGCTTCCCAATCATCACCAGAAATGTTTCCTTCATATGCACATAACTCTTTCACTATGGCTAAGACAAATAAACCACAGTCATGGATTGACCAACTCTTGTAAGATATTTAGGTCGAAATAGCCAAAAAAACCTAGTGGCGTCGCAAACTTCTTTCCATCATACCTATATATGAGCCTAAATAAAAAATTGGACAGGTATTGGCAAGGAACTTCCAGACTTTAATTATCAACCACTTACCCACTTGTAGTTGACCAAGTTGGCCACTCTGTATTTAAGAAATGCCATCCCAACATTCACTGTTGCTTCATCATACAAGGCATCGTTATACTGATTACAGTCTTGCATTTGTAGCTATTATCCAGTATTCATCTGGTCAATTCCCACAGAACTGTAACATTCATTATGAATATACGGGCTACAGAGAATCAAGATTGATCCCTCCAAACATTATATGCAGGTGAGATATATTAACTGTTGGTTGTAGTTCTTCATGTTATACTTTAAGGGCATGATTATTGTTCGATCACTCACAATCTCAACTACATGCGTACCTAAGGCACTATTATGGATGAAATTAAGTTGATACCAATACAACTAGAAATTGGTACAGAAAAGCAAACCATGAAATATTAATTGAACCAACAAGGTCAAGGATGGCTTAGACAAAAGAAAAGGTTCACTCTTGGAATTCTTCATTTGTAAAGACTGTTAGTTGTTCACTTACCAAGCTTGTAAAAATGTAAAGTAAATGTGAGTACAAAGGTCTTATGTTCAAATCCACTATTATTTACCTGTGAACACCTGCGGGGGGTGGCCCTGTTCATCCAGTAGTTATAATGGTAGCTGTTATAGTGGTAGTAGTAGGGTAGGAATCGACCCCATATTACACAAGTATGAGACCGGCACAGTTGCTGATTCATCTAATATTGTTGGCCAAGAATGGAAGTCAAATTGGAATTTCCATATTTTCATTTGACAATGTTATGATCGTCTCTACCCACAAAAGAAATATAGCAAGACACAGGTAAAGATATTAGCGTGTCCCTAGTGATATGGTAACCATAGCAAGATAGGGAACAATTTGAAACAACTTATGTTTCTTGCCAGATGTAAATATTGGATATACAAATATACTATATAGACATACCGACAATTAAGCTAGTGTTATGGTTTTTTTGAAAAGTCAATTTATTCAGAGTGGCATGTTTCAAAATGCTGCAATGACTGGAGTCAACCAGGATGCTAAGAAGGACTGTGATTTATATTCATATATGCTTAGAAAATACTCCATCAAAGCTTGCAACATACCTGGTAGCCACGCCCACACACAATAATTTCTCACGGTTTAGTTACATGTTCACTGTAAATTTTGGAAGCAAATCAGTTACCAGTATCTTTAGTTAACACTCTAATATGACAAAACAGTAGAACATGGGTCAAAGAAAAACAGGACTGACATAAGTACAAAATTGGGATCGATCTCTTTTAAAAGTTACTTTTCCAACATATATGCATTTCACGAATCTGCCCTCTCTTCAGGCTATGCAGAGATATAATATTGGGCTCTTACCATTCACGCTTTCTTTCAGGAAGCTTTTTTGGATCCTTTTGGGAGTGATTTGGAGAGCCCCCGGATCACGGAGACAGTTATGGGCAAAATATAAATGGATAGACTATGATAACTGATTCTTTGTAAGCAGTAAATGCACACCTTCAACAAAATGATAATTTAGATTCCTAATAAGTATGCAGTTGCAATCAAGGCATGAGCTGAAAGCTCTGGCATGGTTGCATGGGCGTACCCAATTCTTAGGATTTTTGGCTTAAAAATGGCCACAAATCATATGAATTCACGTCGACTTTTCTTATGCATTTTAACTTCAATGTACATTTATATCGTAGCTCCTAGACAGAAACAGAAACCCAAAACACCGGATTCGAGATAGCCTGGTTTCATCTCTCCTGGGCCATCATATTCAGGAGCTCTCGAGTTTGAATCCAAGGAAAGAAAGAATGAAAAGGAAAAAGCCAAGAAAACCCCGAACCATAACAGGTTTCGCTGAAACAAGGTTGGATCTACTCACTCACTCGGTGAGAAATTCAGAAACGCACCCAGGCAGACCAAAGTTTTCCCGCCTTCTGGGAAATGTGGCCTATATAGTGCATACCCCAATTTATAGTGCGTATGTGACTACAATCCCGCAGGCTGATGGCACCCTTGAAGCAAAAGTAGTTTTCCCTGAAGGATTACAGCAAGGTGAAAACCGACTCCTGCTATTAACTTAACTACTATAAGTGAATGAACATGTAACGTTGTTTTTTCCACATGCTCTATTTAGCTATTTTGTCAAAAAGAAACCCTTTTGGGAGATTTCAAGAACCACCAGTGAGTTTGATGTAGTATTTCAATACATAGATTTTAAGAGGAAATCCAAGAGTTCCTATTTTCTTATGCATATGCACCTGTGGCTATGCAATTTCTTTAGATAATGTATTTATGTAACCAGTTAACAGAATCTCAATGGCATCAACCATTTTTTCTTGTCAAGTGAACGAAGAGGAAAATTATAGGTAAGTTCATAGAATCTATGCAGATACATGGGTATTATGATTTCACAAGTGTAAAAGTGGATACTTGGACACAATATACAGAACAAAGGGGTATCATAGACCCATGTGCATGTATTCTGATTTCACTGTTCTAAAAGAGGAGACGACAAAGATATACGTAAGAGGAATGCTATGATATTCTCCCCCATTGACACAGGGAGATATGTGCAGTAGTGAAATAGGGACCCAACAAATCAAATTGTCTCTCTACGGAGAAAATTAATCCAGCCAGCCCAGAAAAAGGAGTAGTAAATGCAGCCACAGCCAAAGGGGAGGTTAGACTTAAATTGAGGAATAATCAGGAGTAAAGGGATTTGAATCGACCTTATCATAGTAGCAGTTTGAATAGGATCCTGTGATTTCTCACAACATATTAATATTTATCAATAACAATTTGAGATCGAAGTCGAAAACTCTAATGCGTTCAATTTTACACTTAAACACGTACGGTCTCTATTTCTTTGATCAAACTTGTAGGTATATATATGTATATATATAGCCTCAGAACTGTGATACTTTGCCACAAGTTCTCGTCTTTTATGGCATTATACAAGACTGCAAAATATACCTTAAATAAGGTGACTGTAATTTGATGACCGCTCTTGAGTGATTGTAATTTGACTTTAACAGAAGAGCTACTCTATATTTGCTATGTGAAACCATAAAATCGATTATCCACTGATGTATATGATGCTTCGGATCTCATGGGTGGTTCAGAATTTGGATCTCTTAAATGCTTGAAAATTTTCTTAAATGATGAGACCCTTCATTAACTTTGTCAACGCCCTGGAGTTTGGTCACACATAAATGTGCACAAAATTCTGAGCTTCGGATTGAGGTAGCTCAGAGGCTTTGATTCTCTTCAAGGGCAAATATAGACCTCATCTATTGTGTCCAGAACTGCGCTTTCCTTACCAGGATATTCGGTCATCTTTGGGCTCTAGAATTGGCCCCTCGGTTTTCTAAAATAGGGTTTTATATGATATTTATCTTGATCCACAAAACTGCAGCCTAATCACTGTTTGCAAAAGTCCCCAGAACTGCAAGCTTCTTCATCTAGGAGCTCGGTCCAGATTTTTTTTTTATTTCTATAATATTATTTATTCTGTCAGGAATTTTACAGGCGCATTTAAGTTGAAGCAAAACACTAGCTCTGTCATATCCCTAGGCACTAAGCCATTGGATTGTTGTTGAAACATTTTGACATTCTAATTTTCTGGATTTTCAACTATTTAGTAAGAAATTTGATTATGGAATAGCTATATAGTGGGCTTTGGGTCCAGATTTTGAACCAAAGCTTTGATACCATGTGTAAGGTCCTGATTCCTATTATGAGAGCCTCAATCTATTATACACTAACAGATCTATTTTCCTGCTGATTTAAAAGTAATAAAAGGAGCTTACTGACTTCTTACATAGCTTTAAACATTTAACATCTTATCATTTTATCATAAGCAACATAAATTAAGGTGAGCATTCCATTGATATCAACTTAACAAGAGTAGTCCATGGAAAAATACCTGTTTCAGTGGTTGATGATGATACCTTTGTCTTATAGCTCCAGCTGAATGCTTCTTCTCACCGACCCAACTAGATTTACCTCCCAGCCAACTAGGAAATAAATTCCTAGCCCAGGAAACCTTCACAGGTTCCCTAGCCCTCCATGCCCAAGTCCAACCAGATATAGTGTGTCCTTAAGAAGAATGTGCAAAACCAGATAACAATACTTTCCTCCTCTCAAACCCAAGAAACCTCCATAGGTTCCTAAGGTCTCCAAAAACACAACAAGTCCAAATAATCACAACCAGCCCCCACAATCATAAGCAAGACCCCCAACCTCCCCTTTCTTCCTTCCCCCTTCCCTTTTTATACCCTCCTTCCCTTCTCCATCTCAACCACCTCTCATTAATGTCATTAACTTCTCATCCATCCTTACAGTTGACTTCTCTTTTACCAAGTAAGCTAGGAGTACATTTGGAAATGTGACATGAATATAAAATTGAGAATTTAATGGGAAAGGATCATGTCTTCTCCCAAGTAAATCTGAAAAGTACATTTGGGAATGTGAGGTGAATATATATATATTGATAATTAAATGGAGAGGACTATGTCTTCTCCCAAATAAATGTGAGGGTACATTGGGGAATGTGAGATGTAATTACATGGAGAGGACCATGTCTTGTCCTTAGTAAATGTGAGGGTACATTATGTGAGGGTACATTGGGGAATGTGAGATGTAATTACATGGAGAGGACTATGTCTTCTCCTTAGTAAATGTGAGGGTACATTGGGTAATGTGAAATGAATACATATATTTTGAAATAATGGAAGGAGACCATATCCTACCTAATATTCAATTTGAGAAGGTAAGTGGGGAATTTGAATAATGGAAATCATGAATTTTATATTAGACCAATATTTCTCAATATTTTCATATAATGTAAACATTAACAAAATTTGTAGGATAAGATTTAAGTGGGGCATTACATGTTTTAACAGCGCCTCCCAGGTCATGCCTTTAACTTCTAATTGTTTCTGGACCAAAATCTTTATCAGGTCGTGGTGATATAACTTCTTGTCGGCCTGGTATACCCATTCATCCTGCACACCCTTGGCCATTTTTTCCAAGCTCTTAAGCAAAAAATAGGGGAAATTCATCCTCCATCGGATGTGTCGGGTGGCTTCGAAATGCTGCAACATCCTAAAATGGTACACAAAAGTGTGGGAGTACCTTCCCTCACAGGTTACGAATTTATGTGGGATGAAAAGGAGGTCCTGCCAATAACCTAGATATTAGTGAAGATGATGTGTGGATGAGATTATTTGTCTAAAGACCTGATGGAGAGGCTAGAAAGTGGTTCAAATATTTGACCCCTAAGTCTATAGAAAACATTTAAGCATTAGATGATGTGCTTTTAAAGCGTTGGGGAGATAAGAAAGACCTGATATACTACCATACTGATTTTGGTAACCTGAAAAGGGACAATGGGGAGTCATTGTTTGATTTTAATAAAAGATTCAATCATATGTATAGCAAGATACCAGCTGAAGTGAAGCCTACCCCCACCTCTGCCAAACTCACCTATTCCAATGCCTTTGATTCTAATTTCTGCCTGCTATTAAGAGAAAGAAGATGTGCTTCCCTAGATGAAATGCAAGATGCAGCCTTGGAGGTGGAATCCAATATCATGGCTGTAAAGAAACTCAAAGGACATGCTAATAGATGGAGGCAGAGATGTGAGTCTTCCTCTTCTTCTTCATCTTCAGAACCCAAAATAGAAAAAATGACTAAAATGATAGTCACTGGATGGTGAAATATCCAAACTGAAGGTTGAGCAGAGTTCTGGGAAATCAAGGCTTCCTAATACATTTTCTCCTAGAAATCCAAATCCATTCAGAAGAGCAAATGAAAAATTGCAGGTCATTCAAAGGGGCAAAGAGGCCAGGGAATAACAAAGGGTTAAGATTCCTTTCTAGAAAGTAGTCATGGAGGAGGAGCAGTTTGATGAAGAGGATGAGATTCACTGGATGGAAGATAAGGGAAGTGCTGCCTTTTTGACATTAGCTGCCTATGAGGAGTCATTACTCGGGGACCAGACCAGTCATGAGTGGGACAGAGAAGCTGTTCTATAGACTGAAGACTAGCAAAGATATAACTTGAGATCAAGAACGAGTAATGTCAAAGAGAATCCTGTCCAAAGATCTGCTGTCCCCACAGAGTAGCAGATTAGCAAGCAGAATCGACCGACAGCTGATCCCATCATCCTCAAAACACCGGCTCAAGAGGTAAGAGGCCCTGACAAGACCCCTTCCCCTTTCAGTTTTGAATCAGAAGTCTAGAAGTTAAAAATATTTGTACCTCTGATAAAACTTGTAAAGAGTGAGGTCTTTAAGAAGCCCATCCTTGATGCCCTTGAGCTAAAAGTCACTCAAACATCCAATGACTATGTGAATTTACAAGATGATAAACCTACAGTTGTGCTTAGCCCAATGACTGAACCTACTGATGACAATTCCCCATCATTTTATGTCTCCTTGACCATTCATGACAAAATCCTCCACAAATGTTTGTTCGACATAGGTGCCAGCCATAATCTGATGCCCAAAGTTGTCATGGAAGAGTTAGGCCTTGATATTACCAGACCTTATCATGACTTGTTCTCATGTGATTTGAGGAAGGTGAAATGTCTAGGGTTAATCAAAGACTTACCTATCACCCTAACTCAGCTGCCCATGAAGAGCATGATGATGGATATTGTGGTAGAAGATGTTCCCCCTAAGTTTGGTATGCTACTTTCCAGAGGATGGATTAAGAGGTTGGGTGGGACCTTTCAAAATGACTTGTCCTATGCCACTATATCCCAGATTTTTGAGGAGAAAGTGGAAGACTATACAGGGAAGCCCAGCTGGCCTATATCATCAGTGATGAGAAGAATCCCACTAATCATCCCATTTACGCTATGGACACTGATTTTGGAGCATGTATTCTCCAAATTGAAGAATCCCATAGGGCCTCGGTGCAGCTCAAGAAACTAGTATGCCGGGCCATGGAAGAGGAAGGGGCACAGGCTTGGTATATGTTCTTCGATGGAGCCTATTCAAAGGAAACTACAGGAGAAGGAGTGGTGCTGGTGTCTCCAAAACAAGAAAGTACACATCTGTCTTTCAAGCTGACTTTTCAAGTCACCAACAATATAACAGAATATGAGGCTCTGATATTGGGCTTAAATGCTGCCAAAGACATGGGAATCAGAGACATAAAGGCATTTGGATATGTTTATCTCACATTCAACAAGTGAACAAAACATTCCAAACAAGGCACCTGAGGTTGAAAGCATATAGAGATGAGGTATGGAGACTCAAAGATTCTTTTGATAGATTTTGTATCTCATATATTCCCAGAGTAAAAAATCAGCTTGTTGATTCCCTTGCTGTGTCTGCTAGCATGTTCATCCCTCCCATGCCCCCTAGATTGGCTTATCGAGTCCAGGTAAAATATAGACCATCCTTGCCTGATAATGTTCAACACTAGAAAGTATTTGAGGATGATGATGAAGTAAATAGGTTTCTGCAAGTCATTAATGAATTCTCTGAAATGAAAATTGATCAAGTGAATGAAACCTTGGAGGAATGTCCCTAGCCCTAGCTAAGGAACAGAATTTGCCAAGACAACATTGTAAAGTTGCCTAGAAATCATATACCTAAAGGGATAGTGCCTCTAGAGAAGTTGTTTGACCATAATGATGTGCCTCATAAGATTTCCCAAAAAGAAAATCAGTCTGCAGTCCATAGGCATAACATAGGGAGTCTAGATCATCCAAAGTATATGAATCTATCCACCCATTTGTTTGCTCCCCAAAGTTATGAGTATTGCACCTTAATGAATCAATTTGATGATGTCGTTGCCTGGGAATACAGTGACCTTAAAACTTATGACAAAAATATCATCCAGTATAAGATCCCATTGGAGAAAGACACCATTCCTTTCAAACAGAAGCTGAGGTCCATAAATCCTTTGCTCCTCCCTCTGATTGAAAAAGAAATAAAGAAGTTGTTGGCTGCAAAAATCATAGTGCCTTTGAGGTATTCAAAGTAGGTATCCAACTTGGTAGTGGTGAGGAAGAAAAGTGGAGAAATCAGGGTATGTGTTGATTTCAGGAACCTGAACAAATGCTCTAAGAAAGATAACTATCCCCTGCCCAAGATGGAGCATTTGCTACAGAAAGTCTCGGGAGCTAAAGTTATGTTGTTCCTGGATGGATTTTCAGGGTATAACCAAGTTGCTATACATCCAGATGACCAAGTGTTATCGGGAACACTAGTGTCCATTCAAAGCTGCTAGTCCCACTAAGACGGGTAGCTATCTTAGAAACAAACAAACTAAAGTTACTTATGTTTTCCTTTATGAGAGATAGATGAGAGAGAAGCAGAGAGTACCAACCTCAGTCTTTTGCTAGTCTCCTTGCTTGTTTCCTCTCTCCCTTGATAGAGCTTCCTCCACTCCTTTCTCACTTGTCCCACTTCAAAGAACACCTGTAGAGTCAAGGCAATAGAATACCATCAAAGCATAGAGATCTATAACCATAAACAATGTAGGATCAAATGTACATTAACCATATAAATGCATATACAAATACAAGATTCAAAGATATACAAGCATATGGAGGAAAACTAAAATGACTTTATTGATAGAAGTAGTAGAAGAGAGGATTAAAACCAAGCTGTCTGATCCAGCATCATCCTCCCAGCATGAAATCCCTCTTCACCTCATACAAAGTAAGATCACCCAACAATGTCTTCAAAGAGAAACCAACAACACTTCCTTGCAAGTTACAAAATTCCAGCCCCTAGATCTATAGGATGAGGGATCCATATATAGATGTTTGCAGGAGAGTGAGTCAGCTTCTAGGATTTTGATTAGTGTCATTTCACTGATAGTTCTTGGTTCCACTTGGAGATTTCATGATCTCTTACTCATCCCTGGGCGAATTCAGAGAGGCAAGTGTCATATGAGCAGTTTCTAGAAGATTCTTTGAGTTTCCACCTAGAAAACTGCTTCCGCCATTTGTTTGCTCTCACTCATCGAACCCTACAGAAGGGCTTTCCAATATGCATCACACCCCCCATGTGTAATACGTGAGATGCATCACACCCTATGCATGGAGTAGTCTGTATGGTCTAGTTTTGACTAGTTCTGAGTAGTTTTTCAGGGAGAACTCCTGGGAAATGATGTAATCAGCTGACCTTGTTCCTTTAGGGTATGAGACAACACTTTTAGGGGTTTAGAGTCCCTTGGTTTATGGACATATGTGATTGGGGTTGAAGTGCCCAAATATGTCTATAACAGTTGCCCCCTAAAGCATGAGGTTGTAAATCTTTTGATGTCAGGTGAAATGCTTTATAATGAGGATCTGAGGTTTTTAGAATTGGAAGGTGACCTGTAATAGATACAATAAAATACATTATCTTCACAATATTTTCATGATGTAGCTGAGGCAGGCATTCCCATGCTCAGCTTTATAAATTCATATTCATGTACATAAGACAGACAATTGTCTGTGTGGCAGACTAATGATTCTGGTAGAGCCATCATCCCTTAGCTTGGATGATTATCTGTGCAGCAATGATGTACATTTGATGTTGTTACTCTAAAATATTGTCACCATGATTATTTGCAATCAGTAAGGGTCTATCATCACTTGTACTGTCCTCCTAAGCAAGTCTAAAACCTCAGCTCTTCAAATCAAGCTTTGGAAATGGGAGAAAGACATTAAAAATCAATGTAACTCTGGTTCCGCACTTTCTCTCATGGTCACCTGCGGTCCCGCACCTTCTGTGTACAAAAGCTGTGTACCTACTCGCTCTGTCCCTAACGGTGTAGGTGCGGACCCCTGTGAAAGTCAAAAGGCGCAATTTTTATCTTAAAAAACTCACTTTGGGTTAATTATAGAGTTTTCTAGAAGGCATTTTGACATGGATTGTTCGCTCTGAGATGGTTCATGCATCCCAAAAGAGAAGGAGCTAATCCCTTGACTAAAGGAGCTATCCCTTTGAAGGAGGGCTTTATCCCTTTGAAGGAGGACCTAGTAACTTCCCTCCATTGCACTATAAATACAGGCATTGGGGTGAGGACTAGGGAGGTTAGAAGCTGAACATTTTGAGGGTAAATGCTGGTGAAATTAAGACTCTTTGGTTGAGCTTGAGAGGAGAGATCACATACCTCTTGGTTCCATTGGAGAGTGAGTGAAACTTGTCAAAGTAGAGGAGACATCTTGTTGGACCCTGGGAGGAGCTTGTACAACGTCAAGGCAAAGGTTGTAAAGTTCTTCTTCTTTTGAATTAATACAATCAAACTCATTTTTCTCAACAAGTCTCTTATGTTATTTGTTTCATGGACTCCTTGACTTTCATGTTAAATATGTTTTATGCAATTGGTTTTTTAGGTGCTATTTAATTTGTTTGCCTTGTTTGTGTTTGCAGATTCGCGAAAAGGAGCTCATTTGGATCAAAGGAGCAAGGGCATCCACAAGCTTGCATTGGACCAAAGGTAGGCCCTAAAAACACTTGTTTGCTATTGTTTATTAAAGCATATTTAGAGAAAGATAGTGTCTGGTTGGTTTGCTTGTCGTTAGGTCTTCTTTAGATCCTAGGAAGGTCTATCTTGTCTGCAAGATCAAATCATTCCGTGTGACAAAATGGCGACTCCACTGGGGAATTTGATTGTTTTCCTTATCTATACTTTGACCTGAGAAACTATATTTTTTGTTTCTGTTTTTGACTTGATGATTGTGGGATTGGGTGAATTTAGTTAATTTTGAGTCAATTTTTATTTTTCATAATTTTGGGAGAGGTACGCACCCTCTGAGTTAAGCACAATGCGTACCTGTACGCACTTTTCCTTTGTGCACAGAGCGTGGACGCACCTGTGTAAACAGGTTGCCTCCGTACCCTATCAAAAATTTGAAAAATTTTAAATTTTTCTCTTTTTTATCAGTTTAGAATTTGTTTATATGTTTTAGCCATTGCCCAGACCTGCTTGTTCCCTGTCAAAAACTTTCCTTGGTTTAATTTCATTAGCATTATGGTTTTAGGTGGAATTCCTAGGAATTTTGCTTGTTGGGTTTGTTTTTCGTTTTTGGTTGTGTAGTGGCTCTGAGCTTAGAAGCCGTAGGGACCTCAGATTACCTTGGTGTCTACCAGTCTTCTTATGAGTCTGACCATTTATGAAAACTCCCCTTGTTGAGGAATCCGCTTTGTGTTTTCTCATTTCAAAATTTCAAAAAACTTGTATTTGAAAGTTGGAATTTTCATTTAAAAAAAAAAAAAAAAAACGAAAGATCGGTTGTTTTTTGACTAATTGTGATTCTGCATAAATTAGTCCTTAGCTCACATTTAGCTAAGTAAAACATCCTCAAAAATACTTTTAGTAGGCTTTGACTTCAAGTAGATTTTTATAGTTTGTAGCTCTCAAAGTTAGTCATTTTCATTAGTTTTGAGTGTTTTATTTACAAAATATAAAAAAATCTCTTTTGGAAAAAGTTTGTTTTTTTTTTGTAGTGATTGAGTGCTTTGAAAAGAAAAGGGAAATTTGTGTGAAATATCTAGTTGTCTCGTTTTGAGTGCTTTGGAAAGGAAAAGCTCTTCTTTTAATTTGTTTAATTGAGAAAGATTTGTGTTTACAAAGTATTTGCATTCTCAAACTCTTTCTTAGTATAGAAGTTCATCGAAGAGAAAATATTGTTTAAATCATCTTAGGTGCATCTTTTTAGTGATTTCAAGTCGAGTCTTTACACCACGAGTTTCATCTCTGCCACCTCTTGACTTAAACAACAACCACTAAAATTAACCCTTAAAGTAAAATTCACCTAGTAACATTTTATTTCTAGGGCTCTGATACACCAACTTAGCTTAGGCTAGTGTCTTGGAGTAGGAGAGTAATTAACTCTCCAAGACAGTAAAAAAAAACAAGTAACTGTATCTTGTGGTAGGAAGAAATCCAATTGTTGCATTTATGCTCTGGGAAAGCTCCTCTTAAAGGAGAAGCACGAGATCGTGTCTGAACCAGTGTGGGAATCAATCCTTCCTCATTGGGAACGACGCCAGATATTCACGTATTAAAAACGGTAAACCTCGAATTAACCATTGTCGAGGAGCCTGGGGTCACTTGTTGGTAAACCTTGGATTATGTCAAGGAGCCTTCAAGGGGATTGAGCTTGCTACTCTGCCCTTGCGTGCGTATCGGATCGTAGACTGTTCCCCCAGGTGTATTTGTCTCAATTGGTAACCTTAGTGGCCATATTCTTTAGGATTCTTCCTAAGGTGACAGTGGTGGGAAGATCCCACTGTACCTAGAGCAGACATCTGCTAGACTCACTTGGATTTTCTGGGGGGTTCACTTCACTCGAGATGGTTAAGTGGAGGAACTTGGTCTAGTCTATTCATTAAGCAGGTTGCCGAGGTAACTGTTCCAACCGCCATTTCTGTACTGAATTCTGCGATGTTGGATTTCATCACCAACTAGTGTTTTCGGTCCGGAAAGTTACTGTTTGTATGTGTTTGATCTCTAGATTCTTTAGGCGTGTGATTCAAATTTGTTTGGTTCTTTAGAGGCTTTAGGTGGTTTTCATTGAGATTTTACTTTGTTTGCTTGTGAAGTAGTTAAAAGTTTTTAACTGTGGCTGAATTACCAAGACAGTCCCGTAGACTTCGGGGCCAGTCTCCTGAGTTTGTAACCGTGGCTGATTTATTGAGGAAGTCCCGTAGACTTCGGGGCCAACCTCCTGAAGAAGTCCCGAGCCAACTTGAAGGCTTGAAAGTCCTCCTAACTCTTAGTGGTAGTAAAGTTGGGTCACCTGAAGAAGGAGAGTATTCATTGGTTGTACATCCTGATTACCAAACTCTAGTAACAGGTTATAATCCTGAATCTATTTCGGTTTCCAAACTTGCTGGTAGATTTTCATCTACTAGTGATATAGGTGAAGAACCTGAGATATCTGAACCTGTTACTCCAACATCGGGGTTTGTCTCTCCAACTTCTAGTGGTCCTAATTCACCTAGGGTAGAAAGAGTAATCACCGAAAATCTTCCTTCTGGTTTGATAGCTATTGAAGAACTTGCTCCGGAAGAAGAAGTAGGCATCCCTATCCCTGAAAACCAACCTGTTATTGATCTACGGGAGCGTGAATCAATTTTTTACAGTCCACCTAGAAGTACTACTTGGTATCTTTCTTTGACTAATTATTTGGAAAACCCAGCGTTAATTTTTTCACCACCTCGTGCTCCTTATCATCCTAGAGGTTTTTATACTCCTGTAAATATGTCAGGTCAGTCGTCCATGTTTACTCAATCGCCTGAATCTTTTTTGTACGACAGTCCTTCTGTTCCCTCTGGGTATCAGTCACTTTCTGGTACTTTTTCGGGAGCATCTCCTCAACCCATTGAACAAGGGTTATTCACTGGAAGCAATGGTGCAAAGCCGTTGAGCGTAGAAGACATTCTTATGATGTCAGGTTCTATTCCCAATTCTCAACCTCAAGGTGGCCAGTTACCCCCTGGGGGGCAGCCTCAATTAACGCCTGGGGGGCAACCTCAAGGTACACAATTTGCATCTGGGGGGCAACCCCAAGGACAGTACGTACCTACGGTACAATACGTTCCTCAAGGTCAACCCCAGACTCAATATGTACCCCAAGGTCAACCCCAGTATCAATTTATACCTCAAGGTCAACCCCAGTATCAGTACGTGCCTCAGGGGTATCTACCCCAAGGTCAGTACTCGAACCAAGGTTTCCAACCACCCCAAGGTCAATCTTATGTTCAAGGAACGGGAAATGTACCTTTCAATTATCAATCCTACCCTCAACCCGGTTATGGTCCTCAATATTCTCAACCTGTTATGGGTCAGTACCCTGGAATGAACATAGTGTGGGATCTATCGCAAACTCAACAGGTGTTGCATCTAAGTGTACAGTTGACATCTCAAACTGGACAACCCTTAGTTTCTGGTTCACTCCAGCAACCTGTCCAGTCTAACATTCAAACTTCTGTACCTTCGGTAGTTTCTCAGTCTGGGCCTACTGCACCTCGTACTCCATCTCAAATGACTGCTGCAACTGCCACAACTTATGTTCAATCTACCCCACCTACTTCTGGAGTATCGACAAGTTCGGTTTCTACTGTTCCTGTATCTACTCCTTAGACATCTTTACCACCGTCTGGATCCACGATTCAAACTACTGTTCAGATGCTTGTAGGACAACCTGGTTTAAGTATGGTTGTCACAAGTCAACCTTAATTCACCTATCAACCGTACCAGGGACAGTACCAATTCGGTCCTACTGTCCAGCAGCCATTTTATTAGTATCAACCGTATCCTGGGTACACTTATCAACAACCTCAACAACCCCAGTACGGTCCGGTTAATACTGGTTTTCCAGGAGGATACAATATCCCGAACGCGATTCCTATTACTAGCTATCCCGGATATCCTCCTCGTGGGGCTGGTCTCATGACCCAGAGTTTTAGGGATCCTAATCGGTAGTTATTGTTTATCACAACTTTGGACTTACCTGATTTGTCGTGCCTAACAAATGATCCGATTAATTATCTTTTGTTTTGGCTGCCAATGCCGAATAAGTTGCCCAGTGACATTCCAAAGTTCGAAGGTAAATCTGGAGAGGACCCGTCGAACCATGTGATAACTTACCACCTCTGGTGTGCGTCTAACTCCATCACAGATGATTCGATCCGTCTTAGACTTTTCCAACGCACTCTAATTGGTCTCACGGCCTAGTGGTACATTGAGTTACCGCGAGGCACTTTTTATAATTTTAGTCAGTTAGCTACCTCGTTTTTAACTCATTTTCAGTTGCAGTCAGATATGACAATGGCACGGAATTGTTAACTTCACTAAAACAATCGACATCCACGTACATTTCAGATCATATTCATGAGTGGAGACGTTGACGACGTTTAGTGAAGGTATTTATTCCGGATCAAATCTTGGCTGAGTGGTTTGTAAAATCTTTGTTGCCAAGGATCACTGAAGATGTTGCTAAAGCCAGAGTTTTTACTGAGGAGCAAGTGATTTCTCAAGCACAGTACCTTGACTTGGTCTATACTCAGTCAGGTACGTTACACGAAAAGATCCCTGATCTTCCCAAGTCAAATCAAATCACTGCAGCTCCTTCGGGATCTCATGCCGCTGACGGTATGATTGGTACGGTTAACACTAAAAGTAAGAAGAAGTCTTCCAAGAATTCTTCTCCTATCATAACCTTGCCTGATTCCCCGACAGGAGATTCTTCTGCAGAGGTTTCCGCTGATATTCATGTTGTAGAGTCATCTACAGCTAAATCAAAATCCGGTGGGAAGAAGAAAGGAAAGAAGAAGAATAAAACGGACAAAAGTTCAAAAGAGAAATCTGAAAATGCGGAATCCAATGATGAAAACCGCAAACCTCGTTATCCATGTCTCATTTGTGACGAAGAACATTTTACAAGAGACTGCCCTCATCGAGCAGAGGTTGCGAAGATCGTCAAAGGTTCCCAAACTCCTGCTGTTTTGAAGGATCCATTTCCAAGTCAAGATAGCAAGATGATAGGTTCTTCCTCGAGTGCCAATGAAGAACCCATATTGATGATGTCCCATGTAAGGATTGCGACTCGATCGCAAGATTATGGCAGTAAAATTCCTGTTGATGGTAAAGAAGCAGAGTCTTCTCATTCTAATCCATCAACCTTAGCTCCCGGTTCCGATCCACTACAGATCGAAAAACCTAATCCAGACTTAGTAATCAAACCGCCCGCCAAGGGTATACTTCGAAAGTCAGCTTTCAATCCACATGCGAGAGCAGCTCAGAATTATAACATTGTTGAGGATTTAGCTGTTTCACCCTCAGCAATGTCGGCTTTGGAAGTGCTGCAATCATGCCCAGCATAGCATAAATTACTTTTGTCAGCTATAGGAGTTGTTGATGTTCAGGACCCGAACCTAATAGTCTTTGATCTAGAAAATAGTACACCGCGTTTTCCTCATCAAATGGCTTTCCAGATCCCAGTGATAGTAAAAAACAGGCCTATTCATCGGACTGTAATTGATGAGGGAGCCTCAACATGTATTATGTCGATACAGTGTTGGAGATCGCTTGGTTCTCCTTCACTAAATCAATCCCCGACAATTCTTAAGGCCTTTGATGGCCGTGGGTTTCATCCTTTTGGCATTCTACAGGATTTGCCTATAGGGGTTGAAGGAAAAACCGTTAGTCTAGATGTGGAGGTGGTTGATGCCCCTCTAGACTACAACCTTCTCTTGGGTCAAAGTTGGTCTTACGCTATGACAGCGGTCGTTTCATCGGTCTTTCGAGTAATAAATTTTCCACATAATGGAAAGATCATAACAATAGACCAGCTAGCTTACTTTTCATCCGACCCAGCCTCTTCGGAGAGTATTCATCATGTCGGTAAATCGACTATCCCATATAAGGATGTTGGAGTAGGATTAGTTAAAGATGCCGGTTTACTGGGAACTTTTCCTTTTCCTCTAATCAACGCATCATCTTCATTTGCAACCATTCATATGATTACATCAGACACCATTTCTTATGACGATCCTTGGATCGTTCCTTCTGAATCTGAAATGGACTCATTTGGTAATTCCATGCCTTTGAGTCCATATGAAATTGCCTATGAAGCCGTGCAGTCTTTTGCCGACCCGTGTTCAACCGAAAATGACTTAATGAATGTGGTCCGTGAGGAATCACTTTTCACATCAACCTCGGATTTAACTACGTTTTCTGAACTTGTTCACTATGATGAGAAAATTCGTGAAATCTTATGTGTAGATGATTTACCATGGGAAGATCTCCATCACAGATCTTCGTTTTTACCTAAGGATGATCGTCTTGAAAATGATTTCTCATCAATCTTTACGACTGAATATGTCAAGGAACCTCAGAATCCAATGAAACATCCCGATTTAGAGTTAAATTTGGGAAACATCTCTCGAACTATCCCCATTGACATTTCGGTTAAGCTCGGAATTGTTGAGAACATTCATATAGGTGCCTCGTGTACAGATGACGAAATTCAATTATATAAGGCCCTATTTCAAGAATTCCGCGACGTGTTTGCCTGGTCCTATGAGGAAATGTCAGGAATTGATCCCGCGATTGTTGTTCATGAGATCAAGACTTACCCGGACGCTAAACCCGTCCAGCAATGTTTGCGTCAGATTCACCCACGAAAAGCTGCTGCAATTAAAGCACAAGTTGAGAAACTGTTGAAAGCAGGTTTCATTTATCCGATCCCGTTAACGGATTGGGTATCGAATATTGTTCCGGTTAACAAAAAACAGGGGAAAATAAGAATATGCATCGACTATAGGGACATTAATCAAGCCTGTCCAAAGGACAAATACCCAACTCCCTATATCGATCAAATCATTGATGATTGTGCCGGCAGCGAAATATTTTCCTTTATGGACTGTTTTTCCGGATACAATCAAATCAATATTCTACCTGCCGATCAACCAAAAATGGCTTTCATTTGTCCATGGGGGACATTTGCTTATTGCAAATTACCTTTTGGGCTTAAGAATGCCGGAGCAACTTTTTAGAGGGCGATGTCTTATGAGTTTCATGACATCAAGCACATTGTTCAACCCTATCTCGATGACTTGCCGGCTCATTCATTACATCGAGCTAATCACCTCGTCCATTTACGAGCAATCTTTATGAGGTGTAGGCATTATCGTATTCGGTTGAACCCACACAAATGTGTCTTCTATATAGAAACGGGTCGATTGCTGGGATTTGTAGTTTCGAAAGCTGGCATTCGCGTTGATCCCTCGAAGGTCGAAGCTATTATCAATTTGCCTCCTCCTTCGAGTCTTCGCCAACTCCAAAGTTTGCAGGGGAAAGCAAACTTTTTACGCCTATTCATTCCTAACTACGCCGAGGTTACAAAGGGTTTTACACGGTTGTTGAAACAAAATACTCAATTCTCTTGGGATGAGATAGCTCAGAAATCTTTTGATGCACTCAAACACGCGTTGACCCATGCACCGTTGTTGCATCCGCCCAACTACAACCAGGATTACTTCTTGTATCTCGCCGCCTCCCATTCCACCATTAGAATGGTCTTAGTTCAGGAAGATGAATTTGGAACGAAACATGTGATATATTACCTTAGTCGAACATTAAATCCAACTGAGCTAAAATACTCACATGTGGAGAAATTGGCATTGGCAGCCGTTCAAGCTGTCCAACGTTTTCGTCACTACATTTTACTACGTAAAACTACGGTAATTTTGGATTGCAATCCTATGATCTACATTTTGACCAAACAATTGGTAGGGGGCAAGTACTCTAAATGGATCGTTATCCTGCAGGAGTTCGACTTGGAGTTTGAGAAATCTAAGTCTAAGAAATCTTTAGCTTTTGCAGAATTAATGTGTGACTTCCCGCGTGCTGACACGGAAACTGTGGCAGAGGAGCCCATTGCGGACGAATCTTTGCTTCTAATCAGCACTTTAGATCCGTGGTATGGGGATATCATCATCTATCTCCAGACCCAATCCTTTCGGCCAGAAATTTCAAGGTCGGAACGTCGGAAAATTCGATTCCAGTCCCAACAATTCAAAATTATTGGAGATACTCTTTACCGCCGTGGGGTGGACTCTATTTTTCGACGTTGCTTAACTCACAAAGAGGCTGAGAGGGTTCTAAATGACTGTCACTCTGGAGCGTGTGGCGGTCATATGTCTGGGTATGCCACAGCCCAAAAGATATTGCGCGCTGGCTATTTCTGGCCGTCCTTGTTTAAAGATTGTATTATTGCGGTTCGAAAATGCCACAACTGCCAGATTTTTGATCGTAAGATGCGCGCTCCACCTGATCCTCTCCACCCTATAATTGCCGTTGGTCCTTTTTCCAAATGGGGTATCGATTTTATTACATGTAACCCTCACTCGGCCGGGGGGCATGCGTATATCATCCTTGCGGTAGATTATTTTACTAAGTGGGCCGAGGCGATGCCTACATTCGAGGTAGACGGAAAGACAGTTGCAATTTTCATGTTCAATCATATAATTTCTAGGTTTGGTGTCCCACAAGTGATAATCACTGATCATGGGCGTCATTTTCGAAACGTTATGATGACCGAACTTACAGGCCAGCTTGGTTTACGTCACGATAGTTCAACTCCTTATTATCCACAAGCGAATGGTCTGGTTGAAACCATCAACAAAGTTTTAGTTATCATGATCCGACGAATCATTGGGATTCATCGGTCGAATTGGCACAACATGCTATTTTCAGCACTTTGGGCATACCGAACTTCAGTAAAAACATCAACAGGGTTCACTCCTTTCCAACTAGTCTATGGTTTGGAAGCTGTGTTACCCATTGAGTGCGAAATCCCGTCATTGCAAATGACCATCGAGTTACTTCCAGCTACTTCCGAAGAGGAAAAGCGTTTGTTATACTTAGCTCAATTAGATGAGAATCGACGTGATGCTACATTGGCGATCGAGACTCACGCAAAACATATGAAAGCTCAGTATGATCGGAATGTGACCCCTCGAAATTTTTCGGTAGGAGACCTAGTGTTATTGTATGATCAAGCTAATGATAAATTAGGTGCTGGGAAATTCGTTCCTATGTGGCATGGTCCCTATATTGTTAAGCGAAAGCTAGCAAAAGGGGCCTATGAATTGGTAGACTTTGATGGGGACTCTTTGGGTAAACCCAGAAATGGCCTTTACTTGAAGAGGTACTATGCTTAAAAGAATGGGGTATGGAGATTTTTAGTTAGGATAGTTTTTCTTTCTAGCTGGTGTGTTTTAGTTTAAAAAAAAGTGTGCTTAACTTAGAGAGTGTTTTTTCGTCATTATTCCTACTTATCTTGGTTTTACTCTTGATATTGCAGATGTCGATGCCTCTCCAAACATACATTGGATTTGCTGATGGTGCTTGTCGTAATACACGGAACATCTCTTCTGCAGCTTGGGTTATCTATTTGCCCTCTGACGAGTTAGTTTCTATGCATGGGGTAAGCCTCGGTCAAACAACAAACAACATTGCAGAGTACAGTGCAGTGATTGAGTTATTGTCTGAATCTATTTCATTTGGGATTCGGAGTTTGATAGTGAGGTTAGATTCTGAACCCGTTGTGTTACAACTTAATAGAGTGTATGCCATTAGAAATCCAGTGTTATTAAGATTATTTTTGAGAGTGCGTCTCTTGGAACGTGAGTTTGATTATATTGAATATCAGCATATTCCAAGGTCTTTAAATACATTAGCAGATGCAATTGCTTCTCGAATGTTAAATAGACATTTGCAATAATCATACATGTAAATTTAAAACCATTCCATAACATGATTTACAAGATAAGCTGGTAATAGTGATATATATATAGGAGTGTGTCAAAAAATACATCGTCTTCGATCATAGGTTGAAAAACACCTTATGATCGGCAAAAATGATAAGTACAAAAAACAAAAATGTCACATGTGCCCACAAAAGGCGATCATCCTATCACTGGTGATGATCTCTATAAGAAACCACTGCCCGGGCCACCTTGCAAAGGAACCTCCTAAAAGGTCCTGGGACTCCAATCACATAGCACTGAAGTCGACGAGGAATGTCGTCTATAGTGGTCTCAGGAATATCCCCTGTCAAGCGCTCAAGATGACCCTCCAACTCGGCCAAAACCTCTGTTGATTCATCCTGTGGGGCTGGCACGGGTGCAACTGGTTGCCTCCTCTCAAAAGGCCGGAGAGCGGCTGGTCGCTGTGGACCCACATCTGCATTTGAAATTTTTACTATCAGTTTTGAGACGATGGAAAAAAAAAAAAAAAAAATTAAAATAGGAAAAGTTGAAAAGGATTTTACCTGACTCGTCCCACTGCTCTCCTGGTGGAAGAGCCATGTCTGGGTCACCACAGAAATCTATCCCAGCGTAAGGGAAGTCCTGAATGGAAAAGACCCGACTTTCCAACCATTGGAAATACTCAGGTTTGAACCGAGCAACTTCTGTCCTCTCGTCCGGGTGACGGGCCATGACTGCGAGCCATCGCATCAGTTTGGGCTCTCGAGGAAGCCCAGCTCCAATAGTAAGGTGTTGTGGGATCAGCATAGGAACCCTCTCCAGGCCAAAACTCACGACCAAAGCCCCATAATCAAAGGTCTTTAGTTGTCCGCTCTTGGCCCTGGTCAGTTGGCCTTTCACATTGGCCAGCACAGCATTGCACCAGTTGAATATGGTGCCTCGAGAGCAATCAACTGCCATACGCATCTGGGATCCGGTGGCAATATGTAATGCAGTAGCTTCGCAAAGTCTGGTGACAGTAAACGCAATCACCATGAGCTCAGGACGGGATATGGTCTTTATGTCTATCCCTTTGTCTTTAGCCTGGCTGTTGCAGTACTCTAGCCGGAGGCTATCGACAGACTGGCCACCTGGCCTAGTCCCATATAGAGTCAAGTATTCGCCTCTCTTAGGAAAACTAGTCAAGAAATAAATGTCTGCCGACTCGATTTCGAGCC
Organism: Pinus tabuliformis; assembly: GCA_031772625.1. Taxonomy (NCBI): domain Eukaryota; kingdom Viridiplantae; phylum Streptophyta; class Pinopsida; order Pinales; family Pinaceae; genus Pinus; species Pinus tabuliformis. Next base: position 1,072,650,825 of record CM062816.1, read on the forward strand.
GGTGCCCGCCAATGAAAAAACACTGGTCCTGTATGCTCCATCTGTCAACCAGCCACTGTAAGAAATCCACCTGAGCCCTCATGCCAGGAATGGTCCAGAATTTGTATAGTCCGCATGCCCTCAAAGCATCAAGTGAAGGTTGATGATTCCATGCAGCAGTATCCACGTCCTCATGCTTTCGTTCACGCCAATCTAGCATGATATACTCTCTGCATCAAGTATAAAGATTAATTAAATTGCTAGAAAACATTTTGATTGGTCCATTTTTGAGAATTTTTGGGTTCAAAACCCTTGCGGCAGGGTACACACCCTCCGAGTTAGACACAGTGCGTGGGTCCGCACTTTGTCTACATGGAAGGTGCGGACCCCGAGCTTTTTCCCAATAGAGAAAAAGTCGGGGTCCGCGGGTCCGCAATGGTAAACCTGCGGACCCCCGCGCGCGGGTTTTGCGCCTAAAAACCCTCCCAAAAAATGAAATGAAGGACTAAATCAAAAAACTAAATGGTTGAAAATGAAGAGTAGGATGATGTGGATTACCTGGAGAAGATGGCGCTCGATTCCGACGGTTGGATTTTCCACAATCTTCACGGGAAGTTTTCTAAACAAAAGCACTATTTTCTCACCCAAACTCGAACGGTAAAAATGAATTGACAAAGGCCCTTTTTATAAGTTTTTTGAGTAAATAAATCACAAATTTGTTTATGTTTCACTTTGAAAAGGTATTTTTCAAAGCTTTTATCCATTTCAAACAGGTATGAGTAATGTTTGTGTTTTTGTGCAGAATAAAGGATTATTCAGGCGAAATCTATCATTTTCAACAAAAAAAACAAGTAGAGTCATCTTTAAGCCCTTTTCTGACTCCTACAATATGAAAAGATTGCCGAGCATTTCTTTTACACTCGTTAAAACGGAATTAAAAGACGGTCCACTTACAGCTCTTTTCTGACCGTAAAAATACGAAAAGGTTTCCGGATTTTTGTCGTTTCAAATTCGATATTGGTTATAAAACGACGTGTCGTTGATCGCTTTTTTACTTTTCGGATCGGTGACACTAATAATGAAAAGTACTCCTTGGTTGTAAAAGATCAAGCGGTTCTCTCAAGTATTATTTTATACTTTTTCGGGCTTGGGAGACACAAATTTATGAAAAAGGTCAACCCTGGAGTCTTCTTAAGTTTTTTCAGACTCTCTAAAATTGAAAAACGCCGAGTTTCTCCTATACTGGACTCGTTAAAATTTCACAGTAAAGGACCTGTTCAATTACAAATAGGAACGAACCACTCCTTCTTAGGGTTCGAATTTAGACTAAGTTGGACTCATCCGAAGGATGAGCTTATAATCAAGCAAATGTTATCCTCCTCAAGCTTGTCAAAAATAAAGAGGTACTTGCCAGAAATGGTGGGGGAAAAGAGAGGAAAATGGGTCTGTTTGTCATACTTTGTAACCACTCTTGAACATGACACTTTTATTCACCTAGGTTGGGAAATCCTTTGCCTAACAGTTGATCAAACCACATTGAAAGTCTTCAGCCGGTTTCTGGGTATTAACTTTGGGTCAATTGTCACCAAGCCATCTATCGTGTCGTTATGTGTTCAAGAGGTCACTGCCAATAAGCCATTCATATGTAAAAATATTTGTCATCCATCTTGACCATCCCTGAGTCAGTCCTTGCAACTAAATTTCTTCAACTTGATCTATGATTTCGTGTGGTGGGCTTGCCTACGACGGATCGCTTTCTATTGACATCAGCTCATTATCTAGAAAGATGATCTAAGAATCGTCAGTACCTTGAGATCTGCATGCCTCAATGGCAGGTTTCTCGCCTTTGACGACAGTTTACATCATTGACTTTCGATCGAAGGATTCCGTGATATGTTCGACATCAACACATTTACTCACATCTCATGGATTGTACTAGGTACTTTGAGAGGCATTGACATCACTGGTGGTTTCTCTCACACTTGTTAACAGTTTACATCATTGACTGGTAATCAAGTGGTTTCTACCATGTTTGACATCAACACATTTATTCGCATGGATAGAATCGTACTTTTTCGGGAAGTAGAAATGAAGACCCTGGATCTAGTTTCTACCATCCAGGCTGCGAGGAATTTTGTATTCATTGTATTGTGGACTATTCATAAACAGATGGCTGCGTCCATACTGTGTTCACATGAGTCTATACTTGTGATGTTTTACAATATCATTCCTATATCAGAGCAGTAGATAGTTTTCTAGTTAGTTTTGATCTGAGTATGGGAATGCCTACCTCAGCGATGATATGATCTCATATATATATCTTGCATTGAATGTTTTTACAGGTTTCGACCGGGCTCTCCACAAAATGATCCTCGAAATGATAAAGTACTTCACTCTTCCTATATGATAAATGAAATCCTAATATACTACAGACTTCGCACTTTAGGGGGAAATCTGTTACACTAAAATATCGTCACCATGATTATTTGCAGTCAGTATGGGTCTATCATCACTTGTACTGTCCTCCTAAGCAAGTCTAAAACCTCAGCTCTTCAAATCAAGCTTTGGAAATGGGAGAAAGACATTAAAAATCAATGTAACTCTGGTTCTGCACCTTCTCTCATGGTCACCTGCGGTCCCACACCTTCTGTGTACAAAAGCTGCGTACCTACCCGCTCTGTCCCTAACGGTGTAGGTGCGGACCCCTGTGAAAGTCAAAAGGCACAAGTTTTATCTTAAAAAACTCACTTTGGGTTAATTCTAGAGTTTTCTAGAAGGAATTTTGACGTGGATTGTTCGCTATGAGGTGGTTCATGCATCCCAAAAGAGAAGGAGATAATCCCTTGACTAAATGAGTTATCCCTTTGAAGGAGGGCTTTATCCCTTTGAAGGAGGACCTAGTAACTTCCCTCCATTGCACTATAAATACATGCATTGGGGTGAGGACTAGGGAGGTTAAAAGCTGAACATTTTGAGGGTAAATGCTGGTGAAATTAAGACTCTTCGGTTGAGCTTGAGAGGAGAGATCACATACCTCATGGTTCCATTGGAGAGTGAGTGAAACTTGTCAAAGTAGAGGAGACAGCTTGTTGGACCCTGGGAGGAGCTTGTACAGCGTCAAGGCAAAGGTTGTAAAGTTCTTCTTCTTTTGAATTAATACAATCAAACTCATTTTTCTCAACAAGTATCTTATGTTATTTGTTTCATGGACTCAACTTTCATGTTAAATATGTTTTATGCAATTGGTTTTTCAGGTGCTATTTAATTTGTTTGCCTTGTTTGTGTTTGCAGATTCGCGAAAAGGAGCTCATTTGGATAAAAGGAGCGAGGGCATCCACAATCTTGCGTTGGACCAAAGGTAGGCCCTAAAAACACTTGTTTGCTATTGTTTATTAAAGCATATTTAGAGAAAGATAGTGTCTGGTTGGTTTGCTTGTCGTTAGTTCTTCTTTAGATCCTAGGAAGGTCTATCTTATCCGCAAGATCGACTCATTCCGTGTGACAGATGTCTTTATTATCCTGAATATATCGCAGCCTAGATGGATGAGACTAGATCTAGGGTCTTCAAACTCGTTCAATCTTCGCTCGAAGTACAAGTCGATCCATGTGAAAATATGTTCTGATTTCGAACATGGAAAGACATCGCTTGATTACCAGCCAATGATGTAAGCTGTTAACAGGCGTGAGAGGAATCACCGATAATGATAATGACCCTCAAGGTACTGTAGTACAATTCACGTGGTGTGAATACATGAGTTGATGTCGAACACCACGCAAAATCTTTCGGTCGAAGGCCATTGATGTAAACCTGTTTCCGGAAGTGAGAAACTTGCCATTGAGGCATGCAAACTTCAAAGTACTAAAAGGGTTGTTCCTAAGTCAACTTCTTGGATAATGAGATGATGTAAACAAAAAGTGGCCCATCATAGGAGGGCCTTAATGAATCCCACATCTACGACACAAAATGGAGCAAATGATTTTGTGGAGGTGAAAATGATTTGATGATATAAGGTTCAGGGTGGCGGTCATGAAAAATGGAGAGTGAAGGTATTGCAGTAGATGAGGTGTTAGCTAGGTTGGTGAATTCTCTGAGCGACTTCTCTTGAACATATCGGTGACACTAAAATGGATTGGTAGCATTAACCCCAAAATGGATGGTACGATGGACCAATGGTGATATGACCGGTGAACGGAATAACCCAACCCGACTCAATCGTGGTGACGGAGTGAAAGTGTCATGTTCAAGAGCGACCTGCTACCAATGGAGCTATTCAAGTTTTCTCCCCTTTTTCCCCAGTCATTGCTAACCAGTACCTCTTTATTTTTGTCAAGCTTGAGGAGGATAACATATGCTTGTTCTATAATTTGTCCTTCGAGCAAGCCTGTCGCTATGTTTTAATGAGCCTAGCGATAGTGAAACGCGTTCTTGTTTGCATGGACAAGTTTGTAGCTATTGTTTTAACAAGTTTCACGACAAAGATAACTCGGTCCTTTTCAATTTTAGAGAGTCTAAAAAGAGACATAAAGGCAACTCCAGTAGTCCTTTTTCATAATGTAATCCCTTAAGTCTGAAAAAGTAAAAAATAATATGAAAGGGATGACTTTTCGATAGTTTTAATGAGCCGAACAAGACAAGCGCTTGATCTTTTTGTGTAATAATCCCTCAGGTCCAAAAAGATTAAAATCTAGAGGAGGGATGGCACTTCCAATCGCTTTAACAAGCTGGAGAGGCCAATTGCTCGGCAATATTTTCATATTTTACGAGTCAGATGAAAAGAGCTTAAAGGAGACTCGTTTTTTGAGGAATGAGTGATGTTTTTGGATAGCAACTGGTTCCGGGTAAGGTTTGGAACTTGTCAATCACGGTAGTGTAAAGAAGGTGGCTAATAGAATCACTCATCGCAACTATTCCTCAAAAGGGTAAAAAATCAAATGGAGGTGTATAATCAGCTAAAAAAGAGTGGATGTGATGGTAAGAACACGAACAAGGTTTAAACGCTGATAATTATGCGATCGCAATGGTTATTTACTGAAGGTAGGTTCATTTTTTAATGAGCTTAAACTCTGGGGGAACATTTGCTCATTTCTAGGTTTATTTTTTAACGAGCCTGAACTTCATGTAAAACTGCTCGTGGCTAGGTTTATTTTTTAATGAGCTTGAACTTTGCGTAAAACTACTCGTGCCAGTCGTATAATAAGGATGTCTCATCAATAAGTTCATTTTTTAGGGAGCTTGCCCCATTCAAAACTTTGCTCTGGAGCCTTTCGTTATGCAAGCTAGGAACGACCAACCTACAAGTTTAAAGGGTTAAGAGCCTACAAACTAAGAAAATAAAAGGTCGCTTTTCACTTGCATGCAAAAAGGTTTGCATGCCCCCAGGTACAAGTAGAGTTTCCAGGTTACCATATGGAATTTCTTGCATTAGCAAGGTTGTTCTATCTGCATAGTAGACAAAACACTTCCTTGGCGATGTCCATCAAAATGGACAAAAGTGATTGTTGTCAGTCCTAATCACATAACCTTTGACGGGGGAATCCTTTTCCAGTCCAAATCCATTTTCCTAAATGGACAGAGCTATCAGAATAGTCATATTCCTACGCGAAAACCTACCTTATACCTAGGATTTTTCTATCGAAGTAGACCAGGGCGCATGCCTCCTGGGTTTCAGTCAAAATCACCGAATCACTCGCGCTCATTAGGTGGACGGACTGGAGATTGATGAGAAATTCCTTGAGTAAAAGACCAGTTAGGGATGGCATTTGACTAATAGCTGTGTTTGAACCAGGGAATGAAAGCTGGTCTATGAGCTGAACCACTCTGCCTTCATGTGCAAAACACATCACTCGAAAGAGTGAGGAAACAATAGCTCCCTTGCTATAAATGTAGTCACACCCAAGGAGTAGATTGTAATCTAGACTTCCTTGGACTACCATTACATTTAGATGAACGATTTTCATTCTCAAAGTTATAGGCAAACTTGGAAGAATCCCTAACAGTCGACTAGTTCCTTTGTTGAAGCCTGTCAGATTTTGAATCTTAGGCAGAAGCGATGGTGAACCAAGTGCTTTCCAAGTAGTTGAGGAAAGGATACTCACAGAAGCCCCTTCATCTATGATAGTACCAACCATGATCATTTTTTAAGCTTGTACTATGATTCAGAATGGTACATTAGATGGTAGGCAGGGTCTGCCTAGTAGATTCCAATCGAAGGAAACGACTAGGTTGCTTGGAGGTGAGACCGAATAAACGGCCGGATAAATCTCTGACGAAATTCCTTCCTTTGGTAAAGGAACGGGTAGATTTCCCCCATGTTCATCAGATTCCGTGTTAATGAAAAGAATTTGAACGATGTCATTCTCATTCTCTTTGGTGATAGTATCATTTGAAGGTGGGCCCTCTGAAAACAAGATTGGGTCGACTACCGTCTCGACCTATTGACTTTGGTCCGGTGTGGACTCAGAGGGTCTATCTTCAATTATAGGTGCTTCGACCCACAACAACAGTGTGTCAGTCAGACTTTCAACGAGCGAGGGACTCAGAAAGAATTTCTTGTATCCAACAGGAAGTCGCTGCGGTGAAGCAGGACAGTTATCCAAGACTCTTTTAGCTTCGTCTAGGAAAGGACAATGGTGGAGGACATGAACGCCTTCACACAATATACAAGGAAATTTAGATCTTCCTTTCTTTCCATTTGCTTCGTTTTCACTAGTTGATGGTGTGCTATCAACATGATCGTCAGAGGTTGAAGACACCAGACAAGTAGGGACACTAGTCCCTCAGGATTTGTGGGATACAGGGACAATCTCGATGATAGTGGTCTCCCTTACAAATGACACATGGAGATTTAGGTTTGGAAGGTGCGGTGTGTAGATTTTCGCTAGATGATGCACGGTTGGCCCCTTTTGTTGTTGGATTCTTCTTCTTCTTCTTAGTTACTTGGTTTTTAGTGTTACTAGCTTCACCAAGCGAAGAGGAAGAAGGAGAGCGAGAAACAAATGAAGTAGAAGGTGGGGGAGAAATTTCAGTATCATCAGGTCGCTGATTTGATTGTTCAGGAATTGCGGTGTTTTGAATGACAGAGGTCGAGAAAATCCATACTGGCAGGCCAATTGTGAGTCCTTGGAAGGGACAATGTAGCCATGTGTGGAGCACCAACATCCCCCCAAGAGGAGAAGGGACTAGGATTCCCCTGAAGGGAAAATCCTTGATTGGGAGACTCCATTTTCTCAACCTAAGACCAACGATGGAACAATGACGTTATTCCTATTAAAATAAATTTTATGACGCTTTGACACAACTTGCTTTTTCAATTTTTAAGAGTCGAGAAAAAGCTAAAGATGACTCTAGTTGCCTTTGATTTTTAATGAACCTAAAGTGACAAGTGCTCAGATGGACCTTTTCTTTTAAGGAGTCTGAAAAGGAACAAAAATGACTACTCTGGAAATCTAGATAGAGGGATTACCAAACCAATCGCAAAATTTCAGAATAATTTTTACAGTACGGTAGTTAATCTTCCCGAATGCTGTGTTTAGTGCATTGTGATCGATAGGGCGGCAGACACGACTTCCTAAGGATAAAGGATGTAGCCTATTGTGGTCTCCCAATATTTACTCGACGATACGTGGGAGCACAAGTTCGTAATGGCACTTGTCGTCTCAAAGAGGGGGAATCACCCAACCTACGATGAAAGTGATATTACCAGGATTTACGACGCCGGAATACGTCTCTAGCCTAGACTTTTAAATGTTGTGCGTTAGGTTCCAAAGCGTTTTTATGTTCATTGAGGTTTATTTTACAGTTGATATTTCTTAAGAAGTTTTCTTTTAAGGTTCACCGCGTGATGTAGATATACAATTCCTAAATATGCAATCTAAGATGATAAACAGTCGTTTACTTTCTTTTTGCAATGAAAATCCTAGCTACTAAGGAAAGAGAGATGAAATTCTTTCAACATAGAGCAGAGAGCACACACTAAATGCACTTTTCCTAAATCAATTTCATCATGTAGTCTAAATGAAAATGCACATGCATGTATTGTTTTTCAGTTTCCTTAATGTGAGAATGACAAAAGAAAACTAAGTATACATCTAAATTATCTTCTTTCAAAGCGACAGTACTAACAATTTTCTTTTCAAAAAGGAAAGGAAGGCTAAGACGACACTTTGCGATTTCAAATGTAAAATTGCTTTTGACACTTGAAATACTATTAATTCAAATCAAATACAATGGCAAAAGTGTAATCAACTATCTAAAAGAGGAATGCTTTACAACACTCTTTTTCTTGACTGAAAACAACACTTGCGACACTTTCAAATAAAAAGACGACAGTTCCATTAAGCTACTATTTGCAAAGGAGAACTGTAAATGATGAAAAATACATAAAAAACATTCACAATTTCTTCTGATGGAGGTTGAATAATGCAAAGGAAGATGGTTTCAACAGTGATATACTAATCATAGACAACAAAACTACTGAATAAAGCTGAAGACAATGAAGAAAAAACCAAAATCTGGAGGCAGAAATAGTCTCATTCAATCATCGCACCTATAACACAGGGAAACATGGATGCATCTCACCTGCAACACATGGGAGGTGCGATGCATCTAGATTGCCTAGAAGAGATAGTGCGATTGTCCAGGGATGAGATTGAGCTTGGTTTTCACTCATAGTTTACAGCTAATTTCAGGAGTTTAGGCTGAGCTAATGATTGTCAGTAAAGACAAAGTATAGGGGATGATCTAATGAGGTTATTTGAGCTACCACCAGGGCACTTAGGATGTTTGTAAGCTAGATGTTTATTTCATAAACCAACCCAGAGATTGACTAAAGCAGCGTTGATCTACTTTGCAGTTGCATAGCAAAAGCAGTTCAAAGGCTAGCTGGCATAACTTCAGGCTCCGTTTGTGGTTTATAAAGAAAACAATAGTAACAAAACAAACAAACTATTCGCTCCCCAGTGGAGTCACCATTTTGTTATCGGGAAAGCTAGTGTCCATTCAGAGCTACTAGTCCCACTAAGACGGGTAGCTATCTTAGAAACAAACAAACTAAAGTTACTTATGTTTTCCTTTATAAGAGATAGATGAGAGAGAAACAGAGAGTACCAACCTCAGTCTTTCTCTAGTCTCCTTGCTCGTTTCCTCTCTCCCTTGATAGAGCTTTCGCCACTCCTTTCTCACTTGTCCCGCTTCAAATAACACCTGTAGAGTCAAGGCAGCAAAATACCATCAAAGCATAGATATCTATAACCATAAAAAATGTAGGATCAGATGTAAATTAACCATATAAATGCATATACAAATACAAGATTCAGAGATATACAAGCATATGGAGGAAAACTCAAATAACTTTATTGATAGTAGTAGAAGAGAGGATTACAACCAAGCATTCTGATCCAGCATCATCCTCCCAGCATGAAAGCCCTCTTCACCTCTTACAAAGTAAGATCACCCAACAATGTCTTCAAAGAGAAACCAACAACACTTCCTTACAAGTTACAAAATTCTAGCCCCTGGATCTCTAGGATGAGGGATCCATATATAGATGTTTGTAGGAGAGTGAGTCAGCTTCTAGGATTTTGATTAGTGTCATTTCACTGATAGTTCTTGGTTCCACTTGGAGATTTCATGATCTCTTACTCATCCCTGGGCGAATTCAGAGAGGCAAGTGTCATATGAGCAGTTTCTAGAAGATTCTTTGAGTTTCCACCTAGCAAACTACTTCTGCCATTTGTTTGCTCTCACTCATTGCACCCTATAGAAGGGCTTTCCAGTATGCATTGCACCCCCCGTGTGTAATAGGTGAGATGCATCGCACCCTATGCATGGAGCAGTCTTTATGGTCTAGTTTTAACCAATTCTGAGTAGTTTTTCAGGGAGAAATTCTGGGAAATGAAGTAATGAGTTGACCTTGTTCCTTTAGTGTATGAAACAACACTTTTAGGGGTTTAGAAGCCCTTGGTTTATGGACATATGTGATTGGGGTTGCAGTTCCCAAATATGTCTATAACACCAAGAAAATACTGCTTTCACTACTCCTTGGGGCATTTTTATGTACTCTAAGATGTCCTTTGGGCTGATGAATTTTGGGGCTACCTTTCAGAGAGCCATGGATATAGCGTTTGTAGGAGAGAAGGATAATATTTTCCTTGTCTACCTGGATGATATAACAATATACTCCAGTAGCCATCAAGATCATTTGTAGCATTTAAAGAAAGTGTTTCTGAAGTGCAGAAGGTTTGGGATATCAATGAATCCTAAGAAGTCACAATTTGCTTTAGAAGAGGGAAAGCTTCTAGGACACATTGTTTCTGCTGCAGGTGTTAGGATTGACCCAGAAAGAGTGAAAGCGATACAGAACTTGTTTGTACCAAGATCAAAAAATGACATCTAATCCTTTCTGGGAAAAATAAATTTTGTAAGAAGGTTTATTCCTAATTTTGCAGAATTGGTAAAACACATCACTTCTATGTTGAAAAAGGGATCAGAGATAAAATGGATTGATGCAAAAAGAAAATCTTTTTAAGCCATCAAAAGAGCTATTATGGAAGCTCCCACTTTAATCAACCCAAACTATAGCAAGGAGTTCCATATTTTCTCCTTTGCTTCTGGTGATGCCCTTGCAGCAGTCTTATTGCAGAAACATGATGCAGATTCAGAGCATCCAATGGCATTTTTCAGCATAACCTTAAGGGATGCTGAACTAAGGTATGATATTATCGAAAAGCAGGTTTATGCTCTTATCAAATCTTTAAAAGCTTTCCAAATCTACATTCTGCACTCCAAGGTAATTGCATATGTGCCCTATACTTCAATAAAGGATGTCCTAACGCAGTTAGATGTTGATGGAAGAAGGGATAAATGGATTGCAAAGCTCATTGAATTCAACATAGAATTGAAGCCCAGCAAGCTTGTCAAGGGTCAAGACCTTGCTCATCTGATGGCTGAAGAAAATTGCAAAATGCTTGACATAAACTGCATGGGTACGAATTCAAAGGATGTGCAGACAGAAGAAGCAACAGTAGGATAAGGACATGACTGGTTGTTGGCTGAGAATATAGCTTCTTGTGAATGGTATGATAAAATAACCCACTTTCTGTTGAAATTGGAAGTCCCTCCAGACCTTAGTTCAAGCCAAGCTAGGAATATTAAGCTTAGAGCAGCCAAGTTATGTATTCATGAAAACTTTCTTTATTGGAGGGATCCATCTGAAATCCTTTTAAGATGTCTGGAAAAAGAGAAATATGTGGATGTCATGCATCAGTTTCATTCCAACATCTGTGGAGGACATTACTATTGGAAAACCACAGCTCACAAGATCCTCAGAGCTGGGTATTATTGGCCCACTATGTTTTCTGATGTCTTTTGATTTGTAAGGTCCTGTGACAAATGCCAAAGGTTTGAAGGAAAATAGCAGGTAAAGTCCTTGCCCTTGAAGCCAATACATGCTAGTGGCCCTTTCCAGTAGTGGGGCTTGGATTTCATAGGGGAAATTAACCCACATTCTAGTGGCCAGCACAGATGGATCTTAGTAGCCACTGACTACTTCACTAAATGGATTGATGCCATCCCTACTAGGAAAGTTGATCACCATGTTGTCATGAAGTTCTTGACAGAAAAAATTTTCACCAGGTTTGGCTGTCCACACAAATTAATTACAGACAATGTAGCAGCCTTTAGGGCAAAAGAGTTGGTGGACATGCGTGAATCAATGGGCATTAAGCTAGTGCATTCCACCTCATATTACCCTCAAGGTAATGGTCTAGCAGAATCATCCAATAAGAGCCTGATAAGAATAATCAAAAAGCTGCTGGAAGACAACAAAGGGAGCTGGGATTCCAAACTGAAGTTTGCATTGTGGGCTGACAGGGTGACCACCAAGAAATCCAGAAGGAATTGTCCATTCTAGCTAGTATACGGCACTGAGGCTGTATTCCCGATCCAGTTGACCTTTCCTGTGGCCAAGTTCTTGCAGGAAGAGAAAAATGAGGAAAATGACATGGCAAAGAGGATTAGTGACTTAGCTTAAGTGCATCAAATTAGAGATCAATTGATTGAAAAATTTATAGTACATCAAAAGAGAACCAATGAAGCCTTTGACAGAAAGGCAAAGATGGACAATTTTCAAATTGGAGACTTGGTTATTAAATGGGATGCTCTGAAGGAAAAGAAAGGCAATCATGAGAAGTTCAATGCTCTGTGGACTAGACCTTTTGTCATTACTCAGGTCCAGGGGAACGACACTTTCATGCTGCAAAGTATGGAAGGAGAAACAATTTTTGATGGCCCCGTCAATGGCGGTTTTTCAAAGTTTATGTTACTAAGGCCTTTAGGCCTCAACATTGTAAATTTGTCCTTTCACAAAGTTTTAGTGTAGGCTTAATTAGACTCCATGCCCAATGGAACACTAGGAAATATTGTTGATCTTGTTTTTGTATGAAAGGCAGTGGTCTACGATTCTTGAAACCTCACAAGGAGGCTTTCATCCCCAGAAGGAGCCAGTGTTAGCTCTACTATGCAGCGCTGATTTTCTAATGTCGGTAAGAGATCTGGTCTATTTGGTTGTGTCCCAAAGGGAGCTTACATTGGTCACTTTCCCTTTTCACTCACTCCTATCACCTTTAATATTCCTCGTTTCCTAAACAAACCTTCTAAAACCTAACAAAATTCCCTTGAACTCAGCCCCAAGCGAAAAACCCCAAAGCCCCCCATAAAACCCTACCATATGCCTCTGGTCATTCGTAACCTGTCACGCCACATCCACGCTGTTGATCACCCTCGCCGATACAATAGCTCCCATCGCACCCAATAAAGGCGACCCACTCTACCATTCTCCGCCGTTAAATTACCTCCGCCAAAATCTGACAGTCTTTGCTTTCGTCACGCCAACAACTTGATCGAGAGATAGCGCGCAATGAGAGCGATTTTTGTCTCTCATTCGCTGCTATGTTTTGATCATTGAGTGGAATCACTCGGCCCCGGGAATTTACTGCTTAGCGCCTAAAAGTGGTGTGATGAAAACTGTTACCGCCAGACCAAACTACCCTCGAATGTTAAATGCTCGTGCAACTTCGTCGCCCGATGACCGTCTGGTCTGTCCACTGAAGATCTAATGGCCTTAACACACCCCACTCCCATCTTGGCTGATAGCCTCCACTGAGCCATTTCCACTGTCCATTTTTCCAATCCGATGGTCATCCTTCCCTCTCATCCCAATTGTCTATGTACCCATGCATCCCACGTCCTTGACCATTCGGTTGCCCAAATAAGGAGATGATCAGCTCTGTCAGCATCAGTTACAGTAATATCCCCAACAACCATATTTAACATAAATCATGGCCAAAGGAGAAAAGGACACAACACAACTCTGTAACTTAATTTATCAGTCATGGACTCCATTAGTACGAGCACTAGAATCGCCTAAAGGACAACACAACACTTGAACAGATCGAATTCACCCACTGAACAAGCAACCTCGTTCAGAGACTCCATCATGCAGTGAAATGCAGTTGGTGGTCAATTATGGCCCCTCCATACCTAAACGACCAAGTGCCATAGTAATGTAAACTTATAAATATCCAAAAGCAAGATGTAATCAAGGTTGGAATTTGATGTAAGGTTCAACTTCTGGAGACTGTAGACATTTTTTTACTTACATCGTCTCATCTTCATTTTCAGCAAATACAAGCTTCTTTTGTTGTTAACTGCTCACTGTCCATTTTCTTTTGTTCTAAGCTTAAACCTAATATGATGTGTTCTTGATCTCTTGATGTTTAGCACTAGATAATTGTCATCTTATCTCTGTGTTAAAATCTTGAATGCATCACTGAATAGGTTGCTCGGGTTTCTTTCTATCTAATGTAGGAAAGCCGTCATCCTGTCTTTGCATTAATAGATTAGATTTGCAGGTTTCTGTACTAGTTGTTGCTGGCCATCACATGGTATTGTGTATCTGCTGGTGTGGTTAGTATTATCCATATTCACATAATATCTAAAACTATGAGAATTGTTGGTCTAAAGCCTTGTAGTCTGAGGGTGTTCATGCATGTCTGAAGTGAACCAGAGTAGAAGTGGTTATCTGGCTTGAACCAAACCATCATTCCTTCCATTAAACCTTGCAACAATAGTTGAATTTATATGTTACTAGGCGTCTCCGAGTTACAACCTAGGCGAGTTTCTTGGAATCCTAACAGTACCACAAGAGGGGAAAAACAGAAGTGGGATAGGGAAAAAATTCAAGGGTAAAGTGGGGTTTTTACGAAATGGATAGGGTAAATTCAAAAGAATATGGGAAGGTTAATCATTCTGGGATTGAAGAAGAAAACTGAGGGAATATTACAAAAGTGGAATGTGAATAAAGGCAAAAAAATTTCTGGAAGGTCTAGCTGCACTGGTGCAAGAAAAATAATTACAATGAAAATTAAGCGTTACTTGAATGAAAATATCCATGCTAATTACCCCAATTGTATAAAGTTTGGTTCTGCTGAACTTGATTTTACTTGGTGGTCACTAGCATATCTAAAGATCAAGCAACATTCTCTTTTTATTAGACATTTTTGATCTTCATGCCAGTAAGCTGGTTTTCAGGTTGATCCTTCTGCAATCATGTCAGCGAACTGATTTTCATACTTACAAGAATTTTTTTTTGTTTCTTTACACTGTTTTGTCCCATTGACATACCTTAGAACCCTTTTCGCTACTTTCCAATGCATCTCCTTGGGTGTCTCCATGAACCTCGACACCAAACTCACTGCATACATTATATTCAGCCTAGTGGTGGTCAAATACATCAAGCTGCCTATCATACTTTTGTATAATGTCAGATTGACATTGTTGCTGCAATCTTCTTTGCTCAACTTCAACCCCATGACAATTGGAGTTGGTGTGGGCTTGCTGTTCTGCATTTTAAACCTCTCCAAAATGTCTGCCACATACTTTTCTTGAGAGATAAAAATGTCATTTTCTGTTTGCTTCACTTCTATGCCCAAAAAATATCTTAACAACCCCAAGTCAGTCATTTCAAATTCATTCTTCATGACTTGTTTGAAATCAATGATGAGGAAATCATCATTTCCTGTAAAAATTAAATCATCTACATATAAGACAACAATTAGAATCTTACCATTGCTTTCTTTGATGTAGAGAGTGGGTTCACCATCACATTTGTCAAAACCATTATCCGACAAGTAGGCATCTATCTTGTTGTACCATGCTCACGGCGCTTGATTCAGCCCATAGGGAGCTTTCCTCAAACGATACACTTTGTCTTCTTGGCCTTCTACCTCATAACCAGGCAGTTGTGCAACATACACTTCCTCTTTCAGCACTCCATTCAAGAACACTGACTGTACGTCCATTTGATACACTTTCCATTTATGTTGTGCAGAAATCACCACAACCATACCCACTATCTCCATCCTCACGACTGGTGCAAACATTTCTAAATAATCTCTTCCATGTTGTTTCTTGTATCCTTTTACAATTAGCCTTGCTTTGTGCCTTTCAATCTTGCCGTTGACGTTGCTCTTGGTCTTATAGACCCACTTTACCCCAATGACTTGTTTTCCTTGTGGAAGGTTCACTAACTCCCATGTTTCATTCCTTTCTATTGCTTCTATTTCTTCCTCCATTGTTGCAACCCATTTTTCTTCTTTCATTGCATCTTCAAAATGGATTGGCTCATCTACATGACAAAACAAAGAAAATAATTAATTCAGACCAGCGTTGCTATCAACTTCATCTTGCTCATAAATTTCATTTAAATTTCTAAATTTTGGTCTTCTTGTGCTTGCTGAAAATGGGCTTGACATGTCACTTGGTGTTGTGTGTTGCGGCATGCTTGGAGAAGCACTTGCTTGACTGCGTGACATTGTCCTATTATTTGTTGATGGTGTTCCTTGTTGCTTGCTTTGTTGCGGTTGAATAGGAGTAGAGGGAGTCATTGTTGAGGAATATCTTGTTGTTGCTAATTCCTCTTTGTCCTCATGTTGTATACATGCTTTCACATTGACTGTCTTCTCTAAACATCCATCCCATGCTTCCTCTTCTATAAACTGCACATATCTGCTAATTATGACCTTCTTGGTTAATGGATTTTAGAGTTTGTATGCCTTGGATTCATCATTGTATCCAAAAAATATACATTTCTCCCCCTTGGTATACAACTTCTTCCTTAACTCATCAGGGACATGTGCATACACCACACATCCAAAGACTCTCATGTGAGTGACACTATGCTTTCTTCCACTCCATGCCTCTTTAGGAACTACGTTCTGGATGCTTTTGGTTTGACATCTATTCAAGATATATGTTGCACAAGCGACAACTTCAGCCCAGTAATCATTTGGAAAATGTTTTTCCTTCAACATACTCCTTTCCATTTCCAAAATGGTCCTATTCCTCCTTTCCACCACACCATTTTGCTGAGGTGTATATCTTGTTGTAAATTTCTTGTGAATTCCATGTTCCCTAAAAAAACGTAGGAAATCATTTGAGATGTATTCGCCACCTCTGTCAGTCCTAAGGACTTTGATGTAGTGTCCACTTTGCTTCTCAACAAGAGCCTTGTACTGGAAAAAGTGCTCAAACACTTCACTTTTCTGTTTTAGGAGATAGACCCATGTCTTCCTTGTGTAGTCATCTATGAAGGTCAATACATAGTGGTTTCCACCAATTGATGGTGTCTACATTGGTCCACATAAATATGATTGGACAATCTCCAAAGGTGCCTTTGCCATTACTGACTTTCCTGTTGGAAATGTCTCTATATGTTGCTTGCCCAAGATACATCCTTCACATAGGTTGTCCGGTTTTTCTATGAGTGGCAAACCCTTCACCATGCCTTTCCTATGCAGCAAATTCAAACCTCCAAAGTTGAGATGACCAAATCTCAAATGCCATAACCAATTTTCATCTTTGACTTCTGCTTGATAGTTTATTTGTATGACAACTACATCTTTTCTTCCATCCTCTTGTGAGTTCATTGACAATTGTGCTTGTGCACCTTCTTCTTTCAAATCTGATCTTATCTTTAGGGGAAACATTCTATTGTTTGTCATATGCACCTTTGCAATTAGCTGTCTGCTTGGAGGCCTATCCAAAATTGTGCACACATCATTTTTGAAGAAGACATTGTAGCCCTTTTGTATGAGTTGTCCAATGCTTATGAGGTTATGCTTCATACCGCAGACAAAGTAAACCTCTGAGATGTACTTCTTCTCCTCCTTCTTTGTTAGGATATTAACTCTTCCTTTTCCCATGACAGATACTTTGCTATCAGTCCCTAATGTCACTTCAGATTTCACACTTTCATCTAGATTGGAAAACATTTCTATGTTCCTTGACATGTGTTTGCTACACCCTAAATCTAGATACCATATATCACTTTTCTTTTCTTGTGCTACATTACAAGCTAAAGACATGCTATCACGGTTCTGATTTTATTTTGTGAAATTTACACTTGGTGTGTTACTAATGTCATATTGCTTCTTTGTACATTCATTTCCATAATGACCATACTTGTTACAGTAATGACATTGAACTTGAGATTTATCATACCTCTGACCTTGTGCTTGATTCTGGCTTTGGCCTTGACTTGGATTTTGATTGCTGCCCCTTCCACTTGAGCTTGAAGGGCTGCTTCTTCCACTTCTGTGTGGGCTTCTTCCTCTTCCTCTATTATATAATCTTGCTCTGCCTTGACCTTGACCAAAAGAAACTTGTGTCTTGAAGGCATGCTCCAATGAGGAGCTTGTTGCTCTATTGATTCTATGTTCATGAGAAATTAGTTATGCATGAAGCTCATCCATTGAGAATTGTGAGATCTCCTTTGTCTCTTCTATGGCCACAACAATGGCATCAAATCTTGCTGGCAAGATTATTAAAACTTTCTCAACTATTCTTCTTTCTTCAAGTGTCTCACCATGAGACTTGATTTGAGTAACCAATCCAATTACATGTGTTAAAAACGAGTCTACATTCTCAGACTCTTTCATGCAATGTGTTTCAAAATATCGTCTCAAGATTTGCAGTTTTGTTGTCTTGACTTTTGCCATTCCTTGGTAGGATGTCTGGATGGTGTCCCATGCTTGCCTGGACTTCGTTGCTGCTACAACCCTTGAGAAAATACTTTCATGGACTGCTTGGAAAATATAGAATAGGGATTTTGAATCCTTCTTCTTGTTGTCCCTTAACAAATCTCCTTATGCTTGAGACAAAGCATTGTATGTTGTTGCATCTACTCGCTCTTGAAAACCGTTCTCCACCAAATCCCAAATGTCTTGAGATGAAAACAGGGCTTTCATTGTAATAGCCCAATAGTCATAATTTTTTGCATTAAACTAAGGTCTGTGAGGATTATTCAAGCTTGTGCTGGATGTTTCCATTTCTGGGTGAAATAAAAACTTTCTACCTGCTGGTAAATATGCTAAAAGCAATCTTCCCTCAAAACAAATTTTAATTGCTAGTAAAAACACTTGTTTTTACACTAACAATATTTAACCCGCTCTGATACCATGTTAGAAAAAATCAATTTTACGGGGAGGTAGAGGAGAGGAGTCTTCACTCTCAAATGGGTTGCGGCAAAGTTAACTGGCTCAGAAATCAGTTGCGGAGTGGATATCGCAACCACACAGGAACTTAATTAAAACATAAATTTTATAGGTTGTGGTGAGGAAATCACA
Source organism: Pinus tabuliformis (assembly GCA_031772625.1). Lineage (NCBI taxonomy): Eukaryota > Viridiplantae > Streptophyta > Pinopsida > Pinales > Pinaceae > Pinus > Pinus tabuliformis. The sequence goes on from CM062816.1 coordinate 1,072,669,485, forward strand.
ACAATACAGAGACTTAATTAAATGCAGGAAATAGCTCACGGAAAAACAAAGTAAAAAAACAAAAGGAGGTTGCCATAAATCTACTTGTGAAGGATTAATGCCATAAGGAAACTAGCCACACTTTATATTATATGTTAAAACATAAAGAAATATGTTCGTGTGATAAATGGGGGTTGCGGCTCCAAGTGAAAAACACAACAAACTTACTGTGATTTACGCATCACTGGGTTGCAGAGTAAACTTCTGTAAAACTCGTTTTCACAAGTCCACCAATATTTCCTCCACTATTTTCTCCTCACTACCTCATAGACTCTCGCTCTCTAACTTGCCCAACATACAAAATGACTTTTACATCCATATTTACCTTAACATATAAATTTGACATTAATTACATCACAAAAAATATTTAATACCCAACATGGGCGATTTTTACTTAGTAACTGGTTTTTTGAACTTGTAGGTGTTTGGAGTGCGGGCAAGAGTCACAGAGTAAATGTTTTCCCATATCTATTTAAGAAAATTCATTAAATGCCTTAACTACTCTATTGTGTTGCAGAATGTTCAACTCTGTACTTCTGCTCTGACTTCAGCCCTTTTGCTTACAAACAAACAACTTTGTAGTGGTTGACTGGGCAAGCGTGGTGTTTTTCAATGTGTTTAAGGTGCTAGTTGGAATTAATATTTCCAACAATTTGTTGGCTACATTATTTCTCTGAAGTATCGAACCTATTCTATCTTGTGCAGCTTCAACTTCAAGGCTACAATGATAAAACTTGATAATACAGATTAATTTATTAATCAAATGCAATTATATATATACAAGAAGTGTTGTCTCAAGATAGGTACACTATCTTGGACACATAATTTGTTGGTTGAGAGATTATCTCAACCACACACTAATCTAGAAAACAGATCCTAACTACTAGGAATAGACTCCTTTACTTAGGAAGAATCACAACTGAGATAAGTAGGAATTAGATATTCCAACACTCCCCCTTAATGAGTACTTGTCTGCATATCAATATGCAAAATCTAGTTGTGGTCAAATATACCAAAAAGAATATGTTGATGTCCATATAAAAGAGTAACCATCCACTAGAATGCATGGGTACTAACCACTGCAACTGCCAGTCTTGTAGGATGTCCTTCGCATACATGGTTCTTCCAACCATTATAACTGCACACCTGTACCTGTACCTATAAATCCCCCTGTAGTATCATCATGGGTTTTATTGGATTACCTGTAACCATGCTATGGGTTTTATCAGATCACCTTCAACCATGCCTCTAAGGGCTCTCAACCACCAAGGCTAAACATAGCCACCAAGGCTCAAATCAGCCATGAAGGCTCAACACAGCCACAAAGGCTCAACTTAGCCACGAAGGTACTCTAGCCACTATGGGCCACAAACTTGCCACTAGGGCACTCTAGCCACTCTAGGCTACAAACCTGCCACTAGGGCACTCCAAAGACCCGACTCAACCAGGTCGAGGGTTTTCTCGGCTAACCCTAAACCATTTTAATATGAATCTCTATCCCAATTCACTCTTGCACATGGTTTCTGGCTTACAACAAACCGACACTGCAAATACAAAGTGGTTTTTAGATTACCACGAACTGTATGGGGATACACATGCCTTACAAGGCTTACATTTCACACTCCAACTCTGGAGTTACTAGGTACACAATTTACAAAGACCACTATAAAACACCCTAGATTTGCTAAAATGTGACTCATAACATAACATGCTAGTGAGTCTATTCCACAAACTCACACTAACTCACACAAACTTTCATTATGCTGTCCTTGGATTCTTTTCCACTCATGTTGGATATACCACACCATTCATATGCTGGAACACACCAATGCTTTCCCATTTGAATATTTCCATCATAGACTATGTGCTTTTGAGTCTTAGATATAATGGTCTTGGATCTCTAAATTTTCCTGGTCATCAGTTAGAGTCTCGAATTCTAACAAAATGACTTCATATTGAGGTCGCGAATCTCAATATGTATAGAAATTTCTGAGGTATATTCTCCTTCAAAACAATATAAAATAATAGCACAAGCCATGATCTAAAAATGACTATGATTTTATGCATTAATGCAAAAGCGCCAATACATAATATGAGTAATCTCACTTTTGCTAATTGTGCCAGATTTGCAAAAGTATCCCGCTTTTGAAGGGTAGATATCACTTGGACAGTTGTTGCGACCTGCACTGAAACCTTCTAGAACAGGGCTTTTCTTCTTTAGCTAGTGCATATAATATACTCTCCATGGATCAATCTGTGAAGCCTGTAAACAAAATCCATGAAGAGCAAGAAAGAAGAAGACAGTACAAATTCACCAAAGCTCTATGATAAAAAGCTTTCAAGCCTTGCATGGGGTGCTCCCACCTCTAGTTAAAGCTCGACAGAGTGTCAGAAACTAGATGGTAGCGGATTGTGCGGCCTTCTGTCTAGAGCAAAGGGACTATCTGATGCAGCTTGAACAGCGGAAGCTTTACGTACAGTGAGTTTTTTGGCTGGTTTTGACGAGACGGAACAGGGGTCGAGAGCTGTATGGTGAGGATTTATTTCCGTTGGCCCCAATTTTGAACCTCAAACGACACTCTTTCATTCAGATTTGACCTCCACCATGGCCGACCAACTGGCCTTATGCTCGCTCACAGTCCTATTAAACATCATGCATCTTATTTCCATTCAACAAAATCTCGAAACACTCTTGATAGTAGCTACATGAAACAGACTCATAACACTATGCCATGTAAGTTTTGCCTAATGCTGCCACCTAGTAAGTTCCGCCTGGCAGTTGAAGCAAAAGGGACACGTCGACAACTTTGTGTGGTAATCATAGTAGGCGTAGGGGTTTAGGATGACGCAGTAGGACCTACAAAGGAGAGGGTCGTATGGGAGAAGTGGGATTGGGAGCGAGTGTGGCTGAGTCTCCTCAGCCTGCACCACCATCAAGGCTCTAGAGCGGGTGTGGTTGAGTCTCCTCCGCCTGCACCACCATCAAGGGCATGCACAGGATACCCAGCGGGATCACCATTCACGCTGCTTCAATCCAGGAACTTGGCCATGTGTTCCATGCCCACCTAAGCCCATCCATCATCCATCTCCTCTCCTCCCTTGAACATATTTCATTTATTTGTCTCCTCTCCTCCCCAAACAGATTTCATTGGATTCACCACTCCAACACTGCGTCATCCAGGGAGCTGGTTACCAATGCCACCTCCACGTTGTATGATGGACAAACTCAAAAATTTATTGGCAAACCAAGCTCTTTATTTCCTCAGCCCAGGAGGGGCCAGGCCCTCAGGGCTCTAATACCATGATAAAACTTGATAATCAAGATTAATTTGTTAATCAAATGCAATTACATATATACAGGAAGTGTTGTCTCAAGATAGGTACACTATCTTGGACACACAATCTGTTGGTTGAGAGATCTCAACCACACACTAATCTAGAAAACAGATCCTAACTACTAGGAACATACTCCTTTTCTTAGTAAGAATCACAACTGAGACAAGTAGGAATTAGATATTCCAACATAAAAAGGTTGGTTGTTGCAATCCAATCCGAGTGGGGTGGTTGGTCCAAGGTACGGGTGCCAACAAGGGTTTGAAATGGTTTTCCACATTGTAATTACATTTATAAAGCATGCATGCCATGTGCTAATTTTTAGATAGAAATGTTCTAAGTGCCAAAGCAATCTCGTACAATCTCTTAGCATTGCAGTGAGGACTTGTTGCTTAGCGACACCCTTTTTAATCTATAGTATTCATGTCTATAAATAATTAAAAAACTAAAGATAAATTTTAAAAATATATAAACAAAATTATATGTGTGTAAGACTTATTCATAAGTGATTGTTTATATGAATGGTGGTTGCAATATCGATTAGTAGATGTATGTTATGTACTTAAAAAAAACAACAATCTATACAACATAGTAAAGCTTTTATTTATTTATATCCATTCAAAGGGAATGCTTTAAAAGATGAAGAGGTGAGGGGCATGGAACGTAGATCTTTGGTATTAATGTATCATAGATAAGATATCCGATAGAAATATTTTTTATTTTTTTCAATTATGTGGTGGATAAAGTGGTTTTTTTAATTTTAGGTTTGGATTGATAAATTTCTTGATTTAATATACATAAATTTAAACATATCTATTTTATTTAAATAAATCTATTTTTACATGTTCTTATTTTAAACCATATGTAATATGCATTTATTGTTAATGAAATTAAACATATTAATAAAGATTTATTTATTTTTGAGAAATTAATTACTATTTTTTAATTTTTAATTTTTATTTAATTTTTTTAGCATATGTCAAATCTATAAAAACACTATTTTTTATTACCACTATAGCATTTGATTAGTTGATCTATTTGGAAATAAAAAGTGAACCACACTAGTATAGGCAAAGACTTATGTAGTACAAAAAAAAATATGAATATGTCAAGGTCGTCATAGAAGGACCTAGCAAGTGACCTTGTCATTTTAACGATTCACTATGTTTCTTTTATATATAGTCATTTACATACCAAACTCTGGGGACTTATGCAAATATGTATGATTATGTTTTAGGGAAAAAGTAACATAACAATCTTAGAAAAAACATCATTTTTTAGGATATAGAAATTTACCATGAATAAAAGTTATATATTCAAGAAGAAAATTTTATTATCAATATTTCTTCTCTTTACACAATGTCCTAAAAAGTGCATAAATGTCTCTAATAATTCTTTCTAGCTATCATATTTTTGTTTTTCCAATCCATACTCTTATAATTTGCAATCCAACTTTATTCTTTTCATGTAACAAAGCACTCCACCCTGTACCCTTTAAGCTAGGGTAACATATTCTTTAAGGCTCAAGGTCATACAACAATAAAGCCATTACAACAATATAATGAATATGAACTCAACATATCACCTGTAGGAATTGAATATTGGTAGAAAGGATAAGAATCATTCCTCCAGTCACTCAAAAGAAACCAAATTCACAAACAATTAAACCTTATTATTGATAATAATTCAATTTTCCACATTTTGTTTAATTAACACAAAGTCATAACTTTCCACAATATGTAATACACAAAACTACAATCCTATAATCATATATAATATTCATTTTTATCTTATTGGTGTGCATTGACTAAGCTCATTTTACATGTACATAATCATACTAATTCATTTCTTTGTTATGAGAGTCTTATACTATTCATGATTCTTGCCATTGATTACTCATTTGTTAATTCAATTTTGAGTTTTACTATTCATGTTTAACTTTCAAATGAAATATATTTATTTATTTTTCAGAAAAATAAATAAAATTATATATATATATATATAAGATTGGTTCATGAATTGAACCTCTTATTGCAGCATACCGACTCTACAAGGTTTTATGACAATTATTTACATATTACTGTTGAATAGTCTCTGAGATACTTGGCGAAGCTTGGTGAATTGAGAAAGTAGAAGACACCCTGCCTTCTGGTGGCATGGCTTATATACCATTAAATTCCTTCACCAAATGCGGGGTAACCGACTTCCCTCAAATTTATCGGTTGTGACTTCGAAATGCACATATTCATAATTATTATATGCTCATTATTGGATAGAAAATGGAAGGATACATGCTCTGGAACATATGCCTTTGTTTATTAGTGAATGCTCATTTCTGCCTCTATTGTGCACACTTGGAGATCATTTGTGAGAAAAAACCTCAGTATACATAAATAATATAATTTAGAAATTCTACAATAAGTAATAGTGTTGTGCAACTTTTAGGCAATAGAGATGAATCACAGTTTGAAAGGTGAAACGCGAAAAGTAGATAGAAACTCTTGAAAACCTCTGAATAAGAGTGTTGTATGTGGTGATATAGAGGACCACACATCATATCATATCATAAGCATTACAAGTTCCATGATCAATCATTTCTTCCACACCACGCTCACACGATCCACAACCCATCGCATATGGCACAACATACTACTTGGCTCGACACTTGTTAATTTTCAATCCCTCCGCAAATGATGGAACTTATTAGAAATTGAACATCTTTACCTACATTTATCATGTATTATATTTTCCATTATGAGAAATATGAAAAAAGACATTATTATGATTCGCACGAAAATTAGTATTAATCAACTTTTTCTTATTTTTATTTCCATAATGACTTCAGACCAATAGAATTATTGAAAGTTGAAGATGGACAAGATTTCTTTGTTAAACTGATTATAATTCAACCAATTTGTAGATGATGTTAAAATAGAAGTTAACTATGGCATGAACTAAAGAAATCTGCCACCTACACGTAAAGTGTTAAGTGTGAAGCCAAATTCATGCAGGATTCTAGACCTTTCTACTCTGCCATTAGTTTCTAGATCATTCCAGGTCTCTATCTCAATCACATATAGGAATCTAGATCCTTCTTCTACCTCTATAAATTTGTAATTTCTCTAGCCAAGGAATGCAAGCAAGCCAAGGCCCAAGCCTGTTATGTAATGCAAAGTGATTTTTGTTCTCTAGTGATTGTTTTATTTATTTCGTTGTTTCTGATTGAGTAATCTTGTTGTTTCTCCATTTGTCTGTCTCTGAGAATAAATCCGCTATGTGTTACATATGCTCTGGTCTAACAACTGGTATCAAAGCTAGGGTTGAATATCCACTGTGCAAGCCGCTTAGTGCCATCACCTTACTCTGGCAGCGTTCGTTAAAACGTTGGTTGTTACCCCTGGAGCTATTGAAGGATCTGTCCAGGAAATAACTAAGGAATGCTGGAAGTAAAAGATAGTTGCTGCAAGAAAAACAAGGTCGTGGACCTATGGTGAAATGTGTTGCTAGAGTTTGAAATGTGGAGATCCATACGTGTTGCTGGAGTTTGAAACGTGGAGATCCGTACGCGTTGTTGGAGTTTGAAATGTGGAGATTCGTGGTGTTTGGAGTTAAAACGTGGTGTTCGTAAGTTTTTTTTACATCAAGCTTGCACGTATACGTCAAGTTTTTTCTTAAACCAACATATGTATGTGTGAAATGTGAAAAGGTTAAAACATTATATATGTTTTTATATTTATTATGAAACATATATAATTATATGTTGGAATTTTGAAAAGTATATTTTAAAAAGGAGCAGGAATTTTGAAAAGGGTATTTTAAAAGGAGAAAGAGTAATAATTAAAGTTTTATTTTTAAGTGGAGTTTTTGTGTTTTGGGGCATGAATTTGATTGAAAATGGAGACAATAGTTACAGATATGGAGAAGTTAAGCGGGGCTAATTTTGCCCTATGGAAATCACAAATGGAGGATATACTGATTTTAAAGGATCAGTATTTTCCGATTGAGGGCACAACAAAGAAACCCTCATCGATGACAAATGAAGAGTGGAATAAGCTAGATAGAAAGGTGATTGCAACAATCCACCAATATTTAGCAAAGAATGTTTATCTCAATGTGTCTGGAGAAAAGACAACTAAAGGATTATGGAAGAAGCTCCATGATCTATATGAGAAGTACACAGCATCAAACAAAGTGTTCTTGATGGAGAAGCTTTATAATCTCAAAATGAAGGAGGGTTCTTTAGTTGCTAAGCACTTGAATGCATTTAATATTATTACTAATCAGCTTTCCTTTGTTAAAATCATTTTAGATGATGAAATTAGAGCTATTTTGCTAATGTGTTCTATGCTAGACAACTGGGAAAATTTAATTGTAGCTATGAGCACTTCAGCAACTACAGGGACACTGAAGTTTGATAATGTCAGTATCAGTTTAATGAATGAGGAGCTGTGACGCAAATCAATTGCAGAAAACCAAGGAGGAGAGGCTCTAGCTCTAGCTAATCGTGGTAGGAGAATGGATCGAGGCCAGCAAGTGCGATCAAGATTGGGAGGCTGATCAAAATCAAGGAGAGGTAGAATCATCTGCTTTCATTGTGGCAAACCCGGGCACATGAAGAAAGAATGTCGACTCTGGAAGAAAGGACAAAAGGATCAGAGACTGTCTAGTACAAATCACAAGTCATCTAGCACAAATGAAGGTGAGACTACTGCTACAACCACAGATGGTGATGTGTTGTTTATTGTTTCAGTAGAGAATGCATGTGTATATACATCTAGTAGTAGCTTTGATTGGATCCTTGACTCTGGGGCATCTCACCATGTAACCCCATGGAAAGATAGTTTTGTTTAATATAATCCTGGTGATTATGGTAGAGTGCATTTGGGGAATAATATTTTTTGCAGTATTGTTGGAGTGGGAGATGTCCAGATCAAGATGAAAGATGGACAAGATATATTGTTGAAACAAGTCAGGCATGTACCAGAAATGCACATGAGTTTAATCTCTATGGGATGACTGGATGATGAAGGCTATTCGAGAAAATTTGGAAAAGGAGGCTGGAAAATTAGCAAAGGTGCATTGGGTGGCCAAAGGACCCAAGACAGGAAATTATACACATTGAAGACACTGATAGGAAAATCAAATTTGGCTGCTATCATAAAAGAAGGAAATTTAGCAGATTTGTGGCATAAGCGTTTGGGTCACATGAGCGAGAAGGGCTTAAAAATCCTTGTTGGTAAAAATTTATTGCCAGGTTTGAAATCCTACAATCTTGATCTTTGTGAACATTGTATATATGGTAGACAAAGAAGGGTTTCATTCCTTAGAGGTGGCCATGACAGAAAGAAAAATGTGTTAGAATTGGTACACTCATATGTGTTTGGGCCTGTTAACATCAAATCATTAGGAGGAGCATCATATTTTGTAACATTTATAGATGATCCATCCAAGAAGGTTTGGGCATATCTTATGAAAAATAAAAGTGAAGTGTTTGGAATATTTCAAAAATTCCATGTTTCTGTTGAAAGAGAGACTAAAAAATTGCTGAAGTGTTTAAGAACAGATAATGGTGGAGAATATTGCTCAAATGCATTTAAGGAATATTGTAACAGGTTTGGCATAAAGCATGAGAAGACTATGCCTGGTACTCTTCAACAGAATGGTGTCACAGATAGGATGAATCACACCATTATGGAAAAGGTGTGAAATATGTTGTCCAATTCTGGCTTGGAGAAGAATTTTTGGGCTGAAGCAGTCAAGACTGCTTGCTACCTCATAAATAGATCTCCAACTACAGCGTTGGATGGTGGTATCCCTGAAGAAGTTTGGACTGGTAAGAATTTGAATTATTCTCACTTGAAAATCTTTGGATGTGAAGCATTCGTACATATTCCCAAAGAAAGTAGAACTAAGCTAGATGATAAATCTATGAAATGCATTTTTTTGGGATATGCGGATGAAGATTTTTGTTATCGTCTATGGGATCTAGTCAAACATAAAATTATTAGAAGCAGGGATGTTATATTTAATGAGTCAGAAATGTTCAAGAGGATTGTAGGTGAGTTGGAGGCCAGGAAGGTTATTGACAGGTTTGAAGAGCAGTAGGAAAACATACCACCAATACAAGAAAATGAACAACAAATTCAGGAGCATGAAGAACAACAAGTGGAAAACGATGAACAAGAAGAAATCTTGCAGGAAACTTTACAAGAGATTCAACCTGATAATGCACCACCACAATTGGTTTGCAGATCTTCTAGGCCGCATAAGCCTTCAAAAAGGTATCATCCTTCAAACTATATTTTGTTGACTGATGAAAGTGAACCTAATTGTTTTCAAGAAGCTTGTAAAGTTGAGCACAGTAAAGAATGGAAGAAAGCAATGGAAGAAGAAATGAACTCTTTGCAGGAAAATAAAACTTGGGAGTTGGTAAACCTCCCAAAAGGTAGAAAGGCTCTACAAAACAAATGGGTGTACATGATTAAGCATGAAGGTGATGAAAATAAGGAGAGGTATAAAGCAAGGCTGGCGGTGAAAGGTTTTGCCCAAAAAGAAGGTATTGACTTCACTGAAATTTTCTCACCTGTTGTTAAAATGTCATCCATTAGAGTCATTCTTGGTCTAGTTGCTGCTTTAGACCTAGAATGTGAACAGTTGGATGTAAAAACTGCATTCCTTCATGGTGAATTGGAGGAAGAAATTTATATGGAGCAGCCAAAAGGCTTCATAGAAAAAGGCAAAGAAGGCCTTGTTTGTAGGTTGAAGAAGAGTCTCTATGGGTTGAAATAGGCACCTCAACAATGGTACAAGAATTTTGATTCATTCATGTTGGAACATGGTTTTTAGAGGTTGGAAGCTGACCATTGTGTCTATATCAAGAGGCATGATCAAGGAAAGTATATCATATTATTGTTATATGTGGATGACATGTTGATTGTTGGGCATGATAAGAATAAAATAAATAGATTGAAGAAAGATTTGGGTAGAAAATTTGCAATGAATGATTTGGGACCAACACAACAGATATTGGGCATGCAGATTATGCGTGACAAAAAAAGCAAAAGATTGTTGTTGTCACAAGAAAAATAGATCAAGAAGGTGCTTGAAAAGTTTAATATGAACGATGCCAAGATAGCTGGTACACCCCTTGCAGCCCACTTCAAGATGAGTACTGAATTATGTCCTAGTGATGACAAGGAGAAAGAAGAGACGAGTAAGATTCCTTATGCTTCAACAGTTGGCAGTTTGATGTATGCCATGGTATGCACATGACCAAATATTTCATATTCAGTGGGAGTAGTGAGCAGGTTCCTTGCCAATCCAACCAAACAACATTGGCAAGTAGTAAAATGGATTTTGAGGTATCTCAAGGGTACTAGTCATTATTGTTTATGTTTTGGTCATGATGAGACTCTGCTTGAAGGATTTACAGATGCGGATATGGCTAGAGATATGGATACCAGAAAGTCCACTACAGGTTATTTGTATACATTTGTAGGTGCAGTAGTATCTTGGGTGTCAAGGATACAAAGAATAGCAGCCCTCTCTACAACAGAAGTAGAGTACATAGCTGCAACAAAAGCTTGTAAAGAGATGTTGTGGATGCAACATTCCTAGGAGAGATAGGAATAAAGCAGGACAAGTATGTGTTATATTGTGATAGTTAGAGTGCCATTCACTTGGCAAAAACCCAGCATTTCATTCAAAAACCAAGCACATTGACTTAAGGTACCATTGGATCTAGCATATGTTGGAGGAAGGACAGTTATCCTTGGAAAAGATCCATAAAGATAGGAACCCTGCTGATATGCTCACTAAGATTCTAGCACGAAATAAACATGAGTTTTGTAGAGGCATAGTAGGACTCGGTGTGACTTGTTTCATGTTTGGCTTCAAGTGGGAGAATGTTAAGTGTGAAGCCAAATTCATGCATGATTCTAGATCCTTCTACTCCACCATTAGTTTCTAGATCTTTCTGGATCTCCACACCGCCATTAGTTCCTAGATCATTCCAGATCTCCATCTGAATCACATATAGGAATCTAGATCCTTCTTCTGCCTCTATAAATTTGTAATTTCTCTGGCCAAGGAATGCAAGCAAGCCAAGGCCCAAGCCTGTTATGTAATGCAAAGTGATTTTTATTCTTCAGTGATTGTTTTATCTATTCTACTGTTTCTGATTGAGTAATCTTGTTGTTTCTCCATTTGTTTACCTCTGAGTATAAATCCACTGTGTGTTATATATAAATCCGCAAATGATGGAACTTATTAGAAATTGAACATCTTTACCTACATTTATCATGTATTATATTTTCCATTATGAGAAATATGACAAAAGACATTATTATGATTCGCAGGAAAATTAGTATTAATCAACTTTTTCTTCTTTTTATTTCCATAATGACTTCAAACCAATAGAATTATTGAAAGTTGAAGATGGACAAGATTTCTCTGTTAAACTGATTATAATTCAACCAATTTGTAGATGATGTTAAAATAGAAGTTAACTATGACATGAACTAAAGAAATTTGCCACCTGCACGCAAAGTTGGTAGCTTTGATGAAGAATAATAGCATCGAGAAAATGAATATTTCCAAGAAAACAGAGATGCACTGAAAGCTTTTTCTAATTCTTGGATAAATGTAATTGTGGGAATCAATAACAATGAAGTGCAGCTCATATCCTCTAGTCAGGATGCAATAAACGAATGGGTCAACAACAACATTATCCCCTTCTATCCGGCCACAAATATTAAGTATATATTGTGGTACGAAATGAGGTTTCTCCAAGCATGCAGTACATATCATATCTATTAGTCCCTCCCTATGCAGGACTCTACTCTACTTATTGATTGTTCCTTTGGCTATTACTAAATTAATTTTGACATTTACCATATCGACTGTTTAACTTGAGATACATTTATTTTTTAAATATACGCACAACTGAATGAAGCTCTTGTAGCATATGGACACTACAAAGGTTTTATAATTATTTGGTTACAGTGTTTGATAAATAATGGAAAATTTTATTATTAAACTTTGTTAAAGAATCGTTAGGATTGTTGTAATAATTAGTTTCCGGATCTTATTTTTCAGAAATTTGTTCAAACTGTTGAAACACAATTACTCTTATAAATCTAAGGGGATGTTGATCTAATAGAGGTGAGAGTGTGTGCAATCTCCCAATGTGAGTTGTGTCTCACTATTTCCAAGTATTGTCTTTTCTTATTTTGTCTTGTTATATACAAATCATCTATTTTCTTAATCCCCTTTCTGCCTCATTACAACTACATGGCATCAACTTCTTTATAAAAGGAGAAATATTGCATGTTTGTTTGCATTATAACCTATATGTGTTTCTCTATTGGGTCGTGAAAGATTAGATCATCGTGAGAAAGTGGGATCACCATTTTGGAGTTTTTCTGAGAATAAATTGCCTAGGAGGATGGTGTTCGCATTGAAACAATAGACACAACAACTCTCACTTCTAATTTTTCATATTTATGTGTGCCCTCCATGTATATCTACAAATTGATGTGGTGAGAATAACAGAAGAAGTGAGTTTATCCAAAGCATAAAAGTTTTGAGCCACCATTTCCAAAAAGGACATTGTCATCTCGTGAAGAAAGGGTGATTCAAAATGTGGTGAAGACATTTTGGCTACTATGGACATCGAGTTCTAATTTCAACATTGTGGGCTTGATAGTGGGTGCTCTTTTCAACAAAAAAAAGGAAGTGAAAAAAAAAGTGTGGACATCATGGATGTTGTTGTTAAAACTTTAACACTTTGCATAAATTTGGCTCACCCATGAATGTTTTTTAGACTAGTTGTATGTTGCAAGCATTGGTGTTGTATTTTAGATCTGGAGACCACATAAATTTCACAGTCTAAGCATGGTCGCTCTTCTTCTGTGGGAGGTGTTTGTATTCCATAATCCGTCGAGGGTGGTTGCCTTGATGCATGAAGGAGTTGGAGTAGCATGTTTTGTTATGTAGGTTTGAGCCTGCATAAATAATCAATAACCAGTAAGAAGAAGGGAAGGTAATTTCCAATTTTGAAAGTTGTGGAAATTATCTTTTAAGGTGTTCTTAATGGCTAATCTTTTGGCATAATATTATTTAAATGAAGCAACCAAATTATATGGTGAAAACTATGTGAATTGGAAATTTAAAATGCAAACATTGATGGAAGGATATAATGTATGGATAATAGCATGTAGTGAGGAAGCTAACCTCCTAGAGTCCACTCCAGGACAGTTGTGTCAATTCAATATTAGGAGAAATGAGAGAATAAGGCAAAAGTGTTGTTAATAATGTTTGTAAAATATAGTATCATGCCTCATACCGAATACTGCAAGACATCCAAAGTGACATGGAAAACACTCAAAGATTTGTATGAGTGGAAGAACACAAATATAGTATTGTATATGAATGGTAAGTTTCTTTCTATTAAGATGGAGGATAATTAAAGTATTAGTAATTTCATTTCAAGAATCAAAAGTATTAAAAATAAACTTGGTGATATATGTACAAAACTATCTAGCACGTATTTAGTCACTATAAATTTAAATGTTATGCTAGATGAGTACCAAATGTTTATCATGGGTCTTGCAGCTAGGGATAAGGCTCCTACTTTTGATGAGTTAGAAGGTATACTTATGCACGAGCAAGAAACACAAACGAACCTTAATCAAATATCTCAAAGTTCTGATATGGCATTGATAGTAAAAGGGAAATAACCTTCTAGAGGAAAGCCATGGGAAAGAAATAAGGGAGGTAAGCCACCATATGTAAAGCCACACTAAGTTATGACACCATCAAAGGTTGATGCTACAGTTAAGAGGAATGATTTATGTTTTTAGGGTGGCAAGTTTGGACATTATTCTAGAGATAATTTTAATAATATGTATCATGAGTCCAAACATAGAAACAAAAGGCATACTAGTCATTTTGTTGATAGATGAGAAATAGTGAATGATGACATCAAATATCTCAAATTATTATTCCATATGTTGCTTTGTCTGATGAAACATATTACTTAAATTCATGGTTTGTTGATTCTGGTGCCTTCATTCGTATGTCTTATAAGAAGGACTAGTTTGAAAATTATCATGAAATAAATAATAGCTAATATATATGTTAGGGATGACCATTTAAAAATAAAATTAAAAGATATGGTGATATATCCATGACATTACCAAATGGTTGTGTTAAAAAAATTCAAAATGTAATGTTTGTGCCTAGTATAAAGAACAAGTTAATCTTGGTCTCGACCATAACATATCAAGGTTTGAAGGTAGAATTTGTAAAGTCACATTGTGTGGTGAAGATATATAGTATCATTATAGGATTATTGCAACACGAGCTCAGAGTTGGAGGATTATACAAGCTTGATGTAATGATCAATAGTCATCAAGCATTGGAATATACAACCATGACAATAGAAGTTTTATGGGATCAAAGGTATGGTCATCTTAATTATCATGATTTGTTACTACTTCAAAAACAAGGAATGATGAAGGGACTTCCATTGCTTAAAATTGAGCATACTGCAAGTGAAGGGTGTGTACTAGATAAGCAACATAAGGAATAATTTCCTACACATATAGATAAAATGAAAAGACATATTCTTGAACTTGTGCATACATATGTATGTGGTACCATACAAACAGGATCACTTGGTGGAGTACACTATTACCTAGTCTTTATTGATCATAGAACAAAATATATATGGGTTTAGTTTATGAGAAAGAAAGGTGATTTCTGTTAGGTTCCTATATCAATAGGTGTCATAATTTATGATTGACATAGTTTATCTCTGTAATATGTACATACCTTTGCTTTTTGCAAATGTTTTCCATATTCAAAAATTCAAAAAAATAAAAAAATGTAAAGAGGGTATGCCCTAAAGGAAAAATCAAAGGGCAAAAAGAAGGAAAAAGTTCAAAAAAGGAGAAGATGAAAATGAACCCCAAAAAGAAAATACCATGAAAGTGTGCAAGTCCAAATGCCACTAACATTTACTTTTATGCATAATAATGATTGTGTGCAACTTTTTATTCATGCCACAATTCATGGTAATCAAATAGTTTAATCTTGGTTATTCCATGTTTTGATTTCATGTTTATAGATAGAGAATGAAAATTTGACCAAATTGTTTAACCTTGGTAGATAAGTAGATAGGTAGAGTGAATAAAAGGAGCTAAACTATGTAATCTGAGCCCTTGGATGTAATAAGGATAGACTTAGATAGATTTCTATTGTGAAAGAAGAGAAAAAGTTTTGATAAGGTTTTGCTAGCTTAACTGCACCCTAATAAAGAGTACAAAAAATGGTAGGATTAGTAGATGGGTAAGTAGTTGAATGGTTGCAGAATTATGTTGATTGATAGGATAAAGTCATATCATTTACTTTCATCATCAAATTGTTAAAGTATGGATGATAATTGAGCATGTTACATAAAGTCAAGTGATTAATTTCCCATTCATTTTACCCTAAATTTGACTAATTTCCCATAAGAAAAAGTCAAAGTGTCCAAACCATAAGTTAAAAGGGCTCAGAGCATTTCTCTGACTTATATAGGGACCGGACCCTCGACCTAATAACTTACCCAGTCTAAGCACTAAAAACTCTCTCATCAATATTCACCCCCTTCATATTTCACTCATTTCTCTTAAAAAAATCCCTTTTCCTAAGGTAAAATCACCACTTGCTTAGGAAAAGTAGAAACCCCATTTTCACAAAACCCTCAAATATACATTTAGCTTAAGTTATGATGTGTAAACATGAAAATGTAAATGAATTCAAAATCACATTGTACTTAGCGTGTTTCATTTCCATTTTCCGCTTTCATATTAACTTCTAATTTTATTTATGTATTAAATCCCAACAATCACCCCTTTCCCGTATATTTTACTAAAAATCCCAAAATAAATAAATATCCCTTCCCGATGGTTTGGAAAATAAACCATAAATAAAGTTAATTAAGTTGGATTAATTAATCGAACTGCGATTAATTAAGAGCCAAAACCCCCCGACATGTTAAAAAGGGATTAATTAATCACCTGGATTAATTAATAGCCTTTCTACCAATACAATCATCCTCGATATAATTAAAGTCATTTTAGTTATGTTGATTATTCCATCGGGCCCCTCCATTAACTCCCTAACACTTTTCGTTGTCGACTACCATTCGATTGGCCTTCCCTCATCCAACGGCTCTCACCCATATCGCGCGGGGCTTTTGGTCAAACGTTAACCACGCGATGAAAGTTGTTTTGAATTTTCGCTGGTGCTATGTGTCACTCGATCTATGGCATCACGCGACCCTTTACCAAAACCACCAACCTCCCAAAGGCAGTGCGATAAAAACCATTACCGCTCATGCTTACTGCCTCCACTAAACAAAAAAAGTTTCCATCATTTAATTAAACCAACTGTCGTTTTCCCATTCACCCGCCAAAAGTCATTGACTTTGTGCATAAAAAAAATACTCATTGTTTTCCCTTTTTATAGAGAAAAGAAACTTCTGCCTTCCATGCACAGAGTACGTCCAGACCAACAACTTATTCCCAACCTCCAACCACTATCAGTTGCTAAACTCCAGGCCACTGCAGACTACTGTGTGCACCCAGAAAAGCATTCACTAAAGCCATTAATGACCCTCCCTGTCAACTCAACGTTTTCCTAACAGTTTGTTTTGTTTTACAGGTGATCAAAAGACTGCAGCCTTGGATAAAAAGTCTTAATACTAGTCATAAGACCTGTTTACTCCAATATTGTTATCAAATCTATTCATACAGAGATGGAAAATAAAACATACAGTTAAAAGACAAGCAAAGAAAACATGAAATTAAATGATTTACTGTTGAAATAGACAGTAAAAACCTAAAATATATAGTGAAGGTAAAAGGACACAGTAAAGAACAGTCAAAGTGCATCAGGGTTAAAGAGTATCAGATTGAAGACCAAATCAAGTAAATCAGCTAGCATGAAGATAAACGACAGGGAAACAGCTACAGAGCATACAAATTCATGTCAAATTGAAGACAGGTGAAAAAACAGAGTGGTAAAAGTAAACAGTAGATAGTAAAAAAATAAAAGTAAACATGGATGTAGTAAGGGTTAAACAGAGATAAAAACACTTTCACCAGCAACAATGAAGTTTATACAAAGTAAAATTGAAAAACAGTTAAAAGAAATTCAAGGTTAAAAGATGAAATCAGAGCAAAAATGATACATTCTTCAGAAATCTCCTGTTTAAGTCATAGTTTTATAGAAACTACTGTGGCCAATAAAATAAGTAGTGCAAGAAACTGGAGGAGGTTTTTGTTCTTAACAGGCCAATCTACAAAAACCTATCTCACGTTTTACACAAGTATTACCAAAAGGGAGATAAGGGCATGTCTTCACAACCTATTGTTCAATTTGTGCAAAGTCCTGTTTTTGACATCTTTTTGCAGAGCATATTTTGAACATATGGAGATGAATTTTGAGAAATTGAGAGAGGTTTATCACAGAAATATTCTTATCTACAATAACCTCTTTCACTTTTTACATATCTATCTCGGATTGATATATACAAGTGTATCATTGGACCCTAAGTTTGCAGAAGTTTTGGGGCGGAATGTACAAAGGAAGGGTGCAGTTAGTGACTCGACAACCTCATCATCACTTAAGAGTTGCTATGAAATTCGAATTTCTCTTCTTTGTCACCATAAATCCATAAACATAGTGCCAAATAGATTCATTAGTTTTGAATGTCCTTTATTTAAGTTCTATTAATGTAAAACAGTTGAAGATATTTGTGAAATCAATCTTGATATTTTTTCAAGATATTTCAGTTTAGAATTAGTATAAATACTTCTCCATTTGAAGTATTTTGGGTGGATTCTATAACATCTCTGTAAATCTATGCTATCAAGCTGAAAAATCTTTTGTACTCAAACTTGGATTTTGCTAGAAAAGGAATGAAAGTTGAGGACATTTCATCAGATTCTCATGCAGTATAACTGCAAATAAGTATTCTATCCTTATGATTTTATGTGTTTTCAATATGTTTCAATGTTTCATGCATCTAAAATCTAAATGGTAAAATAGTCAAAGTATATCAGAATTAGATTTATTTCTCTCTGTTATCAATAGTCTACCATTTATATGTTTTCTTCTAAACTATCTCGATAAAGGAATTCTTAATTTCTCCTCTATCCCTGTAGTTTTCTCTAATAAGTCCCTGGTATAGGATTCTTAATTTCCCTTTGCTAGTTGACCTATCTTCCTTTCCTCTTTCTAATCCTAACTTGAGGATTCTTAATTTCCCTCTAGTTTTGAGAAGAAATATCATCCATTCAAGCCCCAAAGTTTGTTTTTATTCTGCTATCCTGCCTGTTGAAATCCTACCTCAGCAATTTGACTTGATCTAGTGAATTATCCCTGATTGACTCCATAGCCCAATGGCCTAAAAGCCTAGTTTTCCCATTTGTTTCAGAACTCCACCACTCTCAAATAAAACAACCTCACTGAACATTAATACTAGCCTAAAATCTTTCAAACATAGCTAAATCGTAAAGAGAGAGCCCTCTCTGGACTTAGGTGGGCTAGCACCCAAGTCTAAAAGTTGGTTTGTAGTTACCTTGGATCCTTTCCTTCTTTCCAATAACTTCTAAGTAAAATCTGAGTGATAATAATTTCTTTGAATATTTTAAAAAATTCAAAAATATGGTTGAAAAACAAATAGGAAATTACATCAAAGTTCTAAGATTGGATGAGGAAACATTAGGACCCTTCATCAAGTATTGCAAATCCAATGGAATTTTGAAATAGTATACAATGCTTCATACTCCTCAATGGAACATAGTAGCTAAGATAAAGAATAGAACTTTAGTGGAATGTGCAAAGAGCATGATAAAATGTAAAAAAATCACTGGTGGGTTTTGAGTTAAAGTAGTTAGCATTGTTGTTTATTTGAAAAATAGAAGTCTAACTAAAGCATAGACCATAAAACTCCTTTTGATGCTCTTTATGGCTATAAAACAGTAGTAAATCATTTTAGAATATTTGGAGGAAAAACATTTTCTCGTGTTCCTAAAAAAGATAGGAGAAAGCTTGATGAAAAAGAAACTAAGTGTATTTATTTTGTTATTGTTAGACCAAAGATTACATCAAGGGGGAGGGGGTGAATCAGTGTAAAAAAAAACTTATAATCTTAACACATACCATCAAATAAACAACATGTAACAGTGTACCATAAAAATTTACAGCATAATAGTAAATGAAAGCATGCATCAAAAATCCATCACATCAACACAAGGGAACATAAGATTTTATATGGAAACCCTTATGGGAGAAACCACAAACTCTTCTTCTTCTTCTTATTCTTCAATTTATTACATATATTTGTAGGCACTCACCCAAAAGATGTTCAAGAAAATACTAGCAATAGGATACAACTTCATTGAGGCACCAACATAAAAAATGTGCAAGCAGCCGCTTGCAATAGTCTATAACCTGATTGAGGCACCAACATTAGTGTGGGCACCCACCTCCTTCTTCAACTTAATGTGGACCACTTTTCACAATATTTCAAACTAAATCCACCTACTCTTCAATACTAATCATGTTGCAATTATCACAATGTTGGCATAACCTACTCATAACTTGTTCTTCTTATAACAATAATCTCTTCATAATTTTGGTCACAAAACTTTTCTTGGAACCTGCTCTTCATTCAAGGAGTGTGAGTCTTCTCACCTACCTTCTTTCCCAAAGCGGCTCTTCTAGCTTGCTGAAACCTTACCAATTGTTGTTTCATCGGTAGTTAGAGAATCAAGTGTCTAAGCGAACCCAAAGCCATACCGAACTTCAATAACTTTATGGCCAAGGCAACTTGAGGAAATGGGTCAGCCATGTTTGTTGAATGTTTGAGGACCCTTGGCTGGATTAGGTGGGTGATCCAAAGGTGATATTCAATAAACCAATGAATAGGGTAAGGTCTAGTTCCTTGAGTTGGGGGTTTAAGGGGGTATGCAGTGTTAACCATTCCCCTCTTCCTCCCCACCTTTCTCGCCATATACATCATAGTCATTAAAACCTACTCATAAGCCTCCAAAACATATAAAATTGATTTTTAACATCAAAAATACATCATCAAGGCTTTTTATGCCTTCAAAAATGTTCACTACTGAACTTTTTCCACCATGCTTCTTTCAGAATCCAATTTTTCTTTGAAATGAGCCTAGAAACCTCCAAAAACCATATAAAATTATATGAAACTATGTAAGAAGTTAATTATTCAATAGAATGTAATAATCCAAGTGCATTATGCAAAGTGAAAGATGATAGGATCTACAAAAACATTTTATTTTTCTACAATTTGGTCAAAAATGACGCGCCACTAACTCCATATAAAAAAACTAGAGTCAAACCCACAACCTTCACAGAACAAACCAAGCCACACAACCTACTAACTTGATCAATAAGTCATTACCTATCACAAAAAAGTGTGTGTGTGTGCGCGCGGGCATGTGAAAGTCCCAAAATAATAACACAAAACAATGTCAATTCATCATATATTATCAGAGCTCATACTAGTAATAATACTATATACGAAAAACAAAACCCTGCAAAGACTCATCCCACCAACCAACCATAACATAATAAATTCATATACACACCACCACTACAAGGCTTAACCTCAGACTTATGATCAAAGATGAATATTTATTGATTGAATTATGTTCTCAATTAAAGTGCGGTCAAATGAATTTATATGTGGTTACATGGTCCCATGCTCATGTGAGTAGGCCATGGCACCAATATTTACACTTACAAACTGAAGCGTTAACCATTTTACCATAGGAGGAAACCATGTGATTTCTGACATGACCTTGCCATTAACTTTTTTGTCATGGTCCTTTGGGCCTAGCCCTGATGTGACCATATGACCATGCCATGTGGTTGGGTCCCTAGGGGTCTATGGTCATCAGCATGCTAACATCAACATGATGTCATCATGCCACATGGTGACCCTTGAGAGGTGCCATGTGTCACCCATTTTTGACCTTTTCAATAATCAAAAATGTTATTTGTACTTACCACATGGTAAACCATATAGGTACCTGTTCTGCCCTACAACAACCCCCCATTTCATATCATCTGTATTTACAAATAATCAACATATGAAATGGGTCCCTTTTAAAAAATTAATTGGTATTAATGAATTAGTTCGAAAAAGGTATGATAATCAAATGAGTATGTAAGTTGAAGCCTTTTTCGAAAAACAATGTTTCCAAAATAAAACAATCTTTTGTTATTGCGATAAAGCGATCGCAAGATCGCATATCGCAATGACAAGAGAGATGCACTTAAACGGCACTTTGGTCTTTGCCGATGCCATATCGCTATCGGCAATCGGCGGTATTCATTGCATACACCAAAACGAGCACATACCTTATACCCCGATGCGACGCTATATCGGCGATCGGCTATCGGCACTGCCTCTTGTGAGAAAACGCTTCAAGTTTTAAACCCCGACCCGATGCGATATCGCTATCGGCCGTCGGAGATATCCCATGCACTTTCATAAGGCGCTCAACTCTTTCCCCCGATGCGATGCGATTTCGCTATCGGAAGTCGGCAAATCACTTAATATGCATCTGGTAATGTGTTCACATGCTAGTCCGATGCGATATCGCAATCGGCGTTCGCCAGGGCTACTTTCAAACGATAGTGTAACTCTTTCCCCCATGCAATGCGACATTGTTCATCGGTAATCGGCATTTTCAAAAAGTGATTGTTTTAAGCTTTAAAGTTATATTTAAATCCGTTTGATAAGGCGCAGATTTCAAAATGTCGTTAAATGCAGGGATAAGGTAATGCATGCGTATTTAATAACTTTGCCCCTTCGATTAACGAATACTTGCGTCTAAGGCATATCATATCTGTTGCACGCGTTGGGTGGTCATTCAACTGAATAACAGCGTAAAGGTCATTTAATGGGTAGCAAGCCTTAAAATCACCATTAATGCATATGCGATCTCTTACCAGTGATTGGATCCGCAGCCACTTTTTGAAAATTAATAGCGCCACGCTTCAAGTTGTATATATCTTTCCAATTATGCTTTGTCTTCATTATTCCTCGTGTTACGATTTCTCTTGCACTTGTGTAGAGTTCGTTTGTTGAAGAAAGCCTGAACATGATGGGGAAGAAAAATAAGAGGAGTTCTGGTTCTACTACAACACCTGTTGCAGGACAAGCTGCTTCAATCTCGAAGAAAGGCCTAATCTCGGACACTACGTGCACTGGTCTTGCTAGGACCACATGGCAGGGCACATATAATCTGTTGGAGGCCGAGCAACCAAAAGTGACAGTGAGAACGGCTAGTGTAGATGTATTAAGGAAGTCTGATGCGACGCTCAAAGACTTGGCCGACTCCTTTTTACACAGAATAGCGGCCAGAGAGGAGGTTCTCCCTTACACAGATGTGGTGCGCTGGGCAATTGAAGAGATCCCCATTACTGATAGAACTTTCCATACAAGGGACGGAAGGATTTTCGGATCATTCAAGCCTGATGACCTAAGGCGAATGTATCATCTGCCTGAACCGGAGCTAGTCTACAATAGAACCTTCGTGGAGAAATTCGCAAAAGAAAATGAATCGCCATCCGAACCCCTCCGAGATTGGAGGCAGAACCCAGCCAAGCACAAGCATGAAAGTTCAGGTAAGTACTCCAACGTTTCTTTGGCTTCTCCCTATTGCTATGCGGGGATTATGATGTGTAGATTGTGGGGATTACATGACTCCGTTAATATCAATATTGACATGGTTCCCTTAATGGAAGCGGCTATCAATGCTATAATCATGGATTGGGCTACTATTCTTTCTGATAAGTTGGTCGTAGCTATTCGTGAATTCAGAAACAAAACTATAGTCTCCGAAAGGAAAATCCCGCCATTTTATTATTCTGCCTACATTATGGATACCCTGTGTCTTAATTCTGAGTTTCCTGTCCTCGGTTGAAGATGGACCACCCAAGATCCAACACCCATTCATTTATACCATCAGAAATTATGGAAGTCCTCTTACAAGGACCACTTGTACCAAATTTGTAATGGTTTCATGGCGCCCATTCACTATTCTATTTATGACAGACCCATTTCTAGAATTTCCTATGAAGCTTCTTTTGACTTACCAGCAGTAGCGAGTTGGTTTGGTGAGGAGTATTTCTCCTATATCAGAGTTTTTGGGAGTAAGGCTAGGCCGCATGTCCTCCCTTTATATATCCCAGACAAGCTGTTAGCCCGGGAAATCTGTTACCAGATTATGGCCGAGAGTGTCACACAAACTCTCAAAGAAGAGAAGAAGAAAGGTTGGCCCTCTTTTCCTTTAAGAATTGGGGTTTTTACTCTGCTTAATTACAAGCACGCGGAAAAAGAAGCGACAAAAATCCAAGCTTTATCCCTGGCCACTCTCCCAAGCAGACTCTATGATCCGAAGAAAACTGCCTACATTGCCCTAGAACAAGCAAAATTAACAAAAGTTGATCATCAAGAGGATATGTTTGATGACTTGTTCGTAGGTGCCGAGACAATAAGCCAAGCCAAACAGCTTTCCATAATGAAATACAATGATGAGGCGTTGACAGAGTTTAATAAACTTAGGGAGCAGAGGTTGCAAACTCTGCCCCTAGAGTTATTATCCACAACCCCAGCGTCTTCCTCAAGCGAGCCTGGTCAGCAACAGGTACATTCACCTCCTGGTACAACTAAAGTACAGGATAAACAACAGGAGGAAAGACAGAAGAAGCTGCAGGCTGAACAGCAGAAGTTAGAACAAGAGAAAGAACGGAGCAAAGCCCATACAGAGCAACATAAGCAAACTTCCATTGATCCTGAATTGATTAAAAAATGGAATCAATTCGATTCCATTATCAGTGGTAAGGAAGGCTCCAAAGACACAGGCTCCTCTAAAACAAGCGATGCGCCCGATACCACTTCTTCTCAGGTTCTAGGAGGAACCAGCGCCCCACCCATTTCACAGGATGTTGAGATCATCAATAAGGACCCTTCCGATCAAATTGTTCTCCAGGTGGAAGAAATTCCTCCCCTGGATATTTTCTACAGCCCAAAGCATAGAGCCGTTATTAAGTGCTCTAAGAAAAGACGAAGGCTTGATCAACCTTCTATCTTGCCTGAGCAAACAGTCACGGGCAATATGGTTTGGAAGGAGGATTTGGATCCCTCCGAGGATCTAACGAAGTTGTCTCAATTCGCAGGAGCTTATTCCGCAGCAACTATTGACAAAGCGTCAGAGGTAAGTCTTATGTTGAAGACTAAGGACCATGAAATATATGCATTACAGGCAGAATTCATTGAAGCGAAAAATAAAGCAGCACAGGTGGAAGAGCAGTTGCTGGCTCAACAGCAGGAAAACAATTTGTTAACCCAGCAACTGCAAATTGAGAGGCAAAGGATAAACCAAAGTGAAGCGCAGAAGGCAAAAGAATTGTCGGAGGCATTGTCACAGTTAAAAACATCAAATGAGCTGATGATGCAATCGAAAGATGAGCGAATAGCTCAACTATCAGCACAGCTCGAAGGCATCAAGAGCACACAGAACGTAAAAAATTTCAGAGCAGAGGCAACTCAAATAAATAGCGCATTACTGTCTCAGATCAGACTTCTATGTCAACAACTTGCTAAGGCTGAGTCATTATGCGAAATATCGACAACAGTGTGTGAGCAAATAGAGGGGGCCAGAAATGAGCTAGATCAGGCCGAAGATGCCATATCTGAATATGTTGAGTGGCAAGACACTCCAGAAGGGAAAGCGACGAATTTGTCCCGAATCCATGAAACGTATAAGGACATACTCTTCACGGAATGGAATACTCAGGTAATGAAAGCAGAAAGGGCGGCTTCCAGGTGTAAAATAATTGCCAGCAACATGACCGACCTAGTCAATGATACACTTTATCTGGCAAATATGATCTCTAAGTGCACACCTGGAAGTATAACAACAGCAGATATGCTTGAACAAGCAAGTTATCCTGGCTTAGAGGAACAGAGGAAGTTAATTACCGGAGTAAATACTTTAACCTCTGAAGCATATTGGCTCTTTCTAGTCAAGCCACATACTCAAAGGTCTGCTCTCAAGTGTTTAACGGATGCCCTCGGATGCCTGATCCCCGACATTCAGGATGCTACATATGATGCTCAGCTGACTTCGCGTCTCAACACTCCACCAGAAGTAGAGCCAATGCTGGCGATATGTCAGCTAAGGAGTAAAGGAAAAGAACCCACCGAATGAAACATTGCCGCCAACTGCCAGATCGCCAGAAAAGATGAAAAAAACATTTATTGATGCCAATTTAATAGCTTTTCAGTTGCTTAGATATTTAGATTAGTATAGTATTTATAGACCCTTTCATTGTTTTGGAAAGGGTCGTAAAATTTTGTAATAAGACTTAAAGGCTGAAGTTTGCACTATTGTGCTTCAGTCTATATTCTTTTTGTGAAACTCGACCAACGGTCCTTAATTTTGATTTGAAGGTTGTTTTATACAATTGCGCACGACTGTCTGTTGTTTGGAATGCTTTCCGATTTGAAGGAAGGACTGCGACATAGTGATTGATATACTGGATTGATCGATCAGCTTACATGGTACTATTATCTGTATCTGTGTTCTTTCTTATTATATGAATTGCTGTGTTATTATTTTTGCTATTGTTGAATGCATGTATGCGATATAACAACGAATCGTCATTTCGCTTCACTATTGAATGCTTGTGTTGATTTGTTATCCCTTTCACTCATGCATGTATCAATGATATGAAGGATTAAGTGTAGTAATTCGCTCTAATCGCTCTGCATAACTAATTATGCAGAGCAATGTTTAAATGGTTTAAACATCTATGCTTAAAGCGTTAGAGTCATCTATATGCCTGCCTTAAAGCACAGATCATCAAACGCTACGCTTTGCTAAGTGATAAATCCCGGGATCCGATTATAGTTATTACATTTTGTTTATAGTTTAGCTATCCGCTTATTACCATCTTATGTCATAATCCATTCATCCATCCCCTTCACTTATAGTTCTTGGGAAACTGGTCCCATTATCCCCAGTCGGAACCACTATTCCAAACGGAAAAGGAGCTGCACTAAGGTCCGGACCGGGTGGTATCCCCTTTGTTGTGGCAGTGATTTTCGAGGCCTCAACAGTACCACATCACCTTTCAAATGTTCAAATAACGTGTCAAGCCATATCATCACCTTGTTTCCATGTCTCTTTTGACCAACCAATATTTTCCACGTAATCAAGACAGCCACATCAACTCCTCTAACCAGCCAGACTTCGCCACATATTAGGATTTCCATGTCATCTCCTATAGCCAACCAAACTTTTCCACATGTCATGATTTCCATGTCATTCCCTCTGGCCAACCAAAATTCACCACATGTTAGGACTACCATGTCATTATCTTCATCCAATCAAAATGTGCCATGTTTTACTACGAGACTGGCCAACATGGGGGGTTGACCCAAGTTAAAATTTGGGTAGGTTAATATGTTATATGCTTTTAACTTACTCATCTAATCATTGAATCTGTTTGATCTTTGAAAACATGATAAAAATTTAATGGTGTTAAAGTTCATGCAAGTTGGGTTTCTATCTATTGTAGATTTAATTAATGAACCATAGATCTACCAAGAAGATACATCTTTTTTAAAAATTTGGTGTTTGTGGGTTTTTCCGCATAGTTTTGGTCCTTTACTAATGTTTATCCTAAAATGGTCATATTTTCTCATCCAGGAGAAGTTTTTCAAAGTGTGATATATCATTGGAAAGGTCTTGAAGAGAACTATCCAACAATATCATCCATAGATTCATTAGAAAATCATATCTTCAAATAAAAATCAAGAAACTTCAAACCTCTTTGACTTTACTTAATGAGGGTGTGCAATACATATAGTTATCATACTATTTCTTTTGATAAATAAATGATACTAATGCTTCCTTAGGCATCCCGTTTGACATCAATAACATTGGTTGTTACCAATGACAACATTATGTGCAACAATATCCCCCTTTGTCATTGATGGCAACACCACCAGACATTAATAGTCATTCATGGAAATGGGCCAAAACTCCATACTCCCTCTGACATGTTGTTGGGGACTCCTCCTTGATCCTTATCTTCTTTTTCTTACTTCTTCCATGTCTATATCCTCCTTGATCCTTCTCTTCTTTGTCTTACTTCTTCCATGTCTACATTCTCTTTCCCTTTGACATGTTTCTTGATCTTGCTACTTCTTTGTCTTCCTTCTTTAATTTTTTCATTCTCTCCCCCCTTTAACGTCAATGGAAAAGGGACATGGTTGCTTACCAATGCTTCCATGACTATGTGTGGACCTAATCATGTTATAAGTGTAGTCTCCCCCCGAGACAATGTTTTCTTCATCTATAAGTTCCTACCATATGTGTCAGTGTCTGCACTTTCTAATTTCCTCTTAACTTTCCTGTGGATGTGATGGAGTCCCCTCTTGAAACCATTCTTCCTGTCAATATTCTCCAATTGTTTATGTCAACCTCATAGAGTCTCCCATTGACAACATACTCTCATTCTTCATTTGCAAGTGCCTACTTCTATCCTCCAACTATTCCCAATAATTCTTATGGACGTGTGTATCTAATAGAGTCTCCCCCTAAGACCATACTCCCATTATTCATTTGTAAGTGTCTGCGTATGCTCTTCGACTATTCCTGAACATTCATGTAGATCTGATAGAAACTCCCTCTAGGACCCTGCTGCCTTCTAAGTGAATCTTCCCTTGAAAACATATTTCCTTGAAAATATTTATGGCTTTTATTCTTCTAACATATGTCCCTATACTATTATCATATTGTAGCCATGCTCTCCTTACTAGTTGTCATCATCCTTGTGCTTATTTTTCAGCTTCTTTCTTGCATATTCTTGCTTCTTAAAGAATACTAAATGTTTGTCAATGCTCTGCAACTAGAATCTCATTATGAATCTCCTCTTGTCATTGTTTCATGTTAGCATGTTGTTTCCCTCGTAACGATAACTCCTTTTTTGTAAATGATCATTCTTTCTGCATAATCTTGCTTCTTCAAGTTCTAATTCAACTAGTTATAATCTTGAAGAAGATTTCACCAATGGATTAGATCTGAGGGGTCAGATCTAACCTTGGTTCTTCGTGTCTCATTCTCCATCCCATAGTGTTCATTATTTGGTTTATGGGAAGTCCCTCTTTCTTGTGACATCTCAACT
The DNA here is from genome assembly GCA_031772625.1 of Pinus tabuliformis. Taxonomy (NCBI): domain Eukaryota; kingdom Viridiplantae; phylum Streptophyta; class Pinopsida; order Pinales; family Pinaceae; genus Pinus; species Pinus tabuliformis. The sequence continues at coordinate 1,072,698,147 of CM062816.1, forward strand.
TGATTTTGTAGTCACGTGTTGTGTGACCTTCATTGTGACATAAGAAGCAATGACCCATATGCACTATTTCTAACTTGATCATTATGTTTGAGCGTGGGTACTTGATCATATCCTATATAATTGATCGCATCATAGGTTTGCAATCCTTTTATTTGTGGCCAAATATTGTGCATGAAAAACAATAACCAACGAACTTATTTTGATACCTGGAGATATAGCGTAATTTTAATCTTCTAAAGTTGCTCATTGGAAGAACTTTATCCATTTTCTTATTCCTAACTCATGCTTCATTTTTTCTTATGGATCCTTTGGGAATATTTTCTACTATGGGGAGTTCCATTCTTTCATCTTGGTTCCTTCCTTTCTGTGAATTAGATGTACCTTACTAATTTTTGGCATCATTCTAAGAAACGTTAGAGATGTTTAAATGAACATGCTTGGGTCAATTCATCACTTGCTTAGGATATTCAAATGATTTATTTTGGGATGTGATGAATGTTTGATTAAGATTTTTGGGATGGTCCTTATTCGATGTGATTGGAATATCTTTATTCTTGTATTTCTCGCAACTTGCATTATAACCAATACCTATTTTGATGAGAGGAGATATTTGAAAGTAGAGAATATGATCAAGAGATTTAGAACCTTTGTGAAGCTTTAGGTTGTTTTTAAGTTGTTACAATTCTTCTTTCAAGAGCACAACTTCTTATTCTAATCTTTCAAAAATTTGTTCCATCTCATTTAGTTGTTCTAACAAAAACTCCCTTATCCTTTTAGCTTCCTCTAGTTCATCTTTGAGAGCAAGAACTGTCTCTTCATTTAGATATTTTTCTTAGAGTTATTTCATTAATTTATATTACCTCTTTCTAATGGTGTTTATATCCTTCAATTCACTTCTAATTTCTCCTTCGTAATATATTTATGCTTTAGTTTCTTTTATTTCGGTGAAGAACAATATTTCACCTCTTTCATCATCATTCATATTCTCATTGCTTTCATAATCACTTTCTTATTTTGAGAGGAAGTTCTTCTTCTTGTCACCTCACTTATTATTTTGATTCTTATACTTGATATCTGTTCATCATCACTATCATTCATTTTTCCATATGGAAACTTAGAAGCATAATGACCTATTCTTCCACATTCAGATCATTTGAAAGGGAGCTCAACTTTGAACTTATTGGTCCTTATTTTCATATTTCTGAGAAACTTGGCTTCTTCTTCACCATAATTGGAGTTAGCTTGGATTTCATGATTTTTTCCTTGTTTGGCTACTTTGAATGTTGCTTCCTTGATTCCCGATTTGTCCTCTTGCTGGGATGGGGTCCACTAGGTCAGTTTTCGAGTGAAAAGCCCAATTTTTGATGTAATTGTTGTAAATGATGTGAAGTCTCCACGATTTGTGGATGTGGAGCGCGTACATGGTTAGGATTCAAAGGGGTTCTATCCCCTTGTTTACATAAAAGTTGAGTCAGTTTTGAGATCCACCCATGGTCTGTGGACCATGGGATTGTATGTAAAAAGCTATAAGTAGGTGTGTCTTAGAGATATCTCAGGTAATGATGGATGTAATGGGTGAATAGAAGAGAAGTCTTAGCGCAGAGAAGTGGGTTAGATAGGAGGGAAAGGATTTGCGGCTGAGTGCATAAAGGCCTAGGTAGAGTCCACAACTGAGTGTGCGGACCCCTACGACTGAGTGCGCATGGAAGTTTTAAGTTTGTATTTTGAACTAGAAATCAATAAAGAAGTTGTTTTTGGAGAAATATTGTGTAATGTTGTTTACTTTTGTTTATAACTTATGTTGTTGACGAAATAATATGTTTATGAAATATTGATCTAAAGATGCATGATTCTATTGAATAATTGTTAGATGATGTAATATGCAAGCATGTTTATGTAATTCCGTGAAGACTTTGATGAATTATCTAATGTCTATTAATAACTCGAGCTTATCTATGCAAGCCCTAGTCTAGAGTAGTTCTTTGATGTGCGTAAGTGGATAAACAGACCGTTAAGGGTTCGTAAAGACCGATCATGGACCTTCTCGAAGGTCTGAAGGATGTTTACTAGAGTTGTAGTACCTAGCCCTAGTGGCTTATAGATCTGCGCGAAGGTAGATCTAGGGAACTAAAAGGCATCACACTGATCTCTGGATGCAGAATCTTGGTTCCAGCATGCCCCCATACTTCTTTGGGTGAGATTGTAGCCTGTTCTATGCGGGTTGTTGCCAAAAGGGCTAGTAGTGTAGGGTTTTGTTGGTTGGTGAAACTAACTCTGAACCTGGGTAGGGACCCCCTAAGCCAACAAATGGTTCTGTTGCCAGGACCGAGATATGCTTGAAGGAGATATGTGATGTCGCATCACTGGAATCTGACCAAGAAGGAAATTGAAAAGTGGTCAGACAAAAAGGTTCACGCATTCGCAGGGCAGGAAAACAAGAATCTGTGACTGTCAAAGGAGTAGCGGTTGGATACATATTTGTATACAGAAATACATGAAATTTTCTTATGCACCTTCTCGATCGAATTGTATGAGTGGTTAGCTAAGTTAGCATATGGCCAAGGGAGGTGGAAGCTTGACGGTCCAATAGTGTGGACTCCAGAACTGGTACGACGATTAGAAGCCTCCGAAGAGAAAAAAGCACGGGCTTTCAATCACTGGCTTGATCAAATTATAGGAGGATTTGTTTCAGAATTCACAGTTGTTACCTCAGTCAGTTACATCGAAGCAGAGCGACGCTTCTTCAAGGGACCCTGAGGTAAGTATCTAAGATCTTTGAACACCTATATTAAAATGTTGTTGTGTGAAAAATGGTTTATGCCATTGCCTTGATGTTTAGAGCTACACAGAGTGGAAAAATATTTAGAGATCGAGAGAGATCAGGTCTTGAATATAGCCCATCAATTGGACCTCCTTCGAGCAGCGACAAGGGAGCAGTACATGCCTCACCACGAAGTATTGTTCAACTGAGAAGACAAGGTTTTCCATGGACACATCATCCATCCACTCCACCTCCACCTCCATCGCATACACTTTCGCCCACATCTCCACCACCACCACCGCCGTTCAACATGTCGAACAAAATGAAGTTGTCAATTTTCAAAGGCATAGGGAGTGAAGAGACATATCAGTTCTGGTTTGTTGTGGATGCTGTGTGGACAGTGTAGCTGATTACTGATGACAACACAAAGAAGGTGCAGTTAGTTACTTCTCTGCAGGATCGAGCGTTGACATGGTATATTAAGCATTGTTTTGATCATCCTGTGGCAACACTAGTAGAGACTAAGGCTACTTTAAACAAAGAGTTTAATAAGCATAAGTCTGACTCGCAATCAGTAGTTGGATTTAAGGAGATCACGATGAGGGTTAATGAGATGCCTTGGGAGTTAGATGAAATGTTGAAATGCATGATATGCGAAGCTAACATGAAACTCATGGATGGTCAACATCATGAGTGGTTTATAGCCTCGCTTCTGCCCCACCTAACGATTGTTTTGTCGTAGCAAAAGATAGGAACTCAGGCAGAAGCCCTGGAAATCGTGATGAGGTTGCATGTGACACAAATTCAAGATGCGACCCTGGGGGTACTAAAAATTCACTCCCAATTATAGAGTCTATGCTTAGAATTTCAGAGTTTGAAGAAAGATGAGGAGGCTAAGCCATATGTGCGCGAGGAAGTCTCGTGCCTGAAGTCTAAGAGCGAGGGGCATGACAAAGACCACTGTCTCGTATTCGCAAACTATATCACAGGAGGGGGACCAATTCCCCTGAGACTAGAAGCTCCAACATGACCGAGCATGGGGGCTGCGTTATGGTGCTCTTTTTGTCATGTGGCTGGAAAACTCACAACGGATAATTGGCATTTGATCCGAAAGTTCGTTGAAACACCACAATAGTTTTTCTGCGACTTCTACAAATTAGTGGGTCACGATGAGCACCATTGTCACAATTATGAGCTGATGATGGAAAGAACACCTACCTACCGAATTCAAGCTGAAACTCAGCCTCCAGAGTAGAGTGCCTGAGGAGCACACCGAGGATATTAGGGACGAGGATGAGGTCGAGGAGGAGGAGGGCCTGGTAGAGGCTAGGGTCAGGTTATTTGTTACAACTGCAGAACACCAGGGCACTACACGCTGAAGTTTCAGAATCAGACATGCCCATCATGTCAATACTGCAGCTAGTTTGACCACACTATAGAAGAATGCCCGGTGCTGATGGCTAAGATGTAGGAGAAAAAGGTGCAGCCTCAACAGCCTACAAAGAACTTACAGATGATGAGAGTTGAGTGATGAGCCTCATCATTGGGTAATTATATGGGCCTTAATTCACCTCCTAGCTTAGTAAAACCAACTATTCTCACAACTTATTACATGTTTTTTATTATATTTTGCTTATGCGATGAGTTAGAGTTGGATATTATGCCTAGTGGACCAATATGCATTGAATGCAGGGTTGAAGGAGAAAATCAAGGAATTTTGGCAAATCCTAAAGTTAAAACTTGAATGGGACAAGGGAGATGGATTGTAGGAGGTAAATCCTCCTCATTTACTTCTCCCCCATTCGAATATTCCTCCATCCATCACATCAGCTCGTAGTGCAAGCAGTCAAGCCATGAGGATTAGAAGGTAGGTGAGAAAGTGAGAGACAAAGAGCTAGTTTATCTCGAGTTTGGGAGTCGAGCCTCCCTAATTTTAAGGAATTCATTGGGGACTTTGGTTGTATAATTAGAGAGGCCTAGAGCCTCATTAGGGTTCGATTTTTTGTTGTAAAACTCTAAGCTATTTTTGAGCTCCAGACTTGTGGAAGTTTTGTTGAAGTAATTTTCTGTTTTGGTAATAAGAATGAGTTTTGTTTTGAGCCAGCATTGAGTTAACTCAAAGGGTTGAAGCTCTTGGGTTAGGGCCCAACCCTAGCAGCCAAGTCTCCTCTATCTTATATCTGTATGTTTAGATTAGTATCATAGCTTCATTGTTCATTTTCCTTTAGATGTGTTTTCATTGCAAGTAGTGTAGATTGGATTGGTTGTTTATTAGTTTGTTTCTATTTGTGAATTAATTCAGTAGCAGGTTAGCTGGGATAAGAGGAGTACCACAACGTTGTCAGTAGGTGGCTTGGCCTCATTTCCTCCCTTTGGGATCGTGATTTGAGAAAGGGGCCCTTATGTAGCCCCAAAAACACAGATTTCTATTTCTTGTATGAGCTTTAGAGTTTACTGTATTTAAGTTAGAATTTGATCAGTTTTTTCAAAATAGGATTTCAGTGCCACCTCTTCTATCTTCATTCTTGCAGTAGATCTCATCCATGCTTTCATTCCTTTAAACAACTTTCCTCATGCATAATGTAGGCAGTTAGTTCATTAATTCTGCTTTTCTAGCTTATGAGAATGCTTCTTGTTTACATAGTTTTTTGGGAATTATAGATGTTTTATGCAGAGCATGTGCTTCAAGAGTATAAGAAACCACCTTCCACTTCATCCGCCATATTCATTCCTTGGTTTCACCATTTCCTTCACTAGTTTTCATCATTTTACATAGAAATTCGTCCAAGCACATTGAGCGAATCCAACCATCTTCTATCCTTGTTGTTGGATTTTGACTGATCCTAGATCTTTTCTCACTTCATTTGACCCATATACCGCCTTCCCTAAGCCTTCCATCACTTCCAACACCTCCCATTTTTCTCTCGCTTGTATCTTGTAGGTTTATAGGGAATCCTGTAGGTTTCTAGTACATCCTGTATTTTTTCCTGAAATGGCATGTTTTGAGGCTGAATTGAGGGAAAACCTCTAGTAAGTCACCAAAGGTCTCCCAAGGGTCTCCCACACCATCTAACTATCTCCTAACCCTTCCAGCCATCCTCCAGCATCCTTAATTCATCTACCACATCACCAAAAGAAATTAGTTTGCATACTTGATTTTGCATGAAAAGACAAAAAGACAAAAAAAAAAATATTTTAGCCCCTTTACTTGCACGTTAGTGATGTTTGATGATTTTTACTTCCATGCTTAGAGTGTACAATTTGGTTCATGTTAATTTATCATTATTGCAATGCATATTTTCTTGGCAATTAATTAAAAAATGGTGTGATTTAGAATTGAATTTCAGTTTTTTCATTATTGCAGTAGAGTAAATCTCCCTTAGAGTAGATTTCCCTTTCTTCCATCAAGAAACCAAGCTTCTTCTGACTCCATAGAAGTCTGGCTTGAAAACCCCAGTGGTCTCTCACCAGCTGAACCGTGACAAAAGGCAGAACCATCACTTTTACTTGTGTAAACAACATTGTCACCTGCAAGTTTGTACGAACCCTGGGTTGATAAAGTAAAGTTGGTAGCCCAGGAGTTGCAGCATTCTTTCCGCAATACTAGAACTCATCAATTGTTGGCACCATTGCCAGGGAGGTGTCTAAGTAATATGTGAATACTGCTTCTTTCTTCTATTTCTTGTCTCTAATATTCTTCCATTAGTTTGTTTTTGCAAAAGTAATTTAGTTACTTCCTTTTTCACTCAACATTTTCTGCTTTCCTTTCCATTTTGAAAGCAATATTTCAATTCAGCAAGTAGTTTTTTCATTCAGTCAGTAGTTTTCATTTAATCAACAATTTCAATTCTGCAAAGTACTTTCCAAGTTTGAAAAAAACACAAAACCAACCAAAAAACATTTCCTTTCATGCCTCGTAGGAATAGGGATAACTTAGGGAAATTTTTGCCAAATGCCCCCATTGCACCAAATAACCAACCTTCCCTCTTCTTCGATGGCTGTGAACTGGAGGAACCCTTAGGTGAGTAACTTGACATATTTGAAGAACATACAGGGGAAGAAGAAGAAGAAGAAGAAGAAGAAGCCATTCCTATTGAACTAGTGGTTGAAAACAGAAATGACAGAGGGAATAGAGAGAGAGTTGATGGTGCCTTCCCCATCAGGGAAACCAATCGCGACACTAATATGAAAAATATAAGCCCCTCTACCCTACCTCATTTCCATGGCTTGACCACAGAAGACCTCGATACTTTCCTATTTGAGTTTATTGTTATATGTCGAACCTATGACTATATAAATGATGAGAAGAAGTTAAAACTAATTCCATCTACCCTCAAGGATGCAGCATTGCGCTGGTTCATGGGTTTACCTAGGGATAACATCAAAACTTGGGCTCAAATGTAGAAATCCTTTATCAACAAGTATTGAGACTACTATTGGTTAAAGGATACTAAAGAGGAAATTTTTAGGATGACCATAGGCAATGATGAATCCCTAGAGAACTATGAAGAAATATTCTAGCTTAGTTACAAAAGGGTCAGGTGCACACTTGACCCTAAGTCACTAAAGCTGGTCCCGCTTAGGGAGATATCTACCAATTACCCTATGAGGATATAAAGACTATCTTTAGAAACCATTATAGGGCAGCTAGGAAAAAGGGTAGGGGTAGTCAACCTATGGTCAGTACATCCTCTTCCAACTCATCTTTCAAGGGTGAAATTGGAAACATGCTGGAATATTTCAAGAGTGAGATGTTGCAAACCCTTGCCTTACAAATGGACACTATGCAAATTACAAGAAAGCAGGAGGAAGAAAAGAGAGCCTTGGCCATTTTCTGTCTTAGATGCACTAGGAGGCACCCAAGGAATCAATGTCCATTTAATTCTATTGAAATTTTCTTAGTCTGTGAAGAGAACCACTCCACAGACAAGTGCCCTTCTTTGCCTAGACTCAAAGCTATATATCAAGGAGCTGAAGGGGTCACTGAGTAGCTCTGCTACATAAACCAAAGGAGACCTCATGGGCCTAGACCATACCAGCAGGGCATGCAAGGGTCATCCCATGCATATTACAACCCCAACCAGACCACATCCATACCTTCTTGGGCACCCTCTGCTCATCCTTCCTAGTCTACACCTCCTCCTTGGTCCTTTGCATCTCAGTATCACTCCCAGCTAGCCAGTCAGTCATTTCGACCATACGCTCCACCACAACCTCAGTGGAATTCACCGCCCCAGGGTGGAGGCCCCGATACAACAATGTTGCAGCTTTATTGCCTCCACCACCTGCCCAACCATAGCTGCTATACTCTTCTCCTACCAAGCAACCCCAAATGCCTTCCCAACCAAATCCAAACCTGAAAAACAGACATGATCATCAAGTATACAGTGGAGAGACATCATATCCAGTTTAGGATGTGGAAATCCAAGAGATACACCTGAGATTTGGGAGAGTTGTCCTGGATAACGAACCTCCACCTCCACCTAGGGAGGTTGAGGAAGAAAGAGAGGAAAGCATTCTTAACGTGAATCCACCCTTTCCTAAGAGAGTAACCCCACCACTCTAGCCTACCCCATAAGAGACTAAACTTCTGGGAGAATTGAAAAATCTATGTGTAAAGGTTCCACTTCTCCAAGCAATAAAAGATGTTCCTATTTACAATAAGTTGATTAAGGAGAAATGCTTCAAGAATCCAAGGAGGCGAAGAAGAGATGCCCCTACAATTAATGTCATTAGACAGTTGTTCGACTTAATACTGGGGCAGGTAATCTGTCCAAAGTATTTGGACCCTGGAAGCCCTATAGTAGATGTGCACATCAATGACACCATTGTCCCACACACTTTGGTTGATCTTGGGGCTGCCATTAATGTGATGACCGAGGACACCATGCTCAAGCTCAACCTCTAAGGTTCATTGAGGAAGACCACAATAGTTCTGCAACTTGTAGACCACTCCACCATGACCCTTGATGGAATTGTGGAGGATGTGATGGCCTCCATTGACTCTTGGGAGTACCCTACATATTTCCTAGTTCTCCAGCCTAATGATAATATTACTGGTTACCCTCTCATCCTTGGGGGACCCTAGTTGGCCACTATCGATGCTTACATTAGCTACAGAGTTGGGAATATGACCATCAAGAATGGGCATATGTCCAACCAGTTAGTCCTATACCCTCCTTCTCAGCCATCTCTAGAGCACGATTTAACTTTATGGTTGGAGAAGGAGGAAGAAGATAAAGTTTATTCCACCCAACTTTATACTTTAGAAACAACCATGGGAGGAGGACAACAGGATGAAGATGATTTGATTGAACACCTACTCCAAAGTCCAACTCCTAGTACATTTCCCATAGAATATGTAGTAAAGGAGACCTAGAACAATCATCCAATTGACTTATGCTTGGCCGATTCCAACCCCCTCCATGTCAAAACCATAGAATTCAGCCCTGAGAAAACCTTGGAAATCAATCCATCTCTTTTTGCTCTCCAAGAAGAGAAGTTATCCAACATGCTAAAGGAACATCTAGATGCCTTCGCTTGGAGTTACAAAGAAATGAAGGGAGTGAACCCCTCAGTGTGTACTCACCACATATACATAAAATAAGGTTGCAAGCTAGTTTGAAAGATCCAAAGGAGGATGAATCCAACTCTTAAAAATATAGTCAAAGAAGCACTGCAAAAACCGCTACATGCAAGATTCATTTACCTTATCTCTGACAATGAGTGGGTATCCAACAATGAGCGGGTATCTCCTTTGCTGTTAGTTCCAAAGAAAAATGGTAAGTGGAGGATTTGTGTCAATTACAGGGAGTTGAACAAAGCCACAAAGAATTACCATTTTCCTCTACCTTTCATTGACCAAGTGTTAGATGGCCTCGCAAGGAAAAAGTTTTTCTCTTTCCTAGATGGATTTAGTGGGTACAACCAAATCCAAATCAGCCTAGAAGACTAGGATAAAACCACCTTCACTTGTCCTTGGGGTAATTTTGCCTATAGGGTCCTTCCTTTTGGCCTATTTAATGCTCCTCCCACATTCCAGAGAGCAGACTTGAGTATTTTTGCTGAGTTAGTCCATGATGCTGTAGAAATTTATATGGATGATTTTACATCTTATGGCTGTGATTTTCAAGAGGCTTTGTCCAACCTAGGAAAAGTACTGCACAAATACATTGAAATGAACCCATCTCTCAGTCCCAAAAAATGTGAATTCTTGATGACTGCAGGGACCATGCTAGGTCATTCAATATTTGAGCAAGAGATGCAAGTGGAACCAAACAAAATAGCTGTCATCTAAAGGATCCCATCTCCTCAAAAATAGAGAGATGTCAGAAGTTTTCGAGGGTTAGCTGGATACTACTGAAGGTTCATAAAGGACTTCATCAAGTTGGCCTCTCCTTTATTTGGTTTGTTGGCCAAGGACTCTAAGTTCATATGGTCAAAAAGTTGTCAAGAGGCCTTAGACACCCTAAAGAACTAGTTAATCACTACAATGATTCTCCAAGGCCCAAATTGGGCCCTTCCTTTCCATATTCATCCTAATGCCCCACACAAAGCCATAGGAGTAGCCCTTGGTCAGATAGATGAAAAATTTCCTTATGATATCTACTTTATCAGTAACAATCTATCAAAGTCTGAACTAAATTACACAGTGACCGAAAAGGAACCCCTGGTTGTTGTGCATTCATTGAAAAAGTTTAGGCATTATATTACAGGATATCAAACATTTGTGCATACTGACCATGCTGCAATCAAATATTTAATGAATAAACCAGATGTGAATGCTCAGAATATAAGATGGAAAATTTTATTATAGCAGTTTGATCTAACTATTGTTGATAAGCCTGTTAAGGAAAATGTTGTTGTAGACTTTTTGTCTAGATTAAATTTGCTTGTAGGTGAAGAGGGAATGATTGATGACCAGTTACTGAATGAGCACTTATTTTCTATTTCAGTTCTCTCTCCATGGTTTGCTGATATAACAAACTATTTGGTATATGCACAAGTCCACCAAACTTGTCCTCCAAAGAGAAAAGTAAGATAGTAAGGAAGAGCGCCCCCTTCACTTGGATTGGGGGTAATCTCTTCACACTTGGCCCAGATAAAATCTTGAGAAGGTGTGTCAGGGAGGAGGAAGTCTTTGACATCCTTCTGCCTTATCATGATGGGCCTTATGGAGGTCACTTTGTAACAAAGATGAAAATATTCAAAGTGTTACAAGCAGGCTATTATTGGCCCACTCTTCATCAGGATGTGAAAATATATACTAGTCAATGTGATCGGTGCCAAAGGATGAGAAGGCCTACTCCAAGAGATAAAATTCCTCTGCAGCCTAAAGTGGCTTTCGATCCATTTAACAAGTGGGGCATGGACTTCATTGGACCTATTGACCTCCTTCCAAAAGAAAATAGTACATCATTGTGTGCACTGATTATCTGATTAAGTGGGCTGAAACCAAGGCAATTAAGGCAAAAACAAAAGATAAGGTAGCTAAGTTCCTAAGGAGAATGTATTTTAGAAATTTGGGTACTCTAGAGAGCTAGTCACAGACCAAGGCAGCTAGTTTACCTCCAACATGATTGAATACTTGCTCAGCCAGCACAAGATCAAGCATAGAACCACCACTCCCTATCATCCACAAGCTAATGGACAGTTGGAGGTGACCAATAGAGCACTAGAGGACATCTTGACCAAAGTGGTAAGCAGCAGCAAGAAGGATTGGGAAGATAGACTAGCTGAGGCCACTTGTGCTTATAATACCACCTGGAAGACCACCACTTTGTTATAGACATTTTTGTGCCTTACAAATCCAAGCATGAAATGTCCATAAACCAAGGGCTCCTAAGTCCCTAAAAGTGTTGTTCTAACCCCTAAAGGAACAAGGTCAACAGATTACAGCTTCTCCCAGAAGTTCTCCACCAGAAACTGCTCAGAATAAGTCAAAACGGGATCATTTCAGCTGCTCCACTGGCTAGGTGCGTTGCATTGAACCTAAATACACTGTGAGGGTGCGTTGCATTTAAAAAGTCCCTTCTGTGGGGTGCGATGGGAGAGAAATGACAAATGGCAGTGTCATTCCGCGAGGTGGAGAGACAATGGAAGCTTCCAGAATCTTCTCCTGTGACACTTGCCTCACTGAATTCGACCAAGGATGAGTAAGAGGCCTTCAGTCTCCAAGTGGAAGCAAGAACTGACAGAGAGAAGACACTAATCAAATCACAAGCTGACTCATCCTCCTTACAGATATCTATATATGGATCCCTCATCCCAGAGATCCAGAGGCTGGAATTTTGCATATTGTAAGGAATTGTTGTTGGTTTTTTGAGACAAACATCAGATTGTTGGGTGGTCTATGCTTTGTTTGAGGTGAAGAGGGGCTTCTTTGCTGGGAGGTTGACGCTGGGTCAGGAACCACTGGTTGTAACTCCTCCTGGATCTTTTCTTGTTTATCAATAAAAGCTATTTGAGTTTTCCTCCATGCTTTTGTATCATTGATGCTTGTTACATTTGTATGGTTAACTTAAATCTGATCCTAAGTTGTTTATGAATATAGATCCATGTCTTTGTATAGTGTTCTTCTTCTGTGATCTTACAGGTACTTTGTGAAGCTGGGCAAGTAAGGGAGCAGGTAGCTGGAGACTATCAAAGAAGAGAGGGATTGGATCAAAGGATTAGCGCAAGACACAGGTTGGTTCTTTCTATTCCTCTCTATCTATAGTTCATAAAGGAAATACAAAAGTAGTTTTTCTCTGTTTGTTTCTAAGGCAGCTGTCACACCTTAGTGGGATAGAGCAGTTCTAAATAGACACTTTTCCCTGTAACAAAATGGCGACTCCACTGGGGAGCTAATTAGTTTGTTTGTTTATCATTCTTTGTTTGTTTGTTTCATAAACTTATAAGTGGCATTCGAACTGAATTTTCCATAACAAATGCAAAGTAGACATCTACTGCTTCAATCCATTAACTGGATCTGTTTATGATTTAAACAACTGATTCACAAACTATCTGATTGCCCTTGTGATAGCTCTTAGATCCTCCTTAGATCTACCCCTGATTGTTGAATTACTGATTGCCTTTTTACTCGGCCAAAAACCAAAGACTGAACTGCAAACTGTGACCCGGAACCCGGACAGAGTCTCGTTTCTGGCCCAGCGGAGCTCTGTTAAGAGATCCTGAATTTCAGCGCACTTCCCAAAAGGGCAACCTGTGCTGCATTTCAGATTCTCTGTGTTACAGGTGAGCTGATCAGACTAGCCCTGTGCAGCTGTGGTTCTTGTGCTTCATTCTTTCCAGTTCTATCTCTGAATTTTGCTGCCTGTGATCAGTATATGTCTGTTTGAAACCCCTTTTCCTTATTATTATTCTGCCTCCTTTGTACAAAAGAACTGTAGATGTTTTTGTGTGTTTGTTGAGTCATTTACAATTCTCCTTAGCAAAAGTAGCGTAATCGTACTGTCGTCCTTTGATTTGAATCTGTCGTAAGTGTGGTTTTCAATCGTAGGAAAGAGTTTGATTGCTGTCGATGGTTGATTATCCTGTTACTATTACTTTTGGTCTGAATTTGTTATTTTCTAGTGTCAAAAACGAGTATTCATTTCAAAATCGTAAGGTGTCGTAATCATCTCTATTTTTTATTTCGAAAAGAAGCTTGTTTATGTTTGTCGCTTGAAAAGAAATTCAGATTTGTGCATCAACTTTCTTTTTAGCATCCATATACTAATAAAGTCGAAAACAAATACATGCATGTGCATTTGCATATAGACAGTCTGTTTGGCTTGATTTAAGAAAGTGCATTTACAGTGTGCTCTTTGCTCTTCGTGAAAAGATTCTGTCTTTCTTTTCCCTAGTAGCTAGGATTTTCATTGCATAAAAGAGATAAAAAGTTTGTTTATCATCTTTAGATTGCATTTTAGGAATTACATCTACATCTCGTGGTGAACCCAAAAGGAAAACTTCATAAGCAAGATCAACTTAAAATAAATTCAATGAATCTAACAACGCTTTGGAACTTAACGCACAACATTTAGAGGTCTAGGCTAGAGACGTATTCCGGCGTCGTAAAGCCTGGTAACTATTGTTCTCACTGTTGGTTGGGTGATTCCTCCACTTTGAGACGATAAGTGTCAGTACAGACTTGTGCTCCCACGTACCGTCGAGTATATTTTGGGAGACCCCTATAGGCTTAAATCCTTTATCCATAGGAAGCCGTGTCTGCCGCCCTATCGATCGCAATGCACTGAACATAGCATTTGGGAAGATTGACTGCCGTACTGTAAAAAGTATTCTGCAGTTTTGTGATTGGTTTGGTACTCCCTCTACCTAGACTTCCAGAGCAGTCCCTTTCGTTCCTTTTCAGACTCCTTAACGGAAAAGGTCCATCTGAGCACTTGTCACTTTAGGCTCATTAAAAATCGAAGGAGACTAGAGTCATCTTTTGTTTTTTCTCGACTCTTAAAAACTGAAAAAACAAGTTGTGTCAAAGCGTCTAAAATTTATTTTAAATGGAATATTCATTACCCCTTTCCTACGTTGATCTTGGGTTGAGAAAATGGAGTCCACCAACCAAGGAATTCCCCTTGGAGGAAATCCTAGTCCCTTCTCCTCTTGGGGAGATATTGGTGCACCCCATGTGGCCACATTGTTGCTTCCAGGACTGACAATTGGTTTGCCTGTATGGCTCTTCTCAACCTCTGTCGTTCAGAACACCACTATTCCTGAACAATCGAATCAACAATTAGACGAGTCCAGAGTTACCCACCAACCTTCTACTTCCTCTAATTCTTCCTCTCCTCCTTCCTCTTCGCTTGATGGGGCTGCTAAAGCCAAAAGTCAAGTACCTAAGGAGAAGAAGGAAAAGAAGAAGAAAGAGAAGAAGAAGAAGGAGCCAAAAGCGAATGGGGGCAAACGAGTGTCGTCAAACGAAAATCCACACATTGCACCGACCAGGCCTAAATCGCCATGTGTCATTTGCAATGGAGACTACTATCACAGAGATTGTCCTTGCATCCCTCGGATCTTAAGGGACTGGTCTCCCCGTTTACACAACTCGATGTCGTCAACCTCTGATGATCATGTTGAGAACACACCGTCAACTAGTGAAAGTGAAGCCCCAGGACAAAAAGGAAAATATAGACTTCCTTGTAAACTGTGCGAAGGCGATCACGCCATCCACCGTTGTCCCTTCTTAGACGAGGCTAGAAGAGTTTTGGACGATCGTCTGGTTTCACCGTCATGACTTCCTCCTGGATATAAAAAACTCTTGCCAAGTCCGTCACCAGTTGAAAACCCGGCTGGCCCGCTCAGGTGGTCGGCTGAAGCACCTATCATTAAAGATAAACCATCTGAATCCATACCAGACGAAAGTCAAAAGGTCGAGGCGGAAATTGACCTGGTCTTGCCTTCAGAGGTTTCATCTTCAGATGATACACTCACTGAAGAGAACAAGGATGACACCGTCCAAATTCTCTTCATAAACACGGACTCCAACGAACATGGGGGCATTTTACCCGTTCCTTTACTGCAGGAAGGAAGTTCTTCAGAGTCGTACCCGGCCGTCTATTCGGTCCCACCTCCAAGCAACCTAGTTGTCTCCTTCGACTGGAATCAACTAGGCAGACCCCGTTTACCAGCTAGTATACCATTCTGAATTATTTTTCAAATATATAGAATGGTTATGGCTGGTACCATCATAGATGAGGGGGATTCTGTGAGTATCCTTTCCTCGACTACTTGGAAAGCGCTTGGTTCGCCATCGCTTCTGCCTGAGATGAGAAATCTGACAGGCCTTGACAAAGGAACCAGTCGACCGTTAGGGATCATTCCCAATGTTCCCATAACATTGAGAGGGAAAACCGTTCACATGAACGTGATGGTGGTTCAAGGACCCCTGGATTACAATCTACTCCTTGGACGAGACTATATTTATTGCATGGGAGCAATTGTCTCCTCACTCTTTAGAGTAATGTGTTTTCCGCACGAAGGAAGAGTGGTCAAGCTCGTAGACCAGCTTTCATTTCCCGGATCACGCATAGAAAATAGTCATATACCATCCCTGAATGGTATTTTCATGCAAGAAATGTCTCAATCTCCAGTCCATCCACCCGATGAGTGCGAGCGATTCGGAGGGACATGACTGAAATCCAAGGGGCATGCATCCTAGTCTGCTTCGGCAGGAAAACTTCGGGTATAAGGTAGGTTTCCGCGAGAGAATATGACCTCCGTACTCCCGTCCGTGATTGGAAGGGGGAGTTGGAATGGAACAAGATCCTCTTGTCAAAGTTATGTTAGGGACGGTCACGCCATACCATCCGCTCACCTTTGTTTATTTCGGTAGACATCGCCGAAGAAGTGTTTTGTTTGTGCTGCGAATAGAACAATCTTTGGTAACCTGTAAGAGGTAGGCCTCTCTCGGTAAAACAAATGTTTTAACGGACTGAAGAAGGGGTAACCTTGAAACTTTGTTTTATACTTGGGGGCATGCAAACCTTTTGGAGTGCAAGCGAAGAGCGACTATTTATTTTTTAAATTTATAGGACCTCTAACCCTTTAAACTCGTAGGATTGGTCGTCTCCTAACTTGCATAAAGAAAGGATGTGGGGAAAAACTCTAAAAGTTTCCGTTTTTATATGGGACATTCTTATCATACGACTGGATGAATCGAGCAGTTTTAGCACATAGTTCAAGCTCGTTAAAAAATAAACATAAGACATGAGAAAATGTTTCTACCCGCGTTTAAGCTCGTCAAAAAATGAACTATTCCCCGGTAAATAACCACCGTGAATGCAGTACTTCAGCCATTAAAGCCTTGGTCGTGTTTGCACCGTCACCTCCACTTTTTCATTGGTCGATCATTCACCTCCATTTGATTGTTTACCCATTTTGAGGAACAACTGCGAAGAGTGATCTCACTAGCCATCCTTGTGACACTGCCGTGATTGGAAAATTCCAAACCTTACCTGGAATCAGCTGCTACCCATGTTATCACTTGTTCCTCAAAAGACAAGTCTCCTTTAAGCTCTTTTCAATTGACTCATAAAATATGAAAAGATTGTTGAGTCCTTGGCCTTCCAGCTCGTTAAAGGGATAGGAAGTGTTATCCCTCCTCTAGATTTTAATCTTTTTGGACCTGAGGGATTATTACACAAAAAGATCGAGCACTTGTTTTATTCGGCTCGTTAAAAGTATCGAAAATTCATCCCTTCTGTATTCTTTTATACTTTTTCGGACTTAAGGGATTAGAGGACGAAAAAGGAATTTTGGAGTTTCCTTTACATTCCTTTTTAGACTCTCTAAAATTGAAAAGGACCGAGTTATCTTTGTCGTTAAACTCGTTAAAAAGATTAATAGCGACAAACTTGTCTTTAGACGAGAACGAGTTTCACTATCGCTAGGCTCGTTAAAACATAGCGATTGGTTTGCCCGAAGGGAAAATTATAGAACAAGCATATGTTATCCTCCTCAAGCTTGAAAAAAATAAAGAGGTACTGGTCAGCAATGACTGGGGAAAATTGGGAAGAAAACTCAAAGAAACTTTATTGGTAGCAAGTTGCTCTTGAACATGACACTTCCACTCCGTGTCCGAGTCGGGTTGGGTTGTTTCATTCACCGGTCACATCACCATGGTCATGCCATACCATCCACATTTGGGGTTAATGCTACCAATCCATCACATCAGTGTCACTGATATGTTCAAGAGAAGTCAACCAGAGAAGTCACCTGTGTCTCACCCACCATGGAAAATTTTAGGGGCTAATGTTCGCCCAGTGGGCTAATTTTCCATGATTTTTCCACAAAAAAGATTCGCCAATTTCCAATTTTATAAAAGACGATTCGCCCAAATTTTAGAATATAAAATTATTTTACCTTAAAAATCGCCCACCTTATATAGAGACTATATATAAAATAATTATAAATTTGATTAATTTTACAAATATATCAATAAACATTTATAATTTGCATATCAGGGATTAGTGAGATTCGCCAATTTTTTAAACTTCAAGAAAATTTTCCATCCTTAAAATTTTCCTTGTCACCCACTACCATACATTATACTCCATTCTTTCATGACCGCCACCCTGAACCTTATATCACCAGATCGTTTTCACCTCCATTAAAATCATTTGCTCCGTTTCGTGTCATTGATGTGGGATTCATTAAGGCCCTCCTGTGATGGATCACTTCTTTTCAACATCAGCTCATTATCCAAGAAGTTGATCTAGGAACACCCCATTCAGTACTTTGAAGCTTGCATGCCTCAATGGCAAGTTTCTCACTTTCGGCGACAGGTTTATATCAATGGCCTTCGACCAAAAGATTTTGCGTTGTGTTCGACGCCAAGTCCTTTATTCACACCATGTGAATTGTACTGCAGTACCTTGAGGATCATTATCATTATCGGTGATTCCTCTCGTGCTTGTTAACAGTTTACATCATTGACTGGTAATCAAGCGATGCCTTTCCATGTTCGACTTCAGAACATTTCTCACATGGATCGACTTGTACTTCGAGTGAAGATCAGACGAGATTGAAGACCCCGGATCTAGTTTCATCCATCCGAGCTGCGATATATATTCAGGAAAATAAAGACATTAAATGTACATCATTGCTGCACAGATAATCATCCACTCAAAAGGATGATGGCTCTACCAGAATCATCAGTCTACACTCAGACGATTGTCTGTCCTATGTACATGAAAATGAATTTATAAAGCTAAGCATAGGAATGCCCGCCTCAGCTAGATCATGAAAACAGTATGAAGATAATGTATTGTATTGTATCTTATTACAGGTCTCCTCCCAGCATTGAAAGAACTTTGGATCCTCATAATAAAGCATTTCACCCGACACCAAAAGGTTAACAGCCTCATACTTTAGGGGGAAACTGTTATAGACATTTTTGTGCCTTACAACTCCAAGCATGAAATGTCCATAAACCAGGGGCTCCTAAGTCCCTAAAAGTGTTGTTCTAACCCCTAAAGGAACAAGGTCAATAGATTATAGCTTCTCCCAGAAGTTCTCCACCAGAAATTGCTCAGAATAAGTCAAAACGGGATCATTTCAGCTGCTCCACTGGCTAGGTGCGTTGCATTGCACCTAAATACACTGTGAGGGTGCGTTGCATTTTAAAAGTCCCTTCTGTGGGGTGCGATGGGAGAGAAATGACAAATGGCAGTGTCATTCCGCGAGGTGGAGAGACAATGGAAGCTTCCAGAATCTTCTCCTGTGACACTTGCCTCATTGAATTCGACCAAGGATGAGTAAGAGGCCTTCAGTCTCCAAGTGGAAGCAAGAACTGACAGAGAGAAGACACTAATCAAATCACAAGCGGACTCATCCTCCTTACAGATATCTATATATGGATCCCTCATCCCAGAGATCCAGAGGCTGGAATTTTGCATATTGTAAGGAATTGTTGTTGGTTTTTTGAGACAAACATCAGATTGTTGGGTGGTCTATGCTTTGTTTGAGGTGAAGAGGGGCTTCTTTGCTGGGAGGTTGATGCTGGGTCAGGAACCACTGGTTGTAACTCCTCCTGGATCTTTTCTTGTTTATCAATAAAAGCTATTTGAGTTTTCCTCCATGCTTTGGTATCATTGATGCTTGTTACATTTGTATGGTTAACTTAAGTCTGATCCTAAGTTGTTTATGAATATAGATCCATGTCTTTGTATAGTGTTCTTCTTCTGTGATCTTACAGGTACTTTGTGAAGCTGGGCAAGTAAGGGAGCAGGTAGCTGGAGACTATCAAAGAAGAGAGGGATTGGATCAAAGGATTAGCGCAAGACACAGGTTGGTTCTTTCTATTCCTCTCTATCTATAGTTCATAAAGGAAATACAAAAGTAGTTTTTCTCTGTTTGTTTCTAAGGCAGCTGTCACACCTTAGTGGGATAGAGCAGTTCTAAATAGACACTTTTCCCTGTAACACACTGGATTCACATCCTATGAGTTGGTATATGGGAAATAGGCCCCGCTATTCATCGAATTTGAGTATAACATATTAAGGGTGGCAGCCCAACTAGATCTAGATCTCAGCAATCCACAAAAAGAGAGATTGCTCCAGTTGAATGGTTTAGATGAGTTCAAAATGCAGGCCCTCCTACATACATAGGTAACTCAACCTCAGAGGAAGATCTGGCATGATAAGAACATCAAGGAAAAGATATTTCAAGAAGGTGAATGGGCTTTGTTATATGATTCTAGGTATAAATACTTCAAGGGAAAGTTAAGGACAAGATGGCTAGGACCTTATGTTGTAGAAAGATGCCATGGTAATGGTTTAGTACAAATCAGAACCATAGATGAAGAGGCCATTCCCTTACTTGTTAATGGACACCGATTGAAAATTTATAAGAGACCATTGTCAAAACAAGAGTTCATTGATGGTATCAATAAAACTGTGATGGTAATGGAGCAAGTTGTTAGAACCTATATTTGCCTCAGGCTGAAAAGGCAAGGTTCTAGGTCCACATCAAACCACGCTCAGCCTCGTAGCTATCCCTATGAGGATAGGAGAGGGCTCTCTCCAGGTCAATCTCAGCGAAAGATAATCAATGGGGCTGGAGATGACTGAAAAACAAACTAATTTTAGGCTAGGTATGAAGTACAAGGATTTGATTTGAGTTTTTGGGGGTTTTGTTGGAAAAAAGGGATAGGCAAATTTTGGGTCCGGGGATGAGGCCAGATTTTTATAGAGTTCTAATTGGGGCAAGGAAGGCAATCTATTTGATGCTTTGAATTGAATGAATGGGTGGATTAGACTGGTGAGGAGCCAAGGAGGGCAAGAGGGTCTCAAGATTCCTCCTCAAACAGATGAAAACATGAAGAATTAAACAAAATATCCAGGCAGAGCATAGCAGTCCATGAATTCTACCTTAATCTCTCATTTGTTTAATTGCAGAAGATAAGAGAAAGGAAAATGATACAAAATAACATCAGTGAACTTACAAATACATAGAGAAACACACCATCAAAACATAGAGCCACATGGATCCCAACAAGTGCTGCAAAATCCCTAGTCTTTCCTTTGCCAAAATTACAGAAATGAAATGTACAATGGAGTGCCAAGCAATCCCAAGTATCCAACCCTGAAAATGACTCATAAAATACATGATATAGACTAGCCCAACCCATTCCCTTGCCTCTAGGGGTCGAGCTCATCATTCTAGGAGCTGTTTGAACTAATTCTAAACAAGGAACTGAAATCTAGGTAGTCAAACAACTTACCTCTATATGCTAGGAAACTGATTCATTCATTAAATTTTCACCTTTTAGTGAATGAATCTTCTAGAACAAGTAAATATGTGCCAAAATTACATCATAGTCATCAAGTTACATTAAGATAGATCAATAATTACATCAAAAAGTAAAACTGGTCAAAACTGGACGAAATTCTGAGCTGCTGAGTGACAAATAGGCAAAAATCCTCTATGCACCGCGCCTGAAACCTATATGCATAGCACAAATTTGGAGCTGATTTTGAGGCACTTTCTGAAGTCAAAATTGAGCCCAAGATAGCTCGTTGGAAATCCATGCCTGTCTAATTTCCAACCCAAGTGGAATTTCTGGATTTGGTGTCCATTTGCCCCTCCAAATATCCAATCTCCCAAGACTGCTTCCTGTGTGTCAAAAAAGTGGCAGAAAGGTCATTTTTAGGGTGTCTTTGACCCTTTAGGCAACCCCAAACTTGATGAAATCCTTAGGTAATCCATGAGCATACATAACTTTTGATGACAAATCCAAAAATGTAAATTTTTCCTCCAGAAGATGTCCCAATCATAAGAGCGCACCAAGTGGCGCAGTGCATTGGGCAGAAAAGCCTGTTTTTGCTTAAAAATTTCTAGGTCCGTACTTTCTCTGTGTATTACCTGTAGTCCCACACCCATTGGTCATGTACCCAGTGGACACCACACTTTCTATGTGGTAAATGTGCGGACCACTCAGTGCGTCGCGCCGTTTTGCAGATGACTTTTGGAGGCCTTTTAGATGTCCAAATTAGGCGCGAGATAGCTCGTTGGAAAGGTATTTGAGTCTGCTTTCCAAAAAAGCTAGAATTTTTTAATTTAGAGTTCATTTTCCCTTCCAAATGTCAAATCTCCCAAGACTGATCAAAATGTGCAAAATGAGGCTGCCTCAAGGTAGAGTGATGTTGCAGTCAACTTTTGAAGGTCTTCGTCAACTCAAAATTGAGCTCATGATAGCTTATTGGAAATATATTCATGTCTAATTATCATTTGACTCATCAAGCAAGTCATTTGGCCAACCAAGGGAGGAGAAAACTTGGTTTTCCCAAGGTCACTTCAGAGGTGCATCAATTCTCCTGAGGAAACTATATTTTTGATATTTCTCTAAAACCATGACACCTGTGTAAAATGTGAATGAGGTTTTTCTTCCTTGGTCTATGTTGGACAAAAACCTCTCTCATTTTTCACAAATTCATCTTTTATTGCTCAGAAACATCATTGGAGTAAAACCTATATCGATGTGTGGAATAGGGGATTTGTCGAAATGAAGCGAAATGAAGAGGATAGGGGGCTTCTAAATTCTTAAGGAAATTTTGGGAAGTATGGAGGGATGTTAGGAAGTAGGGGAAAGTGGAATCTCAGAAATTGAGTGAGGGGAAGGGGGGAAAAACACAGGCCTAGCCTAGAAAATTGCCAAGTTATAGCAAGAAACTAGGGTTTGTGCAAAAATGAGGAATTTGTGGGATATCAGTGATGGGAAGTGTTTAATAAGGTAAATTAGGGATAGGGGAAGGTGTATGAACATCAGGATACAAGTTTTGCTGATTATTTGACCATCCAAGAGAAATTAGCTTCAAAACCCTAAGAGAGGGAAATGAACTTTTCCTAGGCACAACTGAAGCATGAACAAGGTGTAAAATGACCCAGTGGAACTTGACATGATGATGAAAACCATCTAAATGATGGTACACTCAGCTGAATGGTGACATGGACCGAAATTTGGACAACTTTGAAAGGAGTAAAAGCAAACCCTAGATCTAATGCCTAGTGACCAAATTTTGCTTGAAGACTCACTGAAATGACAAAAATTGACCTTGACACTTTAAAATCACTTTGTAAGAGCACGTTTTATCACTGGAGGAAGGCTGAAAACGCTGACACTAACATTGGATCCAATGGGGATGGTAGCTCCTTGGAGGTTCCAAGAACCACAGAGCTTTAGGAGAGCAGACCAGTGCCTTATCCATTGGGCAATGGAGTCAATAACTTCAAAACACCCAAAAACCAATAATTTTGACTCAAGACTCATACTTGAACTAACTAATGCAAAATTGAAACAAGACTCTCAAAAGTTGAAACTAGACACTCAATTGAAACTATCTTTAAACTGACTGAAACAAAAAATGACTCAAGACTGACTTAATTAACTAAAACAAGTACTTACAAAGCTTTCAAAGGGCAGCAGTCCATCGAGATTTGAGGGCTTCAAATCATGATGATGACTACCTGCTTACTGATGAAATATGTATAATCATGTGAAGTGGGCCTTCCAATGTAACCAGCCAACAAATGGTTACTCAATGAAATTTTGCTCTCTCTTTCCTCGAGTAGGCAGAACGATGTACATGTAGGCAACTCACAATAACAATTGAAACCAAGGCTTATGCTAACAAACTAGCCAACATTCATCTTCTCTGGTGCTTGCAATAGAATGCCAAAAGGATCTTGAAAATCCTGAAGCACTAGCTTGTCTTGAGATCCAACAGCAAAAATACAAGTACTCCCTTCATTCTGATCTGAAAGAACAACTGGTTGCTGAGTGATAGGAAGGCACAAAGAGGTATAATTTTTTGCCATTTGAGTGTTAGCTGTAAATTCCTTGACCATGAGAAATTTTGGCATATTGTCTCACTCAGGCTCATATTCCTCAATTTCATGGTCAAGGTCATTCTTGAACAAAAACAATCTTCAAGATCATCAAACATGACAGCCTTATTATATTCATGACAGAAAATATTATATGTTTGCTGAACTATAAAGCTAATTTCAAGACTGTCACCATTTTGGAAAGAGGAAGAAATTCCACCATTACCTTCTTGACCATGTGCACACTGCAGATCTGCGTTAACTTGAGTTGTAACATGACCTTTGAGGAGTTGATCTATCTCATCTTCAAACATAGGAGATAATAATTTCTGTTTTGTTTTGCTCAAGTGATTTTTGTCTTCTTGAAATAACATTTCAAAACATGAAAAATCTGAATGACAGTCCCAATTTTCTGAAATTTGGAAACATTGTTGATAATCTTCATATGATATGGCAATCAAATTATCCTTATTATCATTTACCACTGAGTTACCAAAAGAAGATTTGTCACTTACTTGAACAAAGATCCCATCTTGTTTTCCATGAAATGACTGGATTACCTCCTCATGAAGGCTTTGGTCAATAACTTTGACTTCTTCATTCCAGATGATCTCAACAGCGGAGCTCTCCTTCATGGGATTCAACACAAGGTAGTCGACATCATCATGATATGAATCTAGATCTGAAATAGCTGAATTGACTTTATCACGTTCTGAAATTGAAACTTGATTTCCCTGCATGCTGTCTTCTTCTATGGACAGATCTAAAATAAAACCTTCTCTTTCATAATTTTCCACTGTACTTAGATCTTGATCCTACTGCAAATTTTCTTGCAGTGGAGTCACCATGAAGCATTGATCTCTGGATTTTTCAGTGAATGAAGTTGCCAGGTGAATTATTTCAGCCTATCGAATTCTAGACTCATCACCCAAAGTCTAGAAGGATCTGATGTACTGGGGGGTAATTCACAAGTCAAGTGTCACATTCACAAGCTAGACCGGAGATTCACTGAAGCAACATTTATCTACTTCTGCTAATGCAAAGCAAAAGCATTTTGAAGGCTACCTGGCATGACTTCAGGCTCCGTCTGTAGGTTATAAAAGAATGACATCAACAAGCAAACCATTTTCATTCCCCAGTACGGTCGCCACTATGTTGGGGCCTAGATTTTCCTCAGGATGAAAAGGCAAGGTTCTAGGTCCACATCAAACCACGCTCAGCCTCGTAGCTAGCCCTACGAGGATAGGAGAGGGCTCTCTTCGGGTCAATCTCAGCGAAAGATAATCAATGGGGCTAGAGATGACTGAAAAACAAACTAATTTTAGGCTAGGTATGAAGTACAAGGATTTGATTTGAGTTTTTAGGGGTTTTGTTGGAAAAAAGGGACAAGCAAATTTTGGGTCCAGGGATGAGGCCAAATTTTTACAGAGTTCTAATTGGGGCAAGGAAGAATCGATTTGATGCTTTGAATTAAATGAATGGGTGGATCCGACTGGTGAGGAGCCAAGGAGGGCAAGAGGGTCTCAAGATTCCTCCTCAAACAGATGAAAACATGAATAATTAAACAAAATATCCAGGCAGAGCATAGAAGTCCATGAATTCTACCTTAATCTCTCATTTGTTTAATTGCAGAAGATAAGAGAAAGGAAAATGATACACAATAACATCAGTGAACTTAAAAATACATAGAGAAACACACCATCAAAACATAGAGCCACATGGATCCCAACAAGTGCTGCAAAAACCCTGGTCTTTCCTTTGCCAAAATTGGAGAAATGAAATGTACAATAGAGTGCCAAGCAATCCCAAGTATCCAACCCTGAAAATGACTCAGGAAATACATGATATAGACTAGCCCAACCCATTCCCTTTCCTCTATGGGTCGAGCTCATCATTCTAGGAGTTGTTTGAACTAATTCTAAACTAGGAACTGAAATCTAGGTAGTCAAACAACTTACCCCTATATGCTAGGAAACTGATTCATTCATTAAATTTTCACCTTTTAGTGAAAGAATCTTCTAGAACAAGTAAATATGTGCCAAAATTACATCATATTCATCAAGTTACATCAAAATAGATCAATAATTACATCAAAAAGTAAAACTGGTCAAAATTGGGCGAAATTCTGAGCTGCTGAGTGACAAATAGGCAAAAATCCTCTATGCGTCGCGCCTGAAACTTGTATGCGTAGAAAAACTTTGGATCTAATTTTGAGGCACTTCCTGAAGTCCAAATTGAGCCCAAGATAGCTCGTTGGAAATCCCTGCCTGTCTACTTTCCAACCCAAGTGGAATTGCTTGATTTGGTGCCATTTGCCTCTCCAAATATCCAATCTCCCAAGACTGCTTCCTATGTGTGGAAAAAGTGGCAGGAAAGTCATTTTTAGGGTGTTTTTGACCCTTTAGGGAACCTAGAACTTGATGAAATCCTTAGGTAATCCATGAACATACATAACTTTTGATGACAAATCCAAAAATGAAAAGTTTTCCTCCAGAAGATGTCCTAATCATAAGCGTGCACCAAGTGGCGTGACGCATTGGGAAGAAAAGCCTGTTTTTGCTCAAAAATTTCTAGGTCCGCACTTTCTTTGTGTATTACCTGTGGTCCTGCACCCATTGGTCATGTACCCAGCGGACCTGACCGCACTTTCTATGTGGTAAAGGTGCGGACCACTGAGTGCACTGCGCCACTGCTCAAGTGAGCCGCACCTTTTTGCAGATGACGTTTGGAGGCCTTTCAGTTTCCGTTCCAAAAGTCAAATCTCCCAAGACTGGTCAAAATGTGCAAAATGAGGCTTCCTCAAGGCAAAGTGATGTTGCAGTCAACGTTGTAAGGTCTTCTTCAACTCCAAATTAAGCTCATGATAGCTTATTAGAAAGATATTCGTGTCTAGTTATCATTAGAATCATCAAGAAAGTCATTTGGCCAACCAAGCGAGGAGAAAACTTGGTTTTCCCAAGGTTACTTCAGAGGTGCATCAATTCTCCCGAGGCAACTGTATTTTTGGTATTTCTCTAAAACCATGACACCTGTGTAAAACATGAAGGAGGTTTTTCTTCCCTAACCTATTTTGGACAAAAACCTCTCTCAGTGTTCACAAATGAATCTTTTATTGCTCAAAAACATCATTGGAGTAAAACCTATCCCGATGTGTGTAACAGGGGATTTGTCGAAATGAAGCGAAATGAAGGGGATAGGGGACTTATAAATTCTTGAGGAAATTTTGGGAAGTAGGGAGGGATGTTAGGAAGTAGGGGAAAGTGTAATATCAGAAATTGAGTGAGGGGAAGGGGTCCAAAAGGGTAAAACATAGGCCTAGCCTAGAAAATTGCCAAGTTGTAGCAAGAAACTAGGGTTTGAAAAAATGAGGAATTTGGGGGATCTCAGTGATGGGAAGTGTTTAATAAGGTACATTAAGGATAGGGGAAGGTGTATGGACATCAGGATACAAGTTTTGCTAATGATTTGACCATCCAAGAGAAATTAGCTTCAAAACCCTAGGAGAGGGAAATGAAATTTTCTTAGGCATAACTGAAGCATGAACAAGGTGTAAAATGACCCAGTGGAACTTGACATGATGATGACAACCCTCTGAATGATGGCACACTCAGCTAAATGGTGACATGGACCAAAATTTGGACAACTTTGAAAGGAGTAAAAGCAAACCCTAGACCTAATTCCTAGTGACAAAAGTTTGCTTGAAGACTCACTGAAATGACAAAATTTGACCTTGACACTTTAAAATCACTTTGTAAGAGCATGTTTGATCACTGGAGGAAGGCTGCAAAGACTGAAACTAACACAATTTTTAGGCCCTACCTCATCAAATCACTGAGAGAAAAAAAAGAAAAGAAAAAAATAATAAGGACTCAAGTGAAAACCTCCATGAGGCGCCTGAGTCCCACTATCGGGATGAAAACCTCTTGGGGTGGCCCAACGATGTCAATAAAAAAAAGTGAGAATAAAAATATCCTTGGGTGAAAACCTCTCTTGGCGTGCCCAAGAAAACATCTAGGATGAAAACATCTCAGAGGTAGCCTAGTTGTTTTCAAAAAAAAAAAGAGGAAAAGAGAAAAATCATGAAAATTTCTATTTTGCAGGTCAGCAAGAAGGACGATCAAAGAGAAAAGTGTTAGAGCCTAGATTTGTCTCAGGCTGAAAAGACAAGGTTCCAGGGCCACATCAAACCATGCTCAGCCTCGTAGCTAGCCCTACGAGGACAGGAGAGGGCTCTCTCTGGGTCGATCTCGCCAAAAGACAAGCAATGGGGCTCGAGATGACTGAAATAAAAGCTAATTTTAGGCTAGGTATGAAGTAAAAGGGTTTGATTTGAGTTTTTGAGAGTTTTGTGTTGGAGACAGGGAAAGGCAAATTGGGCTCGGGGATGAGGCACAGTTTCTGCAGAGTTCTAATTGGGGCAAGGAAGGCAATCGCTTTGATGCTTTTAAGTGAGTGTGATGGATAGATCAGACAGGTGAGGAGCTAAGGAGAGCAAGAGAGTCTCAAGAATTCTCCTTTAACTGAATAAAACATGAAAATTTAAACAAATTCAAAGGCAGAGCATAACAGTTATGGATTCCACCTTAATCACTCATTTGTTTCAAATTCAGAAGAAGAAGCATGAAAATGATACACATAACACTAGATAAAGTTACAATTACTCAGAGAAGCACACCATCAAAACATAAAGCCACATGGATCCCAAACAGTGCTGCAAAACCCTGGTCTTTCCTTAGCAAAAAATGCAGAGATACAATGTACAATAGAGTGCCAAGCTTTTCCCAAGAGTCTAACCATGAAAATGACTTAGGAATTACATGATATAGACAAGATAAAACTATTCCCTTGCCTCTAGGGGTCGAGCTCATAATTCTAGGAGTTGTTTCAACCAATTCTGAACAAAGCACTAAAATCTAGGCAATCAAAACAACTTGCCTCTATAAGGTAGGAAACTGATTCATTCATTAAATTTTCACTTTTTTATGAATGAATCTTCTAGAACAAGTAAAAATGTGCCAATATTACATCATGGTTGTCAAATTACATCATGAAAATGCAAGAATAACTTCAAGAAGCAAAACTGGTCAAAACTGGGCGAATTGCTGAGCTGAACAGTGAAAAACAAGCCAAAATTCTCTATGTGTCGCGCCTAAATCTGTATGCGTCGTGCCACTTTGGGGCTGATTTGGAGGCACTTGCTGAAGTCCAAATTGAGCCCAAGTGTGATTGTTGGAATGCCCTACCTGTCTAATTTCCAACCCAAGTGGAATTTCTGAACTTGGTGCTCATTTGCCCCTCCAAAACCTCAATCTCCCAAGACTGCTTCCTGTGTGTGAAATTAGGGGCAGAGAGGTCACTTTTAGGGTGTTTTTTACCTCCTGAGGACTCAAAACTTGCCCAAACTTCTAGGCCATGCACCAACAGTCATGATTTTTCATGACAAATCCAAAACTATAAACTTTTTTGCATTTGGAGCCCCCAATCATAAGCGCGTTCCACGTGGCGCGGCGCAGAGGGAGAAAAACCCTGTTTTTTAGTGCAAAAATTCCAAAATGTCAAAAATTGCTCCAAATTTCTTGAAATTTGGACTGTAGGTCCCCCATCAAGTGCCATGATCAACCAAAGAAACTTTGGTCAAGACTTGGAGTTGATCATGTGTTTTGTGCCTCCTTAATACCTTCCTGGTGTATGCAGTTTCAGTTGTAGAGTCGTTGTCTTGGTCATATGATGTATCGGTGCCCGCCTCCATTGTGTTGAAAGTCTATGCCAAGTGTATTTTTGATTTGTTGAAAATGATAAATGAAGGCTTGATGTCTTTGTCTCTAAGTGCCAAATATGCCAAAGGGAAATGAGGAGCTATGAGGAATATGGAACAGTAGGTATAATGGAGTGAGGGTAAGGATATGGTTCAATCAAGTGAAGTCTGCAATGTGAGGACAGTCACTTGATTGTGTTTTAGGAGTGTGAGGTTTGGGGATTGATGTATAGGAATAGGGTTTAGGGTTTGGGATTGTTGTATAGGGTTGGGAGATTTTTATAAGGGCTAGGGTTTTTGGGTTTTACATTTGGAAATGTATGGAAGGGAATTGGGGATAGGGATTTAGTGAATTTTTGGAGATGGGGAAGAATTAAATTAGGAAGAAATGGAATAAGGGAGAAGAGAATGATGGAAAGAAAGGAGACATGGGATGGAAGAGTGACTTTGGTAGCAAAACATTGATTTTGGAAACCACAACAATTTTTCCTTTGAGGTACTTTAGAAGTAGGGTTTAATATTTTTGCTCAATTGTTATCATCCACCAACCACCATAAAATATCACAAAATTGGATGAAAAACCAAGATAACAACCCTACCTAGAAAATCCACGCAAGTTATTAGCAATTTGGAGAAGTTTCAAGCAAATTCGGGCTTTCAAGTGTATGCGCCGCGCCACCTGCTCTGTGTGTCGCGCTTTTTCCGGAAGACTTTTCGAGGCCTTCTCGGTGTCCAAATTGGGCACAGGACAGCTCGATGGAAAGGTCCTTGAGTCTACTTTCTAATCCAACTATAATTTTTCAATTTGGAGTTCATTTTCTTTATCAAAAATCAAATCTCCCAAGACTGATCAAAATGTGCCAAATGAGGTTGCCTAAAGGCAGAGTGCTGTTACAGTCAACTTTTGAATGCCTTCCTCAACTCCAAATTGAGCTCATGATAGCTCATTGGAAAGATATTTGTGTATATTTATCAGTTAACTCATCAGGAAAGTCATTTGACCAACCAAGCTAGGAGAAAACTTGATTTTCCCAAGGTCCCTTTAGAGGTCCATCAATTCTCTCGGGGCAATAGTATTTTTGACATTTCTCTAAAACCATGGCACCTGTGTAAAAAGTGAAGGATTTTTTCTTCCTTGGCCTATTTTGGACAAAAACGTCTCTCATTTTTCTCAAATTCATCTTTGATTGCTCAGAAACATCATTTGAGTAAAACCTACCCCAATGTGTGGAACGGGGAATTTGTCGAAATGAAGCGAAATGAAGGGGACAAGGGGCTTCTAAATTCTTAAGAAAATTTTGTAAAGTAGGGAGGGATGTTAGGAATTAGGGAAAAGTGGAATCTCATAAATTGAGTGAGGGGAAGGGGTGAAAAAGGGAAAAACACAGGCCTAGCCTTGAAAATTGTCAAGTTGTAGCAAGAAACTTGGGTTTGTGCAAAAATGAGGAATTCGGGGGATTTTAGTGATGGGAAGTGTTTAATGAGGTGAATTAAGGATAGGGGAAGGTGTATGAATATCAGGATACATGTTTTTCTAATGATTTGACCGTCCAAGAGAAATTAGCTTCAAAACCCTAGGAGAGGGAAATGACCTTACCTAGGCACGATTGAAGCATGAACAAGGTGTAAAATGACCCAATGGAACTTAACATGATGATGAAAACCCTCTGAATAATGGTAGACTCAGCTGAATAGTGACATAGACTGACATTTGGACAACTTTGACAGGAGTAAAAGCAAACCCTAGACCTAATGCCTAGTGACCAAATTTTACTTGAAGACTCACTGAAATGATAAAATTTGACCTTGACACCTTAAAATCACTTTGTAAGAGCATGTTTGATCACTGGAGGAAGGCTGGAAAGACTGACACTCACAAAAAAGAGGATCACAAAGAGAACTATTTCACTCAAATTTTTTTTTCCACTCATTTTCATTCATCACTCTACCAGTTCTTTCATTTTTTCCACTCCTTTCCTTTAGTTTACAAGGGGACTGTGTTTTCTATAGGATCCCCTAAAAACCTATAGGATGATCCTGTAGGAATCACAGTGACCCAGAAATCCTACAAGAAGTGACCCTAAGGAAAAAAGTGAGTTTCTATGTCAATAAAATAACACCTCTACATCATCATTCCATGACCCTACCTATGTCCACCTTCATCACCCCTGCATTCACCCTAAAAAAAAAAAAACAGTTTCAAAAGTTTTTCTGTCACAGTCTTTGATAAAATAAGGAAACAGAGAGAAATACAGAGCATCGCCTAAGTATTCCTCATTCCCCACACTCCTAGTCTCCCTCTCCATCCATGTCACTGTCCTCAAAATCCCAGTAGAATGTATGATTAAGAGTTCTAAGGGAGAAGCAACTATAGGACATCCTGTAGCAGCCTATCCCACATAATACAAATCATAAGAACAACAAGCTTCCAGCATGATGATACAAGAGCAGAAGGGACTCCAAAGTAGCAGCAACACCATCATCTTCAACACCAGGTACCTGCACCATGAAAGAATCATCAAAGAACAACAAAAAAAGGAAGAGGAATAGCATGCAGCCAATACACACAACAAACACCTCCGTTCTTCAACAAATGTAGCAAGGTATTAGCACCACATGTAAGTATCCTGCTCACTCTCTCATGTGCATAATGTAGTCAAAATATGTAAAAGTTACGAGTAAGTTGGTTTAAAAGTGAATGGTGGCCAGTTAACTTGGCCACCTTCAATTAGTCAACAAAGAAAAAACAATTTGTCCTCTCACCCGTGGCAGTAGTCAACTCAAAAACAGAAAGGAGAAGGACAAAAGAAATTAAGGCTACTGAAGCATGAAGTGGGAGTTTATTATGAGGAAGTGGGGAATGATGAGGTGCTAGTAGGGACCAACGGTCCAAAAATGGAAACCATACCTCGGTTGCGAGCACACCACCTCAGCCCAAATGACCATAAGAGGAAATAATCGTCGTCCCCATGCATTCATGCATTCATTTCCTCAAGGCTTGCTCTCACAAGTCGCTCTCATACCTAGGCAACCTATAGAAAGGAAGACACCATCATTTTTCTGCATAGGAATTCCTACAGGATTCTACAGGAAATCCTACAGGATTGCACAGGAAATCCTATAGGATCGCACAGGAAATCCTATAGGATTGCACAGGAAATCCTATAGGATTGCACATAGGATTCCTACAGGATACACAAAGACAGTCTACAGGATAGGCCGAGAGGAGTTTGAGAGGGGAAAACACGAGGGTTGGGCACAATAAACACTATGAATAGGTTGGCTCTGTAATTACATCCCTCTTTCCAAGTAAATTGAACAAAAAAATCCTCTAGTTTGAGTGAATTTGGCAGCTGTGCAAGAGAATTGTCCACACAGTCATTTCAATTTTTTACTTCTGCATTTGAAAATTGTATCAACCATCTCATCTCCTCAAACCTCACCAACCAAGATGATAGGAGGGTTTAATAGAAGGGAGCCCATTAACACTGTGAGAATCCAACAACACCCTCAGGTACTAGAAATCTTCACAAGGCATAATTGGATGGGGTTTTCTGAAAAATCAAGGGGTTATGATGATGAGGTGGCCTGATATTTTGCTCTCTCCCTCATTCCACTTACCAGAGTCCATGCCACTATTGTGGTAAGAGGCCTCTCCATAGATCTCACCCCTAAACTCATCAGCAGAGTTACCACACTTCCCCTAGGAATACCATGGAGGAAGGAAGACAAAGGAGATAGCTAGATTGCCAAAAGGAAATTCTTTTTAGAAGGTGAGGAACCCATTGAGGACAAAAATGAAGTATAGAAAGTCTGCCATATCCCTGGAATGAGGTGAGCTACCAACTTATCAAATACATATCATGTGAAGGTATGTATAGTGTGGTCTATGGCTATCATTTTAGGCTTCTTGAAGAGTTGAGATTTGGAGCAGAAACACCCCCTCACCACAGGCTCAGCATACCATACTTCCAGCTGCAATCACTGGTAGACACAAGCATTAAGGTGCAAGAGGGAAATTCCCAACAGTTAGCTCACCATGGGTGAATTAGGATCCTTATAGAATATGCCCTCCAAAACCTCAGAATTCACATACAATGGTCAATTTTCAGAGACATGCAGGTAGGGAGGTCATCAAATCTCTCACTAATGATGTTAGTCCTACTGTCAGTGGAAAGGATGAGGAAGAGACTGAAGCAGAGAAATAAGGGGTAGAGCAGGAAGAAGGAGATGAAAAAGGAGATGCAAAGGGAGATGAAGATGAGATGGATGAAGAAGAATATGAAACAGAAGAAAATGAGGAAGATGAATAAGAAGAGGAGAAAGAGAAGGAGGATGATGAAGAGATAGAGGAGGATGTTAAGGAGGAAACTGATAAAGAATATGAGGATCTACAAGAGGAAGAATAAATTAAAGACATATGTGAAGAAAGGAATGGGAAAGATGGGGAAAAAGACAAGGAGGAGTCACCTAGGGTGTCTCCAAAATCCAATGAAAGAGAGGCAGCAACTGCCCTCACTGCTCTTAGCACCCCCATCAAGAAAAAAGGCAAAAGATAGAGGCAAGCCCTCCTATATTTCAGGACAAGGAAAAGCACAAGAATAAGGTAGGGGAAACCACAAACACCAACCAAAATTCCCATTGTGATTGAGGACTCACCTAAACAACAGGCAAAAAAGCCTTCTACTAAGTCTCCTATCACCTATGTGAGAAGGCCTATGACTAGATCCACCTCCTCCAAGGGAAAATAAATCCCATAGGATACACAGTAGGGTCTACAGGTAGTAGAAGCAGTCCTATAGGATACTCTGTTGAACCTACAGAAGACATAGAAATTGGAAAATGAGGTAGGCCAAAAGTAAGAAACTAAAGAAGAGGACCCAGATTCAAAATAACTTAGCCCCCAGCATAACCTTGACTCCTACTATATGTTTATTGAAGGAGGCACGATCATTCCTCAAAAAATTTATATTCCATTGTTCTTTGAGCTTGAGAAGGAGAGACCCAGAACTCATCGATGGATGCAAATTGCCAAGTCCAATTGGGTGGAAGACATTGGGCACATGGAGGAGAATCTCAAGGAGATGGTAAGAAAGCTAAGTAGCTTGAGAGACAAAGATGCCATAATGAAAAATCAACTAGAAACAAAAAATTCATGGTTGAGAGGGTAGCTGGAAGAAAGCGAGAATCAATTGGCATGTATGACGAGTCTCTCTTTGGAAGAAATCTAATGTAGGATGCCAGCTAAATCCTATGCCCTATACCTCAAGGAATAGTGGCTGCAGTTCCACATCAAGGCCCTAGCACAGAGAGGCACCATGCCATTTTAGGACTAGAGGCAACTCATTGATCTTTGTGATCAGAGCACAGTAGAAGATAGGGGCAAGATGTCTGAGTTTTATTTTCATAACATGGCCTTAACAGACATGAATTTATGGGACACTAATGCCAAGATAGGAGATTTACAGTTGATGGCTTTGGCATCATGGATGAACCATGAGGAATCAAGGGCTACAAAGATGAAGAAGATATTGGAAATATAACAAACTGAACCTCTTATGATCATAGCTGAACAGTCAGATCCCATGGCCCTAATTACTACAAATAATTTGATTTCAAATGATCCTCAGCTTTCACCCAAGTATCTTGTTGCCCAAGAGCAAGAAATTTCACATTTTGAGGACATGTTCAGGTTGTTAGGGGATGATAGCATACATTCTTGCCTGAGGAGATGGAATAAATTGTCATACGACTTAAAGATAAGAGAGTACCACTCTCCTCAAAGATTTAGAAAAGAAATAAACAGGACACCCATGTACAAGAAATCTATGCAAAGGCTAAAATTCAATTGGATTGGCCTGAAACTCAGTCTACCACTACTCTTAGGAATGCTAGAAGAAAGGAAGGAAGAAGAAGAAAAGAGGTAGTGGAAGGAGGTAGAAAAGAAGGAAGACTTATATGAACAAGAAGAGGAAACCACAACAGAGGCATGGGATGTCAAGGAGGCAACTAGAGATATGAATGATATGGATATTGATTGAGTTTCTTAGAGGATGAGCAACACTTTTAGTAGGGGGTGATGATGAGCCTCATCATTGGGTGTTTATATGGCCTTAATTCACCTCCTATCTTAGTCAAACCAAATTTTCTCACAACGTATTACATGTTTTTTATTATATTTTGTTTATGAGATGAGTTAGAGTTGGATATTATGCATAGTGGATTAATATGCATTGAATGCAGGATTAAAGGGGAAAAACAAGGAATTTTGGAAAATACTAAGGTTAAAACTCGAATGGGACAAGGGAGAGGGATTGTAGGAGGTAAATCCTTCTCATTTACTTCTCCCCCATTCAAATATTCCTCCATCCATCACACCATCTCGGAGTGAAAGCAGCCAAGCCATGAGGATTGGAAGGAAGTTGAGCGAGTCAGAGACAAAGAGCTAGTTTATCTCGAGTTTTGGAGTGAGCCTCCCTAATTTCAAGGAAGTTGATGGGGACTTCAATTGTATAAGTAGAGAGGCCTAGAGCCTCATTAGGATTTGATTTTTTGTTGTAAAACTCTAAGCTATTTTCTAGCTCCAAACTTGTGGAAGTTTTGTTGATGTAATTTTTTGTTTTGGTAATAAGAATGAGCTTTGTTTTGAGCCAACACTGAGTTAACTCATAGGGATGAAGCTCTTTGGTTAGGGCCCAAACCTAGCAGCCAAGGCTCCTCTTTCTTGTATCTGTATGTTTAGATTAGTCTCATGGCTTCATTGTTAATTTGCCTTTAGATGTGTTTTCATTGCAAGTAGTGTAGATTGGATTGGTTGTTTATTAGTTTGCTTCCATTTGTGCCTTACTTCAGTAGCAGGTTAGCATGAATAAGAGGAGTACCAAAACGTTTTCAGTAGGTGGCTTGGCCTCATTTCCTCCCTTTGGGATCATGATTTGAGGAAGGGGCCCTTATGCAGCCCCAAAACACAGATTTCTATTTCTTGTATGAGCTTTAGATTTTACTGTATTTAAGTTAGCATTTTTTCATATTTTCAAAATAGGATTTCATTGCCACCTCTTTTATATTCATTCTTGCAGTAGATCTTATCCATGCTTTCATTCCTTTCAACAACTTTCCTCATGCATGATGTTGGTAGTTAGTTCATTAATTCTTCTTTTCTAGCTTATGAGAATGCTTCTTGTTTACATAGCTTTTCGGGAATTATACATGTTTTATGAAGAGTAGGTGCTTCAATAGTAGACAAATACTTTATAGGCAGCAAACACCTTCCACTTCATCCACCATAGTCATTCCTTTTTTTCACCATTGCCTTCACTAGTTTTCATCATTTTACATAGAAATTCTTCCAAGCACATTGAGCGAATCCAACCATCTTATATCCTTGTTGTTCACTTCTAAGTGATCCTAGACCTTTCCTCACTTCATTCCACCCATATACCACCTTACCTAAGCCTTCCATCACTTCCAAAACCTCCCATTTTTCTCTCGGCTATATCCTATAGGTTTACAGCGAATCCTATAGGTTTCTAGTACATCCTGTAGGTTTTCCTGAAATGGCCTATTTTGAGGCCGAATTGAGGGAAAACCTCTAGTAAGTCACCAAAGGTTTCCCAAGGGTCTCCCACATCATCCAACTATCTCCTAACCCTTCCATCGATCCTCCACCATCCTTAATTCACTTGCCACATCACCAAAAGAAATTAGTTTGCATACTTGATTTTGCATGAAAAGAAAAAATGACAAAAACATATTTATTTCAGTCCCTTTACTTGCACAATAGTGATGTTTGATGCTTTTTACTTCCATGTTTAGATAGTAGCATTTGGTTCATGTTAATTTAGAATTATTGCAAAGCATAGTTTCTTGGAAGTTAATTAGGAGTTGGTGTGATTTAACATTGAATTTCGGTCTTTTTCATTATTGCAGTAGAGTAACTCTCCCTTAGAGTAGGTTTCCCTTTCTTCCATCAAGAAACCAAGCTTATTCTGACTCCATAGAAGTCTGGCTTGAAAACCCCAGTGGTCTCTTACCAGCTGAACCATGACAAAAGGCAGAACCATCACTTTTACTTCTATATACAACAATGTCACCTCCAAGTTTGTATGAACCCCGGGTTGATAAAGTAAAGCTGGTAACCCAAGAGTTGCAACATTCTTGCTGCAATACTGGTGCTCATCATTGAGTCCCATGAGGAGGATCAAAGCGTGAACATAGTGTTGAGAATTAGAATAAAAACTGGTGATGACAAAGGAAAACAACCTGAAGAGGACGGATGGGTCCGCAAGGCCCCAGAAAAAGAGGTTGGTTTTTATTTCGTGCATGCTAAGGAAAATTTTATGGAAGCCAAGAAAAGTTTCGCTGAGGTCTCCACCTCAGGAAGCCAAAGCAAAGTGTAAGAAATTAGTGCACCTACCAAGGTTGATCCCTCGGTCCTTACTATGTTCTTAGAGACCTACATGAAATTGTTGCGTGATAGCAAAGCTATGAAAGGCCTATAGGAGCTGATAAACAAATATGCCAGCAAAGAGAATGTCCCAGATTTGCACCTCATAGTTAGAAAAATTGGCAAAAATAAGGCAAGATCAGGGCACAAGATGAGACTCACCACACAAATAGGAGAATATGAGATGGACTAGGTCATTTTGGATCTGGGGTCTAACGTGAACATTTTTCCTAAATAGAAATGAGAAAGAATGGGGAGACCTAAACTGCAGTGGTCTCCGATTCAGCTCAGAATGACAAAACAGCAAAATATCATTCCGATGGGATGACTATATGGAGTAAAAGTTGATATAGAATGTGCGAGCACGATGGCTGATTTTGATGTAATAGAGATCGTTGATGATAGTAAGCCATACCCTGTACTCATGGGAATTGACTGGGCCATTGACATGAATGGAGTCATCAACTTGAAGAAGAGGACAATATCATTTGAATGAAAATTGCTTCGAGTTGTAGTACCATTGGACCCCACAGAAGGAGCGTGCTACACTGAACTTGTCTACGACCATGAAGACAGTGACGATGAGCTAGATCATATATACAAAATAATAGCGCGAGACATGGACTGCATCAATCCAATGACAGATGGTAGGATCACATGGGATCGTAAGAGTTCCTACATTTGTGATTCAGATGAAGAGCTAGAGCATTTGCAAAATCAGTTGCATGAAGTATCCACGTTGTGATTAAATATGATGACTAAGTCATTGTGTTGTGTTTTGTCAAAGGTAAGGAATTTACCTTATTATGATAGTTTAATTGATGTGGATAAGCTTTTGGATGCATTTGAATGTCAAGTCCCCGAGAATCACCGCTTCCAAGCATTATACTTAGCAATGTTGTTGGGACAGGGTCCCCTAAGGTCAATTTTGGGGAGAAAGCCCAAGTTTTTATATGTAAAGTGCAAAGTTTGCAAGTTGTGGTCACGGAGCACATAGATGTAAAGTGTCATAAAAGGGTTTTACCCTTTGTTTATGTAAGTTGTGTCAGCTTTAGTAGACCTACCCATGGTCTGCGGACCATGGGATTGTATAAAAAGCAAAGTCTTAGAAGATTCTAAGGTAGTAGTTTTAGTGAAGATTGAATGTAATGGGTCAGTAGAGGTGACGAGCAAAGAGTCTTAGAGTAGAAGAGAGGCTCTACAGCTGTGTGTGCAGAGGCCTAGAGTAGAGTCTGTAACTAAGTGTGTGGACCCCTGCAATTGAGTGGGCAGGGTAGTTTTGAGTCTGTAAGAAAATTTGAAGTATCAATAAAGAGACTGTTATATAAATATATGTGTTTTATCCATTTATTTATGTTATGAATGAATGCATTTATATTATGATGAATAATGGGTTTATGATCTAATGTTGTGTTGATGTGTGAATCTATATGTTTTACATTTCTATACGAACTCAAGTCATAATATTTGTTTATGCAAAGAGTATTTTAATGCATGTTAAAATTATTAGACACTTAAGCTAATCTGGGTAAATATAGAAGTAGAAGCAATCTGAGAAGCACGTAAGTAGTTGATTCACTTATTTAAGGTCCGCGGAAGACAATTGTAGACCTTCGCGAAGGTCTAGAGGTTGGTAATAGAAAGTCATATCAATAAGCCTTAAGGGCTTATCGATCTATGTGGAGGCAGGGTTAGGGCATAAAATGACACCATAACCATCTTTGGGTGTGAAAACTTGGTTCTAGCACCCCCCCAACCTGCTTCGGGTGAGACCTCAGTCTGCGCTCTGCGAATTGATGCCGAAAGGGTCAGTAGTGGAGGGATTTGTTTGGAAAACTTAACATTGAACTTGGGTCAGGACCCCCTAAGCCAACAAATGGTTTCGTTGTCATGACCAGGATCTGCATAAAGAAATGTGTGATGTGGCATAACTGGAATACAACTAAGAAGGAAATTGAGGATGGGTTCGATAGTAAGATCCTCGAATTTGGGGTGCAAGAGAACATAAATCCGCGATTGACGAAAGAACAGTGGTTGGACAGGTATCTATACACAGAGATACATGAAATTTTCTTTTGTTCCTTCCTAGTTGAATTATATGAGTGGATTGCTAAATTGGTAGACGACCAAGGAAGGTGGAGGCTTGACGGTCCGATAGTGTGGAACGCAGAGTTAGCGCAAATATTGGAAGCCTCTGAAGATAATGTTGCACGTGCTATCGATCACTGGCTTGATTGTATCATAGGGGGATTTGTGATAGAGTCCGTGGTTGATACCTTAGTTAGCTATAGCGAAGCAGAGCGACGCTTCTTCAAAGGACCGCGAGGTAAGTATTTAAGGTCTTTGAATACTTGGATTAAAATTATATTGTGTGAAAAGAAGCTTATGCAATTACCTTGATGTTTGGAGATACACGAAGTGGAAAGTTATTCAGGGATAGAAAAGGAACAGGACCTAAATATAACCCATTGATTGAGCCTCCTCTAAGTGACAATGAAGAAGTAACACAGGCTTCTCCATAGAGCGTTGTCCAGTTAATAAGATGAGGATTCTCATGAATACCACATCCACCCACACCACCTCCATCTTCACACCCACCGCATACACCTTCACCCACACCGCCACCACCTCTAGCACCGTTCAATATGGTGAATTCAATTAAATTGCCCGTTTTCAGGGGCTTGGGGAATGAGGACCAAACTAGTTTTGGTTCGTTGTGAAGGATGTGTGGGAAGCCCAGGGAAATACAAATGATCATATTAAGAAAGCTACGTTGGTTAATTTTTTACAGGAATGCGCACTAACATGGTACATTAAGTACTACACTGATAACTTGATGGTTGCATTGGCCCACATTCAGACTATGCTGAATAAGGAATTTAGTAGGCCCAAGTCTGAAGCACAATCAATTGTTGGATTCAAGGAAATCATGATGAAGCCTGGCGAGACACCCTGGGAGCTGGATCAAAGATTGAAGTGCAAGATCCGCGAAGCTAACATGAATCTTACGAATGGGAAACATCGCGAATGGTTTGTGGCTTTGCTCTTGCCTCATCTGAGGGTTTCTTTATCACAGAAAAAGATTGGGATCCAAGTAGAGGCCCTAGAGATTGCATTGAGTTTGCACGAGACACCAATTCAAGATGCTTCTTTGGCAGTTCAGTAGTTTCACATGGAGTTGTGGAACCTTTTCTTAGAATTCCAAAGTATGAAGAAGGATAGAGTGGCTCAGCTAGAGGTGCGTGAAGAAGTTTGGTGTTTGAAATGTAAGAGTCAAGAGCATGATAAAGATCATTTCCTTGTCTTAAAAAATGATGTTGTAGGAGGAGGGCCAATGCCCCTAAGGCTGAAAGCTCAAGTAGCGCCAAGTACAGGGCCAACGCTATGTTATGCTATCTATCAGGTAGCTGGAAAACATGTGACAAATAATTGCCACTTGCTATAGAAATTTGTATAGACACCGTAACATCTCTTCTGCAACTTCTTCCACTAAGTAGGTCACGATGAGCGCAATTGTCATAGTTATGAGCTAATGATGGAGATAAATCTTACATATCAAATGCAGATAGAAATGTGACCTCCGGACCAAGGCGCTAGGGGAGCGCGAGGAGGATAATAGGGACGTGGACGAGGCCGAGGCCGAGGAGGACCTGCGAGAGGTCGGGGGAAAGTTATTTTCTATAATTGTGGAGGTCCGCGACACTACGCATGAGAATGCACGAACCCGACATGCTTTTCATGCTGATACTGTACTCAGTTTGACCACACGACCAAAGACTGCCCTGTATTAATAGCTAAGATGCATGAGAAAGGGACACAACCTTAGCAGCCTACACAGAACCTATAGATGATGCGGGCTGAACCTCCCAAAAAGGATCCCAATGTGAATATTGTGTTGTGAAGTGGAATGACAACTGGTGAAGATAAGGGAAAGTGGCCTGAAGAAGGTGAATGGGTCCGTAAAGCTCCAGAAAAGGAGGTTGGCTTTGATTCGGAGCACATGAAGGAAACCTTCATGGAAGCTAAGAAAAGCTTCACTGAAGCTTCTACCTTAGGAAGCCAAGATAATCAGTCTGAAGAAATGGACCCATCCATGCTTACTACCTTTCTGGATACTTGTATGAAGCTACTACGTGATAGTAAGGCCATAAAGGGATTATAGGAGTTGATCAATAAATGTGCTGGTCATGCTCTTGAGGGACCATGCATGGTCAGGAAAATTGGTAAGCATAAGGCAAGAAGATGGCATGAGATGAGGCTCACCTTGCAAATAGGAGAGTATGAAATGGACCAAGTTATTATGGATTTTGGGTCAGATGCGAATGTTTATTCGAAAAAAACATGGGAGAGAATGGAGATACCTACACTGTAGTGGTCTCCCATTCAATCAAGGATGGCGAATTAGAAAAAGATTATCCCCATGGGAAGATTACAGGGAGTGACAATCGATATTGGAGGCGTGAGCACATTGACGGATTTTGAAGTAGTGGAGATTGTTGATGACAACAATCCCTACCCCATGCTCCTTAGGATCAAATGGGCTATTGACATGAATGGGGTGATAAATTTGAAGAAGTAGATGATGTCATTTGAAAGAAAATCACTCCATGTAGTAGTACCTTTGGACCTTGTAGAAGGGCCACGCTATACTGAACCGGTCTGCGATTATGAAAGTGATGATGATTTGGACCAGATTTATAAGATAATGGCACAAGATTAAGATTGGGTGAATCCAAAAATAGATGGACGTGTTGCATGGGACCACGAAATCTCTTGCACATCAGATTCAGATGAGGAATTAGAACATTGGCAGAATCTATTACACGAAGTGTCTACATTACGTTGTAACATGATGACCAAATTGTTGCATTGTGTATCGTCAGAGGTAAGAAGTCTACCTTATTATGACGGTTTAATTGACATTGATAAATTTTTGGATGCGTTTGAAATGGAAGTGCCAGAGAAGCATCGCTTCCAAGCCTTGGACTTGGTGCTGCGTGCTACGCCTACAAGATGGTGGGGTATGCAAAAAGGCAATTTTGACAGTTGGCATGAATACAGAAGACTGATGAGGGTGTGGTTTGGTCGCCCAAAGGTATGATTGACATGTTATCACAAAATCAAACCTCGAATAGGCTGCTAATCATGTAGACCTTGAGTAACTATTTCAAACCAACTTTTGGCTGAGGCTTAGCCTCCCCAACCTGAGAGGGCTCTCTCACAAGATTAACGATTTTTGATAATGAATTAGATGGCTAACTCTATGAAACAAGTGAAGAAATATGAATGGTTGAACATGATCAATAAGCATCCATTGGGCTTATGGAGTCAAGAAATGCTTCAGTATGACAATAAAATTAGCTTTACATGGAAGTCAGGGCATCTAGAATTCAACATATGAAGGGTACATCAGTAGCATGAAGGAAAACACAGTCTACAAATG
Source organism: Pinus tabuliformis (assembly GCA_031772625.1). Taxonomy (NCBI): domain Eukaryota; kingdom Viridiplantae; phylum Streptophyta; class Pinopsida; order Pinales; family Pinaceae; genus Pinus; species Pinus tabuliformis. The sequence continues at coordinate 1,072,741,378 of CM062816.1, forward strand.
TATGAAGGAAGTTAGAGCATAACCAATGAATTCTAAGTATCATACATTCATACTAATGAAAATAAGGAGATAAGGATAAACATAAACAAGCCACAATTGCACCATTGAACTCTTTCTGCATCCTGAGAAGTAAAGTCAAAGTCTGCATTCATAAAAACATAATCTTCTACAATGGCACAATAAGAGCCTTTCTCTGAAAATTTCCAACCCTTTGTACATTAGATCTTCTTCTATATATAGAGCCCTTTACATAACTGAGTTTCCTCCTCCAGCATGAGGGGAATTCGAATTCATCCTACTATGACACCTATTAATACTTAAAACTAACTATTAAATGCAAATGACACCTAACTAGCAGTCCTAGAGACCTAATACAACTACGAGTGTAACTCCTTATCATGATTACAACAATCTTATCTAAGAATTTAAAGCATTTTTGACAACTTTCAACCTCAAGAAGTCGAATTTTATGAAGCCTCCCATGTGGTCATCTGACTGTTGAATACAAACCCTAGAAATTAGGGAACATGTTTCCCTGTTTTTAGGTTTAGGATCCCTGAAAATGGCACGTGGGACAAAGCCTTTATCTCCTCATCCATGACACCTTTTTCAAAAATGAAGGAGGTTTTTGTATTCCACGCTGTCTAGAACACAAACCTCTCTTTGTTTTTTAAAACACTTCTCCAGCGGTCCAGAATCTATCCTTGAAAAACACGTGTCAAATAGGAAAAATCCGTTTTCTAAATTTTGGGTTTCAAAGAAAGCTTATTATCTCCCAACTGAAAACAGTTATGAAGAAAGTGAGATCTTTTATTGTATCTGGAGAGTTGATGAAGAAAAACCTCCTTCAGAATTCCAAAATACCATTTCATGTGACCAGAAACGGATCTTGAAAAAGACTGCTAAAACTAGAAGACCAAGCTTGACTTTCAACAGTTTCGTAGCGCAAGTTCAACCATAAATTCCTCCCACCTTAGAATGAATTTGAAGAAACTGAAAGAGGTTTTTGTATTTTGGTATGTTAGGAAGAAAATACTCTTTTAATTTTCAAAATTGAGTTCTCATCTGCTCAAGAAACCTTCTGGAAGTTGACTAGTAAACGCAGAAAGCAGAGTTTTTTTATGCTGAAACAGGATTTTTCAGGGATTTCGTAGCACGCTACGAAAACTCCTAGTTCAGTGATTTCGTAGCTAGTTTCAAAATTTATCCAAAATGATGTGAGATATGACTTCTAAACACCTCTTAAGGCTTCTAGAACATGGAATGAGGCTGTGAAACTTTATTTGGAAAAGAGGTATGACCTTAAAAGACTTCTAACCTTATGACCTAACCCTTAAAGCATGAAATGACCTAGAGACCCTTTAACACCATGACTAGAAGAAGGGTTAATGGCACTAATTGTGATGAGATGACTGAAAACTTATAAGACTATGAATAAAAACAAGGCAACTTTCTAAGGCTTAGAGACAAAGATTTTAGGGTGATAACATGACAGATAAATATGATGGGTAGAGTGATCCGCGCGATCAATTAACCAAATGGACCAATGCTTATGGAGTAGAAATGCAACCAGAGTGGGTGCATCTATTCTGTCACACCTTGGATATAATGCTATGAATTGGTACTTAGAGACAAAGCTCCACCATGGCACGAATGAATGACATATTTTGAGACAGGGATTCTTGATGACATTTAGCTTTGAGGATGGATTCGAGTGCACTGATGAATCACTACAAGAGGTCAAGGCATAAATCTTCTGAATCTCATAGGATCCCTTAGATTTGATTCAACCAGATTGGACCACCCAACTGCACCATGTGTTCAAGTGCTATAATGTGATTGCTGAAGAAGAAGAGGATGATCCAAGGAACATTAACATCCCAGAGACAGAAGGTCACCGCAAAGTTGAGGGGTCACAGATAGAGAATCTAGATATCTTTGTGCCATTAAAAATGAGACAAGCAAAAATTCGGAGAGAGGTGAAGCTGAAGTTTACGAAGATAGGGGACTATTGGGATGATGCTATGGTGGATAAGGTCACTGAGTTGCTCTGCGAGTACCAGGATTTGTTCCCTATAAATTTTCAGACCTGAAAGGGATTATAGGCTATTTAGGGGTGATGATGATAAAATTGAAACCAGACGCAAAGCCTATGAAACAAAGGCCATATTACCTCAATCCTAAGTATAAAGAAAGGGTCCGCTTATAATTGGAGAAAATGTTGGCAGCAGGAATCATTGAACCAATGGAGGAATCCAATTGGGTTAGTCCTATAGTAGTTCTGGAAAAGAAGAAAAGGGATGAAATAAGGATATGCGTAGATCTTAGGAAGTTGAATGATGCTTGCGTGCATGATCCTTTTCCAACTTTGTTCACCGATGAAGTGTTGGATAATGTAGGAGGACATGAAGCATATTCATTCACTGATGGGTTCTCTGGGTACCATCAGATCAAGGTCGCACCGGAAGATAGGAGTAAGATGACCTTCACGACTGAATGGGAATGCTTTCAGTATACTTTAATGCCTTTTAGAGTGAAGAACAAGCCAACGATATTTTCGTGCGTAGTCATCACAACATTCAAGGACTTTATCCACAAGTTTTTGGAGGTATACTTTGACGATTGGACGGTGTTTGGGTTGGTAAAATGCCATGTAGCTAGTCTACGCTTGATGCTGGATACATGTCAGAGGTATCATATCACGCTAAATTTGAAGAAATGTTTGTTCTGTGTTCCTTTCATAATCTTGTTGGGTCATGTGGTATGCAGACAAGGATTAATGATGGATCTAGCTAAGATTGCGTTATAATCAATTTGGAGGTGCCAAGAAGTGTAAAACAGTTGCGTGAAATGCTAGGGAATACTGGTTATTACTGAAAGTTCATCAAGAGTTATCCCCAAATTACCACATCAATGGAAAAATGTTCAAGAAGGATACTACATTCTGTTGGAACTAAGACTATTAGCGGAGACTGGATGTGTTAAAAGAAAAGATGGTCACCGCACTGATCTTAGTCTTCCTGGATTGGAAGAAGGAATTTCATGTGCATGTGGATGCATCATGTATTGCACTGGGAGTAGTACTGACACATACCAGTGAGGGAGAGTTGGATCACCCTATCGCGTTTGCAAGCAGGAAGTTGTCTAAGGTTGAGAAGAATTATTTGACGACAGAGCACAAGGGGTTGGCTATGGTGTACGCACTCCAAAAGTTCAAACACTACTTGCTAGGCAGACACTTTAAGATGTATACAGACCATTCTTCATTAAAGTACATGGTCAACAAGCTTGTGTTGGGGGGAAAAGATGCAAATAACTACAATTATTTCAAGAATATGATTTTGAAGTCATTGTGAAGCTAGGGCAATTGAATGTAGGACTGGATCATATGTCACACATTGAAAAAGGGGAGGATCCTACCAATTTAGAGGAGGGGCTACCTGACGCGCAACTCTTTGTGGTGCGTGTAATGGAAAATCATCTTGTAGACATCATACACTTTCTGACTACAGGAACAACTCCATAATGGTACACCAGCCAACAAAAGAAGGAATTGGTGGTGTGCACTTCATATTTTTCAGTTATTGCAAGTCACTTGTACAATATGGGAATGGATGAGGTATTGCGATGCTATGTGCCTAAGTTTGAACAAAGAAACATCCTAGCCAAAGCTCATGGAGGGGCTACTGGAGGCCATTATGCAGGAAAAGAAACAACGCATAAGTTTTTACGCGCTTGGTTGTGGTGGCTGACACTGGATAAGGATTCCAAAGCTTATTGTAGGGCATGTAATGCATGTCAGAGGATGGCTAGGCCATCATGGAGGGATGAGTTGCCTCTGAATCTGCAAGTTCATTGCAACCATTTGAAAAGTGGGTAATTTATTTTTTAGGGCCGATTCAGTCTCCAGGAAAGAAGACAGGTGCACATATATCATCATCGCAACTGAGTATTTGATGAGATGGGCAGAGGCACAACCTGTAAAGGATTGTATAGGGGAAACATTAGTGAAGTTCTTGTTCGAATATGTGCTGACCAAGTTTGGTTTCCCACAGATTTTGATGAGTGATTGTGGTATGCACTTCCTTAATGAAATGATTAGCATGCTAGTAGAAGAATTCCAAGTTCATCATCAAAAGAGCACACCATATCACCCTCAGGCTAATGGGATGGTGGAAGCGTTTAATAAGATATTGGAGAATGTGCTAACAAAGGTTTGCAATGCGCAGAGGAATAATTGGGACGTGCGCATACCAGCAGTGTTATGGGCCTATAGAACTACTTGTAAGAAGTTGACTAGACAGACACCTTTTAGGCTGGTCTATGGCATAGAAGTTTTGATGCCGATGGAATACATTGTACCTAGCCTACGCATAGAGGCATTCATAGGAATGGAGGATTGCAGACCCTTAGAAGGGAGGCTCGCGCAGCTAACAGATCTGGAGGAAGATAGATTCTTGGTTGCATTCCATCAACAAGTTCAGAAGGAGCGTGAAAAGGCATGGCACGATCGACACATCAAACTGCGCACCTTCAAGGTAAATGACTTAGTTTTATTATATGAAAACAAGTTTGATAAATTTCCAGGAATATTTCAAATGCATTGGCTAGGGCCATATGAGATCAAGGAGATTACTGATGATGGAGAAGTTCAGTTAGTGAAATTGAATGGAGATCCATTTCCTAGAAAGGTAAATGGCAGTCGATTGAAGCCATACACCGGGGATCCAGCTAGATGACTATATGACGGTAGCATAGTCTTAGCACTCTAGGTAGTTGCAAGGAGGTGTAGGACTATAAACTACACTTCCCAGGTTGTAGAGCTATGAGATGAGGGGCCTACGTGGGATAGACGAGTGTCACATTGTCAAAAAATGCGTGAAGGGAGCTACGATATAGGACGAGAGACCACACAGCGTAGCCAGAAAGTGGTCATTACCGTTACTGTTCATGATTTGACAGTGAGAAAACGGCTAAGATGAGCAGGGGGGCAGCATTTAAGGCTAAATTTAAGAGTGATATCTTTGAAAATCTGCTGCCAATCTAGCATTTATGAGACGATTTTGGGGGGGATGGTCAAATTTGAATTTGAATTTGCCTATAAATTATAGATGGCCGCCCAGCGAGAGACACTTTGCATTTTAAGAGTTTATGTGTTGTGATGTCTGGTATGCATGAACCATGCGTTCTTTGAGAACTTGGTCACTAGTTCTGTGCTTGATAGGTTACCTGAGGAAATCAAACGGCTTATTAACAACTTCATGTCTGAACCCATGGAAACTACAAGTGTTGGAGTGTCTATTGCCTCTGAGGGAGCTACCCTTGATGTCGGAAGTATGGAGGTGCTACCAGTAGTGCAAAAATCACTGAGGTTGCCTAGGCTGAAGCCTACACTGATAGGATATGTTCCCAAGCTGAAGAAGGATAAAAAAAAGAAGACATTGCCAGTGCACGAGTCGCCAAGGAAACATCAGAGAAAAGAAAAGCCAACCACGCAGGAAAAGGGCAAAGTGGTCAACTTGGAGGGTGATGAGGGCATAAAGGACATTGATATTGAGGGGGTAGACCCTATTTCAAAGCTGCCAGAATACATCCCTCCATGCCAGGGCAAGGTGAAGGTCCCAAAGGACCCAAATGAGGGAAAGTTTCTCCTTCATACACCCCTGCTGCCAGAGAATATCACATTTGAAGGTCCACGCTTGGTGCATGTCCCACATCTGAAGCTTGAAGATTGGGACTTGGGGGACACTGAGCGGTTCCCCCACCTAGCTACTAATAATTTCATGCAGCGAGTATTCTACAAGGAGTCTGGTGTCACCGCGCTGGAGCCGGTGAAGTGGATTCGTGGGGTGGAAAAGGTAGGATTGTTGAATTTGCTATGGGTGCCACATTACCACCGTGCTCCCATAAATTTGATTGTTATCAAACAATTTTTATGCCTGGTGCACGACAGGTGCCTGTGGTTGGAAGAGCCAATACCAATCATGAACATGCTGATCCATAGAATCACCTTACTACCACTTTCAAGACTAAATCCGACAAAGGCATTTGGCGGAAAGATGGGTGAGCACGACCTTGCCGAGTGGATGAAGGACAAGTTTAAGATTGTTAAGAAGTCGCATGGGCATTCAATTTCAAGCATAACTGATCCCACGGTGAAGGTGTTCACCCATATCTTGGCTGGAAAATAATGAGAAAGTGATGCGCGGATGAGGTGCGGGCACCAGTTGTTTCACTAGTGGCCAAGTGCGCGGAGGGCGTACAATTCAACTGGCTACGCAACTTGTGTAGCGAGTTCCTCGCAAACTACAAGGAGGCATAGGACTAGTGCAAGACATTTCACTAGTCATGGCTCTTACTTTCGATTGTGTTGGTCACATGGAAGTTGCTAAAGGACAACCAATTTCCTATGATCGCACCAGATTTTCCAGAAGTAGTGAATTTTGCTTCGCTATGGGCCACAAAGGATGCGAAGCGGGTCTGAGAGAGTAAGGTGTTTTTGGTATTGATGGAGATGAGCATTAATATGGCCATCAAACAAAAGCCACAGTTGTCACCGACAATCTTCGAGCAGCTGTCTCGGTACACAGAGTTCAAAGCAGACTTCCACAGTATCTCCATCCGGGTGCGAAAGGACCCAGAACAAAAGTGGTATTATTTACCATACCTCACGATGGATGATGCCATTATAGAGGTCCTCGATCGGTGGCCAAAAGACTGGAGCACAACATCTGATTTGTCCTCCGGGAGAGCACACTGCCATGGAACAAGCAGAGCAGGAAGATCGGGGCTATGGCAAGAGCTAGAAATCCCCCTCACCACTGACAGAGTATGATGAGCAATCGGAATAGGGTGGTGGAGATCTAGAAAGCACTCCCTTTCGGGTGAAGCAAAACAGGGAACGGGAAAAAGACTAAGGCCACTAAGTCATCACCAGACCCGGTCACCTTGATAGAGGGTGACTTGGATGACATTGTGGACAAGGTAAGGGACACAATAGCAGAACTATTGCAACAGTTTGAGCAGCAACAGAAGAATTCATTAAGTGCCATTCAGATGGGTTTGCATGAGCTATAGATCCAAGCCACTAGACTGCTGATAGGTGCAAGATAGAGCAGAACGACATCAACTAGTTTGGTGTTGGGGACCACTCAAGCCATAAAGTTAGTTCAATCTGTGGATCTTCACGCAGTTGTGTTGCTGGATGGATCTCTGAGCGTGGAGGCAGAAGCTGACAAGGCTACTGTTAGCGCACTGAGGAATGTTGGCCTCAACTTGTATATGCTCCCCAGTGAATTCCTTCACACCCTACAAGCAGGTGTCATTAAAGAGCTTAAGGCCTGAGAGAAGTGCACACTGTGCATGATCAGTGAGTAGAAAATCAACAATGAACAAATATTCGTTGATAATACCGCCGCGCTAGAATCTTGGAAGAAGGTTCAGAAGAAGAATGAGCACACTGCTGCAGTAGTAACCGAAGCATGTAGAAACATTCTAGAACTGCATATCCTAGAAGAAGCACTGGTGGAAGCCAAGATTCAGAAGTTGGCTGCAAGTGTACACGATTCATCTCCCACTTGTTTTTTTCTTTCCACATGGGTCCACAAGAGAGCTTAGTCATTTATCCATCCCTGCAATGCCCATTGTTTCTCTACACCAAGAGAACTTCTCAGAGCTCACAGATTTTGTCAATGCATCTGCAGTATTCTTCAAAGTGTCCACCTTTTTGTCTTCTCTCATATCCCTCACAAAGTGATACTGAACATCAATGTGCTTTGTCTTTGAATGATATGCAGGGTTCTTTGCCAAGAAAATTGCACTTTTGTTGTCACAGTCTATCCTTATAACTCCCTGTACTAACCACATATTTGAACACAACCTCTGCAACCAAACCACTTCCTTGATTGCATGAGTGGCTGCCATGTATTCTACCTCTGTAGTTGATAGTGCCACTACAAACTATTTCTTACTCATCGAACTAACTGCACCTCCAAATAGGTTAAACACATACCCACTTTTAGATCTTCTCTGATCCAAATCTTCAGCCCATTCTGCATCAAAAAAGCCATGAATACCCAACACTCTGTCCAATCTTAGTCTTCCTTGGTAGCACAAACCATAATCACTAGTGCCACACAAATACCTGAAAACCCGCTTCAGTGCTGTCCAGTAATCCTTCCCTGGTTTTGACATAAACCTATTGAATACTCCACTTCATGGGAAATGTCTGGTCTAGTACAGACCATCGCATACATTAGGCTACCGACTTCACTTGCATATGTAACACGGGATGTCCTCTTCCTCGTCTTGTGTCTTGGGACACTATTCAGCAGATAACTTTACACCTACAGGAATAGGAACCTTCACCGGTTTACGATCCTGCATATTAAATCTCTGCAATATTGTCTCAACATACTTCCTCTAGTTTAACCAAAGATTCCTTTTTGCTCGATCTCTTTTAATTTCCATGCCCAAAATATAGTTTGCAACACCAAGATCTTTCATGTCTAATTTGGAGGACAATTGGGTCTTCAAATCCTGGATAATTTCTTTGTCATTTCCAACCAGCAACATATCATCCACATACAAGACCAGATAAATAACATGATCACCAACTAATTTAAAATACACATAGTGATCTTCTTTGCTTTTGGTGAAGCCAAGTCCCTGTATAAGTGTATCAAATTTCTGATACCACATCCTTGGTGACTGTTTTAACCCGTTCAGAGACTTCTTTAACTTGCATACCAGTTCTTTCTTACCCTTCACCGAAAAACCTTCAGGTTGCTTCATGTAGATCTCCTCTACCAGATCCCCATGAAGAAATGTTGTATTCACATCCATCTGTTCTACCTCGAAATCAAAAGAAGCAGCAACAGATAGAAGTAATCTAATAGAAGCTAACTTGGAAACAGAAGAAAAAATATCACCAAAATAAATTCCTGACACTTGGGAATAACCTTTTGCTACCAACCGAGCTTTGTATTTCTCCACCTTTTCTTTTGCATTTGTCTTCTTCTTGAACATCCATTTGCTGCCAATCGGTTTCCTTCCAGCCGGAAACTCCACCAGATCCCATGCCCCATTTTTGTGCGAAGATGCCATTTCATCAACCATGGCCTCTTTCTAGAGTTTGCCATTCTCTGAATCTACTGCTTCCTTCACAGTTCTGGGATCATCATCAGTAACAGATAAAGCAAAGTTTGAACAAAAAGTAGATGGAATATACCTTTCTGGTTGCCTTCTTTCTTGAACTGATCTTCTCACACCCAAAGTTTGTGGCTCTTCATCTTCTAATTCCTCCTCTACTATAGAGTCTGATTCTTCCTTCTTACGCTCAAACTCTATCTTCTCAGGTTCCTTTGGTTGGACTTCATGTTTAATAACATCTTTCACCTCTCTGAAAACCACATCTCGGCTGTACACAACCTTCCTTGTTACTGGGTTCCAAAGCTTATAACCCTTTAAACCATCCTTATACCCAATAAAGATGCACTTTTCAGATTTACTATCCAACTTTGTTATTTTCTCCTTTGGAACATGTACATATGCATCACATCCAAATGCCCTCAGATGTGAAAGGGAGGGCTTCTTACTAGTCCATACCTCTTGTGGAGTCTTATCCTCCAACGCTGATGAAGGTGATCTATTGACCAGGTAACATGTAGTCTCCACTGCCTCTACCGAAAATTCTTGTCCTAACTCGACACCACTGAGCATGCTTCTTGCCCTTTCCATCAACGTCTTGTTCATTCTTTCTACAACTCCATTTTGCGGAGGTGTATATAAAGTAGTCTTCTGACATGATATACCACACTTCTTACAGAATTCTTCAAATACCTTACTGCAAAAATCTCCACCATTATCTGTTCTCAGCACCTTTATCTTCTTCTTTGTCTGGTTTTCCACCAGAGCCTTAAATTCTTAAACTTGTCAAAGACTTCAGATTTCTTCTTAAGGAAATATATCCATGTATTCCTTGAGAAGTCATCTATAAATGATACATAGTACAAAAACTTACCTAGTGATGGAACCTTCAGAGGTCCAAATGCATCAATGTGCACAAGCTCTAATATCTATTTCACCCTCTTACCACCAGAGGGGAAACTCACCTGATTATGATTCCCATATACACAATTTTCACAGAAATCAAAATCCAGAGAGCTATTACTCATACCTTCTACCATACCTTTACCATGAAGTATTTGAAGGCCCTTCTCTCTAATATGTCCAAGCCTTTGATGCCACAACATGGTCTTCTCTCTAGAGACCACTAGGTTTTCTGCTCCACTTTCAGGAACCACGGAACTATTGCACCCATCAACAACAGTGCTACCTTGCAGCTTGTACAAAGTTCCAATCTGAACTCCCTGCATCAGTACCAGTTACCCCGAACCATCTTGCAGGTATCCTTCTCGAACACTGTTTTTACACCTACATCATCCAGCTTACTTACAAAAATCAGATCTCTGGCCAATGGAGGAATATGTAGAACACCCGGAAGTGTTCTAACCCTTCCACCTTGCAACTTCAACTTTACTTTTCCTCGACCAACAATTCTAGCCTTCCTATCATCCCCTAAGAAGACATCACCACCATCGTATTTCTCATACTCGTAGAACCACTCTCTATGGGGAGTGAATTGATAGGATGCACATGAGTCAATCAACCATGCCTCATGATCTACATGTGTACTTAAAGAAGCCAAGCACACATCCCCACCTTCATCTGAGGTGGTTTTCACCTCTACAGAAGGATCATCATCAGATCCATTTCCTTTATCAGGACCTTTAGATTTATAGTCCCTTTTTTAGTATTGTTCCTTTCCGCATTTCCAGCACACCACCTTTACAAGTTTTCCTGGAGATTTAGATCTCCCTTTATATTTAGATCTCCCACTCGATGACTTTTTTTTGTTTATGTTATGGGACTGTCCTCATATAGACAAGGCATCACCATTCTAGCTCTCCATATTTTTTCGTGTCATCTCCTCGATCAGCAAGGATGAGACTATTTCATCAAAGTGAAAGGTAGTTGCATTGCTACCTATTGCAATAAGCAGACTAGCCCACGAATCTGGTAGAGAACACAACAAACTGATGCACTTATCTTCATCTGAAATTTTAATATCAATAGACAATAACTAACTTACTATAGTATTAAATGCATTTATATGCTCTGTCACCGAGTCTCCATCTTTCATCCTAAGGTTATACAACTTTTTCCATAGGAACAATGTATTTACCAGAGACTTAGATTAGTACAAAGTCCCTAACTTTTCCAAAAAACCCTTCGCCGTAGCTTCCCCTGATACATTCAACAATACTAAATCTGAGACACACAATCGTATTGTGCTCTTTGCCTTCTGATCCAACTTCTTCCATTCTTCATCGGACACTCCCGTGGCTTAGTACCTGGATCTACCGTGATCCACTGATCTTTATCCACCAACAGATCCTCCATCTTGAGTTTCCACAACTCAAAACTCTGACCATTAAATTTCTTGATCTCTATCTTTCCACTGCTCACCATCTTCTTTTACCACTAAAATCAATCTCATAGATCTCCCACTGAACAGGGTCTACCATAGGCCCGAGTGAAACCCGTCAGCAACAAAGGCATCCCCTTGAAGTCAAAACAGCTCTAATACCAAATGTAGGTTTTAACCCTGTATAGAAATTACCTGCATACGAATTCTAAAACACAGAAAATAAACAATGCGCGAGCATAACACATAAAACACCTATACATAGATATTTTCCCCTAGATCGCAGAATTGGGACTACCAGCTTGATTTTTCATTATATTTCTTTCAATGTTACAATACATATTTATACATGCTGAAGCATCTAATAACATGGACCGAAAACCATTGCGTCTAAAACCATGGACTGAAAACCATCACGTCCAAAACCATGTGCAAAAACATCATGCACAAAACCATAGAGTAGGGTTACCTGCACCCCTCAAACCCCCTATGACTCCCCCCACTACGCAATCAGCGCAACGAAGGGGGGGCTCCACCCCCCTTCTAACCCAGCGGTTAACCACGTGGGCTAGTCATGGAAAGAATATAACACAACCCAACAATGAAAAGGCCGAGATGTCAAAGGTTTAGTTTGACCTGAACCTGAAAATTATAGAGCTCGAGTTGAAGACATAGCCTTCAACTCCACCATAGGTCAAAGAACAACGTGAAGTTGTTGTGAGGGATGGAGTCGCTGTAATAGATGCCACGGTGGCAGAATGCATTACACTCTTCGAGCAATCTATGGAGCTTATCACGAGTAGGAAGATCCTAACCTACAGAGGTTGAACACAGAGGCCCGTGAACTATAGTAGTAGTATGAAAAATCAAAGGAGACATCATGCACCATCTTTTTCATGTAGAGATTGGCAAAGCAGTAGGAGGCAAAGCAACTGCAAGAAAAGGTGGAAGTAGTGCAACAGAAAGAGGCAGTCCTCAAGGCCAGATTTGGGCCTTAGCTAGATGAGGCCTATGTGATCTCCGCCATCATTGGGGAGAACTTGGCTGGTCTATAGAGATCATAGTAGAAGATCCAGGAAGATAGAGAAGGACGAACAATCGAGCAGCTGGTGGAGCAGGTCAAGCAGGCAGCGATGCAGTGAACAGCTGAAGTTGCAGTAGCGCAAGTGGAGTTGGGAGGTCTTCGCAGTAAGATCTCCATGCCAGTAGAGTGGCTCAGGGGTGACTCATGATATTTTTGTTGGGGGCCCATTGGGACAGGGTCCCGTAAGGTCAATTTTGGGGCAAAAGCCCAAGTTTTAGGGCTAAAAGCCCAAGTTTTTGTATGTAAACCGTAAATTCTCCACAAGTTGTGGTCACGGAATGTGTAGATGTAAAGTGTCATAAAGGGGTCTTTCCCTTTGTTTATGTAAGATGTGTCTGCTTTAGTAGCCCTAACCATGGTCCACGGACCATGGGATTGTATAAAAAAGAAAGTCTTAGAAGAGTCTAAGGCAGTAGTTTTATCGAAGAATGAAGGTAATGGGTCAGTAGAGGTGACGAGTGAAGAGTTATAGAGTAGAAGAGAGGCTCTATATTTGTGCACATAGAGGCCTAGAGTAGAGTCCAAAGCTGAGTGCACGGACCCCTACAACTAAGTGCGTAGGGTAGTTTTGAGTCTGTAAGCAAATCTGAAGTATCAATAAAGAGATTGTTCTGGAAATATCTGTTTTTTATCTATTTACTTTTGTTATGAATGAATGCATTTATGTTATGATGAATAATGGGTTTATGATTTAATGTTGTGTTGATGCATGAATCTATGTGTTTTACATTACTATATGAATGCAAGTCATAATATCTATTTACGTGAAGACTATCTTAAAGCATGGTTAAATTATCAGACACTTAAGCTGATCTAGGTAAATACAGAAGTAGAAGCAATCTCAAAAGCATGTAAGTAGTTGATTTGCTTGTTTACGGTCTGCCAAAGATAGTCGTAGACCTTCACGTAGTTCTAGAGGTGGGTAAGAGAATGTCATATCAATAAGACTTAAGGGCTTATCAATCTGCACGAAGGTAGGGTTAGGGCATAAAATGATGTCATAACCATCTCTAGGTGTGGAAACTTGGTTCCAACATCCCCCCATTCTGCTTCGAGTGAGGCTTTAGTCTGCGCTCTGTAGATTGATGCCAAAAGGGCTAGTAGTGTAGGGATTTGTTTGAAAAACTTAACGCTGAACCTGGTTCAAGACCCCCTAAGCCAACAACTGTGCTCTACACCCGCACAATGGTGGGGTAATCACAAGGATAGCTTTGATGGATGGCTAGATTATAGAAGAATGATGAGGATATAGTTGGGACAACCTAATCTTCAATTGACTGAGAAATATAATGGGAGGGATGATCTGCGTGATCACCTAGCGAAGTGGACTAAATCTTATGGAACACTGTTGTAGCCAGAGTGGGTACACTTGTTTTGCCATACTTTAGACACAATCCCCATGAACTAGTATTTGGAGATAGAGCTCCGCCATGGCACCATAGAGTGGGATATATTGAGAGAAGGATTCTTAATGACCTTCAATTTTGAAGAAGGGTTCGAAAGCATTCATGAAGCTCTGCAGGAGATTAAGGCAGTGATCTTTAGAATACGCAAGAACCTTTGGAATGGGTCATACCAAATTGGAGCACCCAGCTGTGCCATGTGTTGGAATGTTATAATGTGACTGCTGAGGAGGAGGATGAAGATCCAATAAATATTAATATTCTAGAGGTCGAAGGGCATCACGAAGTCGAAGGCCCACAAATAGAGAACTTGAACATCACAGCGCCGCTGAAAACCAAGCAAGTAAACATTGAAACTGAAGCAGAACCGAAGTTTTCAAAGATTGGAGATTACTAGGATGATGCCACAGTGGATAAAGTTGTTGAGTTACTCTGTGAGTACCAGGATCTTTTTCCTACAACTTTTCGGACTTGAAGGGAATAATAGGTGACTTGGGTGTCATGAAGATTATTTTGAAGCTAAACACGAAGCCTGTTAAGAAGAGGTCGTATCGCCTGAAACCTAATTATAAGGAAAAGGTTTTCTTGGAGTTGGATAAGATGTTGGGAGTAGGCATCATAGAACCCATGGAAGAGTTTGATTGGGTGAGCCCCATGGTGGTACAGGAGAAGAAAGAGAAGAATGAAATAAGGATTTGAGTAGATCTGAGGAAGCTTAATGATGCCTGTGTCCATGATCCATTTCCGACACCATTTACGAGTGAGGTATTAGACAATGTTGGAGGGAAGGAGGCCTACTCATTCACTGATGCTTTTTTGGGGTACCATCAGATCAAGATCGCACCAAAGGATAGGAGAAAAATGACCTTCGCGATAGAATGGGGTTGTTTTCAATAAACTATAATGTCATTTGGAATCAAGAATGTGTCTATGATATTTTCTCATGTATTCATCATGGCATTCAAGGAGTTTATTCATAAGTTCTTGGAATTATAATTTGATGACTAGACAATGTTTGGGTTAGTGAACCACCATGTAGCAAGTGTGTGCTTGATGTTGGATACGTGTAATAGGTACCAAATTGTTATTGGAAAAACTAGTGTCTATTTAGAGCTACTAGTCCCACTAAGACGGGTAGCTATCTTAGAAACAAACAAACTAAAGTCACTTGTGTTTTTCTTTACGAGAGATAGATGAGAAAGAAGCAGAGAGTACCAACCTCAGTCTTTCGCTTGGCTCCTTGCTTGTTTCCTTTCCCATTTGATAGAATCTCACCACTCCTTCCTTACTTGTGCCGCTTCAAAGAGAACCTGTAGAGTCAAAGCAGCGTAATGCCATCAAAGCATAGAGATATATCACTGTAAACAATATAGGATCATATATATATTGACCATACAAATGCATATATCAACACAATATTTGGAGATACACAAGAATATGGAGGAAAACTCAAATAGCTTTATTTATAGAAGTAGTAGAAGAGAGAATTATAATCACTTGGTCTGACCCAGTGCCATCCTCCCAGCATGAAAGCCCTCTTAACCTCATACAAAGCAAGATCACCCAACAATGTCTTCAAAGAGAAACCAACATCACTTCCTTGCAAATTACAAAATTCCAGCCGTTGGATCTCTGGGATGAGGGATCCATATATAGATATTTGCAGGGGGGTGTGTTAGCTTCTGTGATTTTGATTAGTGTCATCTCTCTGATAGTTCTTGGTTCCACTTGGAGATTTCATGATCTCTTACTCATCCTTGGGCGAATTCAGAGAGGCAAGTGTCAAATGAGCAACTTCTAGAAGATTCTTAAGGTCTCCACCTAGCAAACTACTTGTGCCATTTGTCTACTCTCACTCATCGCACCCTACAAAAGGGATTTCCAGTATGCATTGCACTTTTTGCATGTGGTAGGTGAGATGCATCACCCCCTTAGCACTGGGCAGTCTGTATGGTCCTGCTTTGACCAGTTCTGAGTAATTTTTCATGGAGAACTTCTGCGAGATGATGTAATTAGCTGACCTTGCTCTTTTAGGGTATGAAACAACACTTTTAGGGACTTAGAAGCCCTTGGTTTAGGGACCTATATGATTGGGGTTACAGTGCCCAAATATGTCTATAACAGTTGCCCCCTAAAGCATGAGGTTGTAAATCTTTTGATGTCGGGTGAAATGCTTTATAATGAGGATTCGAGGTTTTTCGAACTGGAAGGTGACCTGTAATAACATACAATACAATACATTATCTTCATAATATTTTCATGATCTAGATGAGGCAGGCATTCCCATGCTCAAATTTATAAATTCATTTTCATGTACATAGGACAGAAAATCCTCTGTGTGGCAGACTGATGATTCTGGTAGAGACATCATCCTTTGGTTTGGATGATTATTTGTGTAGCAATGATGTACATTTGATGTCTTTATTTTCCTGAATATATTGCAGCCCGGATGGATGAAACTAGATCCGGGGTCTTCAAAACTCTTTTAATCCTCAACCGAAAGTACAAGTCGGTCCATGTGAAAAGATGTTCTGAGGTTGAACATGGAAAAACATCGCCTAATTACTAGCCAATGATTAAGTTGTTAACAGGTGTGAGAGGAATCATCGATGATGATGATTCCCCTCAAGGTACTGCAGTACAATTCACGTCGTGGGAATACATGAGTCGATGTCGAACACCACGCAAAATCTTTCGGTTGAAGGCCATTAATGTAAACTTGTCACCGGAAGTGAGAAACTTGCCATTGAGGCATGCAAGCTTCAAAGTACTGAAAGGGTTGTTCCTAGGTCGACTTCTTGGATAATGAGCTAATGTCGACAAGAAGTGACCCGTTGTAGGAAGGCCTTAATGAATCCCACATCTACGACACGAAATAGAGCAAATAATTTTGTGGAGGTGAAAACGATCTGATGATACAAGGTTCAGGGTGGCGGTCATGAAAGAATGAAGCATGAAGGTATTGCAGCGGATGAGACACAAGATGGGTAGGTGAATTATCTGAGCGACTTCTCTTGAACATATCGGCGACACTGAAATGGATTGGTAGCGTTAACCCCAAAAGTGGATGGTACGGTGGACCAATGGTGATATGACTGGTGAACAGAATAATCCAACCCGACTCAATCATGGTGATGGAGTGAAAGTGTCATGTTCAAGAGCGACTTGCTACCAATAAAGTTTCTTCAAGTTTTCTTCCCAATTTTCCCCAGTCATTTCTGACCAGTATCTTTATTTTTGTTAAGCTTGAGGAGGATAACATATGCTTGTTCTATAATTTTCCCTTCGAGCAAACCCGTCGCTATGTTTTAACGAGCCTAGCGACAGTGAGACTCGCTCTTGTATGAATGGACAAGTTTGTTGCTATTGTTTTAACGAGTTTAACGACAAGGATAACTCAGTTCTTTTCAATTTTAGAAAGTCTGAAAAGAGATGGAAAGGAAACTCCAATATTCCTTTTTCGTAGTATAATCCTTTAAGTCCGAAAAGGTATAAAACAATGCAAAAGGGATGACTTTTCGATAGTTTTAACGAGCCGAACAAGACAAACAATCGATCTTTTTGTGTAATAATCCCTTAGGTCCAAAAAGATTAAAATATAGAGGAGGGATGACACTTCCAATCACTTTAACGAGCTGGAGAGGCCAATTGCTTGGCAATATTTTCATATTTTACGAGTCAAATGAAAAGAGCTTAAAATAGATTCGTTTTTTGAGGAACGAGTGATGTTTTCAGATAGCAGCTGGTTCTAGGTAATGTTCGGAAATTTTAAATCACGATAGTGTAAAGAAGGTGGCTAATAGGATCACTCGTCGCAGTTGTTCCTCAAAAGGGGTAAACAATCAAACTGAGGCGTATGATCGGCTAAAAAAGAGTGGAGGTGATGGTAAGAACATGACCAAGGCTCAAAAGCTGATAATAATGCGATCGCACTGGTTATTTACCGAAGGTGGTGATCCGAATTGGATCCACCAAAGACTGTCGGAGAACCTTGACTGTATCGCGTTGAACAAATCCTTGAAAATTCCAAATCAACGATCAAAGATGCCTTGAACCAGTGGCAATGGCCGCCAACGTAGAACGACGAGGACCTCGATCAAAGCGCACTGACTGAGGCCCATGGAGACTGTGCAGGAGGTCAAAGCAGCCCCTCGGAGCCTTGGATCGGGAAAAGGAGGCGATTTTGATGCGCGCTTAGCGCTGGGAAAATAGGGCCAAAGTGGAAGAGCCTTAAGCACTCGGTCGCATTGGGAGCCGGAACAGTGGGAGGAGAAACAAAAAAGCGCTAAAGGAAAATGGCAGGACTTGTGCTCTAGAAAACCGGCAGTATTGATCAGGGCGCCCTTGAATGGTAAGAGGTTTTGGAGGAGAACAGAGTGATCCCACTCAGCAATTGATGCATGGCAGTGGAGGTGAGAAAAAAATCGTCATTGATCGCATGCTATCGATCGAGCAAGTCAGCCGCACTCGACGTGCGTATGACGTTGGATCTGGAGGAGCCCAGATTGGATGGCTGAGATTGCGCCTGATGGAGAAAGCGGAATCGACAGGGGATTAAGTCGAGTTCTAAAGAGATTTGGAGTCTGTTTGACCGCCACGGTGGAGAAAGAACACCTACATGACGTAACGAAAGAAACGAATTGGCAGAGCATGCTAGCACTAGTTAGATGGAGACATGTGGCCACTGCCCAAGCGTTCGTGCTGACGCCGAACAAGGAATTCCAAGCGCAGCTGTAGAAGGTGAATCGTCGTAGGCGGGAGAGGAACCGAACAGGCATAGGGATCAAATGACTAAAGCCATGAACAAAGACAGTCGGAAAAAGGGAGATCAAGTGGTAAGAGACAAAGAGAAGAGAGGAGTTAATTGGATACCCGAATTGAGAGGAGTCCAAGCAACTAAGAGAGACAGTGAACACAGAGAGCAGTAAAGCCAAGTAGAGGAGACAGAGGGCCGAGCTGACCACAAGCAACATCGAGCACTAGAGATCTTGAAGATTCAAGCCTTCCCATAGAGGAATCTGTCTGGATCGAGCATCACAGTTAGCTCTTTCCACTATAGACCAAGGGTCACAGAACTGGTAGGACGAACAAGAGTTCGTGTACTTCGAGTGGCTTGGGGAATCCAAGAACCACCCTGCCAAGCAAACCTGCTTCAGGAGAACTCGCATTGAGTCCCTGTATGTGTAATACTCTTCTTAAAGACACGATAAAACAAGGCCACCATTGAGAGTTGGACCGGAGATGTAGCCCTCGAGAATAGGGTGAACTCCTTATTAAAAAATGTTGTGTCGTTGTGTTGCTTACTATGTTTCTCTGCTGTCTTTCCACTTATTTTCTGTGTATTGGCAATCTGATCGATCCATTGTTTCAATAACTCAGAACACACACACCAGCACATGAGTCTGTAATACCTTTTGTTTAATAAATTTTCAAACTAAGGACACTCATAGGGTGATTATCAGATCAAGTGGTATTAGAGCTCTAGGTCGTAAGGTTAGACAAGCTTGTGTTGGTTTAGCTATGAATGCTCACTAGATCAAAGCTCAAGTTAGGAGAAGGAGAGTTGGTGGAAACTAATCCTGAAATTGGGAGAGTCTATTCTCGGATGACAATGTCAAAGGAAGGTTCTATAGGGCCAGACCCTCAATTCATAGAAAGTTTCCTAGCTATAAAGTCTATGGTAGAAGAAATGTATAGGGAATTTAGAAAGCATAGGGATGAAGATTCATCAGGCTCTAAATAAGATAAAGAAAAAGATGAGTCTCGTTTCCATGACCACTCCAAAGGAAAGGGGAAAGAGGAAAGCTTTCTCACACCTCCTAATAGCCCTGTGCATAATAAGAAAGCATCTTTGATTAAGTAAGTTGTTAAATTTGATTTGCCTATATAGTATGGAGATCTAAATGCTGAAAAGTTGGACAATTGGATAAGACAAATTGATGTGTATTGCAGTGTACAAAACATAGACTTAGACAAGAGTAAGATTCAGCTGGCAAGCCTACGCCTAGGAGGCACTGCCTTGGTTTGGTGGGAAGGCAGAACCCAAGCTGATATGCAGAAGCATGGTAAGACCATCTCTGTCTGGGGTGAATTTGTTGCTACCATCAAAAAGCAGTTCTATCCATTGGCCTACATGCAACAAGCCATGATGAGTTGGAAAACTCCTCGGCAGTTGAAAGGGAAAAGTGTACAAGGGTAAACTCAAGAGTTCAGAAAGAGAGCATTGATGTTGGGTATCTCATTAGACTCACCAGAGACTCTTTTGAAGTACATTGGTGGTCTACACAGCTACATGAGGCATACCATCCTCATGTTTAATCCCACTAGTATAGATGAGGTATTTGTACAAGCTACTCATCTAGAAGCCAGAGGAAAGAATGGAAATCCAGAAGTTGGGGGACCATCCCAACCCACTGTAAGCAAGGGCAATGAGAAGAGGAAGCAGAAGTGGAAAGCAAGGAAGGCCAACACTGCACAAAAAGTCAAAGCTTCATGCAATCACTGTAAAAAGGAGGGGCATGATGATTGTTAGCTACCTATATCAATAGGTTTCATATTTCATGATTGGCAAAGAAAGTTCCAAATATGCTCTGCTTTGCTGACACAAAGATCCCATATTTCCTACAAGTTAGAGACAAGGTGTGTATATAGCTTTATGGTGACTAAGTTTGATGGATGGTCCAAAAGCCTAATCTGGATCATGCCATGTTTCAATTTTCTGTTGTAGAATAGAGAAAGAAGTCTGTCCAAACTGTTTAATCTTGGCAGACCAGTAGCTTAGGTAGAGAATTAAGGTTCCCAACTGCTTAATCTGGGACCTTGGAAGCAATAAGGGTAATTCTAGATAGAAAATCAAAAGAAAAAGCCAAGCGAAAAGAAAAGGCAAATAAGGGTCTGCAAGTCTAAGTGCACCCTCCAAGAAGAAACAAAAAATGCTAGGCAAATAGATGGGTAGGCAGATGGGGTTGCAAAAATGTCATTCCTTACAATTGAATGTGTGCTAACCTATTCACAAAGGAAAATCAATGGATTGAGAAGGTCTTCTTCTCCATCATGTTGCAGCAAAGCAAAGGAGCATGTCTAACTTCACATTTTCCCCTTTCACATTCAGTACTAATATCCCTTCATCAGTTGAGATTCAGGGAAGAATTTGAGGTTTTATGGTGGTTCTTATTCCTTTAAAAGCCACATTTCTTGTGTAAAAATCTTTTTATTTTGATCTACTCCCTAAGCTAAGTTATCTGCACATAAACTTAGTGATTTCACTCCTCATTCACCTTTTCCATCCATATTAACCCCTTACTTTTATTATCTAAATCCCCTATGTTACCTTTTCCCTACTATTATAACACCATGGTGTATAAATCCCTAGCTTTATATAAATATCCTCCCTTTTTAGCACTATAGCTAAATAAGTTTGTCTAAAGGGAGACATTAGTCCACCAGGGACTATGGTCAACCCTGTCATGAGATTTCTCTAACCTCTGGTTGGAGTGATAACCTCCCCCTAAGCCCTCACCTCACCTCTGCTCAAGAATTCCACAAAAACCCCTTCCCTCTGCTTAAAACCCACTTGTTAACCCTTCTTCCCCCTCATATTAACCCTTGCCCCGAAAAACCTACAAAAAACCCTTAAACCTAAAGTTCTCCGCCCAAAATATTAATTTCAATATTTTAATATGCCGGCGGGACCCCCCCAACATGCACGATCCGTCAGGAGGCCCGCCAGCCATCCATCATCTGCCACCCTCGATCCAACGGTGGGCGGGTATTTTCAGATTTGGATCTGCCGACCTTTAGCGTCCGGGGAACGATGGTTTTCCGCCCCGTACATGGGACGCGTGGCAGGCGGCGGGGTTGTTCGGAGCCCCCCTCCTCGATACCGCCTTTGCCCAAAGGTGGTGCAGGGAAACCGCTTACCACCATCCCCGTTACCACCTTCCCCTTATGTCATCCATGCGTCATCATGACGTAGCACCATCTCCCGCCCCTGCGCCGCGTGACCCTCCACGTAGCCCTGCCACCTTATTCGCCTGCCACCGTGTCTAGCCACGCTGGCCTACACCTCAGCAGCCACGTCACCCTCCGTACCCGGGCCCACCATGACGTAATTCTGACGTCATCGACAGAAAGGCGCCAATTACTCATTTTTTCCGAATTCGTCGTTAAAAGTCACGGTTTGGGCCGTTTTATGTCATTTTCGAGCGAAAAAGACATAGCCGTTGCCGCTGGTTCACTGCCAAATCACCTCCGGACCTCCAAATTCAAACTTGCGACCGTGCCAACTCATCAACTCAGCTACATTCAGCCTTCACAGTTCGGCCCGCAGGCTTTCTAAGCGATTTTATACAGGTATTCACCATAATTCTCCCATTTCGCCCATGCATACCATTTCTCTGCAAATTCACCATTATAACACCTGTCAAGTTCCACAATTAAGCATTGTCTGCTACTTAAATGAGAGCTAAAGAAACCTGCATTGCCCCAGCACTATAATTCGACATTGAAACAGTCAATTCGCGGACCAAAATTGTAAATTTGTCCTCCAGGTGCCCAGCATTGTTCCCTTTTGCCGGGTGTAGACCAGCTGCAGCTTCTTACCAGAGTAAATCTCACATACCCTCTGCAATTTACCCCTAGCAATTCACAATCCCTGTGAATTTACCAAAAACTGCAGAAACAAGCCTGCCTTTTCCACAGAGAAAAAACATTTCAAACATTGTCTACAGTGAGTCTATCACTTAAGCTCTGAGGAACCTTGCAATCCATTGCACTCACCTTGTTCAAAATCAGATTATACAATGGCTTCCCCTGCAACCTCAGCCCTTAGTGTAGCTCCATTAAATCCACCAAATAAAGACCTGGAAGCCTTGCCCTTTGCTGACAAGGACTACCTCATTGAAGACTTTGTGGGTAACAGTGACTTTCTGCAGACCTTCAGGCAATTGAGAGAGGACTACATGAATGGTCATGATACATATGGGATATGGGAGTCAAACCTGCCATACTATTATCTCCCCTCTGTCAATGTCTTTCCTGAGATCATTCGCCTATGTGCAGAAAACTATGATGTGCAGCAAAGAGCTATTAAGTCTCCATCTGGGAGCATCCTCTTTCACATCAATCCTGAAACCATCAATAAGATGCTCCACTTTGATCAAACTAAGCTGTTGTTCCCATTTTCCATGAATTATCTGCTAGACAATGGTGCCAAGATGACCAGTGAAGAGATCCAAAGAATCACCAAGACATTTATGAGGCCTGAGTGCAAGCCCACAGGGCCACCTCCCTACCTGGATGTCTTTTTCACTGATGTAGGCAGGCTTTTGCTGGACATGATTGCCTATGTGTTGGGGTACAGAACCAGTGAGCATGTGGATGCAACAATGCTGGTATTGTTAGCTGCTTACAGCCCAGGCCAGCCACCTGCCCGCAAGTACAACTTTGCTAAGTTCATAGCTAACAAGATTCATGATTAGTTGAGCAAAGTGGACAGACAGGGTGTCTTCAAGTACATGGCCTATATCTATCACCTTTTCATGTACTATCAGTCTGAGGCTTTTCCATGCTACATCAAAAAGCTGGATTATAGAGGGGAAAGAAGATCGGTTATCTTCTGGACCTCTGTCTATCACAAAGTCTCAAATTCACCCTATTCCTATTGTGAATTTGTTGACCAATTTGTATACCCAGTCTCTTGCCTATTGATGAGGTCCCCTCCTCCCAGAATATCAACTGAGATACAGAAAGCTCTGCAGCTTTCCAAAAAATACAAAATAGGTGATTGGTACCTATATGAGAATCATACAGTCATCAGAGTCTATGGCTGTGAGCTCTGTCCATACAGGCTCCCAAGATATGTTCCTATGAGGTTATTTGCCTTGGAGTATTACAGGCAGTTGATTCAGTCCGACCTCACCCACTTCCACAGCTCCAAAAAGAAGGCCCACCTCAAGTTCAAACACCAGTTGGGCCCCTTCATCATGAATAAGAAAGAAGGATGGGAAGATGCCAACCTAATCCTCAAAGATAAATACAAGCTGTCATATAGTTTTCGGTGGTGTTACACTAAAAAATGTCACCTTGACTACTTACAGTTAGTATGACTCAAATCAACAGTCATGCTACCCTCTTAGGCAAGTCTCATGCCTCTGTTATCCATCTCAAACTCAAAGAAGAGAGAAAGTCTTGTAAAAACTATGTTTATCTCTGGGGTCGCAGGTTCTCTCTAGCCTTACATGCGGGGACGCTGACCTTGTTCACAAAATATGCGTCCATGGACGCTCTGTATGTTAAGGGACAGGTGCGTCCCTCTGTAAAAGGCAAAATGCGCGAGTTTTATCTTGAAAAAGTTACTTGTGGTTACTTCTAGAACATTCTAGAGGTCGGTTTGATGAAATGGATGCGTCTCCAGTTGGTTCATGTATCTCTATTAAGGGGGAACTTATCCCATCAATAAGGGAGCTATCCCACCCAAAGAGGGGGATGATCCCATTGATAGTGGACCTGAATAACCTCTTTACAGCACTATAAATAAAGGCATTGAGCCAGAAGGAGAGGAGGTTGGAGCTATACATTTTCTTTGGGTAAATGCTGCAGGATTTAGGTCTTCCATTAGAGCCTTTGTGAGGAGAGATTGTCTTCACTTGATTCTACTTGGGAGAGGGTGAGCTTTGTCAAAGTAGAGGAAAACCCTTGATGGACCCTGGGAGGAACTTGCACAACACCAAGGCCAGGTTGTAAGAGTTTCTTTGTTTCGTTATTAATACAAACTGGTTTATTTTTCTCAATAGCTTGTGTTAATGAGTTATTTCATGTGTTCCTTGGTCTGCATGTTGAATATATGTTTTATTATATGA
The DNA here is from genome assembly GCA_031772625.1 of Pinus tabuliformis. Classification (NCBI taxonomy): domain Eukaryota; kingdom Viridiplantae; phylum Streptophyta; class Pinopsida; order Pinales; family Pinaceae; genus Pinus; species Pinus tabuliformis. Next base: position 1,072,766,212 of record CM062816.1, read on the forward strand.
AATGCAAGTGCTTGGTAATTGTTTGATTGTTTGTGGTTGCAGGAATTGACTTGAAGGAGGAGCTCATCCGGATCGTCAAGAACGGACTTCAACAACAGCGTTTTGGAATAAGGTAAGCCTAAACACTTGTAGTTTTCATGTTGTAAAAGGTGTATTTAGAGAAAGATCACTCCATTTTGTCTTGTTTGTCATTAGAATGTCTTAGACTTCTAGGAAGGTCAGTCGTGTCCGCACCCTTGACAGATTCCGTGTGACAAATTGGCGACTCCACTGGGGAATCCATTAATGAGAGAGTCTTTTCCTTTATATGAACTTTGCTTTGAGAAAATCATTTTTATTTTCTGGTTTTTGACTATGAGAATTAGTATTTGGGTGGCTTAGCTTTAGATTTAGTTAGATTTGGTTTTTCTTCATTTTTCCAGAAGGACGCACCCACTGAGTACTGCACAGTGCGTCTTTGGACGCGCTGTTGCCGTCTGCACAGAGCGGGGCCGCACCTGTGACAACGGGTTGCCTGCGTCTTCCTGTAAAACTTAAGAAAATTCCATTTTTGCTTTAAATTGCTTTTAGATTTTGTTTTTCCTTAGTGTTTTCTGCCCAGATCCTTTAGTACCCTGTCAAGAATTTTCACCTGAACTAGTTTTGTGAGCTTTGAGTGTTTTAGTGGTTTTCAACGAAGTTTAGACCTAGGGTTTGATTTTTGGAAAGGCTTTGTAGTGACTTTGATAGTAGAAAGTTGTCCAGCCTTAGATCTCTCTGGTTAGTCAACCTTCTTAGAAGTCGGGCCTGTCGTAAAGTCTCCTTTTGTGAGCAACTTGCCATTTGAGTTGTTTTGTGTCAAATTTCGAATTACTTGTTTATAAAGTATTGATTTCCATTTTACAAAAAGAACAAAAAGATTAGAGTTTTGTTTTGGCTAGTTTTTGATTCTGCAATAAGCTAGTCCTTGATTTGATTGTGATCAAGTAAAACACCTTAGAAATAATCATTGTTAGTTTTGGCCTCGTTAAGATTGCTTAGAGTAAATTTGCCTTTAGTTTGCTTATGAGTGCATTTTCATAGGTTTTAAGAGTTGTTAAGATTGATTTTTGGTTATATTAGATTTATTTGTTTTATTAAAAGAAAAATACAAAAACATCTTCTTAAAAAGTCTTGTTTCAAGTAGCTTTTTGTTTTCGAAAGAAGAAAAGAGTTTTTTCGTGCATGTAAAGAGAGGTTATGTTTTTATGCTTGGAAAAGACAAACGAATTGTTTCTTTGATTGTCTTCAATTAAGAAGTTGCTTTTATAAAGATTGCATTCTCTCAACTTTTTAGTTAAGCAATTCATCGAAAAAGTAAAGTAGTGGATAAATCATTCTAGGTGCATTTTGTAGTGGTTTCGAGTCGAGTCAACACACCACTAGTTTCACTTCCATCACCTTTTGACTTAAGAAACAACCTTAAAAGTAACGCTTAAATTAAAATCAATCTAGTAATCTTTATTTTTCTAGGGCTCTGAAGCACCAACATAGCTTAGGCTAGGGTCTTGGAGTAGGTGAGTACTTAACTCTCCAAGACTACAAAACCAAACAGATAGTCTATCTTGAGTAGAACAAATCCAATTGTTTCAGTTACATTCTGGGAAAGCTCCTCTTAAAGGAGAAGCACGAGCTCGTGTCCGAACCAGTGAGGGGATCATTCCTCCCTCGTTGGGAACGACGCCAGGCAGTACGTATTACAAACGGTAAACCTCGGATTAACCATTGTCGAGGAGCCAGGGGTCACTTATCGGTAAACCTTGGATTGTTGTCAAGGAGCCGGTAAGGGGATTGGAGCTTGCTACTCTGCCCTTGCGTGCTGTCGAAGTTTAGACTGTTCCCCCAGGTGTAATTGTTGTGATTGGTAACCTTAGTAGCCATAATATCTAGGATTCTACCCAAGGTGACGGTGGAGGGAAGGTCCCACTGTACCTGGAGCAGACGTCGGTTATACTCACTTGGATTTTCTGGGGGGTTCGCTTCACTTCGAGACGGTTAAAGTGGAGGAACTTGGTCCAGTCTATTCATTAAGCAGGTTGCCGGGGTAACTGTTCCACCCACCATTTCTGTACTGAATCCTGCGAGGTTGGGCCTAATCACCAACTAGCGCTTTTGGTCCGGAAGACTACTGTTTGTGTGTGGTTTGACGCTCTAGATTATTTAGGCGTGTGCTTCAAATTTGTTTGCTTCTTTAGAAGACTTTAGGTGGTTTGATTTGAAATTTTTTACTTTGTTTTCGTGTGTTGTAGTTAAAATCTTTAATTGTGGCGGAATTACCGAGACAGTCCCGTAGACTTCGGGGCAAGTCTCCTGAGATTGTTACCGGAATAGATTTGTTAAGAAAACTCCGTAAATCGCGGGGTGAATCTCCTGAAGACATTCCGGGTCATTTAGAAGGGTTAAAGGTCCTTGTAACTCCTCCTAGTGGCAGTAAAGTAGGATCACCTGAAGAAGGAGAGTTTTCCTTGGTAGTCCATCCAGATTACCAAAGTTTAGAAACAGGTTACAATCCCGAAGCAGTTACAGTTTCCGAGCTTGCTGGTAGTTTTTCATCTGCCAGTGAAACAGGCGAAGAACCTGAAATTTCAGAACCTGTTACTCCAACTCCTAGTGTTCCTGATTCACCAAGAATAGAAAGAATTATCACCGAAAATCTTCCTGTTGGATTAATTGCTATAGAAGAACTTGTTCCAGAGGAAGAAATAGGCGTTTCTGATTCTGAAGATCTAATTACCCTTGATCTAAGGGAGCGTGAATCCATCTTTTACAGTCCTCCTAGAAGTGAATCTTGGTACCTTGCATTAACCAATTTTTTAGACAACTCAGTAGGTTTTTCTACACCTCGTACTCCGGTTCCACCTAGAGGAATTCATTCTCCTGTAAATATGTCTGGTCAGTCATCTGTGTTTTCACAAAGTCCTGAATCATTTTTACATGGCGGTCCTTCTGTTCCTACTGGGTATCAATCACTTTCTGGTACCTTTGTGGGAGCATCTCCTCAACCTGTTGATCATGGGTTATTAGTTGGAAACAGTGGTAATGTACCATTGAGTATAGGTGACATTTATATGATGTCAGGTTCAACTCCCATTAACCAACCTCAAGGTGGCCAATTACCACCTGGGGGGCAACCTCAAGGTACTTCATTCGTGACTGGGGGGCAACCTCAAGGGTATCAACCCCAAGGGTATCAACCCCAGCCTCAATATGTACCCCAAAGTCAACCTCAGTATCAATATCAACCTCAAGGATGGCAACCTCAAGGATGGCAACCCCAAGGGTATCAACCCCAAGGGTATCAACCTCAAGGATACCAACCTCAAGGTCAAGGTCAACCCCAGTATTCGTATTTACCTCAAGGTTATCAACCTACGGGTCAATACCCTGGTCAAGGTTATCAACCACCTCAAGGGCAATCATATGGGACTGCACCTTACAGTTATCAACCCTATCCTCAATACGGCTATGGATCTCAGTATCCTCAACCTGTTACGAGTCAATACCCTGGAATGTTAACATGGGATCCGTCACAGGGTCAACAGATGTCGCAACCAAGTATACAGTCGGTACCTCAAGCAGGACAACCTGCAGTTCCTGGTCCACCCCAGCAACCGCAACCTGTCCAGTCAAGTGTTCAGACCCCTGTAACTTCTGTAGTTACTCAGCCGCCAATTGCACCTGGTACTCCACCTCACACGGCTGCAGCAACTACCGCTTCATCTACCATGCTTACTTCTGGAGTATCGGCAGCTCCGGTTTCTACTGTCCCTGTAACCACGCCTCAGACATCTGTACCGTTGTCTGGACCCACGGTTCAAACCACAGTCCAGATGCCTGTAGGCCAACCTGGTACAAGTACGGTTGTTACTACTCAACCTCAATTTGTTCAACCTCCGTACCAGGGACAGTATCAACCTGGGCAAGCTGCCCAACAACCGGTTTACCAGTATCAACCGTATCCTGGGTACACTTATCAACCACCTCAGCAACCCCAGTACGGTCCGGTTAATCCTGGTTTTCCAGGAGGATATAATATCCCAAATGCGACTCCTGTTCCTAGTTATCCTGGATATCCTCCTCCTGGGGCTGGTATTGTGACTCAGAGTTTTAGAGATCCTAACCGGCAGTTACCGTTTATTGCGACTTTAGATTTACCCGACTTGACGCGCCTAACGAACGATCCAATTCAATATCTTCAGTTCTGGCCGCCAATGCCAAATAAGTTGCCCAGCGATATACCCAAGTTCGAAGGTAAGTCTGGAGAGGATCCGTCTAATCACGTGATGACTTACCACCTCTGGTGTGCATCAAATTCCATCTCAGATGATTCCATCCGCTTACGTCTTTTCCAGCGTACACTCATTGGTCTCGCAGCCAAGTGGTACATTGAGTTACCACGGGCCTCTTTTTACAACTTTAGCCAGTTAGCTACCTCGTTCTTAACTCATTTTCAGTTACCAGTCAGATACGATAATGGTACAGAATTATTAACTTCGCTAAAACAATCGACATCCACGTACATTTCTGATCACATTCATGAGTGGAGACGTCGAAGGAGATTAGTGAAAGTTTTTATCCCGGACCAAATCTTAGCTGAATGGTTTGTCAAATCATTATTACCAAGAATTACTGAAGATGTCGCTAAGGCCGGAGTAGTTACTGAGGAGCAAGTCATTGCTCAGGCACAATACCTTGACTTAGTTTACACTCAGTCGGGTACGTTACACGAGAAAATTCCGGATCTTCCAAAGTCAAACCAAATCGCTGCTGCTCCTTCGGGATCTCATGCCGCTGATGGTATGATTGGTATCGTGACTACGAAGAGTAAGAAGAAGTCTTCCAAGACCTCCAATACTCCAATTATCACTTTGCCTGATTCTCCGACAGGAGAGTCTTCTCCTCCTGAACTTACCGCCGACATTCACGCTGTAGAGTCATCTACGGCCAAATCAAAAAACGGTGGAAAGAAGAAAGGAAAGAAGAAGGCTAAAGCAGACAAGGCTCCAAAGGAGAAAACGGAAAAGTCGGAAACCAATGACGAAAAACGCAAACCTCGATATCCTTGTCTTATTTGTGAAGAAGATCATTTTACGAGAGACTGCCCTCATCGGGCCGAGGTAGTGAAAATAGTCAAAGGTTCTCCCACTCCTGCTGTGTTAAAAAATCCATTTCCAGAGCAGGAGAATAAGATGATAGGTTCTTCTTCGAATGCCAGTGAAGAACCCATTTTGATGATGTCTCATGTCAGGATTGCGACTCGATCGCAAGATTATGGTAGTAAGGCTCCTGTTGATGGTAAGGAAGCAGAATCTTCTCACTCTAACCCATCAACCTCAGCTCCTGGTTCCGATCCACTACAGATCGAAAAACCTAACCCAGACTTAGTGATTAAGCCGCCCGCCAAGGGTGTACTTCGAAGGTCTGCTTTCAATCCACATGCGAGAGCAGCCCAGAATTACAACATTGTTGAAGACTTAGCTGTTTCACCTTCAGCAATGTCGGCACTCGAAGTGCTGCAATCATGTCCAGCGCAACGAAAATTGCTTTTGTCGGCTATTGGAGCTGTCGATGTTCAGGACCCGAACCTAATGATCTTTGATCTAGAAAGTAGTACACCGCGTCTCCCCCATCAAATGGCTTTCCAAATTCCAGTGATAGTCAAAAACAGGCCTATTCATCGGACTGTGATTGATGAGGGAGCTTCTACGTGTATTATGTCGATTCAATGTTGGAGATCGCTTGGTTCTCCTTCGTTGAACCAATCCCCCACCATCCTTAAGGCCTTTGATGGCCGTGGGTTCCGTCCGTTTGGTATTCTACAAGAATTGCCTATAGGGGTCGAAGGTAAAACCGTTAGTCTGGATGTGGAAGTGGTTGATGCCCCTCTAGACTACAACCTTCTTTTGGGTCGAAGTTGGTCATATGCTATGACAGCGGTCGTGTCATCGGTCTTCAGAGTCATTAAGTTTCCACATAACGGTAAGATCGTGACTATTGATCAGCTGACATACTTTTCATCCGACCCAACCTCTTTAGAAACTATCCAGCATGTTGGTAAAACGACAATCCCTTATAGGGACATTGGTGTAGGTTTAGTTAAGGATTCCGGTTTACTGGGAACTTTTCCTCTCCCTCCACTCAATGCAGACCCTTCGTTTGCAACAATTCATATGATCACGTCAGAAAACATTATTTATGATGATCCTTGGTATGTTCCCTCTGACTCTGAGCTAGACTCACTCGGTGATGTTATGCCGTTGAGTCCGTATGAGATTGCTTATGAAGCTCTTATGTCTTTTACCGACTTTCATTCAACCGAAACCGACCAAATGAATGTGGTCAGTGAAGAGTCTTTTTTCACCTCACCCTTAGAACGGATAACGTTTCCCGAAGAAGTGTCATCTGACGAACAACTTCGCGAAATCCTAAGTGTAGATGATCTACCATGGGAAGATCTCCATCACAGATCTTCGTTTTTACCTAAGGATGATGCATTTGAAAATGATTTTTCATCTATCTTTACCGCTGAATATGTCAAAGACGCTCAGGATCCAACGAAACATTCTGATTCAGAGCTGAATTTAGGGAATATTTCTCGTACTATTCCCATTGATATTTCAGTGAAGCCCGGAATCGAGGAGAACATTCATATAGGTGCCGCATGTACTGAAGAAGAAATCCAAACTTACAAGGCCCTATTCCAAGAATTCCGCGACGTGTTTGCCTGGTCTTACGAGGAAATGCCGGGAATTGATCCTGCCATTGTTGTTCATGAAATCAAAACCTACCCGGATGCTAAACCCATTCGGCAACGGTTGCGTCAGATTCACCCTCGAAAAGCGGCTGCGATTAAAGCAGAAGTCGAAAAGCTGTTGAAAGCAGGTTTCATTTATCCGATCCCGTTAACGGATTGGGTATCGAATATTGTTCCCGTCAATAAAAAACAAGGAACAATAAGAATCTGTATCGACTATAGGGATATCAATCGAGCTTGTCCAAAAGACAACTATCCTACGCCTTATATCGATCAAATCATTGATGATTGTGCCGGAAGTGAGATGTTTTCCTTCATGGATGGTTTCTCAGGCTATAATCAAATCAATATTCTACCTGCCGATCAACCAAAAACGGCATTCATTTGTCCATGGGGGACATTTGCTTATTGCAAATTACCTTTTGGGCTTAAGAATGCCGGCGCTACTTTTCAACGGGCGATGTCTTATGCATTTCATGACATCAAGCACATTGTGCAACCCTATCTCGATGATTTGCCTGCTCATTCTTTACAACGAGCTGATCACCTTGTCCACCTACGAGCAATCTTTATGAGGTGTAGGCATTATCGAATTCGGTTGAATCCCCACAAGTGTGTTTTCTGTATAGAAACAGGTCGATTGCTGGGATTTGTTGTTTCAAAAGCCGGCATTCGCGTCGATCCCTCGAAAGTCGAGGCTATCATCAAATTGCCTCCTCCTTCGAGTTTGCGCCAACTCCAAAGTTTGCAAGGGAAAGCGAACTTTTTACGCCGATTCATCCCAAACTACGCCGAGGTCACTAAAGGTTTTACACGGTTGTTGAAACAGAATGCACAATTCTTTTGGGACGAGATTGCCCAACAATCTTTTGATGCACTGAAACACGCGTTGACCCATGCACCGTTATTGCATCCTCCCAACTACAACCAGGACTACTTCTTATACCTCGCAGCTTCGCATTCCACCATTGGAATGGTGTTAGTTCAAGAAGATGAATTCAAAGCAGAGCATGTGATATATTATCTTAGTAGAACCTTAAATCCCACTGAGTTAAAATATTCGCATGTGGAGAAATTGGCCCTGGCAGCCGTTCAAGCTGTCCAGCGTTTTCGTCACTACATTCTTCTCCGCAAGACTACAGTTATTTCGGATTGCAACCCTATGATTTATATTTTGACAAAACAACTGCTAGGGGGCAAGTACTCTAAATGGATTGTTATCCTGCAAGAGTTCGACTTGGAGTTCGAGAAGTCCAAGTCTAAGAAATCTTTAGTTTTTGCGGAATTGATGTGTGATTTCCCGAGTGCTGACACAGAGACTGTGGCAGAGGAGTCCATTGTGGACGAATCTTTGTTTCTTATTAGCACTTTAGATCCGTGGTATGGGGATATAATCATCTATCTCCAAACCCAAACCTTTCGGCCTGAAGCTTCCAAGGAAGACCGTCGAAAAATTCGGTTTCGATCCCAGCAATACAGAATTATTGGAGATACACTTTATCGCCGGGGGGCAGACTTAGTTTTTCGACGTTGTTTAACTCACGAAGAGGCTGAGAGAGTTTTGAATGATTGTCACTCTGGAGCATGTGGCGGTCATATGTCTGGGTATGCCACAGCTCAGAAGGTGTTGCGCGCTGGCTATTTCTGGCCGTCTATGTTTAAAGATTGTATCCTTGCTGTCAGAACATGCCACAACTGTCAAGTGTTTGATCGAAAGATGCGCGCTCCACCTGCTCCTCTCCACCCTATAATTGCCGCTGGTCCATTCGCCAAATGGGGCATTGACTTTATTACTTGTAACCCTCACTCGGCCGGGGGGCATGCGTATATCATCCTCGCGGTTGATTATTTTACAAAATGGGCCGAGGCGATGCCTACATTCGACGCAAGCGGCAAGACAGCTGCAGTTTTCGTATTCAATCATATCATAACTAGGTTTGGTGTCCCACAAGCAATCATTACTGACCATGGGAGCCATTTTCGAAACGTCATGATGACTGAGCTTACAAGCCAGCTTGGTTTGCGCCACGATAGCTCTACTCCTTATTATCCGCAAGCCAACGGTTTGGTTGAGTCAATCAACAAAGTTCTAGTCATCATGATTCGACGGATCATTGGTATCCATCGAACGAATTGGCATAACATGTTATTTTCGGCGCTATGGGCATATCGAACTTCAGTGAAAAATTCAACAGGTTTCACCCCTTTCCAGCTAGTTTATGGCTTAGAAGCTGTGTTACCTATTGAATGCGAAATCCCATCACTTCAAATGGCTGTCGAATTACTTCCAGCTACTTCCGAAGAGGAGAAACGGTTATTATACTTGGCTAAATTAGATGAGACTCGACGTGACGCTACTTTAGCTATCGAGACTCACGCGAAACGAATGAAAGCTCAGTACGATAAAAATGTAACCCCTCGAAGTTTTTCGGAAGGAGACCTAGTACTATTATATGATCAAGCTAACGATAAGCTAGGTGCCGGAAAATTCGTTCCCATGTGGCATGGGCCCTACATTGTAAAGCGAAAGCTAGCAAAAGGGGCTTATGAGTTAGTTGATTTTGATGGGGACTCTTTGGGTAAACCCAGAAATGGACTTTACCTAAAGAGGTATTATGCTTAAAATGATGGGTATGGAGAAATTTTTAGATAGGTTAGATTTTCTTTCTAGCTAGCAAGTGTGTTAGTTTAGTCAGTGTGCTTAGCTTAGCGAGTGTGGTTTTTCGTCATTATTCTGGCTTATCTTGGTTTTACTCTTGATATTGTAGATGTCGACGCCTCTCCAAACATACATTGGATTTGCTGATGGTGCTTGTCGTAGTACACGGAATATCTCTTCCGCAGCTTGGGTTATCTATTCGCCCTCTGACGAGTTAGTTTCTATGCATGGGGTAAGCCTCGGTCAAACAACGAATAACATTGCAGAATACAGCGCAGTGGTTGAATTATTATCCGAATCTATTTCATTTGGAATTCGACGTTTGATAGTGAGGTTAGATTCTGAACTTGTTGTATTACAGCTTAATAGAGTTTATGCCATTAGAAATCCTGTGTTATTAAGGTTGTTTTTGAGAGTGCGTCTCTTGGAACGTGAATTTGATTACATTGAATATCAACATATTCCAAGGTCTTTGAATACATTAGCAGATGCAATTGCTTCTCGAATGTTGGACAGACATTTACGATAATCATGCAAGTAAATTTAAAAACATTTCATCACATATGTTAAACAAGATAAGCCGGTAATAGTGATATATATAGATAGAAGTGTGTCAAAAAAATATATACATCGTCTTCGATCATAGGTTTAAAACACCTTATGATCGGCAAAATGATAGTACAAAAAGTCAAAAATGTCACATGTGACTACAAAAGTGACTAGTCAATCACTGGTGGTGCTCTCTGTACGACACCACTGCGCGGGCTACCTTACGCAAAAATCTCCTAAACGGTCCAGGGACCGCGACTACGAAGCGCTGAAGCCTGATAGGAATGTCGTCCATAGTAGTCTCAGGTATATCTGCCGTGAGACGCTCTAGATCATGCTCCAACTCAGCTAGTACTTCTGCTGTCGCGTCCTGTGGGGCCGGTACCGGTGCAGCTGGATGTAGTCTATCATAAGGCCGGAGGTTGGCTGGACGCTGTGGACCAACATCTGCATTTTGAAAAAGTTTACTATTAGTTTTGAGACGATATATATAAAAAATACAAAAAATACATAACTAGAAAACTTGTGAAAATAAAAAGTACCTCTGTCGTCCCATTGTTCTCCCTGTGGAAGAACCATGTCCGGATCACCTCTGAAATCCATTCCGGCATACGAAAAGTCCTGTATCACAAAAAGCTGGCCCTCTAACCAGTCAAAATAACTATCTGAGAATCGAACTACTGTCGCGCCCTCGTCAGGATGCCGGGCCATCACCGCAACCCATCGTATCAGCTTTGGCTGCTGAGGACCCAAGATATCAACAGTGAGTTGCTGAGGGATCAGCATTGGAATTCTCTCCAAGGCAAAGCTCACGACTATAGGCCCATATCCAAAAGTCTTTAGTCGTCCGTTCTTTGCCTTGGTCAGTTGGCTCTTCATATGAGCCGACACAGCTTCACACCAGTTGAAAATGGTGCCTTGGTAACAGTCAATTGCCATCCGCATTTGGGATCCGGAAGCAATGTGTAAAGCGGCCGCGCCGCAAATTCTGGTAACCGTGAACGCTATGACTTTAAGTTCCGGTAGAGTGATGTGTTTTATCTCTATGCCTTTTGAATGGTGAGCCCCAGGTGTGCACCAATTCTCGCGGAGACTATCAAGGGATTGGCCACCCGGCCTAGTCCCCGCAAGACTGAGTTGCTCACCTCTGTTTGGCAAGCCAGTGAGAAAGTATACATCCGAGGGCTCTATCTCGAGCTGGTGCCCTCCTATGTAAAAGCATTGTTCTTGTACGTTCCATCGCTCAACCAGCCATTCCAAGAATCTTACCTGGCCCCTCATGCCCGGTATGGTCCAATATTTGTATAATCCGCATGCTCTTAGGGCATCCAGGGAAGGTTGATGATTTATTGCAGCTTCATCTTCCTCTACATGCTCTCTTTCTCTCCAGTCTAACATGATTAATGCCCTGCATATCAAAAATAGCAATTAGAAATTGATTTGGGAATTTTTGGTGGTTTTTTGAGAGAGTTGGGGTTTTGAAATGCGCGTTTCTCGGAGGACGCACCCCGGCTTTGTAGCACAGGGCACCCGGACGCAGCTGGCCTGAAGGCGGGCTGCGTCTTCCGACTGTTTTCTCGTATGAGAAAAAGTCGGGGGACGCAGGTCACCCGAAGGGCACCTGCGTCCGCCGAGAGGCGCATTCCAAAACCAAAACCCTCCCAAAAAATGAAACTAAGACCTAAAAATTGATTCTAAACGGATAGAAATGCAGAGTAGGATGTGTAAAATACCTGGATGAGACGGCGTTCGATTCCGACGGTCAGATTTTCCGCAGCGACCACGGGAAGTTTCTTGTCAAAAGCTCCTTTTTCAACCTCAACAGTGAAACGGTAAAAATGATATGGTAAAAGGTCTTTTTATAGGTTTTTTGGATGAATTAGTTCATTTTTTACCATGAAAAGATGTTTTTGAATGTATTTTTGCCTATTTTAAACAGGTATGAGTAATGTGTTGCTTTTGTGCAGGACAAAGGGATTTCGAGGGAAATTGTAATTTTTCACAAACAAAAATATCAGAGTCATCTTTTAAGCCCTTTTCTGACTCCTAAAACATGAAAAGATCGCCGAGTGTTTCTTTTTCACTCGTTAAAACGGAATTAAAAGACGGTCCCTTTTTAGCTCTTTTCTGACCGCAAAATCAGGAAAAGATTGCCGGGTTTTTGTCGTTTCAAACTCGATAAGGAAATAAAACGACGTGTCCTTGATCGCTTTTTACTTTTCAGGTTAACGACACTATTATGAAAGTACTCCTTGGTCGCAAGATCAAGCGGTTCCCCCAGGTATTATTTTATACTTTTTCGGGCTTGAGGGACACAAATATACGAAAAAGTTCAACGTGGAGTCTCCTTTAGTTTTTTCAGACTCTCTAAAATTGAAAAACGCCGAGTTTCTCCTATACTGGGCTCGTTAAACTTTTACAGTAGAGGACCTGTTCAATTACAAACAGGAACGAACCACTCCTTCCTAGGGTTCGAATTTAAACTAGGTTGGACTCGTCCGAAGGATGAGCTTATAATCAAGCATATGTTATCCTCCTCAAGCTTGTTAAAAATAAAGAGGTACTTGCCAGAAATGGTGGGGGAAAAGAGAGAAGAATGAACCTGTTTGTCACCATTTGTCTCAGAAGAAACTTTATTACCACTCTTGAACACGACACTTTTCATTCACCTGGGTTGGGAAATCTTTTACCTCACAGTTGACCAAATCACTTTGAAAGTCTTTAACCGGGTTTCGGGGATTAACTTTGAGTTATTCGTCACCAAGCCATCTGTCGTGTCGTTATGTGTTCAAGAGGTCTGCAAGCAAAAACTTTCATCTGCAAAATACTTGTCATCCATTTGACCATCCCTGAGTCAGTCCTTACAGCAACATTTCTTCAACTTGAACAATGATTTCGTGTTGCGGGCTTGCCTGCAACGGGTCGCTTTCTATCGACATCGACACATTATCTAGAAAGATGACTTAGGAATCGACAGTACCTTGAAGTCTGCATACATCAATGGCAGGTTTCTCGCCTTTGACGTCAGTTTACATCATTGACTTTCGATCAGAGGATTCCGTGAAGTGTTCGACATCAAAACATCTATTCACATTTCACGGGTTGTGCTTGGTACTTTGAGAACCATTGACATTACTGGTGGTTTCTCTCACGCTTGTTAACAGTTTACATCATTGACTGGTAATCAAGTGGTTTCTACCATGTTCGACATCGAATCATTTAATCACATGGCTAGAATCGTACCAATTCGGGAAGTAGAAGTGAAGACCCTGGATCTAGTTTCTACCATCCAGGCTGCGAGGAGTTTTGTATTCATTATCTATGTAGACTAATCATAAACAGATGGCTGCGTCCATACTGTGTCTACAAAAGTCTATAAAAATGATGTACTGCAAGATCATTCCTGTATCAGAATAGTTAGTCCATTAGTTAAAGTTTTGAATCTGAGTATGGGAATGCCTACCTCAGTGATGATATAATCTTATCCATGTATTTTGTGTTGAAAATTGCAGGTTCCAACCAGGCCATCCACAAGGCAATCCTTGAAATGATAAAGCGCTTCACCCTTCCTAGAATTACAAAACCCTATTCTATTCCAGGCTTCGCACTTTAGGGGGCAATCTGTTACACTAAAAAATGTCACCTTGACTACTTACAGTTAGTATGACTCAAATCAACAGTCATGCTACCCTCTTAGGCAAGTCTCATGCCTCTGTTATCCATCTCAAACTCAAAGAAGAGAGAAAGTCTTGTAAAAACTATGTTTATCTCTGGGGTCGCAGGTTCTCTCTAGCCTTACCTGCGGGGACGCTGACCTTGTTCACAAAATATGCGTCCATGGACGCTCTGTATGTTAAGGGACAGGTGCGTCCCTCTGTAAAAGGCAAAATGCGCGAGTTTTATCTTGAAAAAGTTACTTGTGGTTACTTCTAGAACATTCTAGAGGTCGGTTTGATGAAATGGATGCGCCTCCAGTTGGTTCATGTATCTCTATTAAGGGGGAACTTATCCCATCAATAAGGGAGCTATCCCACCCAAAGAGGGGGATGATCCCATTGATAGTGGACCTGAATAACCTCTTTACAGCACTATAAATAAAGGCATTGAGCCAGAAGGAGAGGAGGTTGGAGCTATACATTTTCTTTGGGTAAATGCTGCAGGATTTAGGTCTTCCATTAGAGCCTTTGTGAGGAGAGATTGTCTTCACTTGATTCTACTTGGGAGAGGGTGAGCTTTGTCAAAGTAGAGGAAAACCCTTGATGGACCCTGGGAGGAACTTGCACAACACCAAGGCCAGGTTGTAAGAGTTTCTTTGTTTCGTTATTAATACAAACTGGTTTATTTTTCTCAATAGCTTGTGTTAATGAGTTATTTCATGTGTTCCTTGGTCTGCATGTTGAATATATGTTTTATTATATGAAATGCAAGTGCTTGGTAATTGCTTGATTGTTTGTGGTTGCAGGAATTGACTTGAAGGAGGAGCTCATCCGGATCGTCAAGAACGGACTTCAACAACAGCGTTTTGGAATAAGGTAAGCCTAAACACTTGTAGTTTTCATGTTGTAAAAGGTGTATTTAGAGAAAGATCACTCCATTTTGTCTTGTTTGTCATTAGAATGTCTTAGACTTCTAGGAAGGTCAGTCGTGTCCGCACCCTTGACAGATTCCGTGTGACAGGTGGGTCCCTTATGACCCTCAAGGCTTCATTACTGCTAGAAGAACCAAGTACAGGCTTCTAGGTTATAGGCATTGTCAATACCCACACATTGAAAGATATGCCAACCAGCAAGAATGGCAGCAAGGTACTCTAGTTGAAAAGCTAACTGAAGAAGAGACAATGCTAAAGAATGTAAAGGAGCTTGAAAAAACTATTGACCTAGACTCTATGCAGCAGGTACCTTTCAAACGGCCTTATTCAGCAAGAGAAGGGACCTCGGCCTCAAGGACTGCACCAGTCGTACAGGTACCTTCCACAGCAGCACCAGCTACAGACAAAGGCAAAGGAATAATGGGTGCAGAAGAAGAAACAGTGAAAGAAAAGCCTGCCCCTTCAAATGAGCAGCAGCAAGAGCCCCAACAAGGGCAGCAAACAGAACAGCAATAGGAGTAGACTGCGCCTCCACAAACGGAGCTACCGGCAGCTCCAACAATGCAAACTCCACCTCCACAAACTGAGCCATTGACTACTCCAATTTTGCAGACCCGAACACATGAGGAGAGGGGTACGAAAAGAGCCAGAGAAGAGTCCACTCCTGCTAGTGGATCCTCCCAGCAACCCTAGACCAAGAGGCCAAGAGCTGATTCCCTGGAGGTAGAAGACATCACTGAAGAATTCCTTGACAGTTCAAGGAAAAATAGGGAGGGCAGCTAGCACACAGGGACAAGCTCCTTTCAGCAAGAGCAAGGATTGCAACTTGGTTTGGAGGTGTCTTCCTCCTCTCAGCAGAGCAAGAAGCCTAAAAGCACTAAGGCTTCTTTCAAGCAAATAAAGGCACAGAATGACTTGCTAAGGGTAGAGGTGTACAAACAATTTCTAGATGCAACACCAGCCCAACAAGAAAGGCTAATGTCTGTATATGACATTAAAGAGGAAAAAATCATCCTCAGTCACTTTAAGCCTATAATACCGCAGCGTAAGTCAGCTGCAGATTTTGTGAAGACAAGGGTGGAGGTCATGGCCAAAGACATCCATCCCATGGACCAAATTGAACTCCACAAGCAAGCTGGAGAGATGGTTTATGCAACCTTGGTGGAGAGGGCAACCATGGCCCATGAGCTAAAGGAGTCCCTGAAAAATACCAACACACAGTTGGATTTTGAGAGAATGTCCTCCCTGGCCAAAGACAATAGAATAAAATCACTTGAGGACATCATTATTGATCTAGGACATGATCCTAGTGATCCAAAGGGTGTAAAGGCCCTTCTGAAGAAGAAAGAAGATGACCTAAATGCATTAAAGAAGAGGTTAAAGCTGCTGCCCACAGAGCACCCTCAAACAGCAGAGCTACAAAAGGAAAAACAGGTTGATGACCAACTGGACCTCATAATGCAGCTAAACCAGAGGGTCCTGGATTTGGAGAAAGAGCTGGAAGGAGCATTACAAGATAAACAGGGAGAATCCACATCCCAAGCTCCTCCAACTACTTCAACAACAACAACAACTATAGGGGCAGCAGTGGCCCCCACAACAGAAGCAGCAGGAACAACAACAGCTCCAGATCCCAGCACAAGCGTAGAAGAATTGACTAAAGCCATCAAAGAAATGGAGCTCCAAGCAGATGAAATAAGGAAGGCCAAGGAGAAATTGGCAGAACTGGATGCCAAGTATGACAAATCAAAAGTAACTGTAGCAGAGCAGGGCAGAGAAATAAAGGCCCTAAAAGACAAGATAAAGGCCTTAGAGAAGGAGCTGAATCTAGAGACTGCCATGGCCGACATAAAAAGGATTCTATGGGCCAAAATTGGCCAATCCATCAGTCAACAATGGAGGTCAATCAAAACAATACATGAGCAGATGGACTTAATGGGCCAAGCACAAGCAGAAATCCATAAGGCCAAAACATTACTGGGAGACAGACCTGAACAGGCCAACAGAATGATAGACTTCCTAAACAGGCAAGAAAAGGAGGAACTGGTAGCCATAGGCATTGCCAACAGAACAGAGGTTGTCCCCACTACCAAGAAGGTACTAACTCTCAGGAATTATGTACAAACAGTGGAGAGGAAGTGCTATGAGATACAGGGTGATGTGGAGGAATATAAACTCAAGATGGCAGTGTTGCAAGCAAAGGGACTGCCCAACCTCCTAAGCGGTGCAGGAAGACTGATCTCCCGAGATCAATTTGCCAACAGAATGGCAACCTATATTGAAAATCAGATTACTGCATCTGGCAGTACATCTGAGCAAACAGTGCCTCCCACGGGACAGAGCTTATATGATAAACTTGAAGGCCTGTTCTTCATTGAAAATGAGGTAAATCATCTTTTTGAAACTCCTCCTAACTTTTATAGATATACAGAAGCCGATGAGACCTTGATAAAGATTCGGAGACATCAAATGCCTAAGGAGGATTGGTGGCAAGCAATGCTTCAGATTTTGCCACGGTAGCCTCAGTTGTTCGGCCACTGCCAGCTCCAGGTCACTACAAAACAAACAGCATGACAAAGTCAGCATTAAAGGCAGCTGAAAGGTGACTCGGCACATGGACAATGACAGCTAGCCTAAGGGATAAGACAATACGCAAAATTTTGACAGCGTATCCTCAGCCGACTCCAACATCCGCCAAACCAACTGCTTCTGACTATTTTTTACAGCTAAGGCACTAAAGAGTTATTTCAGCATTAACTCTCTCAGCTACAATGCTCTAGGAGTTGGCATAACATAAATGAGCCATTAACTCATTCTCTGATATTTTTTCTTATGTAAATTTGGTATATATACCCCCCTTGGCAACGCATTAGGGGTTGGTGATTTTGACTCTAAGGCAAATCTATTGTATACTTTCAGTTTATCTAATACAAAGGGTCGGACCAGCTCAGTGGTTTCCTGAAATATTTGATGTCTGGATGATGCTATGTGTGCTGATGCAGAATTCCTGTGCTGCCTGATGAAATAACAAGTTTTCCTCAATCTCTGTTCTTGTCTTCTTATGTTTATTAAATCATACTCATGTTACACTAAACTAGCAGTAAAGAAAAAGAATAGTGCAGGATTTGTTTTATTACACCTTGCGCTCAATTTTTACTGCTGTAAATGTTTGTCCTCAGAATTAACCATGGACATGAATTCTTAATTGCTCATGTTTCTATTAATTCTATAAGTATGAATGTTATCTAGAAATTCTCCATTGCTTCCAGAATAATATTCTCACTGTTTTTCTTTAGCAGTTTATTGTAAGATTCTTAATTGCCTTGCATAAACCGGATACACCACATTCAATCACCATTTCAAAAAATTGTTTCTCAGACACTAATCTGGCTCTGCAGCATCACTTCATTACCACACAGCACATCAAACAAACTAAAGGACCACTGACTCCATGCCCAATGGACTAAGACATGCTAGTAAGCACCTATATATATTGACTGGAATCATCACCAAACACATTCCAAAAACAAAACCTTGAACATCATAGCTAGCCTAAAATACTATCAGAACAGAGACAAATCATAAAGAGAGAGCCCTCTCTGATTACAGTTTGGCTAGAAACTGTAAATCCAAAGATTGGTTAGTGGTTACCCCGGCCGTATTCCCTTGGGAGTCAAAGGGAACAACCTGGGTGTTAACATAATTGGCGACTCCGCTGGGGACATCTTATTTCTCAACTGTTGTCTGTCTCTAGACAGTGGTTCTAAAAATTTGAGCAGTCCCTTGAAACAGTTCTAAAAATATCCTAAAATATCAAAAAACAAGTTCAGAAGCTGGCTCCTAAAAGGGAAACTAGACATACTAGGTCAAACCCTGACCCCAATCCACCAGCTATTTTTGAAAATCCTAATACCATCCCCAAGATCATTAGGAAGCAGCGGGAACAGGAGACCCTTGCTGACTCAAGTCCTGAGACAGCTCATCCAAACCCTGTGCCAACTCCAATCAAGGTTTTATTTCGGTCTACCCTTGGTTCCCCCAGCTCACCATCCACATCTCAAAGCCCTCCTTTCACACCTTCATCCACTGCACATATTCCCTTGACCAACACTCTAGTTTCTACCGGTCCCATCAACCCTGTAGTACCCATCGTCCCTGTTATCCCGTTTATCCCTGTCAATCCCATAAACCCTGCAAATATGGCCAATAGGTATGCACCCTTGCAGTTACCTGCTAATGCTGCAGCTCTACCCCAAGACTACCAATCTAAGATCTCATATTTTGACTCCACTGGCCCCTTCACAGCTATTCAGCATGCCAAAAGGATGCAAGATCATTTTGAGACCTATGAAATAGATGATGACAGTGTGAGAATGAGGATGTTTGTTCAAAGTCTGACTGGGGATGTAAGAACCTGGTTTAGATCCCTGAATGCAAATTCCATCACAACTCCTGATGAGCTTTATCAAGCCTTTACTAACAGAAGGGAGAAAAAGAAAAATCCTCTACACATACTTGGTGAATATGACACTATCAAGTGAGGTCCTCAAGAGACCGTTCTGGAGTATTGTGTAAGATTCAACAATGTATATAACGCAATCCCACAAAATTTAAGACCTCCTTCTGATTTGGCCTTGTACAAATTTCCTGATGGTTTTGACCCTGATATGGCCTATCAGTTGAAGGAGAGAGCTCCTGAAACCCTTGCAGATGCCCAAAAGGTTGCTGTCACAGTGGAAGCTAACCTGATTGCCAAAAGAAACAGAGCAAGGTTGGAAAAGAGAACCACCTTCAAAGAAGAACCCTCAGCCTTTGATCAAAAACTGGATGCAATACTCACTGGTATGAAGAGATTGGGTGATAGAGTGGAATCAGTTGAGAGAAAGTCATCATGGGAAGCACCACAAAACAACCCTCCTAGGAATCCAAATTTTAGGAGAACTCAAAATCCAAACATTGGCAAGACCAGTTCTGACCCAGACATAAGACCCCCTTTCCAAGAGAATTATGCTGACACTTCCACATCAAGTGAACCCAATGAAGATCCCCACATTAATTTAATGGGTTTGGATGGTGAAAGTCAAGTCTTTTTAACACAAGAAGATCATGAGAATGATGAAATCAAGCTGTTCCAAACCAAATCAGGTGAGTCATTTGACTTTAAACAAGGCTATGACACAGCTGTTTATGAAGTCCATAAACAATACAAGTTAAGGAGTAGAACTGTAAATGTAACGCAGCCTGAAAAGATAAAGGATAGCCAGCAGCCCAAAAGAGCCATAGTCACAGAGCCAAATGACACAACGGAATCACTTTCAAAGGAAGTAACCATTGAAGAAGTCACTGAACCATTTTCTTCAAAACAGCAGCCCATGGCTACATCATCCTTGCACCCTAACCCAAGTGTCACTCCTCAAGAGATGAGCAAGAACGAAAAGCCTCAAGATCAAGATAAGAATCAAGAAGAAGAGTTAGTGAACAAAGAAAGAACTGTCATCCACAACCAAAAGACCCAATCTGAAAAAACCCTTTGACCTGGAAACTGAAATTGGTAAATTGAAGGTAGCTATTCCTCTTTCAGAACTAGCCAAGCATGACATTTATAAACAACAAATCAAGAAGTCCCTTCAACTTACTAACAACAAAGATGATGTCAATGTGTTGGATGATACCCCATAATTGCTGTTCGGTCCAGAAGTTGATGGAAAAACAGTAGTCACAGGGATCTTACCTTTTTATGTCAGTTTACATGTTCATGATAAGATATTGCACAATGCAATGTTTGACTCAGGTGCCTCTCACAACCTCATGCCAAAAGCAGTCATGGAAAGATTGAATCTAGATATTACAAGACCATATAAGGACCTATTCTCCTTTGACTCCAGCCAAGTCAAGTGCTTAGGTCTAATAAAAGATCTATGTGTGTCCCTTGTTCAGTACCCAAATAAAACAATTCTAATGGATGTTGTAGTTGCTGATATCCCTCCCAAGTATGGGATGCTGTTATCAAGGTCATGGGGGGCTAAACTTCAAGGTTCCCTACAACTGGACATGTCATACGCCACCATCTCTGTTTTTGGGCAACCAAAGAGACTGTACAGAGAAACACTAATGAAATACATGGTCAGCAGTGAAGAAAAGCCCCAAAATTTTCCCATATATGCTGTCCATTCAGACATAGACTCATACATTCTCTTCAATGATAATACAACTCCCTCAAACAAGGATGTTGAAACCAATACACTCATACAAGAGGAGGACACTGATGAACAAACCGCTACCCAAGAAATAATGGTTAAACCATCTCTAAACAAAGCTGCTGTTCTAGAAATCAAGCTAATTCAATCAAGTGATCAGACTGTCCTAGAAGACAAACCAGGTGAAAAACCAGAACTTCAACTTATGATCCCAGATCACAGGGAAGTTATTAAATCTCCCCTAGAAAAAGAGAACCTATGGTTTCTTGAATTTGATGGGTCAGTCAACAAATTAGGGGCAGGAGCTGGAGTTTGGATACATAATAGACAAAACAGTCATGCAGAAGGCCGAGCCTACAGACTAAATTTCAGATGCACTAATAACATGGCAGAATATGAAGCTCTTTTACTAGGCCTCAAACTAGTAAAATCCCTACAAGCCATAAAAGTGTCAATTCTAGGAGACTCAGACCTAGTTATCCAACAAGTAAAGGGAAATTTTGTTACTAATGATAAAAGACTGAGATCTTATAGGTCTGCTGCTGCTGAACTACTACAGTCCTTCACTGAATTCCAGATTACCAAAATTCCTAGAACCCATAATCTGCATGCCCATAGCTTGGCCACATTTGCAAGTACCTGCAAGCTACCTTTTGAGCCCCACCACTGTTTTTCAGCCGAGATAAAACACAGACCATCTGTCCCAAACAATGTCAAGGATTGGCAAGTGTTTGATGATGATACACAAATAAACAATTTCTTGACTTTACAGCAAGAATTTTCAGGACTAAACATTGACACTGAAAGAGCAAGTCAATCACAAATACCTGAAAGAGCAAGTCAATCACAAATACAGAGTAAACAAAATAACAAAGCAATATCACCCAAAACAGCTAACCAAATGCTACATCCTACAATTTTCAACAAA
Source organism: Pinus tabuliformis (assembly GCA_031772625.1). Classification (NCBI taxonomy): domain Eukaryota; kingdom Viridiplantae; phylum Streptophyta; class Pinopsida; order Pinales; family Pinaceae; genus Pinus; species Pinus tabuliformis. The sequence goes on from CM062816.1 coordinate 1,072,787,905, forward strand.
GACAACATACAAGAAATCCAACAAATTAGTTGTGAGGAGACAGCCGAAGATGAAGCTGAAGTGATACAATTGAAGGACAATTTTCTTCCAACAGGCTTAGCTCCTTTAGAAGACATTTTCGACTCCAATGATGTTCCCAACAAACCAAAAATGCAGCCCCTCAATACTGCCATAGAAGAACGCAACATTGGGACTGCTGAACAACCCAAAATAATAAAATTGTCTGCTTCCCTACCTCCTGACCAAAAGCCTAAATACATTGACCTTTTTAAAGAGTTCCAGGATGTCTTTGCATGGAGTTATGAGGATTTAAAATCCTATGACACCTCTGTAATTCAACACACTATCCCTCTCAAGCCAGATCAAAAACCCTTTAAACAAAAATTGAGGAGAATCAATCCTATGCTTCTCCCAGCAATGGAACAAGAGGTACAGAAAATGTTTAAGGCATGCATCATAGCACCAATCAGATTCTCTGATTGGATTTCAAACTTAGTCCCTACAAGAAAGAAAACCGGTGAAATAAGGCTATGTCTTGACCTAAGGAACTTGAATCAAGTATCCTTGAAAGATAATTACCCCTTACCCAAGATGGATCACATCTTGCAGAGAGTAGTGGGAGCCTCAAGAATTTCTCTACTTGATGGATTCTCAGGTTTTAACCAGATCTTAGTTCATCCTGATGATCAAGACAAAACAGCATTCACAACCCCATGGGGAACCTTCAAATATGTTAAAATGCCTTTTGGGTTGAAGAATGCAGGGGCTACATTCCAAAGAGCAATGGATATTGCTTTTGCCAAAGAGATTCATGACTTTCTTGTCATTTATTTGGATGACCTCACACCTTTCTCCAAATCTGACCAAGAACATTTGAAACATCTAAGGCAGATATTCATAACTTGTAGGAAATATGGGATTTCCTTAAATCCTAAGAAATCCCTGTTTGGTTTGGAGGAAGGTAAACTGTTGGGCCACATCATTTCTAAAGATGGCATTAGGATTGATCCAGACAGAATCCAGGCCATCTTACAAATGCCTCATCCAAGAAATGTAAAGGAATTACAAGCCTTTTTGGGTAAAATCAACTTCCTGAGGAGATTTATCCCAAATCTGGCCGAATTGAGCAGGTTACTAAATAACATGTTAAAAAAGGATTCAAAGGTAAAATGGACGATAGAAGCAAGTCAAGCCTTTGAAGTAATAAAGTTGGCCCTCACCCAAACTCCAGTCCTAACAAATCCACAATTTGATAGGGAATTTATCATATTTTCCTTTGCTTCCCAACACACAATTGCTGATGTCTTATTACAGAAAGATGACCAAGGAAATGAGAAACCCATTGCTTTCTTTAGTAAAGCTCTTATAGATGCACCCCTGAAATACCAGATTATGGAAAAGCAAGCATATGCCTTGGTCAAAGCTATTAAAGACTTTAGGATCTACATCCTATACTCCCATGTTATAGCCTATGTACCAAGTCCCATTGTGAAAGACATTCTCACTCAAGAGAACTTAGAGGGCAGAAGAGGAAAATGGATTGCAAATATTTTAGAATTTGACATTGAAATAAAACCTACAAAACTGATAAAAGGACAAGGTCTGGCTAAATTAATGTCTGAAACAAATTTCCAAGCCTTGGACATCAACCAACTGGACAGTGAACCGGAGCTGGCGACTCCAAAGATCAATGTAGCCTTTGAACAATCCCCCTAGTACTCTGATATATGTTATGTGTTACAAAAACTGTGTGCTCCCCCAAGATTGTCCAGAACTAAGTGTAGGTTCCTAAAAATGAAAGCTTCTAAATTTTGTGTTATAAATGGCAATTTGCTTTGGAAAAACCATGAAGGTATACTGTTAAACTACTTGATTGAGAATGAGACTAACAATGTCACCAAAGAATTTCATGCAGGTGACTGTGGTGGACACTTGTATTGGAAGTCCACTATGGATAAAATACTGAGGGCTGGTTACTATTGGCCCACTGTTTTCTCTGAAGTCAAGAAATTCACCACCTCATGTCATAAATGTCAAGTGTTTGAGGGAAAGAGAAAATTACTGCCACTTCCTTTGAGGCCTATTGCAACAGAGAGACCTTTTCAACAATGGGGCTTGGATTTCATTGGGGAAATTCATCCCTCATCTTCAGGCCAACATAGATGGATTCTAACAGCTACAGACTACTTTACTAAATGGATTGAAGCTGTTCCATGTAGACAAGCTAATGATTCCACTATCATTCAGTTCCTTGAGACCAATATTCTTTCTAGATTTGGTTGTCCTGATAAGATAATAACAGACAATGCTGTTGCTTTCAGATCTAAGAAGATGGTGAATTTCTGCCACAAATTTCACATTACCTTGGGCCATTCTACTGCATACTATCCCCAAGGAAATGGCCTTGTTGAATCATCGAATAAAAGTCTAGTAAACATCATAAAGAAAGTGTTAGAAGAAAATAAAAAGAATTGGCATAAGAAACTTGTGAATGCCTTATGGGCAGATAGACTAACAACCAAGAGATCAATTGGGGTCAGCCCATATGAGTTAGTCTATGGATTAGAAGCTAAATTCCCTTCATCACTAGGGATTCCTGTCATGAAACTTCTTCAAGAAAGTCAAGCTGAACCAAATGACATGCAAAGAAGGATCAATCAAATAATATGTTTGCAGCAAACTAGAGATCAAGTTTACAGCAGGGTTCAAGTTTTACAAGAGAAATTAAAGAAAGCTTTTGACAGAAGGACTAAGGCAGAAGATTTCAATATTGGAGACAAAGTCCTCAAGTGGGATTCAAGAAGAGAGGATAAGGGAAAACATGGAAAATTTGACTCCCTTTGGAGAGGGCCTTTTGTCATACAAGCAATACAGGGAAATAACACTTACTTTTTGGAAAATTTGGATGGCACTGACTTAGGTGAAGGTCCTGTGAATGGCAGGATGCTGAAGCACTATTTTGACTACCATCCATGAGTGCAGCCTAATTTTCCTTTGTACATAATCAGCTGTATATATTTTCTTTCAGCAGATAAATAGTTCAGTTTGAGAAGTCACTATAAATAAACAGAAAGGGGGCTTTACATGCTAGAAAGTCCACCGAGGTAATAGCTTCTAGTTTTGAAATACAAAGAGAGAATTTTCAAATTTTGGCAAGAATAGATCAAGGGCCAAGGCATTCTGACCTGCTGTTCTTGGTCTTTCAAGAAGAAAAACCATCCCCAAGTGGAGCCACTGTTAGCTACCTATATCAATAGGTTTCATATTTCATGATTGGCAAAGAAAGTTCCAAATATGCTCTGCTTTGCTGACACAAAGATCCCATATTTCCTACAAGTTAGAGACAAGGTGTGTATATAGCTTTATGGTGACTAAGTTTGATGGATGGTCCAAAAGCCTAATCTGGATCATGCCATGTTTCAATTTTCTGTTGTAGAATAGAGAAAGAAGTCTGTCCAAACTATTTAATCTTGGCAGACCAGTAGCTTAGGTAGAGAATTAAGGTTCCCAACTGCTTAATCTGGGACCTTGGAAGCAATAAGGGTAATTCTAGATAGAAAATCAAAAGAAAAAGCCAAGAGAAAAGAAAAGGCAAATAAGGGTCTTCAAGTCTAAGTGCACACTCCAAGAAGAAACAAAAAATGCTAGGCAAATAGATGGGTAGGCAGATGGGGTTACAGAAATGTCATTCCTTACAATTGAATGTGTGCTAACCTATTCACAAAGGAAAATCAATGGATTGAGAAGGTCTTCTTCTCCATCATGTTGCAGCAAAGCAAAGGAGCATGTCTAACTTCACATTTTCCCCTTTCACATTCAGTGCTAACATCCCTTCATCAGTTGAGATTCAGGGAAGAATTTGAGGTTTTATGGTGGTTCTTATTACTTTAAAAGCCACATTTCTTGTCTAAAAATATTTTTATTTTGATCTACTCCCTAAGCTAAGTTATCTGCACATAAACTTAGTGATTTCACTCCTCATTCACCTTTTCCATCCATATTAACCCCTTACTTCTATTATCTAAATCCCCTATGTTACCTTTTCCCTACTATTATAACACCATGGTGTATAAATCCCTAGCTTTGTATAAATATCCTCCCTTTTTAGCACTATAGCTAAATAAGTTTGTCTAAAGGGAGACATTAGTCCACCAGGGACTATGGTCAACCCTGTCATGGGATTTCTCTAACCTCTGGTTGGAGTGATAACCTCCCCCTAAGCCCTCACCTCACCTCTGCTCAAGAATTCCACAAAAACCCCTTCCCTCTGCTTAAAACCCACTTTTTAACCCTTCTTTCCCCCTCAGATTAACCCTTGCCCCGAAAAACCCACAAAAAACCCTTAAACCTAAAGTTCTCCGCCCAAAATATTAATTTGAATATTTTAATATGCCAGCGGGACCCCCCCAACATGCACGATCCGTCGGGAGGCCCGCCAACCGTCCATCATCTGCCACCCCTGATCCAACGGTGGGCGGGTATTTTCAGATTTGGATCTGCCGACCTTTAGCGTCCGGGGAACGGTGGTTTTCCGCCCCGTACATGGGACGCGTGGCAGGCGGCGGGGTTGTTCGGAGCCCCCCTCCCCGATACCGCCTTTGCCCAAAGGTGGTGCGGGGAAACCACTTACCACCATCCCCATTACCACCTTCCCCTTATGTCATCCATGCAAAATCATGACGTAGCACCATCTCCCGCCCCGCGCTGCGTGACCCTCCATGTAGCCCTGCCACCTTATTCGCCCACCACCGTGTCCGGCCACGCTGGCCTACACCTCAGCAGCCACGTCACCCTCCGTACCTGGGCCCACCATGACGTAATGTTGACGTCATCGGCGGAAAGGCGCCAATTACTCATTTTTTCCGAATTCGTCGTTAAAAGTCACGGTTTGGGCCATTTTATGTCATTTTTGAGCGAAAAAGACATAGCCGTTGCCGCTGGTTTACTGCCAAATCGCCTCCGGACCTCCAAATTCAAACTTGCGACTGTGCCAACTCATCAACTCAGCTACATTCAGCCTTCATAGTTCGGCCCGCAGGCTTTCTAAGCGATTTTATACAAGTATTCACCATAATTCTCCCATTTCGCCCATGCATACCATTTCTCTGCAAATTCACCATTATAACACCTGTCAAGTTCCACAATTAAGCATTGTCTGCTACTTAAATGAGAGCTAAAGAAACCTGCATTGCCCCAGCACTATAATTCGACATTGAAACAGTCAATTCGCGGACCAAAATTGTAAATTTGTCCTCCAGGTGCCCAACATTGTTCCCTTTTGTCGGGTGTAGACCAGCTGCAGCTTCTTACCAGAGTAAATCTCACATACCCTCTGCAATTTACCCCTAGCAATTCACAATCCCCGTGAATTTACCAAAAACTGCAGAAACAAGCCTGCCTTTTCCACAGAGAAAAAACATTTCAAACATTGTCTACAGTGAGTCTATCACTTAAGCTCTGAGGAACCTTGCAATCCATTGCACTCACCTTGTTCAAAATCAGATTATACAATGGTTGCCCCTGCACCCTCAGCCCTTAGTGTAGCTCCATTAAATCCGCCAAATAAAGACCTGGAAGCCTTTCCCTTTGCTGACAAGGACTACCTCATTGAAGACTTTGTGGGTAACAGGGACTTTCTGCAGACCTTCAGGCAATTGAGAGAGGACTACCTGAATGGTCATGATACATATGGGATATGGGAGTCAAACCTGCCATACTATTGTCTCCCCTCTGTCAATGTCTTTCCTGAGATCATTCGCCTATGTGTAGAAAACTATGATGTGCAGCAAAGAGCTATTAAGTCTCCATCTGGGAGCATCCTCTTTCACATCAATCCTGAAACCATCAATAAGATGCTCCACTTTGATCAAACTGAGCTGCTGTTCCCATTTTCCATGAATTATCTGCTGGACAATGGTGCCAAGATGACCAGTGAAGAGATCCAAAGAATCACCAAGACATTTATGAGGCCTGAGTGCCAGCCCACAGGGCCACCTCCCTACCTGGATGTCTTTTTCACTGATGTAGGCAGGCTTTTGCTAGACATGATTGCCTATGTGTTGGGGTACAGAACCAGTGAGCATGTGGATGCAACAATGCTGGTATTGTTAGCTGCTTACAGCCCAGGCCAGCCCCCTGCCCGCAAGTACAACTTTGCTAAGTTCATAGCTAACAAGATTCATGATCAGTTGAGCAAAGTGGACAGACAGGGTGTCTTCAAGTACTCGGCCTATATCTATCACCTTTTCATGTACTATCAGTCTGAGGCTTTTCCATGCTACATCAAAAAGCTGGATTATAGAGGGGAAATAAGATCGGTTATCTTCTGGACCTCTGTCTATCATAAAGTCTCAAATTCACCCTATTCCTATTGTGAATTTGTTGACCAATTTGTATACCCAGTCTCTTGCCTATTGATGAGGTCCCCTCCTCCCAGAATATCAACTGAGATACAGAAAGCTCTGCAGCTTTCCAAAAAATACAAAATAGGTGATTGGTACCTATATGAGAATCATACAGTCATCAGAGTCTATGGCTGTGAACTCTGTCCATACAGGCTCCCAAGATATGTGCCTATGAGGTTATTTGCCTTGGAGTATTACAGGCAGTTGATTCAGTCCGACCTCACCCACTTCCACAGCTCCAAAAAGAAGGCCCACCTCAAGTTCAAACACCAGTTGGGCCCCTTCATCATGAATAAGAAAGAAGGATGGGAAGATGCCGACCTAATCCTTAAAGATAAATACAAGCTGTCATATAGTTTTCGGTGGGTCCCTTATGATCCTCAAGGCTTCATTACTGCTAGAAGAACCAAGTACAAGCTTCTAGGTTATAGGCATTGTCAATACCCACACATTGAAAGATATGCCAACCAGCAAGAATGGCAGCAGGGTACTCTAGTTGAAAAGCTAACTAAAGAATAGACAATGCTAAAGAATGTAAAGGAGCTTGAAAAAACTATTGACCTAGACTCTGTGTAGCAGGTACCTTTCAAACGGCCTTATTCAGCAAGAGAAGGGACCTCGGCCTCAAGGACTGCACTAATCGTACAGGCACCTTCCACAGCAGCACCAGCTACAGACAAAGGCAAAGGGATAATGGGTGCAGAAGAAGAAACAGTGAAAGAAAAGCCTGCCCCTTCAAATGAGCAGTAGCAAGAGCCCCAACAAGGGCAGCAAACAGAACAGCAACAGGAGCAGACTGCCCCTCCACAAACGGAGCTACCGGCAGCTCCAACAATGCAAACTCCACCTCCACAAACTGAGCCATTGACTACTCCAATTTTGCAGACCCCAGCACATGAGGAGAGGGGTATGAAAAGAGCCAGAGAAGAGTCCACTCCTGCTAGTGGATCCTCCCAGCAACCCCAGACCAAGAGGCCAAGAGCTGATTCCCCGGAGGTAGAAGACATCACTGAAGAATTCCTTGACAGTTCAAGGAAAAACAGGGAGGGCAGCTAGCACACAGGGACAAGCTCCTTTCAGCAGGAGCAAGGATTGCAACCTGGTTTGGAGGTGTCTTCCTCCTCTCAGCAGAGCAAGAAGCCTAAAAGCACTAAGGCTTCTTTCAAGCAAATAAAGGCACAGAATGACTTGCTAAGGGTAGAGGTGTACAAACAATTTCTAGATGCAACACCAGCCCAGCAAGAAAGGCTAATGTCTGTATATGACATTAAAGAGGAAAAAATCATCCTTAGTCACTTTAAGCCTACAATACCGCAGCGTAAGTCAGCTGCAGATTTTGTGAAGACAAGGGTGGAGGTCATGGCCAAAGACATCCATCCCATGGACCAAATTGAACTCCACAAGCAAGCTGGAGAGATGGTTTATGCAACCTTGGTGGAGAGGGCAACCATGGCCCATGAGCTAAAGGAGTCCCTGAAAAATACCAACACACAGTTGGATTTTGAGAGAATGTCCTCCCTGGCCAAAGACAATAGAATAAAATCACTTGAGGACATCATTATTGATCTATGACATGATGCTAGTGATCCAAAGGGTGTAAAGGCCCTTCTGAAGAAGAAAGAAGATGACCTAAATGAATTAAAGAAGAGGTTAAAGCTGCTGCCCACAGAGCACCCTCAAACAGCAGAGCTACAAAAGGAAAAACAGGTTGATGACCAACTAGACCTCATAATGCAGCTAAACCAGAGGGTCCTGGATTTGGAGAAAGAGCTGGAAGGAGCATTACAATATAAACAGGGAGAATCCACATCCCAAGCTCCTCCAACTACTTCAACAACATCAACAACTACAGGGGCAGCAGTGGCCCCCACAACAGAAGCAGCAGGAACAACAACAGCTCCAGATGCCAGCACAAGCATAGAAGAATTGACTAAAGCCATCAAAGAAATGGAGCTCCAAGCAGATGAAATAAGGAAGGCCAAGGAAAAATTGGCAGAACTGGATTCCAAGTATGACAAATCAAAAGTAACTGTAGCAGAGCAGGGCAGAGAAATAAAGGCCCTAAAAGACAAGATAAAGGCCTTAGAGAAGGAGCTGAATCTAGAGACTGCCATGGCCGACATAAAAAGGATTCTATGGGCCAAAATTGGCCAATCCATCAGTCAACAATGGAGGTCAATCAAAACAATACATGAGCAGATGGACTTAATGGGCCAAGCACAAGCAGAAATCCATAAGGCCAAAACATTACTGGGAGACAGACCTAAACAGGCCAACAGAATGATAGACTTCCTGAACAGGCAAGAAAAGGAGGAACTGGCAGCCATAGGCATTGCCAACAGAACAGAGGCTGTCCTCACTGCCAAGAAGGTACTAACTCTCAGGAATTATGTACAAACAGTGGAGAGGAAGTGCTATGAGATACAGGGTGATGTGGAGGAATATAAACTCAAGATGGCAGTGCTGCAAGCAAAGGGACTGCCCAGCCTCCTAAGCGGTGCAGGAAGACTGATCTCCTGAGATCAATTTGCCAACAAAATACCTATATTGAAAATCAGATTACTGCATCTGGCAGTACATCTGAGCAAACAGTGCCTCCCATGGGACAAAGCTTATATGATAAAATTGAAGGCCTGTTCTTCATTGAAAATGAGGTAAATCATCTTTTTGAAACTCCTCCTAGCTTTTATAGATATACAGAAGCCGATGAGACCTTGATAAAGATTCAGAGACATCAAATGCCTAAGGAGGATTGGTGGCAAGAAATGCTTCAGATTTTGCCATGGTAGCCTCAGTTGTTCGGCCACTGCCAGCTCCAGGTCACTACAAAACAAACAGCATGACAAAGTCAGCATTAAAGGCAGCTGAAAGGTGACTCAGCACATTGACAATGACAGCTAGCCTAAGGGATAAGACAATACGCAAAATTTTGACAGCGTATCCTCAGCCAACTCCAACATCTGCCAAACCAACTGCTTCTGACTATTTTTGACAGCTAAGGCACTAAAGAGTTATTTCAGCATTAACTCTCTCAGCTACAATGCTCCAGGAGTTGGCATAACATAAATGAGCCATTAACTCATTCTCTGATATTTTTTCTTATGTAAATTTGGTATATATACCCCCCTTGGCAACGCATTAGGGGTTGGTGATTTTGACTCTAAGGCAAATCTATTGTATACTTTCAGTTTATCTAATACAAAGGGCCGGACCAGCTCAGTGATTTCCTAAAATATTTGATGTCTGGATGATGCTATGTGTGCTGATGCAGAATTCCTGTGCTGCCTGATGAAATAACAAGTTTTCCTCAATCTCTGTTCTTGTCTTCTTATGTTTATTAAATCATACTCATGTTACACTAAACTAGCAGTAAAGAAAAAGAATAGTGCAGGATTTGTTTTATTACACCTTGCGCTCAATTTTTACTGCTGTAAATGTTTTTCCTCAGAATTAACCATGGACATGAATTCTTAATTGCTCATGTTTCTATTAATTCTATAAGTATGAATGTTATCTAGAAATTCTCCATTGCTTCCAGAATAATATTCTCACTGTTTTTCTTTAGCAGTTTATTGTAAGATTCTTAATTGCCTTGCATAAACCGGATACACCACATTCAATCACCATTTCAAAAAATTGTTTCTCAGACACTAATCTGGCTCTGCAGCATCACTTCATTACCACACAGCACATCAAACAAACTAAAGGACCACTGACTCCATGCCCAATGGACTAAGACATGCTAGTAAGCACCTATATATATTGACTGGAATCATCACCAAACACATTCCAAAAACAAAACCTTGAACATCATAGCTAGCCTAAAATACTATCAGAACAGAGACAAATCATAAAGAGAGAGCCCTCTCTGATTACAGTTTGGCTAGAAACTGTAAATCCAAAGATTGGTTAGTGGTTACCCCGGCCATATTCCCTTGGGAGTCAAAGGGAACAACCTGGGTGTTAACAATGATGAGAACTATTGGATTCTACAACTAGAGCTGAGACCTAAGAAGTCCGAGGGTAAGAAGAAGAAGACTGTTGCAGCTATTCAGAAAGATTTGGGGTCAGACTCGGGAGATGAAACAATCATTGTAGCCACAGGTATAAAAGGTAAGAATTCTGAAGCATCTACTAGTAATTCTGTTCAATCTGTTATTGATCAAGAACATGAGAGAAAAAGACATGAACTTTTACATATTCGAGTTGTTTCCAAAAATCAAAATATTGATACTTTCTTTGATAGTGGCTCACAAGTAAACCTGATTTCTGAAGCAATTGTAAAGAAATTGGGATTAGCAACTACACCTCATAAGAAGCCATACCCATTAGGATGGTTGAATGATAAAGCACAACTACAAGTGACTAGACAGTGCAAACTCAAGTTTTCTTTTGGGTCAGCATTTGTAGATGAGGTTGAGTTAGATGTAATTCCTTTAGATATATGTGGAATTGTTTAGGAAGTCCCTACTTGTATGATAGAAAAGCTATTTTATATAGAGCTGAGAACAAGTATCCACTTGTTAAAGATGGAATCAAATACTTTGTAAGGGCTCATAAGCTCAAGAATAACTATACTCTCATCAACTCAGGACAGATGAAAAGAATGATAAATTCATGCAAATAGTTCTTACTATTGGTTGTAAAGGAAAAGAAATTTGATAAAACCAATATATTTGGGGGCTGTAATGCTGATCAACAAGCTGATATAGAAAAGATTGTTTCAGAGTATGATGTCTTGTTTCAAGAACCTAAAGGTCTACCACCCAAAAATGGAATAGTACATGATATTATTTTGCAGCAAGATGTTCCTTTGCATAACATTGGGATGTACAGGTTGTATGCTTTAGAGAATGCTGAAATCAAGAAACAGGTGCAGGAGTTGCTCAAGAAAGGGTTCATCAGGCCTAGCACATCAACTTGTGGGTCACCCATCGTCTTGGTGAGAAAGAAAGGTGGCTCGTGGAGAATGTGCATTGATTACCGAGCACTAAATAAGATAAAAATAAAAAATTGTTATCCCCTTCCTCGCATATATGATCTTTTAGATAAATTGAAGGAAGTTGTTTATTTCACCAAGCTGGATTTGCACAATGGATACCATCAGGTCAGAGTTGCAGAGCAAGATGCATGGAAGACTTCCTTCAAACCAAAGCAGGGATTGTATGAATGGCTGGTTATGTCTTTTGGCCTAACTAATGCTCCTGCTACTTTCATGAGATTAATGAATGATGTACTCAGACCTTTTCTTGATGATTTTGTTATTGTGTATATGGATGACATTCTGATTTTTAGTAAAACATGGGAAGAAAATTTAAAGCATGTTAAGCAAACATTAGATGTTTTGAGAAGAGAAAAACTTTATGTTAAACTCTCCAAATGTGAATTTGGCAAAACCTCTCTAAATTATTTGGGTCACATAGTAGGGGGAGGTAAATTGAAAATAGATCCCTCTAAAGTGGCAATCATTGTAAACTAGCCTAAACCCCAGTCTGCTACAGAAGTGAGAAGCTTCTTAGGAATAGCACAATATTGGGGGAAGTTCATTTCAAATTTTTCCTCAAGTGCAGCTCCCTTACATGCTTTGACAGGATTGAACAAGTTGTTCCAGTGGGGAGGCAAATGGCAGAAAGCCTTCGACACCTTGAAAGAGAAGATTAGTACAGCACCTGTACTAGCACTGCCAGATCTACAAAGACCATTTGAGATCCAAATTGATGCCAGTGACTATGCCATGGGAGTAGTGTTGACACAACATGGTAAACCCATATGTTATCATTCTAAGACTTTTAATCCTACAGTAGTTAACTATCCTACCTATGATAAAGAATTATATGCATTAGTTCAGAGTGTGAAAAAGTGGAAACATTACTTAATGGGAAAAGAAACAGTAATACACACTGATCATCAGCCACTTCAATATCTACACTCCCAAACTAAGTTGCAACAATAAAGACATTACAGATGGATGGGTTTTCTACAACAGTTTCAGTTAGTCATCAGATATAAAAAGGGCATGCATAATAAGGTTGCAGATATGTTATCGAGACCCATTATAAATGCATCTACCGTACTTAAGCATAAGTTTGTGCTGCATGAAAGCTACATAGAACAGTATGCTCAGGACATGGTGTCATGGACTTTCAAGATGTATATGCAACTTTGAGTCAAGGCAAAAGAGTAGAAGAACTGGACTATCATGTGAAGGACCGACTCTTACATCATTGTGGGAAACTCTGCATTCCAAAAACTGAGAGAGTAAAGATAATTAGGGAAGCCCACACTTCTCTGATATCAGGTCGCTTTGGGGTAAGTAAGATAGTTGCACAACTGCAAAGGTTTTACTATTGGCCGAAAATGAATGAAATAGTTTCTAGATATGTAAAGGGGTGTGCTATGTGTGAAAAAATCAAGCCCAACAACAGAAAACTAGGTTGATACACTCCATTACTAGTTCCTTCTCACCCTTGGGAAAGCATTTCCATGGATTTTGTTGGAGGACTGCCCAAATCTAGGAAAGGTCATGATTATCTGTATGTTGTTGTGGATAGATTCAGCAAAATGTGTATTTTGATACCCTGTAGTAAACAGATTACAGTTGAACAAACTGCAAGATTATTCTATGAACATGTATGGGTTCATTTCGGATTACCCACTTCTATTGTATCTGATCGAGACACCCGATTTGTGGGGAAGTATTGGTCAAGTCTGTGGGAACTAATGGACGCCAAGTTAAAGAAAAGCACAACTTTTCATCCACAAACAGATGGCCAGAGAAAAGTAGTCAACAGGACGGTGATCCAGTTACTGAGAGGATATTGTAGCAAACACCCTAAGCTTTGGGATGAACACTTGTGTTATGTGCAGCATGCTTACAATAGAGCCAAACACTCTTCTACACAGAGATCTCCTTTTGAGACCTACTTTGGTTTCGTGCCGAGGTCTCCTTTGGATTTTATCTTTGGTAAAGATACCATGGTTGATAGACATAGTGATGTGGACAAGGCAACTAGGTTCATTGAACAGATCCAGGAGATCCACTAGGTAGTATAGGAATAGCTGGAAAAGAGCCAAGCCAAGTACAAGGCTAGGCATGATAAGCATCGGATGGAGCATAGTTTTCAAGTTGGAGACCAAGTCTGGCTGTATATCAGCAAGGAAAGGATGCAAGGTGAAAGTAAAAAGCTAAAACCTATCAGGTATGGACCCTTCAGGATACTTGAGAAGGTTGGTGAAAATGCCTTCCGCCTTGAGCTGCCAGCTTACATGCACATCTACTCAGTCATAAATGTAGATTGTTTGAGGTTGTTTGAACTTTCAATGATTGAGGACCCCGAAGAGCAGAGTCAATTACCTTCTGTTGACGACCTGCTACCTGAATATCTTAATGAGTTGCAGGAAGATACAGTGCTGGACAAGAAGGTAAGGACGACGCGTAGTGGACAATTGGAATACCTCAGGATTGGGATTAAAGGTTCGAAGCCGAGTAGTGCGAAGTGCATAGAGATTGGACAAGTGAGACAACAGTTTCCTCACTTAGTCGATGCTTGAAGAAAACCAACTTTTGGTGGTCCAAAAACTTTTTCAGTGAGAAGGTCGTGATCCAAATTGGATCCACAAAAGACTATCGAGAACCTTGACTGTATCGCGTTGAACAAATCCTTGAAAATTCCAAAATAAAGATCAAATACGCCTTGAACTAGTGGCAATGGCCGCCAACGTAGAACGACGAGGACCTCGGTCAAAGCGTGTTGACTGAGGTCCATGGAGACTACGAAGGAGGTCAAAGTAGCCCCTGGGAGCCCGAATCGGGAAAAGGAGGTGATTTTGATGCATGATTAGCGCTTAGTGCTAATCGCACATCGCTGGGCAAACAGGGCCAAAATGGAAGAGCCTTAAGCACTCGGTCGCGTTGGGAGCCGGAGAACCATGGGCAGAGAAACAAAAAAGTGCTAAAGGACAAAGGCGGGACCCGCGCTCTAGAAAACCGGTGGTATTGATCGAGGCGCCCTTGAACAGTAAGAGGTTTTGGAGGAGAGTGGAGCGATCCCACTCAGCAATCGACGCGTGGTAGTGGAGGTGAGAGAAGAACCGCCGTTGATCGCGCACTATCGGTTGAGCAAGTCAACCACGCTCGACATGCATAAGACGTTGGATCTGGAGGAGCCAAGATCAGATAGTTGAGATTGCGCCTGATGGAGGAAGCGGAATCGGCAGGGGATTAAGTCGAGTTCTAAAGAGATTTGGAGTCCGTTTGACCTCCACAGTGGAGAAAGAACGCCTACATGACGTAACATAAGAAACGAACCGAAGGAGCGTGCTGGCACCAGTTAGATGGAGACACGTGGCCACTGCCCAAGCGTTCGTGCTGATGCCGAACAAGGAATTCCAAGTGCAGCTATAGAAGGTGAAACGCCGAAGGCGGGAGAGGAACCGAATAGGCATAGGGATCGAATGATTAAAGCCATGAACAGAGACAGTCAGGAAAAGGGAGATCAAGTGGTAAGAGACGGAGAGAAGAGAGGAGTTAATTGGAAACCCGAATTGAGAGGAGTCCAAGCAACTAAGAGAGACAGTGAACACAGAGAGCAGTAAAGCCAAGCAGAGGAGACAGAGGGCCGAGCTGACCACATGCAGAATCGAGCACCAGAGAGCTTGAAGATTCAAGCCTTCCCATAGAGGAATCTGTCCGGATCGAGCATCACAGTTGGCCCTTTCCACTGTAGACCAAGGGTCACAGAGCTGGTAGGATGAACAAGAGTCTGTGTACTTCGAGTGGCTTGGGGAATCCAAGAACCACCCTACCAAGCAAACCTGCTTTAGGAGAACTCAGATTGAGTCCCTGTATGTGTAATACTCTGCTTAAAGACACAATAAAACAAGGCCACCACTAAGATCTAGACCAGATATGTAGCCCTCGAGAATAGGGTGAACTCCTTATTAAAAATTCTTGTGTCTTTGTGTTGCTTACTGTGTTTCTCTGCTGTCTTTCCACTTATTTTCTATGTATTGGCAATCTGATCGATCCATTGTTTCAATCACACAGAACACACACACCGACACATTAATAAATTGTCAAACTGAGGTCACTCATAGGGTGATTATCAGATCAGGTGGGTTCATTCTTGAACGAGCTTAAAATCTGGTGGAACATATGCTCATTTCTAGGATTATTTTTTAATGAGCTTGAACTTCACGTAAAACTTCTCGTGGCCTAGTTCATTTTTTAATGAGCTTGAACCATGCAACAACATATGCTCAGATTCGGTTTCATGTTTACACAAGCTTGAAATGAAAAAATATGCTTGTTATAAGTTCGCATTCCCCCAGCATAATGACGCAAATCGAGATACATGGCCCCCAAGCTTCATTGCATTCAACGAGGTGGTTGGAATGAAGGTTTACATTCGAGATCTTTGAAAGACTCAACTTGGATTTTACGAGATCATAATCAAAGACTTTATTTGGAAAGGGAGTTGTTTCAATTTTTAATGAGGTTGACACAGTAAAAGAACTATCCTCATAATCCACCATATTTATAGTATTTGATAGAAAATAAAAAACTGAAGGATGCTTAAGGTTGCTGGAATAATCTTCGTGGTGATCCTGAAGATGGGAACGATGGCGGTAATCTTCCCATGGTGCCTCTCCTATCATCATTGACTGAATGATTCCTTTGTCTGTAGAATGTACATGCGACCAAGGATCTGAAGAGGTGCCATATTCCTTAGACCTATCTATCCAAACACTCGATGAGCGTTGATTTGGGTTTCCCCCTAGGCTAAGAAAATTGATTGCTGCAATATTTCTAAAAAGGAAATGATCCACGCTGACAAAATGTTCGAGAATCTTCTGAATCTTTTAGATATAGAAGATATCATATTTCAAATTTCCACCGAGGCCACTTTCGCTAGATTACTTTGAGGTCGTGGTAGGGCAAAAGTGCCCATCACTGCAGGGTCTTTTAGCAAGCCTACTCTGATATTTTGAAGCAACTGAGAGCTTCCATGGATCATTGGAATGCTTCCTGTAACTTGTGAACTATTGGGGAGAAAGGTTTGCTGGTCAACAATTGTAATTCCTCCTCGAAAAGAAAATGCAATCTTTCTGAAGTATGTTAACACAACAGCAGCCATAGCATAAATCCAGGGCCTTTCTAGTAGGATGTTATAATTGAGGTTTCCATCGATAACTTCAACATCAATTTCTATTGTTTTTCCCCACAGTTAAACTTGTAAGTTACTCAAAATCCCGTAAGGAGTGTATGTTCATCCATCGAATGATTTTAACGTCGTTGATGATCGTGACAAGGGTGGTGAGCCTAAATTTTTCCAACAACTCATTGACATAATACATGTAGATGCTCCCTCATCAATAATTGTTCGATGAATAGTTTTGTCGAGCGCTTTCACTTCAATGAGGAAAGCGAGTTGAGCTGGTAACTGAGGTTCATATCGTTTATGATTAAAGGCCACAAGATTGGAATCTGCTGGGATAATCCCACCTATTGCTGATAATAGAGCCTGCTTTTGGGAGGGGAAATTTTGCAGTACTTCAAGTGTCAACATAGTGGACTGCGATTGGGCCAGGTCCTCTACTATATTATAATTCTGTGCTACTCTAGCACGAGGATTAAACATTGATTTGTGTACTACTCCCTTTGGCGGCTTTATCATTAGCTCAGGAATCATGGGTGGAACAACTTCAGTCGAAGTTGTTGTTGAACTACTAGGTTGATCAATAGCCTTGTTGTTTGATAGCTATGGATTCCCGTAATCTTTATTCCTTGTCAATATCAAAGCATCATTTTGCTGTTTTGAAATGGACAACATAAGCACTTGGGATGGGGAAGCATTGTTGCTAGCAACCAGATTAGTTCCTGGGTTTGGAAACGGATCAGTCAATACCGTTGAGGTTTTTGAGTTCTTGAAGAATTTCTTAATCTTAGATTTATGTGGACAGTCTTTCGTCCAATGATCCTCATCGCATATCTAACATCCTGAAGGAGGTTTCCTTTTCCCAAAAGGGTTTGTAGAAGATTTTTCAGGAGATGACTCGTCCTGCTTCTTCTTTTTCCCTTTCTTTTTCTTCTTGCCCCCTGGTTGCTTCGGTTCTTTACCTTTGTCGATCGACACAGCATTAACCTCCGAGGCGAGAAGTTCTTCATTTGCATTTTGACTAGAAACCTTACGGGCTTTCTTAGATGTAGCCTTTGTGGATTTCGTGCTGGTCGTACCCATCACGCCATCGTTGGCATGAGAGTCTTTGTTTGATTTAGGAGGAGGAGGAACAGAAAACTCTGGCCTAGGAGTATCAGGGATTCTGTCATAGAGCATGCCAAACTGAGTATAGATCAAGTCTAGATATTGTGCACAAGCAATGACTTTCTCTTCAGTGATGACTCCTCGCTTTGCCATGTCTTCTGTAATAGAAGGTAACAATGACTTAACAAACCATTCAGCTAGCAGCTGATCAGGAACATATGTTTTTACCATTCTACAACAAAGTCGCCACTCATGAATATGATTAGATATGTGAGTGGTCGTCGTCTGCTTGAAATTGGTAAGAAGCTCCATTCTTGTTTCGTACCTTATTGGTAACTGAAAATGGGTTAAAAAGACGGTGGCAAGGGCGCCAAATTTATCGAATGAAGCTCTAGGCAATTTGATGTACCATTTTGCTACTGGACCAGTTAACGTTCACTGGAAAAGGCAAAGCCTAATCAAATCATCATTTAGAGTGTTGGAGGAAGACCACAGATGAAAGGTGATCACATGATTCAATAGATCTTCACCCGGATTCCCATTGAATTTAGGAATATTTGATGGAAGTTTATGAGGAATCGCCGGCCACCAAGGGGCATAAGCAATTGGATTGTTTGTTAGCCGATTTATATCTGGTAACTCCAAAGTCGCCACAAAGGGAAACTGTTGATTCAGGTTTGGCGAAGCATACCCAGGATAAAATGGGATCACCTGAGCAGTGGGTCTTTGCATACCAACATAATGTATTTGATGCCGATAACTTTGATAAGGTTGCTGGGCATAATCATTTTGAGATAACTGATGATAACCATTTTGAATATATGGCTGCCCATTACTTGGAAAGTTTTGTTGCTCAGGTCCTTGGTATACTAGCTAGAATTGCGGTTGTTGATGTTGCACCAACCATGGTTGTGAAACCATTTTCTGTTGCCCAATATTGGATGTTTGACCAAGATGAGGGGTTATACTACCCGTTTGAGCCCGAGTCGCTCCAGTTAAGGAGCCACCAATTGGCGATTGTGTTTGCGTCGTGGAGATAAGAAGCTTTTTATTACGACGTGAGAAACTTGAAGTTGGAATACAACAGGCAACTCTTGTACTTGCGACACCATCACAATAGCTGGGGTAGTGGGGATATTCGACACAGGTAGACTCGATTGCATTGAGTATACAACTCTTGGTTTTTGAGGCAGTGTTGGCACCCAATCACTGGATGTGATTCCAATTTGACCCGAATTCAGTTGTGAACTCGCATATGGTTGTTCTCCTAGAGGGAACAATGAAAGGGCATATTTCCCCCCACACGGCGGCAATCCAGTGCTCACGGGAAAGATTGGCCTTTGGAGACCAGATTGCCCAAATTGATACTATTGTGAAGGATAAATTTGCTGAGACTCAACATAAGAAATTCCAGATATCATTCCGGAAGAACAAACGGGAACAAACCATACTGTCGAAACAGTCCCCGGGTGGACTCCCTCTAGCGGTTGAGAGCTAGTTGGGACAGATGGTATGCCAGCGAACATCGTCGGAGTGGTGGCAAGAGGTTCTGCTACTGCCTTATCGGATGACACAGTCCTAGATGTTGATGGTCGTCCAGACATATTGAGTCTATCCAAAATACTTCCTAGCGATTCTACAGGAACTTGCGATGAAGGGGTATTAACTTCTGAAGTAGAAGGATATAGGTGGATCCCAGTTCCAAAATGCAATGTAGTACTGGATGGAAGATCCTCTGTAATATCTTCTATAGTAATCAATCCAGGTGGAAGAGGTAGACCGTCAGGTCTGTAAAATATTTCTGGTGCCGAAGAAGGTATAGATTCTGCAGTGATAGATGCTGGAGGGGTAACACCTTCCAAATCAACCCTAGATGGAGCTGGTTTAGGAATAGAAGTGTTTACTGCTACACTAGGATCAGTTCCAATGTCCTCTTGTAATTGCGGAACTTCTTTTGTAGAGGTAGGGATACCAGAAACAATTGGAGTAACTAGAGTCTCCAAGGATGTTGAAACACAAATTTCAAACAAACCAGGAGACTTTGACCCAGCTAAACAAGTCTACTTGGCCCGGAATGGTTTCGTTTCCAGAGTCAAAGACGACTGACTCATTAGCATCTATGAACGATAGGGTTTTGATTGACTTTCTTCCACCATTGCGGATTACTTGATCATCTCAAAATAAAAGGGGATAATGTTATTCTGAATTAAATGAATTTTAGACGCTTCAACACAACTTACTTTTTCAATTTTTAAGAGTCGAGAAAAAGCTAAAGATGACTCGAGTCGCCTTCGATTTTTAATGAGCCTGAAGTGACAAGTGATTAGATGGACCTTTTCCTTTAAGGAATCTGAAAAGGAATGAAAGTGACTACTCTGGTAGTCTAGACAGAGGGCTTACCAAACCAATCGCAAAACTGTAGAATACTTTTTACGGTACGGCAGTCAATCTTCCCGAATGTTGTGTTCAGTGCATTGCGATTAATAGAGTGGCAGACACAACTTCCTAAGGATAAAGAAAATAGCCTATTATGGTCTCCCAATATATACTTGACGGTATGTGGGAGCACAAGTTTGTACTGGCACTTGAAAGAGGAGGAATCACCCAACCTACGATGAAAGCGACAGTTACCAGGCTTTAGAACACCAGAATACGTCTCTAGCCTAGACTTCTAGATGTTGTGCATTAGGTCCCAAAGCGTTTTTATGTTCATTGAATTTATTTTACAGTTGATCTTTCTTAAGAAGTTTTCCTTTAAGGTTCACCGCGTGATGTAGATATACAAATCCTAAATATGCAATCTAAGATGATAAATAGTCATTTACTCTTCTTTTTGCAATGAAAATCCTAGCTACTAAGGAAAGAGAAGCGAAATCCTTTCAACATAGAGCAGAGAGCACACACTAGATGCACTGTCCTAAATCAAAATCAACAAGCAGTCTAAATGCAAATGCACATGCATGTATTTGTTTTCTGCTTTCTTAATGTGTGAATGAAAAAAAGAATGCTAAATACAAATCTGAATTATCTCTTCTTTCAAAGCGACAGTACTAACGATTTTCTTTTCAAAAAACAAAAGGAAGACAAGGCAACACTTTGCGATTTTGAATTGAAAACTACTTTTGACACTTGAAATACTATTAATTCATATCAAATACAAGAGTAACAGTGTAATCGACTATCAAAAAGAGGAGGATTCTTTTCTTTGACTGAAAATGACACTTGCGACACTTTCAAATCAAAAGACGACAGTTCAATTAAGCTACTATTTTGTAAAGGAGAACTGTAAATGGCGAAAAATACATAAAAACATTCACAATTCTTTGTACAATAGAGGCTAAATAATGCAAAGGAAGGGGGTTTCAACAGTGGTCTACTGATCACAGACAACAAAACTCCTGAATAAAGCTGAAGACAGTGAAGAAAAAACCAAAATCTGGAGGCAGAAACAGTCTTACCTAATCATCGCACCTGTAACACAGGGAAACAGGGATGCATCCCACCTACTGCACATGGGAGGTGCGATGCATCCAGTCTACCAAAAGGAGACAATGTGATGGTCTAGGGATGAGACTTTAACTTGGTTTTTGGTCACAGTTTGCAGCTTAGTCCAGGGATTTAGGCCGAGCTAATGATAGTCGGTAAATACAAAGTAGAGGGGTTGATCTAATGAGGTTACTTGAGCTACCTCTAGGGCACTTAGGATGTTTGCAAGTCAGTTGTTTAGTTCATAAACAAACCCGGAGATTGACTGAAGTAGCATTGATCTACTTTTCACTTGCATAGCAAATGCAGTTCGAAGGCTAGCTGGCTTAACTTCAAGCTCCATATGTAGTTTATGAAGCAAACAAATAGAGACAAGAAATCAAACTATTCGCTCCTCAGTGGAGTCGCCATTCTTTTATCGGGAAAAATTATGTCTATTCAGAGATGCTAGTCCCACTAAGATGGGTAGATAACTTAGAAACAAACAAACTAAATTCACTTGTGTTTTCCTTTACGAGAGATAGATGAGAAAGACTCAGAGAGTACCAACCTCAGTCTTTCGCTTGGCTCCTTGCTTGTTTCCTTCCCCTTTGAAAGAATCTCGCCACTCCTTCCTTACTTATCCCGCTTCAAAGAGCACTTGTAGAGTCAAAGCAACGTAATACCATCAAAGCATAGAGATCTATCACTGTAAACAATATATGATCATATATATATATTGACCATACAAATGCATATATCAACACAATATTCGGAGATACACAAGAATATGGAGGAAAACTCAAATAGCTTTATTGATAGAAGTAGTAGAAGAGAGAATTACAACCACTTGGTCTGACCCAGTGCCATCCTCCCGGCATGAAAGCCCTCATCACCTCATACAAAGCAAGATCACCCAACAATGTCTTCAAAGAGAAACCAACATCACTTCCTTGCAAATTACAAAATTCCAGCCTTTGGATCTCTGGGATGAGGGATCCATATATAGATGTTTGCAGGGGGGTCAGTCAGCTTCTAGGATTTTGATTAGTGTCATCTCTCTAATAGTTCTTGGTTCCACTTGGAGATTTCATGATCTCTTACTCATCCTTGGGCGAATTGAGAGAGGCAAGTGTCAAATGAGTAGCTTCTAGAATATTCTCAGGGTCTCCACCTAGCAAACTACTTGTGCCATTTGTCTGCTCTCACTCGTCGCACCCTACAGAAGGGCTTTCCAGTATGCATTGCACTTTTTGCATGTGGCAAGTGAGATGCATCGCACCCTTAGCACTGGGCAGTCTGTATGGTACTGCTTTGACCAGTTTTGAGTAATTTTTCATGGAGAACTTGTGGGAGATGATGTAATCAGCTGACCTTTCTCATTTAGGGTATGAAACAATGCTTTTAGGGACTTATAAGCCCTTGGTTTATGGACATATATGATTAGGGTTGCAGTGCCCAAATATGTATATAACACAAATCACGCTAAATATGAAGAAATTCTTATTTTTTGTTCTATTTGGGATCTTGCTAGGTCACATGGTATGAAAGAAATTATTGATGATGGACCATGAAAATATTGCAGTGATAGTAAATTTGGAGGCCCCAAGGAGTGTTAAGTAGCTGTGCGTGACGTTGGGACATACTGGATATTACAGGAAGTTGATAAAGGCTTATGCTCAGATCACCGCACCCATGGAGAAATTGTTGAAGAAGGATGCTATATTCTGTTGGGATGAACAATGTCAATGCAGTTTGGATGTATTAAAAGAGAAGATGGTCACTGCATTGATCTTAGTATTCCCTGATTGGAAGAAGGAATTCTATGTACATGTCAATGCTTCTCGAATTGCGTTGGGTGCAGTGCTAACACAAGCCAGTGAAGGAGAGATGGACCATCCTATATCCTTCGCGAGTAGGAAATTATTGAAGGCTGAGAAGAATTACTCAATGATGTAGCGCAAAGGGTTGGATATAGTATACGCGCTGCAAAAGTTCAGGCACTATCTATTGGGCAGAAATTTCAAAATGTACACAAATCACTCTGCCCTAAAATACCTAGTCAATAAGCTTGTGTTGGGGAGGAAGATCTGCCAATGGTTGCTATTATTCCAGAGTATGACTTTGAGGTCATTATGAAGCCAGGGAGGTTCAGTGTAGGACCTAACCATCTATCACGGATCGAAACAAGTGAGGAGCCTAATAATTTTGAGGAAGGGTTTCCATATGTGCAACTCTTTGCTGTGCGCGTAGCAATTGTGGGACATCTGTATAAGATGGGTGTAGAAAAGATATTGCGACGATATGTACCAAATTTTGATAGGAACAACATTCTCACTGAAGCTCATGGAGGGGTTGCAGGAGGACACTATGCAGGAAAAGCCACTGTGCAGAAGATTTTGCACGTAGGTCTGTGGTGGCCAATGATGCATAAGGATTCCAAAGCGTATTATAGGGCATGTGATGCATGTCAACGAACTGCCAGACCATTGTGGAGGGACGAGTTTCAACTAAATCCTCAAGTATCTTTATAGCCATTTGAAAAATGGGTGATTGATTTCATTGGGCTGATTCAGCCCCCAAGAACAACAACTGGTGCACACTACATCATCACCGTGAAGGAGTATTTGACTAGAAGGACAGAGGTGCAGCTGGTTAAGGATTGTACAGGGGCTACAATGGGAAAGTTTTTGTTTGAATATGACTTTACTATGTTTGGCTTCCCGAAAGTGTTAATGAGTGATAGAGGTACACACTTTCTAAACAAAATGATCAGCGACAGAAGAATTCCAGGTCTACCACTAGGAGAGTACATCATATCACCCGTAGGCTAATGGAATAGTTGTGGCCTTTAATAATATTTTGGAGAACACGATGACGAAGATCTGTAATGCACAATGAAATGAATGGGATATTCACGTACCTGCAGTACTCTTGGCGTATAGGACTACTTGTAATAATATGACAGGACAAATGTCATGCAGGTTGGTCTATGACGTAGAAGTCATGATGCCAATGGAGTATATTATTCCTAGCCTATGCATAGTAGCTCTAATGGGTATGGCAGACCGCGAAGCCTTGGAGGAATGGATTGCGCAACTGAAGGAGCTTGAGGAGGATCGATTCTTGGCTGGATTCCATCAGCAAGTAGAAAAGGAACGTGAAAAAGTATGGCATGA
Organism: Pinus tabuliformis; assembly: GCA_031772625.1. Classification (NCBI taxonomy): domain Eukaryota; kingdom Viridiplantae; phylum Streptophyta; class Pinopsida; order Pinales; family Pinaceae; genus Pinus; species Pinus tabuliformis. The sequence goes on from CM062816.1 coordinate 1,072,812,217, forward strand.
TCGACACATCAAGCTTCTCATGTTCAAGGTAAACAACCTGGTCTTGTTATATAATAGTAAGTTTACTAAATTTTTGGTTAAATTTCATATGCATTGGCTAGGGCCATATATTATCAAAGAAATTATAGATGGAGGCACAGTTCAACTCGTGAAGCTGAATGGAGAACCTTTTCGAGGAAGAGTGAATGGGAGTCGATTGAAGTTGTATATAAGGATCGTGCATAATGACTATATGGTGGCAAGATAATCTTAGTGCTGCAGGTAGTTGCAAGGGAGCGCAGGACTATAAAATACACTACCAGGGTTGAAGGACTATGCAACAGGTGGGTTGCATGGAGGATGATGAAGATACAATCTATTACGTTGTGCATAGGGGGTTGCGATATGAAGGGAGGTACCATGTAGCATGGTAGAAAAGTGACCATTGGAGTCATTGTTCATGATTTGACAGCCAAAACATGGTTAAGAGGAGCAAGTTGGTGGCATTTAAGGCAAAAATATTTAACGATATGCTGCCAAAACAACATTAATGGTCAAAATTTGGTGGGAACAGTCAGATTTGAATTCAAAAACCCCTATAAATTACGTATGTTGGTCCAACAGAGAACACTTTGCACCCTTAGAGTTTTTGTTGAGTTGTGTTGTCTGTTGCCTATGAACTGCTCATATTGGGAGGATTTAGTCACGAGCCCTACATTTTCCAAGTTGTCTGAGTTGAATAAAAAATTCATCCTTGAAAAGATGCTAGGACCAAGCCCTGCAGAGACTATGAGTATTCGTGGTGATGTTGCTTCTGAAGGAGCTGCTCCAGAGGTGGTAAGTATGGAAGCTCCGATGCCTGTGCCTATGGCGTCAAGGTCACCTAGGGCGAAGCCTACCCCTGCTAAAGAAACACAGAAACTGAATAAGGTTAAACAGAAGAAGCCGGTGTCAGTGCATGAATCGCTCAGGAAACACTCTACAGCGCAAAAGCAAAAGAAAGACAAGCAACCCGAGAAGGTCATTGATATGGAGACAAAAGAAGGACACGGAATAAAAGACATAGGTGGTGAGGGCGTGGAGCCCATCACAAAACCACCTTGCTATATCCCTCCATTCAAGGGGAAGGCGAAGGTCACGAAGGACCCAAAATCAAACAAATTTTCTATTTCTATGCCCTTGCTGCCTGAGCATGTTCCCTTTGAAGGTCCACGGCTTGCGCGGATCCCACTACTGAAGATGGAAGATTGGGACCTCGCAGATCATGCTAGGTTTCCTCACTTAGAAATGGCTAACTATATGAAGTGCGTCTACTACGCGGACTTAGGTGTCAGCATGCTATAGAAGGTTGAATTGAGCTGCAGTGTGGAGAATTCGGGAAATTTGAATCTGTTGTGGGTGTCCCATTATCACCTCACCCCTATCAACACAATTTGTGTGCGCCAACTGCTCACTCTGGTGCACGATGGGTGGTTATGGCTAGGAGGGCCTATCCCCATCATTGACATGCTCATCCACAGGACCACGCTCCTGCCCTACGAGGGATTGAATCTAGCCAAGGAGTTTGGCAAAAAGACAAGAGAAAAGGATTTGACAGAGAGAATGAATAAGGAATTTGACCTCATGAAGAAGGCAAGGGGATACTCAGTCACCTCCATAAATGACCCTGTAGTTCAAATTTCCATGCATTTATTAGCAGGGAAAGTAATGAGAAAGTGTCACAAAGACGAAGTTCCAGCACTCCTGGTCTCCCTAGCTGCACAGTGCGCGAAGGGCATGTAGCTCAACTGGTCTAGGTACATGTGCCAAGAATTCCGCGCGGATTACCGTGAGGCCCAGGATGAGACCAAGCCATTCCATTATGCTTGGTTACTACTCTCCATTGTTCTGGTTGCATGGGAATTGCCAGAGGATAGCCAATTTCCTCCGCTGGAAGAAGGATTTCGGAGGCAGCGCAGTTTGCCTCCCTGTGGGCTACAAAGGACCCCGCGGGGGTCACAGAAACAAAACTTTCTTGGGTCCTGATGGAATAAAGCCTTCACATGGCTATTAACTAGTGCCCAAGGTTGTCCCTGACCTTGTACATGTAGTTGTCACCCTATTTTATGTTTGAGGCTGACTTCCACCGAGTACACATTCAACACAGAAGGATCCCTAACAAAAATGGTATGACTTGCCATATTTGGTAATAGAAATAGACGTATAGGAGGTGGTCGTGCAATGGCCAACAGAGTGGCACACCCCCTCAGAGTTAGATGTTAGAACTAGTAAAGGCACATGAAGTTTGGTAGCACAGAAAAGAAAGGAAGAAGATAAGTAGGTTGCACAAAACCTAGACGTGCAGAGGAAGAAGGAAGCCGCAGATAAGGATCATATGGAGAAAGAGTGCACTGCTAAGGAACAAGCTGAACAAGAGTAGCGCGAGTTGGAAAGAAGTGGAAAATCCCCTTCGCCACCGATCAAGGAGGAAGAACAGTCCGAACAAGGCAGTGGAGGAGATGAGGGGAAGAGCACCTTGTTTCCTCTAAAGAAGCATGAAAAAGAGCAGCAGGAAGGTCCCCAGAAAAATAAAAAATTGAACAAGTCATAGGGTAATCCCATGGTATTGACGGAGGGCGATCTCGATGAGATCAGAGACAAAATGTAGGACACTACCACTGAAGTGTTGTAGCAGTTTGAGCAGTAGTATATGCAGATGTTGTGGAGCATCCAAAAGGATCTGCGCGAGTTGTAGATCTAGGTCAATAGGATACAGGTGGGCGTGGGTCAAGCGAGCGCAACACAAGTGAGCTTGGTCCCAAGGATGAGTCAAGCAGTGGAATTGGTAAGGACCCTAGATCTTTGCACTGTTGCATTACCCGAAGGGTCCCTATGTACAGAGTCAGCTAATGATTACATCACCTTAAGCACCCTTAAGAACATCGAGCTAAACATCACAATGCTCCCCAATGAGATTCCTCACACACTACCTGCAGGGCTGACAGAGAAATTAAGATCTCAGGAGAAATGCGCTCTCAATCTGATCAATGAATACATGGTGAATAACGAGAAAATGTTCGTTGAGAAAACACAAGCCTTTGCAACAAAAGGAGATGCTTTAGGCATAGAGTTCATGATTGGAGTGAGAGCTCACAGAGGCATGCAGAACTATGTCTGAGCTCCATATTCTTGAGGATGCATAGCCAAAAGTGAAGATTAGAAAATTAGCTTCTGGTGTGCACAAGGAAAAAGCTGAGGTTAGTCGAGTTCAGTTTGAACTAAACATGAAGATAACTGAGTTGCAATTGAAGATGCAGTCATTGACTCCATTGGAGGTTCGGAAGTAGCGCGAGTTGCAATCAAGGAAGGCCTGGCTACTCTATACGCCACAGTTGCAGACTTCATAATAATATTTTAACAGGCCATGGCATTGGTCACTAATCTACAGGAGGATCCAAACCTTTAGATACTGAATAATAATATTACGGAGATGCAGAAGCAGTATGATGTAGTGAGGGTAACGACATGCTCCATTGCACCAGCGCAACACCTAGCCAAGTTGCAGGAAGGGAAGCAGGTCCTCACGCAGGTTGAAGCAGCACATAAGTAGGCCTTGCTTAAGGCCAGGCAAGAGCCTTGGTTGGAAGAAGCTTATTAGATCTTGACAAACATTCAAGATAAGCTCAAGGGCTTGCAACAGACAATGAGGATGGTCACAGAAGGACCTGCTACAGAGCAGCTAGTGGAAGAAGTCAAGCTGGACGCTACGCAAATCCCTGGAAGGTTGTAGTAGTTCAGGTGGAGTTGGGGGATCTTCACAGCAAGATCACAGCGCCAGCCGAGTGACTCGAGTGTGAGTCATGATCTTTGTGTTGGGGGCCTATTGGGATGGGGTTCCCTGGGTCTGTTTTGGGGTTAAAAACCCATGTTTTGATGTAATTGTTGTAAATTATGTAAAGTCTCTGCAATTTGTGGATGTGGATCGCATAGGTGGTTAGGAGTCAAAGGGTTTTTAGCCCCTTTTTTATGTAAAAGTTTAGTCGGTTTTGAGATCCACCCATGGTCCGCGGACCATGGGATTGTATGTAAAAATATATAAGTAGTGTGTCTTAGAGATATCTAAGGTAATGATGGATGTAATGGGTGAATAGAAGAGAAGTCTTACTGCAGAGAAGTGGGTCAGATAGGACGGAAAGGCTATGCAATTGAGTGCGTAGAGGCCTAGGTAGAGTTCACAGCTGAGTGCGTTGATCCCTGCAGCTGAGTGCGCAGGGAATTTTTAAGTCAGTATTCTAAACTGGAAATCAATAAAGAAGTTGTTTTTGGAGAAATATTTTGTATTTTTGTTTACTTTTGTTTATAACTTATCTTATTGATCAAATAATAAGTTTATGAAATATTGATCTAAAGATGCACGATTATATTGAATAATTGTTAGATGATGTATGCAAGCATGTTTATGTAATTCCGCGAAAACTTTGATGAATTATATATGTCTAGTAATAAACTGAGCTTATCTACACGAGTAGTTCTCTGATGCACATAAGTGGATAAAAAAATGGTTATGGGTCCACAAAGACCAATCGTGGACCTCCGCGAAGGTCTAAAGGTCATTTAGTATAGTTGCAGTACCGAGCCCTAGGGGCTTATAGATCTGCACGAAGGCAGATCTAGGGCACTAAAAGACATCACACTGATATCTGGATGTGGAAACTTGGTTCCAACATCCCCCCATACTACTTCGGGTGAGACTGCAGCCTATGCTATGCAGGTTGTTGCCAAAAGGGCTAGTAGTGTAGGGTTTTGTTGGTTGGCACAACTAACTCTAAACCTGGGTCAGGATCACCTAAGCCAACACATCCTATATCCTTAGCTCATATTATGAAAGTTTTCCATGAAGTACATCCATGTTCATTTTATCCATATCTAACAGTTATTCAAGGTTGGTACTTTGAGATTGAATCTTGATGGAAGTGATCTCAATAGTTTTTGAAAAATAAAACCATCCTTGACTTCTTCACTGAAATCTACAATAAAGTTGGAAATATTTTCTACTCAAAGAAAATATAAATCAATATCCTCATTTTCTTCCATATTCAAACTTTCGAATTGGGCATTGAAAGGTTGTAGCTCATCTTCTTTCACCTTTTTTTCCCCTTCATAATAGGTTTTAATCTTGTTCCATATATCATGAGTTGAATTACACTACATTACATTGACAAATTCTAAATCTGAAAAACCACTCAAAATAGCATGCTTAGCTGCTACATTATATGCATAGAGGGCCTTATGTTCTTTATCTATAAGAGGAGTATTATGTAGAAATTTGATATAAATTGCAACTTCTCAATATTTTGAACTGGAAACAAGAGACACAATTCTGCTCTACTAATATGTAAAATAGAAATCACAGTTTATAACAACATGCATAGACACGCAACAAGAAAAACCACAAGTGCACAATGATTTTTAGGGGATACCAACTGAGAAAAACCCTTCAAGCCTCTTTGCATTAATTAGTTGAATGGAGAAACTATTACAATGAATTGCTTTGAATCTAAAGCACACACTACACTATAATCTTCTTTTCCTGCTTCATAACCTGCTCTGGCCAACACTTCGCCAATTCAAGCCTCCTCTAGCCTCCTATTTCCTTTTGCAAATCTGAGCTAATTTCATCTCCTAAAAAATAGGGAGATATATATTTCCTTGTGAAATTCCAAAGGATTGATCAACTGCCTACATGCATATTATTTTACAATCCACTAGTATACAAATAGTTTTACATTAGCCTTAATTCCTCCACTCTAAATAAAGAATTCGAATTCCATGCATGCATAAGATATTTTGGGTTGAGTGATTAGTTAACTGATAAAAATATGAGTTATACTGTTGTCTCACTAAACAACTGAGCTTCAACTAACACCATCAATAGTTAGAGTTAAGTTAACTGAACTAGATTGCTAAAATTTAGCAATCAACACATGCATGACCAAAATCCAAGCCTATAACTCGAATTTACTGAGTTAAATGAGTGGCAAGAGCCATGTCACACTAGTTAACTACCTCCAAGTTTTCCTTATGATGTGGAAATTCGATTTACTCAATTTAACTAAGGCTAAAGTCAAATTGAGCCTTTCTTGCTATACTTTCTAACACTCCCTCTTAGGAAGAAAGGGTTTTTTCACCACCAATATCCAGCACCTATGGAATGTACTGTAGCACTACCTATCATTGTTGTTTCTGCTACTGCAAAAACTGCAACTAAGAAGCATCATAAAACATTGAATCAACTTTGTCTCTACCACTTTCTATTGGGAACACTGCACTGATGTTGAATCTTCATTGTGCCTCATGCATTGCTTTCAACACTTCTTTGTGCTCCTTAGCAACTGATTACACCAACTAACACTGATCCTTCTATTATTGAACATTGTGGTCCCTTGTTGCAAGGTAATGATCCATGAGGAAAGTCTACTACAATTTTTATTGGTATCCTATGGACCCTACCCAATTCTTAGAAACTTTGGGGTTAAGAATGGACATTGCCCCACCTCACTCCTGGAGGTATAACTGAAATTTGTTCCTCTTCCCACTTGGCTCGAACTCTCCTTCTATTGGAGGTCTCTGACTAGTCCTCATCATCATCATCCTGTTGGTCAGCCCAATTGTCAACTGGTTAAGGCTCCATCTTAAGAGGTTTATCCTGCTCCCTCTCAACCACCACATCTCTAATATTTACCTTGTTCCTCAAGGTTGCACAAGCATCTTCCTCTAATATGTAGAGGCTCTTAATCCTAACACCAATCTTCTTGATCTGACCTGAAGCAAAATTCTTGAGGTAGACCTTCCCATTGCAAAATACTACATCATTCCCTTTGTCTTCAATCCTCAATTTGTTCATCAAACCAAGTTTTATGGATTCACTGCTATTTTTTAATAGCTCAGTGAAGGTCTTGCACATAGAAAATTGAGTCTCCTTTCCATGTAAATTCGAGACTATGTGGGTTCTCATGCCCTCCAGGATGATCATCTTGGCTCTAGCAACATCCTTCTTCCACTAGGCTAATTTTTATGCATCAGGCTGCTTACGTTTCACAATGTCAGTTTTAACATATTCTAACACACCATTATCATCAAGCACTGTTTCCACTAATTCCTTCTAGGCTATGAAATTCAAGCTACCCTCTAGGGCATACTCCAATATTAGTTTTTTGAAAAATATTCTCCCGAATCTAAAGAAAAATTGTTGCACTGAAGCTGCAAATTTGAAATTCCTGAGGGACAAATTTGAAATACTATTTCTAATGTGATTTTAGGGCTCTAATACCATGTATAAATTTGAGAGAAATTTCAACTAATCAAGGTTTCAAACTGAAAACAAGAGACATAATTCTATTCTATTAATCTATGGAATAGAAATAACAATTTAGAACGACATTCATAGACTCGCGACAAGAAAAACCATAAGTATATAATTATTTCTAGGGGAACCCAACTAGGAAAAACCCCTCAAGCCTCTTTACATTAATTACTTGAATAGAGAAACTACTAAAATGACTTGATTTGAATTTGAAGCACACCATGCACTGTAATCATGTTCTCCTTCTTCCTAACCCACTCTATCCAACACTTAGCTAATTATGTTGGCATTATGAAAAATGTGTTGTCCTTGATGGAAACCTATGAAACATGTCAACATGATGGTAGCAAGATGATTATTCATGCCAGTATAGATGTGACAAAAATATTGGACAAAGGATTATCATTTCGAAGATAGAGGAATGATAAATATGAAGTTTGAAGAAGTATATGTACGTTCTATTAAGAAAAGTTGCATACATACGCAGGTGTGGTGAAGAAAATTCACGTATATGCAGGTTCTATGAAGAAAAGTTTCATACATATGCAAGTTTGGTGAATAAGAGTCGCATACAGTTTCCGTACCATGGAATTCTAAATACCACGGGTCTTTACCATGGTATTCACCCATAGAATTGAGCATGGCAACGGATATTTGACCCATCTAAGAATACTTAGATTTGAATAAAGTGTGCATGTAACGAGATATTAATGATTTGTTTCATCTAAAACTAAGTATGCACCTGGGAATTTGATGATGGATTAGATCCAGTAGATCTAAAATGACTATACTGATAATGGATTGATTTTATCTATAATATTTATGTTTGGTGCATGTTTTATTATGGATGTTGAGATATGGGTGTGTTCTGAAGCTCTAATATGTAGTGAAGCTATAAATCAATAGTTGTAAATATGTACGCACATTTGATAACCTGAAAGGCGCGTGCATACATGGGTTTGATAACCTAACAGACACATACATACGTGACTTTAATGCTTATAATTCGCATGTCGATTCTGCACTTTGGATAGATTTGTACAAGTGTTTGATTCATGAAGAGCGCATATAGACACAAAAGTGTTTTTTGGAAAGTGTGTATATAGGTTAGGGTTTTGCTGATAAGATATTTGAACAATCTAATTAGTCTTTTTTTGTTTTTGTTATATGTCAATGAAGTCTTACATGATGATTTGGGTTTAACAATGATGATTGAAGTTGAATTGTTTGATTGAAGAGTGATGATGTTGCTAGTTGTATGTGATTGAACATTTGTGATGGTTCTATGATTATTTCAGAGTAATTCAGTGTTTAGGGTGTGACTCAATGTTTGTTTCAAAATGATAGTGATTCAGTTTTAGAATTCAATGTTTTGAAATTTGTACGCAGGTATGCTTCAATGGGGTCACGTATACACGTGGATTTGCTAAAGTAAAGTAGCATATATATTCTGAAATTTTATTGATTAGGGTTTTCAGTTGGTTAAGTGAGTTTATGCAGTGTTTGGATTCAATATTGGTATTTTGGTTACAGTGATCTAATTGCTTTGGTTGTTTGAGAATAAGTTGATTTATTTGGGTCTCAGTTGGTTCAATGATTGGTTGATTCAGTTGGTTCAATGATTTAGTGATTTGTTGTGGTGATCATTTTCAGTTTTGATATTTGGTATTGGGCTTAAATGATGGCAGTGGGTCCAATCTAAAAATTTGATGAAAAGTTCCATAGAAGTTATGATGTTTTGTATCAGGTGGATCCAACACAAAAAATTATGAAACACGGTTCATGATGGTGCTCAGGGTTGGAGCCTTCAATAAGGGAGTCGAAGCTTCCTTCTAGTCGTAGCTAGTAAATCAGATTAGGGGGTAGGAGCTCCCTTCCGATGGGAACCAGTAAACGACATCAGGGGGTTGGAGCTCCCTTTCATTGGGTGTTGGAGAATGAGAGAAGGTTGTATCCTTCTTTGGGTGGGTGCCTGCATGTTGGTATGCGTTTGTACCAGTACAAGATTGTAAGATGCGTTTCTTTATAATAAAAGATAAAGATAGAGGCAACAACAATGGTGGTTTTTTCCATATTGGGTTTCCACCTAAAGATACTAGTGTTCATGTCTGTTGATCTATCTCTTATGTGTGATGGTTTATTATATTCTTATTTCACATGGTTATTGTTTAATTAATGTCTAAATATGTACTAATGCACAGGTTCAAATTAAACAGATGATGAATTAGTTGAAAACTTAGTTAACTAGATATGTGATACTTATCCTCATCACAGTCGCATATATACATTGGTTCATTGAATTAAATTCATGTACAAAAATATGAATAAGAATTTGAAAGGTTTCATACCACCCCCCCCCCTCCCCTCAATATTTTTCCCAACAATTGGAATCAAAGACAAGTTCTTTAGAAGGAGCTTGATCGCTTGAAGGAGATCCATCAAGATGATGGGAAAGAAGAAGATAGCTTGAAGGAGGGATTCAAAAAATTGTGATAGTGATATCAGATGCAATAACAATTATAGATGTCTACAAATATTCAACACCCCACTTTCTATTGATCAAGAATGAAGAAGACAGTAACAAAGAATTGTCATGTATGGGTTTTTGTTCTATGGTCCATTTCCTTTTCTATGCCATAATGATAGTAATGAAAATAGTGAAACAATTGAACTTGCACACATGGGTAAAAGTGAAAGTAACCACTCTAAAGAGAAAATAGATTAAAAATTGTTGGCCCTAGAAGTAGAAGATCAAGGCAAGTCAGGAACAATGAACAATGAAGGAATACCTATGCTACGTAATGATAATTATCACCAATGGAAAGAAAAGTTGAAGTATAATCTAATGAACCATGATGTTTGTTGTTTATTATGCAATGGCTACACCAAAATTCCTCCATTAGATGAGGAACTGAAAAATATCATTAAGGCATTAAGTGATATCATTATTAGCATACATGATTCAACATTAAACGCAGTTATGCATTATGCAGCTACAAAGCAACTGTGGGATAATATACAAGAATTCCATGAAGAAAATCCAAAGGAAGGTTGCTCATCAAGGGATCTATCAGGTAATCCTATCCCTAACAATGTGTCAAAAAATGAGCATGATAACAAAACAACCTTTGTTATGTCAGATGGAGTTGTTGATTCAAAAGAAGACAGGTTAGAAGAATTTTTATCTTAGAACAAAATTTGATCATGCTTTGAAAAATATTCTTAATCTTAAAGATAAGTTGCAGGCATATGATAACAAGGATCATATTAAATCGGTAAATGTTGTTATGGAATCTAAAGAATATTGTGAAGGTGTTGAAGCTAAGATCATCTCTCTAATAGAAAATCCTGAAAAATAAGATAAGTGGAATGAAGAACTACTTCAAGCATTTGAAGAACAATAAAATGGGTTGAAAGAAGAGATTCTCAAATTAAAGGAGAAAGTGGAAGAAGGAAGAAGGGTTGAAGAAGATATGAAGAAGCAATATGTATAAAAAGAAAAGAAATATTAAAGAACAGAGGTTGAGGTAAAGATTCTAAAAGGTAAATTAGAAGAAAAGGATAAACATTTGAGATTTCAAGATAGTACTAAGATTTTGGATAATATTCTTAGTAGTCAAAGGTCTCCCGCCATCAAATTTGGTCTTGGTTTTCATTAAACTGTTGAAGGAGAATATAGTTCACAAATTGATGCAAGAAATTTAAAGGGTAACAATGCAAAACCTGAGATGCTCAGCAAAGAGATAATAAGTCAACCTCATCAACAACCAAGGAAAGTTAATCTTCAAATAAAATCATTTACTCCTAACTATAGAAATGTTAATCGATTCTCTCCTTTGAGTAATAATGTTGAATGTTTTATATGTCATAATTATGGACACATTGCATCTAATTTCAAAAGTAGATTTTTTCAATCACAAGAAAATAACTGCTTCACAGAAGGATCATCGGCTTCTAGGTACTCATCCTTCTTTAAGGGATATTGTTTTGATTGCAATATATTTGGTCACAAAGCCATTGATTGCAATAGAAGGACTATGAAACATAAATATTATGATTCCTTTGCTCATATAAGATGTTGTGCTTGTAACAAGTTTGGGCATGTAGCAAAATAATGCAGGAACAAATCTATGGATTGCCTTAGACAACATGGCAAGCAACCATATAAGAATATTGATGTCAAAAGACTTGAAAAAGATGGATCCACCAAAATTTCTCATAATAAGTAGAAAGAAGAAGAATAGATAAGGTGTGGTCTTTCTCTCTGCTCATTTGAAGAAGAAGATGAATGGTACATAGATAGAAGATGCTCTCATCACATGAATAGACATAAGAGTAAAATGGATTCTCTAAAGCAAAACCAATATGGTAATGTTATTCTTGGAAATAATGCTCCAACAAAAGTTCTAGGAAAGGGTAGACCCATAATTACTAAACATATAGGGGAAGTTGATACTTTATTAGTTCAAGGGATAAAGAATAATATTCTAAGTGTAGGTCAAATGGCAGATAAAGGAAATGTAATAGTGTTTACATTAACCAAATGCAAATTTATAGATGAAGACCCTGGAAAGTTCAAAGCAAAAGGATATAGAAACCCAAACAAATTATATGTGCTTAAAGAACTGAATTCTCGTAGATATGAGGAGGGTTCTAACTCAGATTAAAAGAAGATGGTGCCCATTGCAGTCCATTATTATTAAAATAATACTTCTAACGGTTACTACAAAAGTGATGTGAGGTACATCACCTCATGAGAACAGAAGATGATTATTATGTCCTTAGGATCAGTGATGTGTAATCTCAGGGGGGGTAGTACATATGTTGTCTTGATGATGACTCCCATGGTTTTTTTATATTCATATTTCTTACATTACTGATAGTGCATCTAATGTAGTAACATTGAATAGGTATAGATAGTACAAGCTCAAGGGGAGCTATGGTTATAAAATTTCAGAATTTTACTTTTTGTACGTAGATATTATGATGGACAGTCATGTATATACGTGATTTTTGATACAGATAGTCGTGTATGTTTTCCTATGGTGAAGAAATAGTATGATAGACTCAGGGAAATGCTATGATATGCTTCAGATAATGATTATTTTGCTTTCTTATTCTGATGTTAATCGTTACAGTTTGGGGATGCTACTTAGAAGTGGTATTGGCTAATGATGGTTTATGAATTGCTGCAATATGACGTTGATGCCATAGATTTACTGATAGATGAAGTTTCTTTGATGGCCTTAATAATGGATGAGTTTATGTGATCAAACCTGACAGTGAACAGTTGGCACAAGTTTAGTGGGAGTACTTTCTACACTTCTAACAATGCATTGTTGGAATTATGATTTCTTGAGAATTTATTGTTACATAATGATGCTTATATTAATGATGTTCATGTTACTGAAATGTTTGAATGATGCATCATGCTATGTTGCAATCATGAGTTTACTATGATGAAACCATGGATGATACTTATATATTGCTTGAGCCACATAGTTTTTATGATGCTACTGATTATATTTGTGATGATATAAGATTATTTTGAGGATGCATATGATACATTTCTTACATGTTGATCTTCATAAGTTCAAGGAGATAAACAAATATTGATTATACAACCCCATCATTTGATGATGATGAGTGTCACTCATTACTTTTATGTTGTTATCATTATGGCTTCAAAGATGCATAATTTTCATATGGTGCAGTTATGGATGATGATGCCTATATTGCTTGGCTCTAACATGTACACGATATGTTTCACATGGTATACCATTTGAGGATTGTTTCTCTTCATGGTATCAAAGAGATGGTTTACTAAAAATGTTTGATAAATGATGAGGAGCTCATGGTTTACTATTGATGACTTTTCTCATTGATGAGAAGCTACATACATACTACTATCTCTATGTCATGGGACATCATTGATGGGTGAGTTACATATAAGGATCTTATGGATGATTACTTAAGTTTCATATTAGTGAAGTGGTGTTGATGTGATAATTCTTTTTGCATGAAGAAAATGGGCCAAGAGAATTATGTTACTACAGGTTTCATGAAAACATCTGCTAAATGATACTTGGAGACATGGCATACTTAGTCACATATTGATGATGTTAGGGAATGATGCTACTTTTCGATATATTACTTTATGATGATATTCTTGGTTCTCACATATGTTGACTGATTCATGAAAATATATGTTTCTATGCTTTGATGAACTTGGATTGAGGCTCTTCGTAATAAGGGAAAGATAAAGTTGACCTTAATGAGGTCAAGAGGATGAGTTGATAGAATATATGTATATAAAATTGTATGTTGCATACTTGGTTACATGTTCATGATATAAAAGCTACATTGTCTTATCTTGAAAATTGATGATGAAAATGTGCATGTTTCAGTTCATGTTACTTCTGAAAAATGCTTATGGTGCAGATCCTATATGGTTTATGATAGTTGTTGATGACTATCATGGTCTTATTGGGTATCTTGTTTTGGTTATAAATGTCACATTTGTCTCTTGATGGAAAGGTCATGTAAATAACTATGTTATAAATCATTTTAAAATTCAGTCATGTATGAAATATTGTGGTCAAGTCATGTAATTCTGTCATTTTCGGAATGTGATGTAGTTTGTAACCCCACTGTGTAGGGTGATAAATGTAAGAATGAATCATTGATTGAATCATGGAGTCATGTACTTCTTTATATATCTTCATAAAATGAGAATGTGCTCAGGGGGAGCATGGTTAGTATTCAGTGTTCATACTCATCATATCCGATCTATAGCATTCATGTCAACAAATTGAGGGAAGCCTTTAGTCAACATTGGTCAGCCCTTTGCACTTGATGTCAAAGGCAGAGAGAAGATTTATATTTGGAGAATGATTGGTATATTTACAAATGTGTTTACAGGTATATAAAGGTGGTGGTGACCAAAGACCAAAGTGGTTTCCATCAAGTCCAAAGGGGGAGATTGTTGGCATCATAACAAATTTGTTTTCCTTGATGGAAAACTTCTCAACATATCAACATGATGGTAGCAAGATGAATATTCAACGTAGTATAGATGTGAAAAAAATATTGGACAAAGGAATATCATTTTAGAGACAGAGGAATGATAAAGATGAAGTTTGAAGAAGTATACATAGTTTCTATGAAGGAAAGTTGCTTACATATGTAGGTGTGGTGAAGCAAAGTCGCGTATATGCAAGTTCTATGAAGCAAAGTCATGTACATACACAGGTTTGGTGAAGAAAAGTCATGTACTATTTCCGCACCATGGTATTCTACATATCAGGGGTCTTTACCACAACATTGGCCCATAGGAATGACCATGGTAATTGATATTTGATCCCATCTAAGAATACCATCGACATTACTAAGGATTTGACCTATGGTATTGGATAAGGCCTAAGCTATATAAGGAGATTAAGATCAATTTTTTTAGGAGAGAAAGTGATGAATATTTCATGAATATTTACATCTAAAGCAAGTGTGCATGTAATGGGATATTAATGAATTGTTTGATCTGAAACTAAGTATGCACCCGAGATTTGATGATGGATCAAATCCAATAGATTTGAAATGACTCGATAGATAATGGATTGATTTGATCTATAATATTTATGTTTGACACATGTTTTATTATGTATGTCGAGAGATGGGTTTGTTTTGAAGGTATGATGTGCAACGAAGCTATAAGTCTATAGTTTCATATCTATATGTAGGTTTGATCACCTAAACAACATGTGCATATGCAGGGTTGACAACCTGAAAGACGCGTACATACGCGGATTTAATGTTGGTAAGTCACATGTCGATTCTTCACTTTTGATATATCTATATGTGGGTTTGATTCCTGAAGAACATGTATACATGCATAAGTTTTTTTGGGAAAGTGCATATATAAGCTAGGGTTTTGCTGAATAAGATGTATGATCAGTCTAATCAGTCTTGATATGTTTCTGTTGTATGACAATGATGTCTTACTTGATGATGCGGTTTTAACAGTGATGATTGAAGTTTAATTATTTGATTGAAGAGTGATGATGCTGCTAGTTGTATGTTAATGAATATCTGTGTTGGTTACATGATTATTTCAGATTAATTTAGTGGTTCAAGGTGTAATTCAGTGTTTGTTTCAGAATGACAATGATTATGTTTCAGATTTCAATGTTTTGATATTTGTACGTAGGTATGCTTCAAGCAAGTCACGTATAAATTCAGATTTTCTAAATTAAAGTAGCATATATATTATAAATTTTTATTGATTATGGGTTTCAATTGGTTCAGTGATTTTATGCAGTGTTTGGGTTTAGTATTTTTATTCTAGATACAATGATCTAATGAATTTAGTTGTTTGAGAATAAGTTTATTGATTTAGGTCTCATTTGGTTTAGGGATTAGTTTATTCAGTTAGTTCAAAGATTGAATTTTTTTGCAGTGATCAGTTTCAATTTTGATATTTGGTATTAGGGTTAAATGATGGTAGTGGGTCGAGACAGAAAATTTGATGAAAAGTGGCCGACAAGTTGTGATGTTTTGTATAAGGTGGATCTAGTGTGAAAATATATGAAACTAAGTCCACGATGGTGTTAAGGGTTGGAGCCTTCAGTAAGGGGGTTGAAGCTTCCTTCCAATGGTAGCTGGTAAATCGGATCAAGGGGTAGGAGCTCCCTTCTGGTGGGCACTAGTAAATGAGATCAGGGTGTTGGAGCTCCCTTCCAATGGGTGTTGGAGAATGGGAGAAGGTTTTAGCCTTTTGAAAGTGGGTGTTTGTGTGCTAGTATGAGTCTGCACCATTACAAGATTGTAAGAATTTTTTCTTTATAATAAAAGATAAAGACATAGAAGACAACAACAAGGATTTTTCCCACATTGGGTTTCCACCTAAAAATATCGGTGTTCATGTGTGTTGATGTATCACTTATGTGTGATGGTTTATTCTATTCTTACTACACATGGCTATTGTTTAATTAATGTCTAAATAAGTATTGATACACTACTTCAAGTTAAATAGATGATGAATTAGTTGAAAATTTAGTTAACTAGATATACGTTACTTATCTTGATCACAATCGCATACATATGTTGTTTCATTGAATTAAATTCATGTACATAAATATGAATAAGAAATTGAAAGGTTTTAGTGAGCTTTAAAATATTGATTCACCCCCACCCCACCCGCCCCCACCCCCCAACTTCTTAGTATTTTTCCCAACAATTGGAATCAGAGCCAAGTTCTTCAAAAGAAGCTTGATCACTTCAAGGAGATCCATCAAGATGATGGGAAAGAAGAAGATAGCCCAAAGGATGGATTCATAAACTTGTGATAGTGATATATTATATGCATTAGCAATTACACATGTCAGCAAATTTTCAACACCCCGCTTTTTATTGATCAATAATGAAGAAGACGGTAACAAAGAATTATCAGGTATGGGCTTTTGTTCTAACTGTGGTCCATTTCCTTGTATATGCAATAATAATAGTAATGATGACAATGAAACAGATGAACTTGCACTCATGGGTAAAATTGAAAGTAAGCACTCTAAAGAGAAAATAGATTCAAAAATGTTGGCCCTAGAAGCAGAAGATCAAGGAAAGTCAGAAAAATGAACAATGAAGGCATACCTATGATAAGTAATGATAATTATCACCAATGGAAAGAAAATATGAAGTCTAATATAATGAACCGTGATGTTTGGTGTTTAGTATGCAATGGCTACAACAAAATTCCTCCATCATACGAGGGATTGCAAAATAACAATAAGAAATTAAGTGACATCATTAATAGAATACATGATTCAACATTAAACAGGGTTTTGCATTATGCAATTGTAAAGAAAGTGTGGGTAATCTACAAGAAATCCATGAAGAAATCCCAAGGGAAGGTTTCTCATTATGGGATCTATCAGGTAATCCTATCCCTAACGATGTGTGAAAAAATGAACATGATAACAAAACAACCTTTGTTATGTCAGATGGAGTTGCTGATTCAGAAGAAGATAGACTAGAAGAAATTTTTTATCTTAGAAAAAAACTTGATCATGTTTTGAAAAAAATTGTTAATATTGAAGATAAGTTGCAGGCATATTATAACAATGATCATGTTAAACCAGTAAATGTTGTTGTGTAATCTAAACAATATTGTGAAGTTCTTGAAGCTGAGATCGTCTCTCTAAGAGCGTATCTTGAAAAATTAGATAAGTGGAATGAAGAACTACTTTAAGCATTTGAAGAACAATAAAATGGGTTGAAAGAAGAGATTCTCAAATTAAAGGAGCAAGTGGAAGAAGAAAGAAGGATTGAAGAAGATATGAAGAAGCAATATGTAGAAAAGGAAAAGAAATATCAAAGAATGGAGATTGAGGTAAAGATTCTAAAAGGTATATTAGAGGAAAAGGATAAACATTTGAGATTTCAAGATAGTACTAATATTTTGGATAATATTCTTAGTAGTCAAAGGTCTCCCACCATCAAATCTGGTCTTGGTTTTCATGAAACTGTTGAAGGAGAGTCTGTTTCACAAGCTGATGCAAGGAATTTAAAAGGTAACAATGCAAAACCTGAGACGCTCAACAAAGAGATAAGAAGTCAACCTGATCAACAACCAAGGTGTGAATCTTCAATGAAAATCATTTACTCCTAACTATAGAAATGTTAATCGGTTCTCTCCTCTAAGCAATAATGTTAAATGTTTTATATGTCATAGTTATGGACATGTTGTAGCTAATTGCAAAAGTAGATTGTTTCAATAACAAGAAATTAACCGCTTGACAGAAGGATCATAAGATTCGAGGTACTCATGATTCTTTAAGGGATATTGTTTTTCTTGCAATATATTTTGTCACAAAGCCATTGATTGCAATAGAAGGAATATGAAATATAAATATTATGATTCCTCTTCTCATATAAGATGTTATGCTTGTAACAAGTTTGGGCATGTAGCAAAAGAATGCAAGAACAAATCTATGGATCGCCTCAAACAACATGGCAAGAAACCAGATAAGGATATTGATGTCAGAAGACCTAAAAATGATGGATGCACCAACATTTCTCATAATAAGAAGAAAGAAGAAGAACATATAAGGTGTGGTATTTCTCTCTTCTCATTTGAAGAAGAAGATGAATGGTACATAGATAGCGGATGCTCTCATCACATGACTAAATATAAGAGTAAGATGGAGTCTCTCAAGAAAAACTAATATGGTAATGTTATTCTTGGAAATAATGCTTGAGAAATGTTTTTGGGAAAGGTTAGAGATAAAATTAATAAAAATAGAGGAGCAGTTGATACTTTATTAGTTCAGCAACTAAACCAGAATATTCTAAGTGTGGGTCAAATGGAAGCTAAAGGAAATGTAATTGTGTTTACATCAACCAAATGCAAAGTCATAGATGAAGAATTTGGAAAGGTCATAGCAAAAGGATATAGAAACCCAAAAAATATATGTGCTGAAAGAACTGAATTCACGCAGATATGAGTAGGATTCCAACTTAGAGTAAAAGAAGATGGTGCCCAGAGTAGTCCATTATTCTTAAATGAATACTTCTAACAGTGACTGCAAAAGTGATTTGAGTTACATGGCCTCATGAGAACATAATATGATTATCAGGTCCTCAGGATAAGTTATGTGTAATCTCAAGGGGAGTAATACGTATGTTGTCTTGATGAGGACTCCCATGGTTGTTTTTTATATTCATATTGATTACATTGCTAATAGTGCATCTGATGTAGTAACAATGAAAAGGTACAGACAATATAAGCTCAAGGGGGGTTGTGGTTATGAAATTTTAGCATTTTACTTTCTGTACACAGATATTATGAAGGACAGTGATGTATATACGCAAGTTCTGATACAGAAAGTCGTGTATATTTTCCTATGATGAAGAAAAAATAGGACAAAATCGAGAAAAGGCTATGATATGTTTCTGACAGTTATTATTTGGCTTTCTTGTTATGATATTGATGGTTATAGTCTCGAGATGATACTTATAAGTGGCATTGGCTAATGATGGTTTATGCATTACTGCAATATGACATTGATGACATATATTTACCCATAGATAAATTTTGTTTGATGACCTTACTAATGGATGAGTTGACATGATCAAACCTGACAGTGAACAGTTGACACAGGTTTGAGGGAGTATTTGTTATGCTTCTAATAATACATTGTTGGCATTATGATTGCTTGATAATTTCTTGTTAGATAATGATGCTTATATTAATGATGCTCATGTTGTTGAAGTTTTTGAATGATGCCTCATGCTATGTTGTGGTCATGGGTTTCCTATGATGAAATCATGGATGATACGTATATATTTCTTGAGTCACATAGTTATTATGATGCTACTGATCTTATTTATGATGATAGAATATTCTTTTGATGATGCATATGATAAATTTATTACATGTTGATCTTCATAAGTTCAAGGAGATAAACAAAGCTTCATTATACAACCTCATTATTTGATGATGATGAATGTCACTCATTACTTTTATGTTGTTGTCATTATGCCTTCAAGGATGCATAATTTGCATATGGCGTAGATATGGATGATTATGCCTATAGTGCTTGGCTCTAACATGTACATGATATGATGTGCATGGCATATTGTTTGACAATTGTTGCTCTTGATGGAATCAAGGAGATGGGTTACCAACAATGTTTGATAAATGATGGTGAGCTCATGGTTTTCTATTGATGACTTTTCTCATTTATGAGAAGCTATATAAATACTACTATATCTATGTCATTGGATATCATTAATGGGTGAATTACAAATCAAGATCTTATGGATGATTACTTAAGTTAAATATTGATGAAGTGGTGATGGTGTGATAGTTCTTCTTGCATGAATAAAATGGGCCAAGAGAATGATGTTACTGCAGGTTTCATGGAGACATCTACTAAATGATACTTGGAGACATGGCATAATTAGTCATGTATTTATGATGTTAAGGAATGATGTTACTTTTCCATATCTTACTTTATGATGATATGCTTGGTTCTCACATATGTTGACTGATGCATGAAAAGATATGTTGTTATGATTTGATGAACATGGATTGAGGCTCTTCCTACTAAGGTAAAGAGCAAGTTGACCTTGATGAGGTCAAGAGGATGAGTTGATAGCATATCTCTATGGAAAATCCTATGCTGCTTACTTGGTCACAGGTTGATGATATAAATGCTATATTGTCTTATCTTGCAAATTGATGAAGAAAATGTGCATGTTGTGGTTCATGTTATTGCTGACAGATGCTCATGGTGCAGATCCTATATGGTGTATGATAGTTGTTGATGACTATCATGGTCTTATTGGGGTTTTTGTTTTGGTTATAAATGTCATATCTATCTCTTGATGTAAAGGTCATGTAAATACCTACGTTATAAATCATTGTAAAATTCAATCATGTATGAACTATTGTGTTCAAGTCATGTAATCTTGTATTTTTGGGAATGTGATGTAGTTTGTAACCCCACTACATTGGGTGATAAATATAAGAATGAGTCATTGGTTGATTCATAGAGTCATGTACTTATTTATATATCTTCAAAATATTCAGCATGTGCTTAGGGGGAGCATGGTCAGTATTTAGTATTCATACTCATCAAAACAGATCTACAGTGCTCATGTCAACAAAGTGAGAGAAGCCTCCATTCAACATTGGTTAACTCTTTTCCCTTGATGTCAAAGTTGGAGAGAAACTTCGCGTTTGGAGAATGCTTAGTATATCTACAGATGTGTTTATAGGTATCTACAGGTGGTGATGACCAAACACCAAAGTGGTTTCCATCAAGTCCAAAGGGAGAGATTGTTGGTATTATGAAAAATATGTTGTTCTTGATGGCAACCTACTAAACATGTCAACATGATCATAGCAAGATGAGTATTTAGGCCAGTATAGATGTGACAGAAAGATTGAACAAAGGAATATCAGTTTAGGGATAGGGGAATGATAAATATGAAGTTTGAAGAAGTATACATATGTTCTATGAAGCAAAGACATGTACATACACAAGTGTGGTGAAGCAAAGTCACGTAGACATAGTTTCTATGAAGCAAATCCATGTAGATATGCAGGTTTGGCGAAGAAAAGTCACGTACAGTTTCCACTCCATGGTATTCTAAATACAAGGGTCTTTACCATGGTATTGGCCCATAGTAATGAGCGCATAAATAGATATTTGATCCCTTCTAAGAATACCATTGACATTACTTGTTATATACCTAGGGGGGATAATATGGGGTACCAAGGGAGGTACCCAAGGTAATAATGTAATAATGGGATGGGCCATAGTAATAAATAAGGTGGTTAACCCATATCATGTAAGGGACCACAAGTAGTTAATAATAATGTAATGGACCCATGGTATTAGTTGATGGTATGAGAGAACCATGGTAATGACCCATGGTATTGTATGTATGAGGCCTATATAGAGGCTAGAGACTCCACATGGGAGATAGTGAAGGATTATTGTATGAACATGCATATGGCTTGTGGAGTGTTCTCCTTCCTTAAGGAGTGAATGTATGGTGTTTCCCTACCTTAAGGGTTTGATATCAATAAATAATCATTTCATATACTTTCTGGGTTTATTTGTATTATCTTATATTTCGTATCTGATCTATAATATTCTTGGGTTAGATCTACAACAAGTGGTATCAGAGCTACAACAAGTGGTATCAGAGCTACAACAAGTAGTATCGGAGCTATAACAAGTTATAACCTGGCTATCTAACAAGTTATAGATCTAACCCGAAGATATTATGATAATAGAAATAACCCAAGAAAGAACAAGATAGAAATACATAGAAATGATTATTTATTGATCAAACCCTTAAGGTAGGGCAACACCATACATTCACTCCTTAAGGAAGGAGAAGACTCCACAAGCCATATGCATGTTCATACAATAATCCTTGACTCTTTCTCCATGTGGAGTCTCTAGCCTCTATATAGGCCTCATACATACAATACCATGGATCATTACCATGGTTCCCTCATACCATCAAACTAATACCATGGGCCCATTACATTATTATTAACTACTTGTGGTCCCTTACATGATATGGGTTAACCACCTTATTTATTACTATGGCCCATCCCATTATTACATTATTACCTTGGGTATCTCCCTTGGTACCCCATATTATCCCCCCTAGGTATATAACATTCCACCCCCCTAAGCATGTTTCGTCTCCGAAACATGGGAAGAACACAAATAATAAGATCTACTCAAAAGAGTAGTCCATTGATACCATGCACGTGCATCTAGCCATCCAAGAGAAAGGTGAACCCTTGATCTCACTGGTGCCTCGCTCGCTTAGATGGAAGTTGACCATGGCAGCTCTTCTGGGATGATATGTAGTAGGTGGATCTAGGCTCCTTGCTATCCATCATACGGGGGTTGTTGTCCTTGTGGCTAGTTGGTTGCCATCTTGTTGGTTATTTTCTTGCGGGGTGATGTGGGTGATGATATGTTGAAGTTTTAACCCACGGTGTCTTTTTCTTTAATTCACCCTGTTGTGGTGCTTGTTGTGGTGTCTTCTTTTCCAATATGACTTCAACCACTGAGCTCTCATCTGATGTACCTGTAACCTTTTCTGCTTCAACCTCTGTTTGTGTTTGATTGTCGATCATCAAAGGCTCATCATCTGATATGTCAGTCCCTAGAACATCTTCTGCTTCCGCCTCCATGTACTCTACCTGTTTATTGATGGAAATATCCTGTAATGTAATTTTCTTCTTTTTATACCAGAGCTTCAGGAATTTCTTTTGCACATTAATATTGATAGTACCCACAGATTCTATCCAAGGATATCCCAAAACAACATCCGTATTATCTGTCTCTGAAGCATAAAAATCACCATGTAACACATACTTATCCATAGAAATATTCAAATCCTTATACACTTGAACATCCTCATTATCAATCTGTGTAGTTTCAATGTGTTTTGCTGGAACTTGCAATTTGTTTGCCAAATTAACACTTCTAAGATTTTGCTTGCAACTAGGATTTATAGACACAACGATTTTCTCCTTCTGAATCAATCCATGAACTTGCAATAAAGATATACCAGTAGGAAATAACCCCATATGTTTCTCCTTATCTTGTTTTATAGTATGAGACCATCGGTCTAAAAGGGATTTTTCAAATTCTTCATGAGGCAGGTTGTAACACTTCGTTTGGTTAAGTAATCCCCACCATGTGGCCATATCATCTCTAAAATCCTCCACTGCCCACATTTTCCAATTGTTTTTCCATAACCACTTCTGTTGTTTTATGTATTCTTCAATAGTAGGACCACTATCTTTTCCTGTAAAATAAGGAACCTTGCTAGGAGCCATGAAGAGAGTTTTGAAAAAAAAAAAAGCACTTGGCGAAAATTTGGAATTGTCACAGTTTAGTCAATATTGCTCAGAATCCCTATTATGACCTGTTTTCAGAAATGGAACAATCATTCTGCATCTGCCCATGTGTTAGAAATCCTGATCCAGACACTAGAATTTCAGATCTGCGCTGCAACTCTCTCGCCGTCACCAAAATTTCTGTAAAAAGAGCTGATTTTAAATCAGCGATATCTCCCTCATCTGGACTCCGATTCGACTGATTGTTTTTTTGAAATCGGGTATTTTTTCACATAGAATCCAGATATACAATTAGATTTTTCAGATCTTGCACCAGGACATCCAGATCTGTGCCGCAAACTCGCTGCCTTGACAAATTGTCTGCCACCGTAGTGATTTTTAGATCAGCAATATCTCCTTCATCCAGACTCCGATTCAACTGATTTTTTTTTGAAATTAGGTAATTTTTCTCAAAAAATTCATATCTACAATTAGATTTTGTAGATCATGCACCAGGACGTCTAGATCTGTGCCGCGAACTCGCTGCCCCGAAAAATTGTCTACAACACCACTGATTTTTAGATCAGCGATTTCTCCTTCATCCGGACTCTGATTCAACCGATTTGTTTTTTGAAATCGGCTATTTTTTCACAGATAATACAGATATACAATTAGATTTTGCAGATATTTCACCAAAACATAAAGATCTGATCTGCAAACTCGCCGCTCGTGAAATCCTGCAAAAAAAAATTAAAAAAAAAATCCCCTTGTGCCCAAGAAAGTGCTCTGATACCACTTGTTGTAGATTTAACCCAAGAATATTATAGATCAGATACGAAAATATAAGATAATGCAAATAAACCCAAAAATAATATGAAATGATTCTTTATAGATCAAACCCTTAAGGTAGGGCAACACCATACATTCACTCCTTAAGGAAGGAGAACACTCCACAAGCCATATGCCTGTTCATACAATAATCCTTGACTCTTTCTCCATGTGGAGTCTCTAGCCTCTATATAGGCCTCATGCATACAATACCATGGATCATTGCCATGGTTCCCTCATACCATCAAACTAATACCATGGGCCCATTACATTATTATTAACTACTTGTGGTCCCTTACATGATATGGGTTAACCACCTTATTTATTACTATGGCCCATTCCATTATTACATTATTACCTTGGGTACCTCCCTTGGTACCCCATATTATCCCCCCTAGGTATATAACATTACTAAGGATTTGACCTATGGTATTAGATAAGGCCTAATATATATAAGGATATTAGATCAAAGTGCTTAGGAGATCAAGTGATGAATTTTTCATGAATAGTTAGATCTGAAGCAAGTGTGCATGTAATGGGATATTAATAAATTTTTTGATCTAAAACTAAGTATGCACCTGGGAATTTGATGATGGATCAAATCCAGTAGATCTGAAATGACTATATTGATAATGGATTAATTTTATCTATAATATTTATGTCTGACACGCATTTTATTATGTATGCCTAGAGAAAGGTTTATTCTGAAGGTTTGATGTGCAATGAAGCTATAAGTCAATATTTGCAGATCTGTACATAGGTTTGATAACCTGAAAGGCATATGCATATGTGGGTTTGATAACCTGAAAGATGTGTACATATGCAGGTTTAATGCTGGTAAGTCATGTGTCGATTCTTCACTTTGAACAAATCTATACTTGGGTTTGATTCCTGAAGTGCGTGTATATATGCAAAAGTGTTTTGTGGAAAGCGCGTATATAGGCTAGGGTTTTTTGAATAAGATTTCTGATTAGTCTAATTAGTTGTTTTGTTTTTCTTATGCTTGTCAATGAAGTATTACTTGATGATCTGGGTTTAGTAATGATGATTGAAGTTGAATTGTTTGATTGAAGAGTGATGATGCTACTAGTTTTATGTGATTGAAGATATGTGATGGTTCTGTGATTATTTTAGAGTAATTTAGTGGTTCGAGGTGTAACTTAGTGTTTGTTTCAAAATGACAGTGATTCAGTTTTAGAGTTCATTGTTTTGAGATCTGTATGAAAGTATGCTTCTAGGAAATTGCGTATACACGCTATTTTGCTAAAGTAAAGTAATATATATATTCTGAAATTTTATATATCAGGGTCTTCAGTTGGTTAGATGAGTTTATGCAGTGTTTTGGTTCAATATTGGTATTCTGGTTAAATGATCTAACTACTTTGGTTGTTTGAGAATAAGTTGATTGATTTGAGTCTCAATTTGTTTAGTGATTGTTTGATTCAATTGGTTCAATGATTGAGTGATTTTTTGCACTGATCAGTTTTAGTTTCGATATTTGGTATTGGGCTTAAGTTATGGTAGTGGGTCTAGTCTGAAAATTTGATGAAAAGTGGCCTACAAGTTGTGATGATTTGTATCAAGTGGATCCAGTGTGAAAATTTATGAAACGTGATCCACGGTGGTGCTCAGGGTTGGAGCCTTCAGTAAGGGATTCGAAGCTTCCTTCCAATGGTAGCTGGTAAATCATATGAGGGGGTAGGAGCTCCCTTCTAGTGGGCATTGATAAATGAGATCAAGGGGTTGGAGCTCCATTCTAGTGGGTGCTGGAGAATGAGAGAAGGTTGTAGCCTTTTGCAGGTGGGTGCCTACATGCTAGTATGAGTCGGCACTAATAGAAGATTGTAAGAAGTTTTTCTTTATAATAAAAAATAAATACAGAGACGACATCAACAGTTGTTTTCCCCAAATTGGGTTTCCACCTAAAAATCTTAGTTTTCATGTGTGTTGATGTATTGCTTATGTGTGATGGTTTATTTTATTCTTACTGCACATTGTTACTATTTAATTAGTGTCTAAAGAAGTACTAATGCATTGGTCCAGGTTAAACAAATGATGAATTAGTTGAAAAGTTAGTTAACTGGATATATGCTACTTATCCTAATCGCAGTCGCATAAATAAATTGGTTCACTGAATTAAAGTCGCATACAGAAATATGAATGAGAAATTGAAAGTTTTAGTGAGTTTTAAAATATTGATTCACCACCCCCCAGTATTTTTCCCAAAAAATTCAAGCCTAATCTAACCTCCTATTTCCTTGTGCAAATATGAGCTAATTCCATCTCCTAAACAATAGGGAGGTCCCTATATCCTTTCACAATTCCCAAGGATCGATCAACTTCCTACATGAATAAGTTTATACACCACTAATATACAAATAATTTTACATTAACCTTAATTTCTCCACTCTAGCTAAGGAATTCGAATTCCATGCATGCATGAGCTATTTTGTACTAATTGATCAGTTACCTGACATAAATATGAGTTATATTATTGTCTCATTGCACAACTGGCCTTCAACTGACTCTATCAATAATTAGAGGTCAGATAATTGAGTACAACTGAAAATAACTGAACTAGATTGCTAAAATTTAGCAATCAACACATGCATGACTGAACTCCAAACCTATAACTCAAATTTACTGAGTTAACTAAGTGACAAGAGCCATGTCACACTAGTTAACTACGTCCAAGTTGTCTTGCTGATGTGGAAATTTGATTTATTCAATTTGACTAAGGCTAAAGTCACATTGAGTCTTTCTTGCTACACTTTCTAACACTCCCTCATAGCAAGAAAGGGATTTTGCACCACCCCTATCCATCAACTGTGGAATGTATTGTATCACTACCTCTCATTGTTGTTACTACTACCACAACAAATATCACTAAGAAGCATCCATAAAACACTGAATCAATTGTGCCTCTGCAACTTTTTATTAGTAAGACTACACTGATGTGGAATCTGCATTATGCATCCTGCACTGCTATCAACACTCCTTTGTGCTCCTCATCATTTGACTGCACCAACTGAGATTGATCCTTTTTCTACTAAACATTTTCTTCCCTTGTAGCAAGGTAATTATCCATGAGGAAATTATACTGCAACTGTTACTACTCTCCTATGGACCCTTCCCATTTCTTAGCAACTTTAGGGTTAAGACCCGACACTAGCTCACCTCACTCCTGGAGGTATAGATGCAATTTCCCCCTCTACCCACTTGGATTGAACTCTATTTCTACTAGATATATCTAACTATTCCTCATCATCATCATCTTCTTGGTCAACCCAACTTCTAACAGGATGAGACTTCATCCTGATAGGTATATCATGCTCCGTCTCAACCACCACATCTCTCATCGCCACCTTACTCCCCAAGGTTACACATGCATATTCCTCTAATATGTGGAGGCTCTCAATCCTGAAACCAATCTGCTTGATCTGACTTGATGAAAAATTCTTGAGGTATACCTTCCCATTGCGAAAGACTACATCATACCCTTTGTCTCCAATCCTCAATTTTTTCATCAAACCAATTTTTTTGGATTCACTATTGTTTTTTAATAGCTAGTGAGGGTCTTCCACATGGAAAATGGAGTCTCATTTCCATGTAAATTCGAGACTATGTGGTCTCTCACACCCTCCAAGATGATATACCTAGCTCTAGCAACATCTTTCTTCCACTTGGACATTTTTCATCAAACTGTTGGGGTTTCACAATTTCAATTTTAACATATTCTAACACACCATTATCATCAAGCACTACTTCCATTTAGTCCTTCCAGACTATTAAATTCAAGCTACCCTCTAGGGAATACTCCAATCACCTTATATTGAAAGACATTATCTCGAATCTGAGAAAATCTATTGCATGAAGCTACAAATTCAAAATTCCTGAGGGTCAAATTCGAAGTACTATTTTTAATGTGGTCTTAGGGATCCAATACCATGTAGTGATTTGATAGAAATTGCAATTTCTAAATATTTTGAACTGAAAACAAGAGACGCAATTCTACTCTACTAATTTGCGGAATAGAAATCAAAATTTAGAACATCATGCATAGACACGCAACAAGCAAACCACAAGTACGCAATGATTTCTAGGGGAACCCAACTCAAAAACAAACCTCACGCCTCTTTTCATTAATCAATTGAATACATAAACTATTACAATGACTTGCTTCAAATTTGAAGCATACCCTGCACTGCAATATTGTTCCCCCACTTCCTCACCTACTCTAGTCAACACTTTGTTATGAAAGAGGGGTGGGGGGGGGGGTGTGAATCCGTATTCTAAACTACTTAAATTTTCTTTTTCTTATTCAGATTTTTGTATGTGATTGTTATGAAGTAAACCTGCATATGTACGTAATTGTGATGAAGACAAGTATCATATATCTAGTTCACTAAATTTTTTAGTTAATTCAACGGTTTTTTAACTTTAATCAATATATTAGTACTTTATTAAACATTAATTAAACAATAACCATGTGTATCAAGAACAAAATAATTCTTCACACACAAGCAACACATGAACACCATAAGTTTTAGGTGGAAACCAAATATGGGAAAAAAATCATTGTTATTGTCTTTCATGTCTTCTTCTTTTATTATAAAAATAAATTTCTTACAAACCTGTATTGGTGTTGACTCATACATGTACATAGGCACCCACCTACAGAAGGCTACAACCTTCTCTCATTTTCCAGCTTCTAATGGAAGGGAACTACAACCCCCTTATCCTTTGTTCTTTGTGGATCACTATTATAATGTTTCAAACTGGATCCATTCCAAATATCATACAGCAATACTAAAACCAACACTGTGCCAAGTCACTTAATCATTGAACCAACTATATCACGAGTTCAAACATAAAAATAACTTGTTCAAACTTCTAGACCACTTATATCACTATATACCCATTCATCAGAATACCATACCACATATTGTTCATCACTAAAACTAAATTATATCACTGCAAACACTGTCTAAGCACATGTCATAATTTATATGTTGCTATTCTTACTCATATCTACTTATGTACGCGTTTACCATGAATGATACTCGCATAAAAATATCAAAATATTGATAGCTGATTATGTATCACTATACCATTGAATCAATCGCCTAAGAAGATATTGAATCCAACATAAATCATTGAACCAAATACATATTATAATCTAGCAACATCATCACAAGTCAATACTTTACTTCATAATCAATTCAGGTCAAACAGTACTGTCAAATACAAATTATTATAAGAGACTTCATCGACAGACATCAAGAAACATAACATAATAGATCAGCCATTATCATTATCTCATACTACAAACCCTAACAGATATAGGCCACTCTTATAAATCACTTCCGTGCATGTGCGCACCTTTTATACTGAACATTTGCGTACAGATTTGTCTATTTTGCAGAATGTACACGCGATTATCCAAAAAGAAATTAGCGTATGTATGCAATTTTTCTGAAGCACACATGCGTACATATCTGTAATTACTGATTTAAACCTTCATTTCACATTAGAACACCTGCCAAACCCAAATCTCAGCACACACCATAATAGATACACATGATAAAATCGTCATCACAAATCTATCAAACCATAAGCATATTATTCAATATATAGTCATTTCAGATCTAATAGATCTAATCCATCATCATACTCCTTGGTTCACACTTATTTTAGATCAAACCAGTCGTGAAAAACACCATACGTGCATGCTTAGCACTTTTATCTCCATCTCCTTATATAGCTTAGGCCTTAGCTAATACCTTAGACTAATTTCGTAGTTATGCCGATGGTATTCT
The DNA here is from genome assembly GCA_031772625.1 of Pinus tabuliformis. NCBI lineage: Eukaryota > Viridiplantae > Streptophyta > Pinopsida > Pinales > Pinaceae > Pinus > Pinus tabuliformis. Next base: position 1,072,842,557 of record CM062816.1, read on the forward strand.
TTGACGGAATCAAATATTCGTTGGCGCACTCATTACTATGGGCTAATACCATGGTAAAGACCCATGGTATTTAGAATACCATGGTGTGGAAATTGTACATGTATTTTATTCACCATACCCATGTATTTACATGGCCTTTGTTCACCACACCCACGCATACTTCTTAAAACATCATCTTTATCATTCCTTTGTCTCTGAACTAATATTTCTTTGTCCAAGCTTTCTGTCACATGTGTACTGGCCTGAATACTTATCTTGCTATTATCACATTGACATTTTTATTAAGTAGGTTTCCATCAAGGACAACACATTTTTCATAATTCCAACAATCTCCCCCCTTGGACTTGATGGCAACCACTTTGGTGTTTCTTCTCCACCACCTATAGATACCTATAAACACATCTGTAGATATATCAATTCAAGTCACCAAGAACTCTCCAAAAACCAAGATTCTCTCTCCCTTTGACATCAAGGGAAAAGGGACGACCAATGTTGAATGAACTCTTCTCTCCCTTTCTTGACATGAGTGTTGTAGATTTGATCTGTTCAGTATGAACACTGAATATTGACCATGCTCCCCCTAAGCACAGGCTGAATTTTCTGAAGATATACAAAGAAGTGCCTGAATTTATGACTCAACCAGACATGACCTTTCCTATCACCAATGACTCATGTTTCAATTGAGTACCCAACACAGTGGGGCTAAATATTTGACTCAACATTACATCACATGACCAAAATGATGGGATTACATGACTTGACCACAATAGTCCATACATGACTAAATTTTACATTAATTTATAACATAGGTCTTTACACGACATTTACATCAAGAGACGAATATGGGATGTATAACCAAAACAAAAGACATCAATAATACCATGATAATCATCAACAACTATTATGCACCATATAGGAACTGCACCATAAACATTATGTTTGGCAACAAACACTACAACAACATATGTGTCTCTAACAGCATCATGCATGATATATACCTATCCATAATGCTAAAGAAATCATAACACCAACAATGCACTATTAGAAGCATAGCCCCCCTGAATCTGTGCCAACTATTCATAGTCAGATCTGATCACATTAACTTAGGCCATCAAATTATTTTCATCAATCAAAAATTTCATGAAAGCATCAATGTCATATTGTAGCAAATCATGAACCATCATGAGACCACACCGCTTCGAAGTAGCACCAATCAACATCAGGACCAAAATGCCAAATAATAATTGTATGAAATATATCAGAGTCTTTCCCTGAGTATGTCCCACAGTTTCTCCATCATAGAGAAATATACGCGATTGTCTAGATCAAAACTTGCGTACATACGCGATTTTCCTTCATAATATCCACGTGCAGAAAGAAAAATGTTGATTTTTTTTTTATGACCAAATCTCCCCCTGAGCCTGTATTGTCTCTACCTATTCAATGTTACTACATTAGATGTACTATTAGTAATATAAGAAAAATGAACATCAGAACAACCATGGGAGACATCAAAACAACATATGTATTGCTCCCCCTGAATATGAAAGATCTGTCAGAATAATTAATGAAGTGATGAAGCAGAGACCACTCCTAGTTTTTGTCTGATATATTCAAAGGAATCATGTGGAAGAGGATTTGTAAATATATCTACAACTTGTTCCTTTGAGGGAACATACTCCGTTTTGACCTTTTGTTCATTTACCTGTTCTCTCAGAAAGTGATATTTGATTAGAATATGCTTGGTTTTTTAGTGCATGACAGGATTTTAGAAATACTTATGGAACTAGTATTATCACACAAAATAGATATATGTTGAGGACAAGTGATTTGAGTATCTTGTAATGTTTTCATCATCCATAAAAGTTGACTATAAAAATATGTAACAATAGCATATTATGCCTCAACTGTAGATAAAGTAATGGAGTGCTTTTTTTTGCTGAACCATGATAACAAGCGGGGTCCCAAATAGAATGCTCCTCCACTAGTACTTTTCCGGTCATCAACATTACCTACCCAATCTACATCCGTGTAAGCATGAAGATAAAAAATTGCGATTTTTGGATACCATAGACCATAATCTTGAGTTCCTTATAGGTACTTGAATATTCTCTTAATTGCATGGAGATGAGTTTCTTTAGGAATTTCTTGAAACCATCCAACAATCCCAACTACATGCATGATGTATGGTCTTGTTCCTGTAATATAGAGCAAGCTCCCAATCATATATATGTATTCTGGATGATTTACTAAAGGAGAATCATCATGTGAATTGAAGTTATAACCTATTACCACTGGTGTGCATACAGGTTTGCAGTATTCCTTTCCATACTTGTTTAAGACCTAGTTGAGGTACTTAGTATGTGAGAGAGATTCTGTTTTTTACTTGCTGGACTTGAAGACCCAGAAGGTATGTTAGCTCACAAAGTAATGACATTCCAAATTATTGTTGCATGAATAAGGTAAAACTTTGACTCATAGAATATTCATTGCTTCCAAATATGATGTCATCTATGTAAACAACAACTATTAAAAGTTTACCATCCCTCATATTTATATATAGATTGATATCTATGGATCCATTAGTGAAATGTTGTTGTTTAATATATTTTTCAAGGCGATAATTCCATGTACGGGGAGCTCGTTTTAGCCCATATAATGCCTTCTTGAGTTTACAAACAAGTTTTATATCATTTCCTAGAATGAACCCTTTAGGTTGCTCGATGTAAACTTCTTCTTCTAGGTCCACATTTAGAAATGTAGATCTAACATCCGTTTGATATACTTTAAAGTTAGGAAAGATTGAAAATACAAGGAACATTCTTATGGCTTCAAGCCTGCCTACAGGTGCAAATGTTTCTTCAAAGTATATTCCTTGTTGTTGGGCATATCCTTTGCATACAAGTCTTTCTTTCTTTCTAATTACCTCTCCATTTTCATTTAATTTGTTTTTGAATACCCATTTTGTCCCAATAACATTTTTATCATGAGGTCTTGGTACTAATTCTCATGTATGGTTCTTTTCTATTTGGCCAATTTCTTCATCCATAGCCTTAACCAAACATTTATCTTTTCTAGCTTGATTTACATTTTGTGGTTCAATTATGGATAATAAGGCTAGATAACTAGAATTTCCAACAAGAGTTCTTCTAGTTTTTACTCCAACTTCCTTATCACCTAGAATTTGAGATTCTGGATGATTTTTTTGAACATGCCTTGATGGATTATTTTCTAATGCTTTTGTATTGTCAGTTCCTTCTTCTAATGCTTCATTGATTCCTTCTCCAACATCCTTTTGTCTTGTTGTAGGAGTATCTTCGTTATTTGTTGGTGCTTCTTTTTTTGTACCTATGGATTCTTCATCAAACACAAAATAAATGCATTCAACAATCTTTTGAAGTATTTTATTGTAGAATTTTTATCCTTTGCTTCTAGAGGAGTATCAAAGAAGAATTCGTTCATCGTCTCTAGCTTCAAACTTTCCAAGTTTAAGATCATTATTCTTTATGTAACATTTACTTCCAAAGAATATAAAATGCTTGACAATTGGAGGTTTACCAAATCATAGTTCATGGGCATTTTTTCACTGTTTACCCGAATATGAGCTTTGTTGAGGATATTTATTGTTGTATGTCTTTCTTCCCCCCAGAAGGTATGAGGTGTTTCGAACTCATCAAGAATGTCACATGCCATTTGTTGGATTGTTCTGTTCATTCTTTCTGCCAATCCATTTTGTTGAGGAGTTTTAGCTATAGAAAACTACCTCTTGGTGCCATGTTGTTCACAAAAATCGAAAAAATCATGTGATATAAATTATCCTCCTCTATCAGATCTAAGACATTTTATTTTCAAATATAACTTATTTTATATTAGAGATTTGAAGACTTTAAATTTATCAAATGCTTCATATTTATGTTTTAATAAGTCAATCCAACACATACGAGTAAAATCATCAATGAGTAATATGAAGTATTGTTTCCCCTGAGGAGACTTCTTTGTCATAGGACCACACAAATAAATATGAATAAGTTCAAGTGGCTTACTTAAAGTAGCTTCTTTGGCATTGAATTTCACCTTGGTTTGCTTACTAAATTGACATGATTTGCATATGATACTTTTTGGTAAAGGGATGTTAGGAAAGTTGCGAACTACTCCCATTTTGCTTGACTTGTGTAGTTGACTTAAGCTTAGGTGCCCCAATATTCTATGCCAAAGCCATATTTATTCTTATTTTCTCAAGTAACAATAAGTTCTAAACCTCCTTCCAAGACATAGACATTACCTGGAGTTCTCGTTCCCTTTATTATGATCTTACCTCTGTCGAGATTTCGTACCACACAATCCTTTGATCTAAAAACTGCCTCATGCCCTTCATCACACATTTGACTAACACTCAATAAGTTATGTTTTAATCCATCAAAAAGCAAACAATTTCTAGCTTTAACCTTTTCTTTCAATAAAACAGTTCATTTTACTTTGATAGCAGTAGGTGAATTATTTCCAAATGTTACATTTTTTTCTTTATTTATTTCACTAAATGACATAAACTTATCTTTATCACCTATCATATGTTTTTAACATCCACTGTCAATGTACCACATATTTTCTTGATCTCCTACATATAAATCTAAACCACAATTATCATATTCTATGGTTTTAGTTTTCTATCCCTTAGATGTTGTTGCTTTTTGTTCATTCTGAATGGTATATCATATTTTTCTTCTACATTTAGTTTCTCTATGCCCAAATTTATTACAAAAGGAACATTTAGATTCATCTTGAAGAGGTGAGAAGGTATTGTAAGAGCGTTTCTTAGCCCAATCTCATTCTTTTGTTTTCTAGCTTTTCTAGTCATGATAGTTTTATAAGCAACACACTGAGCAGCCTTATGACCAAAATTATGAAAAGATAAGCATTAAACTTTAAAGTAAAAGTTTATGGGAGTGTAATACCTCTCGTGTAGCTTTCCCTTTGATTGTGATAAGGATGATTCACCTAAGAAACATTTGATCCGTTGTTACTTTTCTAAGAGCTAGAAGTTTCTTGACTGCTTCCTTTTACTGCATTGAGATAACCTCTTGTACCTGTTTCAGAAGATTTCACAGGCTTTGATAATTATCCATTAGATCTTAGATATTTTTCTATAAGAGGAGAGTGTTTTACTTTGATGATTTCTTCTAAGGTATTAGATCCTTTAGCAAATCTAAGGTTTAGACTTTTTTATTTCTCGAGTTCCTTCCTTTACAACTTCTAGTTCTAACTTTTCATTATGTCTCTCCTTTTCTAGGATTTGTTTCTTTAGAGCATATTATGCTAATTTAGCTTCTTCTAAACGAATTTTAAGAAGAGTTATTTCTTCTACAAGATTATCCTTTTCTTTTAGGGCATCTATAAAGACATCATCAAATTCATCAATACATTTATCTTCAAATTCCATAAGTAATTTATATTCTTGATCAGACTCACCTTCCTCGCCATTTAAAGGACCATCACTATCTTCATGTGTGTAGAATCTTCTCTTGTTTTTGAACCTTCCTGTAAAATTTACTTTTGCTGATTTTTTTCCTTTCTCGTGGTTTTCTTTATAAGGGAATTTAGCAACATAGTTACCAACTCTTCCACAAGAAAAACATTTGAAAGGAAGCTTACCTATGAATCTTCTAGTGCCTACTTGAAGTTTCTTTATGAATTTTTCCTCTTCTTCATTTGATACATACCCTGATTCCTTGAGATCCTATGTTTCCTTTCCCTTGGAATTGGCTTTGAATGCAGCTTCTTTGATATCTGAGGGGCCCCATTTTCTCATTTCATAGCTTGTTAAAATCCCATGAAGTTGTCAAATAGTAAGGTTCTTCAAATCCTTCATTTCGTCAATGGCAGAGACTTTCAAATCGAATTTTGGAGTTAGAGATCTTAAGAGTTTCTCAGCCAATAATGATTATTTTATTGTGTCACCAAGATTTATCATTGAATTAACGATCTCATCTAACATAAGAAAGAAACTTGCAATACTCTCATCATTATGCATTCTAATAGTTTCATATTGAATTCTAAGAGTTTGAAGTTTGAAACTTTTTACCTTAGTGTAACCTCATAACTTTGGATGATCTTGTCCCATATAGACCTTTTGTTATTCAGCTGCACGAATTTAACAAATTTTGATTATGCCAAGCTTCTTAACAAAGCATTGGCAACCTTTTCATTGGTCTCATACTTTTTATTTTTTGCTTCATCTGTGGGAATGGAGGATGGATATTGATAGTCCCCTTCAACTATTCCCCAAACATCTACTCCAAGTGACTATAGGTAAGATTTTGTTATGACTTTCCAAAAAACTAGACTGGGTCCATTAAACAATGGTGGTCTGATAGATGTTGTTGCTTCTTTGTTTCTCATATTGATGAATCTTTCTTCAAGTGATCAAGCTTCTTTTGGAGGATCTACTCTAATTCCAATTTTTAGGAAAAATATTGGGAGAGGGGGGGAAGTGTGGGGGGGTGTGGGGGGGATGTGTGAATCAATATTTTAAACTACTTAAACTTTCCTTTTCTTATTCAGGTTTGTGTACGTGACTATTATGAAGTAAACCTCCATATGTACGTGACTATGATGAAGACAAGTAGTGTATATCCAGTTCATTAACTTTTTCAGTTAGTTCATCATCTCATTAACTTGAACTAGTATATCAATACTTTATTAAACATTAATTAAACTTTGACCATGTGCAACAAGAAAATAATAAGTCATCACACACAAGAAACACATGAACACCAGAATTTTTAGGTGGAAACCCAATATGGGAAAAAACCACCGTTGTTGTCATATTTGTCTTCTTCTTTTATTATAAAGAGAAATTTCTTACAAACTTTTACCAGCACAGACTCATACCAGTAGCAAGCACCCACCTGTAGAAGGCTACAACCTTCTCTCTTTTTCCATCTCCTACTAGAAGTGAGCTACAACTCCCTTGTCCTTTGTTCTTTGTGGATCACTTTTCATAATGTTTCAAATTGGATCCATTACAAATATCAGACAAAAATACTGAAACCAACACTGTACCAAGTCACTTAATCACTAAACCAACTGTATCACCAGTTCAAACATAGAAATAAATTGTTCAAAAAAACAGACCAACTTATATCATCGTACACCCATTCATCAGAATACCAGACCACATAATCTTCATCACCAAAACCAAATTTTGTCACTGCAAACTCTATCTACACATATGTCATAATTTATATGCTATTATTCTTACTCATACCTACCTATGTATGTGTTTACCCTTAAGCATACTCACATACAGATCTAAAAATATTGATAGTTGATTATGTATCATTGTACCATTGAATCAATCACCCAAGCAGATCCTCAAGCCAACATAAATCACTAAACCAAATACAGATTATCATCTAACAACACCATCACAAGTCAATACTTTACTTCATAATCAGTTCAGGTCAAAAAATATTATCAAATACAAATATTATAAGATACTTCATAGAGAGACAAAAGAAAAAATAACAAAATAGATCAACCATTATCATCAGCTCATACTGCAAAACCATAGCAGATATATGCCACTCTTTTAAATCACTTCCATGTATATATGTGCCTTTTATTCTAAACATTCGCATACAAATATGTCTATCCTACAAAATGTATACGCGATTATCCAAAATCATATCCGCGTATGTACATGATTTTTCTAAAGCACACATGCATATAGATCTGTAATTACTGAGTTAAACCTTTGTTTCACATCAGAACACCTGTCAAACCCAAATGTCAGCACACACCATAATAGATACGCAACATAAAATCATCATCACAGATCTATAAAACCATAAGCACATTATTCAATATGTATTCAAGATATAATAGATCTCATCCATCATCATACTCCTTGGTGCACACTTATTTCATATCAAACCAATCATCAAAAACCACATACATGCACGCTTAACACTTTGACCTCCATCTCCTTATATATCTTAGGCCTTAGCCAATACCTTAGGTTAATTTCATAGTTATTTCAATGTTATTCCTTGATGGAATCAAATATTTCCTTTCGTGCTCATTACTATGCGCCAATACCATGCTAAAGGCCCCTGGTATTTAGAATACCATGGTGCGGAAATTGTATGCAACTTTTCTTTACCATACCCATGTATGTATGCGACCTTTGTTCACAACACCCACGTATACTTCTTAAAACATCATCTTTATCTTTCCTCTGTCTCCAAATTGATATTCCTTTGTCCAAGCTTTATGTCACATCTGTACTGGCCTAAATACTTATCCTGCTATTATCATGTTGACATCTTTATTAAGTAGGTTTCCATCAAGGATAACACGTTTGTCATAATGCCAACAAACTTAGCCAATTCAAGCCTCATCCAACCTCCTATTTCCCTACGAAAATATGAACTAATTCCAGCTCCTCAATAGTAGGTAGGTCCCTATTTCCTTGCGCAATTCGCAAGTATTGATCAATTTCCTGCATGCATAATTTTGTACCCTCCACTAATATACAAATAATTTTACATTAGACTTAATTCCGCCACTCTAGATAAGGAATTCTAATTCCATGCATGCATGAGCTATTTTGGGCTAATTAATCAGTTAATTGAGAGACATTTGATTTATATTGTTGTCTCATTGCACAACTAACCTTCAACTGACTCTATCAATAGTTAGAGGTCATTTAACTGAGTACAATTGAAAATAACTGAAGTAGATTGCTAATATTTAGCAATCAACACATGCATGAATGAACTCCAAGATTATAACTCGAATTTACTGAGTTAACTAAGTGACAAGAGCCATGTCACACTATTTAACTGCCTCCAACTTGTCCTTCTGATGTGGAAATTTGATTTATTCAAATTGCCTAAGGCTAAAGTCAAATTGAGCCTTTCTTGATACACTTTATAACACTCCCTCTTAGCAAGAAAGGGATTTTGCAGCACTCCTATCCAGCACCTGTGCAATGTACTGTAGCATTACCTCTCACTATTTTTGCTGCTACTGCAGCAACTGCAACTAAGAATCATCCAGAAAACACTGAATCAATTATGTCTTTGCAAGTTTCTACTGGGAACATTGCACTCATGTTGAATATGCATTGTACTACCTCCTACACCGTTATCAACACTCCTTTCTGCTCCTCAACATCTATGTACACCAAATGACATTGATCCTTTTTGGAGCGAACATTGTGGGCCCCTATATCAAGGTAATGATCCATGAGGAAAGTATATTGCAAATGATATTGCTTTCTTATGGACCCTGCCCAATTCTTAGCAACTCCGGGGTTAAGGATCGATGTCGCCCCACCTTACCCCTGGAGGTATATTATCGGGAAATCTAGTGTCTATGCAAAGCTGCTAGTCCCACTAAGGCCGATAGCTACCTTAGAAACAAACAAACTAAAACCACTTTCGTTTTCCTTTATGAAAAATAGACAAGAGGGGAATAAAGGAGACCAACCTCTGTCTTGCACTTGGTTCCTTGCTTGATTCCTCTCTCTTCTGATAGATCTTTGCCACTCGCTTCCTCGTCTACCCAGCTTCAAAGAGCACCTGTAGAATCAAAGCAGCATAACACTATCCAAGAACAAATATCTATTATAATAAACAATACAGGACCAGATATATATTGACCACACAAAATGCATATATCATCAATCATACAAGAATGTGGAGGAAAACTTGAATAGATTTATTAATAATCAAGAATATCAAAGAGGATTACAACCAATTGTTCTGACCCAGCATCATCCTCTCAGCAAGAAAGCCCTTCTTCACCTCATGAAAAGCTTAGATCACCCAACACTATGATGTTACACCAAGAAACCAGCAGCACTTCCTTACATGATATAAAATTCCAGCCTTTGGATCTCTGGGATGAGGGATCCATAAATAGATGTTTGCAAGGGGGGTGAGTCATATTTTGAGATTTGATTAGTGTCCTCTCCCTGATAGTTCTTGATTCCACTTGGAGATTGATGATCTCTTACTCATTCCTGGGCGAATGTAGAGAGGGAAGTGTCACAGGAGAAGTTTCTGGAAGATTCCATGATCCTCCACCTTGCAGATTGACCCTACCATTTGTCCACTCTCGCCCATCACACCCCATAGAAGGGCTTTTCAAGATGCATCACACCTCACATGTGTATTTATGTGGGATTCAGCACACTTTGACCATGGAGCAGGTGAGATGGTCCAGTTTTGACTAGTTCTGAGTAGTTTTTCATGGAGAACTTCTGGGAGAAGATTTAATCAGTTGACCTTGTTCTTTTAGAGGTTGGAACAACACTCTTAGGGACTTAAGAGCCCTTGGTTTATGGACATTTATGATTGGGGTTGCAGTGCCCAAAAATGTCTATAACAGTTGCCCCCTAAAGCATGAGGTCGTTAATCTGTTGATGTCGGGTGAAATGCTTTATCATGAGGATCTGAAGTTTTTTCGAGCTGGAAGGTGACCTGTAATAAGATACAATACAATACAATACATTATCTTCATAATGTTTTCATGATCTAGCTAAGGCGGGAATTCCCATGCTTAGCTTTATAAATTCATTTTCATGTACATAAGACAGACAATCGTCTGAGTGTAGACTAATGATTCTGGTAGAGACATCATCCCTTAGGTTGGATGATTATATGTGCAGTAATGATGTACATTTGATGTCTTTATTTTCCTGAATATATATCACAGCCCGGATGGATGAAACTAGATCCGGGGTCTTCAATCTCGTTCGATCTTCACTCAAAGTACAAGTTGATCCATGTGAGAGATGTTCTGGAGTCAAACATGGAAAGACATTGCCTGATTACCAGCCAATGATGTAAGCTGTTAATAGGCGCGAGAAAAATCACCGATAATGATCATGACCCTCAAGGTACTGCAGTACAATTCACGTGGTGTGAATAAGGGACTTGGCGTTGAACACTACGCAAAATCTTTCGGTCGAAGGCCATTGATGTAAACTTGTCGCCATAAGTGAGAAACTTGCCATTAAGGCATGCAAGCTTCAAAGTACTGAAAGGGTTGTTCCTAGATCGACCTCTTGGATAATGAGCTGATGTCGACAAGAAGTGATCCGTCATAGGAGGGCCTTAGTGAATCCCACATCAATGACACGGAACGGAGAAAATGATTTTAATGGAGGTGAAAACGATCTAGTGATACAAGTTTCAGGGTGGCAGTCATGAACGAATGGAGAGTAAATGTATTACAGTGGGTGAGACACAGGTGAATTCTTTGAGCGACTTCTCTTGAACATATCGGAAACAATGACATGATGGATTGGTAGCATTAACCCCAAATATGGACGGTGTGATGGACCCATGGTGATATGACCAGTGAACGGAACAACCCAACCCGGCTCGGATGCGGAGTGAAAGTGTCATGTTCAAGAGCGACTTGCTACCATTAAAGTTTCTTCAAGTTTTCTTTCCAATTTTTCCCCAGTCATTGATGACCAGTACCTCTTTATTTTTGTCAAGCTTGAGGAGGATAACATATGCTTGTTCTATAATTTTCCCTTTCGGGAAAACCCATCGCTATGGTTTAACGAGCCTAGCGATACTCGTTCTTGTCTATATGGACAAGTTTGTTGCTATTCGGTTTTAACGAGTTTAATGACAAGGATAACTCAATCCTTTTCAATTTTAGAGAGTCTGAAAAAGGGACGTAAAGAAAACTCCAATAATCGTTTTTCGTCATATAATCCCTTGAGTCTGAAAAAGTATAAAACAATACAAAAGGGATGAATCTTCGGTACTTTTAACGAGCCAAACAAAACAAGTGCTCAATCTTTTTGTGTAATAATCCCTCAAGTCCAAAAAGATTAAAATATAAAGGAGGGATAGCACTTCCGGTCCCTTTAACGAGCTAGAGAGGCCAATGGCTCGGCAATCTTTTCATATTTTATGAGTCAGTTGAAAAGAGCTTAAAGGAGACTCGTTTTTTGAGGAACGAGTGATAAATTCGGGTAGCAGCTGATTCCAGGTAAGGTTTGGAATTTTCCAATCACGACAGTGTCACAAGGATGGCTAACAGGATCACTCTTCGTAGCTGTTCCTCAAAAAGGGTAAATAATCAAATGAAAGTGAATGATCGGCCAATATAGAGTGGAGGTGATGATGAGAACATGACCAAGGCTTCAAAGGCTAATGATAATACATTCACGAAGGTTATTTACCAGAAAATGGTTTATTTTTTAATGAGCTTGAACTCTGGAGGAACATTTACTCATTACTTATGTTTATTTTTTAACGAGCTTGAATTCCGCATTAAAAATTCTCGATATAATAGAGTCGTTTAATAAGGATGTCTCATATAAAAACGACATCTTTTCAAAGCTTTTCCCCACATCCTTTCTTTATGCAAGTTAGGAAACAACCAATCCTACGAGTTTAAAGGGTTAGAGGACCTACAAATTTAAAAAAAATAAATGGTCGCTCTTCGCTTGCATGCCAAAAGGTTTGCATACCCCCAGGTGTAGAGCTGTAACAAGGGCCTTTTTCACCTCTAGTTATCTCACATTACAAGTCAATCCGAGAGCATTTTGTTATTGTAAAGGGTATCTCAATTTGAGGCTATTTGTCAGAGTAATGCTTAGTAGTATAGGTCTAAGAAATACAAAGGTAAACGGATGCTAAACTATGGCTAAATTACTTTTGCAAAAAGAAATCACACGCAGCAACTTTACCAGTCGAGGGTGCGGAAATAGTAACCCATCCCTCTAGAAACTGATGAAAGAAAAGAAATTAGAGTATGGATCATGGATCTGGGAGCATAATAGCGTCTGCTGTATCTCACGACAGCCTTGATCCTCCTCCCACACCAAACCAATGAATGCAAGTAAAAAGGAACAGCAAGAAAGCAGAATGGAACGGCAATTCAGAAATGGAACAGCAGTAAAAGGAACGGCAGTAAAAGGAACTAAACCTCGCGAGTTCAACACTCTCAATTCTTGACATCAACTCACATACAAAGGAAGAGCAACCTTTTGTACAAGTAAACAGCTTAATCAAATGAAACAGCAAACCACTATAAACAGGAAACGTCAATCATATACAAAAGTAGATAGCTTAATCAATTGGAACAACAAACCATCATAAACAGGAAACGTCAATCATATGTACACATAATCTGAAATGATCACCAGTGGTCCACACGCAACGTTAATTCCATCTTCCCATGATCATCAATCCAACCATATGTAGTTAAAACATTCCACTCATAAATTCTGTAACAGAAGTAAACAATCTCAGAACAATGTTATGTGATCAATTCTGGAAATATGATGTGAACTTGTTACAAAGATTTACAAAAGGAAAAACTACTGATGAACGAGTATGGAACAGCATGTAAATATATCAGATTATTAAGAATGATAAACAAACCACACAAAGCCAAACTGTAATGATACAATCAGCCAGTGTCCGTTGGAGCCGGGCCCTTAGCTTCCAATGGCACACTGTCGTAACTTACTTCAGACGCAGGGAGAAAGTAACACCAACTATATTATATTAACGCATCAATGATAATACAGCAAAACTAAGTCTCAAAGAGACTCGATAGTCTGAGTTTTAACTGACTGTGAAGTCTGTAAACAGAAAGTAAAGATACAAGATAATCAAAAAGTCCCCGAAGTCTTCGATGCTGCCCCTTTTTATACCAGTAATGGCGGAGTTAACTAAACAACAAAATAATTGAAAGTAACGATCCCTCAGGATCAAAGATCCTGAGGGATCTGTTAAACTGTTAACTCCTTTCTTTTCTCTGCCTAGCCTTCCGAACTAACAGTTCTTCATCTAGCCCCGGATTGATCTTCCTTGATTTACTCGCCCTGGTCTGGATTTTATTTAACTTTGGATGGACAGCCGTTATCTCCTCATGGAACTCCCGTTTCGCACCGCGCCTTCCTATTTTTGTCTTTTCCTGCATAGAGAAGATAACTATTAGTGATTGGGTCATTCGTGCACATTCTCATTACATTCTCCTTACTTTATAACAAAGAAAAGGTTACAAACATTGCTTGAAACATCACTAAATTATGCATTAAAACATACCTTTCCAATGCTCTACACACCCCCCGGCTTACTCTGTTTCATGGCCTCATGAAAACGTTATAATTAACATGGAGAGCGGTAAGAGAATAGGCGGGAGAGGGTATCTCGTGAGGAGGTCTGCAACCATGGTGAGCAACCAGATTATCAAAGAAGTAATTCAATTGATCTGCAGGCATATCATACAAGGCCTGGTATCCAGGTGCAGGGTGCCAAATAATTGGGCTACGGAACCGGTATCCTAACCAAGACGGCCCAGCTTGCAAAATGCGCTGGCCATAAAGGCTCAACCGTTCAGCAGCCAGCTCAAAATTCTCATATTTGAATGGCTCCCTGAGCTGGATGCTTGGGGTAGAAATCCGATAGCGGAATTTGGCAGCATCCAGGGCAGAATCTTTAATAGCCAGAAAGAATTCCACGCTATTTCGGATCAAGTCCTCATGCATGGGTCCTAACAGTTCCATGACGCCCTGGGTTCTCATAAGGCTTTTGTGTGATTGCCATAGGTGAACTGGGTCTCTAGGCTCGGCCCTGACCCATAGATCTAGGCTGTGCTCCTGCCTCTGAAAGGCATTGTAAGCCCTGAGCCACTTTAACTGATTGACCCCAAACGAAACAAAGGCTTGGAGCTGTATATCTCCCACGAAGGGGCCAGGGTTTAAATCAGTTTCCTGCTCAAGCACCATATTGTGCAAATAGAATTCACATAGCAACCGTTGAACCTTAACCCCATAATGTTTGCAACAATCAATAAAATCATTAACAGTATTAATCTGAATAGGGGCACCTGCCCTGACAGCTTTTATTTTCAATCTTAAGTATCTTTCAAGGAGAAATAAAGCATAATTCTTTGCAGGGGCCCTGCAAGTCAAAACATCATTATACAGCGAACATACCATGTCCAATTGTTTAATAACAGCATCTAGTCGACGTGTTACCTTGGCAGCCTTTTCCTGTTCCTTCTGCCATCCTTCAAAGGCCTGACTCTCTGATTGACTCATGTTCCGCAGTTGCTGCTGCAATTCTTCATATTTTGCCCGAGGGATCATTTGTTCTTTTAACTGCTCAGCTTCCTGCTGCAACTCCTCGTATTTTTCCCGAGGAATCATTCGTTCTTTAATCTGCTCAGCTTCCTGCTGCAACTCCTCGTATTTTTCCCGAGGGATCATTTGTTCCCTTAGCTGGTCAGCCTCCTGTCGGGCTTGCTTCATCTTGCGGTGCAAGGCCTTGGTTTTTGGATCCTTTTTCCATGATTTCTCAGAGGCAGGGAGGTTTGCCTGGACCTTCACGTTTCGCTGCCTGGAATTCGTATCCCGAATTATCCCTAAAGGTGATGCCTCAGTTTGGACTGCTTTGTTTTCCCTTTCTTTCTTCACATGAATAAAGGGGTATGATGGCCCCTCTGTAAATGGAATGTCGTCTTGCGGCTCAGTTTTGATTGGAACGGCAGTTGGTCCCAATGGGCTATTTGGAACAGCAGTCTGTTCCGGAACGGCATTCTGCTGTTCCATATCAGATGGAACGGCATTTTGTTCCTCAGTGCTGGTGGGAACAGTCGTAGGTCTATCAGCAGAGTATTGACCCACGAGACGCCTATAAGCCCCTTGCCTTCTCATCTGACAGGACCCTGCTGCATTTGTCCTCCTTTTTCTCCTTATGGTCCTTCTTATTCTCAGACTGGCCTTCAAACTTCGAATTTTCTGCCGAAGCTGGGCTATAATATTCAGCAGTCTCTGCTGTTTCTTTCTCAATTTCTTGATTTCTCTTGCCTCGGCAGTGGGCGCATGAGTGGCCCTCAGTTCTGCTCCTCTTTCATCGAGGGTTTCTTCTGTCATTCTGGGAACGAACTGTTCCCGACTAGCATTTTCATTCTCCACGTCATCAGCAGGTGGGTTTTCTTCTGGTGTCTTGGGAACGGATTGTTCCCGGTCGGTATTTACATTCTCTCCGTCAACAACAGGGAGGTTTTCTCCTCCCGCCATTTCTTCATGCAACTCTTCATGCGTCTCTTCCCCAGAGGGTCCTTCAGGAAGGTCTGCTGGACTGGAAGGTGAAGCATAATCTCCCAGGCTGGCCAAGATGGTGGCCAGCTCTTCTTCCTCCACAGGGGCCTGTGGAGGGCTGTCCCCCAATTGTTCCATCTCCTCCTCCTGAATTGGCTGCTCCGTGGCTGCCTTCGGATAGTCGGCCTCGGCCTCAGAGTCAGAATGTTCATTTCCTTCCTCGGCTTCTGCTTCGGTCTCCATTTGTTCCACATTTTCCCTCAAAGGTTCTTGTTCTGGTACTGGTGGCTCATCTGTTATTTCGATCGGCTGGTCAATGCTTGGCTGGATTTTCTCCAGCCTGCCTT
The DNA here is from genome assembly GCA_031772625.1 of Pinus tabuliformis. Taxonomy (NCBI): domain Eukaryota; kingdom Viridiplantae; phylum Streptophyta; class Pinopsida; order Pinales; family Pinaceae; genus Pinus; species Pinus tabuliformis. The sequence goes on from CM062816.1 coordinate 1,072,858,991, forward strand.
TTATTCTTGCCAGCCGAGCTGACTTCCTAGGCCTCTCGGGCCGTTCAGGTGTACTGGCCACCTGTTCTTCCACCACCACCTTTCTACGTTTTTCAGATTGTTCTGGCGTGCCAGAGGAATGCCTACGTTTCGAGGCAGCACGCTCTTCTGCGGCCAGTTCCTTATGTTTTTCTGCATGTCCAGATGCTCTAGAGGAACGTTTTCGTTTTACTGACTCCGTGCATTTCTTGGGTTGCTCGGGTGTATCCGAGGGACGCTTAGGTTTTGGTGATTCTCTGGGCTCCTCGGGTGCTTCAGAGGTACTAGCCGAATGCTTAACCTTTGGGGATGGTGATGCCACTCCCCTTCCAATTGCTGTAATAAGCTCCCCCCAGCTACTCTGCTGTTGAGTGAGACTGTAGCTCACTATCAGGCGGATCAACCCATGGTGGCTAACTACTGCGTCTTCATGGTGTGCCTTTTTCAGGCTCCGAGAGGCATCATGCAGTAATGAATTTAACAATGCAGGGAGATGCACAGAACATTTTCCTTTTAACACAGCCAGGAGCTTAAGGTGACGCGGTCTTACCACATCTTTTCGCCCCTCGCAGGTGATGTAGCTCTGCACCACTTTTGCCAATTCGCTCCAGGGTTCTCCTAGCATTGCCGGCAGCACTCCTTTTCCCTTCACTGTTAGATTTTGTCCTTCGTCTTGGAAAATCTCTATGATCTTTTGCAACCTCTCTTTCTTTGTCGTCCATATTGGTCCTGAGGTTGGTAATCCTGTTACTTCCGCGATTATTTCCTTCGTGACCGTTATCTGCTTCCCACCCACTACGGAGTGTTCTTCCTGCAAATTCTGCAGGAATTCCATGGCCACAGTTTCATTTGATTCTCGCAGGCGGCTAAAATAAGTTAGCCACCCCGCCCTTTCTAGGATTTCCCGAGCAGCTTCGGAGACTACTAGCTCACTAGGCTCGCTTCTGATAGCCTTGCCTCCCATGGTTCTGGTTCGGGCTCCTAGATGGAACAGCAATTACCTGTCGCAAAGAACGTAATCGCAGCAAGAAAAAAACACAGAGACACAGAGCATGAATGAAAATTGATTGTAAATAACAACTTATTGCAAAAATAGCATTGTCATGCCGTTAACCTATACCGTACCTTCGTACCATATCATTTCCGAATGATGTGCTAACACGTGGCCGGCGGAGTAATGAGGTCACCTCCCCCCTCGCAATATGATAGGCTGCCCCAGCCGTCAAATGGAGGAGGAGCCGCCGTCCCGTCACCAAGTCATAATGGAACAGCATATAGAGTTTTGCCATGTTTCAGATGAGACAAAGAAATACCGAGATCGAGGCAAAAGGTAGATCGCGTTTTGTATAAGCCTTCGTGATGTGATGCAAAACAGGAGGATAGGACATCTGGCACTCATATAAAGTCTGAGGTAGTCATAGTCAATACCTTCGCCATGATTGGTGATGATAGATATTCATGCGACGTATCCATCAAAGTGTAAGATAGAATTATTACGAGGATAGAAAGAAGTATTTAATATGATCCGAATTGGTGTATATATTACGACTCCGATACCATTAACAGAGCTCTGCTGCCGACAGGTGTTCATAACCTTGGCAGAGTTGTTTATTTCACCCTGGAACCATGGTCCTTTGTGTATTTTTGAAGAGCAATTCTTGTCAAAATGCAGGCCATCATGCTGGCTTGGTAACCAGATAACCATGATGCCATTCACCAGAGAGGCGCGAAACGTGGGCAGGCCGGCTCGTAATGAGACCTCCTGTTCCAAGGTTTGTTTGTGTAGTGAACCCGTTGGACCATATCCCTGGTGTGGTGGCCATGATGGGAATGCCACTTCGCTTCCAATCTTATGATCATAGTAGGCTGGTTCTTTCATGAAACCCCCTATCCTGCATTTGACAAATAATTTCTTTTTATTTTGCTCTCTTTTTTTTTTTTTTTTTTTTTTTTTTAAGCAACAGATTTTGCTCTTGTATAATTACACATAAGGGTGGTTCAGCCCTCCTTAAGAGTGGGAATGGCGGAAGAAGTCTTGTCATCCCAATTCGGAAGATATAAATCTTCTGTTCTTATTTCCAAGTAATAATAGAGAAAATTGTAGGAACTCAACATGATAAAATTATCCAACAAGGCAGAGGAGGTGAGACTATGACAGCAAAAATGATGAGTGTGTGGATCCTTCCTTTGTTGTTGCATCAATACTAGGGCTTGTTAAAGATAGCGATTTATGATATTCTGATCTTGATATATCCTGACTTTTATATTCATTGCATAAATGTATAGCTGCTACTTATGACCTTGGAAAGAGGATGGACAACACATCCTTTATGTGAAAGGGACAAGAGCATACTACTTGTTTTTGAAAGGGAGGGTGAGGAGGAGTTCATTTGATGCATTGCCTTAAAAAAATCAGCAAAAGCACACAAATGCTGCTTCCTTTTCAAAAGGAACAGCAAAGCACACAAGTGCTGTTCCTTTTGAAAAGGAACAGCAAAAACCCAAAAGTGTTGTTCCCTTTGAAAAGGAACAGCAAAAACACTCAAGTGTTGTTCCTTTTGAAAAGGAACAGCAAAAACACTCAAGTGCTGTTCCTTTTGAAAAGGAACAGCAAAAAACACTCAAGTGCTGTTCCTTTTGAAAAGGAACAGCAAAAACACTCAGGTGCTGTTCCTTTTCAAAAGGAACAGCAAAAACACTCAAAGTGTTGTTCCTTTTGAAAAGGAACAGCAAAAACACTCTGGTGCTGTTCCTTTTGAAAAGGAACAACAAAAACTTAAAAGTGTTGTTCCTTTTGAAAAGGAACAGCAAAAACACACAAGTGTTGTTCCTTTTGAAAAGGAACAGCAAAAATACTCAAGTGCTGTTTCTTTTGAAAAGGAACAACAAAAACACTCAGGTGCTGTTCCTTTTGAAAAGGAACAGCAAAAACACTCAAAGTGCTATTCCTTTTGAAAAGAAACAACAAAACACTCAGGTGTTGTTCCTTTTGAAAAGGAACAACAAAAATACTCAAGTGATGTTCCTTTTGAAAAGGAACAGCAAAAACCTAAAAGTGCTGATCCTTTTTAAAAGGAACAGCAAAAACGCAAAAGTGATGTTCCTTTTGAAAGGGAATAGCACAAACAGATACTAAAAACATATATACAAAATTTACAATCTTATATACAAGATGTGGTAATAAAAGGTGAATTCTTACTGATCTATAGGTGAGGAAGTTTTTGCTTCCTCGCCCATAATCTCAATGTTAGTATCTTGCCGTAGCTGCTGACAAAAAGATTCCCGAGTGAGCGGTTTGCGATACAAACGAACTCGATGGCCGTTTACCTTAAATGTATATCCAGACCCATCGATTGTGATCAGAGTAAGGGTCCCATTGTCATGGACTTTTTGAATCTCGTATGGTCCCAACCAACGAGTCTGAAGCTTCCCCGGGAAATCCTAAAATCTAGAATCATATAACAGAGCCCAGTCTCCTTCATGAAATATCTTGTTTTTGATAAGCGCATCATGCCATTTGGCTCGCTGCTGTTGAATGAGTGTTGTATTCTGTAATGTAGAGAGCCTTATTTTCTCTAATTCATTAATTTGGTGTAATCGATTTTTCTGTGCTTCACTTAAATCCAATCCGACTTCTTGGGCCGTTCGCAGCGTTTGGATCTCGAATTCTATAGGAAAAATGGGCTGCTTTCCAAACACTAAGTGATATGGTGAATAGTCGGTGGTGCTTCTCCATGTGGTTCGATAAGCCCACAGTGCCTCGGGTAATCGGGCGGCCCAATCACGCCAATGTGAGGCAACTGTTTTTGTCAAAATCGACTCTATTACCTTATTGCTGCTCTCCACTTGCCCATTTGCCTGAGGATGGTATGGGGTAGTAATTTTATGCTGGACACAATAGTTATTGAGTGTTGCAGCTAATTGATGCCCCACAAATTGTGGTCCTCTATCTATAATTACTTCCCTCGAAAGACCATAACGTACAAACAAATGGAGCAAGAACTGTATTACCGAATCTTCTGTAGCTCTAGTCAATGCCTCCGCTTCAACCCATTTGGTAACATATTCAGTTGCCACCAAAATGTAGGTTCTTTGATTTGATGGCGGGCTGATGGGGCCGACGAAGTCCAGAGCCCAGCGTTCGAAAGGTTCGATCACTAATTGAGGCCGCAAAGGCATTTCGTCGGCTGGACCAGGTCGTCCTGCACGCTGACAGCTATCACAGGCCTGGACAAATTTTTTCGCATCTTTGAAAATTGTAGGCCAGTAATATCCCGTTTGTAATACTTTATGTGCTGTTCTTCGTTCAGCAAAATGTCCTCCACATGGCCCGTCATGGCAGGCTTTCAAGATATCAAAGATTTCGTCCTCTCGAATACATCTTCTGATTTCCATATCTGCTCCTGTGTGAAACAAATAGCCCCCAACCCACGAAAATCGATTGCTTCTCTGAACAATCTGTTTCCGTTCATTGGGGGTTAAATGTTTTGGAAGCTTACCTACTGCAAGATAGTTAGCAACATCAGCGTACCAGGGAGTCTGAACAGCGACAGCAAATAAGTGTTCGTCTGGAAATTGGTCCTCGACTGCTGCTGCTTCAACTGATTTTGGTATTCGTGAGAGGAAATCGGCTACAGGATTCTCCTTCCCCGGTCGATCTCTGATTGTAATATCAAACTCCTGCAACAAGATCAACCACCTGGTTATTCTTCCATTTGTAACAGGCTTGTTTGCTAAGTACTTAATAGCAGAATGGTCTGTATACAAAATAACGGGATAGCCTGTAATATAGTGTCTAAATTTATTAACAGCGTGTATCACAGCTAAAAATTCTTTTTCGGTGACAGTGTAATTTAATTCAGCTGGAACCAAATTTTTGCTGATATAATAGATGGCGTATGGTTTTTTATCCTCTTCTTGGCCCAGAACTGCACCGATTGCTGTGTCTAAGGCATCGGTTGAAATTTGGAATGGTAAATTCCAATTAGGTCCTCGGAGAACGGGAGCTGTAGATACCAGCTTCTTTAATTCTTTGAAGGCTCGATCACATTTCTCTGTCCATAATAAGTCAACATTTCCAGTTAATGCATGTAAAGGTGCGGCAATATGTGAATAATGTTGTATGAATCGTCTATAATAGCCAGAAAAACCAAGAAAACTGCGTACCTCTTTCTGATTAGTGGGGGTTGGAATAAGCAAAAGTATTTGAATTTTAGCCGGGTCTACCTGAATACCAGCTGCTGAAATATAGTGTCCCAGAATGATTCCTTCAGTCATCATCATGTAACACTTTTCGTGACTCAAGCAAAGTCTGGTAGCGATGCAGCGCTGTAGGACTTTTTCGAGAGTATCTAGAGCTGGATCAAAGTCCTCTCCATATGGTGTGAAATCATCCATGTAGACTTCCAATCCATCATTAATTAAGTCTGTAAAGATGCTAAGAACAGCCCTTTGGAATGTGGCTGGAGCATTACATAAACCAAAAGGTAAGACTCGATAAGAGAACGTTCCCCAGGGGCAAGTAAAAGTGGTCTTATCCTGGTCTTCAAGGGCAATCTGAATCTGATTATATCCGCTGAAGCCATCCAAGAAAGAAAAGAATTTCTTGCCTGCTAAGGTGTCCAGTACCTGATCTATGAATGGAAGAGGGAAGTGATCTTTTTGTGTGGCTTTGTTTAATTCTCTATAATCCACACAGATCCTCCATTTCCCGTTCTTTTTAGGTACTACCACAAGTGGAGAGACCCATTTGCTGTCAGAAATAGGATAAATAAAATCAACATCTAAAAGTTTCTGAAGCTCAGCTTTTACAACATCTTTTAAATGGGGGTTGAGTCTTCTTTGCGGTTGTCGAACAGGTCTTGCATATTTTTCGATATAAATATGATGTGTGCATAGCTGGGGATCAATCCCTTTCATATCGGGATAGTCCCATGCAAATGCCTCCTGATACTTTCGTAACAGCTAGATGAGTTTTGTCTCTTGATCTGGTGTCAAATTAGCGTTAATATTTAAAGTTTTCCCCGGTTCAATTTGCACTACTTTGCTATTAGCGACAGAAGTCACAGGTATAATTTGGTCATGTTCATCTTTCAGAGGATCCTCCTCTAACTCGTTGTCAAATGCCGCTTTTATCATAAAACATTGCGTATACGATGTGGATTCTGTTTGATTAATGAATTTATTAATGGCATCGTCTTCCGTTTGATCTTTGAAATCTAGCGCTTCCTGGACTGTTAATGGGGGTCTAATATTGTCAGTGATATATGAGGCAGGGCGCGGGTTGGTTCTCATCATCGTGATGCTTGGCTGAGCTGGAGGGTACAAAATTAAATTTTTGATATCCGGCCCTCTGGTTATTGTCATATTTCCCTGCCTGCAACCAATGTAGGCGTCAGCAGTAGCAAGCCATGGTCTACCTAGAATTAGCGGATGTCCATCTAGTCGGGTTTTCGGATTAATAATCAGGAAATCAGTCGGGTATTCCCAGGAATCTACTGAAACCATGACATCATACAAGGTGCCTTCTGGTCTAATTACTGATCGGTCAGCTAGTTCTAACAAAGTGGAAGTAGGTTCTACCGATGTAATTTCGAGCTTCTGGCAAGTCGATGTTGTCAGGATATTAATTGCAGCTCCTAGATCAACTAAGACGTTGGTCAAGGTCTGCCCATAGATTTGAACAGTGACAATTGGGTTCCCAGGGTCCTCGTATTTAACTAGTGTTTCTTTTCCCGATAAGAGGTCGGATAAGGTGCCGACTACCTGGACTCTTGGGTTAGAGGTTACATTTCTTTTTGATTTTCTGCTACACAGATCTTTTATGGTTTTTGCATATATGGGGATATCCTGTATAGCTTGAAGGAATGGGATTCTTATATACAAGTTTTGGAGTTCTCCCAGAATATCAAAATCTGGATATTGTATTGATCGTGGAATGGCCAATCGTTCTGGGAAAGGTGGAGGAGATGTAACTATTTGCTGATGAGTCTGGTCTTTATTTACATCTTCCTGTTGTGACGGCTGTTCTATAGGTAACTGATCTTCAATGTGAGTTGTTCTATGTCCCTCAGTTTCTATTATTCGCCCAGATCTTAACTGAAGATCATTGCACTCCCGCAGATCAGATTCAATCTCTGAGGATTCTATAATTTGAAGAGATTGAACTGGTCTATTATTTGGATTAGGGTTGGGTTGGGCTGGGAGCTGCGGTCTCAGATTAGGCTGGGGATTTTGTTGTAAGGCTGGCAGAGTTGGTTGAGGGAGTGGAATTGATCCTGCTGGCTGATATGTCGATCTTGGCCAGCTTGTCTGCCAGGGTGAACCTTGCGAAGTAGATGGGGTCCACTGCGAAGGATATGAATTATTCTGCCAATATGGCGGGGGATAAGGGAAGTTTGGCCAACCAAATTGGGTCATCCACGGATTCGGAGTAGGAAACATTTGAGGTGACCAGTTCGAAAACGGGGGCTGAGACTGGTTTTGCCACATATTCTGTTGCTGAGCATTGAACTGCGGGGGTTGAAAAGAAGAGGAGGGGTCTGAAAACATACCTGATTGCCTAGGCTGCCATTGATGACGCTGGTTAATAAAATATGTTGATTCTAGCTCCTCTTCTGCTTCTTTGTATACTGCCTTCAAACCAGGAAGTGAGGGACAACTTTCAGTCAGGTGGTCCTTGGTACAGATAGCACATATTTGGACTGTATCCAGTGGGCATTCCTTGTGGCTATGTTTCTTCCGGCATCGAGAGCAGAAAACCGCTAGATTCTGTTCTGCCTCTGCTTGCTTCTGTTTAGCCTGCACAATATCAAGCTGTGTAGTTAATGTCCCCAGGATATCAGTTTTAAAATTTTCTAGCAAATTTCCAAGTTCCACCCGTGTTACTCCCTCTGTTGATGTTCTGTTGTCTCTGGTAAAGCGATCATATTCCGCTGGTTTTATCCTCGTGCTGCCTCTTGAGCTCCTGATACACAGATCAATGATATCAGCAAAATTTTCCTGATAAATGTCTCCTTTCCCCATAATATTCAACGTTTCAATCCATTGCTCTTTCATACCTCTAATTAATGCGATTTTCAACACGTTATCAGGCAGAGGTAATGATGCATAGGGAGATCTTTGCAAGTTATATTGGAAACGTTCCACATATTCTTCTAGAGTTTCGTTTGGTCTGGCTGACATTTGAAAGATTTCGTCTTTTAGTTCTCTTGACCTATAGTAATCCTGATATTTCTTTAAAAAGGCTTCTTTCATTTGATCCCAATTGTTAATAACCCCACCACCTAAGCCCATAAACCATCTTAAAGCAGCCCCTTTTAATGTGGAGGGGAACAATTTTAATTTCTGGGGATCGGTGGTGTAATCGTATCCTCTGCATAATACATCAAATTCGAACAGGAATGCATCCGGATCTTCTGATGTAAGGCCATGAAATGTGGGGATATGCTGGAGAGGGATAGCTTTCATGGGCGCATTTGCTGCAGAATCTACTATAGGATATTGCAATGTGGAGGTCTGGTTGTTTGGCTGATTCTGCGCCATGGGATCGAATATATGCCAGTAATCTTCAGGAATTTCCAAGAGAGTATTCCTTGGTTGAGAAGGGGTAGTCTTAACGGGTCTTGTTTTGACAACACTCCCTTTATCAGGGATAATGATGGTCCCAACTGTCTGTGGTGAATGAATTCCTTCAACGAGGATTTTTGCAGCGCTTCCTTTATCCGGGCTATTTAAAGGTTGGTTTGGTTCAATAGGAGATCTAGGTTCCCCGATTTCCCCTGTTTCTCCTCCTCCTTCGCAAAGGTTACTAAGATTCCCTTCGTGCAATGGTCCAGGAGTCAAATTTTCAATTTCTTGAAAGTCCTGCTCCTCTGTTTGACTGTGCACTTCAGCAAAGGCTTCAGATGGTGATCCTGAGGCCTGAAGGGGACTAGTAGGCTGTTTAGAACTGATTTTCCTATAACCTACTGATGGCTGAGAGTCGGCTTTCTTATAGATTTCGTCTATAAAGGTCGTTCGTCCAAGGGTCACCGGCCCCTTGGCTTTGGGTGGAGGCTTTTGATCTTTCTCTGGCTTTTTCTGCTTATTCATGCACTCCAATTAAACTGCTAAGTCCTATTTAATCAATCAATTCTGCTAGGAAAGCGGACGGTGGAGCAGGGCTTTTACATGCTCTGCACGCAGGTTCTTACCTTTCGTTTTTAAAATCCAATTCTCCCCTAGCAGATTCGTACACTACCCTATTTAAAAGACAAATGGCTATACCCTTTCCCTGGCAACGGCACCAAAATGTAGAGCTGTAACAAGGGCTTTTTTCACCTCTAGTTATCTCACATTACAAGTCAATCCGGGAGCGTTTTGTTATTGTAAAGTGTATCTCAATTTGAGGCTATTTGTCAGAGTAATGCTTAGTAGTATAGGTCTAAGAAATACAAAGGTAAACGGATGCTAAACTATGGCTAAATTACTTTTGCAGAAAGAAATCACACGCAGCAACTTTACCAGTCGAGGGTGCGGAAATAGTAACCCATCCCTCTAGAAACTGATGAAAGAAAAGAAATTAGAGTATGGATCATGGATCTGGGAGCATAATAGCGGCTATTGTATCTCACGACAGCCTTGATCCTCCTCCCACACCAAACCAATGAATGCAAGTAAAAAGGAACAGCAAGAAAGCAGAATGGAACGGCAATTCAGAAATGGAACAGCAGTAAAAGGAACGACAGTAAAACCTCGCGAGTTCGACACTCTCAATTCTTGACATCAACTCACATACAAAGGAAGAGCAACCTTTTGCACAAGTAAACAGCTTAATCAAATGAAATAGCAAACCACTATAAACAGGAAACGTCAATCATATACAAAAGTAGGTAGCTTAATCAATTGGAACAGCAAACCATCATAAACGGGGAACGTCGATCATATGTACACATAATTTGAAATGATCACCAGTGGTCCACACGCAACGTTAATTCCATCTTCCCATGTCATCAATCCAACCATATGTAGTTAAAACATTCCACTCATAAATTCTGTAACAGAAGTAAACAATCTCAGAACAATGTTATGTGATCAATTCTGGAAATATGATGTGAACTTGTTACAAAGATTTACAAAAGGAAAAACTACTGACGAATGAGTATGGAACAGCATGTAAATATATCAGATTATTAAGAATGATAAACAAACCACACAAAGCCAAACTATAATGATACAATCAGCCAGTGTCCGTTGGAGCCGGGCCCTTAGCTTCCAATGGCACACTGCCGTAACTTACTTCAGACGCAGGGAGAAAGTAACACCAACTATATTATATTAACGCATCAATGATAATACAGCAAAACTAAGTCTCAAAGAGACTCGATAGTCTGAGTTTTAACTGACTGTGAAGTCTGTAAATAGAAAGTAAAGATACAAGATAATCAAAAAGTCCCCGAAGTCTTCGATGCTGCCCCTTTTTATACCAGTAATGGCGGAGTTAACTAAACAACAAAATAATTGAAAGTAACGATCCCTCAGGATCAAAGATCCTGAGGGATCTGTTAAACTGTTAACTCCTTTCTTTTCTCTACCTAGCCTTCTGAACTAACAGTTCTTCATCTAGCCCCTGATTGATCTTCCTTGATTTACTCGCCCTGGTCTGGATTTTATTTAACTTTGGATGGACAGCCGTTATCTCCTCATGGAACTCCCGTTTCGCACCGCGCCTTCCTATTTTTGTCTTTTCCTGCATAGAGAAGATAACTATTAGTGATTGGGTCATTCGTGCACATTCTTATTACATTCTCCTTACTTTATAACAAAGAAAAGGTTACAAACATTGCTTGAAACATCACTAAATTATGCATTAAAACATACCTTTCCAATGCTCTACACCAGGTATTATGAAGCATATTTTCCAGGTTACCCCTCAATTTGTAGACAAAACATTTGTTTTATCGGGAAAGGCCTACCTTTTCCAGGTTACCCTTCAATTTGCAGACAAAACATTTGTTCTATCAGGAAAGGCCTACCTTCTAACGGAGGTATCTTATTCCGGTCTAATCCCATTTTCCCAAATGGATGGGTGTGTTAGCCAGTCATATATCCTCCACGGAAACCTACCCTATACCCAAGGTTTTCCTGTCAAAACAGGCCAGGGTGCATGCCCCCTGGGTTTCAGTCATATCCCCCTGAATCACTCGCACTCATCAGGATGACGGACTAGGGATTGATGAGACATTCCTTGCGTGAAAAGACCATTCAGGGATGGTATATGACTATTTTCTATGTGCGAACCAAGTAATGAAAGCTGGTCCACGAGCTTGACCACTCTTCCTTCATGCGGAAAACACATTACTCTAAAGAGTGAGGAGACAATGGCTCCCATGCAATAAATATAGTCACATCCAAGGAGTAGATTATAATCCAGGGGTCCTTGGACTACCATTACGTTCATGTGAATGGTTTTCTTTCTCAATGTTATCGGCACATTGGGAAGGATCCCTAACGGTCAACTGGTTCCTTTGTCAAAGCCTGTTAGATTTCTCATCTCAGGCAAAAGCGATGGCGAAACAAGCACTTTCCAAGCAGTTGAGGAAAGGATACTCACAGAAGCCCCTTCATCTATGATGGTACCGGCCATGACCATTCTATATATTTGAGCAATGATTTGAAATGGTACACTAGGCGGTAAACGAGGTCTGCCTAGTAGATTCCAATCAAAGGAAACAACCAGGTTGCTTGGAGGTGGGACCGAATAGATGACCGGATATGACTCTAACGAACTTCCTTCTTGCGGTAAAGGAACGGGTAGACTGCCCCCATGTTCATCGAAGTCTGTGCTTACGAAGAGAATTTGAACGGTGTCGTTCTTGCTCTCTTCGGTGATTGTATCATCTGAAGATGGATCCTCTGAAGGCAAGACCGGGTCAACTGCCACCTCAACCTTTTGACTTTCATCTGGTGTGGATTCATATGGTTTATCTTCAATGATAGACGCTTCGGCCAACCACAAGGGCGTGTCAGCCAGATTTTCAACTAGTGACGGACTTGGCAAGAGCTTCTTATATCCAGGAGGAAGCTGTAATGGTGAAACCGGACAGTCGTCCAAAACTCTTTTAGCCTCATCTAAGAAGGGACAACGGTGGACGGCGTGATCACCTTCACACAGTTTACAAGGAAATTTACATTTTCCTTTTTGTCCGGGAGCTTCACTTTCACTAGTTGACGGTGTACTTTCAACATGATCATCAGAGGTTGATGACACCGGATTGTGCAAATGAGGAGACCAGTCCCTTAAGATCCAAGGGATGCAAGGACAATCTCGATGATAGTGGCCTCCTTTGCAAATGACACATGGAGATTTAGGCCTGGACTGTGCAGTGTGTGGATTTTCGCTAGAATATGCTTGGTTGCCACTTTTCGCCTTTCGCTCCTTCTTCTTCTTCTCTTTCTTCTTCTTTCCTTTTTCTTCTTGGTTACTTGATTTTTGGCTTTACCAGCTTCATCAAGCGAAGAGGAAGGAGGATAGGAGGAATTGGACGAAGTAGAAGGTTGGGGGGTAACTCTAGTATCGTTTAGTTGCTGACTTGATTGTTCAAGAATCATGGTGTTCTGAACGAAAGAGGTTGAGAAGAGCCATACGGGCAAGCCAATTGTCAATCCTGGAAGTGACAAAGTGGTCATATGGGGTGCACCAACATCTCCCCAAGAGGAGAAAGGACTAGGATTTCCCCCAAGGGGAACTCCTTGGTTGGTGGACTCCATTTTGCTCAACCTAAGACCAACATAGGAAAGGTGATATTTATTCCGATTAAAATAAATTTTAGATGCTTTGACACAACTTGTTTTTTCAATTTTTAAGAGTCGAGAAAAAACAAAATATGACTCTAGTCGCCTTTGATTTTTAATGAGCCTGAAGTGACAAGTGCTCAGATGGACCTTTTCCTTTAAGGAGTCTGAAAAGGAACGAAATAAACTGCTCTGGAAATCTAGACAAAGGGATTACCAAACCAATCACAAAACTGCAGAATACTTTTTACGGTACGGCAGTCAATCTTCCTGAACGTTGTTTTCAGTGCATTGCAATCGATAGGGCGGCAGACACGGCTTCCTATGGATAAAGGATAAAGCCTATTGTGTTCTCCCAATATATACTCGACGGTACGTGGGAGCACAAGTCCGTACTGGCACTTATCGTCTCAAAGTGGAGGAATCACCCAACCATCAATGAAAACAACAATTACCAAGCTTTACGACGCCGGAATACGTCTCTGGCCTAGACTTCTAAATGTTGTGCATTAGGTTCCAATTTAGATTCATTAAATTTATTTTACAGTTGATCTTGCTTAAGAAATTTGCCTTTCAAGTTCACTGCGTGATGTAGATGTACAATTCCTAAAATGCAATCTAAGATGATAAACAATCGTTTAATCTTCTTTCTGCAATAAAAATCCTAGCTACTAAGGAAAGAGAGATGATATTCTTTCAACATAGAGTAGAGAGCACACACTATATGCACTGTCCTAAATCAAACCAACAAACATTCTAAATGCAAATGCACATGCATGTATTTTCTTTCAGCCTTCTTAATGTGTGAGTGATAAAAAGAAAGCTAAGCACAAATCTGAATTACTTTTCAAAGCGACATTACTAACAAGTTTCTTTTCAAGACAAAATGAAGACAATGACGACACTTTGCGATTTGGAGTTGAAAACTTGCTTTCGACACTTGAAAAACTACTAATTCAAATCAAATACAAGAGTAACAGTGTAATCGACTATCAAGAACAATCGGATTCTCTTATATGACTGAAAACGACACTTACGACACTTTCAAATCAAGAAATGACAGTTCAATTACGCTACTTCTTTGTAAAAGAGAACTGAAAATGGCTCAAAATACATAAAAAATTTATAGTTCTTTGCACAATGGAGGCGGAATAATGGCAAGGAAGGGGGTTTCAACAGAGGTATACTGACTACAGGCAGCAAAACTCCTGAATAGAGCTAAAAAGAGTGAAAACAGAAACCAAAATCCAAGAGCAGAAAAGGCCTTGTCTAATCAGTGCACCTATAACACATGGAAAAAGAGATGCAGCGCACCTACTACACTCGAGAAGTGTGATGCATCCAGAATCCAAAGAAGAGACAATGCGATTTTCCAGGGACAAGACTTTAACTGGGTTCCGGGTCACAGTTTGCAGCTCAGTTCAGGGATTTAGGCCGAGCAAGTGGTAATCAGTAAATCAATCACAGGGGTAGATCTAAGAAGGTTACTAGAGCCACCACAAGGGAAATTAGAGAGCTTGTAAACTTATTGTTCAGTTCATAAACAAAACCCGGAGATAGACTGAAGCAGCATTGATCTACTTTACACTTACATAGAAAATGCAGTTTGATGGCTAGCTGGCTTGACTTCAAGCTCTGTCTGTAAGTTTATAAAGCAAACAAATGTAGACAAACAAACAATCTATTCGCTCCCCAGCGGAGTCACCATTTTGTTATCGAGAAATCTAGTGTCTATGGAGAGCTGCTAGTCCCACTAAGGCTGGTAGCTACCTTAGAAACAAACAAACTAAAACCAATTTCGTTTTCCTTTATGAAAAATAGACAAGAGGGGAATAAAGGAGACCAACCTCTGTCTTGCGCTTGGTTCCTTGCTTGATTCCTCTCTCTTCTGATAAATCTTTGCCACTCGCTTCCTCGTCTACCCAGCTTTAAAGAGCACCTGTAGAATCAAAGCAGCATAACACTATCCATGAACATAGATCTATTATCATAAACAATACAGGACCAGATATATATTGATCACACAAATGCATATATCATCAACCATATAAGAATGTGGAGGAAAACTGGAATAGCTTTATTAATAATCAAGAATAGCAAAGAGGATTACAACCAATTGTTCTGACCTAGCATCATCCTCTCAGCAAGAAAGCCCTTCTTCACCTCATGAAAAGCTTAGATCACCCAACACTATGATGTTACACCAAGAAACCAGCAGCACTTCCTTACAAGATACAAAATTCCAGCCTTTGGATCTCTGGGATGAGGGATCCATATATAGATGTTTGCAAGGGGGGTGAGTCAGCTTTTGAGATTTGATTAGTGTCCTCTCTCTAGTAGTTCTTGATTCCACTTGGAGATTGATGATCTCTTACTCCTCCCTGTGTGAATGCAGAGA
Source organism: Pinus tabuliformis (assembly GCA_031772625.1). Taxonomy (NCBI): domain Eukaryota; kingdom Viridiplantae; phylum Streptophyta; class Pinopsida; order Pinales; family Pinaceae; genus Pinus; species Pinus tabuliformis. The sequence goes on from CM062816.1 coordinate 1,072,874,181, forward strand.
GGCAAGTGTCACAGGAGAAGTTTCTGGAAGATTCCATGATCCTCCACCTTGCAGATTGACCCTACCATTTGTCCACTCTCGCCCATCGCACCCCATAGAAGGGCTTTTCAAGATGCATCGCACCTCCCGTGTGTATTTAGGTGGGATGCAGCGCACTTTGACCATGGAGCAGGTGAGATGGTCCAGTTTTGACCAGTTCTGAGTAGTTTTTCACGGAGAACTTCTAGGAGAAGATGTAATCAGTTGACCTTGTTCTTTTAGAGGTTGGAACAACACTTTTAGGGACTTAAGAGCCCTTGGTTTATGAACATTTATGATTGGGGTTGCAGTGCCCAAAAAATGTCTATAACAAGGTATATCTTTAATTTATCCCTCTACCCACTTGGCTTGAACTCTCCTTCTATTGTAGGTATCTAACTAGTCCTCATCATCATCATCCTGCTAGTCAACCCAACTTCCAATTGGTTAAGGCTCTTAAGATGTAGAGGCTCTCGATCTTGACACCAATCTGCCTGATCTGACCTGAAGCAAAATGCTTGAGGTAGACCTTCCCATTGTGGAAGACTACATCATACCCTTTGTCTTTAATCCTCAATTTGTTCATCAAACTAAGGTTAAATTTTCCACATTTTTTAAAAATGACAGTAAAAGCCAATTTCTTTTGTGCAAAAAACACCCTAAAAACGAAAAGTGTTGATGCTAGAATAACATTTTTTTGGGGTAAATTTTCAATATATTTTTATCATAGAATATAGTGACTCCAAAAAACCTTAAAATTTTATCATCACGTCTCTGAAAAGCCTTAAAATTTGAACAATTTTCAACCATAGTGTTGAAGATAAATATCATGACTTTGAAAACCTTGAAATTATGACATTTTTTACCATGGTATTAAATGTAAAATATCATGATTCCAAAAAACTTAAAATTTTGAAACAAAATATCATGACTAAAAAAATCCTAAAAAAAAATATATGTAAATTAAAGAGTCATTATACCAATATTTTATTTTAAATTCTAAAAGTGTAGCTTTTAAAAAATCGTAACCTAAGACAACATGGCTCATTACAAGAAAAATTTAAAAATCAACCATGAATTGACACATAGTGGCAACAAACTTGAACCATTGTAACAAAAACTCAAAAATCAACCAACAAATTAACATATAATGGGGTCGGTTTGTTAGTGTACAAAAAAAAGGGTAAAAAATAAATTAGATAAATAATGAAAAATGAATATATATATATATATATATATATATATATATATATATATATATATATATATATATATATATATATATATATATATATATATATATATATATATATATATATATATATATATATATATATATAAATATATATATATAACAAAAATTTAAAATATATATATATATATATATATATATATATATAACTATTAAAAAAAAAAAACAAAGACAATTAACTAAAAATTAAAAATAAAATTAAAAAATTAAATGACAAATAATAATAATAATAACATTAAAAAGACAAAAAAATCAAGCATAGAGTATTGAAAAAGTAACTCATATAGGAAAGAAAGACAATATAAAAAATAAAAATAAAAACAAAAAAATATCTTAGTAAAAATATATAATTTTAAAAAAATTAACAAATTAAATAAAAAAACTAAAAACACACACACACATATATTGCAAAAAAATACATTAAAAAAAATAAAAAAATTTAAAATAATTCCACAGTGTCAAGGGTTGTGGACAAGGCTGGGGAGCAGGGAGATGCACCCTAACTCCGCTCGTCGCCCTTACCGCTCGCCCCATGGTGTTGGTGTTTTTTAATATTTTTTTAATTATTTTAGCAAATTTGTTTGTAATGTATTTCTTTTATTTTTTAAAATATTTTTTTATTATCTATATATAATGTTTGTTTTTTTTTTTAAATGTTATTTTATTATACCTTTTGTAAGCATGTTATTACACATTCAGTTTCGCCTTTGACTGTGTATTAATTTGTCTTTGACCAAACATTTCTACAGTGTATCCATAGTCTAATATTAAGAATTCATTTTTTGTTATTGTTTATTATTATTTAAATTTATTTATTTGTAAGGTGATTGGTTGAAGTCTTATTATGAGTTTTTTTAGTAACTTCAATTTCTATTAATTAAAAAAATTTTGTTTTTAGTTTTATTTCATTTTTATTTAACCTTTTTTATTTTGTTTTTTTTTCTCTTATTTACATTTTCATGAATTATATTTTTTTTCCATATTTTCAATTTAAGATGACAAATTGTAAAAAGGAAAAAACAAATTTAAAAAATCAAATAATTTTGTTTTTTTATTTTTTAGTTTTATTACTTTTTAATTTGACTTATACTATTTTTTTTCTTTTTCTATGGTTTTTTTTTACTATTTCAATTCCAATTAACATTTGATTCAATTTTGTTATTTTTTATATTTATTAAATTTATTTGTATGTAACTTATTCTCTCATATTTAGTAACTTCCATTACTATGAGGATAGAATTCAATAAATTGATCTTGTTACAAAAAACTGAATTCAAGAATTCAAGAAATTGATCTTCTTTAATTCAAGAATTCAAGAAGTTTATCTTTTTTTTTTCTCTTTTTGTGTGTCTGTGAATAATGTTTTCCCATGTATCTATTCTCACAGGTCAAAATCTCCAATAGAGGTGGACACCGGTGGCAAATCCAATGCAATACTCTCGAGCTCCTCATTTCATTTTAGGGGATCATTTTAGGGGATTCAAATTCTACACAGAGGTTGGGGTATTAGATCCAAACTAGTTATCGCAGTATGCAGCAGTGGGGGTATTACCAGGATCCCACTCTGAAGTTCTTGATTCTTCTTCAAATCAGTGTGAGAGATTGTTCGACATTTATTGGGAGGATAGTCTTCACTCAATTGGTTTGTTAAATTCTTTTACCTTCTTTCCTCAAACCATACACAAAAGATTGGTTTCAGTTACTGAAGGAAACTAACACACTAATAATAAAACACTCAATAAAATAAATAGCAGAAATATAGAAAAAATAGACATGGCGGAAAAGGCCTCAACCTTACAGCATTCCTCACTCTCTCATTATTAATCAATCCAATGTACAAAGAATGATAATAGTACAAATAAATACATGAGGAAGTTGGTCTCAAAATAGTATGTCTATCTTGGACACTATGATTGAGAAAATATCTCAACAACACACTAATCTAGGAGCCTAACTAGTTGGAGAGAATCTCTCAATCAACTAAGCCTAAACTAACTCCTAATCACGAGGAACAAACTCAATCTAGAAAGGTAGGATTAAATCCTAACTTTCATGATTTTAATTAATTTAATTATTTGGACTCACAATTGTTTTTAATGTGAGAGTGAGGCTAACAGTTACCATGAAAAAAGTTAATGTGTGAATTTTTGTAAATTTTGTTAAATATGTTTAATGTTTTGCAACTTTATTATTGGTTTTATTCAAAGTTAATGTCTCAAATTCAGCCAATTTAGTACTAAATCACAATTCATAGACAGATTTATAATATTTGGAAAATATTTGAAATATAATTTATTTATTTTAATATTTAAATTTTTTATGGTTTTTTTAAATTGTTACAATATGAAATGTTTTAGGAACTAAATATTTTTATTAGAAACAATTTAATTTTTTTAATGATTTTTTTTTTTTGACGATATGAAATGTTTTAGGAACTAAGTATTTTGATTAGAAAATAAGTGTTGTGATGTCTATATATAGTACTAGTGATTTAATTTATGTAGTTGTGGTAGTTATAATTTAGTTATTGAATTAATAGTAAAACAATTATTATTTCCTATTATTCATAAATATTAATTAACTTGTCTTTACACTTTAATTTAAAAATTAATTTAATACTAAGTCACAAATTATAGATCATCCCAACTCCATTTTTTTTGGCAAAAGAAAGTAACACTTGAGAGATAACAATAAAAAATGTGCCCATATCCCTCTGCCTTCAATCATGTACAATGCCCATGAACTTTGTAGGAGACAAATGGTTCTGCAAAACAAGTTTCTTGAAATTGTCATCTCATTGAGTTGAAACTAAAGTTCTCCATATCAATTTGAATGTTTGAACAAAACGATTGCAAAGAAATAAAGTTATAAAGCTTCATTACAGTGAAGGAGGTAGGGTGCTCACCAAAAATCACCATTTTAGCACAACATTTTCAACATTTTCACTTTCATTTCTTATTTTTTAATGAAGGCCTTAATTGATCACCTTACAGTCCATCAACGGTACATACTCCAATTAAGTATATTTAAACTAAGTAGCAAGTACTAGCTAGTACGTAACACTTATTATATAATTTTTTTTAATTATTTTTATTTTATTTAAAAAAATTAATGTTTTTTTTGTTTCAAACATATATATGTGTGTGTGTGTGTGTGTGTGTGTGTGTGTGTGTTAAAATTAATTTTTCTCTTTTTCTTTTTTTTTGTAAATTGTAATTTTTTTATGTTTCTAATTATAGTTTTATTTAGTTGTTTTTAAATTTTTTCTCATGATTTAATTTTTGAAACTATTTGTTTTATTTTTTTCATGTTTTTATATTAATATTAAAATTTTGTGTGAATCATTGTTTTTGGAAGTAGAAAAAAATGTCATTATCTTTCGACTTAAAATTCAATATATGTATATGTATATGTATATGTATATGTATATGTATATGTATATGTATATGTATATGTATATGTATATGTATAAGTATATATATAGATATATATATTTTGTTGTTTTTAACATTTTTAATTGATTTTTTTTCATAAAAGTCCCTTATTTAACATGTTATATTTTTCTAATTATATCTATATGCAAAATGTGTATTTTTACCAAATGTTTAATTTTTATTTTTATTTTTTTAGTGACAATTATTTTTATGTGTATTGAAGTATTAACTAACTATATATAAATATATGAAAACTCTAATTTGAAAATATTATTCTTATTATTATTTAACTTCACAAAAAAAATGAAAATTTCATTATAAAAAACATTGCAAAGAAGAATAAAAAAACTCGAGCATGAAAAGACCTTAAAAAGCAATCATCTTTGGATGAAAAATAAGACAACTTAAATAAAAAAAATCGTGCATGCTTGGACATAAGAAAATTTAAAGTGTCAAAAATAATAAAAAATAAAGTTGATGATACATCAACGTTTTTCAAAATCGCATGAAAATCACCAACATTTCAAAAAATATATTCATACTTAATACATAAGAAAATTTAAAGTGTCAAAAATGAGCCCAAAAGAAGAGGTTGATGTTTGCATCAACACTTTTCAAAATTTCCATGGAATTTAAAAAAAATGTGCATACTTAAGACATAAGAAAATTTAAAGTGTCAAAATTATGTTCCAAAAAATTGTGTATTTTGAATCAGCACTTTTCAAAATCATGATTTTTTGCAACCTTTAAAAGAGTGAGAACTCTTCCAATTCCCACTTGATTGGCAATTGTGTTTGAGCTTCTCCTGGTTTCAATAATAATATAATATTCTCTACTAAACAAGGCCAACCACGTGAAGGTAGAAGCTCATATGGTCCCTTCTCACCCCCTTTCCACCCTTACATCACTCTCTATATTCCCAACATCCAATTTATCTGCTATAATCATTTCGAAAGAATCATAGTAAGAATCAATAATATATAGGAATTACTAAGAAAAAACTATTTAAATTGAATGAAAGAGAAAAAATATGCTACTAAAAACATATAAATGCATACCTCATACATTACAACAATTCAATATCATTAATCTTCTTCTTCATCCATCAAATCAACATTTATGTCATCTACTTCAAAAATGGCGTTGAAATAATCAACAATATAAGCATCATCATCAATGTCATCATTTCCAATAATCATATCACCGTGACGAACATCATCTCCAACATTTGGTTCAACTTCTTAAAGTTCTTCATCTGATAGTACATCATCAATATCATCTTCATCAAGAACATTGTCTCGTTCATATCCTTGAACTTCTTCAACATCTTCGTGATCTGACACATGATCATCAACTAATTGTTACTCTACACCTTCATCCTATTCAACATTATCATCTTCTTCAAGTACATTATAGGTTATTGGCCTTCCATTTGGATCATATCTAACAACATATGACCAACCCGCTCTACCTGGAGCCTCTAAGTAAAATACTTGTTCGCATTAGCTTGGAAGAACATAGTGATTTGAACTTGGCTCAAATGACATTGTATTAACCATGGTAAATCCATTAGCATGTTCCATAATAGTTTTATAGAGATAATGTTCATTCATTTGTAGCTTATACCATTTCATGTTGTATGCAACCAATTTGAAGGAATCAAAGTCACACTCAAGTATGTCATCCAAATACCCATAGTATCGATTTTCAGAGACTTGTCGACATGTGTCTCTTCTAGAGGAAACATTAGAGACCTGGAAGATTGTAGTTATCCCAGTGGGCTAATTTTCCATGATTTTTCCACAAAAATGATCGCCAATTTCCAATTTTTATAAAAGACTATTCGCCTAAATTTTAGAATATAAAATTATTTTACCTTAAAAATCGCCAACATTATATAGAGACTATATATAAAATCATTATAAATTTGAATAATTTTACAAATATATCAATAAACATTTTATAGTTGGCATATTAGGGATTAGTGAGATTTGCCAATGTTTTTAAACTTCAAGAAAATTCTCCATCCTTAAAATTTTCCTTGCCCATAATCAAAATTTTTCCTATTTCCATGCAGCTTTTTGGTGTGAAACGTATGGCCTTTGTACCACATAGCATTGTGGTGTTTCAACTGGAATATGTCAAACATATAAAAACGGCATTGTCAATTAAAAAAGATATTTATATATATAACTTGGTAAGTTTCTAAAAGAAACACACTTGCATTCACATTAATAATATATTTATAAAATAAATTAATAAAATTTTGTAGGTCAATGAAAATGCATGCTTGCTTGTTTATCTTTCAAACCATTTGCTAAATCAATTTCTCTTTGTGTAAGATTGGCACCTCGGGCACGATGAGATTCTTTAACCAATGGAGACACCCCTTGTCATGATAATGTACCATGATATTTTTCACATCTTTCAGTCCATGGATTCATACAATCAAGATTTTTCACAGTGTATAAATGTAGTGCATACCACTCTCGACCAATTGTATCAAAAATTCATAATTCACCAATAAATATTAGTTACAATGGTTAATGTTGATAATTGATATATATATCTTATAAATACCACATTAAATATTTAATTACCTTTCACTTTCATCATTCTACCTTTCCCCAACAGGTCCTACCCTTCAGATTTTGTATCGATGGATCTCACATCCCAGATGGAATCCACATCCATAATTTCTACTAATACAGGAAGATATTTAGTAATGTACACCACGGATTCGTATCCCATATATCCTTCCACCATAGAACCCTTAGGACGTGCTCTTTGTCTAACCAAAACCTTCAATGATTTCAAGTGCCTCTCAACCATCCACATTGACCTTTTGTGTACAAGTCCACACAAGTCAATCTCCTCAACTTGGTGTATGAGATAGTGTTCTTGTGCATTGAAACATTTCAGAGGTAGATACTGTTGCATTTCACACGTTATCAAAGAATTTCTCTCCTCCAATGCTTTATATCATCTTTATGTATTTCTTTCAATGACATCCATCTACACATGATGTAAGCAAATAAGTACAATATGTTTCAATAAAACATAATATATTGTATTACAAGTAAAACACATGTCATTAATTTGATCAAAAACTATTTGAAAAAACACTCAGCATATAAATCACTTCTTACCTCGTGTATTTGCCAAGATCACATATAACTTGTTTGATGTTGTTGTCGAAGTTGTTTGGGAGAAATAGAGGTAGAACATACTATAACACTAAAAATGAATAATTTTTTGTTTAATCCAAAAAAAATGATAAAGACGTATATATCAATATAGAAATATATATACCAAAATAATGACCTTAATGAAGGTATGATAATCGTGCGTTCTTACACCACCAAATTCACCTTTCTTTGTTAAGATATTATTTATGTTTGAAGAAAATCCTATGGGAAATTTAATTCCTTGAATGGCCTCTTTTAGATCATCACTTTGCTTCTATATTAATAACCTTATAAGTTTGTTTCGATCTCCATCACTATTTGATTGTATCCCACGCTTCATTGCATGATTGGCTTCAAAAAAATCTTTACAATTCTTTTGATGTTTTCTTTATTCCTCCTGCCATCTATGGTTCGCCATAAAGTTTCTGTCACATTATTTTCGATATGCATCGTATCAAAAAAATGGGTTATTCTTAGGTTCTTATAGTGAGCCAACCTCATGAACTAAGCGAGATCACTTTCCATTCCTCATGGAAGAGCATGTCCTTCATGTTGACGATTTTTGTTATATTGCAACTTCCATAGTTGAGGTATCATTCTTCATGGTTTTAATCCAGTTCTTTTTTCCCATTGAAAATATGTTTTTTAGTAGCACGATACCTATGGTTCTTAGAGAGGAAGTTCCTATACTCATCGAACACCTCCTTTCCTAAACTTGTTGAACGATGAGATTTCATCTTAGGACCACAAACTAGACATGAAAAATTGCCTTTAGTTTGAAGGACTACAAGAGATAGATTAATAATGTCAATTATAAATGAAGGGATTATTTAAAATACATGCATGATATGATCTAATAGAAATAATTATATAATATTAATTATATACTATGATATAATTGAAATAATTATATGTTATGATCTAATTGAAATATTATATACTGTTAAATAATTATATGATCTCGTAATATTCATCATAAATGGGAAAATCCTAGAGATCAAAATAATTGACCCAGATGTCAGTTGATTTAAGGATAATTAATAGCAAACGATAAATTGTGGCACACAATCCCACAACAAGGGATCGGAAAGGACAGATGGGAGACCATAAAATCCTGCCCACATTCCAATCCAAGCTCGACAATCACCACACCTAGAGATACCATTAATGAGATCGTACATTTTTAAATTCTCAAAGGCAATTCATGAGATAGAGAATGTAGGATTCACGACTAGTTGAGGAGAGAATTAATGTCACAATGTACTCCCACTGTGACAAGATCGCCTCTCGGGATAGAGATCATACTCTAGTAACACAGGCATTGAAGAATCTAATGCTTGATATGAAAGGAAATAGATCCCAAGACAAGAAAAAAACAATAAATTCCCATGTTGCAATCCAAGCTTTGTGACGATCACCACTCCTGGAGGTACCATACTAAAGGAGATCATATAAGTTTAAATTCTCAAAGGAAATTCATGCGACATAGAATATGGGATTCATAACCATCTGGGGAGAGAATTAATGTTACTGCTAGGGTCTAGGTATGAACAATCTATTCACCCTTACTCCTACATTAATTTATCAATCCGGGTGCGTATCCTTTCGAGGCAACGCGCAAGGTATATGCAGGGACAGGGTTACCATCTGTTACTGACCAAGGGTTCGCGGTTAATATTCAAAACATTACTGTAAAACTGAACTAGCTACAGTACTCAGGAAAAGCAATGACAGCAATTAACAAGCTATAACAACAACTATGAAATAATAAAAAACACACACAGAAATATGCAGGACCTTATTAGAAGAGCGGGCCCAGCTCTTTGATCAAGGCTACATTAATCACAATGAAGAATGGAGCAGCAAAATAGATGATATTTTATTAATCTAGAAAGGGCTATTACAATCTTGATGGGGAGTCCCCCATTTATAGGAATAACCTGTCTTTTATACACAGCAAGGGAGAGCAACTTCTTTCCCCAAAACATGGTAACCGTATACCCAGAAATGTACATTAGTTTAGAATGACACCAACACCAGATAAACTGTTGGCATTATGAGACAAGTGTTGTCCTTGATGGCAAATCACACTGATGACAAATCATAGTGCAGACGGATAGCAGCAAGGAATTGATGATCAGACTACAAGTATGAAGAGAAAATATATATACACAGGTTCACTATATACCAAGTAGGGTATACACGCAGGTTCACTATATACCAAGTCGCGTATGCGCAGGTTCGCTATATACCAAGTAGGGTATACAAGCAGGTTCACTATATACCAAGTCGCGTATACGCAGGTTCGCTATATACCAATTAGGGTATACACGTAGTTTCATGCACGGAAAAGCGCGTACATGTCGGAAAGCTTACTTTTGGTCCGTGGTAGTTAGTCCTCGGTATTTGAACCTATGGTTTCAGACCATGGTATCTCGACAAGTGTGTTGATCCCAAGTATTGGGATCTTGGTATTGACTTATTATGGTTTTGGACCGTGGTATTGAGCAAGGCCTAAGACTATAAAAGGAGAAGAAGATCATTAGGCATGTGCATCCGAAAAGTCTTGAATATCTGAAGAAGCATGAGATCCAGGATGCAGGTTATGGGTTGATGATGCATTGCTTGATCTGAGCTAAGGAGGGATCTCACCGGTTGATGGAGAACAAGATCTAAGGAGAGATCAGGATCAAATGGTTTGAATTGAACTATCTTTATGATGCTTATTCTAGATCTACATACTGACGCATGTATTGTTCTATAAGTGTTATGAGTATGACTGATGTCTGGTACAGCTGCAAGTTATGAGAAATTATTTTTAGATCTGTACGCAGGTTGTCTTTGGCAAAAGCGCGTATGTACGCGGGTTTGATTCATTATAGTAGCGTATACATTATGAAGGATAATATTTGAAGTTGCAGATGGATTTGATGGTTATGGCAGAGTTCTGTTATCTGCTCTGTGTTCTGGTGACTGTGTTATTGACAGGGTTTCAGTGTTTCAGTGATTCAGAAATTGATGATGACTGTTTTGTGCTTCAATGATATTTATGGGTCCAGTATGGAAATTTGATGAAACGTGGCCTTCATATTATGTGTTGTGCTTCAGGAGTATCCAGTCTGAAAATTTTTGAAACGTGGTACCTGGAGGAGAGAATATTGTAGGTCGGCGCCTACGTACTAGTATCTTAGCTAGTACAAGAGCAAAGGGGGTTGGAGCTCCCTTCCAGGAGAGTCTGGAGAACAAGAGAAGGTTGTAGCCTTCTGCAGGTTGTAGCCTGCGTGCTGGCAAAGGACTGCACCAGTACATTGTAAAAGAAGTTTCTTAATAAAGGAAGATAGAAACGAATTGCAGCAGGTGGTTTTCACCCACATTGGGTTTCCACCTTATATCATGGTGTTCATGTGTGCTTCTTGTGTGTGATGATCTGTTCTGTTTTTACTGCACCTGCTTACTACTCATATGGTTAATGAAGTTCTGATGCACTAACTAAAGATCAACATTTAATTGATTAACTTAATCATAAGTATTTTGGATATACGCTAGTTGCTTTAGACACAGCTGCGTATACATGCGGATTCCCTTGAATGAAGTAGCGTATATGTATCTAAGTATGGAAATGAAAAAGTTTTATTGATCTGATAATACTGATTCACCCCCCCCCCCTCTCAGTATTATTTCCAACAATTGGTACCAGAGCAGGTCCTTTGGTAGAAGCTTGATCGCTTGAAGGAGATCCGTGGAACTATGGGAAAGAAGCTTAAGAAGAAAGCACCTAAGAAGAAGAAGACATCTCAGAAGAACTATGACAGTGGGAGAATCGATTGGGGATTAGGTATAAGAAGCTCTTCAGATTCAGAATCATTTTAGAATGAAGATGAACTATCAGGTATGAATTTGCTATCCTCTGATGTTCCAGCTATCTATCCATTTGGAAAAGATGAAAGTGATAGTGAAGCAACTGAATTTGCTTTCATGGGTGAGCAAGAAAATTATCAAATAGAGGCAGTATTTAGAAGGCTTACAGACAAAATTAAAGATCAACAAGATCTATTGAACAAAAGGGAATGTGCTTTCAAAGAAGAAGTTACCAAACTAAAAGCTCAATCAGAGGAAGGAAACAAGGTAAGAAAGTTACTCAAGGACAAGGAAAATCAATTTCAAAAGTTGCAGGGTGAAGTGACATCATTAAAAGAGGAAGTCAATGAAAGAAGCACAACCATCAAGAAACTGAGAGATAGATCCAGTTACTATGAAAGTCTTGAAGCCATGATCCGCTCGCTAAAGGAAGATCTTGAAGAATCAAAGAAGCAGAATAAATATCTACTCCAAGCTATTGAAAAACAAGTAAACGAAGATATCAGCTTAAAATCTCAACTGGAATGTGCCTTCAGAATTCGTCAAATGCAACAGGATCTGAATGAAGAACAAGAAAAGGAGATTCTCAAACTAAGGCATCAGTTGGAAGAAGGAAGGAAAGCTGAAGAAGATATGAAGAAGCAATGTCTAGAAAAGGAGGAACAACTTCAAGTTGAGGTAAATATCTTGAAAGGTAAACTAGAAGAAAAGGATAAACTGTTGAGATTTCAAGATAGTACTAAAGCCTTGAATGATATTCTTAGTAGTCAAAGGTCTCCTGCTATCAAGACTGGTCTTGGTTTTCATGAATCTATTGAAGGTGAATCTAGTTCACAAGGTGAGGCAAGGAACTCTAAAGAGAAATCTAAAATGATCATCAAGGAGATGAGAGGTCAACCCCATCAAAATTCAAGGAAAGAGACTCCTCAAAGAAAATCTTTTACTCCTCCTATGAATAATGTTGAATGTTATGTATGTCATAATCTTGGACATGTTGTAGCTAGATGTGGAAGAAGAAGGGTTCAAGACCATCATGTAGAAAGATCATCACATTCAAGGTACTTCAATGGATATTGTTTTTCTTGCAATATGTTTGGTCACAAAGATGTTGATTGCTACAGGAGGAATATGAAACATGTAAGATGTTATGCATGTAACAAGCTTGGACATATAGCAAAGGAATGCAGGAACAAAGGACGGACATCACACCAAAAGGAGAAAACATCATCACACTTGAAGATATGGAAGAAGAAGGAAGTACAGTCAGAGAGATGTGGCACAGCACAATGTACTCAGATACAGCACAACACAGACATAACAGACTTAGAGGGAGCTGAAAGTGTAAAACTTCAGTATCCTGAATCTCATACGCAAGTTCCATAAAGGGAAGTCGTGTATATACGCGAGTTAGACACTGCAAACTCGCGTATATGTCAGTCTGAGGAAAAGCAGTGGGGACAGGCTCAGAAAAAGGACCTGATATGATTCAGTCTATTATCTGCTCTATTGATTAATAGTTACAGTCTGTTGAGGATGTGTGGAAATGTTTTGAAACTTGTAAGATGTTTAGAAGGGTTTGATCCTAACTTGATGATGATGTCTTGATGCTTATTGTTGATATATGCATGATCAGATCTAACAGATGGCATAGGTTGAAGGGGAGCATATGCATTTAATAATTCATTGTTGGCATTATGGTTAATAGTCCTTGGTGATGATGCTTATATGGCTAAATGATATATCTTGCTATGATGTGGTTATGAGTTGTCCATGATAAAATCTCATATGATTCTTGGGGATACATAGTTGATGTTCAGATCAGATTTATGGTTGATTCTTTGATGATGCATATATGGTGCTTACGTGGTGATCTTCATAAGGATAAGGAGAAGTACAAAGCTTGAATACACATCTTCCTCACTTGATGATGAGTCACTCATATGCTGCTGTCATCATATGCATACAGTTATGATGCAGGCACTCTTGTGGATAAGGATTGTTGTTGTTGATGATATCAAGAAGTTTTGTCAAATGAGCTTGAGCTCAAGATACATAGTGTTGATACATGGATGACTACTCAAAGTTGCTTTGTTGGAGACATGGTGATGAGTTCTTATCTATATGATGATAGGTTGATACTTACACATGTTGATTGATGCAGATGTTCCCAAGTAATGATACTTGGATCATGTAGATCTTGACGTTGATGTTATGGCTATGGTGGTTTCACATATAATGTGAATGATTTCATGATGATGCTTAAAAGGAGGAGTTGACATCTATGTTCAGACATACCTTGTTGCAGGACATTTACAGGTTGCTGATATGGAAATGGTTGTACGCGAGTTTCATAAGGCTTATCCACGTATATACGCTTGTTTATGTGGATGCAGACGCGTATATGGAGTTTTGAAGGAAATCAGCAAGGACAGATGTTGGTTGCAGAGAGTCTGATATGGGTCTGACAGAGACCATCTGGCACAGGTTCAGGGGGAGCAGATAATCTTCCAATGATGCATTGTTGGCATTATCTTAGAAGCTTTTGGTTCTAGTTCACAGTTTTTGTTGGTTTCAGGTGAAACAAAGGCAGAAGGATCTCTTGGTTTCTAATCTGAATCGACAGATGTTGACGATATCAGTCATTGGTGACTTTCATAAAGTCTTGCTCTAGATATTTCGGTCATATATCTCTTTTGTGATATCTCTTTCATGATGTCAAGGTCATGTAACGGCCTATATTGGTTTTCCCACTATGCCTGGGATGAAAATGTAATGCTCTTGCTTTATCATGTGTAAAATTTTGATGTATCCCCACTTGGTTGGGTGGATGAGTCAATTCTAGTATATCCCCACGTGGTTGGGAAATGGATGTATGTATTGAGTCCTTTGGTGATAGGAAGGTCTCTTATGATGTATAAGTCATGGTTCTTCTTGAAGAACATCTTTTTGCAGATCTTGCCTTCAATCAGGAAGAGCATGAACAGCACTCTTCAGCAGTGCAGAGACTTGGCATGTACTCAAGGGGAGCATGGACAGGTTGGTACTCTTTGGCATATACAAAGGGGGAGCACATTTGGAGATTTCAGCAGGTACTCAGGGGGAGTATGGACAGCAGAATGTTTATCAAGGAAAGAGAATATGTTGGTCCACCCTTTGCCCTTGATGTCAAAGGGGGAGAGTGATTTGGTGTTGTTGCCATCAAGACCAAAGGGGGAGATTGTTGGCATTATGATGCATGTGTTGTACTTGATGGCAACCGTCTCATAAAAGAACAACTCACTTAACTAGATCAATCTACAGATGTGACTAAATGCATGGGATGCAGGACAGCTCAAAGGAATGAAGAGATCAAGTTATAAGTGTGACAAGTTAGCTTTGCCATCAAGTCCAAAGGGGGAGATTGTTGGCATTATGAGACAAGTGTTGTCCTTGATGGCAAATCACACTGATGACAAATCATAGTTTAGAAGGATAGCAGCAAGGAATTGAT
Organism: Pinus tabuliformis; assembly: GCA_031772625.1. NCBI lineage: Eukaryota > Viridiplantae > Streptophyta > Pinopsida > Pinales > Pinaceae > Pinus > Pinus tabuliformis. The sequence continues at coordinate 1,072,889,421 of CM062816.1, forward strand.
GATCAGACTACAAGTATGAAGAGAAAATATATATACGCAGGTTCACTATATACCAAGTAGGGTATACACGTAGGTTCACTATATACCAAGTCGCGTATACGCAGGTTCGCTATATACCAAGTAGGGTATACAAGTAGGTTCACTATATACCAAGTCGCGTATACGCAGGTTTGCTATATACCAAGTAGGGTATACACGCAGTTTCATGCACGGAAAAGCGCGTACATGTCGGAAAGCTTACTTTTGGTCCATGGTAGTTAGTCCTCGGTATTTGAACCTATGGTTCCGGACCATGGTATCTCAACAAGTGTGTTGATCCCAAGTATTTGGATCTTGGTATTGATTTATTATGGTTTTGGACTGTGGTATTGAGCAAGGCCTAAGACTATAAAAGGAGAAGAATATCATTAGGCATGTGCATCCGAAAAGTCTTGAATATCTGAAGAAGCATGAGATCCAGGATGCAGGTTATGGGTTGATGATGCATTGCTTGATCTGAGCTAAGGAGGGATCTCACCGGTTGATGGAGAACAAGATCTAAGGAGAGATCAGGATCAAATGGTTTGAATTGAACTATCTTTATGATGCTTATTCTAGATCTACATATTGACGCATGTATTGTTCTATAAGTGTTATGAGTATGACTGATGTCTGGTACAGCTGCAAGTTATGAGAAATTATTTTTAGATCTGTACGCAGGTTGTCTTTGGCAAAAGCGCGTATGTACGCGGGTTTGATTCATTATAGTAGCATATACATTATGAAGGATAATATTTGAAGTTGCAGATGGATTTGATGGTTATGGCAGAGTTCTGTTATCTACTCTGTGTTCTGGTGACTGTGTTATTGACAGGGTTTCAGTGTTTCAGTGATTCAAAAATTGACGATGATTGTTTTGTGCTTCAATGATATTTATGGGTCCAGTATGGAAATTTGATGAAACGTGGCCTTCAGATTATGTGTTGTGCTTCAGGAGTATCCAGTCTGAAAATTTATGAAACGTGGTACCTGGAGGAGAGAATATTGTAGGTCGGCGCCTACGTACTAGTATCTTAGCTAGTACAAGATCAAAGGGGGTTGGAGTTCCCTTCCAAGAGAGTCTGGAGAACGAGAGAAGGCTGTAGCCTTCTGCAGGTTGTAGCCTGCGTGCTGGCAAAGGACTGCACTAGTACATTGTAAAAGAAGTTTATTAATAAAGTAATATAGAAACGAATTGCAGCAGGTGGTTTTCACCCACATTGGGTTTCCACCTTATATCATGGTGTTCATGTGTGCTTCTTGTGTGTGATGATCTGTTCTGTTTTTACTGCACTTGCTTACTGCTCATATGGTTAATGAAGTTCTGATGCACTAACTAAAGATCAACATTTAATGGATTAACTGAATCATAAGTATTTTGGATATACGCTAGTTGCTTTAGACACAGCTGCGTATACACGTGGATTCCCTTGAATGAAGTAGCGTATATGTATCTAAGTATGGAAATGAAAAAGTTTTATTGATCTAATAATACTGATTCACCCCCCCTCTCAGTATTATTTCCAACAATAAAGAAGATCAGCAAATGGTCCAAGAATGGTTCAGGGATCTGCAACTCTAGCTACATGGCTTCCTTATGGTTGATCATTGCTGTGAATTGTGGATCTGTTGCGGTAAGCTGCAAGATTGGTACCTGTTCTCCTAAAGCTGCGGTCAAACATACATTTTAGTGTTGTGAATAGGTCAAACCCCGCAACTTTACTTCATTAATAAAATATTCCAATAGACAAAAAAAGGGATAATTACCTTGCGGATTTAGCATAGTAAACATAGGTGAATAAGTGAAAAAAGGTCAAAAAGAGGAATGGAAATGCAACAGAAAGATAACCCAATTTGGTGCCCAACATCTCCCCTTAACTAGCCTTCTGCATGTCCTCATGCAGTTCACCACCTCTGCAAGCCTGGGTTTTGTAGACTGTTGACTTCCTAGAGCTAAGCGAGATCATATTCTTTGGCCATCTTTGTCCCTGGAACTTTAAAACCTTCTGAGAGGAGGACTTCCTTCCACCAATCACCTGGAACATTATATGTTGGGGTGTAATTTTCCACTGGCAACCAAATAGTGGGGAACTGGAACCAGATCCCCATCCACCAGACCCCGCATGTTTGGACACATGCCACATACCTAGGCACTCTGGTGAGTGCTCGTGCAAAATTCAGTGCTCCAAATGGTTCCCTGTTTTGGACAATTGTAGGTGACATCATCCACCTTTTCTGACAGCAATCAAGGGCTTCATCTTGAAATGTGACTAATTGTTTGACACAAAGATCAAGGCACCATTTTTGTGTCTTTAGAATTCTTTCCTTGTTTCCCTCAATTCCCAAAAAGGTGTTGTGTTTCGTGAACATGGTGATTGACCTTTCATGTTCTCCTCTTACTATAAATGGCTTTGTAACTTGATTGGACCCAAATGTATTAAAAGCCTTCTGCCAGCTGATCTAATTAAAAGTGTAAGAGGTGAGAGCCCTTAAATGAATGTCCCCCACATATGGTACCGGGTTAAATTCTCTGTCCATATGCAGTAGATACCATGCATGTAAAACTCACACATCAAATGCTGAGTTGGCACATCATGGTTCCTCATTATGTGGAGGAATTTTACACCATCCTCTGTTTCATAACTAATGTCGTTCTTGATGCTCTCCATGCAGAATAAAAGAAAATGTTCATGCAAGAATAAAGAATAACAAGAAGCAGGGGGACGACATGCCATCACCTCTTGTGTCAAGTTAAACATTTGCTCCTTATCAGTTTTCAGCTCTGCCACTTGCTTTTCTAGCCGCTCCATCTTGAGTTATTTCTTCGCATGCCTCAATCTCATGACATCTATGTGCTCCACATATTCAAAAATGGTTGTGAAGGCTCTTTCGTGAGTTCTTCTGACCTCATTTTGATACCGAGCTGTAGTGGATTTCCAAGTCTACACTTCGGCTGTCATGGCATATTCTCGGTCTTCAAACAGTCGCTCGACCAGGTCTATTTGAGTGGCAGCAGAAGTTGTGGCTATCTAGTCCACCTGAGTCTCTGCTTCTACTACTATTGGTTTGGTTTTTTTGGCCTGCCGCTTGTATTTATTCATTCGCTTCTACAATTTGTGTACCTGTTTCCTTAGTTTCCTGGCCTCCATCTTAAGCTGCATTGTTTCTGTAAATTGCAGCTGGTATTTTTGCTTGTCAGGGATTCTTCGCTGTTCAAAAAGCTCCACCCATTCTTTCTTAACAAAAACTTCCTTAGTTCTGGTAGTTGGAGGTAAATCCCCTGGGATAGCTTTTGCCATGTCAACTGTCGGGTTTTCCTCCATTGCCCGTTCTTCTTCGATTATTTCTTGCTTCATGGCCTTCTCACCTGGCTTTACCACTAGCTCATTCATTGAGACCACTTCACTTGATCCCTCCTCTTCAACAATGGTTGCTTCCCTCTATTGTGTGCTCACCACAACTAGTGGTGCCCTTACGAGATGCTCTCTTGTTAATGTGTCTGCTGGAACCCCTCCAAGTTCCCTTGCCTCAGGGACCTCTGCCTCTTCTCTGCTTCCAGGCTCTGAAGTGTTTATTACCTGGGCAGCATCGATCCCACCCAGTTGTGGTCTTTGTGATAAATTCAAAGCAAGAGGAATGACTAGATATCCTTCTGTGCACCGAGGGGAATGAGATACCCTTGCTCCTCTTGGGATAGAAGAGAAAAAGGAGAACTGGCAGGGATCTTCGGTGTTCGGTCCTGAGGTTGATGCTAGTTCTTGTGGGTCAACACCAGCCTCGTGCCCTAGTTCCCCTAGAGCTTCCTCCATAGGTTCCATAGTTTTCTCAACTCTGAGATCTTCTTGCCCTAGTTCCTCCTCTTCCATTGGTCCTATGGTCGGGATGGTCATGACCTCTTCATCATTTGGGTTGTCCTCCTGCATCGACTCCATGGTGGTAGGAGGTCCTTGTGCAATATCGACTGGTACTTCCTCTGTTGTTGTCATGCTATCAATTTGCTCTGCTAGCTCCACAGTCGACGTTGGTTCTTGTGGAACAGCCTCGGACGTGGTACTAGTGGGTCTTTCTATTTCAACTCCTATGTCTTCCATTGATTCCATAGTTGTGGCTTGCTCTTAGGGAGCAGCCTATTCTTCAAGATCTTCAGCTTCCATCTCGATCTCCTCTGACTCCTCTTGGTCAACATAGTCATCTCCTCTTGCATATTCTTCCTCCATTACTTCTGGTTCATCTTCCCTGGTGGCCATAGCGGCTACTATCTCTTCCTCCGTGGAATCCTGAAACAGTTCCCACGGGATTGGGATTCATTTAATTGCATTCATCACCAATAGCTGGACTAGCCCATGGTGGGTAATGACCGCCACACCTGTCGCAACCTTTGAGCCGAATGTGCCATCAGCTGCAGACTTCTCAGTAAGAAATAAGGCACATTTAGTGAAAAGGCCTCTGCTTGGGGGGATTGGAGGGGATATTTGAATATAATGGAGTATCTCCCCTCACAAGTTATATATTTTATGACAAACTCTGCTACCCCTCCCCATGGATGTGGTAATAAGTTTCGGTCTAATCCTCGACCCTTCTGCACGATGCTTTCTCATGCCTGCAAAAAGGCTTCGGGAAACTCCGGGAGGGAAGTCCTTCTTGAAAACCATCGCTGTCAATTTTGAGGGAGCCTGCTAACTTCTACAATGGATTCCTCTGTAACAGGGACTTCTATCCCGTGGACCTGAGAGCTTTCTTCTCCCAGGTTGAGTGCGAATTTTGCCACAATTTCTTCATTTTACCCTCTCAACCTATCAAGGTAGACGTTCCAACCTGTGTTCTCAAAGACCTACCATCCCTCCTGATTGTTTCGAACTCTTGTTGTATTTTCTGGTTCATGCCGAACAAACCATCCACCCATCAATGTAGAGGCGGGATCAATGCGACGAATACAGTTAGCTGGTAGGGGAGAATGACAAGGACCCAAACCGTTGACAATGGTAATAACGTCATGGTCGCCTCAGGGAAAAAGAAGATGGAATAGTACTGGTACGTTTGAGAAATCTCAGAGAATGATGGTGAGTTATGGTTGTACAGTTGGATATTTCCAGAGGTTTAATGCAGCGCGTTGGGCAGGTGACCAGTTATGACTCTCTGCATACGAATGTGCATTCCAATGCATCTAGGTTGTGATTACGAAGTACCGTAATCATTAGATTTAGTTTGGTGTGGATCGTGTGACATGAATGCATTTTCGTGGTACACCGTCATTTATTGTGACAACTCCCCCCCCAACTTAATTATGGCCGTCCACGGCACGTATTAGTGTCTTTTTGGAATATTTTAATTAAATCCGTAAAATTCAACAAAGACGTACCTGGGGACCTACCTTGTGGTGGAGTAACAACAAAATTTCTAATGGAGTAACAACAATAGGGAGTAACAACAACGATGGAGTAACATCAACGACAGTTATAGAGTAACAACACCGACGGAGTAATGGCAGTTGCGGAGTAATAGCATTGGCAGAGTAACAACAGTTGCAGAGTAACAGCACCGGTAGAGTAATGACAATTGAGGAGTAATATCACCAACGGAGTAACGGCAATTGTGGAGTAATAGCACCGACGAAGTAACAGTATTTTCGAGGTAATAGCACCAGCGGAGTAACAGCAGTTACAGAGTAATAGCATCGGCGGAGTAACGGCAGTTACGGAGTAACAACGCTGGTGGAGTAACAACACCAGTGGAGTAATGGCACCAGTGGAGTAACAGCACCAGTGGAGTAATAGCATTAGTGGAGTAACAACACCAGTGGAGTAATAGCACCACTGGACTAATAGCAACAACTTGTTAGCAACACCTATGGGGTAACAACACCAAGTGTTACATTTCTCCTGGCCATATTCCTTTGTTATTCCTACAAAATACAAACGATTAAGTAATAACAATATATATTATTATTATTTGTCTTTTTTTTTAATATATATCTATATATATATATATATATATATATATATATATATATATATATATATATATATATATATATATATATATATATATATATATATATATATATATATATATATATATATATATATATATATATATATATCTTAGAGCAGAGTGAGAGTGTCCTTTATACCAACAACCATTAAACCATATGAATTAGAAAGATGTTTGACAAAGGCATCTCTGGAGGCTGGAAGGTGTTATAGCTTTAAACGGTGTCCATTTACTAAAAATGAAGTATGATTCCCGTCTATTGTAATTAATCTAACCGTTCCATTGTCGAACACTACGTCCACTTCATACGGTCCCATCCAATGAGTGTGAAGCTTGCCCTTGAAATCTTTAAATTGGGAGTCATAAAGTAATGCCCAATCCCCCACATGAAACACCTTGCTCTTGATAAATTTATCATGCCATTTCATTCTCTACTATTGAACAACAGTAGTTTTCTGGACAGCTACTGATCAAATCTTGTCTAACTCATTCAACTGTTCCAGTCATTGTTTATGTGCTTCTGACAGGTCTAGACCTACTTCTAAAGCTGTTCTAAGCGTACCGATCTCAAATTCTACTGGAAACAAGGGGGATTTCCCATAGACTAACTCAAATGGAAAAAACCCGATTGTGTTCCGCCATGTTGTTCTATATGCCCATAAAGCTTCTGGAAGTTTTTGTGCCCAGTCCCGGTAATGACTTGCCACTATTTTTGTCAAGATATTTTCCAATATCTTGTTCATACTTTCTACTTGTCCATTTGCCTAGGGGTGATAAGGGGTTGTCACTCTGTGTTAACCCCGTATTTCTGCATCATCTTCCTTATCATGTGAGATGTGAACTGCGCTCCTCATTCTGACACAATTTCCCTTGGGGTACCATATCGAGCAAATATTTCTTCAGAAAGAAAGTCTACCACTACTTGATCTATTGTTCTCATGACCGCTCTGGCTTCCACCCATTTAGTCACATAATAAGTGAAGACCAAGATGTAAGATTTCTGATGAGAAGGTGGGTTGTAAGGTCCAACAAAATCAATGGCCCATTTCTTGAAAGGTTCAAGGACTATCTAGGGTTGTAGAGGCATTTCATATGCTTTCCTGGGTTGTCCCATCTGTTGGCAACTATCACATCTACGGACATAATCCCGAGCATCACGAAAGATGAAAGTCCAGTAGTATCCCATTTGCAACACTTTGTGGCCTATTCTCTTATCTGGAAAATGTCCTCCACAAGGTCCATAATGGGTAGCCTTTAATATCTCATAGATGTCATCCTCTTCCACATAATGTTGAATCTGTTGATCAACCCCTGTATGAAAGAGATACCCTGCCATTCATGAATATCGAGTACTATGATGAATAATCTTCCTTTGATCCTTATATGACAAATGACGAGGCACCTTCCCTGTAGCAAGATAATTAGCAATATCTGCATACCACAGAGTGTTAGAAGAAATTGCAAAAAGATGTTCATCTGGAAAAATTTCTTCGATTGGTATATTCTTACCATCATTTTCTATCCTAGACAGGAAGTCTGCAACCACATTGTCCTTCCCTGGTTTATCTACTATAGTAATGTCAAAATTCTTATAGTAGCAAAAGCCATCTTGTAATGCGACCAGGGGTAACAGGTTTATTCATTAAATACCTGATAATTGCATGATCAGTATGTACAAAGGTAGGATACCCGCTAATGTAATGCCGAAATTTATTGATGGCGTAGATGACAGCAAGGAACTCTTTCTCAATCAATGTGTAATTTAGCAGGGGCCAAATTCTTACTAACATAGTAAACTACATATGGTACCCTGTCCTCTTGTTGTCCTAATACTGCACCAACCGCTAATTGGGAAGCATCCGTGTGAATATGAAAAGGTAATGGCCAGTTTGGCCCTCTAAGGATCAGAGCGCTACAGACCAATTCCTTGATTTTCATGAAGGCTACCTCACAGTCATCTGTCCACACAAAATCTGAACCTTTTATTAGCAATTGAAAAAGTGGGTGTGCTACTTTAGCAAAATTTTCCATAAAGCGCCTGTAATAAGCAGCACAACCAATAAAGTTGTGTACCTGCATGGGTGTTTTGGATATTGGAAAGTACAGAATTACCTTTATCTTAGTTGGGCCCATCCGGATTTCTTCAGCCGAGAGAAAATGTCCCAGGACAATTCCTTCATCCATCATCATATGGCATTTTACTGTACTTAAGGAGACACACGCCTGTATGCACCTTTCAAGAACTTTCTCTAAATTTTTTAGCCCTTCTACAAATGAATCCCCATATGGAATAAATTCATCCATGTAAATTTCAACAGTATCATCCACCAAATCAGAGAAGATCCCCAAAATTTCCCTCTGGAATGTTGTAGGTGCATTACACAGGCCAAAAGGAAGGACCCCGTATGCGAATGTTCCCTACGGGCATGTGAAAGTGGTTTTGTCCTGATCTTTATCTAGATCTAGTTATACCCACTAAATCCGTCTAGGAAGGAGAATAACTTTTTTCCAGCCAATGTGTCCAGAACTTGGTCAATGAATGGTAAAGGAAAATGATCTTTTTGCATTGCCTTATTTAATTCTCTATAATCCACGCATATCTGCCATTTACCATTTTTCTTAGGGACCATTACTAATGGAGAAACCCATTGGCTATCTGAAATGGGGTAAATAAAACCTACATCCAATAATTTCTAAAGTTCTTCTTTCACAACATTTTTCAATGCAGGGTTCATCCTTCTCTGAGGTTGTCTCACAAGACGGCAATCTTCCTTAATATATATATGATGGGTACATAAATTAGCAGGAATCCCCTTCAGGTCTGAGTAATCCTAGGCAAAGGCTTCTTTATGTTTCCGAAGGACATCTACAAGTTTCTTCTTCTGGGATTCTAATAGGTCTAGGTTAATGTTCAAGGTCTTTCCTGATTCTAATTCCACTGGGATACTTCCATGGGGTGCATCAATGGGTAGCTCCTATGATCCCTCTGTTGTTTGAATAGTTTCCTGTGTTTCATAGCTTAGGATAGATTCTAAAAATTGTTGATTTGGCTCTGAAATGGAGCAAGGATCATCCATAAAGGAGGTGATTGCATCATCCTTTGATTCGATATTTAACTGGAGGGCTTGCCCAATAGTAAGGATTGGTCTTAATTCCTCATTTTCCATTTCAGGCTCCTTCCCGGATAAAATTTTCTTGCTACCTGTTGGTTTTGTGGATGGGTTTGGTTCTGCAGGTGTATATAGCACTAAATTCTTAGTGTTGTGTCCATTTGAAATAACCATGTGCCCTAAATGACACCCAATGTAAGCATCTGCAGTAGCTAGCCATGTCCTCCCTAAAATTAGGGGATGGATGCCAACCGAAGATTGCATATGTAAGACAAGGAAATCTATGGGATAGTGCCATGAATCCACCAAAATTGTTACGTCTTCTAACTTCCCTATTGGTTTTATTGTGGATCGATTTGCCAATTCTAACACTGTAGGTGTATGTTTCAAGTTACAAATACCTAATGTATGCATAGTTTCAGTGGTGATAACATTGATGGCAGCACCCAGGTCTACCAACACATTTGGAATCTCTACCCCATTAATTTGTATTTTTCAGAATTGGGTTCCCTAGATCTCCATACTTTACAGGCATTGACTTTCCCGTCATAAAATCTGATAATTTTCCCATGACATGAATAGTAAGGGGGTCTTTGGATTTCTTTGCAGGTTTCTTTGAACAATATTCCCTAAGAGTCTTTTCATATATCAGTACGTCCTTCATAGCTTGTAATAGGGGAATTTTGACAAATAAGTTTTGTAATTCACCTAATAAGTCGAATTCAGGTTGACGGATTTATTTACTCAAAGTCAGTCTCTCTGGATAAGGTGGTTCAAATTGATGTTGTTTTGCAGGAGGTGCCTAGTTTCTACCAAATTGTTTTGGTTCTTTATTAATTAATTTTCATTCCTTACCTTCACTATCAAGTTGTTCAATGATAACTGGAGGGGGTTGAACATCTATTGTCCATCCTGATCGCAAATCCATTTCATACAAATCTACATTGGAAATGATATACGAAGGTAGGTTAAGAGTGTCGCTTGATGAACTCCCTTATTATTGGGATTCAAGTTAGGCTAGATTGGAAGCTGCGGACAGGCAGGTTGACTACCAGGAGGCACATTAGAGGGCAGTTGGAGTTGTTTTTGTGGCATCAGCTGAGGAAACTTCCCAGGAGAGGACCCTCGCTAGGTTGGAGCCCATGGGGAGCTCGAACTGGCTTGAGGGTTCCACTACTGCCAAGATGGAAACTAGTATTATGGCCACATGGGAGGATAGGGCATGGACTGGGGATTCATATTGAAATTACTAAAATATTGAGATGGGTTTGAGTACATACCTTGATTTCCCATTCGTGGTCAAGGTTGCCATGGCTTTCTAGATGCCATGAGGTATAGTTGCTCCATGTCTTCCCATGTCCCTTGAAACAGTGCTTTCAATCCTGGCAAGGAGGGGCATGAGCTTGTTGCATGATTTAATTCACAGATTACACATTCCTCTATGGAGTTCAATGGACATTCCCTCACTGGGTGCTTCTTTCTACAATTCGGGCATAATATAGCCATGGTCTTGTCCAATTCTAGCTACTTCTATTTTACTTGTAGCGTATCCATCTATGCCGACAGAGTACTAAGGATATCCATTCTCAAATTGTCTAGAAGGTTTCCAATTTCTACCTTCGTAACACCCCCGCCAGACACTTTTTCTCAGTGAATTCCTTGTCTGTTTCTTGCAAGCCCCTTCAAGAATTGAATGCATAGTTCGCAGATAACCTTGAAGCTTTCGTTAGAGATGTCTCCCTTTCCTACGATGTTCAACAGTTCCAACAAGTCCTCATGAAAAGCTCGAAGGAGGATAATTTTTAAAATCTCCTTATCCAAGTCGAAGTGACCTGACCTCTGTAATGTGTACTTAAATCGTTCCACACAATCTTCCAAGCTCTCATCTTCTTTTTCTGTGAACTTAAAATGTTCCTCCTTGATGCTCCGGGATTTGTAGTAATCCTGGTATTTTTCCAGAAAGGCTATTCACATATCATCCCATGTGGAAATAGAGCTTCCTCCAAGGCCCATGAACCATCGCAGAGCTATCCCTTTTAATGTAGCAAGGAAAATTTTTAACTTATGGGCATTCATCATGTAGTCATACCCCCGACAAACTATGTCAAATTCGAATAAAAACGTGTCGGGGTCTTCTGAAACAAGCCCATGAAAGCTTGGTAAGGTTGCTAATGGGATAGGCTTTGTGGGTGCACCAACTCCCAGATCCCTGATCAGAAACTTGATGGTGGAGGTTGTAGGAGCCATAAATATCCTCTAATAACTGTTGGGTATTTCAACAGGTTCTGTGGAAGATGGCCGAGGATTCCTTAACACTCGGGTTCAAGTTGCTTTGACAACACCCCTAATCCCTTGGTGATGCAAGCCTTTGTTTCCTTCTCCTGTGTCCTAATGACTTGATCCCTAAGCTACGACCTCCTTTCCTTTGCTGGAGTGGCCTGACCCTGTCGATGTTCTGCTTGCAACCTCTTCCCCTTCTATTACCGACGTAAGGTTCCCTTGGCCAGGTATACTACTGGATGTCTCCTCAACAACTGGAGGGGTTGTTATACAACAGAATGACCTCCTCATCAACTCAAAGGTGAAAGACATGATGACTAAATCAAATACCACAATTGTAGGCCTTGATTCCACACTAACGTTGGTTACACACTAAAAACCTACTTTATAAAGCTTGTTATCAAGCCTAAGGGTGCGTTAGAGACCCTACTAACTCAATTTGTTAAACCAGGGGCAGCGTTAGTGAAACTAAGGGAAGTTCAATGGGTCAAACCAACGAATTGACTCACAAATATCTAGATATTTATCCCTAAATTTGATCGAGAAAAGTAAGCAAACATCCAAAATCGAGATATTTGGAGGATTTATAATCTAAGAAAAGAAGGCAAATGGGAAAGAGCTGAAAAGTAGAGCAAGTTCATTGCTTTTACCCTAGTGAACTCTATGAGGAACTTGGCAACCATAACTCAATTTCTATATAAGGAAGGTGAGGGTCATTGTGAAAGAGCTCAGAGAATTTGAAAGGATAGCCTACTAAGTTGTTGAGCATTGACTCAAATCTGAAGAAGTGAGCTAGAAGAGAGAGAGAGAGAAGAAGAAGGGGCAAGGGAAGACTAATACAACGGATGGTTGTAATCACTCTTCCATTATTAATACAAAACTATAGTTGTGTTCCCTAATCCATAGTGTTAGTAACATTGTTCATTAATTTTTTCATTTCGATACTTGTTTAGATGAGTAGTTAAGGTATATACAAATATATGTTCATTGTGCATTCTTATATTAGTTTTCAAGATTGTATGTTGTGATTGTGTTTTCCTTTCCTTTGTGCAGGAATTGATTTGGAGCCGGCTTTGAGGGAGTTCCTCTTAGTTGCATTGTGATCTCCAAACAAATCTAGAAGGAGACTTGAGGTAATACTCTTTCCATAATTTGTTAATTGATATTTGATAGATGAACATGTGTATAACTTGGTAGCTTCTACAGATAATATTATAATCTTTCAAAGGTCCTAGGAAGGCCTTTGAGGGTAGTTTTCATTCTCCATACACCGTGCATTTTACCCCATAGCAGAATTGGCGACTCTGTTGGGGACTATACATCTAGTTCCCAGTTTACCCAGACTCTTCTTGGTTCTCTCTTCCTTCTAAGAGCTCCCTACTCTTCTGCAATCCTTTTCTGATCCACCAAATATCTTGCTGCATCCTACTAGAATACATTCATCTCAAAAACTGATCTTGGAAACCCTTGTTGTGAAATATTTCCCACACTAACGTAGGTTACCAGGCTACACAGAGCTTTATAAAGCACTGTGCCTGAGTACAGGGAGCGTTAGTGACCCTACTAACTCTCTGTAACCACTGGTACAGAGTGTTAGTCTCCCTTTGCCTTGATTTCCGGTAGTATCTATGGACCAAAAGGGATGGAAAATATTCTCATGGGCTGAAAATAAGATCTGTAACTATATTATGTCAACAAAATTGGTGTCCTAGAAATTTATTTTTAGGAAAAAGTTTTGGTTTTTCTCTCTTAAAAAACATTCTTTCTAAAAGAAAGACTAATAATTTATATTCATCCTTCTATTTAAATAGTTGTGAGTTGCTTCATTTTGGTTTCAAGTAGTTGTTAGGAAATATTGGAAAAGAATCTTTTGGTTATGCATGTGTTGAAAGACTATAGATGCACAAATGAATCTATGAATATGCCAAAAATATAAATATGTATAATAAATCTTGTTTGCATCAAATTGAAAAAAATTCAGAGCATTGTTTTGCATGATTTATTGAGTCAATAGTCTCACCATATTTCATATGTCAACACCCCTACTGAAGAAAATAATCAAGTACACATAATATTAACATTAAAATCAATCAGTTACTCTTTTGAGCAAACCAACATTAGCTAGGCTAGGATCTTGTGATAAGCATGTGAGTGAACTGCCCAAGGTCAAAAACCAAACTAGTGTCATTAACGAGTGAAAAATTCCTTCTGCACTCATATTACCAGGACCACTCCACTAACAATGGAGCAAAGTATGAGACAACATTAGACTGTAATTTAAGGTAGCCCGCCTTCTCTTACAAATCCTTTGGGCATTCTGTGTATTGGGGGTCCCTTCAAGGATTTCGAAACTGAGTTGGGGACTCAGATATCCTGCCCACACAGCGTACTGTCTATGACTATGTCCCCCCCATTAATTTCTATGATTTGAGGTATCTCTAGTGGCAAAACTTCTAGGTACTTACACAAGGTGATTGGGACGGGCTATCCTGGTACCTAACACAGACGGATCTACTCTATCTTCAGTTTTTGGGATGGTACTTGTATTCACGAGAGTACTTGGCCCCTCAATCTGAGGTTCAAGTGAAGCTCTAGATTAACTGTAACAATACATCTGGCCATCCTTATCTTTTATTCATTGATATACCGGGTTTCATCTCTGGTGATCGGTGCTTATCAGACGAGGTAATTTCCCTCTGTTTGCTTATTGATCCATTTAGTGTATTTTGTATATATTTATTTAGGTACCTGAGTGCTATCATTTGAGACTCTAAAGAATATCATGATAAAATTTATTTGATAAATATTAACGCTCACTATGGCTACATCTAGCCCTCGTCATCACTCTAGACGATTGTTAGGACTTCCTCCACTCATTGTTGAAGATCTGCTGAGTTCCACTTAACCGGATTCCCCATATTTGGGGGATCAGTCTCATAGATCTCACATGGGATCTATTTGGACTACCGAAGATTCAAGTTTTCCGGAGGATTTCTTTACCGAAGGATTCCTTCTTTCTTTTAACACTCTGGTCACGAATCCGTTGGAACCTGTCTTGGCTCCTGTGGTACCTGTACTTCCTGTTTCGGTAGTTGGAACATTTCCATCTATCTAGTCAACGACTAACAGGTTGTGGAACTTTAAGGACACTTTTGGTCATTCATCACTCCCCTAGTCGATAGTCACCACAACATCGGTAATGTGGAATCTCGCTATCTCGTTTATCCCAGGTACAACCACTCACCCGACACCCTCTATGAGTGGAACCCAGCAAATGCCAGGTTCCACCCCTATGGTGCCAAACTGCATACCTTCAACAAGTACCACATATAATGCTCCATATAACACTCAATGCGGCATTATGGGTGCGGTTCCCGTTTACCAACAACATGGTCGGCCGCCAATGTACAGTTCAAACTCCCAGGTTCATATACCTGGGGGGGGTTCCCAATATGCACATGTTGGTAGGACATGTAATAGTTCCCCCTCCATTCTTATGCATGCATGGTCAGTCACTAATTGACATGAGCGTTCCCTTTCTCAATCAAGGCCAAATGGTCAGTTCTGTGTGGGGCAGGAATCCACAAGGGGTTCCCAACCAATCCATGGGGGCACCCTACTCACATACTCAAATGAGTCAAGGGGCCTTCACACAATCTGCAAGGAAATTTGGATCTTCCTTTTTGTCCATTGACCTTGTTTTCACTAGTTGACGGTGTGCTCTCAACATGATCATCAGATGTTGAAGACACCGGATTGTGCAAGCGAGGAGACCAGTCCATCAAGATCCGTGGGATGCAGGGACAATCTCGATGATAGTGGTCTCCCTTGCAAGTAACACATGGAGATTTAGGTTTGGATTATGCAGTTTGTGGATTTTTGCCAGAATATGCATGATTGCCCCCTTTCATCGTTGGCTTCTTCTTCTTCTTCTCCTTCCCTTTCTTCTTCTTCTTAGTTACTTGGTTTTTAGTGTTACTAGCTTCACCAAGCGAAGAGGAAGAAGGAGAGGGAGAAACAAACGAAGTAGAAGGTGGGGGAGCAACTTCATTGTCATCTGGTTGTTGATTTGATTGCTGAGGAATTGCGGTGTTTTGAACAATAGAGGTCAAGAAAATCCATACGGGCAAGCCAATTGTGAGTCCTGGAAGGGACAATGTGGCCATGTGTGGAGCACCAACATCCCACCAAGAGGAGAAGGGACTAGGATTTCCCCCAAGGGGAAATCCTTGATTGGTAGACTCCATTTCTCAACCTAAATACCAACGAGGGAATAGTGACATTATTCCGATTAAAATAAATTTTATGATGCTTTGACACAACTTTATTTTTCAATTTTTAAGAGTCAAGAAAAAGCTAAAGATGACTCTAGTCGCCCTTGATTTTTAATGAGCCTGAAGTGACAAGTGCTCAAATGGACCTTTTCTTTTAAGGAGTCTGAAAAGGAACGAAAGTAACTACTCTGGAAATATAGACAGAGGGATTACCAAACCAATCACAAAACTGCAGAATACTTTTTACGGTATGGCAGTCAATCTTCCCGAATGCTGTATTCAGTGCATTGCGATCAATAGGGCGGCAGACACAGCTTCCTAAGGATAAAGGATGTAGCCTATTATGGTCTCCCAATATATACTCGATGGTACATGGGAGCACAAGTCTGTACTAGCACTTGTCGTCTCAGAGAGGAGGAATCACCCAACCTACGATGAAAGCGATAGTTACCAGGCTTTACGACGCCGCAATACCTCTCTAGCCTAGACTTCTAAATGTTGTGCATTAGGTTCCAAAGTGTTTTCATGTTCATTGAGGTTTATTTTACAGTTGATCTTTCTTAAGAAGTTTGCCTTTAAGGTTCACTGCGTGATGTAGATATACAATTCCTAAATATGTAATCTAAGATGATAAACAGTCTTTCACTTTCTTTTTTCAATGAAAATCCTAGCTACTAAGGAAAGAGGAATGAAATTCTTTCAACATAGATCAGAGAGCACACACTAGATGCAATTTTCCTAAATCAGTTTCCACAAGCAGTCCAAATGCAAATGCACATGCATGTATTTTTTTTCTGCTTTCTTAATGTATGAATGACAAAAATAATGCTAAGTACAGATCTAAACTATTCTTCTTTCAAAGCGACAGTACTAACAATTTTCTTTTCAAAAAACAAAAGTAAAGCCAAGACGACACTTTGCGATTTCGAATTCAAAATTGCTTTCGACACTTGAAATACTAATGATTCAAATCAAATACAACGACAAAAGTTTAATCGACTATCAAAAAGAGGAAGACTCTTTTCTTTGACTGAAAACGACACTTGCGACACTTTTAAATCAGAAGATGACAGTTCAATTAAGCTATTGTTTGCACAAGGGAACTGTAAATGATGAAAAATACATAAAAAAATTCACAATTATTTATCAATGGAGGTTGAATAATGCAAAGGAAGATGGTTTCAACAGAGATATACTGATCACAGATAGAAAAACTACTGAATAAAGCTGAAGACAATGAAGAAAAAACCAAAATCTGAAGGCAGAAACAGTCTCATCTGATCATTGCACCTGTAACATAGGGAAACATGGATGCATCTCACCTACAACACACAGGAGATGCGATGCATCCAGACTGCCAATGAGAGATAGTGTGATGTTCCAGGAACGAGACTGAGCTTTGTTTTTGCTCACAGTTTGCAGCTAAGTTCAGGGGTTTAGGCTGAGCTAATGATAGGTAGTAAACACAAAGTATAGGGGCTGATCTAATGAGGTTACTTGAGCTACCACCAAGGCACTTAGGATGTCTGCAAGCTAGATGTTCAATTCATAAACCAACCTAGAGATTGACTGAAGCAGTGTTGATCTACTTTGCAATTGCATAGAAAAAGAAATTTGAAGGCTAGCTGGCTTGACTTCAGGCTCCATCTGTCGTTTATAAAGCAAACAACAATAATGAAACAAACAAACTATTCACTCCCCACTGGAGTTACCATTTTGTTATCGAAAAAACTAGTGTCCATTCAGAGCTACTAGTCCCACTAAGACGGGTAGCTATCTTAGAAACAAACAGATTAAAGTTACTTGTGTTCTCCTTTATGAGAGATAGATGAGAGAGAAGCAGAGAGCACCAACCTCAGTTTTTCGCTAGTCTCCTTGCTTGTTTCCTCTCTCCTTTGATAGAGCTTTCGCCACTCCTTTCTCGCTTGTCCCACTTCAGAGAACACCTATAGAGTCAAGGCAAAAAAATACCATCAAAGCATAGAGATCTATAACCATAAATAATGTAAGATAATATGTACATTAACCATATAAATGCATACACAAACAAGATTCAGAGATATACAAGCATATGGAGGAAAAATCAAATAGCTTCATTGATAGAAATAGTAGAAGAGAGGATTACAACCAGGCTGTCTGATCCAACATCATCCTCCCAGCATGAAAGCCCTCTTCACCTCATACAAAGTAATATCACCCAACAATGTCTTCAAACAGAAACCAACATCACTTCCTTACAAATTACAAAATTCCAGCCTCTGGATCTCTTGGATGAGGGATCCATATATAGATGTTTTCAGAAGAGTAAGTCAGCTTCTGGGATTTTGATTAGTGTCATTTCACTGGTATTTCTTGGTTCCACTTGGAGATTTCAGATCTGTTACTCATCTCTGGGTGAATTTAAAGAGGCAGGTGTCATATGAGCAGTTTCTAGAAGATTCTTTGGGTTTCCACCTAGCAAACTACTTCTACCATTTGTCTACTCTCGCTCATCACACCCTACAGAAGGGATTTCTAGTATGCATCGCACCCCCCGTGTGTAATAGGTGAGATGCATCGCACCCTATGCATGGATCAGTATGTATGGTCTTGTTTTGACCAGTTCTGAGTAGTTTTTCATGGAGAACTTCTAGGAGATGATGTAATCCACTGACCTTGTTCCTTTGGGGTATGAAACAACACTTTTAAGGGTTTAGAAGCCCATGCTTTACGGACATATGTGATTGGGGTTGCAGTGCCTAAATATGTATATAACAAATATGCTTTCATCTATTCCTCATGAACAAACCGATCCATGGATCCTACCAGGTCCTTCAGACATAGACACATACGGAGAACAAATGTTGTTGTCACTAGCTGAACTGGCCTGCGAAGCCATTCAAATTGCATCTGAATCCCCGGTCACTTTGGTTTCGGCCAACAGTACCACTGCCCCTCCCATAAGCGCTCCTTCTTCCTGATCCACTCAATCAAATCCTACCTAAGGAGGAAGCTATTAGAGAGATCATAAGTTTAGAAGAGCGACCTTGGGAGGACTCGCACCATCATGTTTCGATATCTAATTCGGACATTATGCCTCTTCAAATCCTGTCCCCTGACATACCAAAAATCATTTCCTCACCCTATACGATCCTCCAGACTTTGGAGGTGGAAGAAAATATGGGAAATGTTTCAAACACACACCTCATTGGTATTTCTGTCAAGATAGGCACCGTTAAAGACATACAGATTGGAGCCAATCACAATCCTGAGGAAATTGTGAGCTTCACCTACCCATTTAGGGACTTCTGCGATGTTTTTTCTTGGTCTTATGAGGAAATGCATGGCATAGACCCTTCTACTGTCAAGCATGAGATCGAGAAAGATCGAGCGTTCTTTTTATGGTAATTTTCTTGCTCGTTAATCCAAAAAATCCTCGAGTCTCCTTCTTCAGGCTCGTTAAACTACCATGAAGAAGATCAAGTGTTCTTTTTATGGTATTTTTCTTGCTCATTAATCTGAAAAATCCTCGAGTCTCCTTCTTCAGGCTCGTTAAACTACCATGAAGAAGATCAAGCATTCTTTTTATGGTATTTTTCTTGCTCGTTAATCCGAAAAACCTCAAGTCTCCTTCTTTGGGCTCGTTAAAGTACTACAACGAAGAATAGAGCACTTTTTGTGATATTTTATTGCTCTTTAAAAAATATAAACATCTTTGAGTTTTCATCATTGAGCTCGTTAAATCTCTACAATGATGGTTAGATCACTTTTTGTGATATTTTATTGCTCTTTAAAAAATAGAAACATCTCTAAGTTTTCATCGTTGCGCTCGTTAAATCCATACAATGATGCTCTGAGCAACTCTTTTTTGATATTTTTCCAGCTCATAAACTGAAAAATACCAAAGGAGCATTCTTTTTAGGTGCTTTTTTCTCGCTCTTTAAACTAACAAAATCCCGAGCTTATTCTTTCTACTCATTAAACTTAATGAAGATGACCTGAGCATTCTTTTAGGTACTTTTCTCACTCATTAAACTGAAAAATCCTGAGTTTTTGTTACCGGGCTCATTAAAAATATACGACAATAGCAAGAGCACTTTCTTTTTTGGGACCATTTCTTGCTCTTAAATCGAAAAATCCATGAGTTTTTCCCCTCCTTCGAGCTCATAAAACTATGAAGAAGGCATGAGCCGTTCTTTTCCCTCTTTTTCTCGCTCACTAAACTGAAAAAGATACCCTAAGTTTTCTTCATTTGACTCACTAAACATTTTGATGAAGGTATTGAGTTTTTCGTCGCGTGACTCATTAAAAATTCACGACGAAAAATGAGTTTAGTCCGTCGCCTCGTACTCATAACAAAATGAGGTCGACATCTATTGAAAAAAGGTTTCTCTTTATCCGGGTTCAATAGATTAATTAATGGAAAGGTAACTAATCTGGGTATACTATTGACCTTTTGTCGCACCTGGTTAACAACTATGGCAAAGGGACCACCATGGAGTTGCACTTTACGATCTTTTCAGACTCTCTAAATATGAAAAGACCACTGAGTTTTCTAGTCTAGACTCTTTAAATTACACAGACAAGATATAGAGTTGTTCTTGTTACAATACTTTTCAGACATTTAAAACATGAAAAAATCGACAAGTTTTCCTGTCTGGAATCATTAAACTAATCAGATAGGGCAAAGAGTCGTTCTTTTTGTGATCCTTTTCAAACTCTTTAAACATGAAATGATCGATGAGTTTACCCATCTGGACTCATTAAATTAATCAGACCAGGAAAGTGGACAATACAACTGTATTCTGTATTAGAAAGCGTGGTTTGGCAGTAGTCGTTCCCTTGAACATGGAACTCCCTCAAATAAACCTTCCTTTTGATGATCTCTCAATATGAACCCTACCATTCTATGAGTTTTAGCCTATATACCCTAATGTAATTACGTCTCTATATCCTAACACTCTGTAGTGTTCATGAGTCTAGTGCTGTCTGGTAAAAACCGTTGTCGTGCCTTCTATTGTTCAAGGGTTATCCATTTGTTTCCTCCATCAACCGATCAAACATATCCTTTCATCATGCCCTCCATTGTTTAGACCCAAATGCTCAAAATATTCCTCAAAAAATAAAATCATTCTTGTCCTGTTTCGTGTCGATTGATGTAGGACACATCATTGCCTACCTTTCGACATGTTTCTTCCTATCGACTTCAACATTCCATCTAGGAAGGTAACCCAAAAACACATTCAGTGCCTTGGTACTTGCAGACATTAGTGGAAAGTTACGTTGTGTTTGATAAGGGATTATCATTATTGACTCCTAGTTAAGTGATTCTACGGGTGTTCGACGACAAATAAATCTTTCACACTTGCTAGTTTGTACTATGCATCTTGGAGACCATCACCATTATCGGTGGCCTTCCTCGCATCTATTAACGGTATTCATTATTGATTGGTAATCAGATGATTTTGTGCATGTTCGACATCAACACATATTTTTTAGATGTATCGATCTATGCTGTTCAGTGAAGCGAAAATCAAGACCTTGGGTAGAGGCTTGCATCATTCAGCCTTGTTTCCTCTCCCAAACTACGGATATTATTTTTTGGAGACAGTCATTTCAAGATGATTCTATCATGACATTGGATCCACAATGTGCTTATTAGCATCCAGCCTTGTTATATCTCTTTAGAGAAGATTACTCTGACATAGCTACTGAGCATGGGAGTGCCCGACACAGGACATGATTTTAGCAGTTTTATATATATGTTTTGTATCAGGTTTTCCTTGCCACCCGAAGCTTCTCTCTCTCTACAAATTTTGATAGAAAATTACAGTTTTAGTAAAGTATTTCGGTCATCGTCTCTGCCTTTGATCTCATAATTTAGGGGGAATCTGTTATACAACAAAATGACCTCCTCATCAACTTAGAGGTGAAAGACATGATGACTGAAGCAAAGACCACAATTTCAGGCCTTGATTCCACACTAACACTAGTTACACACTGAAACCTTGCTTTATAAAGCTTGTTACCAAGCCTAAGGGTGCGTTAGTGACCCTACTAACTCAAGTTGTTAGACCAGGGGCAGCGTTAGTGAAACTAAGGGAAGTTCAATGGGTCAAACCAACGAATTGACTCACAAATATCTAGATATTTATCCCTAAATTTGCTCAAGAAAAGAAAGGAAACATCCAAAATCGAGATATTTGGAGGATTTCTAATCTAAGAAAAGAAGGCAAATGGGAAAGAGTTGAAAAGTAGAGTAAGTTCATTGCTTTTACCCTAGTGAACTCTATGAGGAACTTGGAAACCCTAACTCAATTGCTATATAAGCAAGGTGAGGGTCATTGTGAAAGAGGTCAGATCATTTGAAAGGATAACCTACTAAGTTGTTTAGCATTGACTCAAATCTGAAGAAGTGAGCTAGAAGAGAGAGAGAGAGAAGAACAAGGGGTAAGGGAAGACTGATACAATGGATGGTTGTAATCACTCTTCCGTTATTAATAAAAAACTGCAGTTGTGTTCCCTACTCCATAGTGTAGGTAACATCGTTCATTAAGTTGTTCATTTCGATACTTGTTTAGATGAGTAGTTAAGGTATATACAAATATATGTTCATTGTGCATTCTTATATTAGTTTTCAAGATTGTATGTTGTGATTGTGTTTGCCTTTCCTTTGTGCACGAATTGATTTGGAGCTGGCTTTGAGGGAGTTCCTCTTGGTTTCATTGTGATCTCCAAACAAATCTAGGAGACTTGAGGTAATACTCTTTCCATACTTTGTTAATTCATATTTGATAGATGAACATGTGTATAACTTGGTAGCTTCTACAAATAATCTTACAGTCTGTAAAAGGCCCCAGGAAGGCCTTTGAGGGTAGTTTTCATTATCCATACACTGTGCATTTTACCCCATAGCAGGGGCCTGCTGTGTCGAATCACCAAAGAATGTTGTAGACAAAACTGGTTGATCTACTGATTGTCCCTCAAATTTTACTCTTCGTGGACCATGTCTCACAGCTGCGTGAGAGGATGCTTCTGATTCAACTTTGTTATGATCTACTGGATATAAGTCTTTCTTCCCAAGTCTGGTCCTCCCCTCTTTGGGGCTCTTCCTCTACCCCTCTTATTTGGATTTGTGTTCATACAAATGTTGATATAACAGAAGGTCTTGGTATCAACCTACAATTCTCTAATCTTGAGGTGTCAAAAGACCATTCCTTCCCCAAGATGAAAGAGTTTACAAAAAGAGAGACAACTAAAAATGGGAATCTAGGGTTCAGGGCCTGGAGCAGGGTGTCAAAGGAATCCTCCCTCCCTAGGACAAGAACCAGGAACAAACACACACCTCCAAGAAGACCTAATACTTCCAGATCTGATGCAGGGCGTCAAAAGACTCCTCCCTCCCCAAGGTAAAAGCTAGGGTTTCCCAAAATTAAAACACACAAGGGTTTGAAAAAGAATAAATCTAACTCAGGGCCTGGAGCAAGGTGTCAAAAGACTCCTCCCTCCCTAGGACAAGAGGGTGGCCCAATGAAAACAGGAAAGCAAATAAAAACAAGCAGAAAGAACACCTACGCTTAGGACCTGGAGCAGAGTGAGAAAACTCGTTCTCTCCCCTGGACGAGAGATTGACCCTTTGGTTGGTCCATATCTTGTCTTGCACCTTGTTAGCCTCCCTGACAATGCCTCGAAAATGTTGGGGTCAAGGTATGAACAATCTATTCACCCTTTTTCCTACATTAATTTATCAATCTGGGTGTGTATCCTTTCAAGGAAACGTGAAAGGTATATGCAGGGACAGGGTTACCATCCGTAAACGACCAAGGGTTCGTGGTTAATATTCAAACATAACTGTAAAACTGAACTAGCTATAGTACTCAAGAAAAGCAATTACATGACTTAACAAGTTGTAACAACAACTATGAAGGAAGGGGTCCCTCTTAGACCAATTGTTAACACCATTGGTTCCCCTACCTATGAATTAGCTAAGTATGTAGCTAAGATCCTAAAACCTCTCGTTGGTAACACAAACTCTTTTATAAAAGACTCAAATGATTTTGTAAAGCTTATTAGGAATGAAAGGGTGGATAAAGATGGTATTCTAGTAAGTTTTGACGTGGTTTCTTTGTTTACAAAGATTCCTCTAGATGAAGTTGTTCATGTTATAAAGATAGCCACCGATCCTGAAACAGCAAAGCTTGCAGAAATTTGTTTACGGTCCACTTTTTTCATCTTTCAAGATCACTATTACGAACAAATATCAGGAGTCACCATGGGTTCCCCACTCTCACCTATTGTCGCCAACTTATACATGGAGTACTTTGAAAGAAAAGCCCTTGACTCATACCCTTTGAAGCCAGCGTGGTGGAAAAGATTTGTTGATGACACAAACCTGAAATGGACTCATGGCAAGGCTGAACTGGAGAAGTTTTTCAATCATCTTAACTCTATATCTTCTGAAATCAAGTTTACTATGGAGCTTGAAGAGAACGGTAAGATCCCCTTTCTAGATGTACCGATCATTAGAAAAGAGGATGGTACTTTGGGACACTAGGTATATAGAAAGAAAACTCATACTGATAGTTATCTTCATGCTGACTCATACCATCATCCTTCCCAAAAATCTGGCGTCTTAAACACTCTAGTTGTTAGGGCTCTCAAGATTTTTGACCCTGATCACCTAAAAGAAGAAATTGAATACTTAACCTCTATCTTCAAAAACCTAAGATACAAAGAGTTGAGTATCAAGAAAGCTATAAGAAGAGCTCAAGATAAGGTCCTCCTGAAAACAAGAAAGAAAATTATGGAAAAGTTTACCTTCCATTCATCCAAGGGATTACAGATGAGATTGCAAAAATTTTGAGAAAGAATAACATAAAGACTCAATTTACAACATGTGGAACAATAAGGAAAATGATGAGGTCAGTAAAGGATAACATTGATCGTCAAGAACTCAAGGGTGTGTACAATATTGATTGCTCTTGTGGCAAAATTTATATTGGGGAAACAGGTTGGTCTCTGAAAATAAGACTTAAAGAGCACGGGGCTAATATAAAGAATGAGAGATCCCATACATCAGCCCTTGCAGAACACTCATCCAAAACCAAACATCATGTGTGTTTGGAAGACGCTAAAATAATTGCAAGAGTGGATAATTATCAAAAAAGAAAAATCAGAGAGGCCATCGAAATTTTGAAATTTCCTCAGAACCTCAACAGGGACAATGGGAGTGAGATTAGTGGAAATTGGCTTCCCCTGATTAGACAAATAAACCCCTCCAAGCCTTTAGATGCATAGTATCAAAGGTTTTCATATTAATAAAATTAATTAATTAATTAATTAATTTAATTTTAATTAAATTAAATTAATTAAAATTAATTAAATTAATTAATTAATTAATTAATTTTAATTAAATTAAATTAATTAAAATTAATTAATTAAATTAATTTTAATTAAGTCTAATTAAAAAAAATAAAAAAAATTAATTAAAATTAGTCAATTAATTAAACTAAAATAATTAATAATAACCAAAATTAACATTTGATTAAAAAATAAATTAATTAATATAAATAAAATAAAATAAAAATTATAAATTAATTAATTGATTGATTAATTAATCTAAGGATTTAAAATAATTTACTTATTTATCAATTAGACAATTAGGGCTAAATAAGATTAACAATGAAAAATGGTAAATAATAATAATAAAATAAAAGGAATTATGAATTAAATTAATTAATTAATCAATTAAATTTAAATTATTTAATTAAATAAAAATTAAAAACAATAGAAAGAATTATAAATTAATTAATTAATTAAACTAATTTATGAATTAAGTATATCAATTAAAATATTTTTAGATTCTTAGTTTAAAAAAAAACATAGAAATAAAATTAATTTTAATAAAATAACACAAAACTAATTATAAAAAATTTCATTACATTATATAAAGATAAACTTACAATTAATCAACTAGGTAAAACAATTGGAATAATTAAAGCTAAATAATCTGAATTAAATAATTAATTAACTAAACTAAAAAATTATTATAATAAATTGAAATAAAAAAAATAATAATAAATAAAAATAATAATAATTCATATATATATATATATATATATATATAAGGGTCGGCTTCTTTATAAAAATTTAGGGATCTAGGTTTATTTATACTCAGGTCAAAAGACTCTTCTCTCAAAGAACTATCATTCATATTCTATCAAATTTAGTCCTGATGATGGACCCCATTTGGGGTTTGAAACGTCGACAAAATGAACACAATATTGTGGATAATCCAGATCATGCTACTCCAACTATGAAATAATAATCAACACACACAAAAATATGCAGCACCTGATCAGAAGAGCGGGCCCAACTCTCTAATCAGGGTTGGGTTAATCACAGTGAAGAATGGAGCAACAAAATAGATGATATTTTAATCTGGAAAGAGCTATTACAATCTTGATGGGGAGTCCCCCATTTACAAGAATAACCCGTCTTTTATACACAGCAAGGGAGAGCAACATCTTTCCCCAAAACCTGGTAACCGTATACCCAGAAATATACATTAGTTTGGAACGGCACCAACACCAGATAAACAAGATCAGCAAATGGTTCAGGGATCTACGACTCCAGCTACATGGCTTCCTTATGGTTGTTCATTGCTGTGAATTGCGGATCTGTTGCGGCAAGCTGCAATATTGGTACCTGTTCGCCTAAAGTTGTGGCCAAACATACATTTTAGTGTTGTGAATAGGTAGAACCCCGCGACTTTACTTCATTAATAAAATATTCCAATAGACAGAAAAAGGGGTAATTACCTTGCGGATTTAGCATAGTAAACATAGGTGCATAAGTGCAAAAAGGTCAAAAAGAGGAATGGAAATGCAATAGAAAGATAGCCCAATTTGGTGCCCAACAATTACAATGTACTCCCTCTGTGAGAGGATAGCCTCTCGAGATAGAGATCATACTCTGGTAACACAAGCATTGAAGAATTCAATGCTTGATAAGAATGGAAATGGATCCCGAGACAAGTGAAAAATGATAAATTTGGGAATCCAAGACACTCATCGGTGCATTGGCATGATCCTCAACTAGAATCCTAATCAACAGAATTAGCTTTTGTTAATATTGGAGAACAATTCCGCAAGGGAGAATTTAGAGAGATGGAAGGCTGTTGTGGAGAAACGACTCAAAATTTTGTTGAGAATGAATGAATTACTGGGAAGGAGATTGGAATTTCTAGAAAAACAAAAGGATATCCAAGCCAAGATTGTTAACCTCAAGATGGAATAGGTGCATGAAATAATGGAATGTTGGCTCACTCGAGTGGAGATAGATTTTCTTCTTATGAGGACTGAGTAGAAGCAGTCTATTAGGAGCTTGGAGAAATAACATTCTGATGACTTTATGGACCATGTATTGTCTAAGCGGGAAATGATCAAAGGAATCATGGAAGGAGAGGAAGGAGTAGCACATGGAAAGCAGGTTGCAACTGGGAACAATTTAGATCTTGGCCCTTTTAGGGATGGAAATTTAGTTAATAATGTAGTATGTTGTGTAAATTTGAAATATTTTTGGGGCAATTTTGTAGAATTTATGGGAATTTTCAGTGTAATATTGTAAAGCTGAAGGCTCACGACACTAGGAAAGTTAAGTTATGGATCTACTGTAGTTTTGATGTTGTTGATGTTAGTGTTGAATGTAAATGGAGTTGGTCATGAAAACCAACCTTTTATCTAATACAAATAGCCACTTTTTTTAAAAAACAAAACAAAAAAATCATGCAGTGGAACATTACATACTGCAAAAAAGTCTTAGTCATAGTGCATCATGAATTTTCCATAAAAGTATGCCATAGAATTGAAATTGCCTCTACCTTATTGGTTTACTGATGCCATACATAGTGATTTCAACCCATAACTTCATTAACTCCTCGATAAGAGGATCGATATATACATTCATATATTTAACTTGGTACTTACCTAATTGTTTGAAATTACACATAATTACTGCTATGATATATACATATAAATAAAAAATAAATATAACATATTATGTAATTGTAAACAATACAAATGAAAATGTTACAATATTCAAAAAATTAATGCAAATAAATACTTGAAACAATCAATGTCAACATGATGTGTTCCCTCTTTATTGACATCCAAAGTGGAAGTTTATTGTTGATAACAAAAAATAGCCAGACTGAGTAAATAGATATGAGCTCTCCAATTGGATTAACACCGTTAGTTGTTAATGAAATCCTAATATTAGGAGGTTCAACTTTAAAATGCAACCATCTTTCCTCAAGTTCTCTAAATGCATAGCCATTTGCAAGCATTCAAAGAAAACCATCTTCACTTATCTTACGTGTATAAAAATCCATAAATTTTGCTATGCTTTCACACCCAAACAATCATTGCAAACGTGGAATTACAGGAATATGACGTAGAACCTTTTGGGGCAACTTTTTTGTTATTTGATCAGTTTTATATCTATTGTTGTTACATTTAGGGAAATTTTCTTTCGATGAATGTTGTCCATAATATATGATATGATCATTAGGACATGCATCTATAGCTTGATACTCCATTCCAATTTCTTTCATAACAACACATAAATCTCGATATGTGCGAGGTCACTTACTTGGTAATGGTAACATAAATTCACCTAACAATATAGTACAACATTAAAAAATCAACAATTAGTGTAAACAATATTATTCATAAATATTTCATTCTTATTTTGCACATTAATTAACACTCAAAAAAAAGGGGAAAAAATCAACATTTCATGTGATGAGACATATTATATTATACCTTAGGATATGTGTCATACAAGTGTTTGATAAACCATTCAAAACCTTTTTAAGTTCACCAACAATACTGTATCAGCGAGAACATTTTCTCTTGACCCTTCATAAATTTGTTGTGTTGCCTTCTTTAGAACAAGTTTATCATCACAAAAAATATCTTTGTTCTCTGCATCGATGTCAAGCACATCTTGGATCAATTGATTTGTCCCATGATCTGGAACTATCATGTAATCTTCTTGCATAGGATCATTATGATATTGAGCTTCAATATTTACCCCATCTTCCTCAACTTGTGCATCATTTCTAGCACTAATACTTGGTGCAATATTAGAATCATAGTACCTAGGGAGCCACAACTACTTTATAATAATTTCAAACAATCATGTGAAATAATTAGTCTGCAGAACAAATATTATAACAATAAAAAAATTTACAAATATGATTAATATAAATAATATATATATATAATGATTCATAAATAGCATAATCTTACCATTTGACAATATTTGTTCCCCCCTTCAATGTGTCCATTCTTCCTACAGTGTCTAACAAGTGTTTCATATAAAAATTCTCCATGTACATCTACAACTACAAAAATTGCAAGAACAATAACATTTCCCATCATTGACCCCTTGCAGATTATTTGATCTCCATCTAATGTTTTTTGACATTCTTCCTGCAACCACAAAACAATTATATAGAACAAAATATAATTTTTGTTCACAAAAAAACCTTATAACCTTTCACAATTATTGCAGTTATAGAAAATATATCGAAACATCTCTTACATATGTGGTATTTATATATTTATTTACAATCGCAATTGCGACGTTAGATGACCATTCACATCATCATCGGGGTCAAATAAATGGTCACATTAACCATGTGTCATCGCAATTGTGACAACTAATTCCTACTTTCATAATTCTTGCACATACCATTGCTTGTCTCACTTGCGACGAACATCTTATGTCGTCACAATTACAATGCATTCAAAAATCATATGTTGAAATTATGATGCACAAAAAATATGTCATTGTAATTGCGATGAACACAGACACCGAAATTATAAAAAAAGACTTTTTTATTGACCTGTGTGATAGTTTGGCCCATAAGGTTGGACTATGTCATCAAAATTTAGTCCTATATGTAGTAGTGAGTCTAGGTGAAACACTAGAGGCCTCATCTCTGATAAAAAGCCTCACTGTAGAAAGAGATTTGAGCATGATGTTGGGAGGCTCCTTCTCATTTGAGTAGCCTGTAGAACTATTCTCCAACCAAGGTATAACTGGCATAGGGATAATATCCTCTACTGGACCATTCTTAAAACCAAGGTCAAAGTGACACAAGGAGAATTTTTTCTATCAAATCATTCTCCAACCAAGGTCAACGTGACATAGGAAGAATGTCAATATGTCGGGCCATTCTTCCTAATTTAGGTCAATGTACTTGACATAGGGATAAATTCCCTAATTTAGGTCAAATTACTTGACACAAGAAGAATTTCATTCCATGATATTATCTAATCTATCAAACCATTCTCCAACCAAGGTCATAATGACATAAGGAGAACTTCTCCAACCAAGGTCATAATGACATAGGAGAATATCTAACCATTATCCAAGCAAGATCGTGAAGACACAAGGAGAATGACCATTTATAATGGTGTCTCATAAACTCTCCCTCTCAATAAGAGAGGTTTTCTCCATGAGCCGAAGCTTGTCCCAGAAGTACACAAACTTCCCTATAGAAAGAGGCTTTGTAAGAATGTTAGCGATCTGCTCATCAATGGAGATGTATTGGAGCTTCACTGATCCCTTCAACACCATGTCTCAAATGAAGGGACAAGTGCTTTGACATGTCATCATTGAAATTACCAACACTTGATCAAGATAATACCTTAAGTAAACTTTGAAGTCATATTGCTTCTCAACTTGTGAATCCAGCTACAATATACTTGGCCTATGCCATACAGAGTGCGACAAATGAATGCCTCAACGTCATCCAAGAAATTATGGAGTGCAAAATAAAGAAACATTTTAATGGATTATTTATGTCTTCAGCACACTCTTCCCAAACAAAATATGTAGTTGTACTTCTCAAATCATCCATAATTAACTATACAATGTTGGTACTCCAACACCTAATTTTTCCCTTCACTAGATCACAAATGCTTTCTAGACACCTTAACTAGGTGTTTCCTCTCTGATTGAGACATATCTTGTTGTGGTAACTTAGGTTTCTCCCTCTACCACTGTTGTATTTCAGTTGTCTAGCCTAACAATGTCGACGGTAATCCAACATCTCGATCTCAGAGGTTTTATCCGTTTTATAACAAGTACTTTTGACAACATCCTCTTAAACAATTTGTCATGATCCTCTCCCTCTTTGCTGGGAGAACCTTATATTCTAGATCTTGTAGACGTCATGATCAAATACTACTCCAAGCTTTCTGATCTAATCACCCCCTCTAAGTTGAGATCTTATAATATCTCTCAACACAAGTCATGATTCTAGGAAATTCCTCATGATTTGCTTTGTTCTTGCACTTCTTACATCTTCTTGTCAAAGAATTAGCAGCTCAGTTTTACTAGGTACCTACAGTCCTCACTAGGATGCCATGGAAGAACTATTAAAACCAAGCAAACAAATAAGAAATAAGAGACTAACTCATAGTAAAATAACAACAATAATGATAATTAAATAAGAGATATATAAAATGCTTATCTTTTGAGAATTATAGGGGAATTCCATATCCCTCTTTATCATAGCTTCCTTGCGTCCATTTTTCAAGTATCTCATCTTTGTCCTCATCATCATGTCATTCCCTCCTTGTGAGGGTTAAGGTTTCTTCTTTCAATGGAAAATGTCCAATACCAAGGTTTTGTTTATAAACCCCGGGGCTCTCAAGCCCTTTTTTCTTGCTAGGGTTTTCAAACCCTAGATACCCAAATGTCCAAAACCCTAGAATTGATATATTAATTGATGATCATCCTTAGTTCCATAAAACCAGGTAGCTCAACTTCTTCAAAACATTGTAGCAGTAATAGATCTTACTACCCAAATACTTGTTAAGGTACCACCTGATTTGATTAGTCACTTCATACCAATATGTCTCTAGTCATATACACTTTGAATAGTATTAGATCTGCAAATTATTTTATCAATAGAGTATTGGATCCTCTAAGATTGAAGAGGGACTTGGCCTCTTTTTGTATTTTAGGCACCCCTGCTCAAAATATTTGAGCCAAAAACTAGTGACCTTATAAAAAATGATTATCTTCATATTTAGCAACGTTCATCAACAATCTAAATTATGGGCTTAGGTCATTCCAATAACCTTTCTTGACTCCCTTTGACTTGGATATTAAAATTATATTATTGAGGAACTGAATTGTATCTTATCCAATAAAATCATGTGCAGTAGAAAGTTCAAGGTACAAGATGACTCCAGGACAATACTGAACTCACAGGCCTTTCACAGTAACCTAAATATATTTTCATATTTCATTCTTCAAACATCAAACTTTACCCAAAATAAATTTTGGAATTTTCATACCCATACTTTGTCTTAACCATCAAATTTCCTTTATGATGATAAGAGATCATCGAGATCTTATAAACAATTATAAAGAAATTATTGACAATACATGCTTCAGGTTCCTTATCTCTATATAAGTTTTTGTTTCAAGCTTTATACTTTTATTTGGATAATCCATCAATGTAGTGTGCTACATGAAAGTAGATCCATGATTATTCTTCAACACTTCAACTTCAAAATTTTCATTATTACACAATTCAAAGATTAAAAAAGTAGATTTCAAGCACGAGGAAATGACATCGATGGCCTATCTCAAATAGAGGTATGAGGTCGCTTCTTTCATCAACTTGGCAACTTAAGGAATTGAGTAAGTTTGGCTTCTTAAATATTTCAACAATTTTTGTGGCAATGGAGCTTATTCATAGATACATAAGTCTCATAAGAGAACCATATGCAATAGACCTTTTATTAGATTTTTGGATTCTTGAAACTCCTTAACCTTTATGATATTTCTAGGCCTTCTTTAGCAGGTTTTGTGATCTTTAGTCCTGAAGCATTCCTTGGATATACAAATTTGGAGACATTCTTAAAATGATTTCTAGCCATGGTTACAATGACTTAGAATATAGTATAAGCTTGAAAATGTGACTTGGTTGTAAAGACAAATTAAAAAACAAAATTGTAGGTTGTCTCTTTCATTCAAATGGAAACTATCTAATCCTTAATAATATTTGGTCCTTCTAAGATAGGATCTAGGGTTTCTTCCTTCTTCTACTATAACATTGTGGTTTATTTTGGCCTCTATCATTGGTTTGGATGCCTCAAAATAACTTTGATCTCCCTTTTAACTAGGTCAAAGCATTTTTATCTCTTCTAACTGAGCTAGACTTAAACCTCATAAGATTTGACTATGACTTTGATATTTTTGGAACTTTACTTCAAAGATAAAAATAGATTTCTCTTTCAAGGTTGCTCCTTTCCTTAACTTTGATCCCATATTGAAAATATAGGGCATACTTTAAGCTAATAATTACTTCTTATAATATTTGTTAGTTTAATATTTTTCCTTTGGTTTTCCGATCCTAAAGAAATTATATAGAGGGGCTTAACATTAAAAACAAAATGTCGTCAAGATCATAAAGAGACAGCCACACAAGAACACAAAATTTTACCCTTGGAAATCCCACGTGGAGAAAACCTAGCAATCATTTCCTTATAGAATGAATTCAATAAGAGAAACATCAAATTCATAGATAGACTGAATAGAAAGATAACAAGATCAACAAGCCACCAATATGTCAATTCAAGCCCTCCTCAAACTTCTCCTTAACAACTTGGTCAAGGGTCTTCAATAGATGTCTGAACTCAGTGCTTTCACAAAAAAGCATTCTTAAGGAAACATAGTTCTTTCATAGAGAAGTAGTTCTTTCACAGAGAAGGTGCCTTAGGAATCTCGACCATTTTATAGAAAAAATGTTTGGGAAATTCGATTCTTTCAAAGAGAAGGTGCCTTAGGAAGCTCAACCCATCTATTGAAATAATTCCTTAGGAAACTCAATTATTTCACAAGGAAGGTGCCTCAGGAATGATCCAGGTGGATATTGGTGGCCACCCTCCTATTCCACTTGGACCCCAACCATTATTTCTTTTAGTTTCCTTAATTGTAGTATAGTCTGCTATTTTTGGTAGTATTTCAGGTCCTGAACTTCCAGAGTTGTTATGGGGCCCTAAATAATGCTTTTTTGAAAAACAAAAAAATTATTTGGCTATGGTAGGGATTTCCAACCATAATTTTTATTCTTCGAATACATATTTCTAGCGAGATATTGTATGCGTCAAACGAAGATCGTATGCCAAAGTTACGACCCTGGGAAGTTGATGTACCAATTTAGCCCAATGGGGCCCATAAATGTTTGGCGCTTCATCTCTTAGGGTTAGGTTTTTGGATGTTTATGGTTTTTCATTGTTTATCAATGATAAATAGGCCTTGGAGCCTCATTGTAACAAAGTTCAAAAGACATTTAGCTACCACATCTCTTCTCAAAGATAATCTACTATAATTTAAGCTAGTTTACATCCTTTTTGGATGTAAACAGTTTTCAGTACTTTGTTATTAATGAATTGAATTTATGATTTCATTGTATCTCTGTGTTTTCTTTCATATCTATATTTCGTTTCATTCCTACATAAATCTTGATCAGTGGTATTAGAGTGGTCTTCTCTTTCTCTATTTTTCTATGCATGTCCTCAATGAGGTCGAGGTATAAGGATTTGAGACTTGAATTAGTTGAACCCTTACAAAACCATCCTCGTCAACATTGATGACCACCCATAGGGGAAGGAAAGAAAGATGAGGGAGTAGGAGATCATGTCAAACTATTGCTCGAAGAAGCTCTTGAGCGATTAAAGAATGAGAATCATGATGGATAAATTTCCCCATATCCTTTGATGAATGCCAACAGGTGACACATCTTCATCTAGTGGGTGACTTCGAAGGTGTTGCCCCATTCAAGGTACAAGTTAACTTTGGCATACCTATATTTGAAGGTCAAATAGACACAGATGTTGTAGATAAATGGTTAAATATCTTGGAAGAATATTTTTCTATTCATGATTTTTTATTCTAATAGATAAAATATCACTTTCACTCTCCTCAAAGCCACCCCCCACGTCAATGACTAGTGGGAAACCTATTGTGAACAGAAGGATGAGAGGGACCCTCACTATTTTCAGCCATATCCACTTTGAATTCCTTCCATGATGTCATCAAGGAACAATATTACCCTGTCACGAGCTATGAAGATAAGTACATAAAATGGACCACACTGCAGCAGGGAAGGAACAAAGACATGTCGGAGTTTACAAATATTTTTCATACCCTTCTCACAAAGTTGGGTATCAATTATTTTGAGTGGTATCTGGTACTCAAATTACGATGGCTATCTAAACAAATACATCCAAGATGATATGGAGTTCCTAAACATATCCTCGCTCGGCACCGGATACCAATACGATGTCAAGATCGAGTAGAAATTCACACAGAAGAAGGGAGGCTTTGGATATGTAAATATGAAGCAAGGAAAAGACACCCCCAAACTGCAGAACAAATAGAAAATTCAAGATGGGGTGACCCAAGACAACCCATCGAAGACAAAAGCAAGGAATAGAACCATGAAGATGAAGAAGGACATGAGGAAGTGGTGTGAGTTCCACAAGAGCCCCACTCAAAACACAATTCAGTGTCATGCCAAATAGTCACCAATGGCCAAGCTAAAGGATTCATATTTCGATGCATGTTCCGACTCTAAGTCAAACCCCAAAAAGGGGAATGATAAAGGGAAGAAATTTATTGATGTAGATCCTAGTGCCATCATTTCCACCACCAAGGTCTAGAAGATTTAGCCTGAAGATCCAAAGGAGGGGGGCACACCTCTTCCACTCACATATGTGGGTGAAGGATTCCCTGCTGGAGTTCATTATTGACAATCAAAGCCAAAATAACCTCACTTCAGCAGAGGTCATGAATTAGTTGGGCCTACTGACCACACCACAACCATAGTCATACACCACCTAGTGGCTTCATCTAGGACGAGATCTCTACGCCATCTAGCAGTGTTTCCTTCCCTACAACATCAAGCCCTTCACGAATGAGGTATTGTGTGATGTTACTCTTCTTGAAGTTTTTGATGTGTTATTAGGCCAACCATACTTGTGGAAGTGTCATGTTGTGTATGAGTCTAGGCCTCAAACTATTATTATTACTTTGGGAAATAATTTAAACAAGATATTGGAGGTAGCCCCGCATACTGCCATCTCTTTTATCTATGCTAAGAAATGCAATACAATCATCTCCCAGATCGGGAAATTTGTATTCTTTTTTATTCACTCTCAAAGTAAGGGGAAGATCATGGACACATCCATGGCCCCTGAGAAAGGTTCCTCCACACAGCAAAAGTAGGTGGATAAGGCCGTGGAATAATACACAGAAATTTTCTCCTCACCCACAGGGGTAACCTTACACTGTCAGGTCAAGCATTCGATCAATCTGACTCCCAAAGAACCTCTACCCAATGGGCCAATACATTGTCGCTCCATTCTGGAAAATGAAGAGATCAAGC
Source organism: Pinus tabuliformis (assembly GCA_031772625.1). Lineage (NCBI taxonomy): Eukaryota > Viridiplantae > Streptophyta > Pinopsida > Pinales > Pinaceae > Pinus > Pinus tabuliformis. The sequence goes on from CM062816.1 coordinate 1,072,925,552, forward strand.
GATAGATCTAGGAGCTACTGCAAAAAGGGCACATCCGACCAAGTTCCTCACCTTGTGGTAGTCTGATTGTACTTGTACAGAAGAAGGATGGGACCTAGAGGCTTTGCATTAATTATCAGGCACTAAAAGAACCATTGTCGGTAGCAGGTATCTAATCTAGTGAATTAATGTTCTTGACTAGATCAAGGGGTGAAAGTATTTCAAAAAGATCAATTTGAAGTCGAGATATCACCAAGTTCGAACAAATCCCACAGATGTATGGAATACCATCTTCAAATCCAAAGAGGGCATTTTTGAATGGTTGGTCATGCCCTTCCTGTTGAAAAATGCCCCTGCCACTTTTATGACACTAATGGATGACATCTTGTGGCCCTTTACTAACTCGTTCATGGTTGTATATCTAGACGACATTCTTAACTTCAGAAAGAGTTGGGAAGATCACTTGCAACACATTCGACAGGTCCTTCAAACCCATGGTAGCACAAACTATGTGCCAACCTAGATAAATGCACCTTTGGCATGAGCGAGGTATAATAGTTGGGTTATATCATAGATGAGCAAGGCATGCATGTGGATTCTCCTAAGATCCAAGTCATTCGAGATTTACCAGTGTTGGCACAAAAATCTCATCAAAGAAAAGACCTTGTGTTCAGGCACAAGGGGTCAATAAGGATCCGTTGTAGTCTAGGACAACGTCAACATTTTCACCTTACCCAAAGAGTAAGGAGTCTCACCTAAGGCGTGTTGTGACCAGAACTAAGAAGGGTTATAGGGGTATTAAGGATGATATAGATATTAACTCATAAGTATCTTAAATAATTCATTCATCATGAAATCATACTGTTACAATTACCATATTCATCCACGAAAAGGCCATTAATATAACATTTTGAGTAGGTTTGTACATCATAAAAATACACTTGATCATAAATCCATGCAAATTGGTTCATTCATTCATTCATACTAACTCAAAGGAAGACTCATTACAATATACATTGAGCGTAAAGCCTTAATGAAATACATAAAATACCATAGCCACAGGATGCCTTAGACCTTTGGCAGAGTCTAGCTTTGGCCATTCGGCAACTGCTCAGGTCCTCAGGACCTTGTTCTTCTATGCTTCTGATTCCTCCCAGATACCAACCCCCTCTCCATGATGTCTTCTACTTTATCTTTTCTTCCATTATTCCCACTACCAATTCTGTTCGGTTTTCTTTGCCCCAAGTTGCTTTCTTCTCTCCTCCTTGTTTGCTCGATTATTCCTGCCTTCTCTCGACACCTTGCCGCAATTGCCCATCTATTGTATGTTCTTGCTTCCCTTCCCGGCTGTCATATATGCAACTTGACCGTTGCTCCCACCACCTTTTCTTTGCCTTGATTCCTTCAAAACTTTCAAAATTCAAAACGAAAGCCCCGACCATAGTTCTTTGACTCGTCCTCGAGTCAATCCATCTCAAGCATTGTGGGTCTTGTTGTTGTTTCAGTAGATGTTTCTTCCTGTTGCTTCTCCGGTCCTTCCTTCTACGGGGTTACTGCTTCATATGCTTCTTCCACCTACTAGCCTTCTTTTTCCAATGAAAGGCCCAATTCAAGAATAGTTCTGGTCATTTCTTGCTCAAAGTTATTGTAATCGTTGAGCACTTCTTGCCATGCATTCATTATTGAGTCAACCTACTTGATGAAGTCTTCCAATATGCTGGAGGTTGGCTGACTTGGCCTGCCACTTTGTAATATGTTCCATTATGCTTCATTGTTGTTGTAGGCCTCTCGTAGAGCAAGAACATGTAAACAGACTCATGGTCGGAGGTCACAACTTTTCTTTTTTGTCTTTGTGGATTATTCCTCTAGTTGTTGGAATTGTGCCTCAATGGAGGTGATTTCTTCATCAATCTTTTGCAACCGAACTGAGTCTATGCATGTTTTGTTGTCTGCAATGTATCTTTGTAGCTACTTATGAAGGGCATAAATAGGTTGATTCTTTTGGGCTAGGCTACCCGACCAGTCGTTCACTTTCTCCATTAGGGAATATTCGTCGACAAGTGCTTCAGTAAGGAAATTTTTTGTAGCGGAAACGGTGTTGATATTTTCATTGATGGACTAAGCGTAACTCTCAGTCAAATCCAATAGCACTAGTCTGACTATTTCCAACTTCTTTTTTAGTTGTATGTCTGTGGTTATCAAGCCCGAACACACTGCCTGAATGTGTTCATAGCAGTTGACTAATGTGTAGGATGTAAAATCTTTGAGAGCTTCATTAAAAAGGTCTGAGATTATCGACCAAAGGGCCTGAAATTTATATGTGACTTGATCTACTTGTGCTTGCAGATCCTGTTTTGCTTGTCTAAGTTGATCCCTTTCATCTATGACCGCTTGCAGTTTCTTTTTATGTTTCTCATGCTCTTGGATGAGTTCATCGTGTATTTTCTTTGCTCATTGTGCATCTTTTGGATAATCCAAACAACTGTGATGATGACTAGTGTTGCAAAGTCTCTGCCTGCTTTGTGTTCGGATATAGGAAATTATCTGAATGGCTAGGCCACTGGAAATGGATTTTTCTGAGTGTAATCGGGGTGAGGTGGTTGGCTGTGAAGATGTGGTGAACTGAGGAGTGTTTGGAATGATAACCGGGTTTGGGATTAGTGGGAAATTTATTGGGAAGGTAGTCTGATAAGGTTCATTTCTCATAGAATGCGGTGTGGACACAATAGGTTCTTCACCTGGTAGTGGGCCCGACCCTAGAAGTATGGATATCAGTGAGGATGTGTGAGTTTCATTTCCTTGGAGGGACTCCTTGTACTATTGCATGGAGTCTACTTCCATCTCTTCTGTTACATGTGTACCAGGGGGAATAGATTTGGATAAGGTTGTGGAGGTGGAGGTTGTATGTGGCGATGAATCCTACAACCCTGGTGAGATTGTGAATGTGGATGGAGGATTCTCTTTGACTAAGGGTAACACAGATACTGATTGGCTTGCCTCGCCAGTGAGGTCGACAATCTAAACTATAGGGGTTGTCTTAGATTTCTTAGTACCTCACTTTTTGGTTCCTCTTTTCTATTTTAGCTTAGGAATTGTTGGCTTGGGATGTGCATGAGGGCCAACGTGAGGAATCGCTATAGGTAAAGGTGTGGTGATGATAGCATTAAACAGTGTAGATCCTTGAAAATATATGGCTTGTGTGCTCATACCTAAGGGTTTTGTGAAACTTGCAATCGTTTGTTTGAGGGAAGACATACGTTTCTCCATTTGAGTAAGCATGGGCTGGAGATCATCCTCTACTTCTCTCTTCATACTGATTCATGGTGTTTCCCCTGTTGATGATTGCAGTTTCATGCCTACAAATAGGTACATGTATCTTCCCTCTTTAATTTTTCACTCAACCCCTAGACATGAACCAACTTCAGCGTGTAATGCTTCTTTTGCTAAAGTAAACTTTTTTTGCCTCATTTGAAATGTCTCCAAATGAACACATCTTGGTCTTTTGTAGGTAAGCCCACGGGTAACCCTGAACCAGATATCCTTCAAAAACTCATCCAATAGTGCTCTAGGAATTCGCTCTACCTCTCTGATTGTAGCTAGCATCAGTACATACCAGTCTTCGAAGGTTGCTTCATTGACTTCTTTGCTACTCGGGTCTTCTGAGGTTCTCCATGGGTCATACCTGAGCATTATAGGTTGGTCTTCTCTAATTTGAGTTAGCTCCCTTCCTTTCGGCGGACATCATTTCCACATCGCTAGTGTCATGAGTATATATCCAAATATAAAATTGCTACTCCTCTTATATATGTCTTCACAAGCTTCAAAGATTTCATTTAGCAGGAAGGTTGACCAGTTAAGCAACTCCCCTTCACAGCAGTGTTCCACAACCGAGATTGCATCTAGAGTACATTCATTTCGAGAAAAATGTTTCATCATTTTCCCTGTTATGATATAGCAAGAGAATTTTATTTCTTCCTTGCTGGTGAGGTCAATATTTGCGCCTTTGCCTCCGCGCTTGTTCTTATATTTTCCATAGTAATCTTTGTCTCCTTCCTTCCTTTCTCACTTTGTTCCTCCCTGGAACGTGGAAGATACTGCATTTCCTGCTCTTGAGAGTCCTATCAATCGCTAGATATTGTCAACATGAATTGGGTATTCTCTATCCAGCCACAGTGATATGTTAGGCATCATGCTGGCGAGGAGATTAGTACATTTCATTATAGCCAATTGCATACCAAAGATTGGTAGGCTTCTGAGATTAATCAATGTTGATCATTAGAGGCCTCTGAAAACAACTTTAACTTTTGTAGTCATGGTGCCATCTCCCTTGGGAACCTCCTCTGTATATACTTCTTGTTGTGGAGATAAATCCTCTCTGCAGACGGAGACGATCCCTACTAGCCCAGACCGAGTCTAGCAACAATCAAACAATGCTATCACGCAAGTTCCTAATTGCAAATTAAAGGTGGATGATGAGAACCTACTTGGATTCCAACGCTAGTATTCGTAGAAGAGACGTCGCTCTCGTTCCTTTGCTTCATCCGGTCACGATCCCCGCGATATCCATGATTGGACACCTGCACATGCAAATAACAACACAAATACAAGCATAAAATCCAATAGATGCAATTATATATCAGTAAAAAAAGATATAACTCAACATCAATCATTACAAAGGACAATGAGAGTGGAACCATAATGATAGTCATCTATTATTGATAAACAACAAAGAAGAATACAACCATAGTTCTGATGTCAAATCCTCCTTTGGCTGGGTGATCAGCTACACAAGTCTTGCAAAGCTTGTTGGGATGGGAAACAAGCCTTTCTCTCTTGGGTGACAAGAATCTCCTCACTTAGATTTGGCCTTACGGGTGCAAAGAAGGCTCTTGCAGCTTCAAACTCTTGAACTCCTGGAATTCTCTATCACTAGCACTATGCTGGAACTAGCTTGCTCAAGGAAAAAGAACAAGCTTTTATGGATAGAGGGGAAGGAGATAAGATCAATCACAATTTCCATGGGATTGGCTTTATCACTTAGAAGCTTCCATGAAAGGTGGCAAACCACTTCCCTTCTATGGAGATTCGAAGCCAAACCATCCTAACTCAACACGGATTCAGTTGGTGAATGGGTTAAGGAGAACCTTCGGAAGTTTGTTTGTTAAAAACTTTACCCAACTGGGTTGGCGCGAGTGCGACTCTGAGACAGAGCGCCAATGGCGTGCCCTCTTTAGAGAATTTCCCCCATTGGTGCGAGCAGTACACTGTGGAACCGCGCCAATGCAAAAAGAGGTCTTTTATGGGTATTCTACAGGAGATGTCTTCAGGGCATATGAAGCTCATACTTAGAGGAATATGATCCAAGTGGTTTCAGGTCATGTCACTTCTCACAGGTCCCGGAATGAGTCCTCCAGCATGCGGGAGAGGGGTAACAGGGACAGTGACAAACAATGACAAATTACTGTGTAACACTTCTCGCTTCAAATCTGGGAATTGGAAATAATCTAAAAGATCGTTGTACACTATTGTTGCCTTGTCATACTTTCCATACAGAGTTTCTAAAACTATAATTCGTTCATCCAATCGATCCTCGAGGACTAAGATAATTTCCTTTTTCATCTGGTTTCGCCTCTGATAGAAGGTTGTTATCAAAGATTTATATTTTCCACATCTATGTTGTTGTTGGTTCTCAGACCAAATTTCGAGCTCTTCTATCACCTACATTTGAAACTCTTTAACTTCTTGCATACCCATGCAGATTAAGTAGATCAAATTTGACAAGATGTTTTTGACTAGAATTGCTAACTAATTACTACGACAACTTTCCCTATGCAAGCTTAATCATGTTATGTCGCCATTCGCTGACCTGGATCTGACTGGGATGATGTAGCATGGGAAAGGACAGAGTGGGGCACATGGTTAATAAAGTTTCCATAATGGTGGATAATTATTAGCTAATTTCTTCCCCAACGGGGAAATATTTTACGGAAATTTTTTTGACAGGTGTATTATTGCTTACTTATTTTGGAAAATACCGGTAGTACTGCGGATAAGACTTGTAGGACGTGTGACTACCCTCCCCCCCCCCCCCCCCCAACCACAAGTGGGTTGCGGTGTCATGGAATTGTTTCCACCACCTAACTAACACGTGCTATTTATTTTCTAGGAAAGATCAAAATAAATCAGAATGTAACTGAATATGCAACTAACTATGCAACTGACTATTATTATTGACTCTAAACCTACTTGCGGGCTTGTGTTTGAGACCCTTTCAATTTGATGACATGACTTTGGACTTGTGGAAAGGTTTCAGGTGTGCACCATTCACCCATCTTGGTAACATTATCCCATCTAGTTGCACTATCTTTACTACACCCACCAGACTCTTTGATCTCTACAACCATGAATCGCCCCAACGAATGCATCTGTAGTTTTCCTGGGAATTTCTGAAATTTTTTGTCATATAGTAGAACATGATCTCCTACCATGAAATTTTTCTTCTTGATGTTCCTTTCATGCCAAGCTTTTTGTCTCATTGTTCAACTGATTGGTGGAATTCAGCGAAAAATCTTGATTCATCCAACTCCATTAGTTCTTCCAACCTCTCTTTTAAGGATGCATAGTCTATCATTTTAATGGCTTGAGAAATGAAAATTCTTAGGACAATGAATGTCGCTAATACTACTGCTTCTCACCCGTATAGCAATTGGAATGGTGTTTTCTTGTATGTCTATTTTACTGTTGTTCTATAATCCCACAACATTGTTGGCACCCGCTCATCCCAGTCATCTCAATTTGCTGATACAATTTTTGTTAGGCCCTTCTCAAGTATCTTATTGAGGATTCAACCACTCCATTACCTTGAGGATTTAAGGGGTTCCCTTGTGATGTTGGAGTATAAAATTATTTAGAAGAGAAGTGAAAGTTTCATTAATGAAATGAGCCCCTTGATCGTTGATTAGGATCTTCAGACATCCAAATCTTCATATTATGCTTTCAAATATGAATCTTGTTGTTGTATCAGTTGTACCATCCTTGACTGGTGCTTCCTCTACCCACCGAGTGAGGTACATTGTAGTTGTGATGATGTATCTGGCATGGAAATGACGTGTTGGCAGTGTAATTGGGTCGATAAAGTCTACTACCCATTTCTTGAAAATGTGTATTGTGTGTACAGGATGTAAAGTCAATTCATCCCAATGCAATGGCTTTCCAAATCTCTAACAAACATCACATCCCTTTGCATGCTCCTTAGCATCCTTGTGGACAACCCAGCTTGTAATATTTTCCTTGCAATATATTGTCCCCTGACATGGCCCCCCACGACCCCAACATGGCATTCCCACATCACGTCTTTCCTCTCGCATTAAAGGAGACAATGTCACGAAACTTGATCAAGTCCCATTTTGTATAGATTTCCTACAATTAGTTGATAATATACTACTATTACTATTAGGTGTCTTTTCTGCGTCACTAAGTATCCCTTCGGGCAGTGTCCTGCTGCTAATAACATAGCAACCTCCTTCAGAGAATATGGTATGGCTTCTATTCGGAACAAGTCGGTGTCTAGCAGTTGGTCGTCTAGTGGTCCTTCATTCTCTCCTAACTCCAACCTAGATAGGTTTTTTGGCCCCACATTTAACCTTCCCAGTTTTATAACCACTTCAAATGTGAACTCTTGGAACAGTAACAACCATCGACATATCCTTCCTTCCAAGATAGGTTTGTTTACCAGATATTTTAAAGTTGAATCGTCCGTGAAGAACTTGAATTGTGCTCCCAGTAGATAGTGTCTGAACTTTTGTAAGGAGTAGACCATGGCCAATGCATCTCTTCTATTGATAGTTTCCTACTCGCAAAGTATATTGGGTGGTCTAGGTTTCTTTCTCTGGGATACGCCAGTACTGCTCCTAGTGAAATTCTTGATGCATCAATGTGTACATGGAACTGTTTATTCCAGTCTAGGTATACAAGGATAAGAACACTCACCATTTTTTCCTTTAATTTGTTCAATGCTACTTGATAGGCCTCTATCCACCTGAATGCTTCTGTCTTCCTTGTTGAAAATGCAAAAAGATGATGGAGCTTAGTGAAAAGAAGTCGCCTTCACTAAGTGGGCTCGCAGGCTATTTTTGGCGCAAAGTCTATTTTTAGACTATGTCTATATTTAGACATATGGATCATGGTCTATGAGTTACAGGATGCTATTTGTGGATGATTGGTCATGTTGGTAAAAATAGATGGACTTCTATTTTTAGACATATGGGCGGAGTCTATTTTTAGACTGTCAGGCTAAAAATAGAACAGTCAAATATTATTATCTCTTAATAATATTTGGACTATAAATATTATCTTATCCTCTTGCAGCACTTCAGTTCGAGCTATGGATGTGGCACATGCAATTTCCAGAAGGAAATACGCTTTTCTTATGCGTCAATTGAGCTATTGCATGATGGACTTCAGTTAGAACTCAAGTGATTGATTTTGGTGGAGTTGATTGAGGAGTTGATGGAGTTGTGTTCAGTTTGACTTAGTTGAACTAGTTGTATTTAGTCTAACTACAAATACACTAGTGATGAGTGATGTGAATTAATTATTAATTAATTCACTAATTATTAACTCATAAATCAACTAAAGAATACATCAGTTAACTCAGTGCATGGACAGTTCAGTGGAGACAGGTGTTACAGGTGGAGACTACTATCAGTTATGACTATAGCTGTGCATGAGATTTGCACAATCAATGATTTAGATTGCCAATGAGGATTGCGTAGTACAAGCCAGGGAAAACGAGCTTGGATTATTCCAATTCTCATCTTGGATTGTGCAGTAGAGGCAGGAAAACAGTGGAGGAGATTTGAACCTGTGACTTGATTCAGATCTGAGCTAGTTTGTGTGTAACAGGTGGAGATAGTACTGAGTACTTGTGAGGAGTATTGTACTATGTATTGTTACATGTTCTCTATCATTATAATATACAGATAGTTCGGGGTTTTCAGCTGTATGCTTTCCCATTACATATTGTGTTGATATGTGCGATTGATGTTTCAATGTGCGCATGCGATTGTTTCTTTAACTCTGCAAATTGATGATCAACGTAGAGGAGGTTATGTATTATGCATGCATTCCACAGCTAGTGTATAATCAGGATAATCTCTGTGAATAAGTGTTATATTATTCAAAATTTCCACATTCCTTAGCAGTCTCTCCATGGGAGACGTAATCGAGGCATTGTTGCAGATGAATTGATGGTAATATCCTGTGGCCCAGTGTTGATCGTGATTGCTTCACATTATTCGGTGGATCCATATTTACAATTGCCGCAACTTTTGCGAGATCTACAAAAACGCCATCCTTGCAAACAATATGGCCCATCAGTGTTCCAAATGGAACTGCAAAGATGCATTTCTTTATATTTAAGGATATTTTCATCTATCTACACGCCTGAATCATCACTCAAAGGAGGCTGGTATGTTTCTTTAGAAAGTTGCATATTGTCCAATTGTCCATGTATACTTCTAAGAATTGGTGGATGTAATCTCTGAAGGCAGTTATGACAATTGGGGAGAAAGTAGCAGGTGCATTATTTAGACCGAATGGCATGACATGACAGGTATAGGACCCCCATTCTATGGTGAATGTTGTTTTCTTCTTATCTTCTTCCACTATGCGAACTTGATGATATCCTGAGAATTGATCGGCGAAAGAGTGGGCTTAATTCCCCGCAACGTTATGCAGGACCTCATCACTGAAGGGCATTGGAAATGGGTCATGTACACATGCATTGTTTAAGCTCCTTTAATCTACACAGACATTGATTTCCGTGGCATCCTTCTTATTATGTATTACAAATGGGTTGATCCATTTTGCTTTGTCTACTAGGAATGTAAGTCATGCTTCTAACATCTTATCAATCTCTTTCTTGACCTTCTCTTTTACCCTCGGTTTTAGCCTATATAGTCTTTGCTTTACTGGTCGTCTGTCTGGGTTCAGCATAATCTTCATTTCCCTAATGCTCCTTTTTATTCCTTTTAATTCAACAACAGAGGATGGAAATAAGTCTTCGTATTCATGCAGCAAATCAAAAATTTCCTTAGTTGTTTTCTCATCCCAATAATCCCCAATGGACGACATCTTATGTTTTTCTTCTGATCCAATGTTTTGCTTCTGCAACTTTACTGGGAGAAAATGGGGGGTGTCTGTTGAAGGGCCCTCTTCAATATCTTGCTCTCCTTTAGTTTCTTGAAATGTTAGGTGTTTGACTCCTTCCAAATCACCCTCCTTTGGATCCATGTTAACTTTTGTGCAAGACATGAATTCTGGATACCCTGCTTCATATAAATATTGTAGGAATCTCTCATCAATGCACCCCTCCCATAGCTATCCTGGAGTAATCAGGATTCTTTTAATGGCATACAGGGTCTCAGTCAGATGTTGGTCACTATCTTTGCAACTACGGTTTGTCTTCAAAGTTCCTCCTATATATACCATGCTTGGGGAATTGTACCCAAGGTATGTATGAACATGTGCACCCAAAGTTCCTCTTTTATATACCATGCTTGGGGAATTGTACCCAAGGTATGTATGAACATGTGCACCCAATTTTCTTTTGGGACTCGCTCTTTTCTCCACTTCTTTGTGCAGTTTTCTAGATGTTTCTAGGGATCAGAATTTCCTTTATATTTCACCTTATCCTATGTCCGGTCTCCTACCTATTTAAATATTTCCCTCATGGCCCGCTTGATATTCTACCATTCATACAGGGTGTTGCGATGCACTCCCCAACACCTTGTTGGGGTGTCTTGTAATGCAATATCCAATAATGGTACCTTGTGGATTTCCCTTATAGTTGTATCCACCTTATTTAGAAAAGTATCCATTGATTCTATGCCATGAAAATTGGGTAATTACTTACCTCTGCCCCAATCAAGTTTACTCTGCATATCTTGGCACAATGTCTGGTATCAACCTCATATCCTCCTTATTACCAAGCATCTCAAGTGGCTTCCGAGCTAGCTTCTTAACTTTGTATCCTTCTCCAACTGACCAATCCTCCTGCTGTGGGATTGATGTAATCTTCCATTTTTCCTTCAGTTAGCCTATACAACTGATCCAACATCCCAGGCTCATCTCGATCATCTATAGGTTCAGTGAACCTTGGTCCCTGATATGGATCTAGCAGTTGTATTACCCACATCCCTTCTACTTCAAAAATCATCAACTCCTTCTTTAGTTCAATGATGGCATAGTTCTCATATGCCTAGTCGATACCAAGAAGTGTTGGGTAAGATCCTTATCACCCATTATATCTATTACTTAAAATTTGGCATGAGTTTTTACCCCTACTACATCCACTTCCACATCTTCTAGCCTTCTGATGGGTAAGATGCAATAATGGATTTCCATCTACAGTTGAATTGGTGAATACTTTAGTTTCAGCTTTCCCAATGCTTCCCATGTTTTTCTGGGAAAAATATTTACATCAGATCCCAGATCTAACATTGTATCTTTAATTTGAAACCCTGCAAATTGAGCATCAATACGGAATTCCATAGTGGTTCTTTTCTTATTCCTCTGGATCCTCCTCGAATGTCTTTCAGGTAGACTTTCTTATATTGTTTCTCCTTTCTTGTCTTCTTCTGCTAACACTAATTTCAGACTTCTACGCAATTCCCTTAGCATTTTTTTACTTGGTCGGGAGTTTGCAACCATGTGTGACTCCTACCTCTTGTCCCCTTTTTTCTTTGTTAAATTATCGAACAACTTGGCCGCTTCATGATAGTATTGTTTCTGTTGGGTGGGGTCATATGACCGCTTTGGGATGCTACCTAAACAATTGAAGGTTGGTTTACCATACCCCAATCATCCCATATCTTATTACCCCCTCTGGTAACTATGTTTATATTAGTTACTAGAAGCATGTCATTTGTCTTCGGTTCCGTGTGGATCAAATTAGTTCCCCGTTGTCTATTCCTTTCTTCCCATTTTCCAATCAACTCAGGATAATCTTTTGTCGCATGTGCATTAACCCGGCATTGTGAGCACCAAGGCCTTCTTGGGATTGGGTAGTCTCTCATCACATTTCCCTCCTGATCACAATTGTAGAACCTTATGGGTCCTCTACCCCATGTTCTTCATCCTCTCATACCTCCTCCCTGTCCTCCATGACCAGTTTCATTAATTCTTAATGTTGACCTGTCTAACCATTCTACTAGGGCATCTAACACTTGGCATGGATCGGTGTGGTGAGTCATGAATGCACAATGATCTTAATAAATTTTTTTGGTTACATTGGAGTACTTATACAATATTAGAGATATTCTCTATAAATTTCCATAATTTCTATAGACTTCACATTAGTCTTGTGAATTTTGGCCCAGGAATTCCCCTTGCGATCCCACTGCCACAACACCTACTGTTGGTGGGACCCCTGATGATCCTGCAATTCTCGCTGAACTATTTGTGCCTCTTAGTCTTGGGTATTCAGTCACTACATGGCCTTCTATCAGGTAGTGAGTGCACCATACATTGGGTCTCACCGGTCAAATCGACCGTAGATCTTTTAGTTTCTCCGTTAGACTAGAGATCTAATTTTGGAGGCCCATGATCAATGGTTCTTGCAATCCCATCCCTTGTCAATAATCATGGGGGTATCTTGCAATGGCCTCTATGCGCGATGATTTCTCTAGGGCATCTTGTCCAATCTTTTGTTGCATCAGCGGTATCCTAGTAAGGGGTCGGAGTGCTCTAATGAACCAATCCCTCTAGTGATTAGGATCTATTGTATAGCTTAACTTATTGATTTCATCTTTGAACCTCTATATTAATTCCCAAGTAGTCTCTTCTTCTTTCTGCTTGATCTCCCATAGTTCTGACAGTCCTTGTTGATTTGTTTGCGATACTTTGAACTTTTGAACAAAGCCTTTCTTGATGTCGTCCACAAAGGGATTTTGATTCATATCTGCCCATTTGATAAACCATATTAGAACTCTCTCCCTTAGCATATTCTAGAACTCAATAAATTTCACATCGTCTGGTGTTTTGCAGGCTCTCCATATAGCTTCACATAGGTACCAATGTTGTTCCACATCTTCATTCCCTCTACCAGCGAACTTCAGATATCTAGTAAAGGATCCTACCATGTTGGTTCAAGTATTTTCTAGGAGCACGAATCCTTTGTTTCTAGGTTACTGAGATCATTGCAATCCTAGGTTACTAATGCTATAAGACCCACTTCTATCAGATGTATTAAATCTCATCTTATATCTATCATGCACACTATGTACTCGTATCACTTTAAGCAACTTAGCAACAAATTTATCAGGATTTTTGTAAAGCACCAGGGGAAGGTCGGGGTGAACACTACCTAAACTTTGGGGATTCTGCTATTCAACTTCATATAACATATTATCCTCTACAAACAATCTCCTCATAACATCGCACATCTCCTCTCCCATATCTTTCTCGTAACTACTGTGATTGCTTCCTTCCAGTATCTTACCTACAACCTGGCAGGGAGAGTTCCTGTCATTCTCTCAGATCTTATATGTCTAGTCAACATCCCACTTTTGCTTTGCATCCTTTTCCATCTTATTTCCCTCTTGCATACTCCCTGACACCACTCATTCTTGGTGAGGTCCTCTACGTCTCTCCTTCAGTGCCGGTACTGCTCTTTCTTGCCACTTTTCTGCTAGTAGCACTCTCCTTTGTGCCCTGATATCTCTAGATCTTCGTGATCCTTCTATATCCATTCCTTTAGTACTATCTAAGTTTCACCAAATGGTAGCATTCTCCCCTTAGATCCTTCCCCCAGTACTAGGGTTTTATGCTACCATACTTACTTTGTGTAAGGGTATCATCCCTTCCTCCGCCATCAACATCTTAATCCATAAGGGTACCCCATTCACTAGTTTCCCTCTCAACCTCAATCTGAACATTGCATCTACTTTCGAGAAAGAGTGATAGCTCTCTATTGTGAACTTGACTATGTACCCCTCTATGGTAGTCTGTACCCAGAAATATACAACCCTCGTCAGCTCACTATCGAAATATTGGAGCGTTGCAAGGTCTACGGGAACCTAGTTGTGACATGTTGGCGTAGGTCCTTTTGGCTGATTCTTCACTTTTAATATCCTTAACCAGTTATACACATCTTAAGGAAATTTACACCAGAAGATCTCATAGTCATCACTCGCACCCTCCAAGAATAATATTTTTTCGTTTACCTTAGCAGTAAATTGGCTTCAAAGGGTAGCCTGCTCTGACACGAACTGATCTACTCGATTATCCCATCAGTCTCGAATCTCCTTCTTAAAGATCCTTGACACCATATTCCAAAACACTCCTTATGATTTTAGGTCCTAGCAATGGAACCATTTGTTGGCACGAAAATGTCATCAGGGAAAAGACCTTGGGTTCAAGCGCAAGGGGCCAACAAGGATCCATTGTAGTCTAGGACAACGTCGACATTTTCACCTTACCCAAAGGGTAAGGAGTCCCACCCGAGGCATTCCATGACCAGAACTAAGAAGGGTTAGAGGGGTATCAAGGACGATCCAAATATTATCTCATAAGTATCTTAAAGAATTCATTCATCACAACATCATACTGTTACAATTACCATATTTACCCATAAAAAGGCCATTAATATAAAATTTTGAGTAGGTCTATACATCAGAACAATACACTTGATCATAAAGCCATGAAAATTGGTTCATTCATTATCATATTAACTTAAAGGAAGACTCATTACAATATATATCGGTCGTAAAGCCTTAATCAAATATGTAGAATACCGTAGCCACGGGATGCCTTAGTCTTGTGGCTAGGTCTAGATCTAGCCACTCTGCAACTACTCAGGTCATCGGGGCCCTGTTATTCTATGCTTCTAACTCCTTCTAGATACCAACCCCCTCTCCATGTTGTCTTCTGATTTTATCTTCTCTTCCGTTGTTCCCACTGCCAATTTTGTTCGCCTGCTTTCTGCTCTCCTCCTTGTTCACTTCGTTGTTCTTGCTTGGTCTCGACACCTTGTCACAACTTCCCATATACTATATGTTCTTGCTTCCCTCCCCAGCTTTTATCTCTGCAACTCGACCATTTCTCTTGCCACCTGTTCTCTGCCTTAATTCCTTCAAATCTTTCAAAATTCAGAACAAAGGCCCCAACAACCAGGCCTAACCACTCTTACATATCTTCACATCTTTCTGGGCCTTGCCAATTTTTATCGAAGGTTCGTGTTGGGATTCTCCCATGTCACTTGGTCCTTGAATCAGGTTACCAAGGGAAGAGTGAAATCAAAGTTTTCTTGGTTTGATTCCCAACAGAAGGGGTTCATTGAGTTGAAGCGCTACCTCTGCTCTACGTCGACTCTCACATTACCATACGTGCAACAGCCATTTGAAATCAAGATAGATGCTTTTGACTATGTTATTACTGCAGTTCTCACCCAACAAGGGCATTCATTGGCCTATCAAAGTGAGACACTTTCTGAAACGATTTGGAAATACCCCACCTATGATAAGGAGATGTATTCCATTGTGCAGGCTTTCCGACAATGGAAACATTACATTCTGTGGAAGGAGACAATCCTCCACACAAATCATCAACCCCTGTAGTTTATACAGACCCAAGGGAAGTTTCAGAACGATCGCCATGAGAAGTGGCCCACATATTTGTTGTAATTCCATTTGAATATCAAGTACAAGAAGGGTAGAACCAATCATGTTGTAGATTGCCTTAGTTGGCCACCTGTTGCAACACTGACCATTGTTATCAATTCTTATGACCACAAGACGTCTAGCTGGCTGCAACTATATAAAAATGATCCATAGTTCACCACCACATACCAAATTCTAGTGGATGTCAAGCAAGTTCCATACTTCCACCTCCAGGATGCATTATTATGCTACCTAAGACACCTTTGTGTTCCTTCAAGTGAGCATTCCAAGCTCATTTGTGAGGTGCACTATAGTTGGGTTGTAAGACACTTTAGTGTGGATAAATTTATGGCCATACTACAAAAGTATTTTTCTTAGCCTAATCTCTGACAGGATCTCGGAAAATACATCATATCCTACATTGATTGTGCCATCGCCAAGCTAGCTATTAATAATCAAGGCTTGTATACTCCTCTATCTACTCCTAGCTATCCCTGGGAATCCATCTCCATGGACTATATTCCTCGCCTTCCTTCTACCAAACATGGAAATCACTGTGTATTTGTGGTCATCAATAAATTTTCTAAGATGGACATATTTGATACCTACAAGAAGAGTATCATAGCAAACGTCACTGCTAGGATCTTCTTTGAACAAGTGAGGGTACATTTTGGGATCCCGATGACCATTATATCAGATCAGGATAGCATGTTCCTCATCACATTTTGGTTGAGCACCAAGTTCACCAAGTCGACTACATTCCACCCCCATATTGATGGCCAAATAGAGGTCGTCAACAAGATGACTATGCACATTCTCCGCATGTACAACTCTAAGAATCCGCAGAAATGGGATGACAGTCTTCCCTATGTGAAACATATCTATAATATATCTCTCCAAGCTCAATTGGACACATCCCCTTTGAAGTGGACCTAGGATTTCAACCATTATGTCCCCATGATTTGTACTGCCTTTTGCAACTACACAAGAAGAATATGACCATGTTCAATATGAAGTTGATAAAGCCACCAATTTCATTGAGCACATTCAACGCATCCACTAGCAAGTTCATGACATCCTAGACAAAGCTAATTCCAAATACAAATAATGGCATGATCAGCATTAGGTGCCCCATAAGTTTCAAGTGGGCGACAAAGTTTAGTTACATCTGCAGAACGAGTTCCTTGTTGGAGCCCATCATAAGCTTTGACTACTGCAATACGAGCCTTACACCATCACCAAGGTTGTGTGAGAAAATTCTTTCAAGCTTACTATCCCCCCATTCCTTGGCTTGCACCCCATATTCAATGTGGAATGCCTTTGGCCATACTTTCCATCATTGTTGGACACAGTTGAACAGTTGATAGAACAGAGCTCAAGCCGGACTGCATTGAATGGGCCACAATGGATCAGATCATGGACACAAAAATCAATAACACTCTCTAATAGAATATCCAACTGTATCGGGTTGCCAAAGTTGGCTAACTCCTACACCAAGGCAAGTGGCTCACCAAGGACCAAGTTTAGCAGAAGTTCCCCATCTCATGGAGGCACTCAATGCAATGGGGGACTTTTCTTCCTAAGGGGGGAGGACTGATCCAGGTGGGTATTGGTGGCTACCCACCTATTCCAATTGGACCCCAAAATTGTTTCTTTCAATTTCCTTAATTGTAGCAGAGTTTACTATTTTTGGAATTTTTTTGGGTCCTCAACTTCTGGAGTTGTTTTGAGGCCCTGAATGATGTTTTTTTTTTGGAAAACGGGAAAACCCATAGATTTTATTAGGGGTTTGTAGTAAAAAATTGTAGTCCTCAAATATTTCTTTTTAAAGAGGTATCATATGTGTCAAACGTAGATTGAATGCAAAAGTTACGATCCCGTGAAGTTGATGTACCAATTTACCCCAACGAGGCCCATAGACTTTTGGTGCTTCATCTCCTATGTTTTTTTTTTTGGATGTTTATGTTTTTCCATTATTTCTCAATGATAAATAGGCCTTGTAACCTCATTGTAACATATTTCATAAGGCATGTATCTACCACATCTCTTCACAAAGATAAGCTACAATCACCTCAGCTTTCCTTTCTGCATGTAAATAGTTTTCAGTTCTTTGTTATTAATGAATTGAAGTTATGTTTTCATTGTATCTCTTTGTTTTTGTTCATATATTTATTTCATTTCATTCCTCCATAAATCCAAATCAAGGAATATTGCCCCTTTTATAAAAAACATGCCTCAGGAAACTCGACTCTTTCATAGAATCGTCTTGCTTCTTAGACACTTATTCAACTCCTTAATCTTCTTCATCTTTCTTCCTTAGAATTTTGTTGTAGTGGATACAATAGCCCCAAAATTTAGCTCATTTCAAAATTTTGGAGACCTCTATACTAGACCTCCTTTTAACCTTTTCATGTGAACTTCTAGGGTTTCACACCCCTTTCACATCTTCAAGGTCTCTTTAGGACTTAGGAAAATTCTACCTTGAAAATCTTGAACAAGGTTTTCCCTAAAATTCATTACTTGCATTGGTGGATTTCATCTAAGCTTAAATATGCAACTTACGACCATGGTCTTTATTAGTCACGCACAACCTCTTATTGCACTAGTTTCATAATCGCACCTGAATTGTCCATACCTTGTGTGAGCTTCTTTTTTATGTGACCTTGTGACCCCTCTCCAATAAATCGCATGTGACTGCTCTCTTGCGCACCCTCGACTTGTGACTCCCTTCAAAAGATCGCATGTGCCACTTTTTTCGGCATAACCTATTTTTTTTTATCTCTACCCGATGTTGGTTGTACACGACCCTATCCACGTGAACTTTCTAGTTGAAGCCCCTCTCCTCACACAGGTGTGCTCTTTATATAAACTTATCACCCCTACCCTTCGTTTCATTCTCACTCTACTACTTAGCATGCAGAGCACTCCATCAACCTGCTACCTTGCAACTCCCAGAGGTAGGCAACGTTTCATTTACTTGTAATCATTATTTCTTTTAAATTCATGATCTATCACCCTTCTCAATGCATTGACTCTACAATTTCTACCTGAAATTTTCATATCCCTTCATCACCACAAAATAAGGCCAATCTCATGCCCCTCACCCCCTAGGATCCTCATCACATAAGTTTGCATTCTATAATCCCTCTCTCACATGAAAAATTCAGTCCATTCATTCTCTCTTCATCCCAACTTCTGGTCTTCATGCCTTCAACACATTCCATAGATGGTGCTCTCCAAATTTTGTTTCTCCTCGTCAAATATTGAACCCATACCAACCACTCCTCTAGTCAATAGCTATGGTTCTTCTATTCACTTATTTCACTCTATAATTTGAGAATCGAGTCAAAGTCTTTAGGCCTAATTTGAGTTTATAATCCTTTCGTCCCCCTATGTTGCAACCCATATGTGTAATTATAGGTTGCAATGAGCTACGATACAAGATCACTAAAATAAAACCCTTATCCCTTGCAACCTATGATCAAATAAAAAATTTCGATTATTTTGTCATTTTCCTATAATCACGAAGTCAAAATTTAAAAGGCTTAAAATTATGCGACCTATTTCATGTTGTGACCATGCAACCATCCTCCATCCCCATTATCGCATAGTTGCAAGGGTGCATTAGAATGTCAACTCCAAATGTGACCCACTAGCCATGCGACCTATGATTCCCTCCTTATTGTGATTTACTCAGTCTACCCCTAGTTGCACAGTTGCACCTACGCATTTGTCAAAGTCAATCTCTCTTGTGACCACCTCTATAGTGTGACTATGTGACCTACAATGGAATTGCAACCTATTATTTTCAATTTTTTCGTGCCCCACTCATTTCGTGCCTATAATATTTCGGCTATGTTTAGTGATTTTTATTCATGTTAACCTGTATGTCTTGGGACCACATTTATTAAATTCTAGGTAACGTCGATCTATACTACATCAACATTTCATCCTTCTTTGGAGAGATGGCACCACAAGTGGTCAAGAGTTCTGACAAGGGTTCAGGAAGGAGTTCAGCCATAGCAGAAAGCAACATAGAAGGAGTTTTAGACAATCTACCTACTATGCCAATTTATGGGGACACTGCCTACAATATCAATAAGAAGACAAAGTTGACCCAGTGGGAAATTTACTCAGATATTGCTAACCAGGACATCCCTAAAGACAAATAAAATTTTAGAGTATATATTAATGTTGAAATATCTTAGTTGCACAATGTATTTTCGCACCCATCAATCTTCTCGTGTGCCAAAACCGTTGATTGGATATTACAGTGTATATATGAGAGTCATTGGGAAATCCCGAGGCATGATGGAGAGGTTTTGGCATATTTCACTATCATAGATATCACTAAATATTAAAAGCATCCTGAATGAGAAGAGTCTTTCAACATTAGATTGTTGGTAGATTTCAATGAAACTGCCAAGCATACCAAAGACATACTGAAAGCATGGTGGCAGGAACCCACCAAGTTCAAGGTTAGTATGGATCATATTTATCAAACAGAAGGCCTTAGAAAAGTATATCAGTTGATGGTAGCTATGATGAATAGATTATATGGAAGATCAGATATAGATACTTTCCTTGGAGCATGGGTACTTTTGATGCACACAATTTCCACTAAAGGGACTATATCCAATTGGGCAAGTATCTTGTCATCTACAATCAAAACAAATATTCAAATGGCCAAGAATCTGGAGAAAGTTAAACCATCATAATTTTACATGGTATCTTATCTTATGGATGTATTTTGTGCAAGATGTCAATTCAAAGGTTGGAGTCTGAATTAGACCCAAGAGGTACCAAATCCGGTTCATATTTATTATAAATAATTTTGGAACCCATGTGATAAGGCTTCATTTGAAACTATTGTAGATTATTTTATTACTCTGCTATATCAATCAATTTTTGATCATGATCCACCCTGTATGTCAGAGCGAGCTTGGAATACCCTTATCGAGGTGGTAGATTGGTTCCCTATTAAGGAAGCAACACATATCAGGGTTTTTCACACATACAAGCCTCCTCATTCTCTCCTAGTGAAGTTGACAAATAGAGTCCTCTTGCAAGAATTTTTCTATCAGTTGACCACTGAATTATCTAAAACATTTTCAAAGGGTAAAAATGGATTGTGGCTTTCATTCCCTTTAACAATTGGAGCATACTCTCTATATAATTTCAAAGAAGTTGAAGCAAAAGCTAAAGAAATAACAGGTTTCTATTTTTTTTGTTTAAGTCTACAGAAGTATAATTCAAAAGGTATTGCAAAATCACATTGTAAAGTAGTTGGTTTTGGGTGGTCCTATAGACATTCTAAAGGAGATGAAGAATATAATGTCAAAAAATTCTATAATATTTCTAGGGCATTGAGTCTGAATGTGTAGCAAGAAAAATAAAAAGAGCAATCAGATAATGAGGATAGAGAAGGCACGAATCTCAAGGACCAAAGAACTTTTCTTAAAAGGAATAAATAGAAACAAGACAAGAATGGGAAACAAAATAAACATAAGAGTGACCAGTAAGGAGAAACTAATCCTGAATAAGACAAAGACCCAAGGATCAGCAAGAAAAAAGTGATGAATAGGGAAACCTACAAAAAATGAATGTTGTAATAGATCAGAGAATGAAAGAAATTAAGAGGAAAAGAGAAGAGGAGTAGAGAAAATAGGGAGATGAAGAAAGGAAGAGACAAGAGGAAGAACTTCTGAAGAAAAGACAATATGAGTAAAATAGAAAGAATCTAGAAGAGGAAGAACAACTTAAGAAAATGGAGGAGGAGCTAAGAGCACAGGAATGAGAACCAAAGAAGAAACAAGAAGAGAAATAAATGAGAAAGAAGAAGAGGAATTAAAAAGAAAATCTAAAGAATAACAAGGAAGTAAATTTGAATAAGATAGGAAAAGGAAAGAAGAAGAGGAATCCAAAAGAAACAGGAGGCGCTTGCTAAACAAATTGAGCAAGATCTACTCAGAGAGCAACCTAGAAAAATAGTATATGATCAATAGGCACAAGGATCTGAGATGCATCATGATTTCCCTCTTTTGGCATCCCACCTTCTACTCCAATAATTGGTGGACACCTCCCCCTATGAGAATTGTATTTCCCATAGGAAGAGAAAGAAGAGGTGCTAGACATCACGAGGCTTAAGTTCGATCAAATTCAAAGAGAGATAATGTAGGAAAGACAAAGTTGTTATGCAAAGAATTCAGCTAAGCCAATATATGTGGTCATAGAGAAAGATATTGTCATAAATACCCCCATGAATCTAGAAATGATTGCATCAATTGGAATTGCATCTATCACTGCGACATAATTGAATATTAGTAGATTGAATAGATAGGTTGTTTATTTGCAAACCAAGATTGTTACGTTTGAACAAAGAGCCGCTCAATTGAAAAATGAGAACCATGCTTTACTTATGACTCATTCAAGTAGAAAAGAGTTACAAGAATCTATTCAAGGGGAGGTGACAATATTAGAATATGCCATGTACCTAGTTTATCAAGAAATTATGAAGCTACATCAGGTCATATCAAATTTTCCAACTATACATATAGAATCTAAAGAAAAGGGAACAGTGCTTAAACTAGCCATAGCATCCATTGAAAGCATACAACAATGGACCACTCAATATTCAGATGCCTAGAAACACTCCCGTGAAAGGATTGGGTAACTATAAAAGATGATAAAGCTGTAGTTAGCATCAAGGTCCATTCACATGACAAATTGATGAAGGATGTGGGTAGGGTGTTAGCTTCATATAAACATTTGTTGAATGGGATAGAATCTTTGATTCAGGTGCACAAGGTCCCTTCCATTGGTATGGTAGATGAGGTAAGGTCATAGGAATAAATCCAATAGGAAATCCAAGAATTTCTAATTCCTTTTAAGCAACTTGTTACTATGGAGGACTCACAAGTTACAAAGGAAAAAATTTCCCAATATGTGGTAGAGGCTGCAAGGATGTACGCTAAACTCATGACTTTATCAAATCAAATAAAGACAAAGAAATCCAATTTGTTGCCAGATTCCCTTGAATTCCTTCATAAACACAGTGACGATCAGCACCATAATTTCATCAGTATTTCAAATTAGTACAATCTTTGGCACACATTCCTAGTGTAGGAATTGAATTTGGATGTCCCAAATCTCTCAATTACTAGATTAACAAAATAGGAACATTTCTTTTCTTCATGTAATCTATTTTTAGTATAATAGAGGCTAACATACAATACAGAGTCACATGAGAATGTGAAATGTCATGGGGTATACTAAGAGTCACAAGGGTAGATGAAACTTCACCCCATTTTCTATGAATATGTCCTCATGGATAATTGTAATGGAATTTAAATTTTGGACTCATTTGTGCATATCGTTTGAGAACTAATAGATGTTTTGGTAAATGCAAGAAGTGATTTTATATTTCCACTTATGGATTTGATGGACTTCTCATGTGATGGTGCTATGGATATTTTAGCTTAATGTTTCAAGCTTTATGAGCCTTAGCGTGCAGTTATTTCATGTGTCATCGAGCATTGTGGGATCTATCTTATGATGAATGGATGGTGTATGATGTGTTTACTTTGTGTTTATGTCAAATAATCTATTTTACTAATTTGATCATTATATCAGTGTAGGATTGTGCACTTACTTACACTTTCATGTTGGTATTGATCATGAACTTATTCATGGTTGATAAACTAATATTGGTAACATGCATGGGTTTGATTTGAAGCTTTAATAGCACTTCTTCTCTTGAGATTAATGCTTTAATATTACATTATTGTTATTCATAGTGTCTCATTTGTTTATTTTCCATAAGTTTCTTACTTGTATTTGTTAAAGCTTTATTTGTTCTCTAACTTTAGTGTCCCTTTGGTCCAAACAAAATCTCAACCAACATGATGGAATTCAGGCCTACATACCGGATGGGATCCCTAAACCAAATGGTGTTGGATTGTTGGGGCCTAACCAAGGTTTGGAGTTAATTAGCCAAACAAATTCCTGTACTACTAGCCCTTTCGACAACATTCCACGGAGCACGGACTGAGGTCTCACCCGAAGTAGTATGGTAGGGTGCTAGAACCAGGTTTCTGCACCCTTGAGTTGTCTAATAGGTTCGACTGGTCCTTTGGTTGTTCCTTCGTGCAGGTGGCTTCATGCACCTTCCATTCCTCATGGTCTGATACCCTGCCTTCGTGCAGCCCTAACCAGGGGTTGTGCCACGCTCTGCGTTATTACCCGAGATATTATTTATCTTACAATATTATTTAAGTACCTTCACCTACTTAAATGTCTTGAGTTATACTTAACAATACAAAACATTCATATAGGTTCACGCAGTAAATAAACAATATATTTGCAAATTATATCCAATCATGCATTAACCCAGGAAAAGATACACAGAATTACAACAAAACTTCTCTTTATTGATTCTATAATGGTTACAGACTTGACCCGCCCTACGCACTCAGCTTCAGGGGTCCGTGCACTTAGTTGCGGACTACTAGGCCTTTGAACACTCAGTTGCAAAGCCTTCTCCTACTCTATGACCCACAGACACACTTTTTACCTCGACTCAATCACTTAGACTTCTCATTCTTCTATTCTCTTCATTATTAGTTAGTTATTTTCTACACTTAGAGCCTTGCTCTATTTATACAATCCCATGGTCCGCAGACCATGGGTAGGTCTATCCAGCTGACATTACATTACAAAACTAAGGTGGACAACCCTGTGACTCTATCATACCTTCGCGCCCTGCGCCCGCAATTCGTCGAGCTTTTACAACAAGATTTGGTCAAAACTTGGTCTTTAAGCCCCAAAACATGCCTTGGGGGGGGGGGGATTCCATGCCTAATAGGCCCCCAACACAAACATCATGACTCACCCTCGAGTCACTCTGTTAACGCAGACATCTTTGCGCGGATTCCCTCTAACTGTTCTTGAACTGCGGCAAGGTCAGCGGTACACTGAGCTGCTACTTGTTGGATCTACTGCATACATTGTTCTGAGACCTCTATGTCGGGAGTGATTCCCTGCATCATTGCATGCATCCCTTGCATGTGTACGAGATTTCCTTCAATTTCCGTTGTGATGGTGAATGCCTCGTCAATCCAAGGTTGAACGCGCACCTTCAGGACTGCTTCCTTGTGTTGTGCCACGTCCACCTACTCTTTCAACGCTTTAGCTTGTTGCACCCGCGCGAGCCTCTAAGTGAGGGCCACCGTCTTCGCAGTTCCTTAGACACTGTCATACTAATATTGGAGTTCACGCGCCTCTGTCTCTAAATGCTAGATGTTGGGGTGCTCCTGCAGATTTGTGAGGACCTCAAGTGATTCTTCCAACATACTGGTGCAGTCTCACACTGCACCACCAATCTCATCTAGCCCCATTGTGATAGCGCTAGAGCACTTTTCTCTAACTTCCAGGGGGGTTGACAGTTGCACCTTTAACCACAACTCGGTGATCTAAAGGTTCAACTCCAGCTAAACCTTTGTCATTTTCTCCTATGCCTTGTGCACCCCTGCTGCTAACCTGTGGATGCGCGCCTCTGCTATTATGTCCGTTGGGATGGCCAGCTCTAGGATGCTTTGGTAGGCTTCGTCTATTACCTATACCAACTGTTGATTCTGTGACACCAATTTGTCGCGCTGCAAGCTCAATTGTTCCATATTGATTTTATGCTCACTGAGAACTTGTAGTGCGTGGCTCTCCCTAGCTCATAGCTCTGCAGTTATCCCATCCTACAAAACATATCAAGTCTCTCGCAGGAGTGCAACCATATTAATACCAAGACCCTTCAGCACGCTCACTGTAGGCCTGTCGGCCTTATTTGTTGTCACGAGTGCCCCTTCCAGTAGCACTATGGTATTTTGCATCTGTGCATGCAACATCTTTTCTTCTGGTGTTGTTCCGACTGTGAGGCTGGTCGAAAGGGTACCAACCTAAGGAGGGCATGCCTGTAATCCCTACAACTGCTCTCTGAGGGCCCCCAACATAATCTGGTTCTCCTGCATGAAATCTTGGAGAGCCTCAGAGCTGAAATCGTGCACTATCTCGTCGATGTCGTGCAGATCACCCTCGGTTAGGGTGATCAGGTCAATAGACAAATTCAATGCCTTTACCTTCTTATGCAACCCTACCCACTCTATTGGGTGTTGGTGCTTCAACTGTGTTGACGGAGTTTGTGGGTCCACACCTCCCTTTTGTGTCTCTACTTCCTCTGCTTCTTGCCCTTGCAAAGGCATCGTTTGGCCCTCGCCCGCCTTCGTGGCTACCTCTTATGTTGTTGTTGCTGCTGTGGCCTTTTTCTACTCCATGGCTTTCTGTGCAGCATCCCACGCTGCCTGCACTTTTGATGTCATTGCTTCCTTCCTTCACTTTTCGGCCAACTGTGCGATACGCAGCTTGGCCTCTTCTTTTATTCTTTTGTGTCGCTGACTTCTCGATCTCCGCAACATCTGGGGTGTGCCACTCCAGCGGCGATGCCTCGAGTATGTTAAAAACGATGTCATTTGTAGCTATGAAGGGGAGCTTTATCCACTATTTGGTCGGATCCTTGTGTGCTCTGATATAAATGTTGTGGATGTCCACTTTGAATTCTACAAAACTCTACAGGTTGTTGTAGACAGTGGGCGACAATCGTGACTTGCAATTGATCTCCATTCTGAGGTTCATCTCCATGAACAACCAGAATATTTTACTGTCACAGATCCTCTTGGCATCGTTTGTGGCCTAGAGCGAAGCATACTTCGCAGCCTCTGGTAGGTCCCTGTCAATTATGGGGAATTGACTATCCTCTGGTAATTCCCCTGCTACGAGCACTATGGACAATAGAAGCCATGCATAGTGGAACGTTTTTCCATGTTCCTAAGCTTCATGGCTAAAAAATCCTTGCAGAGGAATGCAGACGAGTTAAACTAGACCCCCTCTACGCACAGCTCAGCCAGTGATACCACCAGCGTGGGTACTTCATTCGTGCAACACTTGCGCATAACCTTTCCTACCAGGATTTGGGTTGCCACGCGTACTGCTTTTTCCTTGATGTTGGAGATAGCATAGCCCCTCTTGTTCTTTTCCAGCTTGTACTTTTTCTTCATGGCCTCCGCGATGGCTATGTCACTGCTCTTCCCCTCAGAGATGTTCGTGGGGTCCTCTCCTTTGCATGGGAGCCGGGAGATACGGTGAATCAAGTTTGTTGTGATGGGGATGGGCTCCTCCAGCCACAAACACCCATCATGCACCAAGCAGAGCAGCTGCCTGATGATGAAAATGGTTATTGGGGTGCAGTGGAAACGTAGCACCCAGAGCAGATTCAGTAGCCCAGCCTTTTCCACTCCACGCAACCACTTCTGTGGCTTTAATTCTACCACCCCCACCGCGTTGTTTTTCTTGGGCTTCATGAGGTGTGGGGTCTCCAGGTGAGGGAAATTCTCATGGTCAGTGAGGTCCTAGTCTTCAAATTTTAGGCTCAGCACCCATCCTAGGTGTATGCCCTCAAAAATAATGTTGTCTGGGAGGAGCGGGGCCTGGAGCGAACTCTTGGTCTCATCCATGTCCTTGGGCACTTTAGCCTTTCCTTTTTGTGAGGGGACATAGGCAGGCAACTTTGTTGGGGGGTGTGCTAGTTGAGTTTCCTCCCCCATGCCTTCATCCTCATCTTCTATGATGATTAGGTCCTCTAGGTCTTCCTCTTCTTCATCGGTCTCTATGGTGATGGATTTCCCCTTCTCCTCCATTGACAACTTAGTGTGCAGCAGGTTCTATGGGGACAAACATATGGGGATCATTGCTTGTTTGTCCTTTTTGGGTCTTGGCGTGCATGGTGATTTCGAGATTTCTGCCACAATATCAGTGCCTTTCGGAGCATCCCCCACAGTCATGGCCTACACGACCTCTTCAGTGGTCATTTTGGTTATAATGTTTGTAGCTTTTTCCATCGTGTTTGTCCAGTAATCTAGCACTCTCGAACTCAGGGGCTCAATCGACGCTCGGATCACAACAATCAAGGCTCTATTCAATGGCTCAATTTGCAAATGACCAAGTGTTATTTGATGGGCAGCCCTTTGTATTCTATAGTTCTTTTTGTATTTGAATTCAACCCCTCCCCCCAAATCTGGTCCATAAATGCTCCCTTGGTGGCAAAGTTTTCCAAATCCTGCCCATAAATCACGTCTTAAATGCCTGCCACCAGCTCCATTTGGCCTCAAGTCAAGCATCCCATCATGAATAGTGATGTCAGTGATCACTTTCTGGCCATCCCACGCGGCAGTGCTACCCCCCATGTGTGGTCACAGACCTTGTGACTTTTTGTTTCTACGCACAGCTCCTGAGCAGAGTAGTTTATAGTCTCGTGCTTCCTTTCAACTGCTCGGAGCGCTAAGACTGTACTTCCTTCAACTAGTCAGGTGGTCAAACCACCCATGTAAAGTTTCACCCTGTCATCCATCATGTTTCCTAGAGAATACTCACCTTTTACTGTTATGGTCGGCCTCGCGTACTTTACCATCTACGACGCGCTACCCTGGTTACTATGCTTAGCAATACGTGGTTCAAGCCAAGGCATCACACTGATCAATTCGCGACAATAGGCCTTAAACTTGTCATCGTGATTGTACACATCCTGCCTTTCCACCCTGTTCTTTTTACTGAGAAAATATTCCTTTAGTTCGTCCTCCAACTTCTTGATTTTTGTGTACACTAGAGCGATTTTCCTTCTTACCCGTACCCTTTCTTCTTCAAGTTCTTGGAGTCTAATATTTCCCTATTGGATTTCTTCTTCCAAGGTTCTACGAACCATCGTATCTACCGGTGCTATCATGTGAGATCTAAGTTCTTCAAGTACTATAGGGCTTATGGCGGTTTCTTCATACTCCAGCCTTGGCGGTACCTGTGCGGTCAGGTTCTTGCACGCAGTCCTATAAGCCCATAGAACTGCTGGTACGCGCAGGTCCCAGTCAGTCCGCTTCACATTGTGGACCTTGTCCAGCGCTTTGCATACTTTGTTAAAAGATTCTACATGGATATTCTTCTACGCGCTTGGTCTTTTCATACTTCATTGTCCCAACTGGAAAGGTCATTCATGCCATTTCCTTGCCTGCACCTGCTTATCGCTCATGTCTCCTACCGTGTGTACTGTGTGTATTCCTGCAGGTTTTGCACCATATGCTTTTATCCATCTGGAAAGGTGGGTGTGTGAGCCATTTCATCCATCATACTTATCTTTTAACCGCATTTGAGGCTTCCCAAATCGTAGGTGCATCATCCTTCAGCAATCGCACCAGTCCTCAAAACCTCGTTGGTGCGTACCCCACCATCTTGCGAGCATAGCACACAATACCCCTTTCAGAGCATCGAAATGTTGTTGTTCTGGTACCTCTCTTTCGAATTTGTTCAGGAAATCATTCACCTCACTCAACCCATCATACATAGGCTGATATCTTACCTCTGTTGCTACGCAACGCAGTGACCTTGTCATCATGTTACAGTTGAGTGTGGTTACCTCGTGTAACCAGTTCTGCCATCGCTCTATCTCCTTGTCTAAATTTGATGTGCAGGAGCTTTCACACTCCCGTGAGATTTTGCCATCCACAGTTGGATTTACCCAGCCCTACTCACACGCAGTTATCTTGTAGATGCAATCTAGATCGTCGTCATTTTCATAGTCATGCATTGGCTCTGCGTAGCGTGATCCTTCCACAGGGTCTAAAGGTACCACTACGTGCAGTGACTTTTTCTCAAAAATCATCTTGCGCTTCTTTAGATTTATCACTCCATTCATGTCAGTGGGCTAATCTATTCCTAGTAGAGCAAGGTAGGGATTGATTTCATCTACAATCTCTATCACTTCAAAATCTGCTAGCACGCTTTCTCCTTCGATGTCTACTGTGATTCCCTGCAATCTCCCCATAGGTAGGATCTTTTGCTGGTTCACCATTCGCATTTGGATAGGAGACCATTGCAACGCAAACCTGCCCATGCGCTCCCATGTCTGCTTTGGCAGGACGTTCATGTCTGATCCTAGATCCAAAATCACTTGGTCCATCTCGTATTCCCCAATCTACGCGGTCAATCTCATCTCCCTTCTTGTTCGCGTCGTGTGCTTCCCAAGCTTCCGGACTACGCGTGGTTCTCCTAGCACGTTCCCAACACATCTAGTTATGATTTCTTGCAACCCCTTTACAACCTTGTTGTCACGCAGAAGCTTCATGCATGTCTCTAAGAATGTAATGAGCATCGATGGGTCGATTTCTAGCTCTAGTCTCTCTTTACTTCCTGAAGTGGAGGAATTCGTGAAACTCCTCTTAGCTTCCATGAAGGTCTCCTTAGTGCACTCCAAATCAAATTATGGTTCCTTCATTGGATCCTTCCACACCCAGGTATTTTCTTCAGGCTACTTGCCTTTGTCATCCCCTATTATAATACCACTCCGAAGCACAATATTTACATTAGGGTCTTCCTCGCGCAGCTCAGACCTCATCATTTGCAAGTTCTAAGTCAGGGGAGGCTGGAGTTCTCCTTTATCGTGCAACCTTGCTATCAGTGTGGGACAGTCCTCTATCTCATGATCAAACTACGTACAATATAACCATGATGGTCTCATTGGATTTGTACAATCATGGGCATAATGCCCTGGCCCTCCGCAATTGTAATATATCAACTATCTATGACCTCTTCCTGGTCCCATTCCAACTCGGCCTCATCTACACCCCTGAAATCTAGTGTGCGCCATTCCTGCATTTTAATCGAGGGCCTGTGTTTCAGTATGAACTCTATAGGTATGAGTCTGATCCATCATTAGTTCATAACTTCTACAGGTGCACTTGTCATGGCCAACTGACCTACAAAAATTACAGAACAACTATTGGGAATTCTGCATATACTTCTGAAATAGATGGCAGTTATCTGTAGCATGCTTTCCTCCTATCTGAAAATTCATGCACCATAATGCAAGCACGGCAGTTGGTCCTGCTTGTGCCTTCAATCTAAATGGCATTGGTCCTCCTCCCACGAGGTAATTCGCGAACACTGGGCAGTGGTCCTTGCCGTGCCCCTAGCCCTTACACTTTACGCACCATACCTCGTCGTGCACTTCTGGATGAGCTATCCTATCTTGTTTCAAACTTTGCATCTCAAGGAACAATTTTTTCAAATGCGCTTGAAATTGTTGTACTCCCAGGTTAGGATCTTGTATCAAAGTCTCGTGCAATCTCATCACAACCTCCAAAGCCTCAGTTTGAGTGGTTAGCATTTGTTATGACAACATGTTCCATAGATGCAATGTTAATGAGGCTACAAACCATTCGCGGTGTTGCCCATCTATTAAAGTCATGTTTGCTTCGTGAATTGTGTACTTTAGTCTTTGATCCAAATCCCATGGGGTTTCGCCTGGTAGCATTGTGCTTTCCTTGAATCCAATGGTCAACAGTGCCTCCGATTTTGGTCTGCTAAATTCCTTGTTTAGCGCAGCTTTAATATCCACTATCCCCACATTTGGATTGTCATTGGAATACTTACTGTACCAGGTCAGCATGCGATCCTGTAGAGCGCTGACAACATTGGCTTTTTTATATTGTTGTCCGTGACACCGTGTGCTTCCCATACAGCTTTTACTGTAGAAATTTTGAATAATATGACACTTATTCACAGAGATTATCCCGATTATACATTATTGTGAAATACATGCACAATACATAATCTCCTCTACGTTGATCATCAATTTAGCAGCATTAAAAACAATGAAACATCAATCGCATGTGCACATTAACACAGTATGTAACCCGGGGAAAGAATAAAGCTGAAAACCCCACACTATCTGTATATTATAATGATTAAGAACATGTAACAATACATAGTACAATACTCCTCACAAGTACTCAGTACTATCTCCGCCTATTACACATTGTAACTAGCTCATATACGAACAAGTCACATGTTCAAATCTCCTCCGCTGCTTTGCCTGCCTCCACTGCACAATCCTACAAGAGAATCACCCACACTGAAAAATCATGTGAGCACAGGCTATAATCCTTGGTATTGGCCACATTTCACAATACTCATTGGCATAACTCAATCCATTTATTGTGAAAGATCTCATGCACAACTATAGTCACAACTGATAGCAATCTCAACCTCTAACACCTGTCTCTACTGAACTGTACATGCACTGACATGCAACTGAGTTAACTCATGTATTCTTTAGTTGCTTTATGAGTTAATAATTAGTGAAACAACTCATCATTAGACTATTTGCAGTTAGACTAAATACAACTAGTTTAACCAAGTCAAACTGAACACAACTCCATCAACTCCACATCCAACTCCACCAAACTCAATTGCTTGAGTTCTAACTGAAGTCCTACATGCTAACTCAATTAACCCACAAAGAAAGCATATTTCCTTCTGACAGCTACATGTGCCACATCTTTAGCTCAAACTGAAGTGCTCCAAGAGGATAAGATAATGTTTATAGTCTAAATATTATTATGAGACAATAATATTTGACTTTTCTATTTTTAGTCTGGTAGTCTAAAAATAGACTCCGATCACTCCGCTGTGAACCAAAAATAGAAGTCCATCTATTTTTCCCAACATGACCAATCATCCACAAATAACATACTACAACTCATAGACCATGATCCATATGTCTAAAAA
Source organism: Pinus tabuliformis (assembly GCA_031772625.1). Lineage (NCBI taxonomy): Eukaryota > Viridiplantae > Streptophyta > Pinopsida > Pinales > Pinaceae > Pinus > Pinus tabuliformis. The sequence continues at coordinate 1,072,957,846 of CM062816.1, forward strand.
TAGACTTTGTGCCAAAAATAGCCTGCGGGCCCACTTAGTGAAGGCGACTTCTTTTCACTAAGCTCCATCATCTCGTTGCATTTTCAACACTCCCTCTCAACAAGATATGGATTATCTACAACCCCTATCCTACCTCGGTGTTCTGCATGCAACACATTTGCCTGGTCCACTTGCTCCAACAACACTTGGAACAAAAACACTCCCAACTGACCACTCCGTTGGGCTAGGAACATACTCTGATGCTAAAGCTCTACCTGCTGCTGACAAGTTCTCCCTCTCTGAAATCTGCACTACTACAACATCTCCATGCATCTCGCACCATTGCACACCTCTTTGTGCCACCTAGCACTGTGCAAAACACTTTTGCCTCTCACATTGCTACAGCCCGCTAGCTATGCGTTATCCTGGGATTCCCTACATTGTCGCTCTCTCTGCCGCTCCATACGCATCTGTCTCTACCCAATCAGTCGGTTCCTGGTACTCCACATTGGGGCTCCCGTAGCAAGGTATCATCCAAGAGGTTGGGTACCTCAAGGATCCTGCCCCTCCTCCTTGGGACGATCAATCAACATCACCCCACCTCCTACCTGGAGGTATGCCCGCATGTGATCCCTCAACCCACCTGGCTCGAAGTTTCCCCCTATCGGAGGTCTCTGCATGATTAGATGTCTCTACTCGATCTCCTCTCAGCTTCCCTTGTTGTGGCTGCTCCACAACCTCCTAAAGCCACTGCACCAATTGTGGCTCCTCCACAATCGTTTGAGACTTCTTCTAGCTCTGCATGTTGAGAGGTAATATACGCTCCCTCTCAACCACCAAGTCTCCATCAATTGCCTCGCTGCTCAAGGCTTTGCATGCATCTTGAACCTCAAGAGCATACAGGTTCTTGACCCGTGAACCAATCTGCTTCACCTGTCTAGTGATGATGTGTCTAAGGAAAACCTTTCCCTTACTGAAGACTACATCATAGCCTCTGTATTCCAGCATCGCGACCGACACCAAGTTTCTCTTCAGTCCTGGTACATACTTGACATTGGTCAAGGTAAGGCGAGCTCCATGCTCCCTCTGAAAAATAACCGTGCCTACAGCTGAGACACTATACTTCTCATCATTACCCGTCCCTATGAGTATCTGGAGATATTTCTCCTCCAAAGTACTGAACAAACTCTTGTCACCGGTCATGTGGAAAGAAGCTCCACTGTCAAGAAACCAACCACTTCCCACCATGGATGAAACCATGCATGTGAAGAGTGTGAAATCCAACTCGAATTGTGAAGCAAGTGCCTCACCTTCAGATCCTTCCCCGGATCCCTTCTTGGATTTCTTCTTTGGGCAATTAGTAGCATAATGGCCCAACTCATGACAACAAAAGCATCTCACCTTCGACTTGTCAACCTTCTTCCCATCATTAGAAGAACTGGATTCGGAAAGAGAAACCTTCTCCTTCCCCTTCTTCACCTTACTCGCTAAGGCATAGTTCTCCTCATCATGCATGGACGAAGAACTGTCTCTGGTGCTCCGTCTGATCTCCTCTTGCGCAAGATCTGACCACAGTCTCTCCCATCCTGGCAGTTTCTCCCGACAATTGACAGAGTCCTAATAAGAATGCCAACTCTTCGGAAGACCAAGGAGAGCCAAGCTCACCAAGTCTTCATCATCAACAGCCACCCCCACACTTCCCAGCTCATCCCGGCACTGGGTGAACTTCGTGAGATACCTGGGCATACTGTCTCCATTCTCACACTTAATGTTTCTTAGTTTATCCTTGAGTGCCAGCTTCCTCTGATCACTCTTGCTTTGGAATATATATGTCAACGCTTTTCACATCAAGTATGGAGAAGCCTTTCCATGCAGGCTGGACACAATGTGATCCTTCGTGCCCTCTAACAGAATCCTTCGACACTTTGCTATCTTCTTTTTCCAAACCACAGCTTCAGCGGCATCAGTAGGCTTTGGGACCTCAGCCTCTATGAACTCCTTCAGCCCATTGTCATCTAACACCACCTCCATCTATATTTCCATGCAATTTAGTTCGATCTTCCCTCAAGAGCATACTCCAATTGCAATCCGTTGAAAGACATTTCAACTTTGACACCAAGAAAACACTGCTGCAAATTCGAATTCCACCAGCTCAAAACTCAACCGCTTCTGATCTAAAATTCACGAGAACAAAGTATTTCTCGTACAGAGATTAACTGTATGGGCATTCACCGGATATCTCATCTTCCAAAAGAAGGATGAATCCAGAGGCTACCTAGCCCGATTACAGACTCTACCTGAAGAAATAAAAGGTAAATACTTTCTGAATAATAGATCTGATGATCAATCCCGCTTTGATATCTTGTAGAACTTTTTCTACAAATCAACCAGCTCTGATACCATGTAGAGATTTGAATAATATGACACTTATTCATAGAGATTATCCCAATTATACACTATTGTGGAATACATGCACAATACATAATCTCCTCAACGTTGATCATCAATTTAGTAGCATTAAAAACAATGAAACATCAATCGCATGCGCACATTAACACAGTATGTAACCTGGGGAAAGCATACAGCTGAAAACCCCACACTATCTGTATATTATAATGATTGAGAACATGTAACAATACATATTACAATACTCCTCACAAGTACTCAGTACTATCTCCACCTGTTACACACAAAACTAGCTCAGATCCGAACAAGTCACAAGTTCAAATCTCCTCCGCTGCTTTGCCTACCTCCACTGCACAATCCTGCAAGAGAATCACCCACACTGAAAATCACGTGAGCACAAGCTATAATCCTTGGTATTGGCCACATTACACAGTACTCATTGGCATAACTCAATCCCATTAATTGTGCAAGATCTCATGCACAACTATAGTCACAACTGATAGCAATCTCAACCTCTAACACCTGTCTCTACTGAACTGTACATGCATTGACATGCAACTGAGTTAATTGATGTATTCTTTAGTTGCTTTATGAGTTAATAATTAGTGAAACAACTCATCATTAGTCTATTTGTAGTTAGACTAAATACAACTATTTTAACCAAGTCAAACTGAACACAACTCCATCACATCCAACTCCACCAAACTCAACTGCTTGAGTTCTAACTAAATTCCTGCATGCAATAGCTCAACTGACCCACAAAGAAAGCATATTTTCTTCTGACAACTGCATGTGCCACATCTGTAGCTCAAACTCAAGTGCTCCAAGAGCATAAGATAATGTTTATAGTCTAAATATTATTATGAGACAATAATATTTGAATTTTCTATTTTTAGTCTGGCAGTCTAAAAATAGACTCTGATCACTCCGCTATGAACCAAAAATAGAAGTCCATCTATTTTTCCCAACATGACCAATCATCCACAAATAACATACTGCAACTCATAGACCATGATCCATATGTCTAAAAATAGACATAGTCTAAAAACAGACTTTGCGCCAAAAATAGCCTGCGGGCCCACTTAGTGAAGGCGACTTCTTTTCACTAAGCTACATCCTCTTGTTGCATTTTCAACATTCACCATGAACCAAAATTGGTTTGGATCTTCATTCCCTACTCCCATGAACACTGGTAGCTTTATCGCACTAGCCATCCTACTTCGCGGTGGTGGTGGAGGCGATATGGGCGAAGTCGGTGGTGAAGATGGTGAAACTGGTGGTGGTGTGGGTGGGGGTGGTATGCGCGGAATTCTCTGCCTTATCAGGTTGATCACACTTCTTGTAAAAACCTTCATGAGTTCTTCTTCTCCCCCTCGCGGAGGTGAAATCAAGGGGCTAGTGTCTAGTTCTGTGCTACCTTCACTTTTGTAGATCCTCTCTCTTCACATAGCCCCAAACATCAATTTATTCGCATAACCTATTTTTCACACATTAGCATTTTAATCCAAGTGTTCAAATATTTAACGTACTTACCTCACAGTCCCTTGAGGAAGCGTCACTCTGCCTCACTATAGCTGACTGAAGTTTCTACCATGAATTCGGTGATGAATCCTCCTATGATTCAATCGATCCAATGATCAACAGTGCATGCAATCTGATCTTTCGATGCTTCTAGTCTACGCACCAATTATGGAGTCCACACAATAGGTTTGTCGAGTTTCACCTTCCTTGGCTATCTGCTAGCTTCGTGATCCACTCATACAACTCATTAGGGAAGGATGCAAAGAAAAATTTATGGATCTCCGTATACAAGTAGCAATATAGCCACTCTTCCTTTGATAATCACGGATTCATGTTTTCCTGTGCCGCGAACTCATGAATCTTCCTGTCCAACCACTCTTCAATTCCTTTCTTTGTCGGATTCCAATGATACAACATTAGACATCACTATACAGATCCTGATCCTAGAAATGGAACCATTTGTTGGCTTGTTGGGGCCTGACCCAGGTTTGGAGTTAATTAGCCAAACAAATCCCTGTACTACTGGCCCTTTTGGCAACATTCCACAGAGCACAGACTGAGGTCTCACCCGAAGTAGTATGGGAGGGTGCTAGAACCAAGTTTCTGCACCCTTGAGATGCCTAATAAGTTCAACTGGTCCTTTGGTTGTTCATTCACGCAGGTGGCTTCGTGCACCTTCCATTCCTCGCAGCTTGATATCCTGCCTTCGTGCAGCCCTAACCAGTGGTTGTGCCGCACTCTGTGCTATTACCCGAGATCTTATTTATCTTCCATTATTATTTAAGTACCTTCACCTACTTAAATGTCTTAAGTTATACTTAAAAATACAAAACATTCATATATGTTCGCGTAGTAAATAAACAGTATATTTTCAAATTATATCCAATCATGCATTAACCTAGGAAAAGATACACAGAATTATATCAAAACTTCTCTTTATTTATTCTCCAATGGTTACAGACTCGACCTGCCCTACACACTCAATTGCAGGGGTCTGCGCACTCAGCTGCAGAGCCTTCTCCTACTCTACAACCCACAGACACACTTTTTACCTCGACTCAATCACTTAGACTTCTCATTCTTCTATTCTCTTCATTATTAGTTAGTTATTTTCTACACTTAGAGCCTCGCTCTATCCAGCTGACATTACATTATAAAACTAGGGCAGACAACCCTGTGACTCTATCATCCTTTCGCACCCTATCTGCCCACAATTCATGGAGCTTTTACAACAATATTTGGTCAAAGCTTGGGCTTTAAGCCCCAAAACATGCCTTGGTGGGGGATTCCATGCCCAATAAATGGCATAGAATCTAATTGGGATTCAGCACCAATGAGATCCCCTAGCTATTGGGATAACATTCAAACCCATCAATAGATTTTTCGTGCTAGAAGGAGGGCCTCTTATCCAACAGCTAGCATGAATACTTGTCCCCATCTTGAAACCTCTTAGTAAGTTATCAATCAACCTCCTCTTATTCCTCCCTTACCTCCTTAGCATCCCTCTCAAGGACCACCTTTTAGAGACACCCCTCCTGTGGATACCCAACCACCTCCACTTGAATATGCCCCAATTGATGATCCACCTCTATACGAGGTTACATTTGAGAAACTTAGAACTTTGTGTCTTGTTACTTGTCAATTTTCTTAGACCCTTAGGTCTATCCCTGCTACAACTTCCGTTCCCCATAAATGTACAAAAAATCCTAACCATACTTGTAAAGAAGTTCTAGTAAGCTCAGTAGAGGATTTTCTTAATATTACCTTGGATGACTATGTAGACAATGTTGAAAGGCATTTGATCCAAGGTCTAGAAATCCCAAATGGTTCAAAAGAGGAAGATCATGGAGGAGAGAATTTAGAAGGTGGGAATCTTCGCCAACATGAGAACGTTGAAAATATCAAAGACCGCAATGTGAAGGAAATAATAGGAGCCAAGTAAACTTATATAACGAGGAAGACCCCCAAAATTAAAGGAATCTCAAAATTGAGAGAAATTTACAAAACCTGAGAAATCTCAAAAATCTAAGCAATCTTAGGGTACCAAGGAATATAAGGAATCAGGAGGATATCCCTCACAATAGTGAAGGCTCAAGGTTTGAGTCTGAATGTGATAGGGGGAAATGATAACCAAATGGATTTTAACCCACCAAGATCTCACTAATGACAACCCCTGGCTTGGATGGCTCAGTCTCCTCTAGACATCCGAGGTAAATTGCATGACATGTGCCAACATCTTGAGAAATATCTCCTGAAATTTGATTTGAAGAAAGGAACTACAGTCGAAGACCACATAAATAACTTTAATTTATCTCTCCATATGATGACATTCCAATATGATGATCTTGCATGTAGTTTATTTCCACATACCCTATAGAACAAGGTTTCTAACATGGTACCACTCGTTATTGGTAGCTTCCATTTGAAATTGGGATGAGTTTGGAAAATCATTTATCAAGAAATTTTTCGAAGATAAGAGATCATCCATGATCCTCATATAGTTGAGTTCTTTAAAGATGGGTAAGAAGGATAACGTTAAGGACTTCAACCATCGATTTACTATTATCTCAAATAAGTCCCCAACCGATGTTTCTCTTGATGACTCCATCATTGTAGAATAATATACTAAGTCATTAACTTATGATATTGCAATGTTCATAAAGAGAGAAGATAAGGTTACACTGGTGGAGAACTTCGTAGAGGCCCTCAGTGTTGAGAAAGATATACTTTCGATAGGGGAACTGCAGCATGACACACGTGAATATTTGAAGGTTGTTGGTAAGAAAACTCTAGCCTCGTCTAGTAAATATTATGACAAGTATTCTTTTGATTTTGAGGCTTTGGCTAAATATCTGAAGAAGCTTTTTTTTTTTCCACAGAAAAAATTCCAACCTTTTATTAATAAAAATGGTTACATAAAGTATGTAAGGGTGACACCAAGCCGGAAACCGCCATCAAAAAGGCGCGACTCAGCAAACATAAAACCTCTCTGACAGAGATCCCATCACAGGAGGGGAGAGCCTCCCTAAACACTCAAAGCGTTTGAGCAACGTCCTAACGTCCACGCAGCTAAACAGTAAAGAGCCACCGCAAGGGGAAAGCACCATACCGTCAACAGCAATGAAACGAAGGACTGCGCGGATCCATAACATAAAACCATCCATATGGAGGAAAAGGAAGCCGCTTATGAAAAAACTAGAAACTCTGCCCGGGCATCCACATATTGGGAAAACAGCCCAAGAAAGACGGCAGAGAAGAAAATGAGAGAGTAGAGACATGGAGAAGAGAAACGAAAACACACACAAATATATACAGGAACAGAGGAAGTGAGGAGAGAGATTAAGCGAAGATAGGTTGTTCAACAGGCCGAACAGACCCGTTATCAACCTCCAAGACAGTCCACAGCCCCATCTCACTAGCTACTCGTTCTTTGGAAAGACGGTCCGCTTCAGAATTCCTTTCCCGGTATATATGACTTAGAGAAATCTCCATAAAACAGTTCCTGAGCCGAGAAACTTCTTTAAACAGTGGAAGCAGAGTAAGATTATGACAGCGATGAGTCCCATTGAACCAATGGACCACATTCATGGAATCCCCAAAAAGCTGAACTTCTCGCACCTCTCGGAGGATAAGCCAGCTGAGGAGGAGATGAAGGGCTTTCAATTCGGAAAAATTGTTTGAACCCTGTCCCAGTCCTACTGAGGCTTTAAGAATCTTTACTTCTGAAAAATGTATGATCAAGCCAGCCCCACACCGACCATTGATATCTGACGCCCCATCAAAATAAGCCCACGGCATAGATTGTCTTATGACTTCTGGACAAACAGCTCTGGAGGAGTTAGGAGCTTGAGGAATAGGAATACTTCCATAGATGGCCGCTCCCTCAGCTGCCAGTATTCCAATAGGGAAAGCAGAGTCCTTGAAAATGGCTAGGTTCCTGGCCAGCCATGTCCCCCACGTAATGATTAAAGGAATGGATCGTTCCCTTTCATTTAATGAAGAATTCCACCAGCTCTGCCAGGCCTCTAAGAGTCCCTGTCCTTCCCATCTATGAGGAACGTTTATTAAGCGTAGCGTTGCTGCCCAGAGACTAGAATTGAAAGGGCAAAAGAGAAATAAATGCTGGGCAGTTTCAGCGCTGTCTTTACACAGAGGACATCTACCAGGACCAATTCTGCCTCGTCTTTGAAGGAAATCCCACGTAGGAACTTTCTGGGAAAGGACACACCAGAAGAAAAGTTTCGTTTTAGCAGGTCCTTTTAACTTCCATAAGGGTTTAGCCCACCAGCCCGGAATTTCCCACCCCTTTTGAGACATCATCCATTTATAACCTTCCTTTGGGGAATAAAAGCCATTCTGAGCAAAAACCCATTTTAACTCATCCGGAGAGTCTGAAAGCCGCACCGAAGAGTTAACGAGATTCCTTATGTACCTATCCCATTCCTCCAACCTGTCTTCAATCAAATCTAAGTCTCGTCCTTTAAGCCACCCTTGATTCCAAATAGAAGAGGCCCTGGGATCAGCAATCTGGTTTAAAGTGAATAATCCTCTGTCTTTTAAATCTGCCACCAAATCTTGTGATAGGTGAAAGCCCTCAGAGCATCCAATCCAAGGGTCACGCCCCAAGCGGATCTGAGCTCCATCTCCAACATACCAAGCCAACCCCTTCTCAATGATGTTAACTGAAGCGATCACTGCTTTCCAGACCACCAAGGAATTTTTGGCCGACTTTTGTGGCATTTGGATCCAATCTAGCATTGATAATGGAACTATATATTTCCTTTTCATCACTGTAGTCCATAGATTCTTCGCTGTAATGATCCTCCAAGCCAACTTTGCTGCAAGGGATTGAGAGAAGCTGACAAGGTTTTTTATACCCCAGCCCCCCCACTCTTTAGGGCGGGTAATTTTGTCCCATGCGATCCACGGGGTAACTCTCTCAGACTTAGACCCTGCCCACAGAAAGCTGCTGCAAAGCTTCTCAATTGAGTTTATAATACCTTTAGGCACCCAAGTCAAGCTTGCCCAATAGACTGGAATAGCCATTAAAACAGATTTAATTAAAACAAGCCTACCTGCCCGGGAGAGCCACTTATGGCTCCAATGCTTCAGTTTCGATTCCAATTTTACAAGGATCCACTGCCAGTCTTTTATCCTATAATTATCCGGCTTCAGATAGAACCCCAGATATTTGAAAGAATCCTCATTTGTTTTAACTTCAAAGTTCAGAACCAAGGACACCCGACGCACCTCCTCTCTAGCCAGACCTGAACAGGTAATAGTAGATTTTCTCTCATTTATACAGAGGCCAGTCGCTTTCAAAAAGAGGTCCAAGATCCTCTTAAGCATCCTGCAATCATCAAGGCTGCCATTGCTGAAGAGTATAATATCGTCCACAAATAGAAGATGAGTGACCCAAAAATTTGGAGCAACTTCAATTCCTTTCAATAAGCCTTGACTTTTTGCTTCATGGATCAAACGACTGATTCCGTCTGCTGCCAACAAAAACAAGAGGGGAGATAGTGGGCAGCCTTGGCGCAGGCCACGTTCAGGACTGAAGAAACTAGAGGCTGCTCCATTGATCAGAACAGCAATGGAAGAAGACGAGACACAGCTCATAATCCATCTTACAAGTTCAAAACTAAAGCCCAGATGAGTTAGCAAGAGTCTCAGGAACATCCAGCTGATTCTATCATAAGCCTTCGATAAGTCTATTTTTACAACGACTCCTTTTTTCTTTCCAACTTTGAGACTGTGGAGGGTTTCTTGAGCAACTCCCACAGCTTCATGAATTTGCCTGCCATCTAAAAAACCGAACTGCTCCAGGGAAACATTTTTAGAAAGGAAAGGTTTTATCCTGACAGCAATGATTTTAGCAATAATTTTATAAACACGGGTAACTAATGAAGTGTTTGTGTTAAAGATAAAGAACAGTGAGGGATTTTTGGGCAGCAAACTGTACAAGCCTTTCTTCAAGAAAAGTAACAGTATGCTTGTGAAGTCATCTCAAAGCTCTAACATGCATCTAAATTTCGAAGAGTTTGGCATGGAAAACTATTGCACCTTTCACCAAGTTTCTCACTCAGAAATTACATGCCCACAATGGATACATAATATGATGGTTGTGCTGAAGAAATTGCTTGAGGATCAGACAGTTGGTGAAGAAAGTGAGGAAGAAAAAGATGTTGAATAAGAAGCCTCTCATCCTAAAGACAATACAGATTCCTCTTTGTTAAATTTCAACGTAATTCAAGTAGGTGAAGTTCAATATATCCAACACCATTTGGGTAAGCTCTGCCTCCTAAAATGCCAAAGACTTATAATTTGAATAGTAAAGGATCGATAGTTGAACCCAACCTGGAATAAAAGAATAAGGGATTGTTAAGAAGGATCCTTCCCCCAAGAAACCCTACCCATCCTTTTGTTCCTTCTTCTAAGTATTTAATTGGGCCATACTAAAAAAATACTTCAGCAGGTAGTAAAGGTAACTCTAACACTCATGAAACTCCTGCTAAGTCTTCACATCCTACTACTACCCCTCAAGCATCTAAGGAAGAGATTGTATCTTTCAATTTTGGATACAATATTATTGAAGATATGAATAATTCTCAGGAAAACATTTCATTATATGAACTTACCAAGTTGGTCAGTCATAGAGAGTTTATTTTCAAAACATGTTTTGCTATGTCATCCACCAATAAGGTTCTTGTCTCTTCAACAACTAACTATTCTGGTAATTCAAAATCTCCCATTAATCTTCAATCCATTGTCAATGTTTCGAATGCTAACTCTAGAGGTTAAAATCCCACTTTATTTCTAACATTTGATATCTTTAAATACAATGTGCATAATTTTCTTGTCAATTTTGGTGCATCCACCAATGTTATACCTTTATCGGTCTATAAGAAATTGAATATTTAGCTGGAAAAGCCAGATGCCAAGATCATCCAACTTGATAGGTCTCGGGTTCTTTCCATGGGAGAGTTGAATAATGTAATAATCGGATTATCCTCTGACTCTAATGGGCAACAATGCATATATATTATGGTCGTTGACATACCCAAGGCATATGGACTTTTTCTAAGTAGGGATTGGTCTAGCAAGTTGCAAGGGCACTTCACTATAAATCCATTGCATTTATGGCTCCCCTATAAGGGAAATAATAATGATGTCAGAGTCAATATAGAAACATATATGAGGCATACAATAACTAAGTTGGAAGCACTTAATGAACCCATCATTTTTGCTCGGGAAGAATTGGGGATGTGCTTCTTGGAAACCGACATTGGGTGTTATGAAGCCATACAATCTCCCATTTCATCATATTTGCGACTAGAAATCCTTCCTTGCCCTCTAGATGATGGTAATGATTCTTTTACTTTATATGTAAATAGCTTTAGTTTAAATCGTAATTGCAGTGATATTCAAAATTTATATTATCATGGGTCTATGACTCAAGGTGGAGATGGTATCAGTTGTATCTTGATGGACCCCTAAAATTTTATTTTTTTTAATTTCTTGTAGGTTAGAATTTCAATGCATTAACAACACCATAGAGTATGAGGCAATGATCCTTGGACTGAAGAAGGCTATTTACCTCAAGGTTGAATGTTTAAAGGTAATTGGTGATTCAGAGATCATCACAAGGAAGGTATGAAACACCATTTACTATCTATCACCACACCTAAAAAATTATCAACAAGAGGTATGCCAGTATGGCACTTGATTTCTTCTTTTAAGGATTTTGGTATTAAATTAGTTCCTAGAATTAATAATGTTGTTGTTGATACTCTAGGTAACGTTGAAGCTAGGTTTACACCAATGAAGGGTGGTTTTTCTATTGAGATTATTTATAAACCCACCTCCCTGAATTATGTAACTAACCTCTGTGTTTTTAATGATGATCAACAAATATTGGACTTTATGGAAAATGCAGGTGTATTTAAGGATGCATCTATAGATAAAGAAAAGAATGAAAGAGCTTTACAGGAAGAGGTTGATATTGCTAAGGGAAACCCCATGCCCAAAGGTGTTGTTACCCTGGAGAATATTTTTGACTTACAGAACCAATTTCAAGGACCTCCAAATACTAATACTCAAATTTCCACATTGCTGCATGAGAAAATCAACCTTAGGATGGAAGCCAATCCAAAACTCATCAATCTCGATACATGTTGTTATTATATGGAAAGATGAGCCTTGTTCAAGAATTAGTGAGATGATTTTGCTTGGATGTATGAGGACCTGAAAACATATGACACCCGTATCATTCAGTACTTAACACCTATAAAAGGTGGGGTCAAACCATTTCAGTAGAAGTTAAGGAAATTGCATCCAATATTGGAACCTCTCATTCAAAAGGAGTTGAAGAATTTTTTGGATGCGCAAATTATTTTTAGAGTTAGACACTCCACCTGGGTCTCTAATATGGTTCTTGTAAGAAAGAAGTCTCGTGAGATTTGGCTATGTTTCGATTTCTGAAACCTAAATCGAGCTTCACATAAAGATAATTATCATGTATCATATATGGAGAAGATTCTGCAAATAGTTTTTGGATCTGAAATGTTTTCTCTGCTCGATGGTTTTTCTGGATATAATCAAGGCTTGGTGGTTGAACCATGTTAGTTAAAGACAACCTTCAAAATGAATTGGGGCATGTTTTCTTTTCGACGCATGCCCTTTGGCTTCATTAATGCTATAACTACTTTCCAAATGGTGATGGATATTACTTTCAGAGGGCTCATTGGAAAAAGCATGGTAGTTTACCTAGACAATGTGAAGATGTTTTCAAATAGGAGATCAAATCACCTCCACCACCTAAAAAAAATATTTTATCACTGCAGGAAGTACGGGATATCACATAACCCAAAGAAGAGAAATTTTTTGGTTTCTAAAGGTAAACTTTTGGGACATATAATATACAAGAGTGGTATCATAATTGACCCCAAACATGTAAATCATATCACGCAAATCTCGCATCCCAGCGGCAAGAAGGTTATCTAGTCATTCCTAGGTAAGATTAACTTTCTACATAAGTTTATTTCTGAATTTATCCATATATTGAGACATCTACAGAATATGGTAAAGAATGATGTTATATTCAAATGGAATCATGAAGAGAAGGAGGATTTTGATCATATCAAGAAAGTTATTGTTGAGGCCCCCGCTCTCTATAACCCTGATTTTAATAAATATTTTACATTGCACATCGTTGCTTCAGATTCGTCACTAGTAGTTGTGTTGACACAAAAGGATAAGGAAGGTAACGAGTGACCCATATCTTTCATGAGTCCATTTTTTCATGTTTCAGAGCTCAACTATCCTAATACGGACAAACAGGTATATGCGGTTTATAAATTTTTCAAGCACTTCCCACCTTACATTCTAAAAAATCATGTGACAGTGTTTGTACCTTGTCTAGTTGTAAGATCATTGTCTGTGCAATAAGAGTTGGGTGAACAAAGAGCTAACTACATGACTTACCTCCAAGAATATGATTTGGAATTCAAACCTACTCACACATTCAAAGGGCATGGGTTGTGTAGATTGACATTGAAGCCTCTGATCAACCTAACAAAGAATTGATAGGATGGGAGTAGGAGATTGAAATGTATCGTAATGATTTAGTGCCCTCATCTAGTTCATCGTTGTCTTAGTATATTGATCTAAATTAGTATATAGGACTAGGAATCTTATCTCCTACCTTGCCCATGAAACACAAAATTGCCATTACACATAAAGTTTCCTCCTATTAGTTGGTCTATGGCAATCTGTTTTGTAAACACCACAATAGCATGATACTTAAATCTTTAGAATTTGATGAAACCAAAAGGGTATTGAAGGAGTTACATAATGGGCTAGCAGGGGGACACTATGTTGATGACACAACATCACACATGATTATGAGGGTTGGTTTTAATTAGCCTACTTTATTCAAATATGCCCATGCATATGTGTGTAAATTCTCTATATGTCATAAATGTGCTGGAAGAGAATCACGATCAGTTGCACCACTCCGACCCATTCCAATGGAGGAACCATTCCAACAATGGGAGTCAGATGTCATTGGTGAAATCACGCCACATTCATATAAATAGCACAAGTACATACTCACAACCATGGATTATTTCATAAGGTGGGTGGAATCTATGTCGCTACATTATATCAATGTCTAGGAGGTAATGATTTTACTTAATCAAAAAATAATAACCAAGTCTAGTGTTCCTACCTCCCTCGTGTTCATAAAACAACTTACTTTTCATCATTCAAGTTATATGATTTTTCTTTGGAATATGGTATCCTGTTGAAACATTCTGCTAATTATTATGCCCAAGGCAACGTATTAGCTAAATCCACTAATAAAAACTTAATCTTTATCATCAAGAAAACCTTTTTGTCACATCAGAGTAATTGGCACAACGTCTTAACTAATGCCCTATGGGTTGATCGTGTCACACCAAAACCATCTCTTGGAACTTCTCCTTACTTCCTTATATATGGGGAGGAAGTAAATCCTACCTCTAAATGTGTACCTTCCTGCCCTATAGTTATCAAAAGAATCCTGAGGTACACCATGTCTCACCATGAAAAATAGGATTAATACCTTGCTTAAATTCGAGGAAGAAAGGTAGAGGGCTAGGGAAAAGTTAGCTTTACACCAAATCTGAATTAAGATATGGTTTGATAAGAAATCTGCTAGAAGAAAATAATTTAACAATGGTGATCTTGTCTTGAAATGGGATAAATCCCATGAGGATAAAGGAAAACATATCAAAATTCAAGCCCTATGGTTGGACCTTTTCAAGTTAAACAGAAACTTGGTCACATACGTATCGCCTCCAAACTCTAGATGGGAATACTGAACCCCTTCCCATAAATGGCTAAGATCTTAAGTTATATTTCACCTAGCAACTTTTGTAGCTTCCTACCCACCCCTATACATATTTTTCTTTTGCTTTTCAATTTTTTAGTTCTGCATCTCGTTTAGTTGCATGATTTCCTTCATGTTTTTTGCTCTTTAGCATGGAAAATTTTAGGGGTTAATATTCGCAAGTGGCCTAATTTTCCATGATTTTTCCAAAAAAAAGATTCGCCAATTTCCATTTCTTCTAAAAATTATTTGCCCAAATTTTACAATATAAAATTATTTTACCCTAAAAATCACCAAAATTATATGGACTCTACCTATAAAATAATTATAAAATTTTTATATTTTTATAAAGATATCAATAAACATTATATAGTTTTCATATTAGACGCTAGTGAGATTCGCCATGATTTATAAACTTCAAAATAATTTTCCATCCTTCAAATTTTCTTTTCTCTTTAATGGTCTCTTGTATATAAATAGAAGGCTTTTCATCTGAATAAAGAGTTCTAGGACATCATCATAAGTCGTATTCACTCCATAAAATTGTTGTAGTTATTACACTAGTGGTTGAACTATTCACCTCACTCTTATGTTTGATCTTGACAATCTATAAGTCAGATCCTTCCAGGAATGTAAGGACTTCGTTAGATTGGAAAACCTAATTATCTGAAAAGCCCTATACATATGTGGAAAGATCCTTACTTTGACTTGGCTTCAAGGTTCAAGATTTTTGTTTAAAAAGGACTATACCCAGTGACTCAAGAGGAAGAAAGAGAAAACTTGTAATGGGCAACGATTTTCATGGGAACAAATAAAGTCTCTGAAAACAATAAACAACCTCTCTTGCACATAAAATAAGTCAGGATCCCTCTTCTTCCTGGGCGAACTGAACACCTAATAAAGGATACCAATGTGCACACACAGATAATAAAATTGAATAAAAGGGTAAAGGATTGATAAAGGCTTCCTATGCAGAGAAGTGATGTAGACGACGTCGTCGGGGTACTGAATAGGCCTACTAGTTGTGGAGAAACATTTTTGGTTTCTTGAAGTGACTCCACCGGGGTGCTGAACAGGCTCGCTCGCAGCAGAGCAACACCAGAGACCCACTACAATCCTGATATTTTTCAGCCTATGCATTACTATATGGACCCCTATCTAGTTCTTTGGTGTCATTTCTTAATTAATGAAGTGTTTCAAAGTAAGCCAAAATCAAAGTAGCAAGGTGATTGAAATCGATGACAAAGGGTGACCCGATGGGATTAGTGAGACCCACAAACCTGGAATGATACTTCCACAAGGTAATACTTCATCTTGTATAAAGGTCAAGTAGATACTCTGAGGTTCTACCAGTGTATCACCAATTATTGTAGCAGCTACAACAACCCTAAAATTTGGCTATTTCAAAATATTGGAGACCCCCATACTAGACCTTATTTCAACCTTTGCATGTGGACTTCTAGGGTTTCACACCCCCTTCACATCTTCAAGGTCTCTTTGGGACCTAGGAAAATTCTATCTTGAAAATACTAAAGTAATGTTTTGCCTAAAATTCGCTAGTAGCATTGACGAATTTTATCTAAGCCCTAAATATGTGACTTGTGACAATGGTCTTGATTAGTTGTGCATGACCTCTTATCACACTAGTCACATAATTGCACTTGAACTACCCATACCTTGTGCAACCCACTTTTCGGTGCAACATTGTGACCCCTCTACAATAATTCACATGTGACTTCTCCCTTGTGCACACTCGACTTGCAACCCCTTTCAAAAGTGTGCATGTGCCCCTTTTTTCAATGCAACCTATTTTGGCTATCTCTACCTGATGTTGCTCACACGTGACCCTATCCATGCACACTTTCCATTTGCAACCCCTCTCCTCACACATGTGCACTCTTTATAAAAACTCAGTTCCCTTACCCTGTTAGAAAATTATATATTACAAAGAAATGGAACACATAAAATATTGCATATCTCTGTCTAATGAGCAGCTTAGATTGACTACGAAATTACAACACTTTACAAGGCAATTTTACATCTATTTTTAGCTTTGGGGGTGTTGCCTGGCTCCCAAAGGTCATAGCCACCCCCCCTGCAGCATATATTTTATGGGTAGTGTTGCCACCCCATTACGAACTGGGGTCCAATGTGATGATACCTTTGAATACAGAAGAGAATCAGGCTCCAAACCCAACAATCTCCCACTTGGAGACTGATTATAGCAACTCCATGGCTACTTCATTTGTTGGACAATGAATCCACTTTGGACCTAGTTGTTTCTCATCTTCTTCATCATACATGAAGACCAATTGAAACTGAGCAGACTCTCAGTTAACCCCTAGTTACAACTTTTGCTAACATATCTGTAGGATTCTGGCTAGTGTGTATCTTTTCCATCTTCCAATACTAACCGTATGAAATGGTACTTGAGCTGTATATGTTTAGTCTTGGAATGAAATGCAGAGTTCTTTGCAAGATGTATGGCACTCTGGCTTTCACTGTATAACCTGCCCAACTCCTACTTCTTACCCAATTCATCCAGAAACCTTTGTAACCAAATCATTTCCTTACTAGCCTTTGTAGCAGCAACATACTCTACTTCTGTTGTTGAGAGTGCAACAACACTTTGCAGTTTTGAGACCCAACTGACAGTTGTTCCACCTACAGTAAACACATAACCTGTGGTTCTCCTCCTGTTATCTCTATCACCCACCATATCTGCATCAACATATCCCTGTAGAGCAATGTTTGAACCACCAAAGCATAATGCTTGATTTGTGGTACCTCTCAAATACCTGAGAATCCACTTTATTGCCATCCAATGTTATTTTCCTAGATTGTTCATGTACCTTCTTACAACTCCCACTGCATGTGCAATATCAGGCCTTGTGCAGACCATTGCATACATTAAGCTTCCAACTATTGATGCATATGGAACTTTAGACATATCATCCATTTCTTCCTGAGTCCTGGGACACATTTCCTTACTTAGTTTGAAATGGCTAGCCAAATGTATACTAACTGGTTTTTCATTCTGCATATTAAACCTTTTCCACACCTTTTGTACGTACTCACTTTGAGACAATGTTAATTTGTGATTCTTGCTATCTCTAGTTATTCTCATACCAAGGATTTGGTTTGTAGCACCCAAATCCTTCATTTCAAATGAGTTTTCCAATTTTCTTTTGAGCACATTTATTTCCTGCATGTTAGAACATGCAACAAGCATGTCATCTACATATAATAACAATATAATATAGTTGCCATCATTTTGCCTTTTGAGATAAACACAATGATCACAGTGATATCTAGTATAACCTTGTTCAAACATAAGCCTATCAAATTTTAGATACCACTACCTTTAAGCCTATTTTAAGCCATACAAGCTCTTCTTCAACCTGCACACTAGTTTCTCCTTCCCTTTTACCTCATATCCTTGTGGCTGTTGTATATATATCTCTTCCTCCAAATCACCATGGAGAAAGGTTGGCTTTACATATAGCTTCTCAAGATGCAAATCTTCAGCTGCTACTAGACTTAAAATAGTTCTGATTGAAGTCATTTTAAAAACAAGGGAAAATATCTTATCAAAGTCTATACCCTTTTTTTGTGCAAACCCCTTCACCACAAGTCTAGCTTTATACCTTTTTCTACCTCCATCTTCTTCCTTCAATCTGTAAACCCATTTATTTTGCAATGTTGTTTTACTTGCAGGCAACCTGACTAAGTCCCAAGTCTGGTTATGTGCTAAGGAGTCCATCTCTTCTTTCATGGCTTGCTCCCACTTCTTCCTGGTTTCTACCTGCACTACTTCTTCATAACATTCTGGTTCACCAGAATCAGTCAACAGTACATAATATAATGAAGGAGAGTATCGTTCAAGGGGTCTACTTATTTAGGATATCTTCTAACACCACTTTCAGGTGTTTGAGGTGCTTGTTGCTATTGTGGTTTTTGTTCTGGCTGTTGATCATTATGATTTTCAGGAACCATCACTTTTTTTGTGATCTCATCAAGCACTGTGTATTCTCTATTTTCTTTTTCTTGTTTCTTTTCCTGCAACTCATCCTTATACAAAACATTTTCATTGAATATGACATCTCTGCTCCTAATTATTTTGTGCTTTTCATAATCATAAAAGCAATAACCAAAATCATTAACACCATATCCAATAAATGTACATTTCTTTGATTTCGCCTCAAGCTTTGTTCTATTTTCTTTATTAATGTGGAAAAAGGCTTCACAACCAGAAGTCTTTAAAAAAGAGTAGTTTACCTTTTTACCTGTCCATGCCTCCTCTAGAATAACACCATCCAAGGAAGTTGAAGGCACTCTATTTATTAGATAAACATTAGTATCTACAGCATCTACCCAAAATTGTAAAGGCAATCCTTCATGCAATCTCATGCACCTTGCACACTCCATGACTGTCCTGTTCACCCTTTCTGACACACCATTTTATTGTGGTGTTCCTTGAACTATCTCCTCTCTACGAATTCCATTCTCTAAATAGTACCTATCAAACTCTTTAATACAATATTCACCTCCATTGTCTGATCTGAGACACTTCAACCTTTTTCCTATCTCATTTTCAACCAAACCTTTCCATTTCTTGAAAGTACCAAATACATCATATTTATTTTGAATACAATAAATCCAGGTTTTTCTAGTTGCATCATCAATAAAAGTAACAAAAATAATGAGAGGCACTTAGAGATGATACCTGAGCTGGTCCCCATACATCTGTATGCACAAGCTCTAATTTTTCACTCTTCTTTTCTTTCCCAACTCTGAGGAATCTGACTCTTCTATTTTCCATACACACAATTCTCACATAATTTTAAATCAACATGCTTCAAACTTGGGAACAAATTTCTTGAGTGAAGAATTTGCATCCCCTTTTCACTCATGTGCCAGAGCCTATGATTCCACAATGTTGTATCTTCTCCTATAGAGGTTAAAGCATTAACAAAATTAGAAATACCATTGCATAAATACAATGTACCAACCTTTTCTCCTTTTGCTATTACCAAGGATCCTTTAGTGACCTTCCAGGTTTTATGTATAAAAGTAGTCACACAGTGTTCACCTCCCAACTGCCCTGTTGAAATAAGATTTTTCTTCAGATCTAGAAAATGCCTTACCTCTTTTAATAGCCATGGATTTCCATTCTATTGTTTTATGAAAAGTGTACCCATTCCAATGATTTTACAGGGTTTATCATCACCCAATCGAACATGTCCAAAATCTCCTTGAACATAATCATGAAAATGTTTCTCATCGGGTGTGGCATGGAATGAGGCCCCTGAATCTACCACCCAGGCAACAATAATATTTTCTAAAGAAAGAATCAAAGCATCTTGAAACACATAGCCTATCACATTCGCTTCATGATTGTTTTCTTGTTGTGCGTCTCCTTGTTTTCCCCTCTGATATTTTCAGTCTTTCTTCAGGTGTCATTTCTTCCCACATTTATAGCACACTATCCCTGATCTGGACTTGGATCTACCTTTTCTTGACTTATTGTGATATCCAAGGCTCTTTCCTCTTTCCATTTTTCTTCCCCTAGTCTCTGCAGTCAAAGCATTACCTGATGTTTCACCAGAGCTTTTCCGTCGCATTTACTCACTAAGGATTACACCGACAACATCATCAAACTTTAAAGTACTAGATACAGAGACATATTTACTAATGGCCATAACTAAACCATTCCAAATTTCTGGCAATGAGCACAGAAATAATAGAGCCCTAGCTTCATAATCAAAAGTTACCCCTACAGAACTTAACTGGTTGGTAACTGTATTAAATTCATTTAAATGATCAACAATAGATCCACCTTCTAACATTTTCATATTAAATAAACACTTCATAATAAATACCTTATTTGAGGCTTGTTATCGGGAAAACTAGTGTCTATACAGAGCTGCTAGTCCCACTAAGGCTGGTAGCTACCTTAGAAACAAACACACTAAAAACTACTTTCATTTTCCTTTATTGGAAATAGATAAGAGAAGAATAAGGAGACCAACCTTTGTCTTGCACTTGGTTCCTTGCTCGATTCCTCTCTCTTCTGGTAGGTCTTTGCCACTCGCTTCCTTGTCTACCCAGCTTCAAAGAGTACCTGTAGAATCAAAGCAGCATAACATTATCCAAGAACATAGATCTATTATCATAAACAATATAGGATCAGATGTACATTGACCACACAAATGCA
This sequence comes from Pinus tabuliformis, assembly GCA_031772625.1. Taxonomy (NCBI): domain Eukaryota; kingdom Viridiplantae; phylum Streptophyta; class Pinopsida; order Pinales; family Pinaceae; genus Pinus; species Pinus tabuliformis. Next base: position 1,072,978,839 of record CM062816.1, read on the forward strand.
TAAATCATCAATCATACAAGAATGTGGAGGAAAACTTGAATAGCTTTATTGATAATCAAGAAAGAGCAAAGAGGATTACAACTAATTGTTCTGACCCAGCATCATCCTCTCAGCAAGAAAGCCCTTCTTCACCTCATGAAAAGCTTAGATCACCCAACACTATGATATTGCACCAAGAAACCAGCAGCACTTCCTTACAAGATACAAAATTCCAGCCTCTGGATCTATGGGATGAGGGATCCATACATAGATGTCTGCAAGGGAGGTGAGTTAGCTTTTGATATTTGATTAGTGTCTTCTCTCTGATAGTTCTTGATTCCACTTGGAGATTGATGATCTCTTACTCATCCCTGGTCGAATTCAGGGAGGCAAGTGTCACAAGAAAAGTTTCTGGAAGATTCCATGCTCCTCCACCTTGCGGATTGACCCTGCCATTTTTCCCTTCTCACCCATCGCACCCCATAGAATGGCTTTTCAACATGCATCGCACCTACTGTGTGTATTCAGGTGGGATGCAACGCACTTTGACTATGGAACAAGTGAAATGGTCCAGTTTTGACCAGTTCTGAGTAGTTTTTCATGGAGAACTTCTGGGAGATGCTATAATCAGTTGACCTTGTTCTTTTATAGGTTGGAACAACACCTTTAGGGACTTAGGAGCCCTTGGTTTATGGAAATTTATGCTTGGGGTTGCAGTGCCCAAAAATGTCTATAATAGTTGCCCCCTAAAGCATGAGGTCGTTAATCTTTTGATGTCGGGTGAAATGCTTTATCATGAGGATCCGAAGCTTTTTCGAGCTGGAAGGCGACCTGTAATAAGATACAATACAATACATTATCTTCATAATATTTTCATGATCTAGCTGAGGTGGGCATTCCCATGCTCAGTTTTATAAATTTATTTTCATGTACATATGACAGACAATCGTCTGAGTGTAGACTAATGATTCTGGTAGAGCCATCATCCCTTAGATTGGATGATTATCTGTGCAGCAATGATGTACATTTGATGTCTCTATTTTCCTGAATATATATCGCAGCCCGAATGGATGAAACTAGATCCGGGGTCTTCAATCTCGTTCTATCTTCACTCAAAGTACAAGTCGATCCATGTGAGAGATGTTCTGGAGTCGAACATGGAAAGACATCGTCTGATTACCAGCCAATGATGTAAGTTTTTAACAGGCGTGAGAGGAATCACCGATAATGATAATGACCCTCAAGGTACTGCAGTACAATTCACGTGGTGTGAATAAGGGACTTGGCATAGAACACCACACAAAATCTTTCGGTCGAAGGCCATTGATGTAAACCTGTTGCCGGAAGTGAGAAACTTGCCATTGAGGCATGCAAGCTTCAAAGTACTGAAAGGGTTGTTCCTAGACCAACTTCTTGGATAATGAGCTGATGTCGAAAAGAAGCGATCCATCATAGGAGGGCCTTAATGAATCCCACATCAATGACATAGAATGGAGCAAATGATTTTAATGGAGGTGAAAACGATCTGGTGATATAAGGTTGAGGGTGGCGGTCATGAAAGAATGGAGCGTAAATGTATTATAGTGGGTGAGACACAGGTGAATTCTCTGAGTGACTTCTCTTGAACATATCGGCGACACTGACATGATGGATTAGTAGCATTAACCCCAAATGTGGATGGTGTGATGGAACCATGGTGATGTGACCAGTGAATGGAACAACCCAACCTGACTCGGATGCGGAGTGAAAGTGTCATGTTCAAGAGCGACTTGCTACCAACAAAGTTTCTTCAAATTTCTTCCCAATTTTTCCCTAGTCATTGCTGACCAGTACCTTTTTATTTTTGTCAAGCTTGAGGAGGATAACATATGCTATAATTTTCCCTTCGAGCAAACCCATTGGTATGTTTTAACGAGCCTAGCGATAGTGAAACTCGTTCTTGCCTGTTATGGACAAGTTTGTTGCTATTAGGTTTTAACGAGTTTAACGACAAAGATAACTCGGTCCTTTTCAATTATAGAGAGTCTGAAAAGGGACGTAAAGGAAACTCCAAAAATCCTTTTGCGTCATCTAATCCCTTAAGTCCGAAAAAGTATAAAATAATACAAAAGGGATGAATTTTCGGTAATTTTAACGAGCCGAACAAAAAAAGCGCTCGATCTTTTTGTGTAATAATCCCTCAAGTCCAAAAAGATTAAAATATAAAGGAGGGATAGCACTTCTGGTCACTTTAATGAGCTGGAGAGGTCAATGGCTCCGCAATCTTTTCATATTTTATGAGTCAGTTGAAAAGAGCTTAAAGGAGACTCATTTTTGAGGAACGAGTGGTAGATTCGGGTTGCCGCTGATTCCAGGTAAGGTTTGGAATTTTCCAATCATGGCAGTGTCACAAGGATGGCTAACAGGATCACTCTTCGCAGTTGTTCCTCAAAAGGGGTAAACAATCAAGTGGAGGTGAATGATCGGCCAATACAGAGTGGAGGTGATGATGAGAACACGACCAAGGCTTCAAAGGCTGAAGTAATACATTCACGACGGTTATTTACCGGAAATTGGTTCATTTTTTAATGAGCTTAAACGCTGGGGGAAACACTTGCTCATTGCTTATGTCTATTTTTTAACGATCTTGAATTCTGCGTTAAAACTGCTCGAGGCGGGTTTATTTTTTAACGAGCTTTAACACTGTGGTATCACTGCTCGAGGCAGGTTTATTTTTTAATGAGCTTGAACCCTGCGGTAACACTGCTCATGATAAGTTTGCATGCCCCCAGCATAATAACGCAAATCCAGGTGCATGCCCCCCAAGCTTCATTGCATTCATCTCGGTGGTTGGAATGAAGGTTTACCTTCGAGATCTTCGAAAGACTCGACTTTAATTTTACGATATCGTAATCAAAGACTCGATTTGGAATGGGAGTCGTTTCATTTTTTAATGAGGTTGACACAGTAAAAGAACTATCCTCATGAATCCTTGTTTCATTTTTTAACAAGGTCGACACGAGATAAGAACCATCCTCGAAATCCATTGTATTTACAGTATTTGATAGAAACTCAAAAACTGAAGAATGATTAAGGTTGCTGGAATAATCTTCGTGGTAATCCAGAAGATGGGAGTGATGGTGGTAATCTTCCCATGGTGCCTCTCCTATCATCATTGATTGAATGATTCCTTCGTTTTTAGAATGTACATGCGACCAAGGATCTGAAGAGGTGCCATATTCCTTAGACCTATTTATCCAAACACTCGATCGTCGTTGATTTGGGTTTGCCCCCCAGGCCAAGAAATTTGATTGCTACAATATTTCTAAAATGGCGATGATCCATGCTGACAAAATGTTTAGGAATATTCTGAATCCATTATATATAGAATATTTCATATTGTAGGTTTCCACTGTGGCCACTTCTGCCAGATTATTTTGAAGCGGTAGGGCAAAAGTACCCATTAAGGCAGGGTCTTTTAGGAGGCCTACTCCAATATTTTGAAGCGAATGATTGCTTCCATGGATCATTGGAATGCTTCCCGTAACTTGTGAACTTTTGGGGAGAAATGTTTGTTGGTCGATGATTGTAATTCTTCCTTGGAAGGGAAATGCAATCTTCTTGAAGTAGGTCAACACAACTGCGGCCATGGCATATATCTAGGGCCTTCCCAGTAGGATGTTGTAATCGAGGTTTCCATCGATTACTTCAACATCAATTTCTACTATTTTTCCCCCCAGTTCAACTTGCAAGTTACTTAAAATCCCATATGGAGTGTATGATCGTCCATCAAATGCTTTTAACGTCATTGATGATCTCGAAAATGGTGGTGAGCCTAAATTTTTCCAGCAACTCATCGACATAATACATGTAGATGCCCCCTCATCAATAATTATTCGATGAACAGTTTTGTTGAGCGATTTCACTTGAATAAGGAAAGATAGTTGAGCTGGTAGCTGAGGGTCATATCCTTTATGATCAAAGGCCACAAGATTGGAATCCATTGGGTCAATCCCACCTATTGCTAATAATAAAGCTTGCTTTTGGGAGGGGCAATTTTGCAGTACCTCAAGTGCCGACATAGCGGACGGCGATTGTGCCAAGTCCCCTACTATATTATAATGTTGTGCTGCTCTGGCACGAGGATTAAATGTCGATTTTTGTACTACTCCCTTTGGCAGCTTTATCGTTAGCTCAGGAATGATGGGTGGCACAACTTCGGTCGAAGTTGTTGTCGAACTACTAGGTTGATCTTTAGCCTTGTTGTTTAACAGCTGTGGATTCTTGTAATCTTTATTCCTTGTTGATTTCAAAGCATCATTTTGGTGCTTCAAAACGGACAGCATCAGTACTTGGGACGGGGAAGCATTTTCACTAGCAACAAGATTTGTTCCTGGATTTGGAAACGGATCAGTCAATACTGCCGAGGTTTTTGAATTCTCGAAGAATCTTTTAAGCTCAGCCTTATGTGGACAATCTCTTGTCCAATGATCCTCATCATATATTATGCATGGATTTTTTGGTTTCCTATCTCCAGGAGGGTTTGTAGAAGATTTTTCAGGTGATGATTCCTCCTGTTTCTTCTTTTTCCCTTTGTTTTTCTTCTTGCCTCCCGATTGCTTGGTTTCTTTACCTTTATCTTTCAAGATGGCATTTACTTCCAAGGTGAGAAGTTCTTCTTTTGAATTTTGACTGGAAATCTTACAAGCTTTTTAAGATGTAGCCTTTGTCGATTTCGTGTCTATTGTACCAATCACGCCATCGCCGGCATAAGAGTCATTGTTCGATTTAGGAGGAGGGGGGACAGAAAATTCCAGTCTGGGAGCGTCAAGGATTTTATCGTAGAGTGTGCCAGACTAAGTATAAATTAAGTATAAATATTGCGCACGAGAAATAACTTGCTCTTCAGTGACGACTCCTCCTTTTGCCACGTCTTCTGTAATGGAAGGTAATAATGACTTAATAAACCATTCAGCTCAAAGCTGATCAGGAACATACATTTTTACCATTCTACGACGACGTCACCACTCATGAATATGATCGGATATGTGAGTGGCTGTTGTTTGCTTGAAATTGGTAAGAAGTTTTGTTCCCATTTCGTACCTTATCGGTAACCGAAAATGGGTTAAAAAGGTTGTGGCTAGGGTACTGAAGTTGTCAAATGAAGCTCTAGGTAATTCGATATACCATTTTGCTACCGGACCAGTTAACATTCTCTGAAAAAGGTGAATTCTAATCGAATTATCATTTAGGGTGTTTGATGAACACCACAGATGAAAAGTCATCACATGATTCGACGGGTCTTCACCTGGATTTTCATTAAATTTAGGAATATCTGATGGAAGTTTATGCAGAATCGCTGGCCACCAAGGGGCGTAAGCAATTGGATCATTCGTCAGTCAGTTTAAATCTAGTAATTCTAGAGTTGCTACAAAGGGCAACTATTGATTTAGGTTAGGCGAAGCATACCTAGGATTAGATGGAATCGCCTGAACAGTGGGTCTTTGCATACCAGCATAATGTATTTGATGTTGGTAACTTTGATAAGGTTGATGGGTATAACCATTATAATATGGTTGTTGATAACTACTTTGGAAATGCGGTTGCCCATTACTTACAAAGACTTGTTGCTCAGGTCCTTGATATGATTTTTGGAATGGTAGTTGTTGAGATTGAATCAGCCATGGTTGTTGGACCATTTGTTGTTGCCCAATACTGGATGATTAACCAAGATGAGGAGTCATAGTACTTGTTTGAGCCTGAGTCGCTCCAGATAAGGAGGCACTAACCTGAGGTTGTGATTGAGTCGTTGAGACAAGAGGCTATTGTATTGCAACCTGAGAAACTTGGGGTTGACATACAACAGGTAGCGCTTGTACTTGTGACGCAATCACCATAGCAGGTATAGTGGGAATATTCGACACAGGGTGGACTGGTTGCTTTGAATATACAACCCTTGGTTGTTGAGGCAGTATTGGTACCCAACCGCTGGATGTAATTCCAGTTTGACCTGAACTTTGTTGTAAACTCCCATATGGTTGTTCTCCGGGAGGGAACAATGAAAAGGCATACTACCCTCCATATGGTGGCAATCCAGTACTTAAAGGGTAGATTCACCTTTGAAGACACATTGGATCAATTTTTTGAGTTTCAACATAAGAAATACCAGATCATAATCTGGATGAAGAAATAGGAACTGACCATGTCATTGAAACAGTCCCTGATTGGACTCCGGCTTGTTGTTGATAACTTTCCGAGACAGATGGTATACCGACGAACATCATTGGAGTAGCAGCAGGAGGCTCTGCCGCTGCTGCGTTGGATGACACATTCCTTGATGTCGATGGTTGTTTAGACATATCTAGTCTATCCAAAAGATTTCCTAGCGATTCTACAAGAACTTGCGATGAAGGGAGACTAACTTCTAAGACTAACGAGGGAACAGTGACGTTATTCCGATTAAAATAAATTTTAGACGCTTTGACACAACTTGTTTTTTCAATTTTTAAGAGTCGAGAAAAAAAAAAGATGACTCTAGTCGCCTTCGATTTTTAATGAGCCTAAAGTGACAAGTGCTCAGATGGAACTTTTCCGTTAAGGAGTCTGAAAAGGAACGAAAGGGATTGCTCTAGAAATCTAGACAGAGGGATTACCAAACCAATCACAAAACTACATAATACTATTACGGCAGTCAATCTTCCCGAATGCTGTGTTCAATGCATTGCGATCAATAGGGCGGCAGACACGGCTTCCTATGGATAAAGAATAAAGCCTATTGTGGTCTCCCATAATATAATCGACGGTACGTGGGAGCACAAGTCCGTACTGGCACTTATCGTCTCAAAGTGGAGGAATCACCCAATCAACAGTGAAAACAACAGTTACCAAGCTTTATGACATCAGAATACGTCTCTAGCCTAGACTTCTAAATGTTGTGCGTTAGGTTCCAAAGCGTTTTTAGATTCATTAAATTTATTTTATGGTTGATCTTGATTAAGAAATTTTCCTTTTAGGTTCATCGCGTGATGTAGATGTACAATTCCTAAAATGCAATCTAAGATGATAAACAGTCGTTTAATCTTCTTTTTGCGATGAAAATCCTAGCTACTAAGGAAAGAGAGATGGCGTTCTTTCAACAAAGAGCAGAGAGCACACACTATATGCACTGTCCTAAATCAAACCAACAAACAGTCTAAATGCAAATGCACATGCATGTATTTATTTTCAGCCTTCTTAATGTGTGAATGATAAAAAGAAAGCTAAGCGCAAATCTGAATTATTTTCCAAAGTGACAATTACTAATCAAGTTTCTTTTCAAAACAAAATGAGGACAATGACGACACTTTGTTATTTTGAATTGAAAACTTGCTTTCGACACTTGAAAAACTACTAATTCAAATCAAATACAAGAGTAACAGTGTAATCGACTATCAAGAACAATTAGATTCTCTTCTATGACTGAAAATGACACTTTCGACACTTTCAAATCAAGAAACGACAATACAATTACGCTACTTCTTTGTAAAGGAGAACTAAAAATGACTCAAAAATACATAAAAACATTTACAGTTCTTTGCACAATGGAGGCGGAATAACAGCAAGGAAAGGGGCTTTAACAGAGGTGTACTGACTACAGGTAGCAAAACTCCTGAATAGAGCTGAAAAGAGTGAACACAGAAACCAAAATTTAGGAACAAGGCATTGTCTGATGAGCGCACCTATAACACAGTGAAACTGAAATGCAACACACCTACTACACTCGGGAAGTGCGATGCATTTGAAGTTCACATAACAGACAGTGCGCTGGACCAGGGACGAGACTTTGATTAGGTTCCAGATCACAGTTTGCAGTTCATTTCAGGGATTTAGGCCGAGCAAGTGGTAATCAGTAAATCAATCACAGGGGTAGATCTAAAGATGTTACTAGAGCCACCACGAGGGCAATTAGAGAGCTTGTAAATCAATCGTTTAATTCATAAACAAAACCCGAAGATAGACTGAAGCAGCGTGATCTACTTTGCACTTGCATATCAAATGCAGTTCGAAGGCTAGCTGGCTTGACTTCAGGCTCCATCTGTAAGTTCATAAAGTAAACAAATGTATATGAACAAACAATCTATTCGCTCCCCAATGGAGTCGCCAGTTTGTTATCGAGAAAACTAGTGTCTATACAGAGCTGCTAGTCCCACTAAGGCTGGTAGCTACCTTAGAAACAAACACACTAAAAACTACTTCCGTTTTCCTTTATGAGAAATAGATAAGAGAAGAATAAGGAGACCAACCTCTGTCTTGCGCTTGGTTCCTTGCTCGATTCCTCTCTCTTCTGGTAGGTCTTTGCCACTCGCTTCCTTGTCTACCCAGCTTCAAAGAGTACCTGTAGAATCAAAGGAGCATAACACTATCCAAGAACATAGATCTATTATCATAAGCAGTATAGGACCACACAAATGCATAAATCATCAATCATATAAGAATGTGAAGGAAAACTTGAATAGCTTTATTGATAATCAAGAAAGAGAAAAGAGGATTACAACCAATTGTTCCGACCCAGCATCATCCTCTCAGCAAGAAATCCCTTCTTCACCTCATGAAAAGCTTAGATCACCCAACACTATGATATTGCACCAAGAAACCAGCAGCACTTCCTTACAAGATACAAAATTCCAGCCTCTGGATCTCTGGGATGAGGGATCCATATATAGATGTCTGCAAGGGAGGTGAGTCAGCTTTTGAGATTTGATTAGTGTCATCTCTCTGATAGTTCTTGATTCCACTTGGAGATTGATGATCTCTTACTCATCACTAGTCGAATTCAGGGAGGCAAGTGTCATAGGAGAAGTTTCTGGAAGATTCCATGCTCCTCCACCTTGCGGATTGACCCTGCCATTTGTCCCTTCTCACCCATCGCACCCCATAGAAGGGATTTTCAACATGCATCGCACCTACTGTGTGTATTCAGGTGGGATGCAACGCACTTTGACTATGGAGCAAGTGAAATGGTCCAGTTTTGACCATTTCTGAGTAGTTTTTCATGGAGAACTTCTGGGAGATGTTGTAATCAGTTGACCTTGTTCTTTTAGGGGTTGGAACAACACCTTTAGGGACTTAGGAGCCCTTGGTTTATGGACATTTAAGTTTGGGGTTGCAGTGCCCAAAAATGTCTATAACAAGGCTGAGGGGTTATCATATATTTTGGCCAATGTCAACATTAAACCCTCTATTATCGTTTCCTTCGAAATATTAAATGCTACCGACGCCGCTAGACACAGTCACATTGTTCCAAGTGTCTTTCTGTCGAGAATATCCCATTCTGTGTCTATCATACTCATCAGCTTCTTTTCCTTTCCGCTCAATGGTTGGTACAGATCTCTCTGATACAGATAATCTTCCATCTACATCTTCCACAGCTAGTAGTTTTGGTCGTTAAATTTTTCGACCCTAAACCTACCATCTTCCACCATTTCTCCCACTCAAACCAGGAACCCTTCTCTCTTGTGAGTTTATCAACCAAAAAGACCTTCGGCTCTGATAACAGTTGTTAGAAAATTATATATTATAGAGCAATGGAACACATAAAATATTGCATAAATATAAACAAAGAAAACACATAAAATAAGAGAGACACAAATATATGTGGTTCACCCAGTTTAGGCTATGTCCACGGAGAAACAGCCAGTCCTTCCTTTTATATTATCCAGCAAACTGAAGAGATACAACCTACAACATATTCATTGTAATTTCTGCTTCGATCTCAATCTCCTCTTTCTTCCTCACTCAGAATATAGATCTTCATAGACGCAATATAATTCCTTCATATATAGCGAGGGGTTGCCTTCTAGGGAAAAACCCTAAATTAAACATAACTTCTACCATCAGATATCCACCTAATGAACGGCTCAAATTGACTACGAAATTACAACATTTTACAAGGCAATTTTACATCTACTTTTAGCTTCGCCGCCCCGCCCTGGACCCCCGCTGCAGCATATATTTTACGAGCAGCATTACTGCCCCATTATGAACTGGGGTCCGATGTGATGATACCTTTGCATACAAAAGATAATCAGGCTCCACACCCAACATACCCTTCATTTCATTCTCACTCTATTACTGAGTACACAAATCACTCCACCAACCAATGACCTCGCTACTCCCATAGGGAGGCGACATCTCCTTTACTGACAATCATTATTTCTTTTGAATTCGCCATCTATCATCCTTCTTAGCATATTGACTCTATAATTTCCTCCTGAAATTTTCATATCCCTTCCCTCACCATAAACTAAGGCCAATCTCACTCCCCTCGTCCCCTGGACTCCGTGTCACATAATTGTGCATCCTAAAATTCCTCTCACATTATGAATTTGGTCCATTTGTTCTCTCTTCATCCAAAATTTCGGGTCTTCATTCCTTTGATACATTCCATATATGGTGCTCCCCAAATTTTGTCCCTCCTTGTCAAATCTCGAACCCATACCAATCACTCCTATAGTCAATAGTTATGGTTCTTCTAGTTGCTTAGTTCACTCTAGAATTTGAGAATTGAGTCAAATTCTTTAGGTATGAGCTAAGTTTATAACTCTCTCGTCACCCTAGGTTGCAACCCATATCTATAGTTGTAAATCACAATCAGCCTTGGGATGCAAGATCACTAAAAGCAAACTCTTATCCCTTGTGACCTGTGATCAAATCACAAATTGTGACTATTAGATCCTTTACCTATAATTGCAAATTCTCAATTTACAAAGATTGAAATTATGTGACCAATTTCATGCTACGACCATGTGACCATCCTCCCTTGTCCCTCATCGCATAGTCACAATGTCGCATTAGAATATCAACTCCAAATGTGACCCATTGGCAATGTGACCTATGATTTCCTCCTCATTGTGATTTACTCAATCTGCCACTAGTAGCACAGTCGCACCTGTGCATTTTCTAGAGTTAGTCACTCTTAAGACCACCTCTCTAGTGCAACTATGAGACCTACAATGGAATTGCAACCTATTATTTTGAAGTTTTGCCTGACCTGCCTCACAGTTTGAAACTACGACCTTCTTATCGATTCAAATTGCAACCAAGTGACCCACTAACTTTTTTCCTATAATATTTCATCTTTGTTTAGTGATTTTTATTCATGTTAATCTATGTGTCTTGGGACCACATTTTTGAAATTCCAGGTGACATTAATCTGGACAGCATCAACATTTCATCCTTCTCCATAGAGATGGCACCATAGGTGGTCAATATTTCTCACAAGGGTTCATGTAGGAGTCCATCTAGAGGAAAAAGAAGCATAGAAGGAGTTGTAGATAGCCCACCTACTCTGCCTATTTATTGGGACACTGCCTGTAATATCAATAAGAAGACAAAGTTGACCTGGTGGGAAATTTACTCATAGTTTTCTAACTAGTACATCCCTAAATACAAATAATATTTCAGAGTATATATTAATGTTAAAATATATTGGTTGCACAATGTAGTTGCACACCCATCGATCTTCCTGTGTGTTGAAACCATTGATTAGATGTTGCAGTGTACAATGAGAGTCATTGGGAAATCAGGAGGCATGATATTTCACTATTGTTGATATTTCTAAATATTACAAGATTCATGAATAAGAAGAGTCTTTCAATATTAGATGGTTGCAAGATTTCATTGGAGCTGCCGAGGATACCAGAACCCACCAAGTTCAAGGTTAGGATAGATCTTATTTATAAGGAAGAAGGCCTTAGAAAGTCGTATCAATTGATGGCATCTATGATGAGTATATTGTACGAAAGAGAAAATATAAATATTTTCCTTGGAGCATGGGTACCTGTGATGCACACACTTGCCACTAAAGGGACTATATTCAATTGGGCAAGTATCCTGGCATCTTGACTCAAAAAACTATTCAAATGGCCAAGAATCTGGAGAAAGGTAAGCCATTGGAATTTTACATGGCATCTTATCTTATGGATGCAATTTTCTCAAGATGTCAATCCAAAGGTTGGATTTGAAATGGACTCCAGAGGTAATAAAGCCAATTCATATTTATGATAAATGCTTTTGAAACCCAGGTTACAAGACTTCATTTGAAACTATTGTAGAATCCTGTATTTCTTAGCTATATCAGGCACATTTTGGTCATGATCTACCTTATATGTTAGAGTGAGCTTAGAATACACTTATCAAGGTGGCAGATTAGTTTCCTATTAGGGAAGCAACATATATTAGGGTTTTGGTGCATACAAGCCTCCTCATGCTCTCTAGATGATAGTGATAGATAGAGTCCTCTTACAAGAATTTTTTTTATCATTTTACCATTGGATTATCCAAAACATTAGTGAAGGGTAAAAAGGAATCATTGTTCGTGTTCCATTTCACAGTTGGAGAATACTTCCATATAATTCTAAAGAAGTTGAAGCAGAAGCTGAAGAAATAATGGCTTTCTATATTTTCAGTTTAAGTCTTTGGAAGTATGATCCAAAATGTATTGCAACATCACATTGTAAATTAGTTTGTTTTGGGTGGTACTATAGATATTTTAAAGGAGATGAAGAAGATAAGGTCAAAAAAACCTATAATTATTCTAAGGCCTTGGGTCTTAATGAGTAGCAAGAAGAAGAAGAAGAGTAATTAGATGATGAGGACAGAGAAGGAATAAGTCTCAAGGACAGAAGAAAATTTCTTAAAAGGAAGAAAGAGGAACAATACAAGAATGTGAAACAAAAGAAGTAGAAGAGTGACCAGTAAACTAATATAGAACAAGATAAAGGCCCAAAGGATTAGCAAGAAGAAAGTGATGAAGAGGGAAATCTAGAAAAGAAATGTGGAAATAGCTTGGAGAAAGAAATAAATAAAGAGAAAAGTGAAGAAGGGCAGAGCCAACAGAGAGATGAAGAAATGAGGAGACAAGAGGAATAACTTCTTAAGAAACAACAAGATGAATAAAACCAAAAGAAGTTGGAAGAGGAAGAACAACTTAAGAAAAGGGAGGAAGATTGAAGAGCACAGGAAGCAGAACAAAAGAAGAAATAAGAAGAGGAATTGAAAGGAAAAGGTGAAGAAGAAAAAGGAATGAAAGCTAAAGAATACATGAAAATGTAAGAAGAAGAGGAAGCCAAAAGATAGTCGGAGGCTCTTTCTAAAAAAATTGAACAAGATCTAATCAGAGAGCAACAGAGAAAACTAATAGATGATCAACAGGCACAAGGATTTGAGATGCAGCAAGATGTCCCTCTTTTGGACATCCCACCTTCTATTCAAATTATTGGTGGAAACCTGCCCCTATGAGAATTGGGTTTCCCACGGGAAGAGGAAGAAGAGGTGATAAACATCATGAGGCTTAATTTCAATCAAATTCAATGCAAGATAATGCAGGAAAGACAAAAGTGTTATGAAAAGAATCCAGCAAAGCCAATATCTGTGGTCACAAAGAAAGATATTGTCATAAAAACCACCATGAATCTGTAAATGATTGCAGCAGTTAGAACTACATTTGTCACTTCAACATAATTGAATATTAGTATATTCAACAGGTAGGATGTTGATCTACAAGCCCAGCTTGCTTCTTATGAACAAAGGGTCGCACAATTTTAAAATGAGAACTAGGCTTTACTTATGACTCAACAAGGAGATACAAGCATTTATTCATGGGGAGGTGACAATATTAGAAGATTCCATGAACCTATTTATCAAGAAATTATGAAGCTACATAAGGTCATATCAACTTTCCCAACTATAATTTAGAAATGTTAGCAAGAAAGGCTAAATTTGACTTGTGCCTTAGTCAAATTTAGTAATTCAATTTTTCACATCAGCATGATGACTTGGATTGCAGTTAGCTAGAGTGACATGGCCTTGTCTACTAGTTAACTCATTAAATTTGAGTTATAGGCTTGGAGTAGAGTTGTGCATGTGATGATTGCTAAAATTTAGCAGTCTAGTTCAGTTATTTTCAGTTGAACTCAGTTAACTGAGCTCAAGTCATTAGTTGAGTCAGTTAAAGGTTAGTTGAGTAGTAGAACTGTTGTTAACTTAGTGATATCTTAGTTCAACTAGTTAATTAGTTAAAAATAGCCCATCAAGGCATGGAATTTGAATTTGCTAGCTGGATTGGAGGAAAAGGCACATTGTAATTATCAATTGTATACTAGCTGAGTGTAGAGGCGTGGTAGTTAAGTAGGTGAATAATTCCTTGTGAATTGTGCAAGAAAATACAAGGAAATTTCTATCTTTTAGGAGTTAATTTCCTCAAGGATTATGCAAGAGATAGGAGGACTTTGGGGACTTGAACTGGCTAAGTGTTCGCTAGAGTAGGACATTCAATAGGAGAATAGGTTTATAGTGTAGGATGTGCTTCAGATTTGAAGCAAGACATTCTAATAGTTTCTCATTCTCATCTAATTAATGAAAAGTAGCAGGGGGGGTTTTGCTTAGTTGGGTTCCCCTGTAAAGTTATTTTGTTCTTATTTTTTTTATGAATTCATGTCATTGCATGTGTTTCTAATTGTGACTTCCATTCTACATAATAGTAGAGGAAATTTGTAATCTCTTGACTTCATCAGTAGTAGAAAATTTATATTAATTTCTACATGACATCAGAGTAGAAATCACACTAAAAACTAGTCAATATATCTTCTCTTTTAGATATCTCGATTTGTATTTAGTGAAGCAGGTCTTCTTCGGTGCGACAAAATGTCTTTCACCAGAATGAGATTGGATTACACCCTTGAGGGAACCTCGAATTTAATAGCTTGGAAGGATAGGATGAAAGTAGTGATCAATGATAATGGCTTGTTGGAGTACACCAAAGCAGACATTCCAAAACTAGTAGGATTAGATGCACAACAGTTAGCCTAGTGGAAGAAGGATACCACAAAAGCGAAGAGGATCATCCTAAAGGGTGTAAGAGACCACATAGTTTGAAATTTACATGGCAAGGAGACTCCTTTTTCTATGTGTAAGACCCTCACTGAGCTATTCGAATATGGTAGTGATGCGAGGAAATTGGCATTGAGGGACAAGCTCAGAAACATCAACATGTAGAAAAATAAAATCATCCCAATTTACCTCTCCAGAGACACTTAGTGTTGATATGAGCTTGGAGGAGTTGGAGAAAATATACCATCTTCAAATCTAGTGAGCCTAACTCTCCTAGGCCTTCCAAAATACTAGCATAAATACCACGATTATGTAAATGGAGGGCACAAATTGCAAAATTCAAAGAGACTTTGGTCTAATTTGGTGCAATAAGAAATCCAAAGAAACACTAGAGATGGAGTAGCATCCAAAGCTGAGGAGGAAGATAATTTTACCTTGGTTTGGAAGGGAAAGAAATTTAAGGGCAAGAAGGCCCAAAGCAAGATATATTCCATCCATAACAATGGTAAGAAGAAGGACCTAAGCAAGATAAAATGTTTTCACTGCCATCAATATGGGCACTATGCAACAAAGTGTTTGCACAAGAAGTTTAACAAGAAAGCCTTCGAGAGGAGTAGGAGGTGAAGCATTGTCCCCACAATTTGAATTAGAATTCATCCTAATTGCATGCATGGCCAACATTTTAATGGGGATTGTTTGGTACCATGATTTAGGTGCCTCGTTCCATATGATAAGATGCAAAGAATTCTTCAGTAGACTAGAGGAGAAAGATCTCCAAATGCACAAAGAACTTGTGGATCATTGGCGATACAGTACCAAAGGAATTGGAACTATAACCTTTAAAAGGAAGTCAGGCTCACATATTCATCTAAAATATGTTACGTATGTACTTGGGTTGAAAAATAACTTATTCTTTGTAGCTTTATTGGAGGATAGAGGCTATGATTTTCTTTTCAATAAGGGGAAAGCCTTTCTGAGACATCTAGCTACCAGTCAAGTAAAACGGATTGGAGTTAGAGTAAAATATGTCTATAAACTTGAGTTGGAAGCGTGTCCTTCACTAATTAGCAAGAAAAGGTGCAAAGTTGAGATTTTGGAGAACTCTGGCATAGGCACATGGGACACTTACACCATGGGGACTTAAAAATCATGTAGCAGATTACCGCTAGTCTCCCGAAATGCACCCTTGACTAACATGATGTCTGCAAGGGATGCACGTTGGGGAAATATGTCAAATCCACCTTCCAAGGATGAGATATTAGAGTTGGAGCAATCTTGGAGCAAGCCCACTCTAATGTATAAGGACCATTTTTTACAATCTCTACTGAAAAACATAGGTATTATGTGATTTTTGTTAATGAATTTTCTAGAAAATGTTGGATCTTCTTCATGCGAAAGTAGGATGAATTTTTCTAAAAACTTGTTCAATTCAAAGCATTGGATGAAAAGTATATTGGTCATAAATTGAAAGCTATGAGAAGCGATAATTGAGGAGAGATGTATTTTCCCTCACTTAGGGTGACAGTAGTGAGGAGAGATGTTAAATTTGATGAGGATAAGGCTATGAGATGATCTCTAGAGTGAGAAATGAGTATCCCATCAAAGGAGGAGATTCTAGCTCCTAAGTAGGAGCCTCAGATAGATCTCCATGATGTTGTGGAGTCTCCATAAGAGGAGGAGCATACATGAGACCTGGTGGAGGCACCCACTCAACCAGAATCATCTAGAGAGGGGAGGAAGAGAATCAAAGAAGTTGATAGATTGGTATATGATGCATGGGATCATGTGGGAGCTCCTACATCTTAGCACAGGTAGAGGATGTCACCAAGAAGGTACACTAGGTACATGGCTCTCATGACAAAACTCATTGAGTCAATGCCTTCTTCATTTGAGGAAGTTGTTTCTCAACCAATGTTGTTTGATTCCATGGTAGAGTAGTATGAATCCATCATGAAGAAAATGTATGGGAGGTGGTTCTGAGACTAGAGAACAAGTCAGTGGTTGGTTCCAGTGGATTTACAAAGTGAAGCATGTAGTTGATGGGAGCATTGAGAAGTACAAGGCCATATTTGTGGCTAAAGACTTCTCTCGTGTAGAGGGAGTGTACTATGAGGAAACATTTCCTCTAGTGGCAAGATATTCCTTGGTCATAACCATTCTAGCATTAGTTGTGTATATGGGTGTAAGATACACAAATGTATGTGGATACCACCTTCCTCAATGATGTTGTTGAGGAAGAAATTAGCATAGAGCATCTAGCGGGATTTGAGACATATGATAGGTAGACACATGTATGTAGACTTAGGAGATCCCTATATGATCTCAAACAAGTGCCCCGAGCATGGTACACTCATATCGACACATATCTCAGTGGATTGGGATTAACCAAAAGTGAAGCAGATGCCAATCTCTATCACATTGTGGTAGATGGAAAGTTTCTTATCTTGGTATTGTATGTTGATGACTTGATACTTACAGGAGATGAGAAATCGATCCACTCTTGCAAGGAGGGACTTGTAAGAGAATTTGAGATGAAGGGCATGGGCTTAATGCATTTCTTCCTTGGGCTAAAAGTATGGCAAGGTGATGGTGAGTTGTTTGTGAGTCAAGGGAAGTATTCCTCTAAAATACTTTAGATATTCCATAAGGAGAACTGCAAGACTATGGACACACCTCTAGCAACAAACTGGAGGAAGTATAATGCTTCTTTAGGAGAGGTAGTATATGCCACCATCTAAATACATCTTGTGGGATCCTTGATGTATCTTATGAACACAAGGCCCTACATATGTTATGCAATTAATCAGTTGAGTCAAACCATGGTGAAGCCTACCAAACTATATTGGAATGCATCAAAACATATGTTGAGGTACCTCAAAGACACAATTGAGTATGGGTTATGCTAAAAGAGGATAGAAGGAGTGAAGCTCTAAGGATTCACTAATTTAGATTGGGCAGGGGGTCCATCAAACAAGAAAATTACTTTGGGTGCTATCTTCAGTGTTGGGTTTGTTTCCATTTCCTGGTATAGAAGGAAATAGAGGTCTATGGCACGTAGGTCAACAGAGGCCGAATACATGGTTGTAATTCAAGCATCATGTGAGGCCATATGGATGAGGAAAATTCTTGTGGGTATTTTCAATCACGAGATGGACCTGACATTTATTTATTGTGTTAACCAAAGTTGTATTAAAGTCTTTGAGAATCCAGCATTTCATGATCAATCTAAGCACATTGATATCAGGTACCATCACTTGCGATATTGTGTGTAGAGGAGAATTATGATGCTACAATACATTCCAACTGAGGAGCAAGATTAAAATATCTCGACAAAGGCATTGTCAAGAGGCAAATTTGAATTCCACATGTGCAGTATAAGGGTGGTGTAAAATCCCTTTCTTGCCAAGAGGGAGTGTTAGAAATTATATTTTACTTGTGCCTTAGTCAAATTTAGTAATTTGATTTTCCACATCAGTAGGATGACTTCGATTGTATTTATCTAGAGTGACATAGCCTTATCTACTAGTTAACTCAGTGAATTCGAGTTATCAACTTGGAGTAGTGTTGCGCATGTAATGATTGCTAAAATAAATTAGTAATCTAGTTCGGTTATCTTCAGTTGAACTGAGTTAACTGAGCTCAAGTCATTAGTTAAGTTAGTTGAAGGTTAGTTAAGTAGTAGAACTATTGTTAACTCAATGATCTCATAGTTAAGCTAGTCAATCAGCTAAAATAGCCCATACATGCATGGAATTCGAAATGCCTTGATGGAGTGGAGGAAAATGCACATTGTAATTACCAATTGTATACTAGTTAAGTGTATATGCTTGGCAGTTAAGTAGGTAAATCATTTTGTGGGAATTGCGCAATCAAATAGGAGGAAATTCCTATCTTTTAGGAGTTAATTTCCTCAAGGATTGCACAAGGAAATAGGAGGAAGTTGCGGTCTTGAATTGGATAAGTGTTGGCTAGAGTAGGACAAACAACAAGAGAACATGTTTATAGTGTAGGATGTGCTTCAGATTAGAAGCAAGACATTGTAATAGTTTCCCATTCTCATATGTTTAATGAAACATAGCGGAGGGTTTTTCCCAGTTGGGTTCCTTTGTAAAATCATTATGTTCTTGTATTTTTTATGGTTTCATGTAATTGAGTTTGTTTCTAAATTGTTCTTTCCATTCCGCGAAATAGTAGAGGAAATTTGTAATCACTTGATTTCAATTCGATTTCATCAGTAGTAGAAAATTTCTAATAATTTCTACATTATACAGGAAAAATCTAAAGAAAGGGGAGCAATGCTTAAACTACCCACAATAGCAATTGAAAGCATACATGAATCGACCACTCAATATCTGGATAACCATAAACACTCCCAAGAAAGCATTAGATAATTGTAGAAGGTGATAAAGTTGTAGTTCATATCAAGGTCCATTCACATGATAAGTTGACAAAGGATGTGGAAAAGGTGTTAGCTTCATATAAACATTTGTTGAGTGGGCTAGAATATTTTATTCAGGTGCATAAGGTCCCTTCCATTGGTACATTGGGTGAGGTAAGGTCACAGGAGGAAATCCAAGCATTTCTGAGTCCTTTTAAGCAAGTTGTTACTATGGAGGACTTACAGGTTACAAAGGAAACAATTTCCCAATATGTGGTGGAGCTTGCAAGGATGTACACTAAGATCGTGACCTTATCAAATGAAATAAAGTCAAAGAAATCCAATCTACTTCCATATTCCCTTGAGTGCCTTCATAGACATGGTGACGTAAGTTCATTAGTATTGCAAAGGAGTACAAACTTTGGCACACATACCTAAAGAAATAATTGCATTTAGATGTCCCAAATCTCTCAACTACTAGATTAACATAATAGGAGCATTTATTTTCTTCATGTAATGTGTTTGTAGTAGAATAGAGGCTATGATACAGTAGAGAGTCACATGAGAATGTGAAAGGTCATGGGGTATCTCAAGAGTCACAGGGGTAGATGAAATATTACCCCATTTTCTATAAATATGTCCTCATGGCTCATTGTAATGTTCTTTCAATTTTGGACTCATTTGTGCATATTGTTTGAGAATTAATAGATCTTTTAGTAAATACAAGAAGTGATTCTTTATTTCCACTTACGGATTTGATGGACTTATCATGCGATGGTGCTATGGATATTTCAACTTAATGTTTCAAGTTTTATGAACCTTAGCGTGCAATTATTTCATATGTCATCTAGCATTGTGGGATTTCTCTTGAAATGAATGGATGGTATATGATGTGTTTACTTTTTCTTTATGTCAAATAAAATGTTTTATTGATTTGATCATTATATCAGTGTAGGATTGTTCCCTTACTTACACTTTCATGGTGTTATCGATTATAAACTTATTCATGGTTGATAAAATTATCTTTATAACATGCAAGGGTTTTATTTGAAGCTTTTCTAACACTTATTCTCTTGAGATTCATGCTTTAATATTATGTTGTTGCTATTCATAGCGTCTCACGTGTTAATTTTCCATGAGTTGCTTACTTGTATTTGTTAAAGATTTATTTGTTCTCTAACTTTAGAGTCTCTTTTGTCCAATGAAAATCTCAACCAACATGATGGTACTCTAGCCTACATACCGGATGGGATCCCTAAATAAAATAATGTAGAATCTAATTGGGATTTTGGATCAGGGAGATCCCCTAACTGTTGGCAGAACATTTCAGCTCATCAACAACTTCCTCGAATGGCTAGAAGAATCTTATATGATCATAATCAAATTGCACATTGAATTACCTTTTTATAATCTTCTTTGGGGATCGAATAGTTGCCTCCTTAGGGTTGAGCCAACTTAACAGGAAGAAGGGACGACATGGTGTACCTTATGGAGCCATAATGAAAAATTAAAATTGAAATTTTCCTTTCGAGAAGTTCATGAAGAACATGCCTTCTAATTTTATTTATAGATAATAAAAATTCATTTTGAGCATGAAGAAAAACTCCTTCCCATGCCCATATTGTTGTGTGTTCTCATGTTTCCATCATTTCCCATTGGCCCCCGCCATTAGAATTATCGGGCGAGTTTTTGTATAGTGTGCTTGGTGAGATCCCTCCTAGGGTCTTTGCTAGATTTTCACCTTAGACCTTTTGGGATCATTTGGCATTCCTTGACTTGTCCTTCAAGCTCCCTTGAGGCCTCATCTAGCTTTGAAGCCCTAAGTAGCATCTTCTTAGGCATGGTGCATTTTTGCACTAACATCAGCTCCATGGGGGACAACAAATCCTTGTGGCCTGTTGAGAACTTGTAGTTCTAGTCCCTTTGTTGAGATATGGGGTCTCCTTTTTCCCGAATGATTTCCTCCTCTTATAACTTTCTTATTGAAGACTTGTAAAAATTACAATACTAAAGGGAAATTGCAATGAGATTCTTGAAAACAAAATAATTTTTTCTTTTTCTTTTTCTTTTTTATTTTTATTTTTTTATATATTATATTTTTTTTTTGGAAAAATAAGTACTTAAGTGAAGAATTTCTTTAGGAGCCTACCATTGACAGGGCTCCCTAGTAAATATCCTTCCATGTCTTCCAACTAATATATGTTGTTTTCAAGGAATTCCTATACTAAAAAAGGTTCAATCCATATATTTTCAAATTCCACATGCTTACCTTTGTCTGTTGGGGCTAAATCCCACTTAAGTACCAAATCTTCCTCTAATAAATTCCTTTCTTATGCCATTTTTTCAAACACAACATTCATTTTTTTCAGTGTGTTTTTGTATTATGCAGGATCTCTTCCCTTTGTTGCTAAGCTTCAATGAACTAGTATATCCTCTTTTGCATTGAGATATAATTCCATATTCTTGTAGTAACTTCACCACTGGTATAGCCAAATTTACTAGGAATATTATGTCTTTTCCATACACTAGTTGATAAGGTGAAGTACCTATGGCTCTCTTTGTGTTGATCTTGTCTACCCATAGAGCATATTTGAGATTTGTATCCCAAGCTTTCTTGTTCTTCTTCAACATTCTCTTAATTATTCTTATCATATTCTTGTTGGAAGATTTGGCCAATTCATTACCTTGTGGGTAATAAGTAGTTGAATTCACTAGCTCAATACCATACTCCTGATAGAATTCAACATTTTGAAAGACTTGAAAGTGTTGGCTTTGTTTGTCATGATCTTTTTGGGAAACCAAATCTTTCCATAATATTCTCTTCCAAAAATTCTATTATGACATTCTCATTGGCCTTCTGGGTAGGAATTGCTCCCACCCACTTGGTGAAGTAATATGTGACCGTGAGAATGTACTTATGTTGTTTGCTTGAGTTTGGATGGATTTCACAAATAAAATCCAGCCCCGATCACTAAAACAGAGCTCAGACCTTCATTGGTTTCAATGAGAGATATTTTTTTTATAAAATTATATATTACAGAGCAATGGAACACATAAAATATTACAGAAATATAAACACAAAAAACACATAAAATAATAGAGACACAGATATATGTGGTTCACCCAATTTGGGCTACGCCCATGGAGAAACAACTAGTCCTTCCTTTTATATTATCCAGCAAACTGAAGGGATATAACCTACAATAGATCTGCTATAATTCCCTCTTTGCTCTCACACAATCTCCTCTCTCTTTCTCACTCAGAATACAGATCTACGTAGACGCAATACAATTCCCTCATATATAGTGAGGAGTTGCCTTCTATGGAAAACAACCCTAAATTAAACATAACTTCTACCATTATATGTCCATCTAATGAATGACCCAGATTGACTGCGAAATTACAACATTTTACAAGGCAATTTTACATCTATTTTTAGCTGCTGCCCCCCCTAGACCCCCCTGCAGCACAAATATTATGGGTGGCATTGCCGCCCCATTACGAACTGGGGTCCAATGCAGCAATACCTCTGAAATAAAGAAGATAATCAGGCTCCACACCCAAAAATTTTAACTTTTTTTTGTCAACAAACAGTTCACATTCTAGAGATGCCCTTATAGCAGCACTGGTATCTTTGAATAAGAATGGCCAATATTATCCTTCTCTCATAACCTTGTATGTAGTATCTTTCCAAGCTTGGTTTCCTCCACAGATACCACAATGAATATTTTCAATGAGATCTTGTATTTGGTCTTTAGTAACACATGTGATCAGCACACCAATAGGATATTTCTAGCATAAGTTGTCTCGTACAATAAAAAATTTGATTTCCTTGAGTTTGAGAGATCTACATTTTGATTTTGGTAGCTCAGGTGGCCATTCTAGGTTCTGCGAGAAGAAGATAATATCCTTGTACTAGATATATTCTTGAAATATTGAGAGGCCCTTTGGGAACAGTTCTTGTGGATTCCTTCCTTCTGATGGGAAGGGTTCAATTGTATTCCTTCCTACTAGAATGAGAGGTTCTTTTGGATTCTCTCTCTTAAGATGAAGAGGTTCTTGTGGATTATCTTTCCTAAAATGAAGAGGTTATTATGGATTCTCTCTCCTAGGATGAAGATGTTCTTATGGATTCTCTCTCCTAGGATGAAGAGGTTCTTATGGATTCACCTCCTCCGAAGAAATAGATTCTTGTGGATTCTCATCTCCACAGATGTTGTAAATTTCTTTGTTGATGCACATCCCAAGTGCCACATGGTTTCATTTAGTGAGAAAATTTTCCAACCCTTGGCCTTGACCAACTTAGTAGGATTGATCTCCAAGTCAAATTCCTACATCTTTTCAATCCACTTCCCATGCTTTCCATCCTTTCATGTCTATGTGAGAATCTCCTTTACTAGTGATAAGGGAATATAAGTTGTCACCTTCGAGTTGTAACCCCTCCTCCCACCTTTGCCTAATTTTACAAGATGTTTAGGGTAAACATGAGTTGAGTGCTACTATGACATGACTCGACCTCCAATTTCCAATGATGGAAGTGGTGCCTACAAACCGACAACTTACTGGCATCTCTCAGGGATTACAGATCATTCAGGAGCCTAACAACCACCCCAGGTTATCAATCCCTAAGATGCAACTCTTTTTCACTGACCTAACTCCACAACAACACCCTTAACACTTAATGCATGTGGTTGTGAGGCTATAATTGCACCCACAAGCCTATCTCCCAATGATTATGACCCAAAATCCCATGTTCTGTGCATGCAGCCACAATATCTATGCCAATTTTTTAGGTTATCCTCCATACCACTGCCTAGAATTGCCTATAAATTTGCAGAATCATGGAAATGATGATAATAATGCTAAACAATCAATACTTGATCAAGATATTGACCATAACATGCCTAGCACATGATATACATTTTTCAAAACATATGTTAAACATGAAAGCTACATGTCATGAATGCATATATAATCATAAACTTTTGAAATTCATCTGAGAATCACCAAGAAGGATCAATTCCCTCTCAAGATAGTTACAACAACACTTGTTAGCCCATTTATTTGTCAACCATTCAATAAAATATCAAATCATGAATAAGATCCAGAACTAGAGCACATCATAGAACCATGCATATAACCAGAATAAAATCCATGACAAATCAGCCATAAAATCAACATAATAACAAGTTCATGTGCTAATTAATTACATTAGAATAATAGCTCATATTAACTTATGCAAAATCCAACCAAGTCAGGGATTTCCATGTACCACCCAACCATAGATTGGGTTGAACCAAATATTTCTTTCATTCAATCACCCCCGTGTCATATTCCAAGCATGAATCTGGGATCTCGTGGGATAAATCAAGACATAATCGACCAGGGAATCCAAAGGTTAAACCACCCTCAAGCTACCGTGACATCACATAAACTGGTCCCAAGATCACAAAACCAAAACAAGCTTGGAGACCTCAAAATTTCTTCACCATACCTTGAGGAATTTTCCTATCTCCACCCACCTGTCGAGAGCTTCCAGGATAAAACTATCTCCACCCAGAACCCTTAGGATTTTCCTGAGACAACCTCACCCAGTTCCAAAACCTTCCAGCAATCCAATGCTCAACCAAGAATAAATCCCATCACACCCTAGCTATCTAGGAAATGGCAAGGCAAGGATGAAACCATTGTCAAACCAAGAAAAACCCATGTCAGTGACAGCAAATGAACCAAATAAACAAATACATGTACCATGAATTCACATCCCAACAAGGAAATAACACATGCAACCTGTTACCTGCAAAACATTCCTACTTAAGTTGTTGATCCAACCTTCTCCTTGTGCTCCCTTTCTTTCCTTCGATTCCATTTTCTTTTCCTTTGCTTTTCTTCTTCAAATCCAAGTGAATTCTAAAATGCTCCAAGAATGCTCTAAGTGTGCAAGAGTGTATGAGATAGAGAAAATGAAAGGAAAGAGCCAAAATTGAACTCACAAAAGTTTTGAATCGATTCTATGATGCCTTTTTATCATTGATTTCCTTTTTTCCTTCATTTTCCTCCATTTTCCTTCTAATCTCCCTTGCATGCATATTTGTGTCTTTTCACCTTCCTTTTCTCATATTTTCCTTTATTTTGATAACTAAATTCCATTTATTGTCTCTTTGCCTTTGTTAATGCCTTTTTCAATTTCCATAGCCATTAATAAATCACAAATGATTCCCATTATAATGTTTGCCCAACATTAAGCTTGGAATATGTGTCTCGTGACCTTAGTCTTGTTTTGCCTTTAATATCCTTTATTACATAAAAATTTAACCTAGGGTTGTTACAAACCCCTCCCCCTTGGGGAAACATAGTCTTCGATGTTTTATGAACCTATGACTAGAAAAATGTTGAAAACAAAACATACTGCCTATGGAGCTTTATAACACAACTTGATGTACTATTTACAATGACATTCTGTTGAACCAAAAAAAAAAACAAACAAACAAAAAAACAAAACAAAAACCAAAAACTATTGAAAACAAAACATACTGCCTATGGAGCTTTATAACACAGCTTGATGTACTATTTACAATGACATAAAAAAAACAAAAACAAAAACAAAACAAAAAACAAAAACAAAACAAAACAAAAAACAACAACAACAACAAACAAACAAACAAACAAAAACAAAAACAGACAAAACAAAAACAAAACAAAAAACAAACAAAACAAAACAAAACAAACAAAACCAAAAACCAAAAAAACAAAAACAAAACAAAAACAAAAACCAAAAAAAACAAAACAAAACAAAACAAAACAAAAAACAAAAAACAAAAACCAAAAACCAAAAACAAAACAAAAATAAAACAAAAAACAAAACAAAAACAAAAACAAAAAAAACAAACAAACAAACAAACAAAAAAACAAAACAAAACAAACAAACAAAACAAAACAAACAAACAAAAACAAAACAAACAAACAAAACAAAACAAACAAAAACCAAAAACCAAAAACCAAAAACAAAAAACAAAACAAAACAAGAAAACAAAACAAAATAAACAAAAACAAACGAACAAACAAAACAAACAAAGAAAACAAAACAAAACAAACAAACAAAACAAAAACAAAAACAAAAAACAAAAAAAACAAAACAAACAAACATATCTCTTATTAGAGATTTATAACATAGCTCATTGCAATATTTACAACAATACACACACACACACACACACACATATACCAAAAAATCATTTGCTTGAACCAACAAATAATGAAGGATACAAAGCCCGCATCTTCTTATTCGCCTCCCATGTAGCTTTATTAGGCCCAAAGTGCTTCCATGGAACATTAACTTGTTCTATTGCTCAGTTCTGGAGCATGAATTGTTTCTGCTGCAAAATGCATTGCGGCTCTAGCTGGAACTCTCCTTCTAGTTCCACCTACAATACAGACCAATCAATCACATGATCAACATCTTGCACATATCTTTTAATGAATGAAACATGGAAAACATCATGGAATTTCATTGTTGGTAGCAGTGTGAGTCTTTAGGTCATTATTTCAATCCTCTCAATGATCTCAAAAGACCCACAATATCGAGATGCTAGATTGGCACATGACCCAATCCTCAAGGAGATCCTCTTTGTCTTGATGCGTAAGTATGCATGCTCCCCAACCTTAAACTCTTGAATGCTCTATGTTGATTTGCATAACTCTTCCACATGTAATGTGCTTCCTTTAAATTCCTCTTGATAACCTGGATCTCCTACTCCATCTCGGCCAATATATCTGGTCCAATCAATACCCTATTCACTGGATCACTCCAACATATAAGAGTATTACAAATCCACCCATAGAGAGCCTCAAATAGACTCATCTTCAAGGATTCTTTACATCCATTATTATATGCAAACTCCACAAGTGGAATATACTCCTCCCACTTCCTTTGTCGATGCATGACATACATCCTCAACATATCCTCAAGAATCTTATTAACCCTCTTTGTTTGTCCATATTTTTGTGGGTGATAAGTTGTACTTAAAACCAACTCTATCCCCAAACCTATAAACAACTCCTTCCAAAACCTAGATGTGAACTTGTTTTCTATGTCTAATATAATCTTCTTGGAACACCATACAATCTCACTATCTCCCTGATGAAGATCTGAGCTACCTCACTAGTTGAATTACTATAATTAATTGCAATTAAGTGAGTTACATTTCTCAACCTATCAACCACAACCATTATGGAATCATTTTGTCTTGATGTCCTCAATAAACCTATAATAAATCCCATGGAAATGACGTCCCATTTTCATTATAGATTCGGAATAGGTTGTAATAGACCATCTGGGTGCTTACACTCAACTTTCACTTGTTGACAGTGCAAAAATATAGCAACATACTCAGCCACTTCCTTCTTCAAGTTCGTCCAATGATAGAACTTCTTAATAGTTGTCAAAGTCTATTGATATCTCGGGTGACTTGAATATGGCCTGAAATGAAACTCCCTCAAGATGATCTTCTTCAACTCACTATTATCTGACACATAAATCTTGTTCCTAAATCTAACCATGCCATCTGTCATGAGGTGATACTCATCATTTGTATCACCTTCACCTTGTTGTTGCAACCTCTTCTTGAGTCATTGATACTTCTCATCATGTTGCCCTACTTGCAAGATCTACTCCTACAAATTTATCTCACAAGAGCTCACAACTGAAATATGATTCACCTACGCTCTCCTATTGAGAGCATCTGCAACTTTTTTCTCCTTACCCTTGATGTATATAATCTCAAAATCGAACTCACTGAGGATAGCCAACCATCTGTCTTGCCTAGAATTCAGATTGGGTTAGTCAAGTAAGTAGCTCAGCTCACTATGATCACTCATCAGAATAAACTACCTGCTAAGAAGATAATGTATCCACATCTTCCATGCATGAATAATAGTTGTCAACTCAAGATCATTAGTTACATCTACTATACTCATGCTCATTCATCTTTCTTGACTCATAGCATATCACCTAGCCTTCCCACATCATAATCCCACCAAGTCCTTTTTTGAAAGCATTTGTATAGAATACAAACTCGTTATTCGATTATGCAATCTTCAAGATTGAAGTATTTGTAAGAAAATGCTTAAACTACTCAAAACTAGTTGCACACTCGTCATCCCATTCAAACTTCTTTCCTTTTCTCTGTAAAGATGTAATAGGATAGATAATCCTTGAGAAGTTCCTAATGAACCTCTTGTAATAACTTGCTAGTCCCATGAATGATCTAACCTCATCCACATTCCTAGGAGTTGGCCACTCCATGATAAATTTAATCTTTTTTGGGTCCACTGCTATCCCTTCCTTGGAAACAACACATCCCAAGTAGTGAATCTGAGACTGAAAGAAACTGCACTTGCTAAGATTGGCATACAATTGATTCTCTCTCAACAATCTCAACATTATTTTCAGGTGATATGCATGATCCTCCTCATTCTTGGATTACATCAATATATCATCATTTAACATTCTCACAAACGTTTCCAGATAACGATGAAACACACTATTCATCAAACATATGAAAGTGGCTAGAGCATTAGTAAGACCAAAAGAAACCACCACAAAATCATAGTGCCCATACTTGGTACGAAA
The DNA here is from genome assembly GCA_031772625.1 of Pinus tabuliformis. Lineage (NCBI taxonomy): Eukaryota > Viridiplantae > Streptophyta > Pinopsida > Pinales > Pinaceae > Pinus > Pinus tabuliformis. Next base: position 1,073,007,674 of record CM062816.1, read on the forward strand.
TGCAGACTTTTAGATGTCTTCTTCTTTGATGTGCACCTGATGATATCTTGATCTCAGATCAATCTCTGAGAATGTCGTTGCTCCCTTTAGTTGATCAAACAAGTCATCAATCCTCAGAAATGGATACCTATTCTTTATGGTCACCTTGTTCAACTACCTGTAATCAATGCACAATCTAAGAGTATCATCCTTTTTCTTTAAAAACAACATTTGTTCACCCCAAGGAGATACACTTGGCCTTATGTATCCCTTGCCAAGAATTTCCTTAAGATGCAACATCAATTCCACCAACCCTGGAGTGCTCATCTTGTAAGATTCTTTAGATGTTGGAGCTTCTCCTAGTACCAAATCAATAGAGAAATCCACTTCCCTATGAGGCGGAAACTCTGAAATCTCTGTAGGAAACACATCTTGAAATTGTTGTAAGACGTGATACTTCTTTGGAACTTCATCATCCTCAACATCCTTACCCTTGTCACTAGAAATATGCCCTACAAACAATACACACCCCTTCCTACAACTACTCTTAGCTTGCATGGTTGTAACCATTCTTACTAATGTAGGCTTCTTCTTTCCTTGCAAGATTCTATTCTCTCCATCATCATCTAGGCACTTAATAGCTTTCTCATAACAATCTACCTTGATCCTATGAGTAAAAATCCAATCGATACCCAAAAGCATGTTATATGAACCCAAAGGAAGCACATTTAGATGTGCTAATGTAGGCATACCACTCAGCTCATATACAAAATCTCTCACCCAATAAGGAAATCTTCTATTAGTCCATGTAGCCAACTGCACCAACCAATATTTTTCATGCACCTCTTTACTCAAATTCCACTGATCCATCAGGTCAGGACTAACATAACTATAATTAGATCCAGGATCAATCAAAATGGAAACAACTCAATCATAAATCTTACCTTCCATCTCAATAATGGATGCTTGGTGATCTTCCCACTTGTTATCAAGTGTTGCATAGATCCGAGGAATGCTCTAACCAACATCCCCAATTGTTTGCACCTCTTGAACATTGTAGATATGAGGCCTGCCACTCTGGTACAATGGACAGTCGTTGTGATGATTCTTGCCACAAATCAAACCCTACAATGGCTATCTACCACTACCTTTATCTTGTTGCGCTCTAGGCTGAGACCCATTGTTACAGGTCTATTTGGGCACATCACTCCCAACATTCAAATCAGTACTATTAGGGTTCATCAAACATAATTCAATTTCTACATGCTCTAGACAAGTCATCACATTGAATGCCATCATTCCTGAGAGTTTCCTGGCCTAAAGACATCCTGAAATGACTCCTTGAGGGACCAGTGCAGCCTCGGTCAGGGGTAAATGTGCTATATAGCACTTAGGCCAATTCAATCCTGCTCTTCAGACCACCTAGTCCCACTTTTACCTGCACTGGGCGAGATTGAGCGAAATCTTCATAGGGTTCTGGGAATATTCCTACATTCTAGACCATTCTAAAAGATTCCCACCTCTTATCCTCTCCTATGAGCTCAAAATTGGATATGGAATGAATCAAATAACTTCATATCCTCTCATCCCTTCCTCCATGGAAACTAACTCCCAAATTGAAAAGCCATTCAATGCCCAATTTATGACAAAACCACCTCCATTTCCCTATAAATTGAGCACTCATCATAGTGATCAGGGGCTAGACTTTGAAGAATTGTAAGGAGATATCGTTGGTTTAAGGTTTGAGATCATAATAAAGTATTGTTATGCTGTCGTAGTGTTGTGCTTTTGGTGTGATGAAGGATGGAGCTCAAGCTGGATGAGTGACATGGGATCAGACTTCTTTGGTTGTAACTCTTCCTTCTACTTAATAAAGTTGTTTACACCTTTTTCCATATTCTTGTCTTTATGTATGATGATTATATGTGTAAATTCTTTCGATTCCATTTGCTTATAGTAGATAGATCTCTTGCTTTGATTGGTTTTTTGTCCTTTGTTTACGATTGCGAGTATTGATCAAGCGCATTCAATTCGAGAAGGAGCGATGGGAGCTATTCAAAGGAGACAAAGGGAAGTGAAATATAACAAGTAGGTCCCTTGTATTATTTATCTTCTATAGGAAAAGGTTAAACTCTTTAATTATGTTGTTCTAAGTGTAGCCACCCACTTAGGGAAGTTGTGTTTATCCGTAGATGCAAAATTCCACATAACAAATTGGCAACTCTACTGGGAATCGAATCCAGAATCTCTGGTTTATCAAACCATAGATTTCTTTATCATTATCAATTCATTGTCAAAGTTAGCTTATATTCGATTAGTCTTTTCTGAAAAGGAAGTGTCATAAAGTCTTCATTTCTTTGAAAAATAAATTGTCGTAAAGTCTTTGTTTCTTACGAAAAGTATTGATTTATTGTATTTGCATCTAGTTCTTTTTTTGTTCATCTAAACATTAAGGGACTGAAAAGAAAAATTTGGATCATGCATATTGTATTTTTTGAATGCTTGATAGGAATAGCTAGGGAGATTGCATTAGATGTGCTCTTTTCCCTTTGTCAAAGATCTGATTGCTTTATCCCTTACTAGCTATGGATTTCATTGTTAATTGAATGAAAGAATGTTTCTCATGTTAGTTGCATTCTAGGAATTGCAAACATACATCGCATGGTGAACCTTGAAAGGAAAATTCTTAAGAAGATCAACTTAAAACTTATCTCAATTAACCTAATGGAGCATTGTAACTTAACGCATAACATTTAGAGGTCTAGGCTAGAGACATGTTCCGACATCGTAAAAACATGGTAGTTGTCGATAACTTATCTGCGGTACATTCCAAGTGTGATACCTCATTCCACATACGTAAGTATATCGTAGCTCGTCCACGTACTTTCTGGTATATAGGGTGGTGTTACAGTACGAAAAGTATAAAGGAATGCTCTCACTATGCAGTTTCACATTAGACAACGCTAACACAGATTTGGCCTCCACGTACTTTCGAGTATATATGGGAGGACTACATTAGGTTTCTATCCATCCATAGGTAACCGATTCAGCCACCTTGTACACGGTGATACACTTAACAAAACATTCTGGAAGATTTTTTGCACATATGTTAAGTCCTTGGTTTACTGAGGCAGTATATTGCAGTTCACAGTTACTTGGTAATCCTTTTGCCTAGATTATCCCTCTTTTGTTTCGTTATGTTATTTTGACTAAAATAAAATTAATTGACCACGGATAACATTCCTCCACGTCACTCCTTAGTTGATCTTAGGTTGAAACATATGGTAACAACTCCGGAGTCCACCGATCAAGGAATTCCTTTTAATGGGAATCCTACTCCCTTTCCTCCTTTCGGAAATATTGGTGCTCCTTATATGGTTACATCGTCCCTTCCGAGACTTACCATCACCTTGCCAGTATGGTTGTTCTCAACCTCCTTGGCCCCGCAATTGAATATTCCTACAACTGGACAAAATCAACCTCCAGTTGATCCTAAAGTTGACCCTTTTCCTTCTTCATCGGTTGTTTCTTCCTCCCCTTCTTCCTCTTCACCTCGTGAAAGTATTGACACTAGTAACCAGGTGGCTAAGAAGAAGAAGAAAGGGAAGAATAAGAAGAAGAAGAAGAAAATTCAGTAAGGGAGAAACCAAGCAACCATTGCTTCGAATGAAACTTGTGATGAGAAACCATCCGATCAGCCTCACAAAGTTTGATATCCTTGCAAACTTTGTATAGGAGACCATCTTCTTCAAAATTGTTCTAGTATTCCTCAGATCTTAGAAGAATGGTCTTCTCGTTCACATCATCTTGTGTCATCAACTTCTGGAGATCATGCTGGTGACACACCATCAACTAGTGGTAGTAAAGTTCATGGAAAGAAGGGTAAAGTTAAGTTTCCATGTAGGTTATGTGAATGGAATCACCCAATTCACCTTTGTCCCTATCTGGATGAAGCCCAAAAAGTGTTGGATAACCGTCCTGCTTCTCCACAGCGACTTCCATCTAGTTACATGAGACTCTCCCTTAATCCTTCACTAGTTGATGAAGTGACTGACCCAAATCAACATCGATCAAACCCACTCTCTCTAAATGTGAATCCCATGAGTCTATCCTTGACCAATCACAGGTCAAGGATACAGTTGACCCGATTTCACCTTCAGTTAATTGTACCTTTCCCATAGAGAGTAAGTGTGATACCATTCAGGTTCTTTTTGTTTCTTCATATTCCAATGAGCTTAGAGGCAACCCTCCTGTTCCATCAAGACAGAAGGAAAATCCTCCTGTTCTGGTAACTCAAGGGGGTAATTCTCCCATTCTTATGGTACCCCCTCCAAGTAGTCTGGCCATTTCCTTTGATTGGAATCGACTAGCAGGATGTCGTCTTCCTTCTTATGTGCCTTTCCAGATCATAGTACAGGTTTATAAAATGATTGTATCTGGCACTATTATATATGAAGGTGCATATGTGAGTATTCTTTCCTCCAATTCTTGGCAGGCGCTCAGTTCACCGCCACTTGCGCCGGTTACCCAAAATTAATTGGCTTTTAACAGTGGAACTAGTCAACCATTAAGGATCCTTCCTCATTTTCCTATTACTTTGGGAGGAAAATTTGTTTATCTCAATGTGATGGTAATACCAGGCCCTTTAGATTGCAATTTAATTCTTGGGAATGACTATGTTTATGACATGGGAGCTATTGTTTCAACACTCTTTCCAGTGATGTAATTCCTGCATGAAGATAGAATTGTCACTGTTGACCAGCTTTCATTTCCCGATCCAAATATGGCTTCCAATCAACCATCTTCCCTAAATGGTCCTTTTGTCCCCATGGTATCTTCCCCACCACGAGTCAATTATGTGGCAACCCGTTCCATGCCTACATCAACTAACGATCAATTCCATGATGTTGTGCATTATGTACTGGGCGCATTGGAACCGGATCTCTCTAATGGATTCCTTCCTACGTATCCCTTCCACAGCATTATTCTCCCATCTGATGAGAACCTCTTGGAAGTCATGACCTCTTATGGGTCGTGATCAAGTAATCATGAGGATAGTTCCTGGCCTTGTGTCAACCTCGTTAAAAAATGAAACAAGGAATATGAGGGTAGTTCCTAGCCTTGTGTCGACCTCATTAAAAAAATGAAACAAAGGGTATGAGCATAGTTCCTTGTCTTGTGTCAAGCTCATTAAAAAATGAAACAAGGAATATGAGGATAGTTCTTTTACTATGTCAACCTCATTAAAAAATGAAACAGGTCCCATGAGGATACTTCCTGGTCTTCTGTCAACCTCGTTAAAAAATGAAACAAAGAATATGAGCATAGTTCCTTGTCTTATGTCAAGCTCATTAAAAAATGAAACAAGGAATCTGAGCAAAGTTCCTTGTCTTGTGTCAAGCTCATTAAAAAATGAAACAAGGTCCCCTGGAGCAAAGTTCCAAGTCGAGTCTTTGATTAGATCTCGTAAAATCCCAGTCAAGTCTTTCACTTGATCTCGTAAATGAACCTTCATTCCATCCACCTGATAGCCACGAGTAGTCTACTTAGGTGAATGCAATGAAGCTTGGGGGGCATGCATCTAGAATCAAGTCATCATGCTAGGGGCATGTAAACCAATCTCAAGCAAAATTTTTGTTTCAAGCTTGTGTAAAAATGGAACTGAATCCAAGCATAGTTTTTTGTTTCAAGCTTGTGTAAACATGAAACTGAATCCAAGCATAGTTCCCTATGGTTCAAGCTTGTGTAAAAATTAACCCATCTCCATTTTAACCCTCGTGATTTCCATTCTATCGGCCTCTTCCATTAGATGAGCCTTCATTTTTCTCCTTCCATTGTCACTATCTGCTTGGCCGATCATACACTTTCACTTGGTTGTTTTATCCTTTTTGAGGAACAGCTACAATGAGTGGTCTTATTAGCTAGCATCTTCACATAAATCAACATGTTTTGATAAGTTCCAACATCACTGAAACCAGTTGTTATCCTAGAAACCACTTGTTCCTCAAAGTGGAGTCCTCTTTAAGCTCTTTTCAGACTCTCGAAATATGAAAAGATTATCGAGCACTTGTCCTTTTCAGCTCATGAATGGATTGGAAATGACATCTACTCACTATAAGTTTAACCCTTTTCTAGACTAAGATAGATTATTTATGAAAAGGAATACGTTGATCGAACATGGTCAATAGGTTCTCTCTTGTATTATTTTACACTTTTTCAGACTTGAGAGACAAACTTACGAAAAGAACTAGAGTTTTCTTTTTGTCACTTTTCAAACTCTCTAAACATGAAAAATACCGAGTTCTCATTGTCGTTAAACTCGTTAAAACATAAAATAGCGACAAACTTTTCCATCATGACAAGACCAAGTTTCACCTTCGCTAGACTCGTTAAAACATCACATAGCAATGGATTCACCCAAAGGGTGGAATTATACAACAAGCATATGTTATCCTCCTCAAGCTTGATAAAAAATAAAGAGGTACTGATCAGCAATGACTGGGGAAAATGGGAAAAGGGATAAATTACTTTATGGTAGCAAGTCGCTCTTGAACATGACACTTTCACTTCATCTTCGTGACTATTTGGGTTGGGTTATCTGCTTGATGGTTATCATACCTATGGTTTATCACACCATCCATCACTTTGGTTTTGGGTCAATGTTGCTAATTCATTCAATGTCGTTGAAATGTTCAAGAGAAGTAACTCAGTAAAATTCATCCTTTGCAATACTCATAAACCTTCATTTTCATGACCGCCATTCCTGAACCTTTTGTCATCAGTCACATTCCATCTCCAAAATCATTACACTCATTTCATGTCGTTGATGTGGGATACATCAATGCCCTCCTACGATGAGTCACTTCTTGCCAATGTAAGCACATTATCCAAGAAGTTGACTTAGAAACACCCTTCCAGTACCTTGGGGCTTTCATACAACAATGGCAAGTTTCTCACTTCCGGCGACAGGTTGACATCACTGGCGTTCGACCAAAAGACTTTGTATGGTGTTCGACATCAAAACATTTATTCACACCATGCAGAATGTATTGTAGTACCTTGAGCATCATTATCATTATCGGTGATCTCTCTCACATCTGTTAATGGCTTACATCATTGGTTGGTAATTAGATGGTGTCTTCCCATGTTTGACTTTAGATCACATATTCACATGGTTAGACTCGTACTTGAGAAAACGATTGGATGAGATAGAAGACCCCTGATCTAGTTTCATCTATCTAGACTGTGATTTCACATGAGTAATAAATCATTTGTACGATGGCTTTACACTGATGGTCATCCCATTATGGGTCTATATCTGTAGATGACTATCTACGTACATGTAATGAAAGTTTATATGTTGAGTATGGGTATGCCTTCCCTCAGAAATTCATGAAAAAATACAAAATATCATGATGTTATGTATTGTAATTGATGCAAGTCACCATCTGCTTCATAACCTCCTCATCACATCATAAATCATATCACTCGATATTATCATTTTTGACTTCATGCTTTTGGGGGCAGCTATTATAGGTCTATTTGGACACATCACTCCCAACATTCATACCAATAATACTAGGTCTCATCAAACCCTAATTCAGTTGCTACATGCCCTAAACAAGTCATCACATTTAATGCCATCATTCCTGAGAGTTTCTTGGCCTGAAGACATCCTGAAATGACTCCTTTAGGGATCAGGGCAGCCTTGGTCAAGGGTAAATGCACTGCAAAGCACTTAGGCCCATTCAATCCTGCTCTGCAGAGCACCTAGGCCCATTTTGACCTATGTTGGGTGAGATTGAGCGAAATCTTCATAGGTTTCTAGGAATATTCCTACATTCTAGACCATTCTAGAAGATTCACACCTCTTATCCTCTCCTATGTGCTCGAAATTGAATAGGGAATTAATCAAATAACCTCCTATGCTCTCATCCCTTCCTCCATGGAAACTAACTCCCAAATTTGAAAGCCATTCAATGCCCAATTTATGACAAAACCACCTCCATTTCCCTATAAATTGAGCACTCATCATAGTGATCAGGGGCTAGACTTTGAAGAATTGTAAGGAGATATTGTTGGTTTGAGGTTTGAGATCATAATCAAGTATTGTTATGATGTCGTTGTGTTGTGATTTTGGTGTGATGAAGGATGGAACTCAAGCTAAATGAGTGACATGGGATCGGACTTCTTTGGTTGTAACTCTTCCTTCTACTTAATAAAGTTGTTTACATCTTTTCCCATATTCTTGTCTTTATGTATGATGATTATATGTGTAAATGATTTTGATTCCATTTGCTTATAGTAGATAGATATCTTTCTTTGATTGGTTTTTTGTCCTCTGTTTATGATTACAGGTATTGATTGAGCGGATTCAGTTCGGGAAGGAGTGACAGGAGCTATTCAAAGGAGACAAAGGGAAGCAAAATATAACAAGTCGGTCCCTTGTCTTATTTATATTCTATAGGAAAGGGTTAAACTCTTTAATTTTGTTGTTCTAAGTGTAGCTACCCACTTAGGGAAGTTGTGTTTATCCATAGATGAAAAATTCCACATAACACCCATGGCCATTCTCAACTGCATTGAACTTCTTGTAAGGAGACAAATTTTCGTTCTCACCTGCATCCAGAGGTATTCTTTGCTTTTGAGGCCATTTTCCTTTAGACTTATCATTCCCTTTCTAATCATGCTTAAGCTCATACTTGCACTTCGACTTCTCGTAGCAATGCTTCAATTTCCTGACGACTTCCTCCAATGACCGAGGCTCATTAGACTTAATCCAATCTTTGAAATCTACTACAAACCTGTTGATGAACCTTTGAATCTTCACCTTCTTATAAACAACTCCAAGAATATATTAGTGTACTCATCATTTTTCATAGAACCCATCTTCATCTCATAGAAATCTTTGGCTCTATCATCATAGTATCTTTCGGATAGGTATTTCTCCTTGAAAAGTCTATCAAACTCATCCCAAACTAGCTCCTCTTCTCTAATGCTTCAAGCATTCTTCACATCCTCCCACTAGATATCTGATTTCCCTTTTAGACTAAAGGTAGCTATATTAGCTTTCATATTCTCTGAATAGTCATGAAATATGAAGAAAATATTCATCCCAAACAGCCATGCTTCTGCATCCTTTGATTTCTTCATCTCTCCATCAAAAGTAGGAGGCTTGACTTTCTTGAACTCCTCTAGAAAGTACTCACTCCTCCTATGGTGCTATTTGTGATAATGATGATGTATTGTGGAAGAATAACTAGAATAAAACCCATACATACCAGTCCTCTTGTTAGGTGTATCCAAGAATCTACCACTCTTCATTATATCCTCCTTGTGTAACCTATGTCTCCTCTAATACCTGCTACCATCTACCCCATTAGTCTTTTCCTCCTACCTATCTCCATGACTAATCCCCATCTGTCTTTGCTTCTATAATTCTGAAAGACTTTATAGAATCACTGCACTAGCCTCTGCTTTCTTTTCTTGAGCTTTGGTAAGCCTTTCCTGTGCCTAAATCAGCCTGTTATTATCTGCCTTGCAACTTTTGATCTCTACCCTTAAACTCCTAGTGTATCTGCTATATCATGAGAGTACTCTTCTCCTTGTTGCTCAAATGACCTTTCCAATTCCATAGAATTCACATCATTCCTATAAGGGGAGTCATGTGAACTATATTTCACCATCCTTCTCTTCATCTTTGACCTTCTCTTTCGATGAGAGCTTTCTGAAGGTGTTGACGGTTCGTCAAACCGAGCTACGGTTTGGTTGCAATGAGTGATATAAAAACTGGGGGTTTTCCTATAAAAGGGTGTTTTCCCTCCAATTTAATTCATTTTCACATTGGGATTTGGTGAATTTTGAGAGGAGTGAAAGGCCCTAAATCTTGTGGAGATTGTAGTGAACAAATTAACTGTCATAATCGGGATCTGTGACTTTCAGGCAAGTGGCATTACTTGTCTAAAGATGGCCTTAATGCTTCTTGGAACAATGGTTCTTGGTGAAGAATTAAGGGAAGAGGAAAACAAGAATGAACTACTAGAGGAGGTCTAGAATCATCCTCACCCACTAACTTAAACATGGGGACTATGTGGTAATGGTGGTATGACATAGAGTAGAATATTTGAAGATATGGTATCAAATGTATACGATATGTGATGTGAATATGGCTCGCCAGAGAGGCCAGTAGGACAAACTATCAAAGGAATGGAAGGATAATCAACCATAGCTAGATCTGGTGGGATCTAGGCCAAGACTTATATTAATCAATTAAGAAGATGGCCAGGGGAAAAACATCATGCTCCCAAGCATGGGATACCACCCGCAAGCATATGTGATGGATGGGATTGATATGGTATGCAAAGGTGGGAATGATGCCCCCTAGCAGGAGTTTGTGGAGCTTCATTGTGTTCCAAGCACTTGAAAAAGGGTTCAAGCATCTTGGCCCAACTTGGCATGAGATCCTCCAAAGGATGATAAGGATATGTAGGGGCCTATGTGTTGCCCAGTATGTTATGGGCATACTGGATGTATTTAGAGTGGTAGACTCCAAACACATTTATGTTTATATGTCGATACATAATGTGGTTATGCATCTTTTATATGATGATTGTGGTTCTCCATTTGTTTTGGTTATGGTTTTATTTTGTGGTATACATGTGATAAATTCCAATCTAGAATATTGTTTGCAGTGGTATCTACATAGTTATTTTGGGCTCTAGGAACATGAATGAAAGTAATGGTTTCAAATTCACATACCAACAACTTAACTCGTAGATATTTTCTAAATATGAATTGGTTATGCACATGATACACACCATTCAATTACATGACAAGCAGCAAGGAATCTAAACGAACATGAATATGAATGATGCGATGAGAAAATCCATCGACTAACAAACCGTTCACTACATCATATTCAGCCTGGTTATTGGTGGTAGACCAAATGCACATGTTGATAGAATGGACTAACGTATGCAAGGGGGTGAAAATGGCTCATGTTGTTGAGGCTAGATTCCTAAAGAAGCGACTCGTGCCGTCGGAATAACCAATATACAATTTGGATGATGGATCCATCTAAAAGGTTAAAAAGACAACAAATGAGATGATGCAACCTACCTAAATTCATGATAGAAATAAATACACGCAAATCAATGGGATATGTTATGGGTAAAATTTCTTGAGGTAGAGTGCACTGGGAGGATTAGGAAGAAGTTGGCCTTTGAAATCCTCTAAGAGATATGCCTCCTTACACAAGTCCTTATGAATGATGTAAGGTCCTAGCCATAATGATGAGTGAGACAATGATGAAGGATACAATCAACACCGTGATGATAAAGGTCATCATCAATGAGAAGATGGTGGGGGGTCTAGTATCGGATATGTCGTCAATCATCACAAGTAAGAGGAGGATAAAACTTCTGGGTTCACAAATATGGAAGGAAGTACGCACAATGGTGCATATCATCCCAAGGCTAATCAGGGGTGGTCATGGCTTCCATGACATCCTCATCAGAATGGAAGATGGGTGGACAGGAGGAAGATTAACTACATGATGTGGTGGAATTACCTAGTGCATCATCCTAAGAAGAAGGTTCACATACGCATCATCCGAAATGGTAGACGACGAGTCAGTAGATGAAAGATCTACCAATGTTGAGACCCGAGTTTCCAATGAGGGAGGTTCGACAAAAGTGCACGCAGGAACTTCAAAGAGGTTTTCTTGCAAATATCTCAAGGATGATGACAGCGTTGTCATTTTGTATTTTTGAGGTTGAAGGATTAAACACATAGGACAGCATCAAAACCACTTTGGAAGCTGGGATCTAGCCCTGCCAGCTTCAAATAGGGATCTCTCTGTTTAATTTAGCTTTGTTTTATGTGAATTTTAGGCTAGTTATGATTGTACTTGTTTGTTTTAATTTGATTGGTTTGGTTGATTTGAGTGTTATAATTCCATTGGGCTATGGAGTCTATAAATTAAACTGGATTTGGCATCAAATTTTAGAGAAGTTCTCATAGGGCAAGCTAGGTTGCACTATTTGGATCTTTTTCATAAATTAAATGGGTGATGAAATAGCAGAAGTGTAGGGTTTAGTAGAAATCAAGGAGCAATTCAGAATTCCTTGATTTGACTTCAATGAAAAACATTAAAATTACCAACATCCAAAATAGGGTGCTCTAAGTAACAAATCCTATTTATCACATTTTCTATTAAGTAATTTAGATATTTAGAATGACAGAGAAGGAAAACAATGTTTAAATAGATAAACAGAAGAGACACATCACCATTTAGTACTACCACATGAATCCTGTGAAAGGTCCTTGTATTATTGATGCTCCAGTACTTTGAAAAATACAATATGAAGAAGAAATTACATTCAGAAATCAACCCTTAATACTTCAAACAGTGAAGTTATTATAATCAAAATTACAAAAATTCTTTACAAAATCGTTGTCAACCTAATAGTGTATTATTAGCCTAATTACAAATAATATGATCTAATCCTGACAGACAAATAGGCCACATAGGCAGCTGAAAGGAAAGGTGGCCCTATTTTGATGGTTTCAATTGCTGAGTCAACCCGAAACTGTGTTGTGTTGTTGAAATAGTCGTCAGGATGGCTGCTGCACTGGAAATTGTTTTACTATTTCTGAATTATCCTTCAATCCAGTAAATCGACCAATTCTTCCCATCTGTTTTCATCTAATATTATCAATTTTGTTACCCTGTGGTAAATTTCATATACCTCTGTGTATTTGGCAAAAGTTGGCTTCATAGTAAAAATGGTTTTTACCTCATTGTATACATAGAAATCATTGGACATGGTTTTCAAAAATTCCTTTCTTGTCATACTTCCCTTAATCCCACTAAACTTGATGGTACTTATGGCCATTTATTTCATCTTTGATATAGTCTTCCTGAGTATTTGTCATTTATCACATAAATGTGGGGTAGTCCTTTTTGGATCAATGCTTCAATTCTGTTAGTGAACCTCTTTACTTGCAGCTCCAAGGTTTCACAACTTTCTTTCAACTGATCAACGAGAATTCTATTTGTCAAGACTTTCTTGACTTCTAAAATATTAGTAATCCTATCACTGATCCCTACTTCTTCAAGCTCATACTTGGACTTAGAGTTCTAGAACCTAATTATGTTAGAGGCTTCTGTGGGCATTTCTCCCAACGTCTCTCTTCCTTGCACAATAGTTTCTGTATCCTTCTCTATCAACTCTTTCTGCTCAAATATGATTTGGATAAAAGACCAAATATCATTCATAGAATCTAGTATATTCATCCAAATAGTTTTCTTGGCTTGGGCCAAGGTCTGACCAATTGAAGTGTCTCTCTCTACCTTCTGCAACTTCTCCAACAATCTCTGGGATTTTTGCATTTCAGTAAACCGAGCAGCTTCAGCTTTGGCCTTTTGTACTTCTAAAGCTTTGAGTTGGCCCTACAAAGTCTCAATCTCCTTTGACTGGAGTGACATGTTCTCCAGTGTCTTTGTTACTTCTTCAGCACTCACAGTCTGAGTGGAAGAAGTGGCTACAGTGGTTTTCCCTTTTGCTGGAAGCTGAGAAATGGCTATGGCATCTAGGGGGACAATGGCCATCTTCTGAATTTTTTCTTTCTCCTTTATCATTTTCTCCATCTATGCCTCCATCTGCCTAATATGTATATTTTTCTCTATAATCAACTTCATCATGTTTGCTTTCTGTGCTTCACTTGTTAAAAAGTTACAGAGCAATGGAACACATAAAATATATTGTAGAAATATAAACACAGAAAACACATCAAACAAGAGAGACACAGATATACATGATTCGCTCAATTTGGGCTACATCCACAGATAAACAACCAGTCCTTCCTTTTATATTATCCAGCAAACTGAATAGATACAACCTACAGTAGATCCTTTGTAATACTCTCTTCACTCTCACACAATCTCCTCTCTCTTTATCACTCAGAATACATATCTACATAGAAGCAATACAATTCCCTCATATATAGCAAGGGGTTGCCTTCTAGGGAAAAAAACCTAAACTAAATATAACTTCTATCGTCATATCTCCACCTAATGAACGACCCAAATTGACTACAAAATTACAACATTTTACAAGGAAATTTTACATCTATTTTTACCTTTGAGGGCGCTGCCCCCCATCCCCCGACGGGGGGGGGGGGGGGGCTAAAGATCGCGGCCACCCCCCCTAGACCTCCCTTTCAGCACAAATACTATGGGTGGCATTGCCACCACATTACGAACTGGGGTCCAATGCGGCAATACCTCTGAATAAAGAAGATAATCAGGCTCCAAACCCAACAATCTCCCACTTGGAGATTGATTATAGCAACTCCATCGCTACTTCATTTGCTGGACAATGACTCCACTTTGGACCTAATTGTTTCTCATATTCTTCATCATAGTTGAAGACCAACTGAAACGAGGAAAAATCTCAGTTTCTCCCTCGTTACAACTTTTTTTTAAATATCTGCAGTATTCTGGCTAGTGTGTATCTTTTCTAGCTTCAACTGTCCATCTTCCAACATTGACCGTATGAAATGATACTTGAGCTGTATATGTTTTGTCATGGAATGAAATGTAGAGTTATTTGCAAGATGTATGGCACTCTGGCTGTCACTGTATAACTTGCCCAAATCCTTCTTCTTACCCAATTCATCCAGAAACCTTTGTAACCAAATCATTTCTTTACTTGCCTCTATAGCAGCAACATACTCTGGTACTATTATTGAGAGTGCAACAACACTTTGTAGTTTTGAAACCCAACTTAGAGTTGTTCCACCTACAGTAAACACATACCCTGTTGTGCTCCTCCTACTATCTCTATCACCCACCATATCTACATCAACATATCCCTGTACAACAATGTTTGAACCACCAAAGCATAATGCTTGATTTGTGCTACCTCTCAAATACCTGAGAATCCACTTCACTGCCATCCAATGTTCTTTTCCTGGATTGTTCATGTACTTGTTTACAACTCCCACTGCATGTGAAATATCAGGCCTTGTGCAGACCATTACAGACATTGAGCTTCCAATTGTTGATGCATATGGAACTTTAGACATATAAGCCATTTATTCCTAAGTCTTGGGACACACTTCCTTACTTAGTTTGAAATGGCTAGTCAACGGTATACTAACTGGTTTTGCATTTTGCATATTAAACCTTTTCAACACCTTTTCTATGTACTCACTCTTAGACAATGTTAATTTTCGATTCTTCCTGTCTCTAGTTATTCTCACACCAAGGATTGTTTTGCAGCACCCAAATCCTTCATTGGCAATGAGTTTGCTAGTTTTCTTTTGAGCACATTTATTTCCTGCATGTTAGAACCTACAACAAGCATGTCATCTACATACAATAATAATATAATATAACTACCATCATTTTTCCTTTTTAAATAAACACAATGATCAAAGTGACATCTCATATAACCTTGTTCACACGTAAACCTATCAAATTTTAGATACCACTGCCTTGTAGCCTATTTTAAGCCATACAAGCTCTTCTTCAACCTGCACACTAGTTTCTCCTTCCCTTTTACCTCATATCCTTGTGGCTGCTACGTATATACCTCTTCCTCCAAGTCCAGATGGAGAAAGGTTGTCCTTACAACTAACTACTGAAGATGCAAATCTTTAGCTACTACTAGACTTAAAATAGTTCTAATTGAAGTCATTTCAACAACAGGATAAAATATCTCATCAAAGTCTATACCCTTTTTCTATGCAAACCCCTTCACCACAAGTCTAGCTTTATACCTTTTTCTACCTCTATCTTCTTCCTTCAACCTATAAACCCATTTATTCTACAATGTTGTTTTACCTGCAGGCAACCTGACTAAGTCCCAACGCTGGTTATGTGCTAAGGAGTCCATCTCTTCTTTCATAGCTTGCTCCCACTTCTTCCTGGTTTCTACCTACACTACGTCTTCATAACATTCTGGTTCACCAGAATTAGTCAACAATACATAATAGAATGAGGGAGAGTATCATTCAGGGGCCTACTTATCCTGGTAGATATTCTAACACCACTTGTAGGCGTTGAGGTGCTTGTTTCTATTGTTGTTGTTGTTTTACATGTTGATCATTATGATTTTCAAGTACCTTCACTTTTTCTGTGCTCTCATCAAGCACTATGTATTCTCTGTTTTCTTTTTCCTGTTTCTTTTCCTGCAGTTGATCCTTATACAAAACCTTTTCATTGAATATGACATCTTTGCTTCTAATGATTTTGTGTTTTTCATAATCATAAAAGCAATAACCAAAATCATTAACACCATATCCAATAAAGGTACATTTCTTTTATTTTGCCTCAAGATTTGTTATATTTTCTTTGTTAATGTGGACAAAGGCTTCACAACCAAAAGTCTTTAGAAATGAGTAGTTTACCTTTTTACTTGTCCATGCCTCCTCTGGAATACCACCATCCAAGGAACTTGAAGGCCCTCTGTTTATTAAATAAACAACAGTATCTACAGCATCTACCCAAAATTGTAAAGGCAATCTTGCATGCAATCTCATGCACTTGCACACTCCATGATTGTCATGTTCATCCTTTCTAACACACCATTTTCTTGTGGTGTTCCTAGAACTGTCTTCTCTCTGCGAATTCCATTCTCGAAACAGTACTTATCAAACTCTTTGCTACAATATTCACCTCCATTTTCTGATCTAAGACACTTCAACCTTTTTCCTATCTCATTTTCAACCAAAGCTTTCCATTTCTTGAAAGTATCAAATACATCAGATTTTTTTCAAATACAATAAATCCAGGTTTTTCTGGTTGCATCATCAATAAAAGTAACATAAAAACAAGAGCCACCGAGAGATGATACCTAAGCAGGTCCCCATACATCTTTATGCACAAGCTCTAATTTTTCTCTCTTCTTTTTCTTTCCAAACTCTGAGGAATCTGACTCTCTTCCATTTTCCATAAACACAATTCTCACAGAATTTTAAATCAACATGCTTCAAACCTGGCAACAAATTTATTTAGTGAAGAATCTGCATCCCCTTCTCACTCATGTGCCCAAACCTATGATGCCACAATGTTGTATCTTCCCCTGTAGAGGTTAAAGCATTAACATAATTAGAAATACCATTGCATATATACAATGTACCAACCTTTTCTCCTTTTGCTATTACCAGGGATCCTTTAGTGACCTTCCATATTTTATCTGTAAAAGTAGTCACACGGCCTTCACCGCCCAACTGCCCTGTTGAAATTAGGTTTTTCTTCAGATCTGGAACATGCCTTACCTCCTTCAATAGCCATTGATTTCCATTTCGCTATTTCATGAAAACTGTACCCATTCCAATTATTTTACAGGGTTTATCATCACCCAATTGAACTTGTACAAAATATCCTTGAACATAATCATGAAAATATTTCCTATCAGGTGTGGCATGGAATGAGGCCCCTGAATATACCACCCAAGCATCAATAATATTTTCTAATGAAAGAATCAAAGCATATTGCAACACATCACCTGTCACATTTGCTTCATGATTATTTTCTTGTTGCGCGTCTCCTTCTTTTCCGTTCCGAGACTTGCAATCTTTCTTCATGTATCCTTTCTTCATACATTTCCAGCACATTATCCCTGATCTAGACTTGGATCTGCCTTTCCTTGACTTACTGTGATATCCTGGGCTCTTTCCTCTTTCCATTTTTCTTCCCCTAGTCTCTACAGTCAAAGCATTACCTGATGTCTCACTGGAGCTTTTCCGTCACATTTCCTCGCTAAGTATTGCACCAACAGCATCATCAAACATTAAAGTACTAGATCCGGAGACAGAGTTACTAATGGCCATAACTAAACCATTCCAACTTTTTGGCAATGAGCACAGAAATAAAAGATCCCTAACTTCAACATCAAAAGTTACCCCTACAGAACTTAACTGACTGGTAACTTTATTAAATTCATTTAAATAATCAGCAACAGATCCACCTGTTGACATCTTAATATTAAATAAGCACTTCATAGTAAATACCTTATTTGAGGCAGAGGGTTTTTCATATAGTTTGGTGAATGTCGACATTAAACCCTCTGCTGTCGTTTCCTTTGAAATATTAAAGGCTACCGACACCGCTAGTCACAGCCGTATTGTTCCAAGTGCCTTTCTGTTGAGAATATCTCATTCTGTGTCTGTCATACTCGTCGGCTTCTTTGTCTTTCTACTCAATGTTTGGTCTAGATCTTTCTAGTACAAATAGTCTTCCATATTCATCTTCCACAATTGGTATTTTTGGCCGTGAAATTTTTCGACCCTAAACCTACCATCTTCTGCCATTGCTCCCACTCAAACCACGAACCCTTCTCCCTGCGAGTTTATCATCCAAATAGACCTTTGGCTCTGATACCAGTTGTTAAAAAGTTAAATATTACAGAGAAATGGAACACATAAAATATATTGCAGAAATATAAACACAGAAAACACATCAAACAAGAGAGACACATATATACGTGGTTCACCCAATTTGGGCTACATCCACGGAGAAACAACCAGTCCTTCCTTTTATATTATCTAGAAAACTGAAGAGATACAACCTATAGTAGATCCATTGCAATACCCTCTTCACTCTCACATAATCTCCTCTCTCTTTCTCACTCAAAATACAGATCTACATAGATGCAATACAATTCCTTCATATATAGCAAGGGGTTGCCTTCTAGGGAAAAAAAACCCTAAAGTAAACGTAAATTCTACCGTCAGATCTCCGCCTAATGAACGGCTCAGATTGACTACGAAATTACAACATTTTACAAGGCAATTTTACATCTATTTCTAGCTTCAAGGGTGTTGCCCCCGATCCCCTGCCAGGGGAGGCTCCTAAAGATCATTATCGCCCCCCCCCCCCCCAGACCCCCCTTGTAGCACAAATATTACGAGCGGCATTGCTGCCACATTACGAACTGTGGTCCAATGTAGTGATATGTCTGAATAAAGAAGATAATCAGGCTCGAAACCCAACATCACTTTCTTCAATGTCCTTGGTCAATGGATTGGTCAGTAATTGTGAAGAGAATGTCACCTGTAGGGGCAATGATAACTCTTTGAGCAGGGACATAGCATGCTTGACACCTTCTAGTAAACTCTAGGGCTTGGAATGTCAAGGGGAAAATGTAATGGGGGAGGTTGGACTCCCAGAGCCCAATTTCATCGATCTTATCTGCATGTTTTTCCTCTAACTAGAAATATAGTTCTAGAAAATCACAGTCACGTTGGGTTTCATTAATCCTGTAATCCCTATCAGCTAAAGGTATATGATCTAAATCTACAAAAGGAGGAATCAAAGGATTAAAAGGCTTATCTTGAGTCTTAGTTTTCAGAGGCATGACTGTAAGAATCTAAGAACAAGAGGAATTTATAGAAGAGCTTACTGGGGAAAGTGTTTGAGTAACAAATTGTTAAGTAAAAGAAACAAGAAACCGTCAAGCTTCTGTCATGGTCTGGTCACAGAATAGCTCTGAGAGTGATCACTATGGAAAATTGTCAATAACAGAAAACAAATAGTAAAAAGAAAGAGAGCAATAGGGTGAGAGGTAAAGAAAGGAGAGTGTCGGGTTTAGAAGGTTTTAAATGCTACAGCGAATGGTTCCATTGAAAATGGTGGAGGACCGTTAGGCCTAAACAGTTACCTGAGAATTACAAATTTAATGTAGAATGGTTGTTTCCCGAGAAATAATTTAATTGGCTTAACGGTTATGTGACGTGGCGAGAGGAGAATGGCGGAGGAATTGTCGTGGGGCATGGTAGAGTGAGCAAGGGAAAAGTGGTTTTCGGAGGGGGTAGAAAGTAGTTTGTGGTTTTGGTGGGGGGGGTGCAAAATCGCGAGTGGGCAACACATAGGGGATGGGGCCCGGTGGGAGAAACAACTTTTCAAACCAACCCCCCCCCCCCCCCCCGGCGATAAAGACAGGATGGAAAGGGGGGCGCAAAGGAGGATGAGGGTCGTTGATTGCGAGCAGGAACAGATCTTGGTGCTGGAGACTGAAGTGTACCTTAACCAAATATGACAAAGAAAATTTGTCTGCATGCTTTTTTTATAATTTACCTCTTAACTTAGGATAAGAGGAAGTATAAAACATATGAAATACTTTATTCCCATGGCACACATATTTTCCCTTTAGCCTATTATCAAAAATTTGGATAAAAATGATATAGGCAAATATTTACAAATCATCTTATCTACCTACCCTTAGCTAAACTAGCATTTTTTATTTTCCAAAAGAGTGCACTTAGACTAGAAAACTCACTTTATTTTCTTTTATACAAAATGAAAAACTATCTAACCTATCCCTTATTTCTCCTATTGATTCAGATTAAATAGTTGAATCAATGTCATTTTCTACCTAACTATCGATTTACCTAAATTAAACTATTGGGAAAATATTTATTCTCTAGTCTAATTTACAGAAATTGAAAGGAATTCAATCATGATTACACTATATGATTAAACTAAAAACTAGTGATTGTGGAATTTTGAACGAGTTGCACACAACTTTTATTTTTCAGTGATGAAGCAAAACTATCAATGAGTAGTGGCATTTAGACTTGCAACACTTTCAATATTATTCCTTTTTTATTATTTTTATTTCTTTTGGGGGGTTCAATCTTTTCTTCATTTTCAATATTCTTGTTTTTTCTCTTTTTCTTATTTATACCCTCTTTTCATTTTTTACTCTATTTTTTCTTTTATTTGGAAATCATTGGCAGATTGACAAGTATTTACAAAATAAGATTCCTGATATACAATACTCAATTACCTTCAGATCCTATAAATTATAGGTCCCTAACAGACAGATAGAGGATATGGACCATGGGGTCCGTCATCTCGACATCGGGGGGAAGGATCACGATGGTGGGACCAGAGTCCCCCTATTTTGGTGTACTCGTGGTACTAGAATCCATAGGTAGAGGAGTATATGATCCACTATGATTGGCCTTGAATTCACGAAGCACATGGAGGCAATCGCGAAATTTGTCGAGACAAGGGAAACAATGGGAATAGTGACCATAATGATCACACAAATCACAAGGGTGATTCGTGCGCAACATTTTAAGTCTCTTGGTTGAATCAGGTAAGGTAACTTGGACCTCAAGTATGTTAGACTCAAGAAATTTATCGTTGACTAATGGTGTGAGGCGATGAAGTTTGGGATAGTTATTGGTCACATGCCCAACAAAATTACACAAAGCGCAGGGAGGTGTTGACTTTGGAGCCTTGGGAGCTGGAGGTTCTTGGGGAGCCTTGTCCTTATGTTCCTTCTTCTTGGCTTTGACCCCTTGTCTGGATGTTTTCGCAATAGGAGTGGATTCCTGTTGAGGTTGCGGTGGAACTAGAGCAGCGACAGGGGTTGTAGGAACTGGTTAAACCAGGGTCAAAGCATGATATGGTCTGAGCTGACCAGGCAGAGTGCTTATTGGGGGGATCAATGTACCATACTAGGATCCCCAAAGTCATATTAGGGAGAGTCAACGAAGCCATGACAGGGACAGAAAATATTCCAGGAGGAGGAAACAAGAAAGGTATATATCCTGCAGGGTAATGTCCTAGTGGAACAGCTCCTGGATGGTTAAGACCTGGAGGAATAGTTCCTAGTGGGAACAAAGGAGAGGCACCCACAAAAGGAGGAGGTCCTGGAGGGGTGGATCTAGATGGCTCGGCTGAGATGGTAATAGCAGGGTGTTGAGGAGCTGGTTGTTGACCAGAGGTACCAGACTGCTTTTGAGCATCCTGTGACGCTTGTAACGTGCAGACACTCAATGAATTGGGCTCAGAGATGGGAGGTGGAGGACCAGGGAAAACACCCAACAAGGTGGAATCTTTGTAGACTCTGGATGAAACACCAATGAGAGGGGTGGAAAACTACTCGCCAGACATCAATGATATAATGGACTCAAGGGAGGTTAAGGATGATGGCTCATAATATGTCAACTGATCGATAATGATGATCTTCCCTTCATGGGGGAAGCACATCTTGCAGAAAACCATAGATGCAATGGTTGACATGGAGTATGTGTAACTATGACCCAAGAGAACGTTGTAATCTAGAGGGACATCAATAACCTTAATGTATACATTGACAGTCTTACCTGCAAGAGTCACTCGATACATACCGAGAGGCTGGGAGGGATGACCATCCCAAGCATGCAAAGTGATGGTGGATGGGGCTAGTTCGAGTGACTTAAGTTGCAACCAAACAGTATCAGACATCACGCGGGTGGATGCACCTTGGTCAATAATGCATTGGGAGATGATGGAATTACGGACTCAGACTGGTATTTGGAAAGCAACAAATGGAGGTAAGGGAGGATGTTCTGACGCATCAACAAGAAAGACAATGAAACGATTGTCTGATGGATCTACTATGCCCAAAGAATTTATTATAGCTTTATTTGGTGATGGTCACAAATAGAGAACCTCCAGCGTTGACATGGAAATAGGTGATTGTGCCAAGTCGTCCATTATACTGTATGTGTGGGCAGCTTGGTTAGAAGTTGTGTTATGGCGTAATGGCCCCTTAGGGACCTTGGGAATTGACTCAAATTTAAGCTAAGGGAACTGTAACAGACCATTTGGTTTCGTAAGAGGCTCAGTATATTCTTTTTTTTGGTCTCAGTTGCGGATGAAGTCGATGGTTTGTCGTATTGACGCGACTGAGTTTGCAAGTTGACATCGGAGGTAGTGACCTCGTCAGAATTCATCATGAGGATCTGGTAGTCACTAGGACCATAAGGTTGGGGAAGGTGGGTTGCTTGACCTTACTGAGGTTGAGTAGCAACAAATCCTTGTTGAGGGAAAGGATTTATAAGCAGGGCTGGTTGAGATGGCGCAGGATTCTGAGGCGGTTGCTGCATAAGTGGTTGACCTCTAGATGTTGCTTGGGCTTCCCACATTTGGCACATATGAGGTAAGAGGGGACACTCATTATTATAATGGCCATGTAAACTACAACATGCACAAGGTTTGTTCATACGAATAGCTTTATTCTACTTGGGTTGGTTGCCCTATTGCTGGTTGTTAGTGTTAGGCTGGTTTCCCTAAGGTTGATTAGGTTGATTACCCTGGTTACCCTTGTTACCCTTCCCCTTATTCTTTTTATTCAAATTTTTGGGATTGGTCGTACTCTACTATGCATACACTTGACCTTGAGGGGGGCAATGGCTATTGGGGCTAAGGATGCATGGGACGCTACGGTGCTAATGCTTGAGGGGTTGGGGCACTCACACTGCATATGTGTACAATGGTGAAGGGGCAATGATATGGTATACATGTTGAGCACTATCTAGCCCTAACATTTGCTGATGTGGTTGGGTGAATGCATAAGATGTGCTTTGTCTAGAATACACGTTGCTAGCAGGAGGGGAATAAGTGCTGGAGGAACTGGTCCCCCCTACAATAGCCATAAATTTGTTGAGTATATGGTGAAGGATGTGAAATAGCTCCAACGATACTATCGGTGGCATGAGATACCCCCGGTGCATTGGCACCACCTAGATGAAGGAGGTCTGGTATAACGGTATAGAAATAACCGGATTGAGCATAAATCAAGTCATATCTCAGATCGATCTGGAGACCCTCTTCCTTTGTCTGAGGAAAGTGAGATTTTATTGGAAATGGGCACTATAAAAGTCCTAAGAAACCAATCGAGGTAGACACAGTCTCCGAAGGAAGGAGCATGACACATGCTCCTCCTTCTACACCATTCATGGACATGGTCGGAAAGACGGGTGGCAGAGGACTGTAGAAATTTTGAATAATATGACACTTATTCACAAAGATTATCCCGATTATACACTATTGCGGAATACATGCATAATACATAACCTCCTCTACGTTGATCATCAATTTAGCAGCATTAAAAATAATGAAACATCAATTGCATGCACACATTAACACAATATGTAACCCAGGGAAAGCATACAACTGAAAACCCCACACTATCTGTATATTATAATGATTGAGAACTTGTAACAATACATAGTACAATACTCCTCACAAGTACTCAGTACTATCTCCACCTGTTACACACAAACTAGCTTAGATCTGATGCCTCAAATCTCCTCCACTGTTTGCCTGCCTCCACTGCGCAATCCTGCATGAGAATAATGATGAATGGCTGAACCAAACTCGTATTTCCTTGGCTGAACCACACAATCCTCATTGGCATTACTCAATCCCATTGATTGTGCAAGATCTCATGCACAACTATAGTCACAACTGATAGCAATCTCAACCTCTAACACCTGTCTCCATTGAACTGTCCATGCATTGAGTTAACTGATGTATTCTTTAGTCGCTTTATGAGTTAATAATTAGTGAATTAATTAATAATTAATTCACATCACTCATCACTACTGTATTCTACAGTTAGACTAAATACAACTAGTTTAACCAAGTCAAACTGAACACAACTCCATCAACTCCTTAATCAACTCCACCAAACTCAACCACATGAGTTCTAACTAAGGTCCACCATGCAATAGCTCAAATGACCCACAAGAAGAGCATATTTCCTTCTGACAGCTGCATGTGCCACATCTATAGCTCAAACTGAAGTGCTCCAAGAGGATAAGATAATGTTTATAGTCCAAATATTATTATGAGCTAATAATATTCGATTGTTCTATTTTTAGCCTGGCAGTCTAAAAATAGAAACCGCCCATATGCCTAAAAATAGAAGTCCATCTATTTTTACCAACATGACCAATCATCCACAAATAGCATCCTGCAACTCATAGACCATGATCCATATGTCTAAAAATAGACTTTGCGCCAAAAATAGCCTGCAGGCCCACTTAGTGAAGGCGACTTCTTTCCACTAAGCTCCATCATCTTGTTGCATTCTCAACACTCCCTCTCAACAAGATATGGATTATCAGCAACCCCTGTCCTGCCTCGGTGGTATTCGAATTTGCTCCTGGTGAGCGCCTTCATCAAGATATCAGCTTCCTGATCCTCTGTTGGAATGTATGAAAGTAACATGATTCTCCACTGCACACAATCTCTGATATGATGGTACCTGATGTCAATGTGCTTGGATCTATCATGAAATACTAGATTAGCCGAGAGTTTAATGCAACTCTGGTTATCACAGTAAATCACTGTAGGCCCCAAGTATGAACCGAACAACCTGACCAGGATCTTCCTCATCCATATAGCCTCGAATGCAGCCAAACTTGCTACCATATACTCGATCTTTATTGAACTGAGTGCCATGGATCTCTGCTTCCTATTGTACCAAGAAACTATTGTTGACCCGATACTGAAGACCCCTCCAGATGTGCTCTTTCTGTCCGTTGGGCTCCCTACCCAATCTGCATCCGTGAAGCCACATAGCTTCACCTCATCCTCCTTTCTGTACCACAATCCATATGTCGATGTGCCTCTGAGATAATACAATACATGCTTTCTTGCCTTCCATAAGAGCTTGGTTGGTTTAAACATAGCTTGTGAAAGCTGGTTAACAGCATAGCATATATCGGGTCATGTATTGACCAGATACATAAGTGACCCCACCAACTATCAATAAACAGTGGCATCCACTACTTCCGCTGAGGTAGCATCCTCCTTCCTCCAACCTCCAGGAAGAGGAGTATCAACAGGCTTTCAGCCATGCATGTTGAACTTCTCCAGTATCTCCCGAGCATACTTACCCTGAGAAACAAATAGTCCATCGTTGCGCTGCCAAATTTCCAATCCCAGGAAATAATGAAGGAGGCCCAAGTCCTTCATCTCAAACTCCTTAGCAAGATCATCCTTGCATGAAAGTATCAACAGCTCATCACCTGTTAGAATCAAATCATCTACATAAAGTACAATGATAAGAAACTTACCCTCCACCACAATCTGGTATAGGTTATGTTAGCCTCCTGCAGCAGGTTAATCATCTTTTATGATCAACATTTTTACATACCAAATATGTCGTTCTATGCATGTTGCAATGCTCCATATTTGCTACAGATGGCTAAAGAAGTGTCCATGAGAGTGTGCTAGTCTCAGTGCCACTGCTGTGTTCCAATTTTGATAAGCAATTCATTTTTGGTTTGAGGCAGTTTTTCAGTTGGAGGACTTCAAGCGAGGCATGTCTAACTTCCCCTTCTTCCTCTTTTCCCAAATCACTCACTAACTTCCCCTAAAAGAGGTCAAGATCTGCTTGATACCTCTTAGTTTCATCATTCTCCATATCATTTGCCTTGATGAAGATCTGCTTCACTCAAGAAATGTACACACTTCTTCTATGAGTCATTTTCCCCCATTGATAGCCTAAGACATCATACTTAGCGCTTTTTCTCATCATTGTCATATTAACTATTAACTTTACTATGTAGCTCCCTATCTATTTCCCCTTCCCCTACTAAAACTATGTATATTACTCCCCTATATACTTATCCCCTCCCCCTGGTTGAAAGATAACCTTATACATCCTCGGGAATTGCTAAGTTTATCTGAAACTTAGCAAGAGCCCTCAATACCCCCTCTAACCATCTCCCAAATGCATAAGGACTCATTCCTTTGCATAGTTTCCCTTCATATGTATAAAAATCATCCTTTTGGCCTTGTTTTACCTTTTTAAGGCATAAACCCCTTTTTTGGCCATTAAACCCCTCTCAAAACACATAGAAATCCTCCCAAGTGCCTTTGGAATCCTTCCAAGGCATGAATCCTCCCTTTTTGGCCATCGGACCCCTTCCGATGCCCTAGAAGTCCATTCCAAGCACTTACCTCACCCCTCCGAATTCATTTGCCTTGCCTTTTTTTTTAATAAATTGCTCCGATGTAAAAAAGAGTCTTTTGGACCCCCTCCGATGCAATATCGCAGTTGGGAGGGAGGTCTTGTGTTGAAACAACAACATTTTTTGCATGTCCGATCAACAATGGCCGATGCGATATCGCTTATCGGCATATCGCAAATATTCGAGGTTAAGGCATGGGTTATAATGGGTCGCCGATCGCCGATATGCCGACTGGATCACAGCCGTCCATCGCCCCCACTCATCCACGGTCTGCATCATTTCGGCGATCGCCCATTTCGGCGATCGCGCATATGTAAATCTCATGTCCCCACCGATGCCGAAGCGCTAACTTAATCTCCGCCATCCATTTGGGCCCTCAGATCAACGACCTGTTTTTTATCGCATCGCCCCATATATTGCTCCGATTGGCCGAAGCCGAAATAATAATAAGGCACGACATATAAAAGTTTCGGGTCCGAAAGGAGCCCTTTGTACAGCGAAATGGGAGTGCTCCGATATTCCGGAGCCGAAATACAATAAAGCAGAGCTTAATGAATATCGGGTCCGAAAGGGGTCGCTACTGTAGGTTCCATATACCGGGCCCGAAAAGCAATAAAATGCAGTTTTGAAGGATTTCGGGTCCACTTATCATTTTTATTAAAATCCACCGATTTGGGTTCGCCGATGGGCCGGACCCAAAATAAAATAAAGAGGGTCTGTAAAAGCATTTCGGGTCCGATGGTTTCGCGGGTCATATGTTTGTCCCGCTGATAAGAGTTTCGTCGATGGGCCAGACCCGATATCAATAAAAAGTGGGCTTATAGAGGATTTCGGGTCCACGCATTTCGGAGGTTTTATGTGGCCACCCCCCGGTCTGCCCCGATGCCGATATTGCGATTTAGCGCCAGCCGTTGGATCGGCCCGCGCCGGATCCAACGGCCAGGATTTAATTCGGTGAACAGTTTGCCTCCAGCGCCAATTTTTCAATAAAATTCATGTTTTAAAGGTATTTCCACCTATTTTGTGAAAAGGGCCGTTTTCAAAGGTTTTACATGCGACGCCCGCGCCCGCCCAGTGATTTATCAGTTTAAAGACCATTTTGGATCGGCCAGGCGCCGATAGCATCCCAAAGGCCACGGAAAGCACTTGCAGCAGTTATTTTGCATTCAAAGAGCAGAATGGGGCGATTTGATAGTTAAAGAGTATCAGAGAGAGAAAGCGGCCCGATTCAGTGTCAAAGTGTATCAGAGGAAGCGGCAAAGAGTATCAGCTCAAAATATCAGCAGCCTAAAAGCAGCAAAACATTAAAGAGGCCCCCATCAAAGTCAATAAAGCAGCTCAGAGCCATCAAAGCCCACCAGATCACAGTTATGAGCATTAAAGCCACTTTGCAGTAGCAGAACCGCCTAAAGAGGCAATTCAAGTGTTTAAAGCCCAGTTATTGCCAGAACAGTGTATAAAGACACCTGAGAGCAGCGCTGCAAGTTCCCAAGGCACAGTTATGGCAAATTGCCAGCGCAGAGCTCCAAAGGACCATATTAATTCATTCTCGAGGCTGTTGTCCCTACGCAGCTGTTAGATAGATATTTTTTTCATTCATTCCAATAAATGTTAGGTTACAATCATTCATTTCTCCAGATTTGCCCTCAGATCTGTTGTTTGTACATATTTTTAGATATTTTCTCTATAAAGACCACCCTCTGTATAGTGTAAAGGGGGGTTGGTTATATTTCTCATTCCAGACTTGCACTGTAAGCCTGAGAGTTTCTATAATCAAAGATGCTAGAATGCTTGTTTCTAAACTGCTGGTTGTGGATTTGATGGCTTGAAGAGTATGCTACAGATTTCGGGTGTTTCTACATGACTCAATAAGTCCTTCTCGCCTCTGTTTTTCAGTTTATATGTGTCTGTATCTTCTATATATCACAATCTAAGCTACAGAAAGAAAGAATAGCTCAGAATTCCTTCTATGTGCTCTGTGCTCAATTTCTTTGGTTTTTACATGTTTTCCTCTGAATTAGTGATGGATATGAATACTTTATTGATCATGTTCAAGCTATTTCTCTCATTTCTGAATGTTGTTTAGGAATCCTTCATTGCTCTTACATAGTCTTCATTCACTTTCCCTCTTTGGCCAGATGAGAGATCCTTAATTGCCTCTCAACCCCTAACCTCCATTTCATCCTGGTTCCAGCATTTAACATTGTGCCATGTGTAGCTATCCTGCTCTGTATTCCCCTCTTTCTACCAAAGAAAACACACTCTTCAGTTCACATTCATTGACTCCATGCCCAATGGTCTGAACTTCTCATCCTTTGCATGCCAACTCTGTCTGAAGCATCAACCATCCCACCAAACTCAAACAAACCCATGTGCATCATATCTAGCCTAAAATCATCCATTAAACAAAGCTAAATCCTAAAGAGAGAGCCCTCTCTCACTGCTCGTAGGCTAGGACCTGCAGTCCAAAGACTAGTTTGTGGTTACCTTGGCCGTATTACCTTGGGAGTCAAAGGGAACAACCTGAGTGATAACAGGTTAGGATCTGCCTCACTCTTGGAGAATCCAAGTCCGGTGAAATAACTGTTTATCCATGTGTACCAAGCACGTGGTGCTTGTTTCAACCCATACAGCACTCTCTTGAGCCTGCACACATGTGACTCACTACTGAAGATCTCGAAACCTTCGAGTTGCTCTATGTACACCTCCTCCTCAATGACTCCGTTGAGGAACGCAGTCTTCACATCCATCTGATGAATGTGCCACCCCATCTGTGTTGAGAGAGCAAGAATCTTCCGTATGGAATAATACCTTGCGACAAGTGCAAAGGTATCCTCATAATCGATCCCCTCTATCTGTGAAAAGCCTCAATCAAAAAATCTTACCTTGTACTTCTCCACACTCCCGTCAGCTGCCTGCTTAACTTTGTAGATCCATCTCGAACCCACCACTGATTTCCCTTCCGGTCTTGGAAAAATCTCCCATGCACTATTTCTGACAATCGAATCATACTCTTCCACCATGGCATATACCCATGCGGGGTCCTCCACAGCTTCCTTGAAAGAGGATGGCTCAGTCACGACACATTTGCTCACAAGAGCCATGTACCCAGTGTACCGATCAGGTGACTGTCTCTACCTGCGTTGAGCTGTAGGTGGTCCTACAACCTTCTTTGCATCTTGAGCCAGTCGCTTAGCTTCTATCAAGCGCTTTCGCCCTCTAATGGTTGGTGTTGCATGAGTGGTCTCTTCCACTCCATGAACTTCGTCCTATGGCTGATCCACATCCTGAAGCTCATCCTTAGGAACTAATAGCTCCTCATCTGCATGCAAGTGTGGCTCCCTCTCAAGCGAACACTTCATGGCTTTCTCCTCCTAAAATTTTATATCCTGTCGCACAACAGTCTTGCCACTGTCTAGAAAATACACACGATAGTTGTGGGGCGTATCAGTGTACCCCACAAATATCCCAACCTCTGCGGTCAGCTCCAGCTTCTTCCTGGCATCCTTCGTCACATGCATGTAAACATTAGTACCAAAAATCCTCAAATGAGAAATTTCAAGCCCCTTACCAGAATAAGCCTCCTCGGGTGTACTCATGCCAAGTATCCTGTGACGACAATGGTTCTGCACATATACCCTGATATTGCATGCTTCCACCCACAAGTGAAGGGGTAGGCCCTGGTTCTAATATGGGTTATGGGGATCTATGAGCTCTCTTCGAATCCCTTCTGCGTTGTAGAAGTCCTTGAACTCGCCAGAGATGAATTCACCACCATTGTCGCTCCTAAGAGCCTTCACCTTCTTCCCCAATTCCTTCTCAACCAGTTCTTTGAACTCACAGAACTTTAAGTATGTCTCACACTTTCGAGAGAAATCATCAACAAATATCACATAG
This sequence comes from Pinus tabuliformis, assembly GCA_031772625.1. NCBI lineage: Eukaryota > Viridiplantae > Streptophyta > Pinopsida > Pinales > Pinaceae > Pinus > Pinus tabuliformis. The sequence goes on from CM062816.1 coordinate 1,073,038,322, forward strand.
TACCTGTGCTTTACTGTCGAAGCTATTGAGAAAGGTCCACACAAGTTTGTGTGAATTCTCTCAAGGATCGTTGTGGTGCAACTATCCTTCTCGTGAAAGGTGGCTTTCACAAACTTTCCCAAAGTACACCCCTTGCATTGATCTGACTACGCAAGAGTGCCTTTAGGAAGCCCTGTAGTAATCTGCTGCAGTATCTTCAAGGCTCCATGGTGAAGGTGACCCAATCTTCTGTGCCATAGCTCGCCATAATCCCGGCTCACCAATCCTTATTCCTTGCATGCCATTGTTGCACAGCCATCTACATGCAACTGATAAAGGTTCCTGACTCGAACCCCTATCTTCCAGGTTTCTCCAGTTGTTGTAGTGCGTAGGAAAGCCTTTCCATCGCTGAAAACAACATCATATCCCTTGTCTTCTAACATCTCCATAGAGATAAGATTCTTCTTCAATCCTGGAACATGCATCAATTCCTTCAATATGAAGGGTTTACCAAACTCCCTCTCAAAGGAAATGGTACCGATACCGGTCGCACTGTATCTACCATCATCGCCCATCTCGATGTGCACTCCAAGATCTTTCTCCTCCAGATCAGAAAACAAATCTCGATCTCATGTCATGTGAAAAGGCGCACCACTGTCCAAGAACCATACCGATCCCATCACACTTGATTCCAAGCATGCGATCAATGAAAAATCAAGCTCAAACTGCGAGGCTAAGGCCTCTCCCGCTGCAGATCCAGCAGCTTGCTTATTTTTCTTCTTCTATGGACAATTTGTGGCATAGTGTCTGTGCTGGTGACAGTGAAAGCACTTCACCTTGGACATGTCCTGCTTCTTGCCTTTCGCACTAGAATGAGAAGCTTTCTCATTCTTCCCCTTCTTTGCTTTGGTAGCCAAAGCACAATTTTCTTCATCAGTTGCCTTTGATGAAGATCCGTCCTTGGTATTCCGCCTGATCTCCTCCTGCACAAGATCTAACCAAAGTCTCTCCCATCCTAGAAATTTCTCCTGACCATTGACAGAGTCTTGATAGGAATTCCAACTCTTCGAGAGACCAAGGAGAGCCAAGCTCACCAAGTCCTCATCATCGACAATCACCCCCACACTTCCCATCTCATCCCTGCACTGAGTGAACTTCGTGAGATACTTGGGCATATTGTCTCCCTTCTCGCACTTAATGTTTCTAAGTTTATCCTTGAGCGCCAACTTCCTCTAGTTTCTCTTGCTTTGGAATAGATATGTCAATGCTTTCCACATCAATTATGGATAAGTCTTTCCATGCAGGCTGGACACAATGTGATCCTTCACACCCTCCAGCAGAATCCTTTGACACTTTGTTGTCTTCTTTTTCCAAGCATCAACTTGCGCAGTATCAGTAAGCTTTGGGACCTCAGCCTCTATGAACTCCTTCAACCCATTATCATCTAACACCACCTCCATCTTGTCTTTCCATGCAATATAATTCGAGTTGCCCTCAAGAGCATACTCCAATCGCAATCCGTTGAAAGTCATTACAACGTTGACACCAAGAAAACACTGCTGCAAATTCGAATTCCACTAGCTCAAAACTCAACCGCTTCTGATCTAAAATTCGTGAGAACAAAGTATTTCTCGTACAGATATTGATTGTATGGGCTTTTACCAGATATCTCACCTTCCAAAGGAAGGATGAATCCAGAGGCTACCTGGCCCGATTACAGACTTTGCCTGAAGAAATAAAATGTAAACACTTTCTGAATAATATATCTAATGATCAACTGCTCTGGTACCATGTAGAAATTTTGAATAATATGGCATTTATTCACAGAGATTATCCTGATTATACACTATTTTGGAATACATGCATAATACATAACCTCCTCTATGTTGATCATCAATTTAGCAGCATTAAAAACAATGAAACATCAATTGCATGCACACATTAACACAGTATGTAACCCAGGGAAAGCATACAACTGAAAACCCCACACTATCTGTATATTATAATGATTGAGAACATGTAACAATACATAGTACAATACTCCTCACAAGTACTCAGTACTATCTCCACCTGTTACACACAAACTAGCTCAGATCTAATGCCTCAAATCTCCTCCACAGTTTGCCTGCCTCCACTGTGCAATCCTGCATGAGAATAATGATGAATGGCTAAAACAAACTCGTATTTCCTTTGCTGAACCACGCAATCCTCATTGGCATTACTCAATCCCATTGATTGTGCAAGATCTCATGCACAACTATAGTCACAACTGATAGCAATCTCAACCTCTAAAACTTGTCTGCACAGGACTGTCCATGCACTCAGTTAACTGATGTATTCTTTAGTTGCTTTGTGAGTTAATAATTATTTAATTAATTAATAATTAATTCACATCACTCATCACTAGTGTATTCTGCAGTTAGACTAAATACAACTAGTTTAACCAAGTCAAACTGAACACAACTCCATCAACTCCTCAATCAACTCCACCAAACTCAACCACATGATTTCTAACTAAAGTCCACCATGCAATAGCTCAACTGACCCACAAGAAGAGCATATTTCCTTCTGACAACTGCATGTGCCACATCTATAGCTCAAAATGAAGTGCTCCAAGAGGATAAGATAATGTTTATAGTCCAAATATTATTATGAGCTAATAATATTCGACTGTTCTATTTTTAGCCTAGCAGTCTAAAAATAGAAACCGCCCATATGTCTAAAAATAGAAGTCCATCTATTTTTACCAACATGACCAATCATCCACAAATAGCATCCTGCAACTCATAGACCATGATCCATACGTCTAAAAATAGACTTTGTGCCAAAAATAGCCTGCGGGCCCACTTAGTGAAGGCGACTTCTTTCCACTAAGCTCCATCATCTTGTTGCATTCTAAACAAGGACTGACAAAATGTGGTCAAGAGCTCCGTACAGGTGTCATATCAGAGAGGTAACTGAAAATATGAAAGGAATTCTTTAGTAAGCGTCACAAAAGTGGAATGAGAAGCAAAGGGCTGGTCAATGTACCACTTCGCAGCATCTCCAGCGAGCGTGCATTGGAACAACTAAAGACGAATGGATTCATCGGTGATGGAATTAGATGAACACCACATATGGAAGGAGTGGACATGATTGGTAGGGTCCTCTCCAGAATTACCCTCAAACTTGGGAATGTTTGAGGGAATCTTAGTCGGCATAGCTAGCCAACTAGCATCGTGGTGTATGGGGTTGTTAATCAACTGGCTAAAATCCAGGAGACTTAACCCAGCCATGAAAGGTAGCAAAGGAGCTGTCGGGATGGTTCCTATAATGGTTCCGCTAGATGTGACTACCAGGATAGAACCAGAGCCACCACCAGGTTGGTTTCCTGCACCTACAGTGGGTTGTGACATGATGACAGTGTGCGGTGAAGGAAGCTCGGAATCAGATAAGGAATCAGGTGAACGAGAAGAAGAGTTAGTATGGGGACTCAGGGGATGAATAACTCGAACCGAGAGGGGAGGAGTAATACGTCCATACGGAAACTAAGGATGAAGACCTAAAAGTCTCCATGACAAATGCCTTAGTGGCACAATGGTTACAAGACACAAGTGACGCAGAAATGGTGAAGGGAGATAAAAAAAATGTATATGTCTATGTTTGGGGAGATAAATTAATTAAGCCTTGGCTTGGTGATGTAAACCAAGCGCCCTTCACTTAAGGTGTGCTTGTGTGTGTAAGTGTGTTTATTAATTAAGCCCAGATTGTGCTTGAAAAAAGAAAAAGATTGTTGAAAATAAACTGAAATTAAAAATAGAAAATGAACAACAAATCAACTATCTAAAACCCCACCCAAACTGGGTTTGCAAACACTGTGTTGGTTGGTGGAGAAATCAACTGAAAACACACAAAAAAAGGCCAAGAGATCTAAACATCAGTGTGACTGGGATCAAATGACACTATGCTATTGGAAAGTGGTGCAGCAACAACAAGAAACCAATGAGGAAAATCGTTGCAAAAGATAGGGATATGGGTGTGAAACATAGGGAAAACAGTGGCAACCTAAGGTCAATGAGAAAATAAGGTTCAAGAGGTAACTTTGGATGGAAATAACATATCTTTGAAGATTTGAAAAAGGAAGGTACAGATCTGGAAAATATGGTTGAAAGCTATGCAGAAACTCAGACTTCTTACTCAGCTAAACTCCTCCTACAAAGGTGGAAGCATACTAGAAGCCCTAAGGGGATAAATTCCACTTCGACGAGACAAACAGAGCAAATAAAGGCATAAGCGGGCTAAGACAGTGGTCAACCAACCCAATAAACTTCTCTTGGCAAAACCCAGAAAAAGATTAGAAAAATTCCCGAAAACCCTAAAATCGCAGGTATTTAACTGATTCAAGGGATATCACACTTTTTTGGCTAGAAAGTGCATTCTAGACCTCTATATCGCAGGTTTGGGGTAGAAAAGTGTGATTTCTACTCCTCGGTTCTCGAGCAGAAAGTCTCGGAAAAATTTGTTTTCTTTGTTGCAGCTGCTTCCTATGACTTGTGGAAATAACCAAAAAACTTGCAGAAGTTAGAAATTTGACTGATTAGGGTTAGAATGCTAGTAAACAACATTAAGAGATTGGATAAAAGAAAAACCCTAAGCTGAAAAATAAAGTTCACCTAGGTTTCTGAATTAGAATTAAAAATGCAACGGAGTCGCCATCTGTTATGTAGTGTTCTTCTCGAAGGTGTACGAAAAGAAACCACTTTAGACTATGGATCAAAAACAGCCTTAACAGTAAAAATGGTTGTTAAATAGTGTGGATCTACAACAAATGATAGAAACAAAACCTATCAAAGCCCTAATCTATGCAACAGAAATATTTAAACAACAAAATGGGATAAGAAACTAAGCGCAAGTAACTCCAATAATCCAATTGAAACTAGATATATAAAGAATATATTTTATTAAATGACACCTATGAAGGGAATAAATAATGTTACCAGTCCCCCTCTATGGTATGGGTTCTTGGCTATCCTCAAGGTCCTCAGCTTTTGTAGAGTCTCTCTCCTCTATAATTTGTAAAACCCAGCAAACAAAATGTTTGAGCTCAATGATAGCTCAAATGGAAAAGAAAATGATGTGCATCAATGATAATAATGAGAGCTGCAACAATGAAAATGATCGAAAGTGAAGAATTAATGTGCAACCCTTCTATTTATAACAAAATATTAGGCTATTCTCGAATAATGGAAAATAATAAAATATTACTAACCAAATTCTAGAATTAACCATTCGAAATATTTTATTATATTTGGTTGGAGGGAAAAAGTATTTAAATTGGTTAAATAATTTTATTTAGAAATAATAAATAAATAAATTATTTATTTATCATCTCAAGAAATATGGTTAAGGAATAATAAACAAATAATGATTTATTTAAGTATTCCTAGGGGATTTAGTCGAACTTGACAAGGAATAATAACTTATTAGTGATTAATTAATTATTCCTAGAGAAAAATAAAATAATTGATGATTTATCTATTTATTTCTCATAACTAGGTCAAAAATGACAATGAATATTAGTTAAACAATGGTTTAATTAATTATTCCTGGAAGATAATTAAATAAATAGTTATTTATTTAATTATTCTTCATGGGTTTAATTAGAAATGACTCAACAAATGTGGTTTATTAAGTAATTTCTTATAGTGAAAGCAATTTTACTATGGTAAAATTGGCCCTACATGGTGTACTTCAATCCATCTAGTAAATTATGGCTAAATGATCAATTTTTTGGTGATAACACTAGCTCTATCTAAACTGGAAGTTCACTTACTCCTAAAAGCATTTCTGGATCCATAAATAAGTTGTGACATCCCATGGACTCCTCCATTATGTATACAGGTTGGTTCTTTGGCTTCTTGGCATTGTTGACCACATAATAGAGTTTTGACTCTCTATACAGTCTTCTTTCTTGTACCCTAAAATTTTTATGGTGTCATAAGATAAGTCCATTTGCAAGGTCCCTCCTACTTTTCCTGCCTTGAAACTAGACAATAGCAATTGTAACTCTTTGAAATATTGGTGACCAAAATTTCCATAATGATACTATTTGTGGGGTTTTGAGCAAGAGATATGATGAGGTCTTTGATAAGGCTTGGACACTTGACTCTATAGGAACCGAAAGAATGAAGGTCATGATATGGTTCGGTAATTTAAAGACCCAATTCTAACATGACTAATTTCAGCATAAGGTTATGAGATGCACCTAAGTCGAGCATACAATTGTAGAATAGTTTATCATGTGTGTTTAATGTAATGTAGAAATGGGGAATATGGTCTTCTCATTCTTCTACATGTGGACCACAAATCACAGTTGGGCAGTCTTCTTGTATGTTAAGGTTGTCATTATGTGATGGCGTCTCAGTGGAGTCGATGAATTTTTTGATATCAGATTTGTAAATAGATTTTTGAGCTAACTCAAATAGTCACAAACTCAGACTTTGATTTTGTTCAATTCTTATTCAAGGTTGAAAACTAGGGTTGATTTTTTTTTGTTTTCTTTGGAAAATTCTAGTTGTGAACTTTACAGCACATGTTCTTCTGAGTTTTGGACCGCATTGTTCAGGTTAGTTAGTTTCCTCTAGTATGGGGGTTATTATTGATTTCTTATTCTATTGGAAGTTTGGGAATTGGATTGGTGAACTAGCTCATGATCCACTTGGGACAACAATTCTTTAGCCTACCCCCTCCCCTTGTTGGCCTGCCTAATTTCATATGCAAGTCATAATTTCCCTATATTTTTGTCACTATTACATATGTGATCTTCCAATATTGTGTGGAAGATACTCCCCATTCATCTTGCATATCATAAGCCTCTTGTGATGCTAAAGAATTTGTATAATCGTCTTATGTTAGATGAAAAATGGGATTTTGGTCATCAACCTAGTTGATGTCTTCTTCTTGATCAGGATCATTATATAATTCATTTATTTGGACATTCAATTTTCTCCTTACCAAGGGTTGAATGGGTTGTCTTACATTCTCCTATCCCTCTACATTATGTGGGGGTTGAATGACCTTCGAATAAGATTCAGGTTCCTAGGTTGTTGAGTGGGGTTTCTACTATGACCCTCTATCTTGAGATGGGCTATATTGGTTGATAGATTCCTGATGATTCTTTCCAAATATTCCATTTTGGCCTCAACGTTATCTTTACTTAATGGATTTTGTTCATCCTTCACCTTATTTTTTCCTTTGTCTTTCTCCTTTTCATCATCTCTCTCCTTCTCTATGCACTATCCCAGTTCCTTCTCAATCCTCTTGAACCTCCCAGATGCTACAAAATTTATTTCAATGGTAACATAATCATATTACATGTCCGCTAATGCAGTTGGTCTTATCTCTCTCCATAAGATAGAAAAATCAGGCTCAAATGTTATTTCATGGTTCACCATGGCTACCATGAGAGTAGGCTTTATCTCATTTGAGATCTTCTTCTATACTTTGTTGAATCTCTTGGTAAACTCTTCCACATTCTTGGATAACTTTTTATCTAATTAGGAGAATTTTGTAAGTTAATATTGGAAATCCTTCTTTGTGCCTCATCGAGTGTGAAATTCTCTCTCCAAATCATCCCAAGAGGTAATGGAATGAGGGGAAAGGGTACGAAACCACTTGCGTACTTATCCTTCTAATCTTTGCACAAATAGTCTCATGAAAACATCTTCTTCATCAACCACGAAATTATCATTGAAATCCTAAAATGCCCTTATATTTTCTTCTGTTTTCCTCTTATTTCCACCATTAAACTTAGGAAGCATTTTCATTTAATGTTTTGGCATGTCATGTAATACATTCGGCAATGCCAATGGTGTGTATCTTGTTGCAACCCATGCTAACAGTTGGTTGGGAGGGTTTTGATTCGCCATCAGCTGGTTGGGAAAATTTTGGTTCGTGTTGATGTGTTGTAAAATCAGATTCCTTGCAGTCTGATAGAATGAGGTCCTAACTGTGTTCGTTCACCTAGGTGTAGATCCGGGTGTAGTGGATGGTTTAAATAGTGGAGGGCTTTGGGGTTTTGGTATAGGTTGGGTAAATGGTGGAGAAATATGTGAAGTTTGTGGTTGTCAAAAACAAGGGGTCACTCAGAGCATAATAGGTGGTAAAGGTATTGATGTAACTGCCCTTGAGTAATTGTTTCTTTCGTTATATTGATATACAAATATCTCAGGATTTGGTATTGGAGGAAGAAATTTGGGTTTGGGTTGTTTCTCATATGCCTTCTAGTGGAAGCTAGAATCTGAATATGAAAATTTAGGAACTATGCATATAATTGACAAAAAAATGTTAGTACCAATTATGTAACAATGGGCTAATTGGGGTCATGAGTTCTTGTTGTAGTAAACATGGTGAGACAGTGATAATAGAATTGAAAAACGAGGATGTTATGAACAATGGAGCCTCCAAGTGGAATGCACAACCAATAAATTCATATTTTGTCCACCTGCAAAATATGATAAGATTGTCATTTCACCCAAGAAATATCATCAAATTTTCCCCGAAAATGACACCATGAGATGTTGGTGACCCAAAGTCACATTGTGTTATGATATAATGCAAAGCCTAGGAACATATAATTTTATTTTTTATTTTTTATTTTTTATTTTTTATTTTTTATTTTTTATTTTTTATTTTTTGTTTTCTTCTAGGAAATTATGTATGAAAATACCAAGATTTTACAAAAATATTTCTAGGTATGTTTTCCACATATTTTCGGGTTGGAGCTTCCATATGCTTTGGGTTTGACATAAGGATTTAATGAGAGAAATTAAAATCATGGAGAAAAAATATCAATAAACTAAGGTGAGCAATTAAGAACCCATTCCTAGATCACTGACATCAAAGAAACAACTACGAAAATAAGAATTCACTTGTATGATACACAATAATTTGAATTTATGCCATTTAACTTCAAACCATCTGATAATTTACCAAAATAAACATGGATACTCCATGTGACCTTGATAAAATTCAGAAAAAATAAATAAATAAATAAAAAAAAATATAATATATAATATATATATATATATATATATATATATATATATATATATATATATATATATATATATATATATATATATTATGGGTTTCCTTCATTTCACACGATTACAACCATATTTTGTACAAGCATAAAGTGTACAAACATGATTTGCCAACAAAATTATTTTTTTGCAGCATCAAGTGTACAATCATGATTTTTCGTACAAGCATCAAGTTTACAAAAATGATTTGCCAACAAAACATGATTTCCGAACACTTTTCTAACAAAAAATTTGCAAAATTTTAATATATAAAAATTTTCTCTTTGTTTACATCAAAATGAGGCCTATATATATAGGCTCTCTAGAACCAACACCTTGACATAAAACCACTAGTTGAATCCAGTAACCACGAGGAATATTTACAAACAACTAGTAGTTTCATAACTAACTTCTTTTAGAAGTTTCCAATTGTAGGGTGCTAGAAGTTTCCAGTTCTAAGGTGGGTCCCACCCTGCCTTGGTTATCAAACATTAATCGTAGTGGCCTCTTTCTCTCTTATGCTTGTGTGTTGGCTGAAAGGAGGGTGCATTACCTTGGATGGAGTGTTGTTGGGGTCCACATTGGTTGAGTTGGTGCATGTGGCTACGAATGTGTTTGTTGTTGTTGGGGTGACTTGGAACTTGAGCCTGCCTCCATTTGGGATGAATGTGGTACTGCTTCTCCAACTTGAGACTATGCATGTGCCCTTTGAGAGTCTAACCTATAGAATTCCATCAATTCTTTCCATTATATGTTGTATTTGTACATGAAAAACGGATCCCTCTAAATTAGTGACTGCATCATAACTGTTATGAAACTAGCTCACAAAAATATAGAAAATATAGATCAACGCCTTAGAATTTAGCCTCTTCTAGGGGGCAACCTCCTTTACATTACATAAATGAACAATTCTTGGATGATACAAATGACATAACCTCCTTCTATATATAGGAGTCTAAGGGGTCACAATATAACCCAAGCCGACCTAACCATAATAATATAAGGCCACATAAATAACAATAGTGGGCTTCTGGGGTGCACAATAATAACAATATGGGGACAATAGGGTCACAACAATGACAATAAGGAATACAATGACAAAAGTAATGGGGTAATCACTAGTATTATAGGGACCTAACATGCCCCTCTCCTTCAAAAAAGTGTTGTCCTCAACGCTTGAGTATATTTGGATGCTTCCGTAAAACAATTTCATCCTCCCATGTGGAATCTTCAACGGGTAAGTTCTTCCACTTGATGAGATACTCTGAAATTGATCGATTTCGTAGATGTCGAGTTCTTGTTTCTTTAACTACTTCAGGTTCCAGTATGATATTTCCTTCCTCGTCAAGTATTGGCAATATTGTTTGAACTGGGAGCTTGTCACCTATAACCTTATTTAAGCATGAAACATTGAAAACTGGGTGCACTCGGGAAGCTGCAAGAAGCTCTAATTTGTATGCCGTTGTACCTATCTTTTTCAAAACTTTGTATGGGCCATAATACTTTGGTGATAATTTGTTATCCTTCTTAACTTGCTTGAGGGACATTTGTTTATATGGTTGTAGCCGTAGGAATACCCAATCACCTACATCAAAACTTCTTTCACTACGATGTTGATATGCCTGTTGTTTCATTCTATTCTGCGCCAAGGTGAGGTTATCTTTTAAGAGTTGGAGAACTTGTTGTTGATTCTCGATGTGATCTTCCATTGCTTGAACCTTAGAATTTTCTCTTAAATATGATGTGATGGATGGTGGGTGATATCCATAAAGTGCCCCAAATGGGGTCATTTTTGTTGAAGTATGGAAGGAAGTGTTATACCACCATTCAGCGAGAGGCAACCATTTGACCCAATGTGTCTGTTTATCAGATATAAAGCAACGAAGATATAATTCCAAACATTTGTTTACTATCTCAGTTTGCCCATCAGATTGAGGATGATAAGATGAACTATGAGCTAACTGAGTACCAAGACAAGAAAATAATTATGTCCAAAAATTTCCAGTGAAGATGGGATCTCTATCGCTTACAATAATCTTTGGGTTTCCATGTAGCTTTTTAATTGTTTCCATAAATGCAGTAGAAATTGTGCTGGCTTTAAATGGATGACATAATGCACAAAAGTGTGCATGCTTGGTAAGTCTGTCAACTACCACCATGATGACACTCTTCCCTTCGGATTTGGGTAAACCTATGATAAAATCCATTGCAACCTCCTCCCAACGTTGACTTGGAATGGATAAAGGTTGTAGTAGACCCGAGGTCTTAATTGTTTCAACTTTATTTTGTTGTCAAACCAAACATTCCACCACGAACTTTTGAATATCGGATTTAAGGCCGTCCCAAAAAAATTCCTTCTTAACCCTGTGGTAAGTCTTTAAAATCCTGAGTGCCCTCCTAAGGGAGAGGCATGCAATTCCATAAGAATCTTTTGTTTGAGTTGCGAATTTTTACATAGGTATAAACGATCTTTGTACCATAATGAATCATTTTTCCAGCTAAATGTATCAGATGCATTGAGATCTTGTTGTAACTTTTGAATGAGTGCCCCCACTTCTTCGTCATTCTTCCATTCATCACTTGCCTCATTTATCCAATCTGGTTGGATAATAGATATGGCACAAAGCAATGCTTCCACATCCTCATACTTTCTTGAGAGTCCATCTGCCACAACATTTTGCTTCCATTTTTTGTAGATGATTTCAAAGTCATAACCCAACATCTTTGTGACCCATTTTTGTTGCTCTTCTGAAGATAATATTTGTTCTAAAAAGTATTTAAGACTATCATAATCCATTTTTACCTTGAAGTGTCTTCCCATTAGGTATGGTCAACATTTCTTAGGTGCATGTAGTATTTCCAACATTTCCTTTTCATAAATAGCTTTGTGTAAATACTTTCCTTTGATTGGACGAATTTCGAAAGCAATGGGTCTTTCTTCTTGCATTAAAACAGCACCAATTCCATTTCCTGAGGCATCACATTCCACAATAAAGGTTTTTGTAAACTCTAGCGTAGCTAAGACCGGTGCTTGGAATATTGTCTATTTAAGATGTTCAAAGGCCTTCGTTGCTTCTAGAGTCCATACAAATGAATCTTTCTTCAATAATATTGTTAGAGGTGTTGTTGTTATCCCATAATTCTTAACAAACTTGTGATAATACCATGTCAACCTCAGAAATCCTCGTAGATGCTTTATGGATGTTGTTGGGTCCCTATAATACTAGTGATTACCCCATTACTATTGTAGTTATACCCCTATTTATATTGTTGTGCCCCTATTACCCCCATATTGTTATTTTTGTGCCCCTTAGAATCCCTCTATTGTTATTTTTGTGGCTTTATATTATTATTGTTAGGTCGGCTGGATTATATTGTGGCTCCTTAGACTCCTATATATAGAAAGGAGGTTTTGTCATTTGTATCATCCAAGAATTGTTCATTTATGTAATGTAAAGGAGGTTGCCCCCTTGAAGAGGCTGAATTCTAAGGCGTGGATCTCTCTTTTCTATCTTTTTGTGAGCTGGTTTCATAACATTTGGTATCAGAGCTTTGGATTCTAGGGTTTCGCTGCTCCAAACAGGTCATCGTGGCATGTTCGCTATAACTTTTTTTCTGTGACGTTTCAAAAGTCGCAAAAAAAACCCATTTGAGAAGAAATCGCGCTGAACCTTGGGTCCAAATTTCAGAGCGTTTCGCGCGATATTTGCTGAGATATGATCTGAGGAAGTTGGTCTTTTTGCAGACTCCTGAATTACATTCAAAACAGGTGACCTGAGGAAAATCGTCATAAATTTCTCTCTGGGGATCGGATTGAAATTTCGTAAGAAGTTATAGAAAGAGGACGGACTGTAGTTTCTTGTATGTGTGTTTCAGATTCAAAGGTTGAAACAGGGACTCGTGGCACGTCGTACAACTTCGCTCTACTGAACCAGTCTAAAAGCAAGTCACTGTGGGAGATTTCACATAACTCTTCCTTGGAGAATCCAATTTGGCTCAGACTTGTGGCATTGGAAAGAGGACGCAGAAGGCTAATACAAGTAGTAGTTTTAGAATTGGATGATCCGAAATTACAGAGATACATCAGATTCAATATCAGGCTTCTATAAAGTGAAAAAAGGTGTGTAGTTTTTTTTTTAATTTTTGTGTAAGCTTGGTTTAACGGAATTCAAACGGCATAGTAAAGCATTATTATCGGTAACTAATGCCTCGAGGAAAGAAAATGCAAACACCTAGTAAGGAACCTGAAAGCTCTAGCATGACTCATGAAGAAGAGGAAGAAATGCTACATGATATATCAAAATTACAAGAACAAGTGCAACAAATGTCGCGCTCACAAAAGCTAACAGAAGCTAAGATAAGTGGCGTGGAATCTAAGGTAAATGGCGTGGAATCTAAGATAAAGGGCATGGAAGCTAAGATGGAGAATTCGATGGCAAATTTGAAGATAGATTTGAATACAAACATGGAAGAGTTGAAGAAGTTGCTACAAGAAAGGGTCACTAATGGTGAAAAGGTAGTAAAGGAAACTCATGATGAGAACAAAAGAAATGTTAATCATGATTCCATAGACTCTAATGTTGGATCAAAGACTCACCATGTTCCAAAAATTGATATGAGGAAGTTTGATGGCAAGGATCCCGCCACATGGATATTACAGATGGAGCAATTCTTCGATCTCAATAATGTGCAAAACACACAAAAGGTACGTATGGCAACTTTATATTTGGAACCAAATCAGTTTGTGTGGTATCAATGGCTTTGTTCTCGTAAACAATTTATCACTTGGGCAATTTTTACGGAAGAATTAATAGCACATTATGAGGATACAAAAAGCAACACTTTTTTTAGCCAATTGATAAGTCTCAAACAAAAGGGTTCAATAATGGAGCACATTGAGGAGTTCCAAAAATTGAACATAAGGGTAAAAGATATTCCAGAGGAGCATAGAATTGATGTGTTCATAGGGTCTTTAAAGGATAATATCCAACATGATGTGCGCCTTTGGGAACCTGATTCATTAGAGAAGGCATTCAGGTTAGCAAGAAAAATGGAAAGCAAAATTATGGCAACTAGGAAGCATACCATTCACAACTATAAAGACGGAATTGTTGTTGCCCATAGTCTTCCACAACCTACAAGGTTGACACCACAACAATTGGAAGAAAAAAGAGCAAAAGGGCTTTGTTACAATTGTGATAGCAAATACACAAAAGGTCATAAGTGTGCTGAGAAGAAATTATTCTACATAGATTGTGAAGAGGAAGAAGAAAACGAGCAAGAAAGGTCAAAAGAAGAGAATATATTCCAGGAACAAAGCCTAGATGAAGAACAAATAAATCCGACCATATCTTGTAATGCATTGGCGGGAATTACCACTCCTCAAACCATCAAGATAGAAGGACAAATCAAGAAGAAAAAGGTAATAGTGTTGATTGATTCAGGAAGCACCCACAATTTTATTCATTGTAGGGTAGCAAAAGAATTGAATTGCTTCCTATATCCAGCACCAGAGTGTCAAGTGATGATTGCAAATGGAGGAAAATAAATTGTTCTGGAAAGTGCCATAATATCAAGCTATCCATGGGAGAATATGTATTGACTAGCCCAATGCTTTCCATTCCAATGGGAGGTGCTGATGTTGTACTAGGAGTCCAATGGCTACAATCCTTGGGTACAATAGCTTTTAATTTTCAAGAACTTTTCATGAAATTTTCTGTGGAAGGAAAGGAAGTTGAATTAAGGGGTATTGCAGGGAAACCAGGAAAGATAATCAGCTCTAATGGAATGACAAAGCTTCTAAAAAAGGAGCAAAGAGGTGTAATTGCACAATTATGTTCACTAGATGTTTCCACATTGGAATCATCTATTTCTCCAGATCTCCAAAAAGTCCTGGACAATCATTCCAAGGTATTTGAGACTCCCAAAGGTCTCCCACCTATGCGTGATCATGATCATGCTATTCATCTGATTCCAGGAAGTGTTCCTCCAAACATCAGGCCGTACAGATATCCATATGTCCAAAAAAGTGAAATTGAACGTATGGTTGCAGAAATGTTAGAGGCTGGTATAATTCAACCGAGTCAAAGTTCTTTCTCAGCTCCAGTAGTATTGGTGCACAAGAAGGATGGATCATGGCGCATGTGTCCAGATTATAGGGAGCTCAACAAGCTCACTATTAAAGATAAGTTCCCCATTCCTGTTATTGATGAATTACTGGATGAATTGCATGGATCAATTTACTTCACCAAGTTGGATCTTCGTTCGGGATATCATCAAATTAGAATGAAGGTTGAAGACATTCCGAAAACAGCATTTAGAACTCATGAGGGTCATTATGAATTTTTGGTGATGCCTTTTGGCCTTACCAATGCACCTTCAACATTTCAAGGTTTGATGAATTCAATTTTCAAACCATTCCTTAGAAAATTTCTGTTAGTATTTTTTGATGATATACTAATCTACAGCAAGTCTTGGAAGGATCATGTTGAACATGTTGACAGGGTGTTACAACTATTGGAGGAGAAACAATTATATGCAAAAATATCCAAATGTTTCTTTGGAGTCCAGGAGGTGGAATATTTGGGTCATATTGTATCTCATGAAGGAGTTAAGGTAGACCCTAGCAAAATTAAAGCCATTAAGGAATGGAAAATCCCCACATCCATAAAGCATCTGCAAGGATTTCTTGGGTTGACAGGGTATTATCGCAAGTTTGTTAAAATTATGGGAGAATAGCTGCACCTCTAACAACATTATTGAAGAAAGATTCATTTTCATGGACTTCGGAAGCAACAAAGGCCTTTGAACATCTTAAAGAGGCAATGTGCCAAGCACCGGTCTTAGCTACGCCAGACTTCACAAAAACCTTTATTGTGGAATGTGATGCTTCAGGAAATGGAATTGGTGCCGTTCTAATGCAAGATGAAAGACCCATTGCTTTTGAAAGTCGTCCAATCAAGGGAAAGTTTTTAAGCAAAGCTATTTATGAGAAGGAAATGTTGGCAATACTCCATGCACTTAAGAAATGGCGACCCTACCTAATGGGAAGACACTTCAAGGTAAAAACGGATCATGATAGCCTTAAATACTTTTTAGAACAAAGATTATCCTCTGAAGAGCAACAAAAGTGGGTCACAAAGATGTTGGGTTATGACTTTGAAATCATCTACAAAAAAGGGAAGCAAAATGTGGTGGCAGATGCACTCTCAAGAAAGAATGAGGATGTGGAAGCATTGTTGTGTGCCATTTCTATTATCCAACCAGATTGGATAAACGAAGCAAGGGAGGAATGGAAGAATGACGAAGAAGTGTGGGCACTTATTCAAAAGATACAACAAGATCCCAGTACTTCTGATACATTTAGCTGGCAAAATGATTCGCTATGGTACAAAGATCGCTTATACCTATGTAAGAATTCCCAGCTAAAACAAAAGATTCTTATGGAATTGCACACTTCTCCCTTAGGAGGGCACTCAGGATTTTTAAAAACTTACCACAGGGTTAAGAAGGAATTTTTTTGGGATGGCCTTAAATTAGATATTCAAAAGTTTGTGGTGGAATGTTTGGTTTGCCAGCAAAATAAAGTTGAAACAATTAAGACACCGGGTCTATTACAACCTTTATCCATTCCAAGCCAACGTTGGGAGGAGGTTTCAATGGATTTTATCACAGGTTTACCCAAGTCTGAGGGAAAGAGTGTCATCATGGTGGTAGTTGACAGACTTACCAAGTATGCACACTTGTGTGCATTATCACATCCATTTAAAGCCAGTACAGTTTCTACTGCATTTATGGAAACAGTTCAAAAGCTACATGGAAACCCAAAGATTATTGTAAGTGACAGAGATCCCATTTTCACTGGAAATTTTTGGACAGAATTATTTTCTTGTCTTGGTACTCAGTTAGCTCATAGCTCATCTTATCATCCTCAATCTGATGGGCAAACTGAGATAGTAAACAAATGTTTGGAAGGATATCTTCGTTGCTTTGTATCTGATAAACAGACACAATGGGTCAAATGGTTGCCTCTGGCTGAATGGTGGTATAACACTTCCTTCCATACAACAACAAAAATGACCCCATTTATGGCACTTTATGGGTATCAACCACCATCCATCACATCATATTTAAGAGAAAATTATAAGGTTCAAGCAGTGGAACATCACATCGAACATCAACAACAAGTCCTCCAACTCTTAAAGGATAACCTCGTGTTGGCACAAAATAGAATGAAACAACAGGCAGATCAACATCGCAGTGAAAGAAGTTTTGATGTAGGTGATTGGGTATTCCTACGACTACAACCATATAAGCAAATGTCCCTAAAGCAAGCTAAGAAGGATAATAAATTATCACCAAAGTATTATGGTCCGTACAAGGTGTTGGAAAAGATTGGTACTATGACATACAAATTGGAGCTCCCTGCAGCTTCTCGATTGCACCCAGTTTTCCATGTTTCATGTTTAAAGAAGGTTATAGGTGACAAGCTCCCAATTCAAACAATATTGCCAGAACTTGACGAGGAAGGAAAAATTATATTGGAACCGGAAGCAATCACAGAAACAAGAACTCGACAGCTACGAAATCGATCAATTTTAGAGTATCTTATCAAGTGGAAGAACTTATCCACTGAAGATTCCACATGGGAGGATCAGAATTTTGTGCAGAAGTATCTAGAACTGCTCAAGCGTTGAGGACAACACTTTTTCTAAGGAGAGGGGCATGTTGGGTCCCTATAATACTAGTGATTACCCCATTACTATTGTAGTTATACCCCTATTTATATTGTTGTGCCCCTATTACCCCCATATTGTTATTTCTGTGCCCCTTAGAATCCCTCTATTGTTATTTTTGTGGCTCTATATTATTATTGTTAGGTCGGCTAGATTATATTGTGGCTCCTTAGACTCCTATATATAGAAAGGAGGTTTTGTCATTTGTATCATCCAAGAATTGTTCATTTATGTAATGTAAAGGAGGTTGCCCCCTCGAAGAGGCTGAATTCTAAGGCGTGGATCTCTCTTTTCTATCTTTTTGTGAGCTGGTTTCATAACAGATGTTGGGAATTTCCATTCCTTAATGGCTTTAATTTTGCGGGGATCTACCTTAACACCTTCATGAGATACAATATGACCCATATATTCCACCTCTTGTACTCCAAAGAAACAATTGGAATGTTTTGCATATAATTGTTTCTCCTTTAATAGGTTGAGCACCCTGTCAATGTGTTGAACATGATCCTTCCAAGACTTTCTATAGATTAGTATATCATCAAAAAATACTAACACAAATTTTCTAAGGAAGGGTTTGAAAATGGAATTCATCAAACCTTAAAATGTAGAAGGTGCATTGGTAAGGCCAAAAGGCATGACCAAAAATTCATAATGACCCTCATGAGTTCTAAATGTTTTTTTTCAGAATGTCTTGAGTCTTCATTCTGATTTGATGATATCCTGAATGAAGATCCAACTTGGTGAAGTAAATCGATCCATGCAATTCATCCAATAGTTCATCAATGACAGGAATGGGAAATTTATCTTTAATAGTGAGTTTTTTAAGCTCCCTATAATCTGAACACATGCACCATGATCCATCCTTCTTGTGCACCAATGCTACTAGAGTAGAGAAACAACTTTGACTAGGTTGAATTGTACCAGCCTCTAGCATTTCTACAACTATACGTTCAATTTCATTTTTTTTGGCATAGGGATATTTGTAAGGCCTGATGTTCGGAAGAACACTTCCTGGAATCAAATGAATATCATGATACTGATCACAAATAGGTGGGAGACCTTTGGGAGTCTCAAATACCTTGGAATGATTGTCCAATACTTTTTGGAAATCTGGAGAAATAGATGATTTTGATGTGGGAACCTCTAGCGAACATAATTGTGCAATTACGCCCCATTGTTCTTTCCTTAGAAGCTTTGTCATTCCATTAGAGTTGATTATCTTTCATGGTTTTGTTGAGATTGCAACAAGATGATGGAGCTTAGTGAAAAGAGTCGCCTTCACTAAGTGGGCCCGCAGGAAAATTATGGCGCAAGTTCTATTTTTGGGTCACAGCAGGGATGATCACAGCAGGAGTGACCACAGCATGGATGATCATAACAAGAGCGATCACAGCAGGAGTGATCAAAGTCTATTTTTAGACTGGTTGTCAAAAATAGAAAAGTCAAATATTATTGTCTCATAATAATATTTGGACTATAAACTTGATCTTATTCTCTTGGAGCAATTCAGTTTGAGCTACAGATGTGGCACATGCAGCTGTCAGAAGGAGGTACGCTTTATTTGTGGGTCATTTGAGTTGTTGCATGCATGACTTCAGTTAGAACTCAATCAATTGAGTTTGGTGGAGTTGATTGTGGAGTTGATGGAGTTGTGTTCAGTTTGACTTGGTTAAACTAGTTGTAATTAGTCTAACTGCAAATAGACTAATGATGAGTTGTTAAACTAATTATTAACTCATAATGCAACTACAGATTACATCAGTTAACTTAGTTGCATGTCAGTGCATTTTCAGTTCAGCAGGGGCAGGTGTTAGAGGATCAGATTGCAATCAGTTGTGACTATAGTTGTGCATGAGGATTTGCACAATCAAGGGATTGAGTATGCCAATGAGTATTGCCCAGTGATTTCCCAGTATTATAGCCTCTGCTCATGTCTTTCCCAGTGTGAGTGATTCTTTGGAGGTAAATACGATTTTGGTTAATCCATTCTCATTCATTCTTGAGCAGGTATTGAGCAGTGGAGGCAGGCAAGCAGTGGAATAGATTTGGAGAACAGATCTGAGCTGTATTGTGTGTAACAGGTAGAGCTGGTACTAGATTGCTTGTGATAAGCATTGTACTTTGTAATGTTACATGTTCTCAATCATTAATATACAGATAGTGTGGGGTTTTCAACTGTAAGCTTTCCCTGGGTTACATATTGTGTTAATGTGTGAATGCTCTTGATGTTTTATTGTTATTGATGCTGCTAAATTGATGATCAACGTAGAGGAGCTTATGTATTTTGTATGTATTCCGCAATAGTACATGATTAGGATAATCTCCATTGAATATGTGTTAAATTATTCAAAATTTCTACATGGTATCGGAGTTGTTGATCATCAGATCTACTATTCAAGAAGTGTTTACATTCTATTTCTTCAGGCAGAGTCTGTAATCGGGCCAGGTAGCCTCTGGATTCATCCTTCCTTTGGAAGGTGAGATATCTGGTGAATGCCCATACATTCAATCTCTGTACGAGAAATATTTTGTTCTCACAAATTTTAGATCGGAAGCGGTTGAGTTTGAGCTAGTGGAAATCGAATTTGCAGCAGTGTTGTTGAAATGTCTTTCAACGGATTGCAAATGTTATTCCAAAGCAAGAGCGACCTAGTGCTCAAGGATAAACTCAGAAACAATAAGTGTGAGAATGGATCTTCATCAAAAGTATCTGATGAAGAGAATTGCGCTTTAGTTTCCAAAGTAAAGAAAGGGAAGAGCAAGAAAGCTTCTCAGTCTGGTGCGAAAGGCAAGAAGCAAGATATGTCCAAGGTGAAGTGTTTTCACTGTCACCAGCACGGACACTATGCCACTAATTGTCCACAGAAGAAGAAGAACAAGCAGGCTGCTGGATCTGCAGCAGGAGAGGCTCTAGCCTCGCAGTTTGAGCTTTATTTTTCATTGATCGCATGCTTGGATTCAAGTGTGATGGGATCAGCGTGGTTCTTGGAAAGTGGTGCGTATTTTCACATGACGGGAGATAGAGATTTGTTTTCTGATCTAGAGGACAAAGATCTTGGAGTGCACATAGAGATGGGCGATGATGGTAGATACAGTGCGACCGGTATCGGTACCATTTCCTTTGAGAGGGAGTCTGGTAAACCCTTCATACTGAAGGAAGTCATGCATGTTCCAGGATTGAAGAAGAATCTTATCTCAATGGCGATGTTAGAAGACAAAGTGTTATAGACATTTTTGTGCCTTACAGCTCCAACCATGAAATGTCTATAAACCAAGGGCTCCTAAGTCCCTAAAAGTGTTGTTCTAACCCCTAAAGGAACAAGGTCAACAAATTACAGCTTCTCCCAGAAGTTCTCCACCAGAAACTGCTCAGAATAAGTCAAAACAGGATCATTTCAGCTGCTCCACTGGCTAGGTGCGTTGCATAGCACCTAAACACACTAGCTAGGTGCGTTGCAACGCACCTAAATGCACTATGAGGGTGCGTTGGGCAAGAAATGACAAGTGGCAGTGTCATTCCATGAGGTGGAGAGACAATGGAAGCTTCCAGAATCTTCCCCTATGACATTTGCCTCATTGAATTCGACCAAGGATGAGTAAGATGCCTTCAGTCTCTAAGTGGAAGCAAGAACTGACAGAGAGAAGACACTAATCAAATCACAAGCTGACTCATCCTCCTTACACACATCTATATATGGATCCCTCATCCCAGAGATCCAAAGGCTAGAATTTTGCACATTGTAAGGAATTGCTGTTGGTTTTGAGACAAACATCATAGTATTGGGTGATCTATGCTTTGTTGGAGGTGAAGAGGGGCTTCTTTGTTGGGAGGTTGATGCTGGGTCAGGAACCATCGGTTGTAACTCCTCCTGGATCTTCTTGTTTATCAATAAAAACTATTTGAGTTTTTCCTCCATGCTTTTGTATCATTGATGCTTGTTACATTTGTATGGTTAAATTAAATCTGATCCTAAGTTGTTTATGAATATAGATCCATGTCTTTGTATAGTTTTCTTCTTCTGTGATCTTACAGGTACTTAGTGAAGCTGGGAAAGTAAGGGAGCAAGTAGCTGGAAGCTGTCAAAGAAGAGAGGGATTGGATCAAAGGATTAGCGCAAGAAACATGTTGGTTCTTTCTATTCCTCTCTGTCTATAGTTCATAAAGGAAATACAAAAGTAGTTTTTCTCTGTTTGTTTCTAAGGCAGCTGTCACACCTTAGTGGGATAGAGCAGTTCTAAATAGATACTTTTCCCGGTAACACAAAGGGTATGATGTTGTTTTCAGCGAGGGAAAAGCTTTCCTAGGCAACAAGACAACTGGTGAGACCCGGAAGATAAGGGTTCGAGTGAGGAACCTTTTTCAGTTGCATGTAGATGGATGCGCAGCAATGGCAAGCAAGGCAGAAGGATTGGTGAGCCAGGATGATGGCAAGTTGTGGCACAGGAGATTGGGTCACCTTCACCATGGAGCCTTGAAGATACTACAGCAGATCACTACAGGGCTTCCTAAAGGCACTCTTGCACAGTCAGATCAGTGCAAGGGATGTACTTTGGGGAAGTTTGTGAAAGCCACCTTTCACGAGAAGGATAGTCACGCCACAACGATCCTTGAGAGAATTCACACAGACGTGTGTGGAACTTTCTCAGTTGCTTCGACAGCAAAACACAGGTATTATGTGATTTTTGTTGATGATTTCTCTCGTAAGTGTTGGATCTTCTTCATGCAGAAGAAGAACAAGACATATTCAAAGTTCTGTGAATTCAAAGCACTAGTCGAGAAGGAGTCGGGGAAGAAGGTGAATGCTCTTAGGAGCGATAATGGTGGTGAATAAATCTCAGACGAGTTCAAGGATTTCTACAAGGCAAAAGGGATTTGAAGAGAGCTCATAGCTCCCCATAACCCACAGCAGAACGGGGTAGCTGAGCGGAAGAACAGAACGATTGTGGGTGCTACACGGGCAATGTTGCATGATCATGGCCTACCCCTTCACTTGTGGGTGAAAGCATGCAATATAGCAGTTTATGTGCAGAACCATTGTCCTCATAGGATACTTGGCATGAGTACACCCGAGGAGGCTTATTCTAGTAAGAAGCCTGATCTTTCTCATTTGAGGATTTTTGGTGCTAACGTTTACATGCATGTGACAAAGGATGTCAGGAAGAAGTTGGAGCCGACCGCAGAGGTTGGGATATTTGTGGGGTACACTGATACGCCTCAAAACTATCATGTGTATTTGCCAGACAGTGGTAAAACTGTTGTGCGACGGGATATAAAATTTCGGGAGCAGAAAGCCATGAAGTGTTCGCTTGAGAGGGAGCTACACTTGCATGCAGATGAGGAGCTATTAGTTCCTAAGGATGAGCTTCAGGACGTGGATGAACCACAGGATGAGGTTCATGGAGTGGAAGAGACCACTCATGCAGCGCCAACCATCAAAGGGCGAAAGCGCTTGACAGAAGCTGAGCGACTGGCTCAAGATGTAGAGAAAGTTGTAGGACCACCTACAGCCCAACGCAGGCAGAGACAATCACCTGATCAGTACACTGGATACATGGCTCTTATGAGCAAGTGTGTTGTGACTGAGCCATCCTCTTTCAAGGAATCTGTGGAGGATCCCGCATGGGTAGACGCCATGGTGGAAGAGTATGATTCTATTGTCAGAAACAGTGCATGGGAGATTGTTCCTAGACCGGAAGGGAAATCAGTGGTGGGTTCGAGATGGATCTACAAAGTTAAGAAGGTAGCTGACGGGAGTGTGGAGAAGTACAAGGCAAGATTTGTTGCCCGAGGCTTTTCACAGATAGAGGGG
Source organism: Pinus tabuliformis (assembly GCA_031772625.1). Classification (NCBI taxonomy): domain Eukaryota; kingdom Viridiplantae; phylum Streptophyta; class Pinopsida; order Pinales; family Pinaceae; genus Pinus; species Pinus tabuliformis. The sequence continues at coordinate 1,073,061,908 of CM062816.1, forward strand.
ATCGATTATGAGGAGACCTTTGCACCTGTCACAAGGTATTCTTCCATACGGACGATTGTTGCTCTCTCAGCGTAGATGGGATGGCACATTCATTAGATGGATGTGAAGACTGCGTTCCTCAACGGAGTCATTGAGGAGGAGGTGTACATTGAGCAGCCTGAAGGCTTTGAGGTCTTCAGCAGCGAGTCGCATGTGTGCAGGTTCAAGAGAGCGTTGTATGGGTTGAAGCAAGCACCACATGCTTTGTACACACAGATAGACAGCTATTTCACAGGACTTGGATTCTCCAAGAGTGAGGCGGATCCTAACCTATACCAGATTGTGGTGGAGGGTAAGTTGCTTATCATTGTATTGTATGTTGATGATTTGATTCTAACGGGTGATGAGCTATTGATACATTCATGCAAGTATGATCTTGCTAAGGAGTTTGAGATGAAGGACTTGGGCCTCCTTCACTATTTCATAGGATTGGAAATATGGCAACGCAGTGGTGGACTGTTTGTTTCTCAGGGCAAGTATGCTCGGGAGATACTGGAGAAGTTCAACATGCATGGATGCAAACCTGTTGATACTCCTCTTCCTGGAGGTTGGAGGAAGGAGGATGCCACTCCGGGAGAAGAAGTGGATGCCACTGTTTATCGACATTTGGTGGGGTCGCTGATGTATTTGGTCAATACACGACCCGATATATGCTATGCAGTTAACCAGCTTTCATAAGCTATGGTTAAGCCTACCAAGCTCTTCTGGAAGGTGGGCAAGCATGTATTGCGCTATTTGAGAGGCACATCGGGATATGGATTATGGTATAGACAGGAGGATGAGGTGAAGCTATGTGGCTTCACGGATGCAGATTGGGCAGGGAGCCCAACGGACAGAAAGAGCACATCAGGAGGGGCCTTCAGTATTGGATCGACAATAGTTTCTTGGTACAGTAGGAAGCAGAGATCCATGGCACTCAGTTCAGCGGAGGCCAAGTACATGGCAGCAAGTTTGGCTGCATGCAAGGATATATGGATGAGGAAGATCCTAGTTGGTTTGTTCGGTTCTCATTTGGATCCTACTGTGATTTACTGTGATAAACAGAGTTGCATTAAACTCTCGGTTAATCCTGTATTTCATGATAGATCTAAGCATATTGATATCAGGTACCATCATATCAGAGATTGTGTGCAGCGGAGGATCATGTTGCTTTCATACATTCCAACGGAGGATCAGGATGTTGATATTCTGATGAAGGTGCTCACCAGGAGCAAATTCGAATACCACCAAGGAAGGATAGGGGTTGTTGATAATCCATATCTTGTCGAGAGGGAGTGTTGAGATTGCAACAAGATGATGGAGCTTAGTGAAAAGAGTCGCCTTCACTAAGTGGGCCCGCAGGAAAATTATGGCGCAAGTTCTATTTTTGGATCACAGGAGGGATGATCACAGCAGGAGTGACCATAGCAGGGATGATCACAGCAGGAGTGATCAAAGTCTATTTTTAGACTGGCTGTCAAAAATAGAAAAGTCAAATATTATTGTCTCATAATAATATTTGGACTATAAACTTGATCTTATTCTCTTGGAGCACTTCAGTTTGAGCTACAGATGTGGCACATGCAGCTGTCAGAAGGAGGTACGCTTTCTTTGTGGGTCATTTGAGTTGTTGCATGCATGACTTCAGTTAGAACTCAATCAATTGAGTTTGGTGGAGTTGATGGAGTTGTGTTTAGTTTGACTTGGTTAAACTAGTTGTAATTAGTATAACTGCAAATAGACTAATGATGAGTTGTTAAACTAATTATTAACTCATAATGCAACTATATAATACATAAGTTAACTCAGTTGCATGTCAGTGCATGTTCAATTCAGCAGGGACAGGTGTTAGAGGATCACATTGCTATCAGTTGTGACTATAGTTGTGCATGAGGATTTGCACAATCAAGGGATTGAGTATGCCAATGAGTATTGCTTAGTATTATAGCCTCTGCTCACGTCTTTCCCAGTGTGAGTGATTCTTTGGAGGTAAATAAGAGTTTGGTTAATCCATTCTCATTCATTCTTGAGCAGGTATTGAGTAGTGGAGGCAGGCAAGCAGTGGAATAGATTTGGAGATCAGATCTGAGCTGTATTGTGTGTAACAGGTGGAGCTGGTATTGCATTGCTTGTGATAAGCATTGTACTTTGTAATGTTACATGTTCTCAATCATTAATATACAGATAGTGTGGGGTTTTCAGCTGTAAGCTTTCCCCGGGTTACATACTGTGTTAATGTGTGAATGCTCATGATGTTTTATTGTTATTGATGCTGCTAAATTGATGATAAAAGTAGAGGAGCTTATGTATTGTGTATGTATTCCACAATAGTACATGATCAGGATAATCTCCATTGAATATGTGTTAAATTATTCAAAATTTCTACATGGTATCAAAGCTGTTGATCTCAGATCTACTATTCAGGAAGTGTTTACATTCTATATCTTCAGGCAGAGTCTGTAATCGGGCCAGGTAGCCTCTGGATTCATCCTTCCTTTGGAAGGTGAGATATTCGGTGAATGCCCATACAGTCAATCTCTGTACGAGAAATATTTTGTTCTCATGAATTTTAGATCGGACGCGGTTGAGTTTGAGCTGGTGGAAATCGAATTTGCAGCAGTGTTGTTGAAATGTCTTTCAACGGATTGCAAATGTTATTCCAAAGCAAGAGCGACCTGGCGCTCAAAGATAAACTCAGAAACAATAAGTGTGAGAATGGATCTTCATCAAAGGTATCTGATGAAGAGAATTGCGCTTTGGCTGCCAAAGCAAAGAAAGGGAAGAGCAAGAAAGCTTCTCAGTCTGGTGCGAAAGGCAAGAAGCAGGATATGTCCAAGGTGAAGTGTTTTCACTGTCACCAACACGGACACTATGCCACTAATTGTCCACAGAAGAAGAAGAAGAACAAGTAGGCTGCTGCATCTGCAGCAGGAGAGGCTCTAGCCTCACAGTTTGAGCTTGATTTTTCATTGATTGCATGCCTGGTTTCAAGTGTGATGGGATCAGTGTGGTTCTTGGACAGTGGTGCGTCTTTTCACGTGACGGGAGATAGAGATTTGTTTTCTGATCTGGAGGACAAAGATCTTGGAGTGCACATTGAGATTGGCGATGATGGTAGATATAGTGCGACCGTTATTGGTACCATTTCCTTTGAGAGGGAGTCTGGTAAACCCTTCGTATTGAAGGAAGTCATGCATGTTCCAGGATTGAAGAAGAATCTTATCTCAATGGCGATGTTAGAAGACAAAGGGTATGATGTTGTTTTCAGCGAGGGAAAAGCTTTCCTACGCAGCAAGACAACTGGTGAGACCCGGAAGATAGGGGTTCGAGTGAGGAACCTTTATCAGTTGCATGTAGATGGATGCGCAGCAATGGCAGGCAAGGCAAAATGATTGGTGAGCCGGGATGATGGTGAGTTGTGGCACAGGAGATTGGGTCACCTTCACCATGGAGCCTTGAAGATACTGCAGCAGATCACTACAGGGCTTCCTAAAGGCGCTCTTGCACAGTCAGATCAGTGCAAGGGATGTACTTTGGGGAAGTTTGTGAAAGCCACCTTTCACGAGAAGGATAGTCACGCCACGATGATCCTTGAGAGAATTCACACAGACGTGTGTGGACCTTTCTTAGTTGCTTCGATAGCAAAACACATGTATTATGTGATTTTTGTTGATGATTTCTCTCATAAGTGTTGGATCTTCTTCATGCAGAAGAAGAGAGAGACATATTCAAAGTTCTGTGAATTCAAAGCACTAGTCAAGAAGGAGTCGGGGAAGAAGGTGAATGCTATTAGGAGCGATAATGGTGGTGAATACATCTCGGACGAGTTCAAGGATTTCTACAAGGCAGAAGTGATCTGAAGAGAGCTCATAGCTCCCCATAACCCACAGCAGAACGGGGTAGCTGAGCGGAAGAACAGAACGATTGTGGGTGCTGCATGGGCAATGTTGCATGATCAGGGCCTACCCCTTCACTTGTGGGCGAAAGCATGCAATACAGCAATTTATGTGCAGAACCGTTGTCCTCATAGGATACTTGGCATGAGTACACCCGAGGAGGCTTATTCTGGTAAGAAGCCTGATCTTTCTCATTTGAGGATTTTTGGTGCTAACGTTTACATGCATGTGACAAAGGATGCCAGGAAGAAGTTGGAGTCGATCGCAGAGGTTGGGATATTTGTGGGGTACACTGTTATGCCTCACAACTATCGTGTGTATTTGCCAGACAGTGGTAAAACTGTTGTGCGACGGGATATAAAATTTCAGGAGGAGAAAGCCATGAAGTGTTTGCTTGAGAGGGACTACACTTTAATGCAGATGAGGAGCTATTAGTTCCTAAGGATGAGCTTCAAGACGTGGATCAGCCACAGGACGAGGTTCATGGAGTGGAAGAGACCACTCATGCAGCGCCAACCATCAGAGGGCAAAAGCGCTTGACAGAAGCTGAGCAACTGGCTCAAGATTTAGAGAAAGTTGTAGGACCACCTACATCCCAACGTAGGTAGAGACAATCACCTGATCGGTACACTGGATACATGGTGTTGGGGGGAAAAGTATCTAATGCAGAATGCCTCTATCCCACTCTGAAGGTGATAGTACTTCAGCAACAATAGAATGCAAAGCTATTAAAAGTTTCTTCTTTATGAGATGAGAGAAGGAAGAAAGGGATGATCTACTAACCGTTATCTTGCGCTAATAGTCGATCTAGTCTTCACTCCTTGCTGCTTGCTCCTAGCTCCTTGTCCTTTCACCAGCCCAGCTACGCATAGATCCTGTAAAAGCACAAGAAAAGGAAACTACAAGAAGCATACATCCATAATCGATTACAGGATTAGCATAAATCAAATATACAAGCATCTATTCATCATAAAGACACATGCATATAGAAGAACCTCAAATACTTTATTGATAATAGAAGTAAAGTTCTTAGAGAGTTACAACCACAGTAGGTTCAATCCAGCAACACCTCCCAGCTGAAAGAAATCTCCTCTTCACCTCCTTCAAGCAAAACACCCAATAGCTCTATACACAAACCAACAACACTTCCTTACTTGCACAAAATTCCAGCCTCCCTAGACCTCATGAGAGAGATCTATATATAGGGTTTTGGAGAAAGGATGAGTCATCTTGAGACTGGCCTGAAGCTGACTTGTGTCCTCTCCCACTTTAGTTAATCTTCAGTTCTTGAGTCCACTTGGAGAATCTTGCTTCCACTTGGAGATCAAGACCCTCTTACTCATCACTAGGCGAATTCCTTGACCCAAGTGTCAGTTTGGAAGCTTCCTGGGCAGTTGACACCTTGCAGAATGACTGTGCCACTTGGCCAATCTCGCCCAGCGCAGGTAGCCTTCATCAGTTTTGACCTTCAGCGCAGGTACAAGGAGGAGCAGTTGACATTCAGCGCAGATGCTCAGTGGAGCAGCTGACATGATCCAGAAATAGCCTGTTTTTGAGTGTTTTCAGGTGGAGAACTGATTTTCAGTGCTGTGGTTTGCAGACCTTGTTCCTCTAAGGGTAAGAACAACATGTTTAGGGACTTTGGATCCCTCAGATTATTGACATTTCATGCTCCATGCTGTTAGGCACAAAAATGTCTATAACAGTTGCCCCCTAAAGTATGAGGTCGTTTATCGGGTGAAATGGTTTATTAGGAGGATCCGAAGTTCATTCAATCGCTGAGAGGTGCCCTGCAATAAAATACAATACAATACATTATTTTTCATTCTGCTTCCATGATCTAGCTGAGGCGGGCATTCCCATGCTCAGCTTTATAAATTCATTTTGGTACATATAACAGACGACCGTCTGATGATAGACTGATAATCCTCTGCTGAAATTATCATCCTTTGAGTAGGATGATCATCTGCTGCAATAATGTACATATCAAATGTCTTTATATTTCCTGAATATATATCGTAGCCCGGATGGATGAAACTAGATCCGGGGTCTTCAATCTCGTTCGATCTTCACTCTAAGTACAAGTCGATCCATGTGAGAATTGCGTTGAAGTCGAACACGGAAAGACATCGCTTGATTACCGGTCAATAATGTAAACCGTTAACAAGCGCGAGAGGAATCACCAATAATGACAATGACCCTCAAGGTACTGCAGTACAATTCATGTGGTGTGAATAAAGGACTTGGCGTCGAACACCACGCAAAATCTTCTGGTCGAAGGTCATTGATGTATACCTGTCACCGGAAGTGAGAAACTTGCCATTGAGGCATGCAAGCTTCAAAGTACTGGGGGGGTGTTCCTAGATCAACTTCTTGGATAATGAGCTGAAGTCGACAAGAAGTGATCCGTCAAAGGAGGGCCTTAATGAATCCCACATCAGTGACACGGAACGGAGCTAATGATTTTAGTGGAGGTGAAAACAATCTGTGAGATATGATTCAGGGTGGCGATCATGGATGGATGAAGGATAATGTATGGCAGTGGATGGGACACGGTTGACTCTTTCTGAACACATCTCTTGAACATATAACGACACTAATGTGATGGATTGGTAGAATTACCCCAAATACGGATGGTTTGGCGATGACCATGGTGAGGAGACTGGTGAATGAAACAACCCAACCCGATGTGGTACGGAGGACAAAGTGTCATGTTCAAGAGCGACTTGCTACCATCAAAGCTTTTGAGGTTCTCCCAATTTTTCCCCAGTCATTTCTGACCAGTACCTCTTTATTTTTGTCAAGCTTGAGGAGGATAACATATGCTTGTTCTATAACCTGCCCTTCGGGCAAGCCCATCGCTATGTTTTAACGAGCCTAGCGATAGGGAAACTCGTTCTCGTCTAAAGACAAGTTTGTCGCTATTTAATCATTTTAACGAGTCTAGCGACAAAGACAACTCGGTCCTTTTCATTTTTAGAGAGTCTGAAAAGGTACAGAAAGTTAACTCCAAAATTCCTTTTTCGTCATCTAATCCCTTAAGTCCGAAAAAGTATAAAACAATACAAAAGGGATGAATTTTCGATAACTTTAACGAGCCGAATAAAACAAGCGCTCGACCTTTTTGTGCAATAATCCCTCAGGTCCAAAAAGATTAAAATCTAGAGGAGGGATAGCTCTTCCGGTCCTTTTAACGAGCTGGAAGGCCAAAACTCGGCAAACTTTTCATATTTTGCGAGTCAGATGAAAAGAGCTCAAAAAAGACTCGTCTTTTGAGGAACGAGTGATAAACAAGGATAGCAGAAGATTCCAGGTACAGGTTGGAATTTTCCAATCACGGCAGTGTCACAAGGATGGCTAAGTGAAATCACTCTTCGCAGCTGTTCCTCAAAATGGGTAAACAATCATATGGAGGTGAACGATTGGCCAAATGGAATGGAGGTGGCAAGTGCAAAACACGACCAAGGCTTTTATGGCTAATAAATTTATGATCACAATGGTTATTTACCGGAATAGGTTCATTTTTTATTTAAAAATGAGCTTAAACTCTGGGGGAAACATTGCTCACTGCTTTTATTTATTTTTTAACGAGCATGAAGACCGCGTTAAAACTGCTCGGATTTTGCGTTTATTTTTTAACGAGCATGAACTTTATGCTAAAACTGCTCGAATTTTGCGTTTATTTTTTAACGAGCATGAACTTTATGCTAAAACTGCTCGATATACCAGTCATAAGATAAGAATGTCTCCTGAAAGATCCCATTTTTTATAGAGCTTGCGCCTTACCAAAGCTATGCTCCCTCTCATCCTTTCTTTATGTAAGTTAGGAAACAATCAATGACCGCTCTTTGCTTACACTCCAAAAGGTTTGCATGCCCCCAGGTATAAGGTACAATTTCAAAGCTGCCCCTACTTATCTGATAAAACATTTGTTTTAAAGGGTGAGGCTTGCCTCTTTCTGGTTACCCAAAGAATGGTTTTATTTGCTGCCGCAAATGAAACTCTTTCTTCGGCGATGTCTATCATTAGGTTACTCAAAGATGGTTACTACTTGTTGCAGCAAAGGAATCCCTTTCTTTGGAGGCTGCCCCTACTTATCCTCTAAAACATTAGTTTTAATGGGTGAGGCTTGCCTTTTACCCAAAGATGGTTACCATTTGCTGCCGCAATAGAATCTCTTTCCTTGGTAGCCTACCTGTTTAGACAAAGTTGAATGACCTTTGTCAGACAAGTAACCTTATCAAAAGAATCCTATTCTAGAACAACCCCTCTTCCATCCACGGACGGGGTACGAACTAGTCATATTCTTTCGCGGAAATTCTACTTTATACCCAAGGTTTCCTCTGCCCGAAGCAGACCAGGATGCATGCCCCCTGGGTTCCAGTTCTATCTTTCCGAATCACTCGCATTCATCGGGAAGGAGGACTGGGGGTGGAGACATTTCTTGGGTGAATAGACCATTGAGGGTTGGTATTTGACTATTTTCTATGCGTGATCCTGGAAATGAAAGTTGGTCTACGAGTTTGGCCACCCTTCCTTCGTGTGGAAAACACATTACTCTAAAGAGTGAGGAGACTATAGCTCCCATGCAATATATATAGTCACGTCCAAGGAGTAGGTTATAATCCAAGGGTCCCTGAACGACCATCACGTTCAAATTAACGGTCTTCCCTTTCAATGTACAGGCACATTGGGGAGGATCCCTAACGGTCGACTGGTTCCTTTATCAAAGCCCGAGAAATTTCTTATCTCAGGCAAAAGCGCCGGGGAACCCAGTGCTTTCCAAGCAACAGAGGAAAGGATACTCACAGATGCCCCTTCATCAATGATAGTTCCAGCCATCACCATTCTGTAAATTTGGACTATGATTCTGAATGGTATACTGGCTGGTAACCGGGGTCTGCCCAGTTGGTTCCAATCAAAGGACACAACCAGGTTGCTTGGTGGTGGGACCGAATACACGGCCGGATATGATCCTGACGATGTTCCTTCCTGCGATAAAGGAATGGGTGCATTGCCCTGATGCTCATCAGAATCTGTGTTGATGAAAAGAATCTGGATGGTGTCATCCTTATTCTCTTCAGTGAGGGTGTCATTTGAAGATGAATCTTCAGTGACGGTGTAATTTGAGGATGAAACCTCTGAAGGAAGAACCGGGTCAACTGCCGTATCGACCTTTAGACTTTCGTCTGGTCTGGATTCAGTAGGTTCATTTTCAATGACTAACGCTTCAGCTGACCACTTGAGCGGGCCAGCTGTATTTTCAACCAACGAAGGACTTGGCACGAGTTTTTTGTATCCAGGAGGAAGTACTACCGGAGAAACCGGACGATCTTCCAAAACTCTCTTCGCTTCGTCTAAGAAGGGACATCGGTGGATGGCGTGACCGCCTTCACACAGTCTGCAGGGGGATCTTGCTCCCCCTCTTTGTCTTGAACCTTCACTTTCGCTGGTTGACGGTAAGCAATCAACATGGCTATCAGAGGTTGATGCCCCCGAATTGTGCAGACGAGGGGACCAGTCCCTTAGTATCCGGGGAATACAGGGACAATCTCTATGGAAGTGGTCTCCTCTACATATGACACATGGCGATTTAGGCCCGGTCTGTGCTGTGTGTGGGTTTTTGTCAGATGTCTTTTGCTTGCCCCCAGTCTCCTTAGGCTCCTTCTTCTTCTTTTCCTTGTTCTTCTTTTCCTTCTTCTCCATGGGAGCTTGGCTTTTGCCAGCCCCACCTTTTGAAGATGAAGGATTGGAGGAAGGGTTAGAGGAAGTAGAAGGCTAGTGGGAGGCTCTAGACTCATCTAACTGTTGACTCGACTGCTCAGGAACCATGGTGTTCTGAACTACACTAGTTGAGAATAGCCAAACAGGCAGGCCAATTGTCAGTCCTGGAAGCGACAATGTGGCCATGTGGGGCGCAACAACTTCTCCCCAAGAGGAGAAAGGACCAGGATTTCCATCATGTGGAGTTCCTTGGTTGGGGCGTTCCATGTTCTCAACTTAAAGATCAACGCGGGAATAGGAGGTGATTATGTTCTGTTTAAAATAAATTTTATAACAACGCTTAGACACAACTTGCTTTTTCACTTTTTAAGAGTCGAGAAAAAGCTAAAGATGACTCTAGTCTCCTTCGATGTATTAACGAGCCCGAAGTGACAAATGCTCGGATGGACTTTTTTAGTTATAGAGTTTGAAAAAGGCCAAAAGAAACTGCTCTGGAGTTCTAGGCAGAGGGTGTGCCAAACTTTTCGCAAAACCACAGAATACGTTTTACGGTACGAGTGGTCGATCTTCGTGAATGCTGTGTTCACTGCATTGCGATCAGTAGGGCAGCCGACACGGTTTCCTATGGATAAAGGCTTTGATCCTATAGGGGTCTCCCAATATATACGCGACGGTACGTGGGAGCACAAGTCCGTATTGATACTTATCGCTTCACCGTGGAGGAATCACCCAACCACTCAACGCTAAGATATCACGTTTAACGACGCCGGAACACGTCTCTAGCTTAGACCTCTAGATGTTTGCGTTATGTTTCAATACATTGTTATGTAAATTCAATTTATTTTAAGGTTGATCTTGTTTAGCAGTTTGCCTTTATGGATCACCACGAGATGTATAGAAACACTCATGAATGCAATCTAAGATGATAAGCAAGCTTTTCAATCTTTCAACTTTGAAAACCTTAACTACTGAGGGAGAAGGAAGATAACACCTTTTCACACAGATCATAGAGCACACACTAATGCACTTTCCTAAATCAACATGAAAACTGTCATAATGCACATGCACAATGCAAGTATTTCTTTTCTCTTTCTTAATGTTGATGAAATGCAAAAAGAAAGCTGTTGTATAACTTTGAATTCAATTTCAAGCGAAAGCAAACAAGTCTGTCCAAAATCGAAAGACACCTTACGATTCACTTGTTTCGACACTTAGAAATATGTAAATCCAAACCATATAACGAAAGCGACAAACTCAATCAGCTATGAATAGCAAATAAACTAACTCTTAAGATCAAAACGACACTTAATCACAGGTCTAGATCTAAGAGGTCAATGCAAGACTGGTTCACTTTCGTTATGGGAAACTGTAAATGACACAAGAAATACAAAAGAACAAATACAGTTTCTTTATACAACTGAGGTGGAATAATGACAAAGGAAGTTGGTTTCAGATAGGCCCACTGACTGGCAACAAACAGCAAAAACAAGAGTGAAAACAAGGCAAGACACAGCAGGAAACCCCAATAGCTCAAGCCAAGACTGGTCCAGCGCAGGTGTAACACTGCCTGTTTGACCTTCAGCACAGGTAGCCCCTTTGGGAACTGCGCTGAAATGCAAACTGCCTTTGTACAGCCTGCACTGAAGAACGAGACTTTCGTCCGTCTTGGTTTCCGGGTCACAGATTGCTCAAAAATTCACAGTTTTTGCTCAAATCAGAAGCTATCAGTCAAGGACACACTAAGGGATGTAAAGGAGGATGAAAAGCTATCACTAAGAGCTTATTAGAGTCCTTGTGGATCAGCTCTTCAAATCATAAACTTGCCCAGAAACTGAGCTAGAGTAGCTGCCCTCTACTTTGTGTTTGATGGATTCAAACACAGTTCGATTCGGTACTCCCTTTGTTTATGAAATGAATAGCAAAAAACCACAAACAACCAACAAGAAGATACGCTCCCCAGTGGAGTCACCAATTTGTTGGGGGGAAAAGTATCTAATGCAGAATGCCTCTATCCCACTCTGAAGGTGATAGTACTTCAGCAACAACAGAATGCAAAGCTATTCAAAGTTTCTTCTTTATGAGATGAGAGAAGGAAGAAAGGGATGATCTACTAACCGTTATCTTGCGCTAATAGTCGATCCAGTCTTCACTCCTTGCTGCTTGCTCCTAGCTCCTTGCCCTTTCACCGGCCCAACTACGCATAGATCCTGTAAAAGCACAAGAAAAGGAAACTACAAGAAGCATACATCCATAATCGATTACAGGATTAGCATAAATCAAATATACAAGCATCTATTCATCATAAAGACACATGCATATAGAAGAACCTCAAATACTTTATTGATAATAGAAGTAAAGTTCTGAGAGAGTTACAACCACAGTAGGTCCAATCCAGCAACACCTCCCAGCTGAAAGAAATCTCCTCTTCACCTCCTTCAAGCAAAACACCCAATAGCTCTATACACAAACCAACAGCACTTCCTTACTTGCACAAAATTCCAGCCTCCCTAGACCTCATGAGAGAGATCTATATATAGGGTTTTGGAGAAAGGATGAGTCATCTTGAGACTGGCCTGAAGCTGACTTGTGTCCTCTCCCACTTTAGTTAATCTTTAGTTCTTGAGTCCACTTGGAGAATCTTGCTTCCACTTGGAGATCAAGACCCTCTTACTCATCACTAGGCAAATTCCTTGACCCAAGTGTCAGTTTGGAAGTTTCCTGGGCAGTTGACACCTTGCAGAATGACTGTGCCACTTGGCCAATCTCGCCCAGCGCAGGTAGCCTTCATCAGTTTTGACCTTCAGCACAGGTACAAGGAGGAGCAGTTGACATTCAACGCAGATGCTCAGTGGAGCAGCTGACATGATCCAGAAATAGCCTGTTTTTGAGTGTTTTCAGGTGGAGAACTGATTTTCAGTGTTGTGGTTTGCAGACCTTGTTCCTCTAAGGGTAAGAACAACATGTTTAGGGACTTTGGATCCCTCAGATTATTGACATTTCATGCTCCATGCTGTTAGGCACAAAAATGTCTATAACACATGGCTCTTATGAGCAAGTGTGTTGTGACTGAGCCATCCTCTTTCAAGGATTCTTTGGAGGATCCCGCATGGGTAGACGCCATGGTTGAAGAGTATGATTCTATTGTCAGAAACAGTGCATGGGAGATTGTTCCTAGACCGGAAGGGAAATCAGTGGTGGGTTCGAGATGGATCTACAAAGTTAAGCAGGCAGCTGACAGGAGTGTGGAGAAGTACAAGGCAAGATTTGTTGCCCGAGGCTTTTCACAGATAGAGGGGATCGATTATGAGACCTTTGCACCTATCGCAAGGTATTCTTCCATACGGACGATTGTTGCTCTCTCAGCGCAGATGGGATCGCACATTCATCAAATGGATGTGAATATTGTGTTCCTCAACGGAGTCATTGAGGAGGAGGTGTACATTGAGCAGACCGAAGGCTTTGAGGTCTTCAGCAGCGAGTCGCATGTGTGCAGGCTCAAGAGAGCGTTGTATGGGTTGAAGCAAGCACCACGTGCTTGGTACACACAGATAGACAACTATTTCATAGGACTTGGATTCTCCAAGAGCGAGGCGGATCCTAACCTATACCAGATTGTGGTGGAGGGTAAGTTTCTTATCATTGTACTGTATGTTGATGATTTGATTCAAACGGGTGATGAGTTGTTGATACATTCATGCAAGGATGATCTTGCTAAGGAGTTTGAGATGAAGGACTTGGGTCTCCTTCACTATTTCCTAGGATTGGAAATATGGCAGCGCAGTGGTGGACTGTTTGTTTCTCAAGGCAAGTATGCTCGGGAGATACTGGAGAAGTTCAACATGCATGACTGCAAGCCTTTTGATACTCCTCTTCCTAGAGGTTGGAGGAAGGAGGATGCCACTTCGGGAGAAGAAGTGGATGCCACTATTTATCGACAGTTGGTGGGTTTGTTGATGTATTTGGTCAATACACGACCCGATATATGCTATGCAGTTAACCAGCTTTCACAAGCTATGGTTAAGCCTACCAAGCTCTTCTGGAAGGCGGGCAAGCATGTATTGCACTATTTGAGAAGCACATTGGGAAATGGATTGTGGTACAGACAGGAGGATGAGGTGAAGCTATGTGGCTTCACGGATGCAGATTGGGCAGGGAGCCCAACAGAGAGAAAGAGCACATCAGGAGGGGTCTTCAGTATTGGATCGACAGTAGTTTCTTGGTACAGCAGGAAGCAGAGATCCGTGGCACTCAGTTCAGTGGAGGCCGAGTATATGGCAGCAAGTTTGGCTGCATGCAAGGCTATATGGATGAGGAAGATCCTGGTTGGTTTGTTCGATTCTCATTTGGATCCTACTGTGATTTACTGTGATAAACAGAGTTGCATTAAACTCTCAGCTAATCCTGTATTTCATGATAGATCTAAGCATATTGACATCAGGTACCATCATATCAGAGATTGTGTGCAGCGGAGTATCATGTTGCTTTCATACATTCCAACGGAGGATCAGGATGCTGATATTCTGATGAAGGCGCTCACCAGGAGCAAATTCGAATAACACCAAGGAGGGATATGGGTTGTTGATAATCCATATCTTATCAAGAGGGAGTGTTGAGATTGCAACAAGATGATGGAGCTTAGTGAAAAGAGTCGCCTTCACTAAGTGGGCCCGCAGGCAAATTATGGCACAAGTTCTATTTTTGGATCATAGCAGGGATGATCACAGTAGGAGTGACCACAGCAGGGATGATCATAGCAGGAGTGATCAAAGTCTATTTTTAGACTGGCTGTCAAAAATAGAAAAGTCAAATATTATTGTCTCATAATAATATTTGGACTATAAACTTGATCTTATTCTCTTGGAGCACTTCAGTTTGAGCTACAGATGTGGAACATGCAGCTGTCAGAAGGAAGTACGCTTTCTTTGTGGGTCATTTGAGTTGTTGCATGCATGACTTCAGTTAGAACTCAATCAATTGAGTTTGGTGGAGTTGATTGTGGAGTTGATGGAGTTGTGTTCAGTTTGACTTGGTTAAACTAGTTGTAATTAGTCTAACTGCAAATAGACTAATGATGAGTTGTTAAACTAATTATTAACTCATAATGCAACTATAGAATACATCAGTTAACTCAGTTACATGGCAGTGCATGTTCAGTTCAGCAGGGACAGGTGTTAGAGGATCAAATTGCTATCAGTTGCGACTATAGTTGTGCATGAGGATTTGCACAATCAAGGGATTGAGTATGCCAATGAGTATTGCCCAGTGATTGCCCAATATTATAGCCTCTACTGACATCTTTCCCAGTGTGAGTGATTCTTTGGAGGTAAATAAGAGTTTGGTTAATCCATTCTCATTCATTCTTGAGCAGGTATTGAGCAGTGGAGGCAGGCAAGCAGTGGAATAGATTTGGAGATCAGATCTGAGCTGTATTGTGTGTAACAGGTGGAGCTGGTACTGGATTGCTTTTGATAAGCATTGTACTTTGTAATGTTACATGTTCTCAATCCTTAATATACAGATAGTGTGGGGTTTTCAACTGTAAGCTTTCCCCGGGTTACATACTGTTTTAATGTGTGAATGCTCTTAATGTTTTATTGTTATTGATGATGCTAAATTGATGATCAACGTAGAGGAGCTTATGTATTGTGTATGTATTCTACAATAGTACATGATCAGGATAATCTCCATTGAATATGTGTTAAATTATTCAAAATTTCTACAGGTTTCCCTGCGATACCTCTTAATTCAACTTCCTTTCCTTTCGAAGAAAATTTCATGAAAAGTTCTTGAAAATTAAAAGCTATTGTACCCAAGGATTGTAGCCATTGGACTCCCAATACAACATCAACACCCCCCATTGGAATGGAAAGAATTGGGCTATTCAATACATATTCTCCCATGGATAGCTTGATATTATGGCACTTTCTAGAGCAATTTATGGTTCCTCCACTTGCAACCATCACTTGACACTATGGTGCTAGATATAAGAAGCAATTCAATTCCTTGGCTATCTTACAATGAATAAAATTATGGGTACTTCCTGAATCAATCAACACTATTTCTTTTTTCTTCTTGATATGTCCTTCTATCTTGATAGTTTGAGGAGTGGTAATTCCAGCCAATGCATTACAATATATGGTTGGATTCATTTCTTCTTTCTCTAGGGTTTGTACCTGGTGTATATCCTCTTCTTTTGGTGTTTCTTGTTCCTTTTCTTCCTCCTTTTCAGAATCTATTTAAAATAATTTCTTCTCAACACACTTATGACCTTTAGTGCATTTGCTATCACAATTATAACAAAGCCATTTTGCTTTTTTTTCTTCCAATTGTTGGGGTGTCAACCTTGTATGTTGTGGATGGCTCGGGGAAATAACACTTACATCCTTATAGTTGTGAGAGGTAGGCTTCCTTGTTGCCAGAATTTTGCTTTCCATTTTTCTTGCCAACCTGGATGCCTTCTCCAATGAGTCAGGTTCCCAAAGGCGAACCTCATGTTGGATGTTATCCTTTAAAGTCCCTATGAACATATCAATCCTATGCTCCTCTGGAATATTTTTTACCCTTATATTCAATGTTTGTAAGTCCTCAATGTGCTCGCTCATTGTACCCTTTTGTTTGAGGTTTATCAATTCACTAAAAAAATTGTTGTTTTTCGTATCCTCATAATGTGTTGTCATTTCTTCAGTAAAAAATGCACAAGTCACAATTTGTTTACGAGAGAAAAGCCATTGATACCATACAAACTGGTTTGGTTCCAAATATAAAGTTGCAATGCATACCTTTTGTGTGTTATGCACATTATGGAGATCGAAAAATTGCTCCATCTGTAGTATCCATGTTACGGGATCCTTGCCATCAAAATTCCCCATATTGATCTTTGGAATATGGTGGGTCTTTGTTCCAATTTTAGATTGTATGAAATCATGATTAACTTTTGTTTTGTTCTCATCATGAGTTTCCTCTACAACATTTTCGCCATTAAGAAGCCTTTCTTGTAGCAACTTTTTCAAACCTTCCTTCAATCCTTCAATGTCTTTATTCAAATCTTCCATGTTGTCATTCTTCAAATCATGATTAACATTCCTTTTGTTCTCATTATGAGTTTCCTCTCCTACCTTTTTTCCATTAGGAAGCCTTTCTAGTAACAATTTTTTCATACCATCCATCTTAGCTTCCATGTCGTCCAGCTTAGCTTCCATGTCGTCCATCTTAGCTTCCATGCCATCCATCTTAGCTTCCACGCCATTTATCTTAGCTTCTGTTAGCTTTCATGAGAGTGACATTTGTTGCACTTGGTCTCGAAATTTTGATATATCATGTAGCATTTCTTCCTCTTCCTCATGAGTCATGCTAGAGCTTTCAGGTTGTTTACTAGGTGTTTCCATTTTCTTTCTTTGGGGTATTAATTACCGATAATAATGCTTCACTATGCCCTTTGAATTCCTTCAAACTAATTTTTCAAACCAAGCTTATGCAAATATTTAAAAAAAATACACACCTTTTTTCACTTTGTAGGCACTCGATATTGAATCTGATGTATCTCTGTATTCAGATCTTCTAGTTCTAAAATTGCGACCTGCAGTAGCCCTTTGTGTCCTCTTTCCAATTCCACTAGTCTAATGGAGTTTAGATTCTCCAAGAAAGAGTTATGCACAATCTCCCAAGATGACCTAATTATATACCTTTTCAGAATAGCGAAGTTTTATGAAGTGCCATGTGTCACTGTTTTGACCTTAGGATCTGAAAAATATACACAGGAAACTATAGTTTATCCTCTTTTTGTAACTTCTTACGAAATTTCAATATGATGCCCAAAACAAAAGTTATGACTATTTTCCCCAGGTCACCTGTTTGGAATGTAATTCGGGAGTCTGCAAAAAGGCCAACTTCCTCAGATCATATCTCCACAAATATAGTGCGAAAATCCCTGAAATTAGTACCCGAGGTGTAGAACGATTTCATACCAAATGGGTTTTTTTTTAGCATCTGAAACGTCGCAGAAAAAAAAATTATAGTGAAAATTCGACGATGACCTGTTTGGAGCAGCGAAACCCTAGAATTCACTACTCTGATACAAAATGTTATGAAACCAGCTCACAAAAAAAAATAGAAAATATAGATCAACGCCTTAGAATTTAGCCTCTTCGAGTGGGCAACTTCCTTTACATTACATAAATGAACAATTCTTGGATGATACAAATGACAAAATCTCCTTCTATATATAGGAGTCTAAAGGGTCACAATATAACCCAAGCCAACCTAACCTTAATAATATAAGGCCACATAAATAACAATAGTGGGCTTCTGGGGTGCACAATAATAACAATATGGGGACAATAGGGTCACAACAATGACAATAAGGAATACAATGACAAAAGTAATGGGGTAATCACTAGTATTATAGGGACCTAACAATAATCCACTTGGCCTTGTTCCCTGAAAATACTCTTTAAAATGAACATAATTTCAAAATAATTTGAATAAAGGTTAGAAATGTCTCTTCCCTATAGAACATGTTCTTCTTATCCAAAACCTTTCTAATCATTATTTATTTCAAATAGGCTCTTCATGGGGGAATATTTGTGATACAAGTCTCCATTTCCATTGAAAAATGATGGGAATTTATTTTTATATAAAATTCCACATTTGTCCTTGAAGCTATGTATCTCTTTCGTAATTGCTCTAACCTTCATATCTACCATTCTCACAAGCTTTTGCTTCCTCTTCATCTGGTTTTCTATGGCCATTACCCTAGATCTATTGATATCCATCTTTTTGATATCTTCCTTAGACATGTGATTATGGAAATATTTTATTACATGAGCTTCGGTGGGGAAGTATCCATATTGTTATTTATTGCATTCGTCTATATGTTAGCTCTTTCAATGGTATTTATATTCTCTTGAAGTATATCCATGAGGTCCCCATTCTTTTCCACCATCTTTATTATTCTATCCCAAATTATTGCTTTTGCAGCTTTGAATAAGGATTTACTCGGATGTTTCTTTTTCTATACATCCATCTCTACTTCTATATGTTAGTAATCCTCTTACTTCCAGTGTTAGTTCTATTTTTGTATTCTTCGCATCTTCTTCTTTATTCTTTAATTATTTATCTTGGCTAGAGAGTAGAATCTACAATTTCTTTGCATCATCTGACACCGCCATTGATCCAACTTGTCCTACCAGAGCATGAGGAGTTTGGTGGGACTGAGATGTATCACCTTACTTTACTTTCATTCCTTGAATTTGTACCTCCAATAACATAATTTCATCTTTGTACTATTTATTCTTTGTCCCCGTATAATCGATCTTTTCCTTTAGCTCTTGATTCTCTCATTCTACCTCTTCCAGCTCATTGGTTTGCATAGGATGTGCATCCAAGATCTTCAATTGCTTCTTTGGGGCCACTATCTCTCTTTCTTATCATCCAACATAGTTTTGTATTGTTTTAATTCATGAGGATATGTAGCCAAATGAGTGATCTTATCCTCCAAATTATTTATCTTGGTATTTTTAGATCTACATACCATTCTCTCATATTTCAGTTAACCACTTGCCTTATTCTACATCTCTTGTAACTTGCTTGTTGTGGTATTTGTCCAGTGCATTTACCGATGCATCATGTGCATCACCTGCATGTCCAGATCCATGAGATCTATGGATGGAAAATGGTCAACTAGTAGGGACATTTGGTGGACCTCATAATCCTCCATGGACCTGACTATATCTACTTTAGATTGCAAAACTTATAATTTGAAAATCCTGCTCTCATGATCCAAAGAACTTTTGACTTGCATTATGGAGAGTGGTTTATTCTCAGCTAGTCATATATCCCTTTTCCTTTCTTTGGCTGATTTTTTGCCATTGGTTGAAAGTGTTCCACAATTTACATTTTTATATGCTTGGAGACCTAACCTAACTTTTTTGCCTCAGATGTTGATATAGCAGAAGTCATATGCTCAATAGTAAAATATAGCTTTGTTTGGATTTCTAGTTCGCTATTATACAACAAAGTTTTGTATCTTCATCATCTTCATCATCTTCATAATCTTCATCATCTTCATCATCTCCCTTGCTTCCTTTCCTTTAGCCCTCTTGGAGCTAGGATCCTCTCCTTGGTCTATATCCATGGGCTCTAATGTGCTTCTTTTATTTCCTGAGTTATGGGATGTGCTTGACTCTATGGGACGTAAAATGGCCTTAACCATCTCCCATGTGGATTTATTGGCACATTCTTCCACTATGGGGTTGGATTTATGCTTGTGTTCCTATTTTTCCTTATCCTTTATTCTTTCATATATGATAGTATGAGGATCATATTTCCATGCACTTGCTTGCAAGAAATAGAAGCTTTTCAGGATATTCTCCACTATCTTCAGGACACTCCTTCTATTTACCACAAAAGGCCCCACCTCATGAGGGAGGTTGAATGTCACAACTACTTTTCTCGAGTTGAAGTGTAAGTTGTCATTGTTGAACCTTTGTCTTATATAATCCAGTGTGAAGATGCGTAGAGTCATAATTGCTGGAAACTGATATGGTCTTTCGTCAAATCCATATATCATTATGATTGTGTACTCATCAAAGAGGTACCAGTCACCCACTTTGCTATCAATATTGAACTGCAATATCTCCCAAAGGAACTTAGGGGATCTGGGTAGGGTCTCACCGTGCAGTAAGGTATATACAGTTGAAAAGAATGATGACACATACTTGAAAAAACTTGGTTTCTTTCTGGATTCCTCACCATGGGAAACCACTCAAAAATAGGCAATATGGTATTTTGTTCATTTACCATGTTGGGCTCTAGGTTCTCAAGGTAAGAATAGTTTTGGTGAATAAATAGATATATACCAAATAGGCTTGATATTAGAAATATCTCACTTTATCAAACTCCATCAATTGGGCATGAATTTTATTCAATAAGAACTAGGGAAAATCATATTATGTGCAAGACTTAATGACTGAATGACAAAAGGTAACTAGGAAACTTGGGACCAACTTATTTACTTGGACATTAGTATTAAGACCAAGGACTTGAGAAATCATGGAAAAATATATTTGGGGCATAAATTCAAATATTGTGATAGGATAGGGAGGAGGCCTAGAAGAGGCAACTACTCGTTATTTGACATTTCTATGGATTATTTGTTGCTTTACCTCTAACAAGAGGCCCTATCACTAATATTCTAATATTTCTTTGTTCAACTTCTGCATACCTTCCCTATCTGTGAATGATAACATCTGCAATGGAATCTAGTGTTACCTTGATAACTACCTTATCTCCTTAAGTAGAGATGATGACTCTCTGATTTGGTAGATATTTGTTGACGAACTGTGTTACCATCTCCGGGAAATGGTATACTTATGGGACCACTACCAGGACTATATTTAATTCAGATAGGTTATTGTGATCCCCTATTGAATCAGACGTGTTGTGTGCTAGTTGTATGGCCTTCCACATGTCATAAGTGGTCAACATCTGATATCGAACATCAGCCTCCTGACCATAGAAATCATGAACCTTAGCCATTTCTGCCATTTGAACATCAAAGGAAACTGGTAGTGGTGGTGTAGTCATTGAAGATGTTGAGTGGGGATTAGTTGACTTGGTGAAATGAGGGACGTGGCACTATATTAGGTTTATGAGTGGGATTAGCTAGCGAATTTCAATTACCACGTGGCTCAACAAGAATGGCTAATTTTGTGGAGGAAATTTAATTCAAACTTTCACGAGCTTTAGCTTGGTTAGCACACACAAGTATCGAATTAAGGCATCTTTATGGAACTTTGCACTTGAATTGGTAAATTCTAGGGATGCTTGGATGTAATTTTCATGTGATAATGTCTACAGCCTCAATTTTAGGAAAAGGAGGATTTATTTGCACAAAAAATGAGTTTTATCGGTGAATGAACACTTTTACACAGGGAGGCTAGGGTTTACTTTCAAGCTCGATTGGCTTGAATTTTAGCTTTCCCGAGGACTTAACAAGTTGAATTCAATAAGATGAAATAAGATGTCAGTTGAAACCTATAAATTCAAGCTTGGGGGGTTGAAAATGAGCTAGTTGAGTTCACAAGTGCACGTCAGGACTATGAGTTAGAGGCCAGGGTGGACAAAACAAAAAATAAAATGTGCTCGGTGTCCTTTTATAAAAAAAAAAAAATCTTAACACGTGTCGGGATGCCATTGGGCATTTTTTAGGGCTAGAATCATGCTTATGTCATGATGAAATCATCATGATAAGTTCAATTTTCCACATGTCGCCATACTGGTGCCACGTGGCAGGCAGTGGTTGGGCGAGAAGGAATGACTTGGCATTGATGTGGCACAAGTGTGGTGTGACTAGAAAACTTATGTGAAGGGTCAACATGGCATGCTAATGTGTTGGGATAGTTGGTGCATATATCTAATGTGGTGGGACGGCATGGCAAAGGTCCCAACGAATGGGGAAGCACTAAGTGACAAGTTTCCATTGGGTCCTGCATATCACATATCAAAGAAAAAAAGAGGAGCATCTTAAGGAGAATCGGCCCTAGGCAAGTGGCGATGTGATAATCGCATATCACAATTGCATGAAGGGAAAGTGTTAAGAATCGTTCCCCAGTAGGATCTCGATTGTGATTGCAATATCGCAAGATGGAGGAGGAACGAGAATTCATCCTTGGAAAAGCCCGATTTCAATGTGAAAAAATCACAATCGTAGATCGCAACAGGAGCATGAAGTAACACCTCGGCCATCACTAATTACGATTTGCGATGGGGGGAATTTTTGACCCGATATTGTTATACGTTGTATTTTCTAACCCTGAAGCATACACTACTATCGCAGTGTGTGAACTTTGATATCTGTCGAGGGAAAGTGTCGATTGGGATTTCGATAGGGTACCCGAATGCGATATGCTATATGTTGTGATTTATAATCTCGGCAAGTCTGTGTATCACAGAGTGCCTGTTGTTTGGGTTTGGGACTATCTACCAATGGTTGGACTTTGCTGATTGCGACTTGCGACAGAGTTGTGGAACCATCGCCATAACTGTCAAACTGACCTCTTTTTATGTGACCACTCATCCTTAACTGTGAAACAGGTAGGGGAGTTGGCAGGACCACCGATTTCGGCGGAACTGCCAGATTTAACTCCAGATAATGAATTTAACTGGCAATAAGCTAGATTTGGAGGAGAAAATTGTGGAAAGACCGATAGAAGTCATAACTAAGGAAATTTTTGACCAAATGGGATGCAAAAATAGGCTAGATAACCATTTTTGGATATTCTGAACTCATTGGAACAGGTTTCAGGATCAAAGGGGCACTTTTGGATAGGCTTTTTGCAAAGTGAAGCCTATGGGTGCTCCGGTCAACTAGAGTGTTGATTTAGTTTAAGGAGTATGAAGATGGAGATGACCTTGTGGGGATCTTCCAGCCTCCATGTGCTTTCTACAGTAGCCATTACAGCAGTATTGTAGCTTTATTTCTTCTTTTCTCTATAAGTATTCAGATAAAGAGACTTGTTTAAGTACTTCAAGTGGATTGTAGTATTGTTTATGCTCTTGGAAGTTGGAGTATGGGGTCTTGGTGTAAGATGCATGTGTTTGCTGAAGGTCTACATGTTTAAATATAGGTTAACATGTGTATGGAGTGATAACTTTCGCAGAAGTTGTTTCTTTGAAGGAGAAACTAGTCATTCCATTTTAGTAGTTTATGTACTCTTCTTTTCTTGATATTGAGCATAATGAGAAGTGGTTATGCCTTTAGAGATGATCCAAGGAGATGTAGCCTAGGAGGGGTCAACTCCTTTAACAATGGATGATGTATGATTATTTGATGCATGCTTCCATTCAGTGTTTTGGTTTCATTTTTTAATTTTTCTTAATGAAACTAACTTAAGTAAATAGACATAAAATTCATGTTTTTACTTGCTATTTTGGAGTACAAACCTCAAGTACATTTTTATATTCTCAATGGGGAATTAACACAGCATTACTAATCTGTTCCATTTCATATCAAGTTGGTATCAGAGCTTAGGTTCTTTGTGCAAGGAGGAATTGATTGTTGTTTTCAAATAAATGTGTTTTGAAGCTCATTGAGGAGAAGGTTTTAGAAAGGAGAGCAATATTGTTACAATCTCTACCACCAAGTTCTACCTCAAATTGCAGTATAGGTTCAAGAAAAGCATGTCCCAGGGAGGATAGCCTACAAGAATGTCAGAGGATGTGAAGGCTTTTAGAAATACTTTCTTAGATATGGAAAAAATGGTGAAAATCCTCTATGAAGAGAGGAATACCAAATTGCAATGTGAAAGCTATAGACCTCTAAGAGGAGAATGTTCTCCAGGGGAATAAGGTAACAAGAATGGTGATAACCACCATCTTCTCCATAATATTCATGTTTTTCTACAACTCTTATGCAAGATGCTAGTGTAGAAAGTCCCTTAGAGAAGGAAGATGGACAAGTTTGTACCTTTTGTCCACATGATGTGAAAGATGAGGTTTTATGAGCACCCAAATTCAAGGAGATGAAAGGAGAGAGCCAGAGAGTCTAAGAGGACACATCTAGAATCAAAAGGGAGTTTAAAAACATCTTTGTATGTCAGTCAAAAGATGTGGAAAATGGTAATAATTTACATGCTTCTTCCTTATGCGTAAGTGTTGACGTAAATTAATTAGCAGCCTTTGAAAAACATAGTAAAGGCATTGGATCCAAGATCTTGACCAAGATGGGTTACAAAGGAGGAGGCCTTGGAGTAAACCAGCAAGGCATTAAAAATCCAATTGAGGCCAAGGAGAGGCCTAAATATGAAGGCTTAGGCTATGTAGCAAAAGAAGAATGTTCTTCTAGAGACAGCTCATGGGTATCGTGTTCCTTTTGCTGTAAGAAAGGACGTGAGGAGGCAAGATGTTGGGAGTTACATCCAAAATTGGTTCCTGCTTGGTTCCTCAAGCGTAAGGAGGACTCGAAGTGCAAAGCATCTCCCAAGAGAGATGAAAACGTTGAAGAAGAATGGAATCTAAATTCTTCTTTCCATGCAAGTAGCGTAAGCCAAAGGATAGGAAACAGAGGTATATCTGTTATGTTAATTTGAATGTTGTTCATGTTTTACCTCTGAGTTAATAGTGGTCAGCTATCAATGCCATAGCATCTAAGATAATAGTTTTGGGGTTTTTGTTTAATTTTGGAGGACCAATGAATTAAACAGATATAACTCTGTAATGCCTAACCTTTTGAATAATATTAATCCCAAAGTGGAGGGCTGCTATAAAACTTCACACAGTGATAAAGTTTGAACAGTGGTGAGCAGAAACGAAAAATAATACGATTATTACAGTTTTCAGGCAGAAAATTAAACAATCATAAGTACGAAAACCTTGACTGATGTTCAGAAGGTTCAAGAGAATATGCTTATGCTTACAACTAGACGTTGATGATTTATTAATTCACAGGGAAATAATTAAACAGACAGTTCATTAATCCATTCTCTTTAATGATTATCACTTCAGAAGCTTATAGGAATAGATTCAGACATAATTATTCCTACCTAGGTATCTTTGTAAGACATAAGAATATGAAGAAAAACATAATGTGTTACCTGAAAAACTTACAAGAAACACAAACTATGTAAAAATGAATTCAAAATCCTCTACTTTGTATTAAGGGTCCAGAAAAGCTAGTACATCAAAGGTTTACAAATACTTCTTCAAGAATGAACTCCCTTTCAATGGTCAACCTGGTCCAATGGTGAACAGTGAACCCTTAATAACTCGAGAAGAGAGTAATTTATACAATAGTAGAACTAAAAAATATCCTAAACTGCTCAAGGATTTATTCTAGCAAAAGGAAATATCTTCATGCAAGAAGATAGAGACAGTTATTGAATTGTTGCTTGTTTCCCTTTATTTAGGTTCTGTTGGCTTTGGTCTTTGATATTTTTCCCTCTAAGTTGCTTGTCTATTTGATCTTCACGTTGGATGTCATATTTACTTATGACCTTTCATCTGATACACTTTAATCTGTATGTTTTAACTACCTCCTCTATTTTGTCTTTTAACTCTGTAAATTGTCTGTTTTAACCTTTAGTGTGTAAAATGACTTTTTCTGCACTGTCTTTGGTTTAAACTTGATCTTTTGTTTGTACACAAACTTATGATAAATGAAGCCTTTTGAACAGATTTCCTAAGAATCTTGGAGTAAACAGGTTTTTAACTAGTGTCAAAATTGTTTATCGAGTCTCCTGGTCTTCTGCTAATCACCTGCAAAATACAACAATTGTTAAGAAAAACAAAGGTTGACAAGGAGGGTCAAAATGGCTTCATTTGAGTTGAAAGGTCTATGGATGGATTCCGGAGCATTTTTAGGAGGTAAACAGTGGTTAAATCGGTTGCAGACAGTTAGGGTGGCGCAGGAGGGTTACACAGGCTTTACTGTGTAAATAGACGAAAAGAGAGAGTGAGGGTTTTCGCGTTTAAACGGGTAAATAGTTAACTTTTTAAAATTTGGCGCAAAGTGAACAGTGGATGGTTTTACCCTACGAGGGGGAGCAGTGTCGGAGGCTAATCGCACCACTTTTGGTCGTGGGGTGGTTTTTCTCTGAGGACACGCGAGTTAACATGGGAATGACACATAACCACAAGGGGCCTGAGAAAAACCACAAATTTCATGTGCTCTCAGGCCTTTAAATATTGGAGATCGTGAGCGCACGGTATGGCTATGGATCATTAGATCTGGGAGCAGGTGATTGGATGGCTATCGCGCGATCAAGATGCATAGAGGGAGCAAGCATGAAGATTAGCAGGCCCAGGGAATAATTACAAAAGATTTGTAATTATTTAGTTAATAAAGTGCAGGTTTAAAGTATGATGTGATGGGTTTAATAAAGTGGGATCAGGTTTAAAACATAGTGGATATGAGTTAAACGGGTATATTGGCGGAGTTTAATTAGATAAAGTGAAGGGGGGAATTTATACTTAGGGTAAAGGGTTTTTTATAGGTTTTTAGGGAAATCACAAAGGAAATTAATATTTTCAAAGGGGAATAGATTTCACACTAGGGAAAAGGGATTTTTAGGTAGGGGAATGAGTTTGGAGGGTAAATTTATAGGAAAATGTGTGAAACCAAGGGAAAGGGTGAAAATGAAGGGAAGATGAGGAAATGAAAGGATGATTAGGAAATTAGTAAGTATGTAGTGGGGGGTGAAATGAAATGAAGGGAAGTTAACCAAATCAACTTGTAAACATCTTTTCACCTTCATAACTGCTCTTGCACACTAAAACACATGATCAAGCATGGTAAATGTACTTTTGCAACTTTTCTTCTACCTACCCATTTACATACCCTAACATTTTCTCTTCACTTAATTAGGTGAATTTAGGCTAGCAGACCCTTTTCTTTCCTTTTTCTTTTGAAAAGAAAACTATCTAATTCTAACCTTATAACATCCAAGGGCTCAGATTAAGCTGATGGGCTCCTTATTATTCTCTACCTAACTACTGATCTGCCAAGATTAAATAGTTTGGCTAGATCTTTATTCTCTAACTATAAACATGAAATTTAAAGCATGAACTAGCCAAGATTGAACTATTTGACTGTCATGGGTTGTGGCATTTATGACAAGCTGCACACAACCATGATTTTGCATAATAAAGTAAAAAGTAGTGGCACTTGGAGTTGCACACTTTCAGAGTTTATTGCTTTTCGTTTTTCTCTCTAACCTAACATTTTATTTTTGCCTCCATTTTTTAGGGCATCTATTCTAACATTTTCTTTGATATGGACATGTTTATAAAAAAATTTCCTAAAAAAAAATTCAATATTCTTTTTATCCATATCCTAGCTTAACATTTTTTTGAAAAATATTTTCATTTTTTTTTTAATAATTGATTCTAACTTACCAAAACCAAAAAAATGCTACAACATTGGCTCCAACTGAGGAATGCTTTCTCTTGTAGAATGCAAAGAACTTGCAAATCCATGTGCCTTCTCCTCGGGCTATGGAGTCTTTTGCTATAAAAAATCACACTGACAACTTGAAAAGTAAAAGAAACCAGAATTCTTACAATGGTAGTAATGAAATCTACTTCAACTTCTCAGTATTAAATGTAATGTTTGTGAAACCTTTCATTTACATGATAAGTGGAATATAGCCCCTCAAGATTTTGCAGCACAAAAGTGTTGTTTCCCTTCACTTCAGCAATTGCTAAAGGTCCAAACCACATGTTTTCAAACTTGCCATGCCTTCCTTTTTCTTCTCTCCTTGAATCCCATCTTAGAACTAGGTCACCTTCCTTGAAGTCCCTTTCCCTGGCTCTTCTATCAAACAAGCTCTTCGTCTTACTTTGATACTTTTTCAATTTGTATTGAACTTCATCTCTGTTTTCATTTAGTTCAATAATCTGATGTATTCTTTTTTAAAAATCATCAGGTTCTTATGTTGAATCTTGCAAGAATTTCAAAACAGGGAAGGCCAAATTGGTAGGGAAGATTGCATTTTTCCCATAAACTAACTGGAAAGGATATTTTCCAGTAGATCTCTTTGGAGTGATTTTGTTTCCCCATATAGCATAAATTAAATGAGAGTCCCAGCTCTTTTTATGATCTGCTAGAGTTTTTTTATTACCTTTACCAAAATTTTATTTGAAGATTCAGCAAGGCCATTACCTTGTGGGTAATATGGCGTTGAATGATGTAGCAGAATCTGATATTTCTGGCAAAACTCAATCATTTAACACTAGAAAAATTTGTTGCATTATCAGTGACAATTTGAGTTGGGCAACCAAATCTAGATAATATGTTCTCTTCAATCAATTTGATTACTATTGAATCAATAGCATTTCTCGCTGGAATTGCTTCCACCCATTTAGTGAAGTAGTATCTTACAGTCAAGATCCATCTATGCTAATTACTTGAAGTAGGATGAATCTCTCCAATAAAATCTAATCCCCATTGGCTAAAAGGTTCTGAGACTATTGATGGAACCAGTGGAAGAGCTGCTAATTTTTGCTTACCAGCAAACATTTGACAAGGAACACAACCTCTGACCTTTGCTCCTACTTGTAAGAATAATGTTGGCCAATAAAATCCTCCCCTTAATATCTTATATGATGTTGCTCTCCAAGCATAATGTCCTCCACAAAATCCTGTATGAAACTGGTCAATGATTCCTTCAATTTCTGATTCTGTTAAACATAATAAAAAAATATTTAGTGGGTCTTTCCAGTACAAATTTGCATTTATGATACAGTACTTGACTGCTTTCAATTTGAGATTTTTACACTAGATTTTGGAGAATGATGTTGGACATTCAAAATGGATCAAGAAATTTACAATATCTCGGTACCAATCTGACAATAGAAATTTTTCATTAGTGTGTAAAGGGCTTATCTGATCTAAAAGTAAAGATTCTTGTGGATCCTTTTCTTCAGGATGAAGGGAAGGTTCTTGTGGATTCTCCTCTTCTGCAAGGACAGAAGGTTCTTTTGTTTTCTTCTTCTCTAAAGTTTGAGAAGGTTCTTGTGGATTCTTCCCTTGTATCTCTAAAAAAGAATTGATTCCGAACACTTTACAGTTGGATTCATTTAGAAGCTTAGCTAATCCTTGGCCTTTTACTAGCTTTGTAGTTTTGATAGTTAGGTCAAACTCCATTATTTGAGTGATCCATCTACCTCTCTTTCCATCAGTGTCTAGTTGGGTTAAAACAATTTTCACAGCACTGTTAGGAACATAAGCAGTAATAGGAGAATGTAGGACATACATCCTGAATGATTTCAAGGCTTGAATAAGGCCATATGCTTGCTTCTAAATTATGTCATACTTAAGCTTGGCATCTCTCATAACCTTACTGAAAAAGGCTATGGTTGGTCATGGGAATATTCATTCTTTTGTAGTACAATAGCAGCAAGGGTTGCTTCTGAGGCAAAGGAAAAGATACTGAATGGTTTAGTGTAATCAGGGTTGGCCAAGGTGGGACCTTCAGAGATAGCTTTCTTGATCTGATCAAAGGCATGCCTAGAAGAGACAGCCCATTTAACTTCATGATCCTTTTGTAGCATGTCAGATATATCTTTTACAATCTCAGCATAATTTGGGAGGAATCTCCTTAAAAAAATAATCTTGCCTAGAAAAGCTTGAATCTCCTTCTTGTTTCTAGGTAAGGTCAATTTTTCGATGGAGAACACACCCTTGGGATCAATCACCACTCCTTCTTTTGAAATTATATGGCCCAGAAGTTTTCCTTCTTTGATAGCAAAGAGAGACTTTTTAGGATTCAATGATATTTCGAATTTTCTACACCTGTCAAAAACCTTCATCAAGTGTTTTAGATGTTTTTGTTCAGATTTAGAAGAAACAGTTGTCATCAAGATAAATGACCACAAATTTATTTACCTTGTTAGTGTTAGTCAGTTCAGCCTGTCACCAGTGATCAAATATGCTCTTACAAGGTGTTTTTAGGGTGTCAAGTCAATTTTTTGTCGTTTCAGTGAGTTTTCAAATAAAAATTTGGTCAATAGTTATCGTGTCTAGGTCACTGTTTCTCCCTTCACTTACTCATGGTCTTCATCACTCATCGTGTTCATTGTCTTCTTCGAGGTATCATATCTTCATTTAAATGTCTTGGGTAATGAAATGGTTAAATTCCTCATTTTAGGTCATGGTCTAGGTTTCACTTCATGTGTCATCACGATACCATATGTTTCCAAAAGTGTGTCCTTCATGTGATTAAGTGGGTAAAGGGACTTAGCAGCTTAGGGAAAGAAAAATAAAGGTAACGGTAATGTTTTATTTCAAATAAGACAATGTTGCAGTACACTACCTCGCCTCATCATTCCTCATAGGGACATGTTTGATTGAAAATATGTTTCTGACAAAATGGAGACTGATTTTACAAAAGTGAAAGATTTTTTTGTCCATTATATTCCAAGGAATAAAAACCTCCTTCAATTTATGCACAGGTGTTATTATTTGAAGGAAACTCCCAAAATACACTTGCTACGGGAGAGTTAATGCACTTCTGGACAACTTGCCTTCAAGACAGTTTTCAGGTGTTTGGAGCAGGTGTTGGTAGTTCTTAAGGACTCTATTGTGTATATGAAATCCTAATATTTCCAATGGCACCTTCATATCATCATTTGGATTAGTGAAAGGCATCCAAAAGTTCTCTATAAGTTGGAGCTCCCCTTTTGTCAAAGAAACCCTGAGTTTTTGGAGTGACCTTGGGTAAATCAATTTTTCTCCCTCATGGAGTGTCCAAATTACATGCTTGAGGTTTCCATCTTATATCAGACTTCAAGAGCTTCCCAACGCACTATCAAGCTCTCAATTTGGATCAGTTTAAGGCCTCCAAACGTGGTTTGGAAGATGGCGTTGTGCTTCTATGAACTGCATTGCGCTTGTGCCAGAGCAACCCAAAACTCATCCAAACTCACCCAAATTTTGATTTTGAAGCTTGAAAACCTATTTATTTCTATTCTAAGCTTGCTCACAAGTAATTATAAGTCTTTTTCTCACCTTT
Organism: Pinus tabuliformis; assembly: GCA_031772625.1. Classification (NCBI taxonomy): domain Eukaryota; kingdom Viridiplantae; phylum Streptophyta; class Pinopsida; order Pinales; family Pinaceae; genus Pinus; species Pinus tabuliformis. Next base: position 1,073,093,052 of record CM062816.1, read on the forward strand.
TTCCTTTGGCAAGATGAATGCAAATGCAAGTTCTCTTCATCTAGGGTTTAGGTGAAATTTTCATGCTGCAAGCACTAGTGTAATTGATAGTTTGGTTAGTTTTGATATTGGAAACATGTAAATATTCCACCTCACACCTCTGTACATGTTTAAAATTCCTTTTGATTCACTAAATAACTTATCAATCATCAGATTGCCTCACCCTTACCTAAACCCTAGCTCATACCTAGCATTTTGAGTAGATTTCCTAGCAGCTCTGTTTTTCAATTTCTCCTAATCATTTATTTCCCTCATTTCACTCCATTTAAGCTTCCTAAGTTTTCTACCACCCATATCCATCTCCAAAAATTCCCCTATCATCATCTCCCTTCCCTAACTCTCTCATTTCATCATTTGCTTCCTTGAGCAAGAAAATAGTCAGCTTAAGACTAAACAGCGAATCATGGAAAAAGAACAACCCAAGTTATTGCAGCAGGTTAGAAAAGGCAAGGAAATCATAGAATCAAGCAAGCCTAAAGGATTGAAAGGTATAGGAAAGAGGAAAAAGACCAAGAATCGGAGGTCTCAAGGAAGCTTTGCAAGAGGAACAAAAACAAATATTGCTCAATGAAGACCTTGACCTAGAAGAGAGGATTGCCCTTGAGGTACATCAAGATAAAGAATATTGGCTCAACAGGGTGAATGAACATTTGCTAAAGTTTCTAGAGAAGGCAAATAGAGATATCAAATGTTCAGACACATGGCACATCATTATCAAGCTCAAAACATGATCGCCAATGTCAAAGTGAAACAGCGCAAAAACAAGCTCAAGGAGACCAAAAAAGAGAAAAAGGATGAGGGAAACTTGGAGATGCTTGCTGAAGCATCCATGAAGCTTTAACAAACTAATTTTTACACCTTCCCTCCAATTTTGAGCCAATTCTGAGCATTTTGAGTTTTTTGAGAATTTTTTGTCTAACTTTAGAAAATTGGCCTTTCTAGAAGCGCTGCGCTTTTTCTTCAGGCATCCATTTGAAGAAAATTTTATATTTTTGGAAAGGTCTTGGCATCCTATAAAAACCCATTTGCCCAGATTTTGCAGAGGTGGCTTAGTTTGGGAGAATGCTAGTTTTTTGCCACTATTTTGCCTCTTTCTCCCAAACTAAGCCACCTCTGCAAAATCTGGGCAAATGGGTTTTTATAGGATGCCAAGACCTTTCCAAAAATATAAAATTTTCTTCAAATGAATGCCTGAAGAAAAAGCGCAGCGCTTCTGGAAAGGCCAATTTTCTAAAGTTAGACAAAAAATTCTCAAAAAACTCAAAATGCTCAGAATTGGCTCAAAATTGGAGGGAAGGTGTAAAAATTAGTTTGTTAAAGCTTCATGGATGCTTCAGCAAGCATCTCCAAGTTTCCCTCATCCTTTTGCTCTTTTTTGGCCTCCTTGAGCTTGTTTTTGCGTTGTTTCACTTTGACATTGGCGATCATGTTTTGAGCTTGATAATGATGTGCCATGTGTCTGAACATTTGATTATCTCTATTTGAGAATGCTAGTTTTTTTGCCAAACTATTTTGGGAGAAGGTCTTCCCGTGCTCCAAATTTAGAAATTCAAATTGTTCTGGAAACTAGACTTGAAGGGCTAGTTGACTGTTCTCTCATATTTGCATTTGGACCCATGGAAGGAAACTGAAAATCAGCTCAAAGTTGGCACTGCGCTTCTGCATTTTCTATGTTTTCAAATGTAAAATTTCAATATGTAAAATTTCTAGTTTCTAGTCAGACTTGGTCAAAGTCAAGATTCTCTTTGTAATGGCACAAGTTATAAGGCTAGGTGATGTAGGCATGAATAAATGCATATCATAGGTTGTTTTTGATGTTCAATAGGCCTCATAAAAGAATAAAACTCCTAATCAAACTCTTCATGAGGTGTTTGAGTTACACCTTCTCACTCCCACATGTTGGTTGAGAGAATCTTGGAGTCAGTTCCTCAACCAAGGAATTCGACTCCTAAAGGTGGGAAAGTGGTCTAGGAGAGTCTATAAGTACTATTTCACCTCAAGAGAAAAATGTTGAATTTTTTGATGAAGGAAGGCTTGCATTGTAATCATCTTTCAGCTAATACAGATACAGGTTGCAGCTATTTTCAAGGAACTCTAACCCAATGAGTTCATGGTGTTTGTGCTTCACTCTTTTTGTTTTATCATGGTCTAAACATCTTTACATACATTATATTTCTTCTCTTTATGAATACCTTGTGACAAAATACTCAGAATTCTTGTATTGTCAAGCTCTATTATCTAGGTTTTCATGGTTATATGTTTTGTCTTCTTAAGCTAATGAAATCATTTTTTAATGCTCATTAGTTTCTTCCATTCTATATCCTCTATACACTAACAAAATAATCCAATTACACCATGGCTTCTGATATCTAGCTCCTTCTTATGCTTGCTCTTGTTTTCCCATAGCCTGGACCTACTTGTGGCCCCAAACCCTAAGTTCAGCAAACCCTTTAAAATCCAAATTTTCACAAACAAATATACATATCTAGCCTAATATTCATTTGCTTTAAAGGCATATCATTGATAAGAGACTTAGAGAGATCCCTCTCATACTCAGTAGGGCTAGCTACTGAGCTGAAGTGGTTTGAGGTTACCCTTGTCGATTCCTTTTCAGCCTAGGAGATTGTAAGGACTAACGTTTTTGGTGTTGTTTCTGGGGAAAGAAAGATCATATCTTCCATGGGAAAGAACGACAAGGATCAGATCTGATTGCTGATGGTGAACAGTGATCAAACACAAGAAAGGTTGTGCATCTTTCACCTGGTGACTCCAATGTCGAAGAATCCAAAGGTTCAGAATTTTCATGGTGACTCCACTGTTCAAAAACCAGTAGTTTGAAGAAATTCTTGGTGTCTTAATTGTTTTCAAGATGGATTCAACTTCTTAAAGGTATGCTCCTATGAATCAAGCTCATATTCCTAGTTTTCCGAATCATATTCCTTGCATAGATTGGAAAACTAATTTGCCCAAATTCATAGATGGAAATGAGGATGAGGCTATTCTACATCTAATCAAATTTCATTTTCATATACATAAGCTCAAGATTAAGTTTCATGAGGATTTTTTTATGAAAATGTTTATGGCTACCCTAGAAGGAAAAGCAAGATCATGGTATGAATGATTGAAGCCATGTAGCTTATTCTCTCTTAAAGAATTCCACACAACATTCTTTGAGTTTTATGTAAAATCTCATCATTCATTCTTGTTGTTCAAAGATTTTTGTGAATCTTGCGAAAAATTCATTCAATACCTTGAAGAAACTTTTGGTGATGAATAATGTCTAGATTATGACATCATAGAGGCCCTTTATGAATATTCTTCCCAACATAAAATAATAGAGATTAGCTACTTTGATACAAAGGATCATTCACAACACACATCAACTCCTTCTTTGCTTGAAGATGAAATAGATCTGCATCCTAACAATCAAGAAGAAATTGGTCCAAGTGAGAATTTTGAAATTGCATGTACAGAAAACTTAAGCAGTGAACCATCTAATGACAATGATCATCTACTTTTGCAAGGAAATAGTGAACAAGAAGTTGTTTCCCTTGATTCTTGTGGCAGTCAAATTGATATTCTTCCTGTTGAAGCACATGAGGAATCAAACATACTTGAAGTGGTTGTTGCATTTAAATTTTTCCATGAGCATCCAAAACCTTATCTTTTGGATGAGAGGTATGAAGATAGCCATTCACTTGTTCTTTCAGATTGTTCTTTCTCTGAGGTTTTATTTCAAGATCAGGTTTGTGAAGACCAAGATGAGGTTTCTAATGAAATGTATGAACAAGGATCTCTAGACACTCACCACTCATATGTCTCTCCAGCTCATCCATTTTCTGAAACACTATTTCAAGGGCAGATTCATGCAAATCATAATTTTAAATTGGCATGTGTGAAGGTTTCAGACAATGTAATTATGGCAGAGAATAATCATCAAACATTACAAGCAGATTATGAAGAGGAGAGTAGCGATAAAGAAGAGGTTGTTTTAGAGCCACTTGCACATGATGATCTTCCTCCAGATTCAGAAAACAAAGAGTGTTCTTCTATTTCTTCTGACTTTCAAGATATGCTAATGTCCCAGATTATTATAGACCCTATTGCCAATTTGTTGCAGCCATCTGGAAAGATGAATTTTCTTGTATTAATGGATCATGAGCACATATTCAGTGGACACTCGGAGTTCCCTAGCTTTTGTTTGTTCTACCTGCTCAAGGAAAGTACAAGCAGAATTCAAGTAAGTAGCCACTTGTTGGATTGGTTACACTGGAGGGATCATTACACATGATTGTATATACATCTTCAGCAGGTGGGTGGTTATCATCAGGATTTGAAGCCCGAGGTGAAGGCCCTAAGATCTCGATGGTTTGCTGCCATAAGTAAGTTCAGTCAATATGTTTTTTATAGTCAAGTCAGTCGATTAGTCAATCAGTTTTCAGTTTGAGTTTAGTCTTTGCATTATGACTCCATTCCTAATAGATAAGGCTACCTAGTCTATGGTGTTCTTGACACCTCCAAGGAGCTTCCATCCCCAGTTGGAGCCAATGTTAGTGTCAGTCAGTTCAGCCTATCACCAGTGATCAAATATGCTCTTACAAGGTGTTGTTAGGGTTTCAAGTCAAATTTTTGTCATTTCAGTGAGTTTACAAATAAAAATTTGGTCACTGGTTATCGTGTCTAGGTCACTGTTGCTCCCTTCACTTACTCATGGTCTTCATTACTCATCATGTTCATTGTCTTCTTAGAGGTATCATATCTTCATTTAAATGTCTTGGGTCATGAAATGGTTAAATTCCTCATTTTAGGTCATGGTCTAGGGCTTCACTTCATGTCTCATCACGATACCATATGTTTCCAAAAGTATGTCCATCATGTGATTAAGTGGGTAAAGGGAGTTAGCAGCTTAGGGAAAGAAAAATAAAGGTAACAGTAATGGTTTATTTCAAATAAGACAATGTTGCAGTACACTACCTCACCTCATCATTCCTCATAGGGACAAGTTTGATTCAAAATATGTTTCTGACAAAATGGAGACTAATTTTACAAAAGTGAAAAAGGTTTTTGTCCATTATAGTCCAAGTAACAAAAACCTCCTTCATTTTATGCATAGGTGTTATTATTTGAAATAAATTCCCAAAATACACTTGCTACGGGAGAGTTAATGCACTTCTGGATAGGTTGACTTCAAGACAGTTTTCAGGGGTTTGGAGCAGGTGTTGGCAGTTCTTAAGGACTCTATTGTGTAGATGACATCCTAAGATTTCCAATGCTACCTTAAGATCATGATTTGGATTAGTGAAAGGCATCCAAAAGTTCTCTGCAAGTTGGAGCTTCTTTTTGTCAGAGAAACCCTGGGTTTTTGGAGTGACCTTAGGAAAATCAATTTTTCTCCCTCATGAAGTGCCCAAATTACATGCTTGAGATGTCCATATTATAGCAAACTTTAATATATTTCCAAAGACCTATCCATCTCTCACTTTGGAGTAGTTTAAGGCTTCCAAAAGTGGTTTGTAACATGGCGTTGCGCTTCTGTGAACTGCGTTGTGCTTTAGCGTTGTGCTTATGTGAACTGTGTTGCGCTTGTGCCAGAGCAACCCAAAACTCAACCAAACTCACCCAAATTTTGATTTTGAAGCTTGAAAACGTATTTATTTCTATTCTAAGCTTTCTCTCAAGTAATTATAAGTCTTTTTCTCACCTTTTTCCTTTGGCAAGATGAATGCAAATGCAAGTTCTCTTCATCTAGGGTTTAGGTGAAATTTTCATGCCACAAGCACTAGTGTAACTGATAGTTTGGTTAGTTTTGATATTGGAAACATGTAAATATTCCACCTCACACCTATTTACATGTTTAAAATTCCTTTTTATTCACTAAATAGCTTATCAATCATCAGATTGCATCACCCTTACCTAAACCCTAGCTCATACCTAGCATTTTGAGTAGATTTCCTAGTAGCTCTGTTTTTCAATCTCTCCTAATCATTTATTTCCCTCATTTCAATCCATTTAAGATTTCTAAGTTTTCTACCACCTGTATCCATCTCCCAAAATTCCCCTACCATCATCTCCCTTCCCTAACTCCCTCATTTCATCATTTGCTTCCTTGAGCAAGAAAATAGTCAGCTTAAGACTAAACAGCTAATCATGGAAAAAGAACAAGCCAAGTTATTGCATCAGGTTGGAAAGGGAAAGGAGATCATGGAATCAAGCGAGCGTGAAGGATCGAAAGGTATAGGAAAGAGGAAAAGACCAAGAACCAAAGGTCTCAAGGAAGCTTTGCAAGAGGAACAAAAACAAATATTGCTCAATGAAGACTTTAACCTAGAAGAGAGGATTGCCCTTAAGGTACATCAAGATAAAGAATATTGGCTCAAAAGGGTGAATGAACATTTAGAAAAGCTCTTAGAGAAGGCAAATAGAGATAATCAAATTCTCAGACACATGGACATCATTATCAAGCTCAAAACATGATCACCAATGTCAAAGTGAAACAGCTCAAGGAGACCAAAAAAGAGCAAAAGGATGAGGGAAACTTGGAGATGCTTTCTGAAGCATCCATGAAGCTTTAACAAACTCATTTTTACACCTTCCCTCCAATTTGGAGCCAATTCTGAGCATTTTGAGTTTTTTTGAGAATTTTTGGTCTAGTTCAGAAAATTGGCCTTTCCGAAAGATTTTTCCTCAAGCATCCATTTGAATAAAAGTTTATATTTTTGGAAAGGTCTTGGCATCCTCTAAAAACCAATTTGCCCAGATTTTGTAGAGGTGGCTTAGTTTGGGAGAAAAAGGCAAAATAGTGGCAAAAAACTAGCATTCTGGACCATTTTTTGACAGGCGTTGCGCTTCTAGAGCGACCTTGGGAGAATGGATTTTTTAAGGTCTTCGCATGCTCCAAATTCAAAACTTCAAACTGTTCTATAAACTAAACTTGAAGGGCTATTTGACCTATCTCTCAGATTTTCATTTGGATGCCTGGAAGGTACTTGAAAATCAGCTCAAAGATGGAGTTGTGCTTCTGCATTTTCTGTGTTTTCAAATGTAAAATTTCAATGTGTAAAATTTCTTGTTTCTAGTCAGACTTGGTCAAAGTCAAGATTCTCTTTGTAATGGCACAATTTACGAGGCTAGGTGATGTAGGAATGAGTAAATTAATATCATAGGTTGTTTTTGATGTTCATTAGACCTCATAAAAGAAGAAAACTCCTAATCAAACTCTTCATGAGGTGTTTGAGTTACACCTTCTCACTCTCACCTGTTGGTTGAGAGAATCTTGGAGTCAGTTCCTCAACCAAGGAATTCGACTCCTGAAGGTGGGAAAGTGGTCTAGGAGAGTCTTTAAGTACTATTCACCTCAAGAGAAGAATGTTGAACTTTTTGGTGAAGGAAGGCTTGCATTGTAATCATCTTTCAGCTAATACAGATACAGGTTGTAGCTATTTTCAAGGAACTCTAACCCAGTGAGTTCATGGTGTTTGTGATTCACTCTTTTTGTTTTATCATGGTCTAAACATATTTACATACATTATATTTCTTCTCTTTATGAATACCTTGTGATAAAATACTCGGAATTCTTGTATTGTCAAGCTATGTTATCTAGGTTTTCATGGTTATATGTTATCTCTTCTTAAGCTAATGAAATCATTTTTTAATGCTCATAGTTTCTTTCATTCTATATCCTCTATACAACGCTGAAAAAATACTCCAATTACACCATGGCTTCTGATATCTATCTCCTTCTTATGCTTTCTCATGTATTCCCACAGCCTAGACCTACTTGTGGCCCTAAACCCTAAGTTCAACAAACCCTTTAAAAACCAAATTTTCACAAACAAAAATACATATCTAGCCTAAGATTCATTTGCTTTAAAGTCACATCATTGATGAGAGACTTAGAGAGTTCCCTCTCATGCTCAGTAGGGCTAGCTACTGAGCTGAAGTGGTTTGAGGTTACCCTTGTCGATTTCCTTTTCAGCCTAGGAGATTGTAAGGACTAACATACCTGACCCACAAAAACTACATGCATAACTCTCTAAAATGTTGCTCCAGCATTGGTTAAGCCAAATGGCATTTTGGCATACATGAATGTACCCCAGGGTGTAGTAAAGGTTGTCTTCTCTCTATCTGTTGAATCAACATTTCCCTGATTATAGCCTGAAAAACCATCAAGCATAGAAAGTCTTTGTGTTCCTAAAACCATTTGAAGTAACTAATCCATTTTGGCCAAGGGATAGTTATCTTTTAATGATGCTTTGTTCAAATTTCTAAAGTCCACACAATGTCTAATTTCTCCATTATTCTTTCTAACAGGAACTAAAGTTGCAACCAAATTAGAATACCTAAGAGGGAGAATGATCTGGGCATCTAGCATTTTCTTAGTTTCCTTTTCTACAATTGGTAGAAGTGTTGGATTGATCCTCCTAACTTTCTATTGATAAGGAACTACTTCTGGCTTTAAAGGAATCTTATATTGTATTAATGAAGTATCATAGGTTTTTAGATTAGCATAGGTCCATGCAAAAACATCCTTATAAGTTTGAAGTAACTTAAGATATTGAGCTTTGATCTCAAGATCTAGAGATGCACAAATTTTGATGTTTTTAATATCATCATTTGTTCCAATATTAATTTCTTCTATATCATCTTGTGAAGAAATGGACTGAGGGTTTCTGAAGACATCATTTTGATCAAACAATTTTTCTAAAGGAATGAGGCCTTTGGGAATAAACTTGTTAGACAATTGAATAATGTCATGATCAGCAATTTTTGAATTGAAATTTGAAGTATCATTTTCATTTGCATTTTCATCTATTTTTGTTCTATCTTCATCAATTTGTAGAACTGAAAAATCATCTATAACCTGAAGAAAATATTTCAAATGTTCATCATCTTCAAATATCTACCAGTGTTTTAGATTATCTGGGATGGATGGTCTGTATTTGACTTGTATTTGTTAGAGTACATTTTTCTGATCAGGAATTTTAAATGAACTAGCAGAAATAGCTAAGGCATCTACATGAATATTATGATCTCTTGGAGTATAAATCAAATTAAAAGCATCAAGGAAGTTTTCAATTGAATCCCAAACTTCATTTCTATAAGACCTAAGCCTAGGATGCTTAGTCTGGAAAATATTTCTCACTTGTTTAACAATAAGTTCTAAATAAATAAAAACACGTATGTTTTGAACTTTTAATAGTTTGGCTAATTGCAGTCCTAAAAGGAAAGCTTCATATTTAGCCACATTATTAGTAACTTCGAAATTGAGCTTGCATGATTGGGTGATATTTTCTTTTTTTGGTGAAATTAAAACTACCCTAGCTCCTGCCCCATCTTTTGTACAAGAACCATCAAATAATAGTTTCCATACATCAGTTTGATTTGGTTTAGGACTTTCAATTACATCTTATATTTTAACTTGAGTTTCATGTATTTGGTTTGAAGAGAGTTGAAAGCAACCAAAATCCTGATCAATTGCATAAATGGGATGGTTCCTAGGCTGGTCAATTTTGCAAACAGTGTGCACAAATCTTACCTATCTATATAACCTTAGTTGTTCTCACCCATAAACTAGAGTAGTAGCATAAGACATATCCATCTGAAGAGTCCCCCTAATTTGGCACAGCAAGACCTAGAAAGGAGCATTCCAAATTTGGGAGGGATTTCTGTGACAACTATATCAAGCACTACACTTTTCACTGGAATTTGGGCAAGAGTGACTACTAAATCCTTAATCAACCCTAAATAGGGCACCCTTTTAGAACCAAAGGTGTACAAGTCATGATAGGATCTAGTTATGTCAAATTTCAATGGTCCATGATAGTTTTTGGCATGAGGTTATGTGATGCTCCAAAATCAAGCATACAATTATATAACATGGAATCATTTGTCTTACGAGTTACATAGAAAGGAGGCACTAATTCATCTATCATATCTAAGCTAGGACCAAAGACAAATGTTGGTTTTTCATCTTGCAGACTAATGATATCACTTTCAGCATCAACCAAGGTGTTTTGTATCCATTTGGAGACTTGATTTTTATACCCAGGGTTTTTAGAAAGTTCTGAAAGTGGAATTGGGATTTTAACTCTTTCTAACTCTTTTTCAACATTAAATGTAGTCAAATCATTTTTATCATTTTGAGAAATATCAGTTGACTGGTTTAGTGGTCAAATAACAGTTGTTTGAGTTTCAGCAGCTTTGGTACGAAGTTCAATTATTGGAGTCTCCTTAGGAGGTCTTCCAGGGCCAGATCTAGGCCTAAGATCATATCTCTTGTTCAACTTTGCAATTAAAAATTCAGAGAAGGCATGGTATTTAGAAACCTGTGAGGATTCTTGATCTTCTTGAACCTGATTTTGTTGTGAGAGAGGAATCATAACTGTTTGATTAGAAGAAGTATCCATGTTATTGATATCTTCAATAATAGTCATAGTATTTTCATTAGATTGTTGGTCATCTATCAGTAAAGGAGTAGGAACTACTGATCATTACTAGGTCTCTGAAGAATTTGTAATTGTGGAATCCCTCTATACTGACCTTGATTTTTATTTTGATTTTGGGGTCTAGTAACTATTTGTTGAACTGTCCTAGGTTGAGTCTCAATCTTGGAAATTCTATTAGATAGATTTCTAAGAAGAGAAGTTATTTCATCTATTTTAGAATCTTCAGTTTTAGTCTTAGAAGAACTAGAGGAACTAGAGGCTTCTTGAATAGATTTGAGTTTTCTTTGGGCCTTTTCCTCTTTAGCTTTCAAGGAAGTCGAAGCAGCCCTATTTTCTTCCACCTCTATAGCATTTGTTTGCATATCTTCAAGATTTCTTGAAGTTCTCTCTCTTAGCATTACAACAAAATCATTTTCAAAGGATTTAGAAAACCTAGAATTAGCTGCTACTACAGGGGGTTTACAATCAGGGGGCATCTTATGATAAATTTTGTTGAACCTTTTGATGAAATCTGATACAGGTTCACCAAAGTTTCTTTTAAGTTCTTCAAATTCAGTTAGAAAGTAAAGAGGATCTTTCTTTACACCCCATTGATTTTTAAATATGTTTGTAAGCTCTTCCCAATTTCTAATGGAATTTACAGGTAACTGCCTAAACCAGATTCTTACATTTCCTTCAAGTGGCTGTACAAAAAATCTCATGTAAATATTCTCTTGTTGTCTACAAAGTCTAGAAAAGCTTGAAGATGGTCCTCAACAGTAGGACCGGTTTCTCCACTGTACCTGGGAAGGTATTTCAAATATCCAGCTGGGAATACATCGAGGTTAGCAGGTAAGACTAAAGTTGCATATCTAGCCTGTACAATAGGTTGGAATTCCATAGTAAAAGGTGGTGTATGAGGTGTTTGTGTGGATGAAGAAGAAGAAGATGAAAAAGAGGAAGAAGAAGGTGATTGAGGGGGTGTGTGACTATGTGGAGGTGAAGAAGGAGGGGATCTCCTGAATAACTTTAAAGGAGTCTTAAGAACTAACTTTGGGACCTGTGAAGGAATACCCTATTTTGTTTCAAAGAGTGGATTTGTATATACAGAGATGGTCTCTTCGGGATTTTCAGAAGTAGAAGGTCCAAGTTGTTCAGAAGTGGAGGGGAATGAATAAGTGGTAAGGTTTATGAAATTTGTGGGTTTGTATTCAGGTAAATGAACACCCAAGTCAGACTCAGTTTTAGGTGATCCTGGTGATAGAGGGAGTTTTGGATGCTTTTCAAAAGAATGAATAAGGAAAGTTGAATCTAAATCAACTCCCCTATCTAATAGTTCAGAAACCCTAGGAGGTATTTGTGTCAAATCATGATCAGATGGAATATTACTAAAAGGATCAAATGATACTAACTCTTCAGACTGCAAGGCAAAAGAGGAAGAAGAAGATGGTTGTTGCCTCCTTTTAGAACTGGCTTTTCTTAGAAGTTTTCCAATATCTGACAGAGGGTTAACTAAGTCAGATTTTGAATGAGATTTGGTGTGCTTAAAAGGTGCCAGTTTGGGCCAGTGGAGTCGCTAGGTGAAATATTTTAACCTTTCTAGACCTTTAATCACCTTAAAGGAATAGAATAAATATCGTTGTCCCAGGAAAAATTAATGGAATTCGAATCCCCGATAACGGCACCAGACTAATGTTATACCTCGAAGATAATAGTGGCCATCTATCAATGCCAGAGCATCTAAGATAATTGTTTTGAGGTTTTTGTTTAAGTTTGGAGGACCAATGAATGAAATAGATATAACACTGTAATGCCTAACCTTTTGAATAATATTAATCCCAAAGTAGAGGGCTGCTATAAAACTTCAAATAGTGATAAAGTTTGAATAGTGGTGAGCAGAAACAAAAAATAGTATGATTATTACAATTTTCAGACAGAAAATTAAACAATCATAAGTATGAAAACCTCTAACCGATGTTAAAAAGGTTCAAGAGAATATGCTTATGGTTACAACAAGATGTTGATGATTTATTGATTTAGAGGGAACTAATTAAACAAACAGTTCATTAATCCATTCTATTTAATGATTATCACTTCAGAAGCTTATAGGAATAGATTGAGACACAATTATTCCTACCTAGGTATCTCTGTAAGACATAATAATATGAAGAAAAACACAATGTGTTACTTGAAAAACTTACAGAAACAAAAACTGTGTAAAATTGAATTCAGAATCCTCTTCTTTGTATTAAGGGTCCAGATTAACTAGTACATCAAAGGTTTACAAATGCTTCTTCAAGAGTGAACTCTCTTTCAATGGTCAACATGGTCCAATGGTGAACAATTAACCCTTAATAACTTGAGAAGAGATTTATTTATACAATAATAGAACTAAAAGTATCCTAAACTGCTTAAGGATTTATTCTAGGAAAAGGAAATATCTTCATGCAAGAAGATAGAGACAGTGATTGAACTGCTACTTGTTGTCCTTGCTATTTAGGCTCTGTTGGCTTTGGTCTTTGATATTTTTCCCTTTAAGCTACTTGTCTATTTGATCTTCACGTTTGATGTCATATTTACTTATGACCTTTCATCCGATACACTTTAATCTGTATGTTTTATCTGCCTCCTCTGTTTTGTCTTTTAACTGTGTAAATTGTCTGTTTTAACATTTATTGTGTAAAATGACTTTTTCTACTTTGTCTCTTGTTTAAACTTGATCTTATATTTATAAAAAAAATTCTGATAAATTAATCCTTTTGAATAGATTTCCTAAGAATCTTGGAGTAAATAGGTTTTAACTAGTGTCAAAATTGTTTATCCAGTCTCCTGGTCTTCTGCTAATCACCTGCAAAATACAACAATTGTTAAGAAAAATAGAGGTTGACAGGGAGGGCCACAATGGCTTCATTTGAGTTGAAAGGTCTGTGGATGGAGTCCGGAGCATTTTTGGGAGGTAAACAGTGGTTAAATCAGTTGCAGAGGCTTAGGGTGGCGCAGGAGGGTTATACAGGTTTTAATGTGTAAACGGATGAAAAGAGCGAAAGTGAGGGTTTTCGCGTTTAAACGGGTAAACAGTTAACTTTTTAAAATTTGGCACAAAGTGAACAATGGATGGTTTTACCATACATGGGGGAGCAGTTTCAGAGGCTCATCGAACCACTTTTGGCCATGGGGTGGTTTTTCTCCAAGGGCACACGAGTTAACATGGGAATGACACATAACCACAAGGGGCCTAAGAAAAACCACAAATTTCGTGTGCTCTCAGGCCTTTAAAGATCAGAGATCGGGAGCACAGGATATGGTTGTGGATCATTAGATCTGGGAGCAAGTGATCGGATGGCTATCGCGCGGTCGAGATGCATAGAGGGAGTAGGTGCAGAGATTAGCAGGCCCGGGGAATAATTACAAAGGATTTGTAATAATTTAATGAATAAAGTGTGGGTTTAATGTATGATGTGATGGGTTTAATAAAGTGGGATCAGGGTTAAAACTTAGCGGATATGAGTTAAATAGGTATATTGGTGGAGTTTAATTAGGTAAAGCGAAGGGGAGAATTTATACTTAGGGTAAAGGGTGTTTTATGGGTTTTTAGGGAAATCACAAGGGAAATTAATATTTTCAAAGGGGAATAGGTTTCACACTAGGGAAAAGGGGTTTTTAGGTAGGGCAATGAGTTTGGAGGGTAAATTGCTAGGAAAATGTGTGAAACCAAGGGAAAGGGTGAAAATGAAGGGAAGATGAGGAAATGAAAGGATGATTAGGAAATTAGTAAGTATGTAGTGGGGGGTGAAATGAAATGAAGGGAAGTTAACCAAATCAACTTGTGAACATATTTTCACCTTCAAAACTACTCCTACACACTAAAACACATGATCAAGCATGGTAAATGTACTTCTGCAACTTTTCTTCTACCTACTGTTATAGACATTTTTGGGCCCTACAACCCCAAGCATGAAATGTCCATAAACCAAGGGCTCCTAAGTCCCTAAAAGTCTTGTTCTAACCCCTAAAGGAACAAGGTCAACAGATTACAGCTTCTCCCAGAAGTTCTCCATGAAAAACTGCTCAGAATTGGTCAAAATAGGATCATTTCAGCTGCTCCACTGGCCAAGTGCGTTGCATCTCACCTAAATACACTGTGAGGGTGTGTTGCATTTCAAAAATCCCTTCTTTGGGGTGCGATGGGCGAGAAATGACAAATGGCAGTGTCATTCCGCGAGGTGGAGAAGCAATGGAAGCTTCCAGAATCTTCTCCTGTGACACTTGCCTCACTGAATTCGACCAAGGATGAGTAAGAGACCATCAATCTCCAAGTGGAAGCAAGAACTATCAGAGGGAGGACTGTTACACAGTAATTTGTCACCATTGGTCACCGTCCCTGTTACCCCTTTCCCGTACTTTGGAGGACTCATTCCGGGACCTGTGAGCAGTGACATAACTTAAAAACACTTGCATTATGTTCCCCTAAGTATGGACTTCATGTGCCCTGAAGACACCTCCTGCAAAATATCCCTGAAAAGTGCCCTTTTTCCATTAGTGCGGGTCCACAGTGTACTACCCGCGCCAATGAGGGAGATCCTCAAAAGAAGGCGCGCCCATTGGCGCTCTGTCTTAGAGTAACACCCGCACCAACCGAGTTTGGAAAAGATTTTTAACAAACGCGCGCTCGGATGTTTTTTCCCTTCAAGTCATGAAGTCTTTTGAGGATAAAGCTAATCTTCTAGATGTCGAGATTCATCATCTATCCACAACGGCTTTTTGGAGATAATTCCAATCCATAATGGGTGTCTTGATGCATTGTATCTTCCTCCCCTTTTCCATCTATAAAAGTCTGTCCTCATGCATTTGACAAGCTAGTTTTGGAGTAGTGGTGATAGTGCTAGTAGTGATAACGCTTGTCTTGAGTGATAGTAAGAGTCTTGGAGCATAGGGAGGTTATGCTGCCAGAAGTCTGAGCTGTGTATTCATAATCAAAGAGAGAGAAAGGTCTATTGCAAGACATATGTAGCTGCTCGCCCAGCCAGAGGAGAGATTCAACGTCAGAACTTTGGTTGTATTTTTCTCTGTTGATTATTCATTAATAAACGACTATCGTTATGGTTCCGATCTTATTGTTCATTATGATAATGTTTGATCTATGTCTTTTCTGACCGATATATAGTTGTATTTAGTGGATTTTATGCTTGTATTCGCTTCGTTCTTTGCATGTGCAGGTATCCATTCGCGGAGATCGTGAGGATCGTGACCTGCCGGAGCAAGGGAACGAGAGTATCAACTTGTCTATGACACTAGCGTTGGACTCCAGGTTGGTTCTCATAATCCACTTTCAATTTGCAACTAGGAACTTGCATGGTAGCGTTAATTGATTGTTGCTAGACACATTTTGGGCTAGTGGGATCGCCTCTGTCCGCAGAGGGGATTTACCTATCCAACAATTTGGCAACTCCACTGGGGATGCTATTTGTTGTTTGATTCATAAACCTTGGACGGAGCCTGAAGTACGGGTTGTACTTGAAAAAGTACTATGCATGATGCTTGTACACTTTATTTTGTACATGCATGTACTCTAGCAAGTGTGTTGTGTGTATGTGTGTCAGTTTTAAAGGCGTAACTGCCACTTATTGTGTCTTTCGCTTCTTGTGCAGATGTCTGATGCACCTTATGCTGGTTTCGCTGATGGTGCCTGCTGCAGTACTCGCAACTTGTCCTCTGCGGCGTGGGTGATCTATGATCCTCATGGTGAGCTGATAGATTTTCAAGGTGTGTGTTTGGGTCGTACCACTAACAATGTCGCCGAATATTGTGCTGTAATCGAGCTACTTGCTGAAGCAATTAATCTCGGCATTCGTGCGTTGGTAGTGAACCTGGACTCTCAACTTGTCGTCCACCAGCTCAACGGGCAATATTCCATCAGAGACCATCGCATCCTAAGGTTGTATTTACGTGTGAGATTGTTAGAAAGGAACTTTGATTTTATCACATATCAGCATATTCCACGACAATTAAACACATTATCTAATGCATTGGCTAATCATGTATTAGATAGACATTTGCATAATTTGTAATCAAAACATTATACAAGCAAGCACATGAAAGCACAATAATAAACCATAGGCATATGTATATATATACGTGTGTGTCATAATGTTTGCGCCGTGCACGTTACATAGTCCAAAAAATAATACATGTTCATCTCATATGGCCGGAGACAACATGTCTCTCAAAAATATGCAAAAATGAAACCTAGGCGTCTAATCACGGTGATGCTCATGATAGCATGTCACCGCTCGCACCAAACGTCTCAGCAGACGGTGGACGCGAGTCGGTACTCCCACTGTGTGCCTCTGGTATGCGAAGGGCACATCTGCCAATCTGGCATAGTCTGGAATCCCTCGAGTGAGTCCCTCAAGGTTCTGTACTAGCTCTTCACCCACACCACCCTCTACCTGAGGGTCGGCTGCAGGTTGTACCCTCCGTGCTATGTGAGACAAACCAACTGGTCACTCTGCACCAACATCTGCATACATATATATAGTTGTTGTCAGAGACATGCATGTATTACAAAAAAAAAAAAAAATTATTAAACATCAAAAACACAAAGAGTTCTTACCAAGCTCCTCATCCCAGTCTTCTCCCGCAGGCAATGGGAGATCTGGGTCTCTAGTAAAATTGGTGCCCGCATAGGGGCAATCCTCTATAACAATCATCTAGTGACGAAGCCATATGAAGAACTCGAGCCTCCAGGCCATCTGTTGGCCCCCTCCTCCTCTAGGCATGAGTGCTGCCCATCGAGTCATCCTCGGTTCCCGTGGCACTGAATCTGCCACTATACCTCCCTGAATCCGGAAAATCGGCAGTCGCTCCAAGAAGAAGGATACCACAATGGATCCATACCCAAACTGTTTGTTGCCCCCACGCTTACACTTCGTAAGCTGTCTCTTGATGTTAAGGGTCACAGTTGTGGCCCAGTCAAACAGAGTAGGGTTGAGACACTCGGTTGCCAGCAGTAAATGATTATTGCTGGCCTCATGGGGCGCCTGTACCCCCGCCGTCCGTGTAATAGTGAATAGTATCACCCATAGCACTAGGTCTGGAACTATGACGATATCTACCTTGGCACTGTTCTGTCCAAACTGTGCCCCCGGAAAAACCCGGTCCATCACCTCCCCCATCTTTTCTCTGGAAGGCCTACTTCCAGTCAAAATGGGTCGTGCACCTCTCCGCGATAACCCAGTGATAAAATAGACATCGGAAACATCCAACTCCAATGTCTGATCTCGCAAGCAGAATACCTGATCCTCTATGTCCCAAGCATCCACGATAAATCGTAGTAGCTCCGGTTGTGCACACAAATAGGAGGTGAGGAAAAACTTCTTTAAGCCGCAATCCCTCAAGGCATCCATGCGGGCTTCATCCTCTAGTGCCAGAGCATCTATAGCATCATGCTCTCTTTCTCTCCATTCTACAACCATTTTGACGAATCCCTGCAACCATAAAGTCGAAAATACCATCATTAGATCACTGGTGAAACCATAATTCAAGGAAATTTGCGAAATTAACGGTAAAATCCACGGGAAAATTAGGTCGCGCAGGTGGCGCGACTGTTTTCAAAACAGTCGCGCCAATGGCGTGCCCCCTTTTGGAAAATAATCCCATTAGTGCGGTCCCGAGTGGGAAACCCGCGCCAATGGCGCAACCCTAAATTTTGCAAATCCCCTTGCAGGGGATCCGTCTGTGGATGGAAAACTGAAAAAACGGAACGAAAATGAAGCTAAGGACAAGACCTCTTACCTGCTCCAGACGGTGGCTTGATTGCTTTCCTGGATTGATCACAATCGACGGTTGAAGTTTGCACCCAAAACCCTCCAATGGTAAACTCACAAGGTGAAAAGTAAAAAGTGAATTTGTTTTTTACCATTTCGCTATTTTATAGCATTTTTTGACCTAAAAAGCATTAAAAATATTATTTTTTGGGTATTTTTGAATATATTTATATCAAAATGGGTTTTACGCTGTTTTTGGTATGATGACAGGTGTTGGTGCAACTCAAGCGACGAAACGAGCTCCTTTTTTCTACTTTTTCAAGCTCGGTAAAACATGTGAAAAGGTTACTTTGAGGTCCGCTTTCAGCTCTTTTCTGACCGTTTAAAGACGAAAAGATTGTCGAGTTACTCCTCTTGACTCGTAAACGTTAATAAGAGGCAGTCATTTTAAGTTCTTTTTGTTGACCGTTAAAACATAAAAAGATTACCGGGTTTTGTCGTTTCAGACTCGTTAATGGTTACGAAACGACGTGGTTTTGATCGCTTTTTTACTTTTTCAGGTCGAAATCACTATTTATGAAAAGTACTCCTCGATCGTAATGGTCGGGCGGTTCTTTCGAGCATTGTTTTATACTTTTTCGGGCTCGAGAGACACAACTTTACGAAAAATGACACCCTTGGAGTTTCCTTTTCTGCTGTCTTTTCAAACTCTCAAAACATGAAAAGACGCCGAGTTCTTCCTTTGTCAGACTCGTTAAAACCTGATGACATCGGATTCTGTCGAAATGATGCACCACAAGCATATGCTATCCCCATCAAGCTTGTTAAAAATAATTGGGGTACTCGCCAGAAATGGCGGGGGAAAATGGAACCATAATTATTGTCGTATCGGCAGTATGTCGCTCTTGAACATGGCACTTGTCTGCTTTCGTGTCTGGGTGGGGATATCTCATCTAATTTTTCACTTGCCTCCTTGGATTTGGATAATCTTGTTTGACCTCTCATCTGCTCATTGCCTCGTCACCATGACCTCTGATCCATTGATGTCAAATACTGCCAATTCCACTATCGTGCCGCCGATATGTTCAAGATAAGTTGACCTCTGCAGAAAAACAACCTCCCTCTGATAGCTCACATGATCCTGATTCACAACATTATCTCTCTGTCTCGTGTTGATGATGTGGGAAACATCATGGCCCACCTTCGATCAAGGTCACTTCCTGTCGACTTCAGCTCATTATCCAGGAAGCTGATCTAGAGACTCCCTTCCGGTGCCTTGGAGCCTGCATGCCTCAATGGCAAGTTCTTCGTGTTCGACGTGAGGTTTTCATCATTGGCCTCCGATCGAATGATTCTACGAGTGTTCAACGCCAGATCACTAATTCGCACGCCGTAGATTGTACCAATAGTACCTTGAGGGCCATTGTCATTATTGGTGGTACCTCTCGCGTCTGTTAACAGTTTTCATTATCGACTGGTAATCAGACGATGTTCATGCATGTTCGACTTCAGCTCATATATTCGCATGCTTGAACTTGTACTTTTGTTCGGGTCGAGATGGAGCACAAGACCCTGGATTTTGTCTGTTGTAATCCAGGCGTGATTCTTGTTACATGACTCATTCACTGGATGGCTGCGACCATACCTGAGTCTATTCATTGATCCTAACCAGATGGTTGTGCCCATACTATGGATCTAGATTATTATGTACTCTCTTATGGATGGCTGTGACCATACCACATATATCATGTACTTGAGCTATCAGTTGTATCTCTCGATGCAGATTCTCGGCAGCAGCTACATGTGTTCTTGTAAAGCATTTCACCCCTCTCTCTCCCGGGCCTCATGCTTTAGGGGGCATCTGTTACACAGTAATTTGTCACCATTGGTCACCGTCCCTGTTACCCCTTTCCCGTACTTTGGAGGACTCATTCCGGGACCTGTGAGTAGTGACATAACTTAAAAACACTTGCATTATGTTCCCCTAAGTATGGACTTCATGCGCCCTGAAGACACCTCCTGCAAAATATCCCTGAAAAGTGCCCTTTTTCCATTAGCGCGGGTCCACAGTGTACTACCCACGCTAATGAGGGAGATCCTCAAAAGAAGGCGCGCCCATTGGCGCTCTGTCTTAGAGTAACACCCGTGCCAACCGAGTTTGGAAAAGATTTTTAACAAACGCGCGCCCGGATGTTTTTTCCCTTCAAGTCATCAAGTCTTTTGAGGATAAAGCTAATCTTCTAGATGTCGAGATTAATCATCTATCCCTTACATCTATCCACAGCAGCTTTTTGGAGATAATGCCAATCCATAATGGGTGTCTTGATGCATTGTATCTTCCTCCCCTTCTCCATCTATAAAATTCTGTCCTCATGCATTTGACAAGCTAGTTTTGGAGTAGTGGTGATAGTGCTAGTAGTGATAACGCTTGTCTTGAGTGATAGTAAGAGTCTTGGAGCATAGGGAGGTTATGCTGCCAGAAGTTTGAGCTGTGTATTCATAATCAAAGAGAGAGAAAGTTCTATTGCAAGACATATGTAGCTGCTCGCCCAGCCAGAGGAGAGATTCAACGTCAGAACTTTGGTTGTATTTTTCTCTGTTGATTATTCATTAATAAACGATTATCGTTATGGTTTTGATCTTATTGTTCATTATGATAATGTTTGATCTATGTCTTTTCTGACCGATATATAGTTGTATTTAGTGGATTTTATGCTTGTATTCGCTTCGTTCTTTACATGTGCAGGTATCCATTCGCGGAGATCGTGAGGATCGTGACTTGTCAGAGCAAGGGAACGAGAGTATCAACTCGTCTACGACACTAGCGTTGGACTCCAGGTTGGTTCTCATAATCCACTTTCAATTTGCAACTAGGAACTTGCATGGTAGCGTTAATTGATTGTTGCTAGACCCATTTTGGGCTAGTGGGATCGCCTCTGTCCGCAGAGGGGATTTACCTCTCCAACAAGGACACTAATCAAATCACAAGCTGACTCATCCCCCTTACAGATATCTATATATGGATCCCTCATCCCAGAGATCCAGAGGCTGGAATTTTGCATATTGTAAGGAATTGTTGTTGGTTTCTTGAGACAAACATCAGATTGTTGGGTGATCTAAGCTTTGTTTGAGGTGAAGAGGGGCTTCTTTGCTGGGAGGTTGATGCTGGGTCAGAACAACTGGTTGTAACTCCTCTTGGCTCTTTTCTTGTTTATCAATAAAAGCTATTCAAGTTTTCCTCCATGCTTTTGTGTCATTGATGTTTGCTACATTTGTATGTTCAATTTACATATGATCCTAGATTGTTTATGATTATAGATCCATGTCTTTGTATAGTGCTATGCTTCTGTGATCTTACAAGTACTTTGTGAAGCTGGGCGTGCAAGGGAGCAGGTAGCTGAAGACTATCAAAGAAGAGAGGGATCAAATCAGGAGATTAGTGTTGGGTGTGGAGCCTGATTATCTTCTATATTCAAAGGTATCGCCACATACGACCCCAGTTCGAAATGGGGGTGGCAACGCTGCCCGTAAAATGTTCGCTGCAGGGGGGGTCCAAGGGGGGCAGCTGCGACCTTTGGGAGCCCCCCCCTGGCGGGGGGTTTCGGGGGCAGCGCCCCCGAAGCTAAAAACAGCTGTAAAATTGCCTTGTAAAAGTATAGTAATTTCTAGTCAATCTGGGTCGTTCATTAGGCAGATGATCTGACGATAGAACTTATGTTTAGTTTAGGGTTTTTTGCCCTAAAAGGCAACCCCTCTCTTTGTATGAGGGTATTGTATTTGAGGCTATGAGATAGATGTGTATTCTGTGAGCGAGAAACAGAGAGGTGAGACTGTGAGAGAAAGCAAAGGATATTACAGCGGATTTGTTGTAGGTTGTGTCTCTTCATTTTGTTGGATAATAAAAAGGAAGGACTGGCTGTTCGGGGTGGACGTAGCCCAAACTGGGTGAACCACGTATATATGTGTCTCTCTTGTTTTGTGTGTTTTCTGTGTTTATATTTCTGCAATATTTTATGTGTTCCATTGCTCCGTAATATATAATTTTCTAACAATTAGCGCAAGACAGAGGTTGGTCTTTCTGTTCCTCTCTATCTATAATTCATAAAGGAAAAACGAAAGTAGCTTTTCTCTGTTTGTTTCTAAGGCAGCTGTCACACCTTAGTGGGATAGAGCAGTTCTATATAGACACTTTTCCCTGTAACACCTACCCAGTTACTTACCCTAACATTTTCTCTTCACTTAATTGGGTGCATTTAGGCTAGCAGACCCTTTTCTTTCCTTTTTCTTTTGAAAAGAAAAACTATCTAATTCTAACCTTATAACATCCAAGGGCTCAAATTAAACTGATGAGCTCCTTATTATTCTCTACCTAACTACTGATCTGCCAAGATTAAACATTTTGGCTAGATCTTTATTCTCTAACTATAAGCATGAAATTTAAAGCATGAACTAGTCAAGATTAAACTATTTGACTGTCATGGGTTGTGGCATTTATGACAAGCTTCACACAACCATTATTTTGCATAATAAAATAAAAAGTAGTGGCACTTGGAATTACACACTTTTAGAGTTTATTGCTTTTTTCTTTTCTCTCTAACCTAACATTTTATTTTTGCCTCCATTTTTTAGGGCATCTATTCTAATACTTTCTTTGATATGGACATGTTTATCAAAATATTTCCTAACTTTTTTTTGAGAAATATTTTCATTTTTTTTTTTACTAATTGATTCTAACTTACCAAAACCAAAAAATGCTACAACAGTATATAATGGAAGACAACACACAGATTTGAATAATGTGTTGAGGAATATGCTTCCATGCACCTTTTTCCTTTCAACTAGGCATTGTGTAGATAAGTGTGATAAGATGTTTATGTCTACTAGAATTGAGACCGAAAAGAGAAAATCTCATCCAAGGTTAAAGGCAAGTGAGCCGAGAGGAGCTCAAAAGAACTTCTATACTCACTGCAATATGAGTGGGCATTGGGTCAAGAAGTGTAGTAAATTTTTTCCAAAACTTCATCCTGGTAAGGGCAAGCAAATCATGTAAGCACCAGAAGAGGAAGCGTCAAAAGAAAAAGTGGTGCAAGATGCGACCATCCCTAAAGCAACTTTAGAAGAAGAGAAATTTCAAATAGAGGGTTCATTTACGTGGTTGGGTAAGAAATGGGTGGACTATTTATCCAGCTGAAGTTTGAATATTTTGTTTTGCACTAGTTGCATATCCCCATAGTTGCGTAACTTGTAAAAGTGATGTTCATAAATAAATCACTTATATGCAATTGTGTTTTCTTTAAGCATTAAATGCTAGTTTGGCTTGTTCATAGTAAATTTGAATGGAAAATTTGTGAGTCAAATTTATTCCATTTTGTAAAATGCATTTCTTTTTGTAGTTTGAGAAAGCATTTTAAAACTGTTGTATGAGTAGTTGCAACACATTTAGTATGTTCCAAATGTGTTTAGCACTCAAGTTATACAAGTATTCACTATGTGAGGCTTGTTTTGGTTCATTTGGCAAAGTATTTTAGGATCTTATCCTCGATAAGGATTTTTCAGATGAGCATCTTGGAATTCTTCTTGGAAAGGATGTTGTTGTGGATGGCCATAATGACATGGACAAGCCGAGAAGAAAATCGAACTTGAATTCTTTAGTCAAGTTATATTTTAAGTTCAACTTGAGAAAAAGCCAAGGCAAGTACAATTTAGGGCACTACAAACATCGATTGGATCAAGTTTGGAAAAATGAAGGAACTGTACCTTCAAATGATGACAAATTGAAAGTAAACTTTTGGAGACCAAAAGTTTTTCAGTGGGGAAGAGTGATTAGGAGCTGAAAATTTGCCAAAAAATCAAAGTGTCAGAATCTTAATAAGCTTAGCCTTAGATCGAAGAGATTGTCATTCTAAATCCAATGGTGTGAATGGCACTCAAATCTGAGCTCGTATGCATAAGTTAGAGCAAGTCAAAGTTTGGGTTTGACTTGGACACGTGGCAAGATTGGATGACATGGCAAAGGTCCCAGCGAATGGGGAAGCACCAAGTGGAAGGTTTCCATTGGTCCTACATATCGCATATTAGATAAAAACAGAGGAGCGACTTAAGGAGAATTGGCCCTAGGAAAGTGGCGATGTGATAATCGCATATAGCAATCGCACAAAGGGAAAGTGTTAAGAATTGGCCCCCCGTAGGATCCCGATTGCGATTGCGATATCACAAGACAGAGGAGGAACGAGAATCAACCCTCGGAAAATCTCGGTTGTGATGCGACAAAATTGAAATTGTAGATCGCAATGGGAGCATGAAGTAACACCCCGACCTCCGTTGATTGTGATTGTGATGGGGGGGCTTTCAGACCCGATATTGTTATACGTTATATTTTATAACCCCGATGGTTCCATTGCTATTGCAATGTAGGAACTTTGATTTCCACCAAGGGAAAGTGTCAAACGCAATTGCAATGGGCTCCCCAGATGTGATATGCTATACGTTGTGTTTTATAATCTCGGCGGGTCCGTGTATTGCAAAGTGCCTATTGTTTGGGCTTGGGACTATCGCCGATGGTTGGACTTCATCGATGGCGACTTGTGACAGAGCTGCGGAATCGTCGCCTTAACCATTGGACTGACCAATTTGTATGTGACCACTTGGCCTTAACTGCGAGATAAGCAAGTAAGTTAGCGGGACCACTGATTTTGGTGGAACTGCTAGATTTAACTCCAAATAATGAATTTAACTAACAGTAAGCTAGATTTGGCGGAGAAAATTGTGGAAATATTGACAGAAGTCATAAATAAGGAAATTTTTGACCAAATGGGATGCAAAAAGAGGCTAGATAGCCATTTTTTGACATTCTGAACTCATTGGAATAGGTTTCAGGATCAAATGAGCACTTTGTTGAAATATGGCAACAACAATATTCCAATTTAATTTTTCCTTGAATTAAATTGTGAATTAAAATTGAATTTAGTCTTAACAGCTACTTGGAAATAATTAAATAATTAATTTTAAATTAATTAGTTGGAGAAATTCAAGTTAGAAGTCCTTCTGAAGTCATGCAAGAGTTATCCCTTGAATTAAGGAGATAAGATTGAGTTATATTTGAGTTGTAATTAGTTAACTTATTTTACTGAGTTAAGTCCAGTTAAATTAGTTCCAAGCTGTTTGAGGAACTAATAGTGATTTAATAGTCAGTTGATGCATTAATGCACTCAACTAGTGCTACTCCAGTTAACTGAAGATTCCCTCATCAAAAACTCATGTATGTCTATTTTGAGAAAGACCCAATTGAGATTAAAGTCAAGGAAAATGTACTATCATTTGCATGTGTTTTCTCAGAGAGAAAACTCATGCATGCAGTCAAGGATTTAATCCTTGAGGATTACACAGTTTTGGTAGAGATCATCTACTTGATAAAGGAGAATCGTCCACAAGGAAAAATGCAAGGAAATAAGAGCTTGGAGGGTAGAGAAGAAGGCTGGAGAGAAGCCAAGATTTCCTGTGAGCATCTGTGAGGATTGTACTAAGAGTTGGATAGTTGTGAGAGCTAAGGCTTTGTATAATTCCTATGTATTTCCACCTTGTATGATAATACAGATAGTGGGGTTTTTAGTTGAGGCTTTCCCCAAAGTATTTTCATGTGTATTGTGCATTGAGTCTTCTTCTTTTGTTTATATTGTTCATCTCGATCCTTATGCTTCTGCAAATTGATAGTAGAAGTAAGTTATAGTATTCTGCTTTGATTTATATTGCATTATCGGGTTAACCTATATCATATTTTCTACCTGGTATCAGAGCTAGATTTGTAGAAATTTTCTACATAGTATCGAAGCTATGAACAGTATACTGAGAAGAGAATTCAAAGTTTGAAGTTGGGGGTTGCAGTTGCAAATCGAATTCATATCATACTTCAAGGTTGGCAAATGGCATTCTATGGCCTGAGACTCGAGTATACCTTGGAAGGTATCTTGAATTACATTGCATGGAAAGATAGAATGGAGGTTGTATTAGAAGACAATGGCTTGAAGGAATTCATTGATCAAGAAATCCCAAAGCCAGTTTCAACTAATGCACAAGACTTGGCTGAGTGGAATAAGTGTGTGGCGAAGGCGAGACGGATCATCCTTGAGGGAGTTCGAGACCATATTGTCTCGAGTCTCCATGGGAAGGATACTCCATTTTCAATGTGGAAGACATTGAAGGACCTCTACCAGAACAGTAGCGACCAGAGGAAATTGGCGCTCAAGGATAAGCTTCGAAGAATCAAGATGGAGAAGGGTGATACTATTTCCACATATCTGAACAAGCTCAGCACCTGCAAAGATGAGCTTGGTATTGTGGGAAAAACTATTGTCGATGATGATATGGTGAAACTCGCTCTCCTTGGCCTTCCAAAGCGTTGGAATAGCTACCAGGACTCTATGAATGGAAGGGAGAAACTGTCGGATTGGAAACAACTGTGGTCAGATCTTATGCAAGAGGAGATGAGGAGGAGCACACAATATGGTTCTTCATCTAAGGATGATGATGAAGAAAATCTGGCCTTAGCAAGTAAGGCAAGGAAAGGGAAGGGTAAGGCTTCCCATTTCAAATCGAATTCTTCTCATGGAGGGAAGAAGGGTGACATGTCTAAGGTAAGATGCTTTAATTGTCAAGAGATGGGACATTATGCGACTAATTGCCCATCGAAGAAGTCCAAGAAGGGATCCTTGGAAGGATCGGAAGGTAAGGCATTAGCCTCTCAATTCGAAGTGGACTTTGCCCTCATCGCATGCATGGTGTCATCGATGATGGGTTGGGGTTGTGTCTAGTATCTTGACAGTGGAGCCTCATTCCACATGATCGGTGATAAAAATTTATTCAGTGCCTTGGAGGAGAAAGACCTCAAGATGCGCATAGAGATGGGTGACAACGGAAGGTATAGTGTTTCAGGAGTGGGCACGATTGCTTTTAAGAGGGAGCATGGAGCTCCTATCACCTTGACAGATGTGAAGTATGTACCTGGACTGAACTTGGTATCGGTCACGATGTTGGAGGGCAAAGGCTAAGATGTTGTCTTTAGTAAAGGAAAGGCATTCCTAAGACACATAGCTACGGGTCAAACCAAGAGGATGGGGATTCGAGTGAAGAATCTCTATAAACTAGAGGTAGATGATTGTGCAACATTGAGTACGAAAGCAGAATTGGTGCAAAGCCAAGACATTGGCGAGTTGTGGCACAGGCGGTTGGGCCATTTGCATCATGGGGCTTTGAAGATAATGCAGCAGATATCTACAGGACTTCCCAAAGGTATACTTGAGCAAGTTGACACATGCAAAGGTTGTACCTTGGGAAAGTACACCAAGTCTTCATTTCATGATCAAGACAGTCGAACAGAGGCTATCTTAGAGCGAGTTCATATTGATTTGTGTGGACCATTCTCGACAGCATCCACAGTGAAGCAAAGGTATTATGTGATTTTCATTTATGACTATTTTCATAACTGTTGGATTTATTTCATGTAGAAGAAGGACCAAACTTTCACAAAGTTTTGTGAGTTCAAATCTTTGTTTGATAAAGAGTCAGGGAAGATGATCAAGGCCTTGAGAAGGGACAACGGTGGAGAATATTTCTCTTAAGAGTTTAAGGACTTCTGTGTAGCATAAGGAATTAAATGAGAGTTGGCAGCACCTCATAACCCACAGCAAATGGGGTGGCTGGGAGGAAGAACAGAACTATTGTAGGGGTAGCACGGGCAATGTTGCATGACCAAGGCCTACCACTTCACTTGTGGGCTTAGGCATGCAACACAGCAGTCTATTTGCAAAATAGAAGTCCGCATCACACACTTGGGATAAAGAAATTAGAGGAAGCTTTCTCTAGTAAGAGACCAAATGTGGGTCACTTCAGGATCTTTGGCTCATCAGTGTATTACCATGTGACAAAGGATGCATGGAAGAATCTTGAGCCGATAGCAAAGTTGGAGATATTTGTGGGGTACACTTATACACCTCACAACTATCAGGTGTACTTGCCTACCAATCGAAGGATAGTGGTTCGCAGAGATCTCAAGTTTTATGAGTAGAAGGCCATGTGAGTTTCCCTTGAGAGGGAGCTTTAACTATAGGCTATGGAGGAACTGTTGGTTCCTAAGGAGGAGGAGCATCAGACTGATGCAGAGCAGCCACATGCAGAGGTTCCAGGAGTGGAGACATCCACTCAAGCAAAGTCTTCCAAAGATGGATGAAATCACACAAGAGAAGCTAACAGATTATTGGAGGATGCGAGAAAGAATGTGGGAGCGCCATATTCTCAGCACAGACAGAGGAGGTCACCTGAGGGGTACACTTGATACATGGCCCTTGCTAGAGAATGTGTTGAGACAGAGCCATATTCCTTTGAGGAAGTAATGCAGCAGCCAATTTGGGTTGATGCTATGGTGGAGGAGTATGACTCCATAGTTCATAACAGTGTTTGGGACGTGGTTCTGAGACCAGAGAACAAGTCAGTTGTGAGTTCCCGTTGGCTTTACAAGGTAAAGCAAGCTATTGATGGTAGTGTGGAGAAGCATAAGGAAAGATTTGTTGCCCGTGGCTTTTCACAGGTCGAGGGGATTGACTATGATAAGACTTTTGCTCTTGCCACAAGGTACTCATCTATCATATCTATGTTGGCACTATCGGCACAGATGGGTTGGAAGATCCATCAGATGGATGTGAAGACTTGCATTCCTCAATGGCCAGATTGAGGAAGAGGTGTACGTAGAGCAGCTGAAAGGTTTTGAGACCTTCGATCATGAGTCACATGTGTGCCGACTCAAGAGAGCGTTGTACAGGCTGAAGCAAGCACCTCGTGCTTGGTACACCAGGATAGACAACTACTTCACCAAGTTGGGCTTCACAAAGAGTGAAGAGGATGAAAACTTGTACCACATCGTGGTGAAAGGTAAGTTGTTGATCATTGTACTTTATGTTGATGATCTCATATTGACTGGTGATGATCAGTAGACCGTGTCTTGCAAGGAGGATCTTGCAAAAGAATTCGACATGAAAGACATGAGTCTCATGCATTACTTCCTTGGCATGTAAGTGTGGCAGAAGGATGGGGAGTTGTTTGTGTCTCGGGGCAAGTATTCCAATGAGATACTCAGGAGATTCCACATGGAGAAGTGCAAGCCCATGCAGACTCCTCTAGCAAGTAATTGGAGGAATGAGGTTGCTACTTCAAGAGAAGTGGTAGAGGCTACTGTGTACATGCAGCTTGTGGGTTCACTGATGTACTTAGTGAACACACAACCAGATTTGTGCTATGCGGTGAACCAGCTGAGTCAAGCGATGGTTCAGCCTACCAAGATGTTTTGGAAGGTGGAAAAGCATGTATTGAGATACCTCAGAGGCACATCTCAGTATGGATTATGGTACAAACGGACAGAGGGAGTAAGCTACAGGGCTTCACTGATGCAGATTGAGCAAGGAGTCCATCAAATCGGAAGATCACATCAAGAGGGATTTTCAACCTTGGATCAGCGACAATTTCTTAGTACAGCAGGAAATAGAGGTCGTTTGCACTCATCTCGGAAGAGGAAGAATACATGGCTGCAAGTTAGGCAGCATGTGAGGCCATCTAGATGCAGAAAATCCTAGTTGGTTTGTTTGATCAGAGGATGGATCCAACTGTGATCTATTGTGATAATCAAAGTTGTATCAAACTCTCTGAGAATCCAGTATTTCATGATAGGTCCAAGAAAATTGACATCCGGTATCATCACCTCAGAGACTGTGTAGCGAGGAGGATCATGTTGCTGCAGTATATTTCGACAAAGGAGCAACATGCTGAGATTTTGACAAAGGCATTGTCAAAGTGTAAACTCGAGTTCCATAGAGACAGGATCGGTGTGGCAGATAATCCATTTCTTGTTGAGAGGGAGTGTTTAAATATGGCAACAATAATATTCCAATTTAATTTGTCCTTGAATTAAGTTGTGAATTAAAATCGAATTTAGTCTTAACAGCTACTTGGAAATAATTAATTAATTTATTTTAAATTAATTAGTTGGAGAAATTCAAGTTAGAAGTTTGTCTGAAGTCATGCAAGAGTTATCCCTTAAATTAAGGAGATAATATTGAGTTATATTTGATTTGTAATTAGTTAACTCAGTTTACTGAGTTAAGTCCGGTTAAATTAGTTCCAAACTGTTTGAGGAACTAATAGTGAGTTAACAGTCAGTTGATGCATTAATGCACTCAACTAGTGCTACTCCAGTTAACTAAAGATTCCCTCATCAGAAACTCATGCAAGTCTATTCTAAGAAAGACCCAGTTGAGATTAAGGTCAAGGATAGTGTACTATCAGTTGCATGTGTTTTCTCAAAGAGAAAATTCATGAAATCAATCAAGGATTTAATCCTTGAGGATTGCGCAGTTTTGGTAGAGATTATCCACTTGGTAAAGGAGAATCATCCACAAGGTACAGCGCAAGGAAATAGGAGCTTGGAGGGCAGAGAGGAAGGCTGGAGAGAAGCCAAGATTGCCTGTGAGCATCTATGAGGATTGTACTAAGATCTGGCTAGCTGTGAGAGCTAAGGCTTTGTATAATTCCTATGTATTTCCACCTTGTATGATAATACAAATAGTGGGGTTTTTAGCTGAGGCTTTCCCCAAAGTAGTTTCATGTGTATTGTGCACTGATTCTTCTTCTGGTTATATTGTTCAGCTCGATATTTAAGCTTCCGAAAATTGATGGTAGAAGTAGGTTATAGTATTCTGCTTTGATTTATATTGCATTATCGCGTTAACCTATATCAGATTTTCTACACACTTTTGGATAGGCTTTTTGCAAAGTGAAGCCTATAGGTGCTCTAGTCAACCAGAGTGTTGATTCAGTTTAAGGAGGAGTATGAAGATGGAGATGACCTTGCAGGGGTCTTCCAGCCTCCATGTGCTTTGTACAGTAGCCATTATAACATTTTTGTAGCTTTATTTCTTCTTTTCTCTATGTGTTTGGAGAAAGGGACTTGTTTAAGTACTTCAAGTGGATTGTAGTACTGTTTATGCTCTTGGAAGTTGGAGTATGGGGCCTTGGTGTAAGATGCCTATGTTTGTTGAAGGTTTACATATTAATTGTAGGTTAACATGTGTATGGAGTGAGAACTTTTGCAATAATTCTTTCTTTGAAGGAGAAACTAGCCATTCCATTTCAGCAGTTTATGTACTCTTCTTTTCTTGATATTAAACATAATGAGAAGGGGTCATGTACCTTAGAGATGATCCAAGGAGATGTAGCCCAGGAGGGGTGAACTCCTTTAACAATGGCTGGTGTATTATTGTTTGATGCATGCTTCCATTCAGTGTTTTGGTTTCATGTTTTAAGTTTTCTTCATGTAACTAACTTAAGTAAACACACATAAAATTCATGTTTTTACTTGCTATTTTGGAGTACATACCTCAATTACATTTTTATATTCTGAATGGGGAATTAGCACAACATTATAATCTGCTCCATTTCATATCAGTTATTGTCTTCTCGTTGGTGCTTGCAGTTAGCATTATTAGGTGGATTTCTATACAATGCACTTGGTGAGCTCCCTCTGGAGGTCTTTGCTAGCTTTTCACCTTGGACCTTTTGGGCATGTCTAGTGTTACCTGACTTATCCTTCAAGCTCCCTTGAGGCCTCCTCTATTTTTTGAAACCCTGAGTACCAACTTCTTAGGGGTGGTGCATTTTGGCACTAACACAACTCCCTGAATTTCACTTTAGAAACTAGGACAAATCCTAGAATATCACTTCATAAATTGGGACATGTCTTAAAACTTACACATCTTTAAGAAAATGAATGTGATATTTTCAAGTATGGATGTGATATTTTCGAGTATGAATGTGATATTTACATGGGGTTAAGCCCATGTTGAAATTTACTTTTATTTTTTACTTAAGGTTGACAATGAAACATGTGTGTGTGTGTGTGTTATCATTCGCACATTGAGCACAAACTTACACATCTCCTCCATAGGTTGTGTGCATATATTATTTATAACAATAACTTTTTTTCGCTAACGCATCTATGACATGTAGGACTATTGTGTGGCCTAATAAATTGATGTAGGAGGTTGACGAAAATGGGGTGGTAGTCTGGAATTCGACTAGTGGTTAACTTTAGAACCAATCAGTTGTGCTTTAATCAGATTTTGTACATGTATTTCCTCCTAAGGGTCCCACCTTCCTGACCAATTACCATCGTTCCTTCTTTGACTTTTCCTTTTGTCATGTGCTTCAATCCACGCCATCAATTTCACTCCTTCAGATCTAGTGGATATCACGTCACCTGCTTGCCAACTAGCTCAGCCGATCTCCACCGTCGATCAATCCAACGGCTATCGTGCAATATCGCATGAAATCTTGCATGACCGATATCAGGTCGAGAGCACGCGAGAAAAGTAGTTTTCTCGTACTAAATGTCACCCACTTAGGCTAATCGTGTGAATTTTAGAAATATTGTTTACCACTTTTAGGGCGCGCGAGGTACCACTTACCATTTTCCGTATACTATCCACATGCTTAATTCATACTTCTAAGAAAGACGTTTAAGGAAAGGTTTAGTGCTTAAGCTCAATATTAATCCTTAATACTAATCGACTGTGATTATCAATGAAATGTATAAACAAAGAAAAATGCCCGATTTGGGTCCAGAACGCCGAAACAGAGATAGAAATGAATTTTTGCACCAAGATTAACACACAACACCACACTTAATCATTTATTGAATAAAATAGAATCTAAAGTGTCTTGGCCCTCTTGGCTCGATTACAACAGTTTTTCTGACCTCTGTTCACTCTCCAACCCTATCTCTTATACACCTCTCGCTTACTTACTCTATTCTCGATCATCTAATCTCTCTGTCATTACATTCTTTTCTCTTTTATGAATTAAATCCTATCCTAACTGCATTGACAGCTCAATCTCTATTTTTATCAACCCAACCATTAAATCCCTATTCTCAAGCTCTAATACACACCTATACTAACAACTTATCTCCTATTCTAAAAATAATACAATATTTTAATATTTACAATAATTGGAGTAAAGATAATTTTCGAGAGATCCAACCCTCTCTACTAAGAATTGATTTTGACCACTTAGGTCAATGAAATTCATCTCTTGTTAGCCACAATATGTGAACATACAATCAAATTACTGGCTAAGTCTGGATGCTCCTGCATCAGACTCCTGGGGAAGAAAAGAATCCTTTGTCAAACTTTCAGGATTGACTTCGTACTTTTGTAATTCTGTCCTTGTTATCCAACTCGCATCCTCCATTGGTTGTCCCCTCCATTTGACTAAATATTCAAAATAAACATGTCCTCTGGTTCTTTTGGATACTCTTTTCTCCAAAATATCTTCCACCTCTTTCTTGACTGTCTTTGGCATTTGTTCTTCCAAATTTAAAGTTTTAACTTCATCTCATGTAGGTTCCTTATATAGCTCTGACTTTGTCTCCTTGTATGGATACAAATCCGCAACATTGTGTTGAAAATGGCAACAAGAATTGCTAAAAATAGAAGTGCTAAAAATAGCACTGCTATAAATAGCAGTTTGGGTACCAGTGCTGGATTGAGCAACAGGGAATGAAAAATGGAAGTGCTAAAAATAGTAGTTCAAGATGGATTCCAATTTTAGTCAATCCCCGGACTAAAATATGAAGTAAAATTTGAATTTGAACTTGACAGCTGTTTGAAAATAAAGTAATTAATTCACCATGAGTTAATTAGTTGTGAAAAATCAAACATGAAGTCTATGTGAGGACACGCAACAGTTTATCCTTTAATTGAGGAATTTATCCATCAGTTAAAGAGATAAGGATGAGTTGTAATTAGTTGGCTCAGTTAACTTAGTCAAGTCCAGTTATATTTATTTAAACAGTTTGTTTAAATTAATTGTGAGTTCAGTTAGTTAATGCATGCTTGCATATAACTGCTGCACTTCAGATAACTGAATATTCTCTGATGAATAACTCATGCATGTTAGTTCAGACAGAGACCCAGTTGAGATCAAAGGAGGGACAGTGTACTATCAGTTGGAAGGATTTTTCCTATAAAGGGATCTCATCCATGGAGAAGGATTTATCTCCTTCAGGATTGCGTAGTTGGATCAGAGGTTAGTGAGTGTGTGAAGAGGCCAATTCACACAAGTGGTTGCACTGGACCCCAAGGAAAATTGCGCAAAGAAATAGGAGGCTTGGAGGGCAGAGGAGAAGGTTTGAGAGAGGCCTTTGACTATCTATGAGCAGCAGAGGGATTGCAGAGAGAGCAGGATAGCTTGTGAACTGATTCTTTTTGTAATCCAGACTATATTTCCACTTGTATGATAATACAGAGTTGGGGTTTTAGGCTGAGGCTTTCCCCGAGTTATTCTTCTGTGTTATGTGTGATTTCTTCTCATTCTTATCAGTTATATGTGTTCTTATTGATCGTGCTCAAATTGATTAATCTTCCGCAAAGTGTTGTAGAAGTAGATCTTGTATTGTGCTTTAGTATATTGCATAATCTTTTGATCTACAGTGGGAATTTCTACATGATATCAAAGCAAAGGTGATCAAGGAAGAACAGTATACAAGAAGGATAAGTTCGAAGTTTGGTTTCTGAATATTGAAATTGAGTTCTTATCACATCTCTATTTCACCTTTGGCATTCAGTGGCTTAAGACTCGAGTATGTCCTTGATGGCAGCTCGAATTATATAGCCTAGAAGGATCGCATGGAAGTAGTATTAGAGGATAATGGTCTAAAGGACTTCATTGATCAAGAAGTCCCCAAGCCGACTGATGCTACTCAACTGGCGGAATGGAAGAGATCACATAGTGGAAGGAGACATTGTTTTCAATGTGGAAAACATTGAAAGATCTATATTAGAATAACAGCGATCAGAGGAAGCTGGAGCTGAAGGACAAGCTTCAGAAGATCAAGTGTGAAAAGGGCGACATGATCTCTACCTATCTGAACAATCTCACCACATGCAAAGATGAGCTTGGAAGTGTAGGGATCATGACAGCTGATGATGACATGGTGAGTCTTACACTTCTCGTATTCCTAAGAGCTGGCATAGCTACTAGGACTCGGTTAATGGAAGAGAGAAACTACCAGATTGGGAACGGCTTTGGTCGGATTTGATGCAAGAGGAGATAAGAAGAAGAACCAAAGATGGTTCTTCATCCATGGAGGATAAAGAAAATTGTGCCTTAGCAAGTAAGGCAAAGAAGGGGAAGGAGAAGGATTGTCTTTCCCAATCGAGTTCTTCCCAAGGTGGGAAGAAGTTTGACAAATCAAAAGTGTGATGCTTTCGTTGTCATGAGGTGGGCCATTTTGTTACAAATTTTCCACTGAGGAAATCCAAGAAGGGATTCGTGGAAGGATCAGAAGGTGAGGCATTGGCCTCACAGTTTGAGTTGGATTTCACATTGTTCGTTGCATGGTTTCATCCATGTGGGAAGTGGTTGGTTTCTTGATAGTGGAAATTCTTTCCACATGACTGGCGACAAGAGTTTGTTCAGTACTTTGGAGGAGAAAGATCTCCAGATACTCATAGTGATGGGTAATGATGAAAAGTATAGTGTCTCAGGTGTAGGCATGATTATTTTTCAGAGGGAGCATGGAGCTCGCATTACCTTGACCGATGTCAAGTATGTACCAGAATTGAAGAGAAATTTGGTGTCGATCGCGATGCTGGAAGATAGAGGCTATGATGTAGTCTTCAGTAAGGGAAAGGTTTTCCTTAGACACGTCATCACTAGACAAGTGAACCAGATCGGTTCACAAGTCAAGAACTTGTATGCTCTTGAGGTTCAAGATGCATGCAAAGCCTTGAGGAGCAAGGCAATTGATGGAGACTTGGTGGTTGAGAGGGAGAGTACATTACTATTATAGAAATTTTTGGGCACTGCAACCCCAATCATAAATGTCAATAAACCAAGGGCTCTTAAGTCCCTAAAAGTTTTGTTCCGACCGCTAAAAGAACAAGGTCAACTGATTACATCTTCTCCCAGAAGTTCTCCATGAAAAACTACTCAAAACTGGTCAAAACTGGACCATTTCACCTGCTCCATAGGCAAAGTGTGTTGCATCCCACCTGAATACACACAGTAGGTGTGATGCATGTCAAAAATCCATTCTATGGGGTGAGATGGACGAGAAGGGACAAATGGCAGGGTCAATCCGCAAGGTGGAGGAGCATGGAATCTTCCAGAAACTTCTCCTGTGACACTTGCCTCTCTGAATTCAACCAGGGATGAGTAAGAGATCGTCAATCTCCAAGTGGAATCAAGAACTATCAGAGAGAAGACACTAATCAAATCTCAAAAGCTGACTCACCCCCCTTGCAGACATCTATATATGGATCCCTCATCCCAGAAACCCAAAAGGCTGGAATTTTGCATCTTGTAAGGAAGTGTTGCTGGTTTCTTGGTGCAATATCATAGTGTTGGGTGATCTAAGCTTTTCATGAGGTGAAGAAGGGCTTCTTGCTGAGAGGATGATGCTGGGTCAGAACAATTGGTTGTAATCCTCTTGGCTCTTTCTTGATTATCAATAAAGATATTCAAGTTTTCCTCCACATGTTTGTATGATTAATGTTTTATGCATTTGTGTGGTCAATGTACATCTGATACTATATTGTTTATGATAATAGATATATGTTGTTGGATAGTATTATGTTGCTTTGATTCTACAGGTACCCTGTGAAGCTGGGTGGATAAAGAAGCGAGTAGCAAAAGATCTATCAGGAGGGAGAGGAATCGAACAAGGAACCAAGCGCAAGACAGAGGTTGGTCTCCTTTATTCTTCTCTCACCTGTCTCTCATAAAGGAAAACAAAAGTAGTTTTAGTTTGTTTGTTTCTAAGGTAGTTACCAGCCTTAGTGGGATTAGCAGCTCTGCATAGACACTATTCCCGGTAACAAAATGGCGACTCCGTTGGGGAGCGAGTAGATTGTTTGTTCATCTACATTTGTTTACTTTATAAACTTACAGACGGAGCCTGAAGTCAAGCCAGCTAGCCTTCGAACTGCATTTTCTATGCAAGTGCAAAGTAGATCAACGCTACTTCAGTCGATCTCTGGGTTTTTTTTATAAATTAAATGATTGATTTAAAAGCTTTCTAATTGCCCTCGTGGTGGCTCTAGTAACCTCCTTAGATCTACCCCTGTGATTGATTTATTGATTACCACTTGCTTGGCCTAAATCCCTGAACTGAATTGCAAACTGTGACCCAGAATCCAATCAAAGTCTCGTCCTTGGTCCAGTGCACTGTCTGTTCTGTGAACTTCAAATGCAGCGCACTTCCTGAGTGTAGTAGGTGCGTTGCATTTCAGTTTCACTGTGTTACAGGTGCGCTGATCAGACAAGGCCTTGTTCCTAAATTTTGGTTTCTGTGTTCACTCTTTTCAGCTCTATTCAGTAGTTTTGCTGCCTGTAGTCAGTACACCTCTATTTGAAACCCCTTTCCTTGCTGTTATTCCGCCTCCATTGTGCAAAGAACTGTAAATGTTTTTATGTGTTTTTGAGTCATTTTCAGTTCTCCTTTACAAAGAAGTAGCGTAATTGTACTGTCGTTTCTTGATTTGAAAGTGTCGCAAGTGTCGTTTTCAGTCATAGAAGAGAATATGATTGTTCTTGATCATCGATTACACTGTTACTCTTGTATTTGATCTGAATTAGTAGTTTTTCTAGTGTCGAAAGCAAGTTTTCAAATCCAAATCGCAAAGTGTTGTCATTGTCCTCGTTTTGTTTTGAAAAGAAACTTGTTAGTAATTGTCGCTTTGAAAAATAATTCAGATTTTCGCTTAGCTTTCTTTTTATCATTTACACATTAAGAAGGTTGAAAACAAATACATGCATGTGCATTTGCATTTAGACTGTTTGTTGGTTTGATTTAGGACAGTGCATATAGTTTGTGCTCTTTGCTCTTTGTTGAAAGAATGCCATCTCTCTTTCCTTAGTAGCTAGGATTTTCATTTGCAAAAAGAAGACTAAACGACTGTTTATCATCTTAGATTGCATTTTAGGAATTGTACATCTACATCACGCGGTGAACCTGAAAGGAAAATTTCTTAAGCAAGATCAGCTATAAAATAAATTTAATGAATCTAAAAACGCTTTGGAACCTAACGCACAACATCTAGAAGTATAGGCTAGAGACCCATTCCGGTGTCGTAAAGCCTGGTAACTGTTGTTTTCACTGTTGGTTGGTTGATTCCTCCACTTTGAGACAATAAGTGCCAATACGAACTTGTGCTCCCACATACCGTCGAGTATATTTTGGGAGACCACAATAGGCTTAATCCTTTATCCAAAGGAACCCGTGTCTGCCACCCTATCGATCGCAATGCACTGAACACAGCATTCAGGAAGATTGACTGTCGTACCGTAAAAATTATTCTGCAGTTTTGCGATTGGTTTGGTAATCCCTCTATCTAGATTTCCAGAGCAGTCCCTTTCGTTCATTTTCAGACTCATTAACGGAAAAGGTCCATCTGAGAACTTGTCACTTCAGGCTCATTAAAAATCGAAGGCAACTAAAGTCATCTTTTGTTTTTTCTCGACTCTTAAAAATTGAAAAAACAAGTTGTGTCAAAGCGTCTAAAATTTATTTTAAACGAAATAATTATCACCTTTCCTACGTTGGTCTTAGGTTGAGGAAAATGGAGTCCACAAACCAAGGAGTTCCCCTTGGAGGAAATCCTAGTCCCTTCTCCTCTTGGGGAGATGTTGGTGCACCCCATATTTCCACATTGTCGCTTCCAGGATTGAAAATTGGCTTGCCCATATGGCTCTTCTCAACCTCCATCGTTCAGAACACCATGATTCCTGAACAATCAAGTCAGCAACTAAACGATTCCAAAGTTACGCCCAAACCCTCTACTTCGTCCAATTCTTCCTCTCCTCCTTCCTCTTCGCTTGATGAAGATGGTAAGGCCAAAAATCAAGTACCTGAGAAGAAGAAGGAAAAGAAGAAGAAGAAGGAGCCAAAGGCGAAAAGGGGCAACCAAGCATCGTCTAGTGAAAATCAACACACTGCACCGACCAGGCCTAAATCGCCATGTGTCATTTGCAAAGGAGACCATTGTCATCGAGATTGTCCTTGCATCCCTCGGATCTTAAGGGACTGGTCTCCTCATTTGCACAACCCGGTGTCGTCAACCTCTGATGATCATGTTGAAAATACACCGTCAACTAGTGAAAGTGAAGCCCCTAGACAAAAAGGAAAATGTAAATTTCCTTGTAAACTATGTGAAGGAGATCACGTCGTTCACCATTGTCCCTTCTTAGATGAGGCTAAAAGAGTTTTGGATGACCGTCCGGTTTCACCGTTATGGCTTCCTCCTGGATATAAGAAACTCTTGCTGAGTCCGTCACTAGTTGAAAATACGGCTGACACGCCCTTGTGGTCGGCCAAAGCATCTATGATTGAAGAAAAACCATCTGAATCCATACGAGACGGAAGTCAAAAGGTCGAGGCGACAGTTGACCCGGTCTTGCCTTCAGAGGATCCATCTTCAGATGATACAATCACCGAATAGAACAAGAATGACACCGTTCAAATTCTCTTCGTAAACACAGACTCCGATGAAGATGGGAGCAGTCTACCCGTTCCTTTACTGCAGGAAGGAAGTTCGTCAGAGTCATATCTGGCCGTCTATTCGGTCCCACCTCCAAGCAACCTAGTTGTTTCCTTTGACTGGAATCTACTACACAGACCCCGTTTACCAGCTAGTGTACCATTCCGAATCATTGCTCAAATATATAGAATGGTCATGGCCGGTACCATCATAGATGAAGGGGCTTCTATGAGTATCCTTTCCTCAACTTCTTGGAAATCGCTTGGTTCGCCATCGCTTTTGCCTGAAATGAGAAATCTAACAGGCTTTGACAAAGGAACCAGTCGACCGTTAGGGATCCTTCCCGATGTGCCCATAACATTGAGAGGGAAAACCGTTCACATGAATGTAATGGTAGTCCAAGGACCCCTGGATTATAATATACTCCTTGGACGAGACTATATTTATTGCATGGGAGCCATTGTCTCCTCACTCTTTAGAGTAATGTGTTTTCCGCACGAAGGAAGAGTGGTCAAGCTCGTAGACCAGCTTTCATTCCCCGGTTCACGCATAGCAAATAGTCATATACCATCCCTGAATGGTCTTTTCACGCAAGGAATGTCTCGTCAATCCCCAGTCCGTCCACCTGATGAGCGCGAGTGATTCGGGGGACATGACTGAAACCCAGGGGGCATGCACCCTGGTCTGACACACCCGTCCATTTAGGAAAATGGGGATTAGGCTAGAATAAGATTCCCTCGTCAAAGTTATGTGAGTGGAGGCGTTTGTGCCACTCACCTTTGTCTATTTCGGTAGACATCGCCGAAGAAGTGTTTTGTTTGTGGCACAAATAGAAAAATATTTGGTAACCTGAAAAAGGTAGGCCTTTCCCGATAAAACAAATGTTTTGTCTGCAAATTGAGGGGTAACCTGAAAAGGTAGGCCTTTCCCGATAAAGCAAATGTTTTGTCTACAAATTGATGGGTAACCTTGAAACTCTATTTCACTATACCTGGGTGCATGCAAACCTTTTGGCATGCAAGCGAAGAGTGACCATTTATTTTTTTTAATTTATAGGCCTCTAACCCTTTAAACTCGTAGGATTGGTCGTTTCCTAACTTGCAT
The DNA here is from genome assembly GCA_031772625.1 of Pinus tabuliformis. Lineage (NCBI taxonomy): Eukaryota > Viridiplantae > Streptophyta > Pinopsida > Pinales > Pinaceae > Pinus > Pinus tabuliformis. The sequence continues at coordinate 1,073,133,963 of CM062816.1, forward strand.
AAAGAAAGGATGTGGGGCAAAACTTTGAAATAATGTCGTTTTTATATATGAGACATCCTTATATGCGACTGGATTAATCGAGCAGTTTTAACGCGGACTTCAAGCTCGTTAAAAAATAAGCATAAGCAATGAGCAAGTGTTTCCCCCAGCATTTAAGCTCATTTTAAAATAAAAAATGAACCAATTTCCAGTAAATAATCGTCGTGAATGTAGTACCTCAGCCTTTAAAGCCTTGATCGTGTTCTCATCATCACCTCCACTCTGTATTGGCCGATCATTCACCTCCACTTGATTGTTTACCCCTTTTGAGGAACAGCTGCGAAGAGTGATCCTGTTAGCCATCCTTGTAACACTGCCGTGATTGGAAAATTCCAAACCTTACCTGGAATCAGATGCTACCCGAATTTATCACTCGTTCCTCAAAGACGAGTCTCCTTTAAGCTCTTTTCAACTGACTCGTAAAATATGAAAAGATTTCCGAGCCATTGGCCTCTCCAGCTCGTTAAACTGACCGAAAGTGCTATCCCTCCTTTAGATTTTAATCTTTTTGGACATGAGGGATTATTACACAAAAAGATCGAGCGCTTGTTTTGTTCGGCTCGTTAAAAGTACCGAAAATTCATCCCTTCTGTATTATTTTATACTTTTTCGGACTTAAGGGATTAGATGATGAAAAAGGATTTTTGGAGTTTCCTTTACGTCCCTTTTCAGACTCTCTAAAATTGAAAAGGACCGAGTTATCTTTGTCGTTAAACTCGTTAAAACCTAATAGCGACAAACTTGTCCATAACAGACAAGAACGAGTTTCACTATCGCTAGGCTCGTTAAAACATAGCGATGGGTTTGCCCAAAGGGAAAATTATAGAACAAGCATATGTTATCCTCCTCAAGCTTGACAAAAATAAAGAGGTACTGGTCAGCAATGACTAGGGAAAAATTGGGAAGAAAACTTGAAGAAACTTTGTTGGTAGCAAGTCACTCTTGAACATGACACTTTCACTCTGCATCCAAGTCGGGTTGGGTTGTTCCATTCACTGGTCACATCACCATGGTTCCATCACACCATCCACATTTGGGGTTAATCATACCAATCCATCACGTCAGTATCGCCGATATGTTCAAGAGAAGTCGCTCAGAGAATTCACCTGTGTCTCACCCACTATAATACATTTTCGCTCCCTTCTTTCATGACCGCCACCCTGAACCGTATATCACCAAATCGTTTTCACCTCCATTAAAATCATTTGCTCCGTTCCGTGTCACTGATGTGGGATTCACTAAGGCCCTCCTATGATGGATCGCTTCTTTTTCACATCAGCTCATTATCCAAGAAGTCGATCTAGGAACAACCCTTTCAGTACTTTGAAGCTTGCATGCCTTAATGGCAAGTTTCTCACTTCCGGTGACAGGTTTACGTCAATGGCCTTCGACCGAAAGATTTTGCGTGGTCTTCGACGCTAAGTCCTTTATTCACACCACGTGAATTGTAATGTAGTACCTTGAGGGTCATCATCATTATCGGTGATTCCTCTCGCGCCCGTTAACGGCTTACATCATTGGCTGGTAATCAGGTGATGTCTTTCCATGTTCGACTCCAGAACATCTCTCACATGGATCGACTTGTACTTTGAGTGAAGATCGAACAAGATTGAAGACCGTGGATCTAGTTTCATCCATTCGGGCTGCGATATATATTCAGGAAAATAAAGACATCAAATGTACATCATTGCTGCACAGATAATCATCCAATCTAAGGGATGATGGCTCTACCAGAATCATCAGTCTACACTTAGACGATTCTCTGTCTCATGTACATGAAAAATTAATTCATAAAGTTGAGCATGGGAATGCCCACCTCAGCTAGATCATGAAAATATTATGAAGATAATGTATTGTATCTTATTACAGGTCTCCTTCCAGCTTGAAAGAACTTCAGATCCTCATGATAATGCATTTCACCCGACATCGACAAATTAACAACCTCATGCTTTAGGGGGCAACTGTTATAGACATTTTTGGGCACTGCAACCCCAATCATAAATGTCAATAAACCAAGGGATCTTAAGTCCCTAAAAGTGTTGTTCCGACCCCTAAAAGAACAAGGTCAACTGATTACATCTTCTCCCAGAAGTTCTCCATGAAAAACTACTCAGAACTGGTCAAAACTGGACCATTTCACCTGCTCCATAGGCAAAGTGTGTTGCATCCCACCTAAATACACACAGTAGGTGCGATGCATGTCAAAAATCCCTTCTATGGGGTGTGATGGGCGAGAAGGGACAAATGGCAGGGTCAATCCGCAAGGTGGAGGAGCATGGAATCTTCCAGAAACTTCTCCTGTGACACTTGCCTCTCTGAATTCGACCAGGGATGAGTAAGAGATCATCAATCTCCAAGTGGAATCAAGAACTATCAGAGAGAAGACACTAATCAAATCTCAAAAGTTGACTCACCCCCTTGCAGACATCTATATATGGATCCCTCATCCCAGAGATCCAAAAGGCTGGAATTTTGCATCTTGTAAGGAAGTGCTGCTAGTTTCTCGGTGCAATATCATAGTGTTGGGTGATCTAACCTTTTCATGAGGTGAAGAAGGGCTTCTTGCTGAGAGGATGATGCTATGTCAGAACAATTGGTTGTAATTCTCTTGGCTCTTTCTTGATTATCAATAAAGCTATTCAAGTTTTCCTCCACATGTTTGTATGATTAATGTTTAATGCATTTATGTGGTCAATGTGCATCTGATCCTATATTGTTTATGATAATAGATCTATGTTCTTGGATAGTATTATGCTACTTTGATTCTACAGGTACCCTGTGAAGCTGGGTGGACAAAGAAGTGAGTAGCAAAAGATCTATCAGGAGGGAGAGGAATCGAACAAGGAACCAAGCGCAAAACAGAGGTTGGTCTCCTTTACTCTTCTCTCATCTATCTCTCATAAAGGAAAATGAAAGTAGTTTTAGTTCGTTTGTTTCTAAGGTAGCTACCAGCCTTAGTGGGATTAGCAGCTCTACATAGACACTATTCCCGGTAACAATTACCTCTCAACATGCAGTGGGAGAAGAAGTCTCAGACGATTATGGAGAAGCCATAATTGGCGAAGCAGCTTTAGGAGCTTGTGGAGCAGCCACAACTAGAGAAGATGAGAGGAGATTGAGTAGAGACATCTACTCATGTAGAGACCTCCAGTAGGGGGAAACTTCAAGCCAGGTGGGTAAAGGGATCACATGCATCCATACCTCTAGGTAGGAGGTGGGGCGATGTGGAGTGATCGTCCTAAGAAGGCTAGAATAGGGGCTGGATCCTTGTTGTTGGGAAAAGTATCCAATACGGAATGACCCTATCCCACTCTAAGGGTGATAGTACCTCAGCAACAACCGAATGCAAAGCTATTCGAGATTACTTCTTTATGAGATGTAAGAGAGGGGAGAAAGAGATCCACTAACCGTTGTCTTCCGCTAATGATTGATCCAATCTTCTCTCTTTGCTGCTTGCTCCCAGCTCCTTGCTCTTTCACTGGCCCAGCTACACAAAGATCCTGCAAAAGGGCAAGAGAGGGAAACTACAAGAAGCATACATTCATAATTGATTCAAGGATTAGAATAAATCAAATACACAAGTATAACAATTCACCATTGAGACACATGCATATAGAAGAACCTCAAATGCTTTATTAATGGAAGAAGTAAAGTTCTGAGAGTGTTACAACCATAAGAGGCCCAATCCAGCAACACCTCCCAGTAGAAAGAAATCTCCTCTTCACCTCCTTCAAGCAAATCACCCAATAGTTCTATACTCAAACCAACAGCACTTCCTTACATTCACAAGATTCCAGCCTCCCTAGACCTCATGAGAGAGCTCTATATATAGGAGTTTTGGAGAAAGGATGAGTCAGCTTGAGCTTGGCATGGAGCTGACTAGTGTCCTCTCCCACTTCAGTTATTCTTCAGTTCTTGAGTCCACTTGGAGGTTCTTGCTTCCACTTGGAGATCTAGACCCTCTTACTCATCACAAGGCGAATTCCCTGATCCAAGTGTCATTTTGGAAGCTTCCTGGGCATTGACACATTGAGGAATGACTGTGCCACTTGGGCAATCTCGCCCAGCGCAGGTAGCCTTCATTACTGTTGACATTCAGCGCAGGTACAGAGTGGAGCAGTTGTCATTCAGCACAGATGCTCAGTGGAGCAGTTGACATGATCCAGAATTAGCTTGTTTTTTAGTGTTTTCAGGTGGAGAACTGATATTTAGTGCTGTGGATTGCTGACCTTGTTCCTCTAGGGGTAGGAACAACATGTTTAGGGACTTTGGATCCCTTAGATTATTGACATTTCATGCTCCATGTTGTAAGGCACAAAAATGTCTATAACAATCCTTAAGGTACCCAACCTTTTGGATTCAACTTTGTTACGAGAGCCCCGATGAGGAGTAGTAGGACTGGCTGATTGGGTAGAGACAGATGCAGATGGAGTGGCAGAGAGAGCTACAGTGCAGGAGTCCCAAGCCAGTGTAGAGCTAGCAGGTTGCAACAATGCGAGAGGCACAGGAGTGTTGCACCAGTGCAGGATGGCACAAAGAGGTGTGCAACGGTGCGAGATGCATGGAGTGTTGCAGTAGCACAGAGGTTAAAGAGGGAGCACTTGTCAGCAGTAGGTAGAGCTTCAGCATTAGAGTATGTTTCTAGCCCAACAGAGAGGTCAGTTGGGAGTTTTTTTTTGTTTCTAGAGTTGTTGGAGCAACAATACTTGGTAGAAGTGTTGCATGCAGAACATTCCAAAGGTACAAGATCAGGTTCGAGTTGAATTCCTTTCTTGTTGAGAGGGAGTGTTGAAAATGGCAACAAGAAATGCTAAAAATAGATGTACTAAAAATAGAATTGCTATAAATAGCAATTTGAGTACCAGTGCTGGATTGAGCAACAGGGAATGAAAAATGGAAGTGCTAAAAATGGCATTGCTATTTTTAGCAGTTCAGGATGGATTCAAATTTTAGTAAGTCCCCGGACTAAAATACGAAGTAAAATTCGAATTTGAACTTAACAACTATTTGAAAATAAATTAATTGATTCACCATGAGTTAATTAGTTGTGAAAAATCAAACATGAAGTCTATGTGATGACATGCAACAGTTTCTCCATCAATTGTGGAATTTATCCATCAGTTAAAGAGATAAGGATGAGTTGTAATTTGATTTGTAAATAGTTGGCTCAGTTAACTGAGTCAAGTCTAGTTAGATTTATTTAAACAGTTTGTTTAAATTAATTGTGAGTTCAGTTAGTTAATGCATGCTTGCATATAACTGTTGCACTTCAGATAATTGAATATTCTCTCATGAATAACTCATGCAAGTCAATTCAAACAGACACCCAGTCGAGATCAGAGGAGAGACAATGTACTATCGGTTGGAAGTATTTTTCCTATAAAGGAAGCTCATCCATGGAGAAGGATTTATCTCCTTCAGAACTACGCAGTTGGATCAGAGGTTAGTGAGTGTGTGAAGAGGCCAATTCACACAAGTGGTTGAACTGGACCCCAAGGAAAATTGTGTAAAGAAATAGGAGGCTTGGAGGGTAGAGGAGAAGGTTTGAGAGCGGCCTTTGATTGTCTATAAGCAGCAGAGGGATTGCAGAGAGAGCAGGATAGCTTGTGAGCTGATTCTTTTTGTAATCCAGACTATATTTCCACTTGTATGATAATACAGAGTTGGGGTTTTAGGCTGAGGCTTTCCCCAGGTTATTCTTCTATGTTATGTGTGCTTTCTTCTCATTCTTATCAGTTATATGTGTTCTTATTGATCGTGCTCAAATTGATTAAGCTTCCACAAAGTGTTGTAGAAGTAGATCTTGTATTTTGTTTTAGTATATTGCATAATATGTTGATATACAATGGGAATTTCTACACATTGAAGATAGGTGATATTCCAATCCCTTCTAGCAATTCAATTTCATAAGAATTAGTTGAAAAATTCCTCAGAATTTTGCATGGCCCTATCTTTTTCATCTTTAGTTTATTGTAAGTCCCAATAGGAAATCCTTCTTTTCTCAAGTATACTATCACTAGATCTCCCACTTGGAATTATTTTTCTCTCCTCCTCATATCAGCTCTCTATTTGTATTTGCCACTGCTTTCGTGCAATCTGTCTTTGACATCTTCTTTTAGTCTCTACATCTGCTCTGCAAACTCTTCAGCTTTTGCACTTCTTGTCTCCTAATTACCCAAATTTCTGAGTTCATACACACCTCTTGGATTCATTCCAAAAACAATCTTCGGTTTGGAGTGTCATTATAAGAAAACTCAGCTTTAGCAAGTGCTAAATCCCACTACTTAGGATTTCTATACACTAAACTTCTGAATATGTTTCCCAAGCTTCTTTTTACCACTTCGGTCTATCCATCTGTTTGAGGATGATACGTTGAACTGAAACTAAGGTTGGCACCTAGTTTCTTCCAAAGAGTTCTCCAGAAATGCCCAACAAACTTTGTATCCCTATCAGACACAATACTTACAGGTAATCCATATAACCTTACAACCTCTGAAAAAAACAGATTAGCAATATGTGTTGCATCACTAGTCTTTTCACATGCAATGAAATGTGCCATTTTGGAAAATCTATCTACCACAACATAAATGGAATCATTCCCTCTTTAAGTTCTAGGTAACCCCAAAACAAATTCCATACTAATTTCATCCCATGGTCGGTCTCGTATTGGAAATGGTTGGTACAATCCTGTATTTTGGCTTCTCCCTTTAGCATGCTGACAGATTCTGCACTTCTCAACAAATTTCTTAACGTCAGTTTGCATCTTTGGCCAACAGTAAAAATCATTTACCTAAGTAAAGGTTTTGTCTTGTCCAAAGTAACCAGATAATACTCCACTGTGTTTCTCCTTGATTATGTTTTCCCTCATAGAACATTTGGGAATGCACAATTTGTTACCTTTAAATAGTAAACCTCCTTGGATAAGATAATCTAACCACTGATTTCTATTATGAACTATTGGATTTTGTACAACTGCATAAATATCTTTGAATTCTGCATCATCTTTATACATATCAACCATTTCTTCAAATCCTAGAACACCAACTCTTAATTCTTGTACAATGAAATTTACCCTGCTCAAAGCATCAACAACTTTGTTCAACTTACCACTTGTGTGTTTTATCACAAAAGTAAAACTGTGTAAAAACTCTACCCACTTGGCATGTTTCTGGTTCAATTTTGGCTGGTTGTTTATGAATTGTAATGCATGATTGTCAAAATATAATGCAAACTCCTTTGGTAGCAAATAATGTCTCCATTTTTCTAAAGCTTGCACAATAGCATAAAATTATTTATCATAAGAAGAATACTTCTTCTTAGCTTCATTTAGTTTCTCACTAAAGTAGGCTATTGGTCTCTGTTCCTGACTCAAAACTTCTCCAATTGCAACTCCACTAGCATCAATTTCAACTTGGAAAACTTTCCCAAAATCAAGTAAAGCTAAAACTAGTTTCTCTGTAATTTTCTTCTTCAACAACTTAAAATTTCAGTTTACTACTTCTGTCCACTTGAATGGCTAATTAGTCTCTTTGATTTTTTCAATAATTGGTGCACAAATCTGACTAAAACTTCTGATAAATTTTCTATAAAAACTTCCAAGACCAGAAAGCTTCTTACCTGATGTAGGAGCATTCGTCTCAGAAATATCTTTGTAAATTTAGTAGACATGGGGGGTCTTGTGTTTTAATGAAGTTGGTTTCCTATGCATCAAATTAATGTAATTCTAATGTTTTTGAGTGATTTTATGAGAATAGGATCTAATTAAGTATTGAGAGGCATATTGTAAATGTTCTCGAATGAAGGGGAACATGAGAGAATCAGGATAGTTGAGAGTTCATAGGGATTGATAGATTGGAAATTAATTGTAGATCTTAAATTAGGAATTAGTTCGGAATTTATGGGATTGAGAGGATTCTTAGAGTTTAGTTGAAATTATTAAGCATCTGAACTAGAATTGGTTCACAAAACCTTTTTGTATAAATGTAAGCCTAAAAGGCATAGAAAGTGTTATCTAGTTAGAGAGTCGGAGACCAGATAGAGTTTGATTGTAGGCCTACGAGCAGATAGGGAAATAGAGGCCACGGATATTGGAAATCAGGCCTAAGAGAAGAATCTATGTAAATACTTGTTTACGAATATAGAAATTCGATTTCAAACCTGCATAGAGTACATGTGTCATTAAATTGTAATTATTTATAGATGAAGTGTTTTTGCATAAGATATGTGTGTGCAAACGAAATCGTGAAGGACCGAGTATGGTAGAGAAACTCTATGTTATAACGTAATTACATCGAAAATCGAACTAGATCAGGTCATCGAAGGAGATTTAATAAACATAACAGAAGCCGTCGGATCGTTGAGATCGATGGATCTTAGTGGCAGAAGAGGAATCTAGAGAAAAACATCATAACCGTTGATGGATTCAGATCTACGGTCATCACGTGGTGAAGACGGGCCAACGTTAATAAGAATGGAAGAGTGGTTTTCATAGGTAGAAGTGGTTTCTTGCACGGCCACAAGATGGTAAGCAGTAATTAAAAAACAGACCCGAGAAAATTATAAACTGTGATCTAATCTAGTTGAAGTCCGGATAGATCACAATCGTTTGTTTAATGGCGATCAGATGGATATCGCATGGTTAAAATGCATGAGACTTAATTCCCAAATCGGATGCGATGAGGTTTATTATAATGGGCTTAAAATCTCTTTGAATTCTGGCCATCCTGATCATTCATCAGTTCTTGATCAGACTGTAATCGCACGGGAAAGTGTGCAGAGGTTAATGACCTGAGCGGACCCGATGTGTTTATCATCACGGGTTTAATATTATTTAAGTTCCGGGAATATGCAGTCAAAGTGGGACCAGCGTTCGTTTGTGGAGTTTTGTGGTGGAATGCGGAAGGGTAAGGCTTAAGTGTGGTTCACGTAATATTTCTATTATACAAGAAATAATAGAAATAAGCGAAATATGTATAGTATGGATTAAGTTACGTTTAACCAAAGTTTATGAGGGTTGAATAAAGTTTTGCTCAAAGGTTAATTAAGAGTTAGACTATGGATTAGCAAATGAAACATTTCCGCATGAAGTTTAATTAAGAAGCCTAAAACCTTGATTAGTGAGATTTCTCTAAGTATGGAATATGGGGAATTCCTGGGAGGACATGTACACATGTATGAGACATGCAAAATTTTCATTCATAATATGGGTATTAGCAGCTTAGACTGCACCATTTGGTATCAGAGCTAGTTAAAGCTCTTTTTAATTAAAGCAGAATTGTGCAGAATGCAAGTGTGATTGCAAAAGAAAGAGGAGATCAGGTTATTGAATATGATAAGTAGAAGGCATGACATAAGATGAGAGTAAGTGATACTCTTAAGAAGAGATTGCAAAAGCATAAAAAAAACACAGTGATTTTTTTTTTCTTGAGGAAAAAGGGGATTCACCCAAATGTGAATAGGGGATGGAGACTGCTTGTGAAATCATACAGGTATTCATTTATTTAACTCTGGTTTGATTTTTGCAGGTTAAAGACAGAGTAAAGATTGATAGAAGCAAACAGACAAGGAAATTTGTATGTTTTCTAAAGAACAAAGTGAATGGAAGACTGGAAAAACAAAAGTGGCAGTGAACTTGAAGAATCCGACTACGGGTTGGACAGAGAGGACAAGAGTGTTCTCAGAAGGAAGTTGAGCAGAAGCATTTTAAAGTGGCCATAGAAATTTGGCAGCAACAAGCTTTTGGAAGATTGGAATGATATTTTTTTAAATATTATTTATATGCAGGTAACTGTAATTAGTGAAGCATCTCAGCAAGAAGATCACAGCCTGAAGAGCAGTGATGAAGGAAGCAAGGTTTTCTGAGAGAGTGGCAGAACCTAGTATTTCGTTTGTGTTTGAAATACAAGATGACAGTTGTGTTCTCAAAAGTGCAGATGAGTTGAATTCTAGAGCATGGAGTGCTCATATGGTTCCAGGGGAGAGAACCAGAAAGATGCCAAAGGACTGAGCTCATAGGAGAGAATCTTAGTGAGGTATCATGCAGCAGGGAGTACTTGTTGTTGCAGAGACTTGTGCAGCTCATAGTGAGTGAGTGAAGAACTCATAGAGATGGAGAAGAAGATGACTATTGATAGTCATAGCAGAGGTTCTGAGGAAGACCATAGTAGAAGAAAAGTGAAGAAGGAGGATGCCAAGGCAAATGGTTAGAGGATGAGTCAAGAGGAGATTGACAAGGAGATTGTTGAGTTAAAATAACAACTCAATGTATTAAGGATGATACTAGAGGAAAACCAAATACAAGGTTGGGTCTTGAGGAAAAAGCCAGTGAAGTGGCCTAAGTTACAGAGAAGGCTACAACAGAGGCATGTGAAGTGGATGATGGAAGAACTCAGAGAAGTTGAGTTGGAAATGGAAGTTTCCATTTGTGAAGTAGAACAGGGTGAAGTTCTGGGTGAAGATAAAGACCTCAAGGTTGAACCTTCAAGTGAGACCAAAAGGTCACATGATTTTAAATTTGATAATTTGTGTATGTTTGTAGGTGAAACATGTGAAAAAGGTATTTGCTAATATTGTCATAAAGGAGGAAGAAGACAAGCAGAATCTAAATTCTATTCTGAAAGAGGATGGGATAGATAGGTCTGATGTAAATGCCCATACATAGTTGGGGAAAAGTTTTACTTTTCAACATATTGCAAAGGCTGAAAGCAAAGGAAGTTTGACTCGTGATGATGGCCAAAAACAAGAAGAAGTAGGGAAGGATATCAAGCAACCAAGTGAAGGACTTGATGAGATTGAAGAGAAGACCATCGAAATATTTTTGAGTCATGTAGAGTGTATGTTTTAACCCTGTACAGAAATTACCTGCATACGAATTCTAGAACACAGAAAATAAACAATACGAGAGCATAACACATAAAACACATATACACAGAGATTTCCCCTGGATCCCAAAATCGGGACTATCAGCTTGATTTTTCATTATTTTCTTTCAATGTTACAATACATATTTATACATGTCGATTCATCCAATACCATGGACCGAAAACCATCATGTCCAAAACCATGGACTGAAAACCATCGCGTCTAAAACCATGTGCGAAAAACATGCACAAAACCATTGGGTCCAAAACCAAAATTTTCCAGGGCACTGCCCTGGACCTCATAGAGTGGGGTTACCTACACCCATCAAACCCCCTATGACTCCCCCGTCTACGCAATCGGTGCAACAAAGGGGGGGGGGGGGTGCTCTGCCCCACTTATAACCCTCCGGTTAACTACATGGGCTAGTCGTGGAAACAATATAACACAACCCGACATTCTTCCACTTGTTGTTTTCTTTCCACAGGGGGACACAAGAGAGCTTAGTCATTTATCCAGCCTTACAATGCCCATTGTTTCTCTACACCAAGAGAACTTCTCAGAGCTCATAGATTTTGTCAATGCATCTACAATATTCTTCAAAGTGTCCACCTTTACCAGCAACACCTTTTTGTATTCTATCATATCCCTCACAAAGTGATACTGAACATCAATGTGCTTTGTCTTTGAATGATATGCAGGGTTCTTTGCCAAGAAAATTGCACTTTGGCTGTCACAGTCTATCCTTATAGCTCCCTGTACTAACCCCATACTTGAACACAATCTCTGCAACCAAATTGCTTCCTTGCTTACATGAGTGGCTGTCATGTATTCTACCTCTGTAGTTGATAGTGCCACTACAGATTGTTTCTTACTCATCCAACTGACTGCACCTCCAAATAGGTTAAACACATACCCACTTGTAGATCTTCGTTGATCCAGATCTCCAGCCCAGTCTGCATCAACAAAGCCACAAATATCCAACACTCTGTCCAATCCTGGTCTTCCTTGGTAGCACAAACCATAATCACTAGTGCCACGCAAATACCTGAAAACCCACTTCACCGTCGTCCAGTGCTCCTTCCCTGGTTTTGACATAAACCTGCTCAATACTCCTACTGAATGTGCAATGTTTGGTCTAGTACAGACCATCGCATACATCAGGCTACCGGCTGCACTTGCATATGGAACATGGGACATGTCCTCGTCCTCTTCTTGTGTCTTGGGACACTGTTCAACAAATAAATTTACACCTACAAGAATAGGAACCTTCACCGATTTACTATCCTGCATATTAAACCTCTGCAATATTGTCTCGACATACTTCCTTTGGTTTAACCATATCTTCCTCTTTGTCCGATCTCTTTTAATTTCCATGCCCAAAATATAGTTTGCAGCACCAAGATCTTTCATGTCGAATTTCAAGGACAAATGGGTCTTCAAATCCTAGATAATTTCTTTGTCATTTCCAACCAGCAACATATCATCCACATACAAGACTAGATAAATAACACGGTCACCAATTAATTTAAAATACATACATTGATCTGCTTTGCTTCTTGTCGGCCGGATAAATCGTTCTTTCAGACAAGACCGATCTCCCTAGTATCAACTGATATCTAGCGACAAGCAGAACAAGCAAATCTACCTTTCTCTAAATATTGTGATTTATAAATAAAAACCAAGAGGTGTTTTAGACCCTACCTTATGTCCAACGCTAGTTTTTGGAAGCCACGTTTCGACCGTCCAAATGAGTTTCCTTTTAAGAACCTGAAAACACAAACAAGCACACATCAAATAGCACCTGCATATCCAATATAATAAATCATATTCATCATGTTGATCAAGGAATCCATGAAATAAACCATAAGAGACAACTTATTGAGAAAAATAAACTTGATTGTATTAACTTAAAACAAAGAATAACTTTACAACCTTGGTGCCTTAATGTTGTACAAGCTCCTCCCAAGGTCCAAGAAAGAATCTCCTCTACTTTGACAAGCTTCACACTCTTCCCAATGAGGTCAAAAGGTATGTAATCTCTCCTCTCAAGCTCAATTAGGAAGTCTAAATTCTAACAGCATTTACCCTCAAAAATATTCAACTTTCAACCTCCTGAGTAACTAGCCCAATGCCTCATTTTATAGTGTAGAAGAAGGAAGTTACCAGGTCCACCTATGAAGGGATAGAGTCCTCCTTCAAAGGGATAAGCTCCTCACATCAAGGGGTTAGCTCCTTTAGTTATGGGATGCATGAACCACCAAGGAGCGAACTTGCCACCTTAAGATTCCCTCTAGAAGCTTCCAGAAATAACCCAAAGTGAGTTTTTAAGAATGTACTTGCACCCTTTTGACTTTTACAGGGGTCCGCACTCATTACACAGAAACAGAGCGGGCAGGTTCGTAGGGGACATGACCAGGGAGTGCGGGACCGTAGGTAATGCTAAGAGAAAGTGCGGAACCAGAGTTTTAGAGATTTTTAAGGACTTTCTCTCATTTTTCAAGGTTTGACATGAAGAGCTAAGGTTTAAGAGTTGCATAGGAGGAAAGTATGAGTGGTGATAGACTCACACTGACTGCAGAATGTCATGGTGACAATATTTTGTGCAACAGATTGCCCCCTAAAGTGCGAAGTCTGTAATAGATAGTATTTGTCATCTAAGAAGAGCGAAGTACTTTATCATTTCGAGGATAATCTTGTGGAGAGCCTGGTTGGAACCTGTAAAAACATTCAATACAAAATATATATATGTGATCATATCATCGCTGAGGTAGGCATTCCCATATTCAGATCAAAACTGGCTAGAAAACTAACTAAATTTCTCTAATATAGGAATGATCTTGTAATACATCACACGTATAGACATATGTAGACACAGTATGGACACAGCCATCTGTTTATGAATAGTCCACTGTATAATGAATAACAAAATTCCTCGCAGCCTGGATGGTGGAAACTAGATCCAGGGTCTTGATTTCTGCTTCCCGAACTAGTACGATTCTATCCATGTGAATGAATGTGTCAAAGTCAAACATGGTAGAAACCACTTGATTACCAGTCAATGATGTAAATTGTTAACAAGTGTGAGAGAAACCACCAGTAATGTCAATGGCTCTCAAAGTACTCAGTACAATCCATGAAATGTGAATAGATGAGTTGATGTCGAACATGTCACAGAATCCTTTGATCGAAGGTCAATGATGCAACCTGTCGTCAAAGGCGAGAAACCTGCCATTGAGGCATGCAGATTCCAAGGTACTGACGATTTCTAGATCATCTTTCTAGTTAATGAGCTGAAGTCAATAGAAAGCGATCCATCGTAGGCAAGCCCACAACACGAAATCATAGATCAAGTTTGAAGAAATATGTTTGCAAGGACTGAATTAGGAATGGTCAAGATGGATGACAGATATTTTGCAAATGAATGGTTCATTTTCACTGACCTCTTGAACACATAACCACACTGCAGATGGTTTGGTGACAATTGACCCAAAGCTAATACCCAGAAACCGGCTGAAGACTTTCAATATGGTTTGATTAACTGTTAGGCAAAGGATTTCCTACCCAGGTGAACAAAAAGTGTCGTGTTCAAGAGTGGTTGAATGCTTTTCTGAGACACAAAGTATAACAAACAGGTTCATTTTTCTCTCTTTTCCCCCACCATTTCTGGCAAGTACCCCTTTATTTTTGACAAGCTTGAGGAGGATAACATTTTCTTGGTTATAAGCTCATCCTTCGAATGAGTCCAACTTAGTTTAAAATTCGGACCCTAAGAAGGAGTGGTCCATTCCTGTTTGTAATTGAACAAGTCCTTTACTGTTAAATTTTAACGAGTCCAGTATAGGAGAAACTCGGCGTTTTTCAGTTTTAGGGAGTCAGAAGAAAAACTTAAGAAAACTCCATGGTTGTCCTTTTTCGTAAATTTGTGTCTCCAAAGCCTGAAAAAGTATAAAATAAACTTGAGAGAACCGCTTGACCATTACGATCAAGGAGTACTTTTCATAATTAGTGTCTCTGATCTTGGAAAAGTAAAAAAGCGATCAACAACACGTCGTTTCCAATATCGAATTGGAAACGACAAAAATCTGGCAATCTTTTCATGTTTATACGGTCAAAAAAGATCTATAAGTGGACCGTCTTTTTAATTCCGTTTTAACGAGCTTAAAAAGAAAAACTCGGCAATATTTACACATTTTACGAGTCAGAAAAGAGCTTAAAGAGGACTCAAATGCTTTTTGTTGAAAATGATCAATTTTTCCTGAAAATTCGATATTCTGCACAAAAACTCAAACATTACTCATACTTGTTTAAAATAAATAAAAATGCATCAAAAAGTTACCTCTTTAAAGTGAAAAATAAACAAATTAAAAATTCATTTATTCAAAAAAGCTTATAAAAATGGCTTTTGTAAATTCATTTTTACCGTTTGACTTCAGAGTGAGAAAAAAGAGCTTTTGGGTAAGAAACTTTTTGTGAAGATTGCGGAAAATCCATCTGTTGGAATCGAAAACCGTCACCTCCAGGTAATCCACATCACTTTAATTTTGCATTTCAACCGTTTGAATTTTGTTTTTAGGTTTCTATTTTGATTTTTAGGAAAAATTTAGTTTAAAATACTGCTCGCAAGGGTCCGCAGGCGTAACATATGAAACCTGCGGACCTCGACTTTTTCCTACAGAGGAAAGAACCAGGGGCATGCACTCTGCGAGTTGCCATTTTGTCGGCTGGATAAATCGTTCTTGCGGACAAGACCGATCTCCCTAGTATCAACTGATATCTAGCGACAAGAAGAACAAGCAAATCTACCTTTCTCTAAATATTGTGATTTATAAATAAAAACCAAGAGGTGTTTTAGACCCTACCTTAAGTCCAACGCTAGTTTGTGGAAGCCACGTTTCGACCGTCCAAATGAGTTTCCTTTTAAGAACCTGCAAACACAAACAAGCACACATCAAATAACACCTGCATAGCCAATATAATAAATCATATTCATCATGGTGATCAAGGAATCCATGAAATAAACCATAAGAGACAGCTTATTGAGAAAAATAAACTTGATTGTATTAACTTTAAACAAAGAAGAACTTTACAACCTTGGTGCCTTGATGTTGTACAAGCTCCTCCGAGGGTCCAAGCAAGAATCTCCTCTACTTTGAAAAGCTTCACACTCTTCCCAATGAGGTCAAAAGGTATGTAATCTCTCCTCTCAAGCTCAATTAGGAAGTCTAAATTCCAACAGCATTTACCCTCAAAAATATTCAACTTTCAACCTCCTAAGTAACCAGCCCAATGCCTCATTTTATAGTGCAGAAGAAGGAAGTTACCAGGTCCACCTATGAAGGGATAGAGTCCTCCTTCAAAGGGATAAGCTCCTCACATCAATGGGTTAGCTCCTTTAGTTATGGGATGCATGAACCACCAAGGAGCGAAATTGCCACCTCAAGATTCCCTCTAGAAGGTTCCAAAAACAACCCAAAGTTAGTTTTTAAGAATGTACTTGTGCCTTTTTTACTTTTACAGGGGTCCACACTCATTACACAAAAACAAAGCGGGCAGGTCCATAGGGGACATGACCAGGGAGTGCGGGACCGTAGGTAATGCTAAGAGAAAGTGCAGAACCAGAGTTTTAGAGATTTTTAAGGACTTTCTCTCATTTTTCAAGGCTTGACATGAAGACCTGAGGTTTAAGACTTGCATAGGAGGAAAGTATGAGTGGTGATAGACTCACACTGACTGCAGAATGTCATGGTGACAATATTTTGTTCAACACTTCTGGTGAAGCCAAGTCCCCGTATAAATGTATCAAATTTCTGATACCACATCCTTGGTGACTGTTTTAACCCATGCAAAGACTTCTTTAACTTGCATACCAATTCTTTCTTACCCTTCACCGCAAAGCCTTCAGGTTGCTTCATGTAGATATCCTCTTCCAGATCCCCGTGAAGAAATTTTGTCTTCACATCAATCTGTTCTACCTCAAAATCAAAAGCAGCAACAACAGATAAAATTAATCTAATAGAAGTTACCTTGGCAACAGGAGAAAAAATATCACCAAAATCAATTCTCAGCACCTGGGAATAACCTTTTTCTACCAGCTGAGCTTTGTATTTCTCCACCTTTCCTTCTGAATTTGTCTTCTTCTTGAACACCCATTTGTTGCCAATGGTTTTCCTTCCAGCCGGCAACTCCACCAAATCCCAAGCCTCATTTTTGTGCAAAGATGCCATTTCATCAACCATGGCCTCTTTCCAAAGTTTTCCATCCTCTAAATCCACTGCTTCCTTCACAGTTCTAGGACCATCATTAGTGATAGATAAAGAAAAATTTGAACAGAAAGCAGATGGACTATACCTTTCTAGCTTCCTTCTTTCTCGAACTGATCTTCTCACACTAGGAGTTTGTGGCTCTTCATCTTCTGATTCCTCCTCTATTGTAGAGTTTGATTCTTCCTCCTTTAGCTCATACTTTATCTTCTCAGGTTCCTTTGGTTGGACTTCATGTCTAATAACATCTTTCACCTCTATGAACACCACATCTTGGTTGTACACAACCTTCCTTGTTACTTAGTTCCAAAGCTTATAACCCTTTAAACCATCTTTATACACAATAAGGAAAAATTTTCTATCCAACTTGGTTCGTTTCTCCTTTGGAACATGTACATATGCATCACATCCAAATACCTCAGATGTGAAAGAGGGTTTCTTACCAGTCCATACCTCTTGTGGAGTCTTATCCTCCAACACAGATGAAGGTGATCTGTTGACCAGGTAACATTTTGTCTCCACCACCTCTGCCCATATTTCTTGTCCTAACCCGGCACCACTGAGCATGCTTCTTACTCTTTCCATCAACGTCTTGTTCATTATTTCAGCAACTCCATTTTGTTGAGTTGTATATGGAGTAGTCTTCTACCATGCTATGACACACTTCTTACAAAATTCTTCAAATTACATACTGCAAAACTCTCCACCGTTATCTGCCCTCGGCACCTTTATCTTCTTCTCTGTCTAGTTTTCCACCAGAGCCTTAAATTCTTTAAACCTGTCAAAGACTTTAGATTTCTTCTTAAGGAAATATATCCATGTATTCCTTGAGAAGTCATCTATAAATGATACATAGTACACAAACTTACCTAGTGATGGAACCTTCACAAGTCCAAACACATCACTGTGCACAAGCTCTAATATCTGTTTCGCCCTCTTACCGCCAGAGGGGAAACTCACCGAATTCTACTTCCCATATACACAATTTTCACAGAAATCAAAATCCAGAGAGCTATTACTCATACCTTCTACCATATCTTTACCATGAAGTATTTGAAGGCCCTTCTCTCCAATATGTCCAAGCCTTTGATGCCACGGCATGGTCTTCTCTCCAGAGACCACTAGATTTTCTACTCCACTTTTAGGAACCACGGAACTATTGCACCCATCAACAACAGTGTTAGCTTGCAGCTTGTATAGATTTCCAATTCGAACTCCCCACATCAATACCAGTGCCCCCCGAACCATATTGCAGGTATCCTTATCAAACATTTTTTTTACACCTGCATCATCCAGCTTGCTTACATAAATCAAATTTGTGGCTAATGCAGGGATATGCAGAACACCCGAAAGTGTTCTAACCCTTCCACCTTGCAATTTCAACTTTACTTTTCTACGACCAATGATTCTAGCCTTCCTGTCATCCCCCAAGAAGACATCATCACCATCATATTTCTCATACTCACATAACCACTCTCTATCGGGAGTGAAGTGAAAGGATGCACTTGATTCAATCAACCATGGCTCATGATCTACATGTGTACTTGAAGAAGCCAAGTACACATCCCCACCTTCATCTGAGGTGGTTTTTGCCTCTACGGAAGGAGCATCATCAAATCCCTTTCCTTTATCAGGAGCCTTAGATTTACAATCCCTTTTGTAGTGCCCTTCCTTTCTGCATTTCCAGCACACCACCTTTACAGGTTTTCCTCGAGATTTAGATCTCCCTCTAGATTTAGATATCCCACTCGATGACTTATTTTTGTTTCTGTTTTGGGACCATCCTCATATAGACAAGGCATCACCATTCTGGCTCTCCATATTTTTCCATCTCATCTCCTTCGTCAGCAAAGATGAGACTATTTCATCCGACTGCAATGCAGTTGTATTGCTACCTATTGCAATAACCAGACTATCCCACGAATCTGGTAGAGAACAAAACAAACTGATGCACTTATCTTCATCTGAAATTTTAATATCAACAGATAATAACTGACTTACCACAGTATTAAATGCGTGCAAATGCTCTGTCGCCGAGTCTCCATATTTCATCCTCAGGTTATACAATTTTTTCAGCAGGAACAGTGTATTCACCAGAGACTTAGATTGTTACAAAGTCCCTAACTTGTTCCACAAAGCCTTAGCCATAACTTCCCCTGATACATTCAGCAATACTGAATCTGAGACACACAATCGTATTGTGCTCTTTGCCTTTCGTTCTAACTTCTTCCATTATTCATCGGACACTCCCGTTGGTTTAGTACCTGGATCTACCACAATCCACTAATCTTTATCCACCAAAAGATCCTCCATCTTGATTTTCCACAACTCAAAAATCTGACCATTAAATTTCTCAATCTCTATCTTTCCACTACTCGCCATCTTCTTTCAGCACCAGAATCAATCTTGTAGATCTCCCACTGAACATGGTTTAGCACAGGCCCAAGCGAAACCCCTCAGCAAAAAATGAATCCCCTTGAAGCCAAAAAATCTCTGATACCAAATGTAGGTTTTAACCCCGTACAGAAATTACCTGCATACGAATTCTAGATCACAGAAAATAAAGAATGCGAGAGCATAACACATAAAACACATATACACAGAAATTTTCCCCTGGATCCCAAAGCGGGACTACCAGCTTTATTTTTCATTATTTTCTTTCAATGTTACAATACATATTTATACATGTCGAAGCATCCAATACCATGGACCGAAAACCATCGCGTCCAAAACCATGTGCGAAAAACATGCACAAAACCATAGGTAGGTCCGCCCAACCTAATATAGGGTCCAAAACCAAATTTTCCAGGGCACTGCTCCGAACCCCATAGAGTGGGGTTACCTTCACCCCTCAAACCCCCTGTCACTCCCCCCGCTATGTAATCGGCACAACAAAGGGGGGGATTCGCCCCCCTTCTAACACCCCAGTTAACTACATGGGTTAGTCATGGAAAGAATATAACACAACCCAAGATAGAGGACTTAGAATAGCAGAAGGACTTGGTGATTGAATCATCAAGTGAGATCATGAGGTCTTGTGGTTTTAAAACTAACAAGTTGTGTGAGAATGCAATTATTTCAGAAGACAAACCATCCTATGGAACTATCTTGAGTGAAGTTGAAGGTTTCCAAGCAAATTATGATTATGATTGTCTTTCAAATGAAGACCAAGTTGAGTATTTACAGCAGAAGGAGTTCATAAATTCCTTGCTTAGTAAAGGAAATATCTCCAGTAGAGATGAGACAGTTATATCTTATGATAAAGAATTTGTTATTGGTAAGGGCAAAGAGAAATTGATTTTCTTAGATGGCCAAAGGAAGAGTGATGGACAGGCATCTAAAACTATCACAGAGATGGAGGGTCAGAATTTTATTCTGATCGAGAATGAAGAAGTAGTGTCACCAAGAAATTGGATTTGTGACAAAGAAGAAGATAGCGAGGATTGTATAGAGCTTTTAGGAGAAATCCCAAGAGAGATGGCAATTTTATGGAATGAGATAAGTCTTTTGGAGAAAAGGTTAGAAAATCAAAGAGTAAGTGTTCAGGTTGTAAAATCAGAAGTGAATGAGAATGAAGAATTTCTTATAAGTTGTTTGAAGAATGATGAGGAAGAGAGACTTGCGGGAAGTTCCATGAGCTCTTTGAAGAGTTCAGATCAACAAATGTATATGATGATAAGTAAGGCTGACAGGCCTAATGTTTTTATTTCTAAAATTTTTTGTGTGGTTGCAGATTTAGCGAATGAAGAACAGTTATTGCAAACTATTATACATGTTAAGGAAGATGAGAAGCCTAACAAATGTCTCATGTGTAATCATAAATTAAAAATGATGCTAGTAAAGGACATCATGTTTCTCATGATTGGTGTAAGCAAGCATGTTTTGAAGTAGATAAAGATGGAAAATCTTCTACATGTATCATAGAAATTGAAGAAGATTGTAAGCCCATATATGATGATGAATATTTCTCAGAAGAAGACAATTTTGAGCTGGTACAGAAGACGTATATAGATGCACTGCTTAACAGAGGACAAGTTCAGCATGAAGACCAAAGAGATTAAGTTAAACACATAGATTGTGATATGGATAAAGGAGAATCAGGTGATAGGCAGTCACTTGAAGTTGTCATGAAGATGAAGGAAATGTAAAAAGACATTTCAAAGAGGCAAGATCAAAATTGCATTCTGATGGAGAATGAGACTATGTTGTCTCATGAGGACAACCAAGGGGGAGCACATGCACATTTGGTTAAGGAGGAGAGACTAGCTGACAGTCTCATTAATTATTTTGAGAATTTAAATCAGCATATTGATGTGTTGATAGAGAAGGAAAAATTAGAGAAGCGAGATGAATTGTTGCCAAAGAAAGAAAAGGCACATAAGCCTTATGATTTTTTTTTTAACAATTGTTTTATGATTATAGGTTTTGTTGCAGACAAGGAGTAGAAATTAGATGTTTCAGAGGGAGATATCTTCAAGGATATTCAGGAAGTTTAGGTGGAAGAAATATCTATAGAAGTATCAGGAGAAATATTTACAGAAGTACCTGGAGCAATATCAAGAGTAATAGCAGAAGCTAAAGTAGAAAAAGTTGAAGAAATTAAACAACAGGTTGAAGATGAGTGGACAGAATACAACAACAAGTGGCAGAGTAATAAAAGCAAGATTTGTTACCAGCCCAAGGATGTGCTGGAAATGGAGATTGAAGAATTATGGTAGTTGATGATGAAACAGTCCAAGTCGAGGAAAATGACAGTAGGAGGAGTGATCAATCAGAATTTGAAATTAATTGAAAAGAGGAAGATGAACCAGAAGACAAGAGATATACAGCAGTAGCAAAGGTGCAAGGCATTTGGGTAGTCACAAACTAAAGTTTGGGACCATGGAGGTTTTTCTATCAACATATGATGACACATGATCAGGAGATCATGAATGTTTTCAACCTTGGGAGTCTGATGCAGGAGCATTCGACTCAGAAATATCTTCGTAATTTTAGTAGACATAGGGGGTCTTGTGTTTTAAGGAAGTTGGTTTCCTATGCATCAAATTAATGTAATTCTAATGCTTTTAAGTGATTTTATGAGAATAGGATCTAATTAAGTATTGAGAGGCATATTGTAAATGTTCTTGAATGAAGGGGAACATGAGAGAAACAAGATAGTTAAGAGTTCATAAAGATTGATAGATTGGAAATTAATTGTAGATCTTAAATTAGGAATTATTTGAGAATTTATGGGATTGAGAGGATTCTTAGGGTTTAGTTGAAATTATTAAGGATCTAAACCATAATTGGTTCACAGAACCTTTTTGTATAAATGTAAGCCTAAAAGGCATAGAAAGAGTTAGCTAGTTAGAGAGTTAGAGACCAGATAGAGTTTGATTGTAAGCCTACGGGAAGATAGGGAAATAGAGGCCACGGAGATTGGAAATCAGGCCTAAGAGAAGAATCTATGGAAATACATGTTTATGAATACAGAAATTTGATTTCAAACCTGTGTAGAGTACATGTGTGATTAAATTGTAATTATTTATAGACGAAGTGTTTTTGCATAAGATATGTGTGTGCAAACGAAATCGTGAAGGACAGAGTATGGCAGAGAAACTCTGTGTTATAACGTAATTACACCAAAAAGTGAACTAGATCAGGTCAATGGAGGAGATTGAATAAACATAACGGAAGTCGTCGGATCGTTGAGATTGACGAATCTTAGTGGCAAAAGAGGAATCTGGAGAAAAACATTGTAACCGTCGATGGGTTCAGATCTATGGTCATCGCGTGGTGAAGAAGGGCCTATGTTAATTAGAATGGAAGAGCGGTTTTCATAGGTAGAAGTGGTTTCTCACACAGCCACAAGATGGTAAGCGGTAATTAGAAAATGGGCCCGAGAAAATTATAGACTATGATCTAATCCAGTTGAAGTCCGGATAGTTCACAGTCGTCCGTTTAATGGCGACCAGACGAATATCACGTGGTTAAAATACACAGGACTTATTTCCCAAATTGGACTTGATGAGGTTTATTATAACAGGATTAAAAGCTCTTTGAATTCCAGCCATCCTGACCATTCATTAGTTGTTGATCGGATTGTAATCGCGCAGGAAATTGTGTAGAGGTTAATGGCCTGGGCGGACCCGATGTGTTTATCATTGCGGGTTTAATATTATTTGAGTTCCGGCCATATGCAGTCAAAGTGGGACCGACATTCGTTGGTCGAGTTCTTTGGTGGAATGCGGAAGGGTAAGACTTAAGTGTGGTTTATGTAATATTTCTATTATATGAGAAATAATAGAAATAAACGGAATATGTATAGTATGGATTAAGTTATGTTTAACCAAAGTTTATGAGGGTTGAATAAAGTTCCACTCAAAGGTTAATTAAGAGTTAGACTTTGGATTAGCAATTGAAATGTTTCCGCATGAAGTTTAATTAAGAAGCCTAAAACCTTGATTAGTGAGATTTCTCTAAGTATGGAATATGGGGAATTCCTGGGAGGACATGTACACATGTATGAGACATGCAAACTTTGCATGCATAATGTGGGTATTAGCAGCTTAGACTGCACCATTACCTCAAATATGTTTCTTGGAGTAGGTCAGTTCCAAATCGCTTGGAATTTCTCTGGATCCATTTTCAAACCTTCTTTAGAAACTACAAATCCCAAATAGATTAATTCTTCTTTCATGAAACTACATTTCTTCATATTTATCAGCAGTTTGTCTTTCTACAGAGTTCTGAAAACCAACTTAAGATGCTCCAGATGTTCTTCTTTGCTTCTACTGAAAACTATAATATCATCAAGATAAACAATGATAAACTTGCCTGCATATTCCTTCAAGACTTCATTCATTAATCTCATGAATGTGCTATTGCATTAGTGAGTCCAAAAGGTATCACTAACCCTTCATATAACCCACTATTTGTTTTAAATGTAGTCTTCCATTCATCTCCTTCTCTAATCCTTATTTGATGATATCCACTCTTTAGATCTATTTTAGAAAAATACTTTGACCCACTTAAACAATCCATCAAATCATCCATGTGTGATAAAGGAAATCTATACCTGATAGTAATATTGTTTATGGCTTTGGAATCTGTACACATACGCCATTCACCACCTTTCTTTGGACTGAGTACTGTTGGTACAGCACATGGACTAAGACTCTCTCTAATTAATCCCTTATCCATCAGTTCATGTACTTGTCTTCCAACTTCTGCATTTTCTTGAGAAGTTAACTTGTATGCTGCTTTGTTTGGAAAATTTTCTCCAGGTATTAGATCAATATGATGACTAATACTCCTGATGGGTGGTAATGCATTTGGCAACTCATCCACAATAATATCAACAAAATCATTCAACAAAGTTTTGATTTCTTCAGATAAATCATCGAAGTTTGTGGAAGTTAAAATTACCTTAGGTCTCCTTATGACAGCAAAATGCATCTGTTCATCCTTCTTGACTTCTTGCAGCAATTCTTTCCCACTCATCAGCATAACACTGTTTCCAGACGCTTTTTTACCTGCTTCATCCTTCAATGGCAGCAGTGTGTGTTTATTTCCATCCTTTTCCAGAGTGTAACTATTTCTTCTCCCATCATGAATAGCTTTCCAATCAAATTGTCAAGGTCTTCCCAGCAACACATGGCATACATCCATTGGCATTAAATCACACAATATTACATCCTTATAATTACGAATCTATATCTCTACCTTGCATTGTTCTGTCACAATAAGCTGATGTCCTTTTTGCAGCCATGATACTTTGTAAGGAGTAGGGTGTACTATTTTTACTAGTCCTAAATTGTCCACCATTTCTGTAGAAACAAGGTTATCAGTGCTTCCACTATCAGTTATCACTTTACAACATTTTCCTTTGGACTTGCATGTAGTTCTGAATAAACTCTTTCTCTGAGCCAGTTCTCCTATCTCTTTCTCTGCCTTCAACAATACCCTTTTCAACAACAAGGATTCTCCTACTTCAGGTGATTCTTCTTTGTTTGCAATTTGAGGTTTTTCTTCACTTGCCTTAGCCACATTCACATTCCTCTGATTTGTTACTTTATTATGAGGACAATCCCATGATCCATGTCTCCATTCTCCACATGTGTAACACCGAATTTCTCTTCCTCGGCCTCTTCCTCTAGGTGAAAATCTTCCTCTACTAAATTCTCCTCTCTATGGTGGTCTACTACTTGAATTTCCTGCTTCACCCTAAGGGTGCTAAAATCTTGATCTGGTAGTTCCTCTACCTCTTACTGAAATTTTTCCTCTATTCCTCTAATTTTGCTTCCTCAACATCTCCTCTTCTGCCTTCAAAGCTGCTTGATAGGCATCTTCAATTGTCTTCAGACTCAGCAAGCTGATTTCATCTTATATGTCATATCTCAACCCATTTATGTATCTGGCTACCTTTTCTACATCATCCTCTGCATGTCCTTCTCTAATGCTCAGATTATAAAACTCTTCTGTATATTCTTTGATAGTCATTCCTTTTTGCCTCAAATTTTGTAACTGTGTGAAAAGATTTAACTAATAATATTTTGTCATAAATTTGGCTTTCAATCTACTTACCATTTTATCCCGTTGTTTAATCTTGGGATTTCTCTTTCTCCCTCTGGATGTTTGTAATTCATCCCACCAGATAGCTGCATGACCCTTCAATTTGGTAACTGCAAATTTCACCTTCTTTTTATCATCAACCTCCACATAGTTAAAATACTTGTCTAATGAATTGATCCAGTCCATCAATTCTTCTACATTAAGATTCCCGTCATACAAAGATATTTCCACCTTTGGTCTTCCACTTGCTTTGGCCAATATCTTGAGAACTTTGGCAGCTTCACTTTCATCCTCTTCTTCTTCCTCATAAGATTATTTTGCAGCACTGGCATCTCCTTCATCAAGTGCTCTCCTCTGAGCTGTCTCCATTGTCTCCATCCTTGTACACAGATTTAGGATATCATCCAGTAGAACTATATTCGCTACATGTCTTCCCTGACCTATGCTAGCTCCTCTCCTCGGTGGCATGTTTACTGTAGAAAAACTTAATCCTTGCTCTGATACCAAAATGATGTAGGAGGTTGACGAAAATGGGGTGGTAGTCTGGAATTAGACTACTAGTTAACTTTAGAACCAATTAGTTGTGCTTTAATCAGATTTTGTACGTGTATTTCCTCCTGAGGGTCCCACCTTCCTGACCAATCACCGTCGGTCCTTCTTTGACTTTTCCTTTTGTCAGGTGCTTCAATCCATGCCGTCAATTTCACTCCTTCAAATCCAACGGATATCGCATCACTTGCTCGCCAAATAGCTCGGCCGATCTCCACCGTCAATCAATCTTGCTCGATCCAACAGCTGTCGTGCAATCTCACGTGAAATCTTGCATGACTGATATCAGGTCGAGGGCGCGTGAAAAAAAATATTTTTCTTGTGCTAGGTGTCACCCACTTAGGCTAATCGCGTCAATTTTAGAAATACCATTTACCACTTTTAGGGCGCGCGAGATACCGCTTACCACTTTTCGTATACTACCCACATGCTTAATTCATACTTTTAAGAAAGAAGTTTAAGGAAAGGTTTAGCACTTAAGCTCAATATTAACCCTTAATACTAATCGACTGTGATTATCAATAAAATTTATAAACAGAGAAAAATTCTCGATTTGGGTCTAGAACGCAGAAACACATATACAAATGAATTTTTGCACTAGTATTAACACGCAACACCACACTTAATCATTTATTCAATAAAATAGAATCTCTAGATTCTTGGCCCTCTTGGCTCGATTACAACAGTTTGTCTAACCTCTGTTTGCTCTCCAACCCTATCTCTCACACACCTCTCGCTTACTTACTCTATTCTCGATCATCTAATCTCTCTGTCATTACATTATTTCCTCTTTTATGAATCAAATCCTATCCTAACTACATTAACAACTCAATCTCTATTTTTATCAACTCAACCATTAAATCCCTATTCTCAATCTCTGATACACACCTATACTAACAACTTATCTCCTATTCTAAAAATAATATAATATTCTAAGTATTACAATAATTGGAGTAAAGATAATTTTTGAGAGATCCTACCCTCTCTACTAAGAATTGATTTTGACCACTCAGGTCAATGAAATTCATCTCTTGTTAGCCACAACATGTGAACATACAATCACATTGTTGGCTAATTCTAGATGCTCCTACATCAAAAATCATGACCCAAGAGCATCTAAGCCATCAAAATCACCTAGGGATTACACCTGACTGGGGTTAAACCAACCCTTAACATGGATTAATTTTTGGTGGTATCTCCTCCTCACTACCACAAATTTCAAACCTTGGCTACCTTAAAAAATGAAACCCTCGAAATCCAAAAGCACTAAAAAGATTTTACTTTTTAAAACAACGAGATTGGGTTGGTTTTTTACCCACTTATGTGTGCATGGGTCATGAGATCATTAATGTAGTCTCTCTAGGTGCAACCACACATTCGACCACTACCTCAAGGTGTCCCCATAGTTTCCAAGATAAGCAACCCTCAGGATACTTGAACCTTTCCCAATAGTGAAAAAGTCCTCACTTTTCACCATTGGATCCAACGCCTTTGGGATGTAACAATAATAATTTTGAAGAAAAAAGAAAAATGAATTATTTCTTGTAATTATTTTTTAACAATAAAAACTATAATTTTGTAATAAAAAAGAGTTGTAATAAAATTGGGTAATGTGGAAATAAAAAATTAGTCGTAGTGGATTGACACAAAGTTACATGTCCAAGTTCAATTTTTTTCATTTGAGCCAATTAGCATATAATTTGTGTGCTCCTAGCACACATAATGCCTTGCATGTTGTGATAATAAAAAAGCCAGCCATATGATGCATAAGTAAAAAGTAATAAATCAATAATAATATTTCTACCCCACAAAGCCCTCAATATTGTTTCCAACTAGGATATCCATGTCTTCACATCTTCCTTGGTTATCTTCTTCTAGTTGACATGGTAGCATCATACCATCCAAAGGAAACTTCTTGAATTGAGGAGTTTTCCTCCTCGCACTATTCACTCTTCCAAGAAGGATAAAAAGAATGATTCCTCTATAGTAGGAGATGATGGAAGGGGAGAGAGAAAATATTCATGTGGCAAAACCAGCTGAGCCATTGCTCAAGAAACCAACATTTTAGTGAACCCAAGTAGGACTCCAATTTTATATATTTTCAACAAGTAACAAGCACAAATGTATTGAATTCCTGCTTAACTTCCCTTATAGTTAGTGGTTGTGTTGTAGTCTCCATGGCATAATTGCTACAAAATTTATCCTAAACCTTATGTTTAAATTCCCAATATTCATTCAGTTGAGTACCTCTAAAATTGGAATTAGTGATGTTATGTTGAACCTTAGTACCTCTTTTTAACACCTCTCTAATCCTCTCTGAATTTCCTTTAAATCAAACAACACAAATATGTATTTTTGCAGTGGCAGTGCCCCATTACATCTCTTGTCTTTACCTTGAATATTCTAGAAAACGTGAACCAACAAGTAGAATAGGGCCTTCGTGGAGGTAACAAAGCCATCCAATAACTAAAAATCCATAACAATAGACTTTAGGCCACCAAAACAAAACTCCAAATCCCACGAACACAACATAACTAAATAAAAGGACCATAAGTGCAACAAAACCAAAGCAAAGGGACCTTGTTCTAAAGAAAACAATTCAACAATAATGTGGAGCCTCTAATACCTAGATGGCTTTCCCAACACTAATGCTCCAATATCAAAACATAGCTACAAAAGGTATAATCATTATCCCTTCTAGAACCAACTTTGAATCTAACCCATGCATGAATTATTGCCCATGTGTAGAACTTTTCATATGTTTATTAATCCAATTGGGATTGAAAACCTTCCAAAGGAAGTTGCACCAAGTGAATTTTTTTGGAGTCCAAAAACTCTCACTTCTATTAGACCCCTTAGCATGGTCCTATGCTCAAATATATTTATAATGGTGCAATAAAGACGCCAATCAAATACCGTGGGAAAAAATTATGCCACCTAGAAGTTGAATTTCCTATTTGACCACCATGGTTTGAGAGGATTCCATGTCAGCTCTTGCTACTCATGCAAGCGGGGATAACCACATGAGAATTATGAAAAAGGCTCTTGAAAATTTAAATTTGTAACTCTAGTTGAGATTTGAAGGAACCGGACTTGACCCTAGTTATTTATTGGTCTATATCATAATTAGGCCACTAGGAGGAAACGGGGTTCCATTAATTTTCGATTATATCTTGTTCCATAGTAGAGCAAAACAACTTAGGAGTGGGAGTGATAAATCATAGCAAAAAGGGCTTAGTGTTTATAGTAGCATATCAATTCATGGGTCTTAGGTAACTCCACAGAGGGTGCCTTCTCCTTTGTATTTGCATTATTTCCATTCCAAGTAAAAGAGAGCAGAGTAGTCTCATCTTCCAGCTAGGTTTTCTCCCATAAGGGTTTCCTAGAGAATATCTTGTGTTCATTGTGGTTACTGTGCGATAATATTTTAATTTTCTCTATTTTCCACATTTATATATTACATTCATAAATATACAACAATAGTTAGTAAATTTAGAATCTAAATAAATTAACCCTCATAGCATATATTTCAGTTTATTTTTATGAGATATGTTGTGACAAACCGTCTAGTGGAATATCCACCATAGTTTATGGATCATATTGGTATCAAAGTAAGTTTATTTGGGAAATCTCATGGGGAGCTATAGGGAATTGAAGAGTCAGTTTAAGCAGGATGTTGTAAGACCCCAACCACATGTGATGAATTTGTTCATAATAACCTTTGAGATCTAGCAAATAGAGATTTTCAAGGATGGAAGTGCAGGTCATATATATTAGCTATAATACGAACCTCCTTATGGTGGTTTTTGAAAATAAGCTTGGAATAGAGAAGATGGAGGGTCCAACTTGTTGAATTCTATAGCTATGGTTAGTCTTCATAATATTCTTTTGTATTTGTACTAATGAAAAATGAATTAGATTTTTAAAATAAAATCATATGAAGCATGTTCTTCATGCTTGCAAGGAAAGGGATTATTTTGTATTCAAAAGAAAAATATTATAAGGCTTATCAAAGAGCGGGAAAATGAAATATTTTTAATTTGAATTTTTACCTCCTCAAAGACCAAGTCGGCCCTCCTAAATTTAGGTCGGCTCCAAAAAGGGACACACCCCTTTGGCCTAAGGAAAAACTATATAAAGGGCATATTTGTTCCTCTAAGTAGCCAAGAATAACTCGTATCTGTTCATATGATCTGAGGAAAAGTTTTGGATGGTCTGAGGTAGTAAGTATATGATCTTTGGGGCAGAAAGTACATGTTATTTGTGTCAGCAAGAAGTTATTTAGGTCCAATGCACAAGTTTGAGGCTTGTATCTATGATGAAGGGTCGAAATCCTAAGGCTAATTTCAAAAACAAAGGGTTAAAATGATCCAGGTTATCTTTTGTTTATAGATGCATGAAAAGAATTACATAAACTCTTTGTAGCTTAACCAAAGAGAAACTTAAATGTGCACATGTGAGAAGAAGAAGAAGAAACACATAAGCATGACAAGAAGACAAGAAGCTTGATACAGAGTTCGTCCCTCCTGGACTACGTCTTCGGGCCCTGCTCGATCAATGGGGAGGCCTTCATTCATTAAAAATGGCATCAAAAGAAGTTACATTCATAAAATTTACAAAATGGAGCATTATACCTCCATACTGAAAAGTGCCCGAAAATTGGAGAGCTCTATTGCAGAAACTGACACCATCAATGGATTCTTGTCGCCAAGAAGTGTAAAATCCATATAAAACTTGCCCAATTCTTAGTCTGGACCAAAATCACCCTTCTGCAAAAATTCTGCTCGCAAGATACCACCACCCTGTCTCGAAATTCGTGCCGCAGATCTCCCCCTTGGCAATGGAAAAAAATGAGTTTATATAAAGTTTAGGACGGATTAATTCATAATATGGTTATGGGTTATTTTTATCCACCCCTATTTTACCAACCCATTACTAATCTTTACCCACATATAACATGTATTATATTTTTTTTACTGTTGTTGGGGGGCGAGCCCGTACCTCACGGGACCACACCCATCCCTTCCCAACGATCCACATTAAATTGGGTGGCAGTTTTTGTTTTTATAGTACCGCGTGGTGGCATTGGGTGGCGAGACCACATACGTGGCCGCTGTACATATGTTATGGTTTTGTAACCATACTCCACCATGCCAACGGTTTTGGATATGTATTTAACTCTTTTAATAACCCATATAACCATTTCATACGTGGTCCTTTATATGGTATAGTTGTTATACGTTGGATTTTTTTTTGTTATATGGGATTATATGGGTGTAACCATATTTTATATGGGTGTAACCATATTTTATATGGTTTTTATATATTTTTGGGTTTTAACTTTTTATATATAAATTTAAAACAAGTTTTGTCTTTTATTCATTTAATAACCCAAAACGATTTTTTTTCTTGTGCAGGTCTAGAAGGCCACTGGAGGAATGCCAAGTGTCAAGCTGCCATGTGGGTCCCATGTGCTGACTAGGATGCCATGTGGCGCACTGGGGGCCCCATTTTTCCTTTGCCATACCAATCTTCGAGGGGTTCTATCTTTTGCATACGAGCTCAGATTGACGAACTGTTCACGTCATCGTGATTAGGAGGACGAGCCCTCTCAACTGATGCCATCAACTACTCCTTTCTACCATTTTGAATTTTGAGCCTTTATCCATCCCTTTGGTGTCTCGAGATCCTCCTGGATCATGAAACCCTAAGGCTAATTCCAGAGAAAAAGGGCCGAAACCCTGAGGCTAATTTCAGAGACAAAGGGTCAAGACCCTAAGGCTAATCTCAAAAGTAAAGGCCCAAGACCCTACAAATAATTTCGTATGACAATGGGTTGAGATCCTGAGTTTGATTCTCTGTGGAAAGAGGCTGGCCTATGTGGCATAAGGAAATTTTTGTAGGATACTTAGGGGACGTATCGTAGATCTTCTTTGGACATGAGGAGAGATTACTTCTTCTTAGGAGGTTGGTCACCTTATTGGTTAGTTGACTATAATGTATCTCTTGTTGCATTGATTCTCTAAGGAAAAGGTTAGCTTGGTTTTTCCCTGCTGTGGGTTTTCCTAGGGTAATATCTTGCGTTACTTGTGTGGCTTCTTCCTTGTTGGTTCTAGTGTCACGGTATCGTTGATGTCTTATGTATAATTTTCCTAATGATGTAATCAAGTTTAAGAATATGCAAGAAGATCATTTAAAACATATAAAAAAATATCAATAAATAATACCATGTGAAAATCAACATGGTATAATAGCTTTGGGTAGAAAGAAACCCTATTTTTTTAGGAAAAAGAAGGCCCTAATCAAGAGCAGTAGTCCAAACTTATCACGAATGTCAAATCAATCTCAGGAAACCTAAGATGTTTGATGCCCTAATTTCTTTAAGAGATCAAAGCCATATCTAAAGGTAAAGTCCTTATTGAAGACCTTATGCCTTGGATATTCCAAAATAAAGCTTAATGTGTTGATCTGAATAACCTCAAGCATTTGTTCACATATCTAAAGAGGCCGAAATTATCCCTGTTCCATGAAAATATCAGAGCTAGAAAAAAATTCTCAAGATTCCTCGGAAGGATGATAATATCGTCATACATTCTAGGAAAATCCATTTGTTTCAAAAGGTATTGTAATTGAAGCATGTATTGAAGCTAGAAAAGTATTCTAAGGAAAGGATCTAGATCAGTTTCAATCAAAGTCAAACTAGAAAAGTGTGATTGCATTTCCAAGTATGTGTTATTTTAGAAATTTTTGTTCAAGCAATTTGGGAAACGTTTGTGCCATATTTTGGAGTAGAACTTAAGACAGTGCGAGTCTCGAGTCTTTGTGAATATTTCTAATGATACTCACTAAAGACCTTGTATGAAAGGAAGAATTGAAAACATGCCAGCATACAAATGATCCTAGAACATGCTAACCATATTGAATTTCTTTTTATATAATTCATGTTCAATAATCCTAAAGGGTAGAACATGAGTTTAAATGAACCTGGAAAGCCTAGAACTTTATGTGTGTAAATCTTCTAACCTTATAGTGAAAAGAGGTCGAGATCCTCTTTAAAAAATGAAGTCCAAAAGTCATCTTAACAAAGGTATATAACTTGCAAAACATGATGTGCTTAGGCGTTTGGCATTGAAATGCTCCAAAGTGATAGCTAATAGATAATGTATGTAGCAATGTTTAAATATGATATGGGCTAATCTCAATAAAGTTCTGAAGGTGAAAAGTCTTATATTTCAAGTCATATTATTAGAGGTACTAATCATTTTGCATAGGGATTATTGCAAAATAGGTAGTCATTACAATATCATGACAGAAGGTAGAGTTCCCCTTCAAGCGTGAAGGTTGAAGTGTGGAACCTAAAGGACCAAACCATGTTTCCAAAAATGAATATATCATGTATCTATATTGGTAAATAAGATCTCCTTTTTATAGCTTAATTACCTTTTATTAATTAACATACATTTTTAATAATACTTTTATATAAAATTAATTTATATATTACTCTATATATCTAGGCATTTAACTTATCCTTTATTATAAGGTCATTAAATTAACTAATTTTCCTTTTAAATTATTAACTAACTTATAATTTTTATTAACTTTGATTCTCTTTATTACCTTCTATTATTTTTAATTAACATACAATTTTAATAATATTTTTAAATAAGATTATTTTTATATATTCTTCATATATTTCTTAGGCATTTAACTTATTCCCTTATTATAAGGTCATTTATTTAACCAATTTTCCTTTTTAAATTATTAATTAACTTATAATTTTTAATTATTAGGTCTCGTGCCAAATACCCTCAATAATAATATTTTATTTCACTTATTCATTTATTATAAGGTCATTTAATTAACTAATTTTCCTTTTAAATTATTAATTAAATTATAATTTTTAATTATTAACTTTGATTTTCTTTATTACCTTTTATTTTTTAATACTTTTAAATAAAATTATTTATATTTTTTAGGCATTTCAAGGTCATTTATTTGACTAATTTTCCTTTTAAATTATTAATTAACTTTAAAAAAAATTAATTATTAGGTCTCGTACCTTTTACCCTTAATAATAATTTATTTATTTTTATGAATTAAACTATTATAATAATTTTGACCCATGTCCTTGAGTCAAACTAGCCGTTAGGGAAGATAGTTGTTGGAGGCTCCGCTCAGACTATTTAGCATGATGAGCTAGATCTGTTTCTTCAACTTGTCCTGACGATGAACCACACTAGTTGGTTCGAAACGCGTCGACAAATGAGATTCCATGTGATTTTCGCCGAAGAATCTTTCTCTAACTTGATATGGATCACAGAAGCCTAAACTCTATCCTCAATCATGACAGTTTCACTTGTTGATCTCAAGTATTTGAACATTTGTACATAAAGAGAAAATCTTGCGGATGCTTAGGAATTTTGGGCCAAGGGGTGCACAAGGAATAATGGAAGCTTTAGATGACTAGATATATAGGGTTGAAAAACCCTAGCAAGCATCTAGCAAGGCCTATGGTTTATGATCAAATGCTAAGATTATATTTGAATTAGACATTTCCGTTGAAAAATAAACCCTAGCATTTGCAAGGAAGAAATGGCATGGTGACATGGATAAGGATACATCTTGATCGTTGTTAGTATTGCAAGATAAGTCTAAGCTATGGAAGACAAAAGATATTAATCATATTATAGGATTTTTGGATATTAGAACATCTAGGATTTGTAAACCCCAGTAAGGGCTTGAAAATAAATCCTAGAGTTTATGGGAAAAACCCTAAAATCAAATGTTTCCACTAAAAGAAGAAACCATAGGGATGATATCATGATGTAAATGAAGCTAATCAAATTGAAATATGGATATAAGGTAAAGAGGAAGCTGGCAAGTCCTCAAAGATAAGTATTTTGTATCTCTCTTATTTGATTATGACTATTATCATTGATCTTTATTAGTAGTTAGTCTATTGTCCTAGAATTCTTTGCTTGGTTGTGATTGTTCTTCCTTGGCTTCCTAATGAGGATTGTAAGTACATAATGAAGGTTGTCAAAACCTTGGAAAAAGATGGAAGAATAAGAGAAAAGTGGTTACAAAGAGACTCTCCGTGTTGAGATATATTGTAATGGACAAGATTTGGACTAAGAGGGAGCATAATGCCTTATGATTGGATGGCATAAAAATTCAAAGCGAAAGATTATCTCAAGAAAAGGAAAGAAGGTTATGAAGGTACATCTTGTTAGGTACGATTATGTAAATACCATATTTCTCGATGACATAAGTGAACTACCTCAAGATAATGAGGTACATGAAGAATTCCTAAACTTGTATTGGTGGATCATGGTTGATCCTACATGATTTATTGAAGGAAGCAAAAAAACTCATATGTCAAAAGGAGTTGCAATGACTAGAATATTTGCAATAGAGGGAGAATTCAATGTCTCTCCAGGAACTCTTTCTCATCTTATAGGGAGATGGACCTTCAAATTGTTGGGTTGTGTTATTTTCTTTCCACGACTAGCCCACATAGTTAACCGGGGGGTTAGAGGGGGGGCAGAGCTCCCCCTTCGTTGTGCCGATTGTGTAGCAGGGGGGTTCACAGGGGGTTTGAGGTGTACCTGTAACCCCACTTTATGGGGTCTGGGGCAGCGCCCTGGAAAATTTTGGTTTTGGACCCTATGTTAGGTTGGGCGGACCCACCTATGGTTTTATGCATGATTTTCGCACATGTTTTTCGGACGCAATGGTTTTCGGTCCATGGTTTTGGACACGATGGTTTTCGGTCCATGGTATTGGATGCTTCGGCATGTATAAATATGTATTAAAACATTGAAAGGAACATAATGAAAAATCAAGCTGGTAGTCCCAGTTTTAGGATCTAGGGGAAATCTCTGTGTATATGTGTTTTATGTGTTATTCTCTCGCATTGTTTATTTTCTGTGTTTTAGAATTCGTATGCAAGTAATTTATGTATGGGGTTAAAACCTACATTTGGTATCGGAGCTATTTTGGCTTCAAGGGGATGCCTTTGTTGCTGAGGGGTTTTGCTTGGGCCTATGGTAGACCCTGTTCAGTGGGAGATCTGTGAGATCAATTCTGGTGGTGAAAGAAGATGGCGAGCAGTGGAAAAATAGAGATTGAGAAATTTAATGGTCAGAGTTTTGAGTTGTGGAAACTCAAGATGGAGGATCTGTTGGTGGATAAAGATCAGTGGATCGCGGTAGATCTGGGTATTAAACCAATGAGAGTGTCTGATGAAGAATGGAAGAAGTTGGCTCGGAAGGCAAAGAGCACAATATGATTGTGTGTCTCAGATTCAGTATTGTTGAATGTATCAGGGGAAGCTACAGTGAAGGCTTTGTGGGACAAGTTAGGGACTTTGTACCAATCTAAGTCTCTGATGAATAAATTGTTCCTGTGGAAAAATTTGTATAACCTGAGGATGAAATATGGAGACTCGGTGACAAAGCATCTGAACGCATTTAATACTATGGTAAGTCAATTAGCATCTGTTGATATTAAAATTTCAGATGAAGATAAGTGCATCAGTTTGTTGTGTTCTCTACCAGATTCGTGGGATAGTCTGGTTATTGCAATAGGTAGCAATGCAACTACCTTGCAGTTTGATGAAATAGTCTCATCCTTGCTGACAGAGGAGATGATATAGAAAAATATGGAGAGCCAGAATGGTGATGCTTGTCTATACAAGTATGGTCCCAGAATAGAAACAAAAATAAGTCATCAAGTGGGAGATATAAATCTAGAGGGAGATCTAAATCTCCATGGAAACCTATAAAGGTGGTGTGCTGGAAATGTGGAAAGGAAGGGAACTACAAAAGGGACTATAAATCTAAAGCTCCTAATAAAGGAAAGGGATCTGATGATGCTCCTTCTACAGAGGTGAAAACCACCTCAGATGAAGGTGTGGATGTCTACTTGGTTTCTTCAAGTACACATGTAGATCATGAGGCATGGTTGATTGACTCAGGTGCATCCTTTCACTTCACTCCCCATAGAGAGTGGTTCTATGAGTATGAGAAATATGATGGTGGTGATGTCTTCTTAGGGGATGATAGGAAGGCTAGAATCATTGGTCGCGGAAAAGTAAAGTTGAAGTTGCAAGGTGGAAGGGTTAGAACACTTCCGGGTGTTCTGCATATTCCTACATTAGCCAGAAATCTGATTTATGTAAGCAAGCTGGATGATGCAGGTGTAAAAACAGTGTTCGAGAAGGATACATGTAAAATGGTTCGGGGAGCACTAGTATTGATGCAGGGAGTTCGAATTGGAACTCTGTACAAGCTGCAAGATAGCATTGTTATTAATGGGCGCAACAGTTCTGTGGTTCCTGAAAGTGGAGCAGAAAATCTAGTGGCCTCTAGAGAGAAGACCATGTTGTGGCATTAAAGGCTTCGACATATTGGAGAGAAGGGACTTTGAATACTTCATGGTAAAGGTATGGTACAAGGTATGAGTAATATCTCTCTAGATTTTGATTTCTGTGAAAATTGTGTATATGGGAAGTAGAATCGGGTCAGTTTCCCCTCTGGTGGTAAGAGGGCGAAACAAATATTAGAGCTTGTGCACAGTGACGTGTTTGTACCTGTGAAGGTTCCATCACTAGGTAAGTCTGTGTACTATGTATCATTTACAGATGACTTCTCAAGGAATACATGGATATATTTCCTTAAGAAGAAATCTAAAGTCTTTGACAGGTTTAAAGAATTCAAGGCTCTAGTGAAAAACCAGACAGAGAAGAAGATAAAGGTGTTGAGGACAGATGACAGTGGAGAGTTTTGTAGTAAGGAATTTTAAGAATTCTATAAGAAGTGTGGTATATCACGGCAGAAGACAACTCCATATACACCTTAGAAAAATGGATTTACATAAAGAATGAACAAGACGTTGATGGAAAGGGTAAGAAGCATGCTCAGTGGTGTCGGGTTAGAACAGGAATTCTGGGCAGAGGCGATGGATACTACATGTTACCTAGTCAACAGCTCACCTTCATCAGCGTTGGAGGATAAGACTCCACAAGGGGTATGGACTGGTAAGAAACCCTCTCTTGCACATCTAAGGGTATTTGGATGTGATGCATATGTACATGTTCCAAAGGAGAAAAGAACCAAGTTGGATATTAAATCTGAAAAGTGCGTCTTTATTTGGTATAAGGATGGTTTAAAGGGTTATAAGCTTTGGAACCCAGTAACAAGGAATTTTGTGTACAGTCGAGATGTGGTGTTCAGAGAAGTGAAATATGTTATTAAACATGAAGTCCAACCAGAGGAACCTGAGAAGATAGAGTTTGAGCTAAAGGAGGAAGAATCAGACTCTACAGCAGAGGAGGAATCAAAAGATGAAGAGCCACAAACTTCGGCTGTGAGAAGATCAGTTCGAGAAAGAAGGCAGCCAGAAAGGTATAGTCCATCTACTTTCTGTTCAAATTTTTCTTTATCCGTTACTGATGATAATCCCATAATTTTGAAGGAGGCAGTGGATTCAGAGGATGGAAAACTCTGGAAAGATGCCATGGTTGATGAAATGGCATCTTTGCACAAAAATGAGGCTTGGGATCTGGTGGAGTTTCCGGCTGGAAGGAAACCCATTGGCAGTAAATGGGTGTTCAAGAAGAATACAAATGCAAAAGGAAACGTGGAGAAATACAAAGCTCAGTTGGTAGCAAAAGGTTATTCCCAAGTACCGGGAATTGATTTTGGTGATATTTTTTCTCCTGTTGCCAGGTGACTTTTATTAGATTACTTTTCTCTGTTGTTGCTGCTTTTGATTTTGAGGTAAAACAGAAGGATGTGAAGACAACATTTCTTCATGGGGATCTGGAAGAGGAAATCTACATGAAGCAACATGAAGGCTTTGTGGTGAAGGGTAAGAAAGAACTGGTATGCAAGTTAATGAAGTCTCTGTATGGGTTAAAACAGTGACCAAGGATGTGGTATCAGAAATTTGATACATTTATACGGGGACTTGGCTTCACCAGAAGCAAAGCAGATCACTGCGTGTATTTTAAATTAATTGGTGACCGTGTTATTTATCTGGTCTTGTATGTGGATGATATGTTATTGGTTGGAAATGACAAAGAAATTATCCAGGATTTGAAGACCCAATTGTCCTCCAAATTCAACATGAAAGATCTTGGTGCTGAAAACTATATTTTGGGCATGGAAATTAAAATAGATCGGGCAAAGAGGAAGCTCTGGTTAAACCAGAGGAAGTATGTTGAGACAATACTGTAGAGGTTTAATATGCAGCATAGGAAACCGGTGAAGGTTCCTATTCCTGTAGGTGTGAGGTTATCTGCTAAATGTGTCCCAATACACAAGAAGGGGAAGAGGACATGTCCCGTGTCCCATATGAAAGTGCAGTTGGTAGCCTGATGTATGCGATGGTCTGTACTAGACCAGACATTGCACATGCAGTGGGAGTATTGAGCAGGTTTATGTCAAAACTAGGGAAGGAGCACTAGACAGCAGTGAAGCAGGTTTTCAGATATTTGCGTGGCACTAGTGATTATGGTTTGTGCTACCAAGGAAGATCAGGATTGGACAGAACGTTGGATATTCATGGCTTTGTTGATGCAGACTGGGTTGGAGATCTAGATCAGAGAAGACCTACAAGTGGGTATGTGTTTAACCTATTTGGAGGTGCAGTTAGTTGGATGAGTAAGAAACAATCTGTAGTGGCACTATCAACTATAGAGGCGGAATACATGGCAGCCACTCATGCAAGCAAGGAAGCAATTTGGTTGCAGAGATTGTGTTCAAGTATGGGGTTAGTACAGGGAGCTACAAGGATAGACTGTGACAGCAAAAGTGAAATTTTCTTGGCAAAGAACCCTACATATCATTCAAAGACAAAGCACATTGATGTTCAGTATCACTTTGTGAGGGATATGATAAAAGAGAAAAAGGTGTTGTTGGTAAAGGTGGACACTTTGAAGAATACTACAGATGCATTGACAAAATCTGTGAGCTCTGAGAAGTTCTCTTGGTGTAGAGAGACAATGGGAATTTTGGGGTTGGAAAAATGACTAAGCTCTCTTGTGGCCCCCTGTGGAAAGAAAACAACAAGTGGGAGAATATTGGGTTGTGTTATATTCTTTCCACGACTAGCCCACGTAGTTAACCGGGAGGTTAGAGGGGGGGCAAAGCACCCACCCTCTTCTTTGTGCCGATTGTGTAGCGGGGGGGGTCACAGGGGGTTTGAGGTGTACCCATAACCCCACTTTATGGGGTCCGGGGCAGCGCCCCGAAAAATTTTGGTTTTGGACCCTATGTTAGGTTGGGAGGACTCACCTATGGTTTTGTGCATGATTTTCGCACATGTTTTTTGGACGTGATGGTTTTCAGTCCATGGTTTTGGACGTGATGGTTTTCGGTCCATGGTATTGGATGCTTGGGCATGTATAAATATGTACTAAAACATTGAAAGGAACATAATGAAAAATCAAGTTGGTAGTCCCAGTTTTGGGATCCAAGGGAAATCTTTGTGTATATGTGTTTTATGTGTTATTCTCTCACATTGTTTATTTTCTGTGTTTTAGAATTCGTATGCAGGTAATTTTTGTACGGGGTTAAAACCTACATGGATTCTAAAAAAAAAAAATCTTGACTAGATAGTTGATGATGGGAAGCAAATCAGAATTGCTATGGCATGATCTATTTTAGGAGGAATACTCAGATAGGATGATGGATCAAGAAAAGGAAGTATTTAACCTTATGAGTGAGCCAAGGAAGGTAGATAAACATGTGTTGTAGTACCATAATGGTATGGTTGGTTATGGCACAGTTAGTCTAGTTGGAGGGCAAGGAGTTCTAAAAATAGTGGAAGTTTGTATATTGCTCATGATTGGGCATTGATTTCATGGATGAGCAGGAAACAAGTCATCTATTATGTTTTCACCTGTCATGCCCTCTTGTGATTATGTAAAATGGTCCTATTTTCCATCTCTGGTACAAATAAGGATGGATGAAATCTTGGATAGCCAAAGGAAGAACTGAAGTCTGAAATCCAAAGGGAGAGCCAAAAAGGGAAAGCCTAAGTCTGAAAGCAAAAAGGGATGGCTAACCATTATGGCCCGATATGGGAAGGATCGGTAGGTAGGTTAATTTTAATTTCTGGATATAGGAGGCTGAAAACAAAGCATAGCCAGAATTCGGAGTCGAAATCAAAGGGGGAGACCAACCATCTAGATCCCGATTTCGGAAAACAATCAGCACAGAGCACCTCTAATGCCACCGCACTCGACCACGTCCAACTCTAAAATGGGGAAGTTTCAAGTTGTTAAATGGAGAAAGCCACGGGAGAATTAGTCGATAACTATGGAGGAATATCGTGGTAGAGGCGTGGCTTAATCTGAGGCAATCAGAGGAATTAGCATTGGAGATATTTTGTCATGTTGATCAGGACACCTCACATTTTTCATGTTTTGTTAATTTTTCATTTTCAAGAAAAGCATCAAATTTTTTATGCAATCATTAGGATAGCTAGGACATTCACATACTCAGACAGCTAGTAGTTCAAACAACTAGAGAATTTTGGGATATTTTGTAACTTTTTTTTGAGCACTCTCTCCTTATATAAGGGAAGAGGAAACTCATTAGAAAGGTTCCGAAATTATGTTCTCAGGGGTCTGAATTTTGTCTTTTTCAGTGATTTTGAATTCTATTTTTAGAGAGGTTCCAAGTTTTGGTTCAATTTCTTGTTCCTGAGGTGGTAATTGTTATACAAATTTCAACAATTTAGCCTATGATACGGACTCCATTTTTGAATATTAATGAAGAATATTTGGTGATTCCAATCATAGGAATGTGTAGTATGTGTTATTCCTCTGTATGTCATTGCATATGTGTTTCTCTTCATAAAAAATTGTGTAAGTTGTAGTTGCTAGATTCAGTCATAAATCATGGATTTATTTATGTTATACTATAGCAGATAGTACTTGTGAAATATTGCGCTGGAAACCTTAAAATGTGCTCCAAAATTTATGAATTTCATTTCCTTATTCTTTCATGATTCTACTGGGATTTATTACATAGGATTTTGGGTTTTTCCAGCACTCTCTATTGAATTCATTGCTTATTTTTCTCCTTCCTATCTTTACTACAATGATAAATTGAGCTACATTTACTTTGTGTAGGCCACCAAACTTGGACATTTATTCCTGAGATGATCTATATTGTTTATGTGTGTGTTTGAATCTACCTCTGTGAAAGGTAATTGAACCAAATTTAAAATCATGTTTTCATTTATCTCTTGAGCAGCAACGAATTTTCTTCAAGATACACTAAGATTTCCTACGCACTAACCTCTCCTCAACCCAGGCGTTGTCTCTAAGAGCTACAACATCTTCTGGCATCATTTCTAGGGACGAATCAGAATATTTTCCCTAGGTACGACAGTTTTACATTCCTTTTATCAAGTGAGCAAAGGAAGTGTGGGTTGAAGATCTCTCATCTTGGAAACTCCACTGTTTATATATTTATTTGAAAATCCTGGCTTTCCAAAGGCCTCATACTCGCTCTAATACTTTCCAGCAGAAAACGCCTCCCGTATTCGACCCTAAAAGGATCATATCCAAGAGGATTTGGAAAGAGAGGGCCCATGTTACTCTAGTTTCCGCAATATCTTTTCCTGATGTGTCGACTTTCGACTCTCAGAAAGCTAAGATAAACTACTTTGATTCCTCTATCAAAGACTTTTGATATTCAAAATAATGCTACCGACTATTTGGATCATTTCCCTCCAATGTTAAATCTGAAGAATATTTTGTTAGTTTTCCTTCTCTCATATTCCCTACCTACCCAAAACCTAAAGAAGTCAAGGATATACTCATAAATAGTCCCACTCAGAGCATTGCTAGCACTCCATCTCATCTCCATACATACATAATCCATACAACACATCAACCAGACCCTATGGTAAATATTCTACCCCCTCCATTCCAAAACATGGTT
Source organism: Pinus tabuliformis (assembly GCA_031772625.1). Classification (NCBI taxonomy): domain Eukaryota; kingdom Viridiplantae; phylum Streptophyta; class Pinopsida; order Pinales; family Pinaceae; genus Pinus; species Pinus tabuliformis. The sequence continues at coordinate 1,073,177,188 of CM062816.1, forward strand.
GTCCCTAGTTTCCAACTTAATAGTATGCTCCACTTAACTTACCACAACCTCTAAATGGTATGCCACAAGATTACCTTAAAAATTTGTGAAGGTTCACTAGAGAGGATGATATTTCAACCCAAAAACATATAGAGACTTTTTTTCCATTTGCTGAGAATTTGAATGTAGAACCTCTGGACGTAGTACTGAGGTTCTTTATTCAATCCTTGGATGGAGAGGCCAGGAAATGGTTCAAGACTCTACCAAATGCTTCAATTAATACTTGGGAGGAGATGGAGAACAATTTCATGTAGAAATGGGGGGAGAAAAGGGACTATGGATATATTCTTATAGAATTTAATGCAATGAAGAAAAAATATAATGAAGATATCACAAAATTTATAAGGAGATCTAATAGATTATATAATATTATTCCTGTTGAAATTAAAACTCCACAATGTTTCTGCCAAAGTGGTTTTTGCAGAAGCCTTTGAACCAGAGTTTGGGTTTATCCTCAGAGAAAGAAAGTCTCATACTCTGGACCAAATCCAAACAGATGCCCTGGAAGTTGAAGAAAATTTTGCCTCTACTCGAAACTAGAATATGGTGATAGGAGGAGAGGAAAGGAGGAAGCCAGTTCTTGAGGCCATGTAAAGGAAACTCAAGAATAGAAGCTAGATGATATGATAAAGTTAATAAAGAATTTGTGTAACAAACTAGTGAAATTGGAGTTGGAGAACAAAAATCCCCCTTGACAAAGTCATCCAGCTCCTAACAGAAATTTCAATCCTCAATACAGGAGACCACCTTTGTAGCTCTTGAAAAGGGAGAGAAAGAATCAACAGGATCATATTCAACCTCCTATGTACCTAGAACATGATCCTGAAGAGAATATTGAAGAAACCATAGAAGTTCAAGAAAACAATTTATCTTCTCTCTTAGAGGGAGAAAAGGAAATAGAATCCAATGAAGGGGAATGGGATAATTTAGAGGCCCCACTAGATGATGATGAGATAGACAGTTATTGTAAGAAGTTTGTTGACTTCATGCAAACCCAATTGCATAGGAAATATGATCTCAATTCATCCATTAAAAAGGTCCAGAGGGAAAGATCAGAATGAAGAAAATCTCCACCCGAGTTATCCTAAGCCAACAGATAAAGGGAAGAAATCACTCAACCCTATCCCACCAACCAATAAATAATCCTCCCATCCCATCCCAAATGAGTATGGAGCCTCCAAAACAAAGGAATTTCCCCCACAGTTAAAGCCAATATGCAATGAGAACAAAGAGTCTGTTGATTGTATTAAAACTGATAAAAATCCTTGTGCCTTCAATCTCCAAAAAGAGTTGGAGAAAGTCAATTTAGTTGTCCGTTTGACTGAATTATTGAAACAACCCTAGTATGAAGCCCAAGTGTCTTAGTTTTTGAGTTCACCGACCACTACCCCCCTATAAGATAGCCTTAACCTTCAATAAGAAAGACCTATGGTTGTGTTTTTTCCCCATGTGGAGGAGATGTACCCTTCCACTCCTCCATTCTATGTCACCTCGGTAATTCATGACATGTTACTACATAATTGTATGCTTGACTCAGGAGCATCTCACAACTTAATTCCATTATCTGTGATGGAACAGTTGGGACTGCAGATAACGAATCCATACAAATATTTATACTCCTTTGATTCCAAAAGGGTAAAGTTCTAGGGTAGGATCAAGGATCTGGTGGTCAATTTGGCTCAAATCCTAGTAAAAAGCGTAGTGATGGACATTGTAGTTGTTTGCATCCCTGCAAGATTTGGTATGGTTTTTTTCCAGGTCATAGTGAATGAAACTTGGGGTTCCATTAAACTGGATTTACATTATTCTACCACTCCCATGTTTTGTGGAGAAGAGCATCGATTATATAGGGAAACTAGATTTGTAAAGTAGTTACAAAGGCATATCGTTCCAACAATGCTCCTGTGTATGGTAAGGAGAAGGATTTTTCTTGTATATTGTTAGAAGAATATGATTAAATCATGGGAGACACCCATGTGGAATGTACATCTCAGTAGAGTAAACAATCATTGGATCATGACAATGTATGGAAATTATATTTAAGTGGTGCTTATCCTAGAGAAGGAAATTGGGTAGGTGTGTTATTAGTGTCTCTATAAGGTAGCTTGATCCCTCTCTCTTTCAAGTTGGAGTTTGAGGCCACAAACAATTTTGCTGAATATGAAGCCTTGATGTTGGGGCTACAAGCTACTAAAAATATTAACATCGGGTGCGTAAATGTGTTTAGGGATTCAGAGTTGGTGGTAAAGAAAATAAAAAATCAGTGTCAACCCAAGCATCCAAGATTGAAGGCCTACTGGAACAAAGTATGGTATTTGGTTGAAAACTTTTTCTTAGCCTTCAATATTCAGTTCTGACCTAGAGAAAAAAATTGGATGGCGGAATCCTTAGCCATCGTTGCTAGCAATTTTAAGCCTCCCCAGCATCCCTTGCTCATATATGAAGTCAAGGTCAGGTACAGGCTGTCGGTACCAAACATTTTCAAATACTGGTAGGTGTTTGAAGATGAAGAGTAGATCAAGTGCTTCATGGAGGTCGTTGGAGAATTCTCAAACTCAATGATTAATCAGGAGGACGAGAAGATGACATGTGAATCATAGGCCAGTTGGGAGGAAACCATCGTTGGTCACAAGATATTGCAGCTAAGGGGGAATATCATCCCCAAAGGATTGGTTCCATTGGAAAGGCTTTTTAACTCAAATGATGTGGCTACTAATCCAACTAAGAAAGAGCTTGAGGAAGATGTGGAAGATTGTAATATTGGCATTGATGAAGATCTGAGAATCATCAAATTAGCTAAAGGAGTTTCTAAGGAACACAAAAAAAGGTACCTGGACCTTTTTAAGGAGTAGATCGAGGTGTTTGCCTGGTCATATGATGATTTGAATACTTTTGATCCTAGCGTCATACACCACAAAATTCCTTTAAAAACAGGGGTGAAGCCATATAAGAAAAAGATCAGGAAGATTAATCCTTTGTTGCTCCCATCAATTGAAAAGGAGGTGAAGAAACTATTACAGGATAAGATAATTGTGCCTTTAAGGTACTCTGATTGGGTAGCAAATTTGGTTCCTGTCAGGAAGAAGAATGGAGAAATAAGGTTGTGTGTAGATTTCAAAAATTTGAATAAGGCCTCGTTGAAAGATAACTATCCTCTGCCTAAAATGGATTATATTCTACAGAAAGTGGTAGGGTCTGCCCAGATGTCCATGATGGATGGTTTCTCTGGATATAACCAAGTCGTTGTACACCCTAAGGATCAGAAGAAAACATCTTTTACTACACCATGGGGAACGTTTATGTATGCCAAAATGCCTTTCAGCCTCATAAACGTTGGAGCTACTTTCTAGAGAGCGATGGATATAGAATTTTTTGGAGAGTGAGATAAATTTGTAGTAATATACTTGGATGACATAAATTTTTTGTCCAATTCAAATGAAGAGCAGCTCAAGCATTTGCATCTCACATTTAAAAAGTGCGGAAGGTATGGTTTGTCCTTAAACCTGAAAAAGTCTTAGTTTGCCTTAAGTGAAGGGAAGTTATTGGGCCACATTGTAGCAAAGGGAGGAGTGAAGATTGATCCCAAAAGGGTGGAATCTATTAACAATATTCCATTACCAAGGAATAGGAAGGAGATTCAGGTTTTCTTGGGAAAAATAAATTTTATGAGGAGATCCAAACCAAACTATGTTGCAATTGTCAAAGAAATTACAGAAATATTGAAGAAAGACAATGAATTCAAGTAGAAGCCCGTGAATCATTCTCTAAAATAAAAAATGCTTTTGTAGAATCCCTAGTCTTAGCTAGCCCATATTATCAGATTCCTCATTTTCTCTTTTTCCTCTCCTAACATGGTGGTAGTTGTTCTATTGCGGAAAAATAATGAAGTATAGGAACAATCGATCACATTTTTCAGCTAGGTGTTGCAAGATGCATAACTCAAGTATAATATCTTATAGAAACTAGCTTATGCCTTGATCAAAGCCCTAAAGGCCTTCGAAATTTATGTCCTGCAGTCCAATATAATAACATATGTCTGAACTATCGCTATGAAAGACATTCTCGTGCAAGGAGACAATCAAGGTAAGAGAGGCAAGTGAATTGCCAAAATTCAATAATATGACATTGAGATCAAAACCACTAAGTTAATCAAGGGGCATGGATTGGTTAAAATGTTTTTTGAGGCTAACTACCAGGCCCTACATATAAATTTGCTAACAAATAAGGAAGGAAAAGGGGGAAGACCAGAGGAACAAAACAATATTGGGACCTAAATACAGAAAATTCAAATGAAGTACCTCGTCTCACAGTGGTATAACTATCTGGTCCGTTATTTACTTTTTTCTGAAATTCCCATTGAATTTTGACAACTTTAAATATAGGGCATTAAGGCTGCAAGCCCAAAAGTTTGTCATTTCAAATGGCCAGCTGTACTGGAAAGACTTAGTGGGGATTTTTCTTTTATGCCTGGTAGAAGAAGAGATTCATAAGGTGATTTATGAATTTCATAATTGTGTTTGTGGAGGAAATTACAGCTGGAGAGCCACAACCCATAAGATCGTTAGAGTTTGTTTTTATTGGCCTAAGTTGTTTGGTGAGGTTCATGCTTATGTCAGATATTGTGGAAAATGTCATATTTTTTTTAAGAAGCAAACCTCTCCCCCTTATTCCTGTTTTTGTAGAGGAGCCATTTAGGCAATGGGGATTAGACTTCATAGGAGAAATATATCCACCATTCAGGGTCAACACAAGTGGATTCTTACAGCCACTAATTATTTCACGAAATGGGTGGAGTCCATCCCAGCTAAAAATGAAACCAATGCAATGGTCATTAATTTTATGGAGGAAAATATCCTTGCCAAATTCGGTTGTCCAAGGAAAATTATCACTGATAATTCTCAAGTTTTTAAATCTTCCAAGTTCCTATGTTTTTGACAAAAGTATAACATAATCATGGGACACTCCACCACCTACTATCGACAGGGAAATGGGATGATTGATTCTTCAAGTAAGACTTTAGTAAGGATTCTGAAAATACCATATCAAAAAATCATAAAAACTGGGACTCACAACTGAAGTTTTCTTTATGGTCCAATAGCATTACTACCAAGAGGTCAACCGGGAAATCCCCCTTTGAATTGGTATATGGAAAGGTTGTCATTTTCTCTGTCCAACTGGTCATTCTAGTGGCTAAAATTCTACAGGATGTTGAGGAGGAGCCAAATTCTCTAACCATGACAATCAATCAGTTAGTAGAACTTCAAGAAACTAGGGGGGAGGTAACTTAGAATCTGATTAAATATCAAAAAAAGATGAAGGCTCTTTTTGAAAAAAGGGCAAGGGACAGATCCTTACAATCAACAGACTTGGTGCTCATATGAGATGTTAGGAGAGAGGACAAAGGAAAACATGGGAATCTTGATCCCTTGTGGTTTGGACCTTTCAAGATATTTGAAGCAAAGGGAAACAACACCTTCCTTCTGGAAAATGTGGATGGTGAGGTGCTTGAACTGCCTGTAAATGGGCAGTTTCAGAAGCTTTATTTCCAACATTGAAGAGGCCCATTTTCACCCACTATAGATACCGATGAGCCATTTTACATACCAATAATGGTTTAAGTTCTTATTGTTTCTTTTTTTTCTTTTTATGTACCTGAATAAGATGACTCCATGCCCATTGGATAAAAGACACTAATTTGCAGGTTCTCAATGCATTGCTTGCTTTACATTGTCCCCAATTGGAGCCGAGATGTTGTCACCTATCATACCCTCTTGTGATTATGGAAAATGGTCTTATTTTCCATCCATTATATAGATAAGGATGGGTGCAATCTTGGATAGCGAAATAACTGAAATCTGAAATCCAAAGGGAGAGCCAAAGATGGAAAGCCTAAGTCTGAAAGCCAAAAGGGATGGCTGACCATTGGGGCCCGATATCATAAGGATTGGTATGTAGTATAATTGGGATTTTGGGATGTCAAAGGCTGAAAAAAAAGTAGAGTCAAAATTTAGAGTCGAAATTAGAAGGGGAAGGCCAACCATCTGGATCTCGATTTCAGAAAAAGCTCAAGACATCAAAACCCGAATTTTAGAGGGTCAATCATTTCAGAACTTTAGAGCATCGAAGTTTCGTAACTCCTTAAAAATTGAAACTATTTTGAAAGCATCAAAGGTTGTGGAGTAGGGGAAATACAAAGGAAATTAGCGCGAAACCAAGGACCCCAAGGACCTTTTCTCTCTCCTTCGGAGGACACATGGCAGCAAATAATTAGCTCTGAGAAGCTAATGGGGCAAATGACTTCAGCGTGACATGGTTGTATGGTGGACACATGTCAGTCAATTTTAGCATTTATGGGGTCCTAATGGGGCAAATTCTGGTGACAAGTGTCACCACTTAGGTGGTGCCACATGCAAATCATGGCGTCGGCATGACATCATTTCGGAGGTCGGTTTTTTAAAAGCTAAATTTTTCGTAACTCCTGTCAAATTGTTTCATAAAATTTCGATCCGATGAAGGGGCTCCAATGTTGAGTGCATTTTGGTCATAGGGACTCCAAAGAACCCAAAGCAGAGAGATGGTCTAGCACCTAGGTGCTATGGAGAATATCATAGGTTAGAGATTCGGAATCCTTCTGTAATTGCATTTGAGAAAATTTACAATGGGAGGTGCTTCTGATGTTGAATAGTGTTTGGTTATGGAAGCCCAAAGAACCAAGGGGAAAGAGAAAATACACTATGAGATAGCCCCCTGACAGGATCTTAAAAACCTTAGCACCTAAGCACCAAGCCTCTGGTCACAACACCCAATCCCAAGGAGGAGAAATACAAAGAGGGCCTAAGCAACAAGCAGCTAAAGGCCAATTGGGAAGTCGTAATATTGTAACGTCCTCTTAGTAAAAGTTACGATATACATGGCTCTAGAATCTCCAAAGCAGTGGTGTATGAAAGCCTTCGGTCATAGCTCATGGTCCTATGGGGTTGTAATAGCCCTGGTTAAAAATCCATGTAAAAATATATAAGACCATGGTCATGGTACATGTAATCCAAGTTGAATGTTGGGAAAAACATCCTAGTGGGTGTTCATTTCAGTTATTATGGCTAAGGAAATTTGCAAAGGCAATGGAAAAGGATTTGGAAAGGCAAAGAGGCATTATTTGGCATTTATTTATGAAAATAATGGAAATTAGGAGAAAAGGAAGGTGAAAGGTCACAAGTTGCATATGAGGAGGAAAATGAAGGAAAATAATGGAAAATTGAAGAGAAAAGAGGCATCATTGATAAAAAGGTTTCTAACGATCAACTGGAAAACTTTTCTCGACGAGTTTTGGTGGAGTTCTCTTCTATTCTCTCCCTTTCTCATACTCTTGGACACTTAGAGTTTTCTTGGAGCACTCTTGGAGGAGTGTGGCATACTTTGAATTTGGAGTAAGAAGGCAAAGGAAAAGAAGTTAAGTGCAAGAGGACATTGGGATCATTAGCTACAGTGGGTTTTTCTTGCAAGTATCAAGTTGCATGTATGATTTCCTTGCTAGTTTTGGCATGCATGGGATATGTATGTGGTCTATTGGTCACAACCTGTCAATGGCATGGAGGTTTGACTGGATTGATAGTGGATTTTCCTAGCCTTGTCATTTTTTGAATAGCCATGGTGTTGTGGATTCATTTCTTTATTTTTCTAATTGATTCTTATGTTTCCTTTAGCTTGGGTTGAGTTACTAGTTCCTGGAGCCTTGGTTGGACAAACAGTCTGGAGCCCTGTAACAGCTTGGGTTGAGTTACTAGTCCTGGAGCCTTGCTTGGACAAACACTCCAGAGCCCATAGTGCGTTGAGTTACTAGCCGTGGAGCCTTGGTTCGACAAACGCTCTGGAGCCTGGAGGCAGTTGTGGGTTGACTTACTAGTCCTAGAGCCTTAGTTGGAATAAATGCTCTGGAGCCCTGGACAGCTTGGGTAGAGACCAATCTGGTGATGGTTAGTGATTTATGAACATGAGGTGGAATCATTGGTTGAGGGTTGAGTTGATTTGGCCTCTCGAAGCCCTTAATGGTTTTGATTGATGTGTTTTATGAGATCCTGCATTCATGCTTGGAATATGCCATGGGGGTGACTGGCTGAAAGAGAGATTTGGTTCAGCCTAGTCTATGGTCGGAAAATTCGTGGAAGTCCCAGAGCTTGTTGCATTTTGCATATGTTAATAAGAGCCCTTTTCCTCTTGTAATTGATGGGTAAGTGTACTTGTTATTATGTGACCCTGATTGTTGTTTTAGAATTGTTATGCTACTAGTTATATGCTAGTTATGAACATGTTTTATGACAATGATGATGTATGCCTCTCATCATGTTTTGATTTGTAAATGAATGAACAATGTATCTATGGCCTAATAGATGATAATGCGGCTAATGTGATAAGGAAACAATGCCTCATAGCAAATCTCAGATAAGTATGAGACCCCTATGCTCAACTCTGTTGTTAAGACCTGTAGATAAAATATTTGTGACATGTTTGACGAAATGCCTGTCATGGCTAGCAGGGGCCCAATCTAGTCCTTGTCAATGTTTTCGCAAATGTATCATTGTTATATTGAGTAAATTCATCTATGAAGGTGTCATTAAGTTTTGGGAAGTGACCTGGGCTCTGGACCTGAAAAAGTGGCACAAATCCCAGAGATGCAGGCATAGCACTAGGGAAAACATTTTGTAGAAGCTCCCTTGCCCTTGCTATGCGAGTGACCAGAGCCTCCTAGGCGCACCCTTGTCCATATCAAGGGAGTGTCTAGGGGTTTGATGCATTAAAACTTCATTTGGTCTTAGGGGTTGGTTGCCAAAGTGTTTGGGATGGCTCCTGGGAGTTCTATTGTTGATGTGGAAGGTTTTTGTGATGTGTTTCATTGGTTCCAATTCCTTAACTGACACATAGGGAGTCGAATCATGTCATTGTAACTTCTCGTCACATGTTTACCCCAATTGGTCAATTACTTGGGTAAATGTGGGGGGAGCTTATTACAGAGTGGGTTGCACTCTCCTTGGGTCATATCTGATACGAAAGAGTGGTATCAGAGTGGGTTGCGCGCTCCTTGGGTCATATATGATACCACAGAGTGGTATCAGAGCATGGTTCACCCCTTGGACTAGATGGGCAGTGTGCGTTGGTCATGCAGTCATGGTGGTTGCACATGTGTTCCTTATGCTTGTAGTCCATGTGCTTGTTGCATTTGCATGGTGTTGATCATGGTTGTAGTGATGTTGTTGTGTTTCCATGTAGGAGTTGATGATGTTGTTGTTGGGATGTGTTTGTCATGAATGCATGTCGGTTGTATATGCATTTGTTATGCATGTCGGTGTATATATGTTGTTGTGCATGTATTGTCATGGTTATGGTTATGCATGTATGGTAGGCTAGACATGAATTTTGAGGTCATTGTATGCAATTAGGTCATCATGATGTTATTGGTATGTTATGATGCTAATGAGTTGGTTGAGATAAAGGAGGATATGCATACCATCAAATTGAAGTTGCAGCATTGGACCTCGAGGCAAGAGCATGTCGTCATACAGGCTTTTATGTTGGGCATGCCTATATGTAGGTTAAGGATTGTTATATGTATTATGGCTATGTGTATTCCTTTCATTCTATTGATGTTATGGTTACATACATGATATATGCTAGTTTATTAGTGTAGTCATATGCACATGTGTCAGATAGTCATGAATGATACTAACCCGTGGTTGTATGCATTGTTATTGTTGTTTTATGTTAGATAACTTGATTATGTTATATGTTGTTGATGAGTATGTTATAGGTTAACTTGTTATTGTTATATGATAATTAGCTTGATGATTAGGTTATATGTTGTTGATGATCATGATATATAACTTGTTGTTGTTATATGATAGTATCTTGATGATTAGGGTTATTAAATTAAGATCTTGATGTTATAGGTATCATACTAATTTGGATTGGTCTATGCAAATGGTTAGGGTTATGACATTCAAGTATGAGTTAATATGTTGTGATATTATGTAATATTAATCTAGACTCACTCTACAGATGTGATTATTATGTATGAATGATAATTGTTTATGAGTTTATGATGTGAACATGTTAGCTAGTGACTATTATGGATATCATGACCTTATTTATGTTTGAGTTGATATGTCGTGAAGTTATATCATGTTAATCTAGATTGATTGCATAGAAAAGATAGCTTCCTTGAGATACATTAAGGTATGAGTTTTCTTATGTCGTCCATTTGGTGTTTGAATGTTTGACTCATGTCATTTATTTGGTGTTTGAGTGTTTTGTGTTTATTATGTCGTATGTCTATTGTTTGAATGTTTGAGTACTTGAATGATATGAGTATGTGTCTATAATATTTCTTGCCGAAATGATCTTGTTTTAAGATGGTTGTACTAATACATATGTGTTGAGACAGTTGATATGTACTTGAGTGTAAGTAGGTGATAGTTGTAGCATTATGTATTATGACAGATGAATGTGAGTTGGTTTTGATTATGACATGGTTGTTAGACTTGGTGAAGTTTGATTTCCAAGTAATAGATATGTTATCTTGATCTTTGGAACATGTAATCAACATGTGTGAACAGTTGCAGGAAACACGCTTGGTATTAACATGACAAGGTAATATTTGATTTGTTTATATAACTATCCATTGGGTGATGTGACAATACATAGTAAAACTCAGTTGTAGCAAGGTAAAGGTAAAATAAATGAATTGGGTGAGAATTCCTTTGGCTATGTTTGGAAACTACAATTCCAAACGAATGAGTGCTTTGCATACAGGAAGTCTTCTTAACCCTAATTTGTCTGAAATTATGTGGATATGTGCTATATTCATGGACATGTATTTGACAAGTATAATAGTTGGTGTCTAGTTATAGCTAGATTTATCAAGGGAATTGGAGTCCCTTGAGACATGGCACAAATGTGTTCAGCTACAAGGCAATGTGCTTGGCATAACAAGGTAAGCTAACTGGTATATTGTTATATTTATTTATACACTGACAATTATGTGTTTATGGTAGTGTGATGTAGGGAGTTGCATGGCAAGAGAGGTTGCCATGAAATCTTGAAGAAGGCTCGGGTTGAGCTTTCCTTGGGAACCATAGGATTGAGTTATGGTGTTTGTTGTTAGTCTTATGCTTTTGGTCTTTTGTGATTTGTAGCACTTGCTTTGCAATTTTGATTGTGTTTAGTGCATGGCCATACCATTTTATTCGGGGTATCATATTGTTATTGGTTTTCATTGTTTTCTTCTTGTTTGCATTTTTTCTTACCTTTTATGTCTTGAGGGTCTTGGGAATTGTTTGGGAAAGAGGAAATTTAATGGAGCTTAGGGAGAGATGAATGAAACCTAATAGGTAATGTAAGCCCTGAATGAAGATCTGTGCATGAGTAAGGGAAGTTGAAGGTAAGAATATGACAATCGGTTAGATTGGTTTGGTCCATTGGTGTAAATGGACAATCAAAATATAGTCATGAGAAAGGTAACAGGAAAGGTGAAGTAAATGGATCTAAGATGTCAAATGCCTTGGATATGTTAGGAACAATTATTCTTAATGTTGTGTGTGGTGTGCATAGATATAGGGAGTTCTCTTTACCTTGAACTTATTCTATCTGGTAATTATGTTATGATCATGATTATGTTGATGTCTATATATGTATACATGTATGTATGTATGTCATTGCCTGACAAGGTTGTCAGAATTCATGATTGTTTAACACTAATATTTATATGTATATATGAATGTATGTATGTCATTTTCTAACGGGATCATGGTTGTTTTATGCTAATGTTTATATATATATGATTGCTTATACAGGTGACTGACATGAAGAGGTTCATGGTCTTATGGGGAATCAAATGGGAAGAGTAGCCTCGACAAATATATGAGGTCAGCATCATATGGATATGAGTTGATATTATGTGTTTATACTATGTTTATGTTTATGTTATGATAGGTAACTCTAAGGGATAAATCAGTTGAATGGAAGTAGTGAAATCCGCAGCATGTTAGGATAAGCATGGATGGCGGAGAGACACTAGAAGCAAGGTTGTATGGTAGAGACAGTGTGGATTTGGATGTTCAATACTATTGTTGTGTATATGTTGTGTAATATTTTATATGTAGTATTGTGTACATACGATGTTGTATGCCTATTGTATATATGGTGTTGTGCCTATATGACATATGCAGTGTTGGGTATAGATGGTGCTATGTATATGTTGGACATGCGGTGTTGTGTACATATCGTACTATGCCCATGTTGGATATGCAATGTTGTGTGCATATGGTGTTGTGTGCATGTTGGATATGCGGCGTTGTGTACATATGGTGTTATGTACATGTTTTATATGCAGTGCTATGTACATATGGTGTTGTGTGCATGTTTACATATGGTGTTGTGTGCATGATTGTACATGTGGTGTTGTGTACATGTTGTACATGTGATGTTGTGTGTAGGTGGTGTTGTGTGCATGTCGTGCATGGTTCGTTATGTACATGTGGTGCCATGTACATGGCATGCATGTGGTGTTGTGTACATGTGGTATTGTGTACACATTGTACAGGTGGTGCGGTGTACATATGTCGTTGTGTACACATTGTGCAAGTGGTCTCGTGAACATGTGATGCCATGCACACGTTGTGAAGGTGGTGCAGTGTACAGGTGGTACTGTGTACATGTTTTACATATGGTACCGGTGTACATGTGGTATTGTGCGCATGTCATATGTGTTGTGTTTCAGGCATGCGGTACTATGTATGTGCATTATGTAGTCGTGGTATCGTGACATGTGTATTTGTTTTGTTGTATTGTGTATGTATATTTATTGTGTTGTACATTGAGTGTAGGTGTATGTATTGTATGGTGGTGTACACCGGACGTAGGTGTATGTATTTTGTTTTGTTGTACATTAGGTGTAGGTGCATGTATTGCATGGCATTGTATGTCGTGTGTGGTTGTATGTGTGTGATACACACTATGTGTATGTGCACATGGTTAAGGAGAAAGCAATGGGTGTTTTTCAGGTGTGGCAACCGATCTGGAGTGTGTATGAGATAAAGTCAAAAGTAAAAGTTGAGGATTGATTAAAGGATAAGTATCAACATTTTATTTCAGCTTTGTTATGGATGTGATTTATAATTATGGTATATAAAGATTACATGTGATCTATGATTATGGTTTATGATGGTTACATGTGATTTATGATTTTTATCTAAGATGGTTGTGTTTTGAGCTAACTCAATGTGATATGTTTATACATGATGATTTGGTCAAAGATGCTAGTTTGACTTGCTGTGACACGAAGCAAATAGAATTGCAAGTGTACCTTATTGATGGACAGCCAATGAGGTATGATTTGAGGTTATTCAATTTATTTTGAATCTAATGGAAATTATGTTCTTTGTACAGGAAAGCATGAAATGCTCGGTTGGGTGGTCGAAACTGACAACAAGCATTAGCAAAAACAACAAAAGGAATTGGAACAAGCAGCAATATGTTGGTAAAGTATTTAGGAGCAGGGCCATTGTGGGACACTGGTACCCAATAGTGTCCATTGATTTCCATGAGCATTCTATGACTAGTATGATGGTTTCATGCAGGGATATGCCTTGGTTTCTAGACCTTCTGATGTGAGGAAACCTTGTCGAGGGATGAACTGCCTTAGATGGGGGTGCCATCAGAAGTTGGAAGGTGTGTGACTGCATAGAAGGGGGTGACCAAATTGCCAGAGGGACTATGTAGCAAAGAAGGGAAGGTCGGGTATGGATTTGTTTTGGTCATTAGCATTACCAAATGGAATCAAATTCACATTGGGAGTGTGCCCTAGAACAATGAGTCGGTAGCTGTTCACTGAGAGGACAAGTGGCACTAGATTGTAGTGCTAGAAATTGGATGCATCTTTGACTTTGAAAGTGGATTCTAGACTTCCTGGGAAGGAGGTGAATCCTAGTACTACTTTTGAGGGTCAAGGTGTGAGCCTCTGAATTCCCTTGTTGATTGATATGGGCATCGTATCCTTTTATTTGTTGGTTGAGAAAATGTGTATATGTGTATATTATTGTAAATATTGTATCGAGCTGGTTTATAAAGCTCCACAGACAGTTTGACTATTTGATGGTTGAAGCAAATGTGGTTAATTATATGTGGTTGTTATTGTAAATACCGTAATGAGCTATGTTATAAAGATCCAGTAAATGGTATGTTTGTCATGTTTAAACAGTGATCATTGTAAATATTGCAACGAGATGTGTTATAAAGTTCCATGGGCAATATGTTGTGTCTTCAGTGGTCTTGTTGGTTATAGGCGTCATTGAACACCAAGGATGGTATTCCCCTAAGGGGGATGGTTCTGTAACAACCCTAGTTAAAAATCCATGTAAAAATATATAAGACCATTGTCATGGGACATGTATTCCAAGCTGAATTTTGGGCAAAACATCCTAGTGGGTGTTCATTTCGATTATTATGGCTAAGGAAATTAGCAAAGGCAATGGAAAAGGCTTTGGAAAGGCAAAGAGACATTATTTGGAATTTATTTATGAAAATAATGGAAATTATGAGAAAAGGAAGGTGAAAGGTCACAGGTTTCATGTGAAGAGGAAAATAATGTAAAATGGAAGAAAATAGAGGCCTCATTGATAAAAAGGCTTCTAAGGATCAGCTGGCAAACTTTTCCTGACACGTTTTGGTGGAGCTCTCTTTTATTATCTCTCTCTCTCATACTCTTGGACACTTAAAGTTTTCTTAAAGCACACTTGGAAGAGTGTGGCATACTTGGAATTTGGAACAAGAAGGTAAAGGAAAAGCAAGAAAGCGCAAGAGGACATCAGGATCAACAACTACAATGGGTTTTTCTTGCAGGTACCGAGTTGCATGTATGATTTCCCTGCTAGTTTTGGCATGCATGTCCTATGCATGTGGTTTATTAGTCATGATTTTTAATTGGCATGGAGATTTCCCTAGATTGACAATGGATTTTCCTAGCCTTTCCATTTTCTAGATATCCATGGTGTTGTCGGTTAATTTCTTTATTTTTCTGGTTGGTTCTCATGTCTCCTTTAGCATGGCTTGAGTTACTAGTTCCTAGAGCCTTGATTGGACAAACACTCTAGAGCCCTATAACATCTTGGGTTGAGTTATTAGTATTGGAGCCTTGGTTGGAAAAATGCTCTGTAGCTCTTAGTGGATTGAGTTACTAGTCCTGGAGCCTTTGTTGGACAAACGCTTGTTATAGACATTTTTGGGCACTGCAACCCCAAGCATAAATGTCCATAAACTAAGG
Source organism: Pinus tabuliformis (assembly GCA_031772625.1). Classification (NCBI taxonomy): domain Eukaryota; kingdom Viridiplantae; phylum Streptophyta; class Pinopsida; order Pinales; family Pinaceae; genus Pinus; species Pinus tabuliformis. The sequence goes on from CM062816.1 coordinate 1,073,192,534, forward strand.
GCTCCTAAGTCCCTAAAAGTGTTGTTCCAACCCCTAAAAGAACAAGGTCAACTGATTACAGCTTCTCCTAGAAGTTCTCCATGAAAAACTACTCAGAACTGATCAAAACTGGACCATTTCACCAGCTCCATAGGCAAAGTGCGTTGCATCTCACCTAAATACACATAGTAGGTGCGTTGCATTTCAAAAATCCCTTCTACGGGGTGTGATGGGCGAGAAGGGACAAATGGCAGTGTCAATCCGCGAGGTGGAGAAGCATGGAATATTCCAGAAACTTCTCCTGTGACACTTGCCTCTCTGAATTCGACTAGGGATGAGTAAGAGATCATCAATCTCCAAGTGGAATCAAGAACTATCAGAGGGAAGACACTAATCAAATCACAAGCTCACTCATCTCCCTTGCAGACATATATATATGGATCCCTCATCCCAAAGATCCAGAGGCTGGAATTTTGCATCTTGTAAGGAATTGTTGTTGGTTTCTTGAGGCAACATCATAGTGTTGGGTGATCTAAGCTTTTCATGAGGTGAAGAAGGGCTCACTTGTTGAGAGGATGATGCTGGGTCAGAACGTTTGGTTGTAACTCTCTTGGCTCTTTCTTGATTATCAATAAAGCTATTCAAGTTTTCCTCCATACTCTTGTGTGACTGATGTTTTATGCATTTGTATGGTCAATTTACATCTGATCCTGAATTGTTTATGATAATAGATCTATGTTCTCATATAGTGTTATGCTGCTTTGATTCTACAGGTACTCTGTGAAGCTGGGTATACAAGAAATCAAGTAGCAAAGGACTATCAGAAGAGAGAGGAATCGAGCAAGGAACCAAGTGCAAGACAGAGGTTGGTCTCCTTTATTCTTCTCTCATATATCTTTCATAAAGGAAAACGAAAGTAGTTTTACTTTGTTTGTTTCTAAGGTAGCTACCAGCCTTAGTGGGATTAGCAGTTCTTCATAGACACTATTCCCTGTAACAAAATGGCGACTCCGCTGGGGAGCAAATAGATTGATTGTTTATCTACATTTGTTTACTTTATAAACTTACAGACGGAGCCTGAAGTCAAGCCAGCTAGCCTTCGAACTGCATTTTCTATGCAAGTGCAAAGTAGATCAATGCTACTTCAGTCAATCTCCGAGTTTTGTTTATGAATTAAACAATTGATTTACAAGCTTTCTAATTGCCCTCGTGGTGGCTCTAGTAACCTCCTTAGATCTACCCCTATGATTGATTTACTGATTACCACTTGCTCGGCCAAAATCCCTAAGCTGAACTGCAAACTGTGACCTGGAACCCAATAAAAGTCTTGTCCCTGGTCCAGCGCACTGTCTGTTCTGTGAATCTCAAATTCAGCGCACTTCCTGAGTGTAGTAGGTGCATTTCATTTCAGTTTCACTGTGTTACAAGTGCGCTGATCAGACTAAGCATTGTTCCTAAATTTTGGTTTCTATGTTCACTCTTTTCATATCTATTCAAGAGTTTTGCTACCTGTAGTCAGTACACCTCTGTTTGAAACCCCTTTCCTTGCTATTATTCTGCCTCCATTGTGCAAATAACTGTAAATGTTCTTATGTATTTTTTGAGTCATTTTCAGTTCTCCTTTACAAAGAAGTAATGTAATTGTACTGTCGTTTCTTGATTTGAAAGTGTCGCAAGTGTCGTTTTCAGTCATAGGAGAGAATCTGATTGTTCTTGATAGTCGATTACCCTGTTACTATTGTATTTGATCTGAATTAGTAGTTTTTCTAGTGTCGAAAGCAAGTTTTCATTTCCAAATCGCAAAGTGTTGTCATTGTCTTCATTTTGATTTTGAAAAGAAACTTGTTAGTAATTGTCGCTTTGAAAAATAATTCAGATTTGCGCATTAGCTTTCTTTTTATCATTCACATATTAAGAAGGCTGAAAATAAATACATGCATGTGCATTTGCATTTAGATTGTTTGATTGGTTTGATTTAGGACAGTGCATATAGTGTGTGCTCTTTGCTCTTTGTTGAAAGAACGCCATCTCTCTTTCCTTCGTAGCTAGGATTTTCATTGCACAAAGAAGATAAAACAACTGTTTATCATCTTAGATTGCATTTTAGGAATTGTACATCTACATCACACGGTGAACCTGAAAGGAAAATTTCTTAAGAAAGATCAACTATAAAATAAATTTAATGAATCTAACAACGCTTTGGAACCTAACGTACAACATCTAGAAGTCTAGGCTAGATACGTATTCCGACGTCGTAAAGCCTGGTAACTGTTGTTTTCACTGTTGGTTGGGTGATTCCTCCACTTTGAAACGATAAGTGCCAGTACGGACTTGTGCTCCCACGTACCGTCGAGTATATTTTGGGAGACCACAATAGGCTTAATCCTTTATCCATAGGAAGCCGTGTCTGTCGCCCTATCGATCGCATTGCACTGAACACAGCATTCGGGAAGATTGACTGTCGTACCGTAAAAAGTATTCTGCAGTTTTGCGATTGGTTTGGTAATCCCTCTGCCTAGATTTCCAAAGCAGTCCCTTTCGTTCCTTTTCAGACTCCTTAATGGAAAAGGTCCATCTAAGCACTTGTCACTTCAGGCTCATTAAAAATCGAAGGCGACTAGAGTCATCTTTTGTTTTTTCTCGACTCTTTAAAATTGAAAAAACAAGTTGTGTCAAAGCGTCTAAAATTTATTTTAAACGGAATAATCATCACCTTTCCTACGTTGGTCTTAGGTTGAGGAAAATGGAGTCCACCAACCAAGGAGTTCCCCTTGGAGGAAATCCTAGTCCCTTCTCCTCTTGGGGAGATGTTGGTGCACCCCATATGGCCACATTGTCGCTTCCAGGATTGACAATCGGTTTGCCCGTATGGCTTTTCTCAACCTCCGTCGTTCAGAACACCGCGATTCCTGAACAATCGAGTCAGCAACTAGACAATTCCAGAGTTACCCCCCAACCCTCTACTTCGTCCAATTCTTCCTCTCCTCCTTCCTCTTTGCTTGATGGGGCTGGTAAAGCCAAAAATCAAGTACCTGAGAAGAAGAAGGAAAAGAAGAAGAAAGAGAAGAAGAAGGAGCCAAAGGCGAAAAGGGGTAAATCGAAAAGTGAAAATCCACACACTGCACTAACCAGGCCTAAATCGCCATGTGTCATTTGCAAGGGAGACCACTTTCATAGAGATTGTCCTTGCATCCCTCGGATCTTAAGGGACTGGTCTCCTCGTTTGCACAACCCGGTGTCGTCAACCTCTGATGATCATGTTGAAAATACACTGTCGACTAGTGAAAGTGAAGCCCCTGGACAAAAAGGAAAAAGCAAATTTCCTTGTAAACTATGTGAAGGTGATCACGCCATACACCGTTGTCCCTTCTTAGACGAGGCTAAAAGAGTTTTGGACGATCGTCCGGTTTCACCGTTACGACTTCCTCCTAGATATAAGAAACTCTTGCCGAGTCCGTCACTAGTTGAAAATCCGGCTGACACGCCCAGGTGGTCGGCCGAAGTATCTATCACTGAAGAAAAACCATCTGAATCCATACCAGACGAAAGTCAAAAGGTCGAGGTGGCAGTTGACCCGGTCTTGCCTTCAGAGGTTCCATCTTCAGATGATACAGTCATCGAAGAGAACAAGGATGACACCGTCCAAATTCTTTTCGTAAGCACAGACTCCGATGAACATGGGGGCAATTTACCCATTCCTTTACCGCAGGAAGGAAGTTCGTCAGAGTCGTACCCGGCCGTCTATTCGGTCCCACCTCCAAGCAACCTAGTTGTTTCCTTTGACTGGAATCTACTAGGCATACCTCGTTTACCGGCTAGTATACCATTCCGAATCATTGCTCAAATATATAGAATGGTTATGGCCAATACCATCATAGATGAAGGGGCTTCTGTGAGTATCCTTTCCTCGACTGCTTGGAAAGCGCTTGGTTCGCCATCGCTTTTGCCTGAGATGAGAAATCTAACAGACTTTGACAAAGGAACCAGTCGAACGTTAGGGATCCTTCCCAATGTGCCCATAACATTGAGAGGGAAAACCTTTCACATGAACGTAATGGTAGTCTAAGGACCCCTGGATTATAATCTACTCCTTGGGCGAGACTATATTTATTGCATGGGAGCCATTGTCTCATCACTCTTTAGAGTAATGTGTTTTCCACACGAAGGAAGAGTGGTCAAGCTCGTAGACCAGCTTTCATTCCCCGGTTCACACATAGCAAATTGTCATATACCATCCCTGAATGGTCTTTTCACGCAAGGAATGTCTCATCAATCCCTAGTCCGTCGGCCTGATGAGCGCGAGTAATTCTGGGGACATGACTGAAACCCAGGGGGCATGCACCCTGGTCTGCTTCAGCAGGAAAAATCCAAGTATAGGGTAAGTTTCCGCAAGAGATATATGACTAGTCTGACACTCCGGTCCGAAATTGGAAAAGGGGGTTGGACTGGAACAAGATTCCCTCGTCAAAGTTATGTGAGTGGAGGCGTCTGCGCCATTCACCTTTGTCTATTTCGATAGACATCGCCGAAGAAGTGTTTTGTTTGTGGTACAAATAGAACAATCTTTGGTAACCTGAAAGAGGTAGGCCTTTTTGGCAAAACAAATGTTTTGTCTGCGAAATTGTGGGGTAACCTTGAAACTCTATGTCTCTATACCTGGGGGCATGGAAACCTTTTGGCATGCAAGCGAAGAGCGACCATTTATTTTTTTAAATTTGTAGGTCCTCTAACCCTTTAAACTCGTAGGATTGGTCGTTTCCTAACTTGCATAAAGAAAGGATGTGGGGCAAAGCTTTGAAATAATGTCGTTTTTATATATGAGACATTCTTATTATACGACTGGATTAATCGAGCAGTTTTAACGCGGACTTCATGCTCGCTAAAAAATAAACATAAGCAATGAGAAAATGTTTCCCCCAGCGTTTAAGCTCATTAAAAAATGAACCAATTTCCGGTAAATAACCACCGTGAATGTAGTACTTCAGCCTTTGAAGCCTTGGTCGTGTTCTCATCATCACCTCCACTTTGTATTGGCCGATCATTCACCTCCACTTGATTGTTTACCCCTTTTGAGGAACAGCTGCGAAGAGTGATTCTATTAGCCATCCTTGTAACATTGTCGTGATTGGGAAATTCCAAACCTTACCTAGAATCAGCTGCTACCCGAATTTATCACTCGTTCCTCAAAAAATGAGTCTCCTTTAAGCTCTTTTCAGCTGACTCGTAAAATATGAAAAGATTGCCGAGCCATTGGCCTCTCCAGCTCGTTAAAGTGACCGGAAGTGCTATCCCTCCTTTAGATTTTAATCTTTTTGGACCTGAGGGATTATTACACAAAAAGATCGAGCGCTTGTTTTGTTCGGCTCGTTAAAAGTACCGAAAATTCATCCCTTTTGTATTGTTTTATACTTTTTCGGACCTAAGGGATTAGATGACGAAAAAATATTTTTGGAGTTTCCTTTACGTCCCTTTTCAGACTATCTAAAATTGAAAAGGACCGAGTTATCTTTGTCGTTAAACTCGTTAAAACCTAATAGCGACAAACTTGTCCATAACAGACAAGAACGAGTTTCACTATCGCTAAGCTCGTTAAAACATAGCGATGGGTTTGCCCGAAGGGCAAATTATAGAACAAGCATATGTTATCCTCCTCAAGCTTGACAAAAATAAAGAGGTACTAGTCAGCAATGACTGGGGAAAAATTGGGAAGAAAACTTGAAGAAACTTTGTTGGTAGCAAGTCGCTCTTGAACATGACACTTTCACTCCGCATCCAAGTCAGGTTGGGTTGTTTCATTCACCAGTCACATCACCATGGTCACATCATACCATCCACATTTTGGGTTAATGCTACCAATCCATCATGTCAGTGTCGCCGATATGTTCAAGAGAAGTCACTCAGAGAATTCACCTGTGTCTCACCCGCTGCAATACATTTACGCTCCATTCTTTCATGACCGCCACCCTGAACCTTATATCACCAGATTGTTTTCACCTCCATTAAAATCATTTGCTCTGTTCTATGTCATTGATGTGGGATTCATTAAGGCCCTCCAATGATGGATCGCTTCTTGTCGACATCAGCTCATTATCCAAGAAGTCGATCTAGGAACACCCATTTCAGTACTTTGAAGCTTGCATGCCTCAATGGCAAGTTTCTCACTTCCGGCGACAGGTTTACATCAATGGCCTTCGACCGAAAGATTTTGCGTGGTGTTCGACAACAAATCCCTTATTCACACCACGTGAATTGTACTGCAGTACCTTGAGGATCATTATCATTATCGGTGATTCCTCTTGCGCCTGTTAACAGCTTACATCATTGGCTGGTAATCAGGTGATGTCTTCCCATGTTCGACTCCAGAACATCTCTCACATGGATCGACTTGTACTTTGAGTGAAGATCGAACGAGATTGAAGACCCCAGATCTAGTTTCATCCATCCGAGCTGCGATATATATTCAGGAAAATAAAGACATCAAATGTACATCATTGCTGCACAGATAGTCATCCAATCTAAGGGATGATGGCTCTACCAGAATCATCAGTCTACACTCAGACGATTGTCTGTCCTATGTACATGAAAATGAATTTATAAAGCTGAGCATGGGAATGCCCGCCTCAGCTAGATCATGAAAATATTATGAAGATAATGTATTGTATCGTATCTTATTACAGATCTCCTTCCAGCTTGAAATAACTTCGGATCCTCATGATAAAGCATTTCACCCGACATCAAAAAATATTAACAACCTCATGCTTTAGGGCGAAACTGTTATAGACATTTTTGGGCACTGCAACCCCAAGCATAAATGTCCATAAACTAAGGGCTCCTAAGTCCCTAAAAGTGTTGTTCCAACCCCTAAAAGAACAAGGTCAACTGATTACAGCTTCTCCCAGAAGTTCTCCATGAAAAACTACTCAGAACTGGTCAAAACTGGACCATTTCACCTTCTCCATAGGCAAAGTGCGTTGCATCTCACCTAAATACACACGGTAGGTGTGTTGCATTTCAAAAAGCCTTTCTATGGGGTGCGATGGGCTAGAAGGGATAAATGGCAGTGTTAATCCTCGAGGTGGAGAAGCATGGAATCTTCCAGAAACTTCTCCTGTGACACTTGCCTCTCTGAATTCGACCAGGGATGAGTAAGAGATCATCAATCTCCAAGTGGAATCAAGAATTATCAGAGGGAAGACACTAATCAAATCACAAGTTGACTCATCTCCCTTGCAGACATCTATATATGGATCCCTCATCCCAGAGATCCAGAGGCTGGAATTTTACATCTTGTAAGGAATTGCTGTTGGTTTCTTGAGGCAACATCATAGTGTTGGGTGATCTAAGATTTTCATGAGGTGAAGAAGGGCTCACTTGCTGAGAGGATGATGCTGGGTCAGAACGTTTGGTTGTAACTCTCTTGGCTCTTTCTTGATTATCAATAAAGCTATTCAATTTTTCCTCCATACTCTTGTGTGTTTGATGTTTTATGCATTTGTATGGTCAATTTACATCTTATCCTAAATTGTTTATGATAATATATCTATGTTCTCGTATAGTGTTATGCTGCTTTGATTCTACAGGTACTCTGTGAAGCTTGGTATACAAGAAAGCAAGTAGAAAAGGACTATTAATAGAGAGAGGAATCGGGCAAGGAACCAAGCGCAAGACAGAGGTTGGTCTCCTTTATTCTTCTCTCATCTATCTTTCATAAAGGAAAACGAAAGTAGTTTTACTTTGTTTGTTTCTAAGGTAGCTACTAGCCTTAGTGGGATTAGCAGTTATGCATAGACACTATTCCCTGTAACAACGCTCTAGAGCCTTGAAGCAATTGTGGGTTGAGTTACTAGTCCTGGAGCCTTGGTTGTAACGAATGCTTTGGAGCCCTCAATAGCTTGGGTGGAGATAAATCTGGTGATGGTTAGTGATGTTCGATTATGAGGTGGAATCACTGGTTAAGGGTTGAGGTGGTTTGGCCTCTGAAAAACCTGGATGGTTTTGATTGATGTGTTTTATGAGATCCCACATTCATGCTTGGAATATGGCACAGGGGTGACTAGATGAAAGAAAGATTGGTTCAGTTAGTCTATGGTCAGGTGGTACGTGGAAGTCCCATACCTGGTTACATTTTGCATATGTTAATAAGAGCTCTTTTCCTCTTGTAATTGATGGGTAAGTGTACTTGTTACTATGTGATCAGGATTTAAATAGGAACGCAAAAAATTACACAGATAACCATAAACACAGAGATGAAATGGAAATAACACTTCATTTCATTAATGTAAAATACTGGAATATGCTTAGAAACAGAAATGGAAATAAACTAGCTGAGGCGATGGTAGCTTATCTCTGAGAAGAGATGTGGCGGCTACATGCCTCTGAACTATGTTACAATGAAGCTTGAAGGCCTATTTATTGTTGAGAAATAATGGAAAACCCTAAACATCCAAAAACCTAACCCGAGAAGATGAAATGCCAAACTGTGGGCCCCATTTGGGTAAATTGGTACATCAACTTCCCGGGGTCATAACTTTGGCATACGAACTCCGTTTGATGCGCACAATATCTCATTAGAAAGAACTATCTGAGAAATACAACTTTGGGATGAGAAACATTGGTCCATGAACCCATGTTGCTCCCAGTTTTCCCAAAAAAACGTCGTTTAGGGCCTCAAAACGGCTCTGGAAGTTCAAGACCCGAAAAACTGCTAAAAATAGTAAACTATGCTATCATTAAGGAAACTAAAAAGCTGAAAGAAACAATGGTGGGGGTCCAAGTGGACTTCGCGGGTGGCCACCAATATCCACCTGGATCATTCCTCCCCCCTTAGGAAGAAATGGTCCCCATTGTGTTGAGTTCCTCCATGAGATGAGGAAACTTCTGCTGAACTTGGTCCCTGGTGAGCCACTTTCCCTGGTGAAGGAGTTGGCCTGCTTTGATAACTCGATACAGTTGGATATTCTATTGGCGAGTGTGCTTGATCTGTGCGTCCATGATCTGATTAGTTACAGCTTGTTCCATGCAATCTGGATTTAACTCTGTGGGTGTGAGATGTTCTGCAATGTCAGATGTGTCTAGTAATGGTGGAAAGTATGGCCGAAGGCAGTCCACATTGAATATTGGGTGCAGGCCAAGGAATGGGGGAATGTTGAGCTCAAATGCATTATCTCCTAGAGCCTTGGTAATGGTGTAAGGACCATATCGAAGTGTTCTGAGTTTCCTATAGGCTCCAGTAAGGTGTTCCTTTTGCAAATGCAACCAGACTTTGTCACCCACCTGAAACTTATGTGGCACATGATGTTGATCATGTCGTTGCTTGTACTTGGCATTTGATTTCTCCAGAATGTCATGGGCCTGCTGGTGAATATGTTGAATGTGCTCAATGAAGTTGTTTGCCTTATCTATTTCAGACTGGACATGAGCCGAATCTGTGTGAGTAGCTACAAATGGCATGGCCACATCAATGGGACATAGTGGCTTGAATCCCAAGCCCACCTGAAAATGGTTGTGGCCAGTCGAGCTATGGAGAGCCCGGTTGTAGCTGTGTTGAACATAGGGGAGGATCTCATCCCATGTGCATGGATGCTTTGAGTTTTACATGCACAGAATGTGTACGATCATCATGTTGACAACCTATGTCTGGCCATCAGTTTCAGGGTGGAAGGTTGTGGACTTAGTGAGTTTGGTGTCCAGCATCGACTAGAGACTGGACCAAAATGTACTAAGGAACCTGCTATCCCAATCTGAGATGATAGACTGTGGGATCCCAAAGTGTACCCACACTCGTTCAAAGAAGAGTTTAGTAGTAACTTCTAGTGTGATATTCTTCTTGCAGGCCACCATAATGGCCATCTTTGAGAACCTGTCAATGACCACAAAACACAGTCATTTCCATGCTTAGTAGAAGGAAGGCCTGACATGTAATCTATGGAGATGGATTCCCAAGGTCTACTAGGGGTAGGCAGCAGGGTATAGAGGCCTTACTTCTTGATGGTCAGTTTGGCAATGGCACAGGCAATGCATGATTTGATGTACTTCCCGACATCCTGTCAAAGATTCTGCCAATAGAAATACTTCTACAGTACTGCCACCATTTTCTCAACCCCGAAATGCCCAGCAGCCCTACTGTAGTGTGATTCCCAAATCATCTTGGCATGCTCACTTGAAGGAACATAAATATGACCCAGGTGGCACAACAGGTCATCCTGGAGGTGAAAATATAGAACATCCTAACCCTCCAAGAGTGTCTGGTATGTGGAATCGAATTCTATGTCACTTTTGTAGAGAAGTGACCAATCAGAAGTCTCATGCCCACAAGAGTTGAGCATGGTGGTTAACACCATGATCGGCAGTCGACTGAGGCAATCTGCAACATTATTGGTGCTTCCCTTCTATACTTGATATTCAAATGGAACTGTTGCAAGTATGTGGACCACTTCTGATAGCGATCATTCTGCAATTTACCTTGGGTTTGTATGAACTGTAGGGGTTAGTGGTTTGTGTGGATGACCATTTCCTTCCCCAAAATGTAATGCTTCCATTGTCGACAGGCCTGCACAATGGAATACATCCCTTTGTCATAAGTGGGATACTTCCAAACTGTATCTGAAAGTGTCTCACTGTGATATGCCACTGGATGCCCATGTTGAGTAAGGACTGCCCCAACAGCGTAGTCAGAGGAATCTATCTCGACCTCAAATGGTTGTTGCAAGTCTGGTAATGCAAGCACTAGTGTCGAGCATAAACGATCTTTCAACTCTGTGAATGCCTTCTGTTGAGATTAAGACCAAAAGAATTTTTCTTTCGCTCCTCCCTTAGTGACTTGACTCAAGGGCCAAGCGATATGAGAAAATCCCAACACGAACCTGTGGTAGAATTTGGCAAGACCTAGAAAGCTGTGGATCTCTACCAGAGTGGTTGGAAATGGCCAATCCCAAATGACTTGGATCTTGGCTAGATCCACATGCACCCCCTGTTCATCAGTAATGTATCCCAGATACTGAACCTGGGTCATGCCAAAAGTGCATTTCTCCAAATTGGCACATAACTTGTGTTGCCACAGTGTTTGGAGAACCTGTCGGATGTGATGGAGGTGTTCTTCCCAACTCTGGCTAAAGATCAGGATGTCATCCAAGTATGCCACTACAAATGAGTTGGTGAAATCTAAAAGGCCCTCCTTGGCTTTGAAGGCAGTCTTCCACACATCAGAGGGTTCGATTGGTACCTAGTGATATCCTGACTTCAAATTGATCTTGCTAAAATATTTTGACCCCTTAAGTTGGTCGAGGAGGTCATCAATCCATGGGATCGGGTACCTATTATGGACAGTGATCTTATTCAGTGCTTGATAGTCAATACAGAGTCTCCAAGTCCCATCCTTCTTCTGTACCAACACGATCGGGCTCCCACAGGGCGATGAACTCGGACTGATGTGACCTTTCTGCAGCAACTCCTGAATCTACCTCATGATTTCATCATTCTCCAAAACGGAGCGTCGATAGATTAGTCCATTGGGCAATAGTGCACCTGGGGTCAGATCGATGGGGTGCTTGACCTAACAGTGCAGAGGAACCCCTGCAGGGGAGATGAAGATGTCCTTGTACTCCTCCATGACCTTGTCCATCTGTAGTTGTCGTGTGGAGGGGCCCTGTCTGGAGGTCATGACCACTGTCTTCTTCTTTCCTTGACGGCGTATCATCAGGAAAAAAAATTTCCTGGTTTTGGAAATAAGCTTACTGCATTGTTTTGCAGTAACCAAAGAGATGGAGGTAGGCGGTGCTACCTCTGGTATCCTATACAACTTATTTCCCAAAGTAACAATAATAGCATGGGGCCTTGATTCATATACATCATGTCGCTTCCACAAGTATGGTTGTCCTAATAATACATCACAAACTTCAAGGGGAGCAATGTCACACAATACCTCATCCGTGAAGGGATTGATGTTGTATGGAAGACGACACTGCTGGCTCACGTGAAGATCTCATCCTTGGTGAAGCCACCAGATGGTGTACGGTTGTGGATGTGTTGCGGTCGGTAAGCCCAGCCGCTTCATGACCTCTGCCGAAATGAGGTTCTTTTGGCTCCCGCTGTCGAAAATTTACTGTAGCGAGGAGCCCTTTACCCACATCTGGGAGTGGAATAGACGCTCCTCCTCCTCTGGATCTTCGGGTTCCTCCTTTTGGATCTTCATGGTAGCAACGGTGGCGTTGGGCTCAGCATCAATAATCTGCTTCCCTTTGTCATTCCCCTTGTCGGGTTCTCACTCAGAGTCAGAACATGCATCTGATTCTGAAACCATTAGCTCGGCCACTAGTGACTGCTTGGCCCAACACTCACTTGTGTTGTGAGTGGAGCTCTTATGAAACTCACACCACTTTCCCGTGTCCTTTTTTGGCTTCAGGACGTTGTTCTTTGCTTGCAGCTTTGGAGGGTTGTCTTGGGCTGCCCCACCTTGGCTTTGTCCTTTGTTCTGCGGTAAGGGGGTACCTTTCCCTTGCTTCGGATTCGCAAACCCAAAGTCTCGCTTCTTCTGTTTAAACTTTTGCTCGACCTTGATGGCATATCGGTATGCCATGCCAAGTGAGGAGATGTTCAGGAATTCTATTTCTTCCTGGATGTACTTATGCACGGAGGCACGGTATTTGAGTACCAAGTGCTACTCTGAATCCTTGATACCCAACTTTTTGCGAAGGGTATGGAAAATATTGGTAAACTCTGGCCTTTGGTCCCTTCCCTGCCGCAGTGTGGTCCACTTTATGTATTGATCCTCATAGCTTCCAACAGGTAGTATTGCTCCTTGATGGCATCCCAGAATGAATTCCAAGTGGGTGCGGCTGAAAATAGTGAGCCTGTACTTTCATCCTTCTGCTCGCAGTAGGTTTCCCACCAGTCCTTGACGTGGGGGGCTACTTTGAGAAGAGTGAAAATAATCTTTTCCCAACTAGAAAAATCATGAATAGAAAAATAACCCTCTAGTAGATTTAACCATTTATCAACGGCATCTACGTCTATCTGACCCTCGAATATGGGGATTTCAAAATTAACTTGTACCTTAAATGGTGTGGCATTTCCTGAGTAGTTGTTGGAAGCTGATGCATCTCCCCTGGGTAGTCGTTGAAGGATCTGGGCAAAATTGTCCATCATCGCGTTCCTTTGTCACTCGAGGGCTTCTTCGAGCAAGATTTTGATAGGATGTCCTGCCCCCTCGTCTTTCTTTTCATCCGCCATGGGAGGCCATTGGGATTTGCGAGGCTGGTCTTGCAAAGGTTCGACCAGTTCAAGCCCTAACTCCTCATATCCCAACCTTGTTAAGGACATGCAAAGAAAAACAGAGAAAAAACAAACCGCTTTAATACTGCTGATCCAGATTTAAACAGGAACGCAACAAATTACAGAGATAACCATAAACACATAGATGCAGCGGAAATAATACTTCATTTCATTAATGTAAAATACTGAAATACGCTTACAAACAAAAATGGAAATAAACTAGCTAGGGTGATGGTAGCTTATCTCTGAGAAGAGATGTGGTGGCTACATGCCTCTGAACTATGTTACAATGAAGCTTGAAGGCCTATTTATTGTTGAGAAATAATGGAAAACCCTAAACATCCAAAAACCTAACCCTAGAAGATGAAACACCAAATTGTGGGCCCCGTTTTGGTAAATTAGTACATCAACTTCCCGGGGTCGTAACTTTGGCATACGATCTTCGTTTGACGTGCACAATATCTCACTAGAAATATCTATCTGAGAAATACATCTTTGGAAAGAGCCATGTGGACCCATGCTGCTCCTAGTTTTTAAAAAAAACATCGTTTAGGACCTCAAAACGGCTTTGGAAATTCAAGACCCGAAAAACTGCTAAAAATAGTAAATTGTGCTATAATTAAGGAAACTGAAAAGCTAAAAGAAACAATGGTGGGGGTCCAAGTGGACTTGGCAGGTGGCCACCAATATCGACCTGGGTCACTATGTGATCTTTGAGGAGCCTCATCATTGGGTAGCAATATGGACCTTAATTGACCTCCTAGCTTATTCAAATCAACTCTTCTCATAATTTATTACATATTTTGATTGTATTTTGCTTAATGAGATGAGTCAATGTGAGATATTATGCCTAGTGGAGTAATATGCATTGATTGCAGGTTTTTGAGAGAAAATCATGCAAAATTTTGGCTAATTAAGGGCTAAAACTCGAATGAGACAAGGAGGAGAGATTTTAGGAGGTATATCCTCCTCATTTACTCCTCACTCATTCGAATATTCCTCCATCAATCGCACTAACTCGAAATCCAAGTAGCCAAGTCATGGAGATCAAAAGGCAGTCGAGCAAGTGACAGTCAAAGAGGCTACTTTATCTTAATTTTGCAAGCCGAGCCTCCCTAGATTTAAGGAAGTCATTGGAAACTTCAGTTGTATAAACAAGAAGGCCTAGAGCCTCATTAGGATTCAAGTTTTAGCTGTAAAAACACTAGTCATTTTCGAGTTCAAGACTTGTGGAAGACATTGTTATGTAATTTCTTATTTTGATCATGAGAATGAGCATTTCTTTGATCCAGCACTAAGTTGGCTCAGAGGGCTGAAGCTCTTGGGTTAGGGCCCAACCCTAACAGTGAAGGCTCCTCTTCTTGTATTTGTATGCTTAGTCAATTTCATAGATTAATGGTTGAATTGTCTTTAGAATTATTTCATTGCAAGTAGTTGTAGATTTGATTAGTTTGCTTTCATTTGTGCTTTACTTCAGCAGTAGCTTAGAAGAGATAAAGGAACATCACAAAGCTGTCTGTAGGTGGATTTGGCCTCACTCCTTCCTTCTAGGATCATGGTTTGAGAAAATAACCCCTACGCAGCCCCAAAAAGATAATATTCTAGTTGCTCATGGAATTTAGGGTTTTTTGTACTTAGGCTGGCATTTTATTAGTTTGCAAGAATAGGATTTAGAGATCAGTTCTTCTATCTTTAGTTTTACTTCATATCTCATCAAGGTTTCATCTTATTCTGCAAGTTTTCCCTCATGCATGAAGTAGCCAACTAGCTCATGAAATTTTGTTTTCATGGGTTAATTGAAATCCTTCTTGTTTACATGATTTTTCGATAAATGTCAATGGTTGATGCAGTGCAGGAGTTTCAGCAATACATAGATATTTCATGATCAGGAACCTCATCCCAACTTCATCCATCCATGATCATTCCTTCCTTTCACCAAAACCTTCACCAAACTCATAATTTCACAAGAGTACTTCCCCAAGCTTGTTGAGCAAATCCAGTCATCTCCCAACTCTGGTTTTGAGTTCTGAAGTGGTCCTAGGTACTCCCTTGCCTCATTCCATCCACCAACCACCTTCCCTAAGCCTTCTGTCACCTTCAATATCCCTTCTTTTTCTCTTGGTTGTATCCTATAGGAATACAGGGGATCCTATAGGAATTCAGGACATCCTGTAGAACACATTAGGACATCCTGTAGGTTGACTTGTAGTGGCCTGTTTTGAGGCCAAATTGTGGAAAAATCCCCTAAGAAGCTAGAAGAGGACCCCTACTTGTCTCCCAAGCCTTTTGACCATTCACCATCATCCTTAAGCCCCCTGCCACATCACCAAAAGAAGTTAGCTTTCACACTTTCACACAAAAAAAGACAAAAAGAAAAACAGAGTTATTTTGGTCATTTACATGCACAGCAGTAGAATGTTTGATGTTTCAATTTTCATGCTTAGGACAGTAGGATTGCATACATGTTAACTTAGCATTCTTTTGAAGCAAAGCCTCTTAGCATTTAGTTAGAAAAATGGTGTGTTTTAGCATTTGATTTCAGTATTTTTCTTCACTACAGTAGACAAGATTTCTCTTAGTGTAGATTTCTCTTTTCCTCATTGGTAATCAAGCTTCTTCTGAATCCATAGAAGTCTGGTTTGAAAAACCTTAGTGGTCTATCGCCAGCTTAGCAGTGACAAAGAGCAGACCCATCACATTTACTTGTGTATATAGCACTGTCACCTCCAAGTTTTTACGAACCCCAGGGTGATAAAGTAAAGTTGGTAGCCCAAGGAGTTGCAGCATTGTTGCTACAATACTGGTGCTCATCAATATTTATGGTTTTTTTATCATTGTTATGTTGTTGGTTATATGTTGGTTATGAGCATGTTTTATGACAGTGATGATGTATGGCTCTCATCATGTTTTGATTTGTAAATGAATGAACAATGTATCTATGGCCTAATAGATGATAATGCAACTAATGTGATAAGGAAACAATGCCACATAGTGAATCTCATATAAGTATGAGACCCCTATGCTCAGCTTTGTTGTTAAGACCTATAGATAACATTTTTGTGACATGTTTGACGAAATTCCTGTCATGGCTAGTAGGTGTCCAGTCCAGTCCTTGTCATTTGTTTTGCAAATGTACCATTGTTATGTTGTGTAAATTCATCTCTGAAGGTGCCATTGAATTATGGGCAGTGACCTGGGCTCTAGGCCCAAAAAAGTGGCACAAATCTCAGAGACACAGGCACAGCACTGGGGAAAAATTCCCTGGAAGCTCCCTTGCCCTTGTTATGGAAGCATTCAAAGCCTCCCAGACACACCCTTGTCCATGTCAAGGGAGCATCCAGGGGTTTGATGCACTAAAACTTAATTTGGTTTTAGGGGTTGGTTACCTGAGTGGTTAGGATGGCTCCTGAGAGTTCTATTGCTGATGTGGAAGGTCTGTGTGATGCGTTCTGTCAATTCCACTTCCTTAACTGACACATTGGGAGTTGAATCATATCATAGTATCTTCTCATCACAAGTTTACCCCGATTGGTCTGTTACTTGGGTAGATGTGGGAGGAGGTTGTTACAGGGTTTAAGTTCAAAAGGGGGTGAATTCGTCGGAACTCTTTGAATTCATAAGACTTTTCTAATGAGAGTTACGACGAATGAAGGCTTTGATATTGTAGCACTAAAGTATTATACTGGTGGTCTCAAGCAGTGGTCCCATGGAAGTAAAACCAGAAAGGCACTAAGAGCAAAGGGGATAAAAGCATCAAAATATTGTGATTTTGTAACATTCTTTTGGTAAGTGCTATGATATGTTAAGGCCCAATACTGCAGCATAGAGATTATGGAACATGAATGGGTCGACAGCTAAGATACAAAGCACCTCTAGTGCCACCACACTTGACCACGTCCAGCTCCAAAAAGGGGAAGTTTCATGTTATTAAAGGGAGAAAGCGACAGGCGAATTGGTTGGTCACCGTGGAGGAATATTGTGGCTTGATCAAAGGCAATCAAAGGAATTGGCATTAGAGATACTTTTTCATGTCGATCAGGACACTCATGTTTTTCATGTTTTGTTATTTTTTTGTTTTCAAGAAAAAAATCAAATTTGTTATGCAATGATTAGGACATTTAGGACATTCACAATCTCAGACAGCTAGTAGTTCATATCGCTGGGGAATTTTGGGATATTTTGTAATTGTTGTTGGGAAGAGGAAACTCATTAGAAATATTTCTAAATTCTATTCTCAGGGGTTAGAATTCTATCTTTTTCAGTGGTTCTGAATTCTGTTTTCCTGAGGTGGTAATTATTACATATTAAAAAACGATTTAGCCTATGATATGGACTCCATTTTTTAATATTAATGAAGAAGATCTGGTGATTCCAAGCTTAGTAATGTGTAGTATGTGTTCTTCCTTTGTATGTCATTGCATATGTGTTTCTCTTCATCAGAAATTGTGTAAGTTGTAGCTACTGGATGCACTCATAAATCATGGATTTACTTATGTTATACTATAGCAGACAATACCCATGAAATATTGAGCTAGAAACCTTAAAATGTGCTCCATAATTTCATTTTTTCATTTCCTTATTATTTCATGATTCCACTAGGATTTAATGCTTAGGATTATAGGTCTGTTCAACCCTTTGTGTTGAATTCCTTATTTTTCTACTTCCCATCTTTACTACAACAATAAACTGAGCTACATTTACTACGTGTAGGCCACCAAACTTGGACATTTATTCTTGGGATGATTTGTATTGTTTATGTGTGTGTGTTTGAATCTACCTCTGTGAAAGGTAATTGAACCAGATTTAGAATCATTTTTTCAATTATCTATTGAGCAGCAATGAATTATCTTCAAGAGACACTAAGATGTCCTGGGCACTGACCTCTCCTCAACCTAAGGGTTTTCTCTAGTAGCTACAACATATTGTACTCAAATGCCAATTATGTTGCAAGTCAGTATCATTGTAGCTTGCAGGACTGTTTGATTAGGCGCAAGTGGGAGCATGATGACGTGTCAAGGCACCTTGAGATATAGTACCACTACATTCGTAACATGATGTAGAGGTGTTTTGGGAAAATTTAGTGTTCTTCAAATGCCTAACCCTCTAGACCTAGTAGCTATCTAGAAACAACAGACAAAGTAATTCATCGCTTTTCCTATAGTTAACAGATAAGAGAAAGAAGAACAAAGGTACCAACCTGTAACTTTTGCTCGATCTCTCTCTCCTTTGACCGATTTCGCCACTCCTTTCCGTACTTAACTCACTTGGAAAGTACTTGCACACAAACTGAGACAGAAACCCATCAAAGCATACAATAATGACGATCTGTTAGTTAAACATATCATTGAATCAAGAATACAAAATACATCATATAAACATATGAATGGAAAAAGATTAGATTTCTTTATTGATAGAAGGAAAGATTACAACCCATGTAGATGCATGCTCGATTTAGTGTCATCCTTCCGACTTCAAACCCTTCTCTCCTCATGAAGCAACAATTTGACATCATCACAATACTCTTGAAAATCTCATTCAAACAGCGTTTCCTTAGCTCAAGAAGTTCCAACCTAGACCAGCCTTTGAATGCTTGGTCCATTTATAGCTAAAAGGAGGAGGTTAAGCCATTAATGGCCCTCATGAATGCTTTGCCAAAATTGGGAAGTGGTTCCATGGAGGAAGGGATAATGGATTAAGGTTCATTCATATCCTTCCTCATCCAAAATTGAGCTCAATCCATCTGGAAACTTCCAGAAGCATCCATTGGATGAGGAATCCAATGGATTCATTTAAAAAATTTGATGAATCTCGCTCCGCATAGGTGAAACAAAGGCTAGGTGCGATGCATAGCACCCAAACAGTGCAATTCCTGCAATGCATTACAGCCTGATAGAAGGCTCCCTGCGCTGATCTCCTTAGAGACATTTTTTGGATGAATGGTGACATGGAAATCTTGGGAGGAAAGCATGATGTAGGTTAACTTCATTAGGGAATGAAAACAACTAAATTAGGGGTTGATGGACACTAATAATACGGATCTGGAAGCTGGGGTTGATGTGCCCAAATTGACCTGTAACAGTTTCCCCCTAAAGCATGAAGTCGAAAATAAACATGTCGAGTGAGATGCTTTACCACTTGGAGAGAAGGCTTCGAAGTGGAAGGTGACCTGCATCAATTACAATACAAATATCATGATACTTTGATTTTTTCTCACAATTTTTAGTTGAGGGAAGGCATACCCATGCTTAGCTTATAAAATTTCATTACATGTACAAATATAGTCATCTACAGATGCAGACCCATGAATGTATGACCATGAATGTAAGGTCATTGTACATTTGATATAGTACTCCTGAAAAATATATTGCAACGTGGATGGATGAATACTAGATCCAGGGTCTTCAATCTCATCCAATCTTTCGCTCAAGTACAAGTCTAACCATGTGAATAGATGATCTAAAGTCGAACATGGAGAGACATCATCTGATTACCAGCGAATGATGTAAGCCGTTAACAAACGTGAGAGGAATCATCGATAATGATAATGACCCTCAAGGTACTACAATACATTTCGCATGGTGTGAATGAATGATTTGATGTCAAACACCAAACGAATTCTTTCAGTCGAAGACCATTGATGTCAACCTATCACCGGAAGCGAGAAACCTGCCATTGATGTATGCAAGCGTCAAGGTATTAAAGGGGTGTTTATAAGTCAACTTCTTGGATGATGTACAGATGTCGAAAAGAAGTGACTTGTCACAGGAGGGCCTTGATGTGTCCCACATCAACGACATGAAACGAGGTAAATGATTTTTGGAGATGAAACATCGACTAATGACACAAGGTTCAGGAATGGTGGGCATGAAAATGAAGGTTTATTGTATTGTAAAGGATGAATCTTTGAACTGAATGACTTCTCTTGAACATATCGGCCACACTGAGGTGAATTGGTAGCATTGACCCAAAACAAAATAATGGATGGTATGATAGACCAACGGTGTGATAACCATCAAGCTGAATGACCTAGCCCACATAGTCACAGTGATGAGGTGAAAATGTCATGTTCAAGAGCGACCTGCTACCATAAAGTGTTCCTGGCTTTTTCCCATTTTCCCCAGTCAATTCTGACTAGTACCTCTTTATTTTTAATCAAGCTTGAGGAGGATAGCATATGCTTGTTGCATAACTCCACCCTTCGGGTGAATCCATCGCTATTTGATGTTTTAACGAGTCTGGCGAAGGTGAAACACAGTCTTGTCTAGATGGACAAGTTTGTCACTATTTAATGTTTTTAACGAGTTTAACGACAAAGATAACTCAGTCCTTTTCACATTTAGAGAGTCTGAAAAGGGACTAAAAGAAAACTCCAAAAGTTCTTTTTCATACATTTGTCTCTCAAGCCTGAAAAAGCATAAAACAATACAAGAGAGAACCTATTGATCATGTTTGACCAACGAGTACCTTTTTCGTAGTTAATCTATCTCAGCCCGAAGAAGGGGTAAAACTATACTGAGTAGATATCGATTCTAATCCATTAACGAGCTAGAAACGACAAGTTCTCGGCAATATTTTCATGTTTAGAGAGTCTGAAAAGAGCTTAAAGAGGACTCCAAGGGGGTTCCTTTTTCATTTTTAACAAAGCTCGAAAAACTGATAAAAGTTTGCTTTGTGGTCAAAGATGTTCACTTTACACATAAGCACATCATAGTTGCTTGCTAGTTGTTAATCCTGCTCAAGATTCGATCAAAATATTAAACAATAAATTTTCATGGATTAAATAAATGAAAACCAATGTTTACTCGATTAATGTGCAAGAAATAAACATAAAAACTCGGTCTTACCATTCATTTTCACCATTTCATTTTACCTTCTGATCTCTGGAGCAGTATTTCCTGAAGTTCACCAGTTGATTGCGGAGGATTGAAGGGATCATTCCTTGTGTTGTTTGGACCAAGTAGGAACTAACTCAGTTCTCTTTCATTTCATTTATCTCCTATTTTAGTCAAGAACATTTTAGGGTTTTGAGGTCCCTAGGGTTTCTTTTTCCAACTCAGGAATTTGAAATGGTAATCATATGGAGAGAACGAGAGCATGAAGAACAAGATATCATAGCCTTGAGTGATGAGGGAACAGTTGAGGCACTAAGAAATTGTGGATTACTCAAGTATTTTAATCTATCCAACATGTGGCAGCAGATGGATCTTCTATGGTTTCTTATTCAATCATGGGATCTGACCGATCAGACTTTTCACATTCGGGACAAAGAAATCCCTTTTACCATCGATTATATATACTTCCTAACTAGACTGTCGAGGCGGGGTGCTCCCATTTCACTAACAGGTCCTGTCCATGGAGGTAGACTGGTGAAAGATTATATGCAACAGTTCTGTAGGCAAGGTGCCCAGCCTAGAAGAGACGGAAAGATACTTATCAAGGATGTTAATGATTTGTCGCTAAGGATGATCCTTTTTACCATTGCCAGAGTGGCTGGCAGTTCTGCGCTTCATTTGGCCACCAAATCATACATGCAGTATGCCTTAGAATGTTTAGAGCCAAAAGTATTCAACTGGTGCAAGGTTGTCCTTTCATCTGTGAAAGAGCAACTGACCAAGGTGAAAAAAGGAAAGATCAAAAATTTCAGCTATGGATCAATCGTGATTTCTTTTGCCTTGGAGAGAATACCTCTCTTGTAGCCACAACTCATTTCACTGGCTGTATCTGGACCAAGAAACCCATGGATGTAGAGGTGGACAGATCTAATGGCTAGGCATGGTGCCCACTCTTCGATTGTATTTACCTCTACATTCTTTGAATGGTTCAATTGACAGGAGTTGACCTTCACAGAATATCCATACTCAGGAATGGATTTCCATGGCGATCCAGATTTACCACTATCAGTTGGAGCAATGTGGGGTGCTATTGGTAAATTGTTTGACCAAGTGTTTTTAAGTTTTTAAAGTTTTTGCATTTTTTGTGTTTTTGATTAACTCCAAGACTAAAAAAAATCATTTTTTTATGTACACAGATATCGGACCTGTTCAACCTGTGGGAAACCCACGAGATGTAGCTAGACTAGCACAGAGATCTGTAGGTAGAGCGGTTCTCCGAGACTTGGATTTGGTCGAGACTCTGGCTAAATTGCAAAATCACATAGAGAGTTTAACCCTAGGTATTCTGGATATCCGGATTGAGGAGCTACCTATGCAATTGCAATGCCACACCATCGGTGTACCAGGTCGTTGGATGTGACTTTTGTGCATGATAGCACAGGCAGTGACCTACTATAATGAGCACCACTAGTTTACTAAGATACCTTTTCTGCATACATTTTATTTTTTGGGTCAGATGACCAATTTTTTTCTTGGACACAAATTGTTTGTAAAAACTTTTTATAATTTACTTTCAGGGTTTTATTATGGTTGAGTGATGCAATCCTATTCAGCTGATGATGCTAATCGAAAATATTTACTTTACATATGTTTCAAATGTCTATTTAACACATAATTTGCTAGAGAGTCGATTAATGTGTTCAGACTTCTGGAAATATGTTGATATTGAATAAACTCAAAATACCTTTCCAAAATATGAACTCTAAGGAACATACGATGAATTTCTGGATTTCGAACAGTATAAATGCCAGTAACTTGTAGCACAACGAGCTGTGAGTCCAACCTAATAATGATTCAGTGAATGCCAAGTGAAATGGCATCAGAGAGAAGTTCAATCAACGCGCTATACTCAGCGATATTGTTTGTTGATCGACCAATACAAATCCCTCTAAAACTCATTAATTCGCCTCTCGGAGTGAAAATGGCCCATGTTGCAGAAGATAGGTTCTGCGTGCTACGACTAGCACCATCGACGTAACCAACACATGGTTCCGAAAAGTTTGACATCTGCAATAAATGCAAAGTGGATTACTTAACCAAATAAAAACCCTAAAAGAAACATACTCATACATGCAATCCAAGTATATTTACATGAGTTTTACCATACTCAATTAAGCATAGTAACATTTTAAATACAACCCATTTCTAGGCTTAGACAATGGAATTCCGTCATAATCTACTAACTCATAGGCACCTTTCATCAAAACACGCTTAATGATATAAGGGCCCATCCAAAGTGGCTCGAATTTCCCTGCTCCAATTTTATCAGACTCCTGAACGTAAAGTAGGACCAGTTCACCTTCCGAGAAGGCTCGAGGCTTGACATTTTGATCGTATTATTCCTTTAACGGTTTCTTGTGTGCTTCGTTAGCCAATGCAGCATCATGACGAGTTTCATCCAGATGGATTACTTCCAAGAAACGTGCTTCTTCCTTAGAAGTGTCAGGTAGCAGGTCAATTGTGAGTTTGAGTGACGAAATTTCACATTGAATCAGCAAGACTACTTCCAAACCATACACCAACTGAAAGGGTGTGAATCTGATAGCATTTCTCACCGAGGTTCAATATGCCCACAGGGCCGAGTACAGGATTAAATGCCAATTTCTTTTGTGAACTCCAATCATTCATTGTAACATGTGCGTAAGGACCTTGTTGATAGCCTCAACTTTTCCATTAGCTTTCGGATAATATGGAGTAGAACTATCATGCGAAAGTCCTAATTTGGCAGCTAACTCAACCATCATGTGATTGCGAAAATGCGATCCATGATCTATAACTATGGCCTGTGGTACACCAAACTTGGCAACCACGTGGTTGAAGAAAAACAATGTAGTTGTTTCGCCGTTGTTGTTTAATGTAGGCATCGCCTCGGCCCATTTGGTAAAATAGTCAACAGCGACTATAATATACCCATGCCCCCCGGTCGAGGTGGGGTTACATGTCATGAAATCAATGCCCCATTTTGTGAATGGTCCAATAGCAACTACTGGATGCAAAGGTGCAGGTGGTAATCTAACTTTCCAATCAAATATTTGACATGCATGACAACTTCTGATGGCAATTATGCAATCTTTGAATATCGTTGGCCAAAAGTATCCAGCACAGAGAATTCTCTGTGTTGTTGCATATTCAGACAAATGTCCACCACAAGCACCTGAATGACATTCATTCAAAGCTTTCTCAGCCTCCTCATGAGTGAAGCACCTATGTAAAATCGTACCGATACCACGACAATAAAGTGTATCACCAATAATCAAATAATTTTTGGCTTGGTATTGGATACGTCATTGTTGAGAGCAAGAGGTATCGGGCCTGAAAGCTTCGGTCTGGAGATAGATCAGTATATCTACATACCAAGGATCACTTGACGAAATGAGAAACAGAGACTCATCGACTATTGATGTTTCTGATGTTGAATCATTGGAGGATGAGGGAAGGTCGAAAAGTAGTTCGGAAAATACGAGAGATTTCTTTGACTTAGACTTAACAAATGCCAAATCAAATTCTTGCAATATAACTATCCACTTCGAATATTTGCCCCCCAAAAATTGACATGACAAAATGTATGTCATAGGGTTGCAATCGAAGATAATTGTAGTTTTACGCAAGAGAATATAGTGACGAAACCTATGTATAGCTTGAACGGCCGCCAAATCTAACTTTTCTACATATGAATACTTCCTTTCTGTATCATTGAGATTGCAACTCAAATAATAAATAGGATTTTCTATTCATCTTCTTGGACTAAAACCATTCTGATGGTTGTATCTGCAGCGACGAGATACAGGAAATACTCTTGTTGATAGTTTGGGGCATACATTAATGATGCTCTAATCAGGGAATCTTTAAGAGCACTAAAGGAAGCTTGCGCAACTTGATCCCAATGGAAGGGTACCTCTTTCTTCAACAGATGAGTAAAACCTTTAGCCATTTCAGCATATTTTGGAATGAACCTCCTCAGAAAGTTTGCTTTCCCTTGAAGTTTCTGTAACTCTAATAAATTCGAAGGTGGAGGCAAGTCAAGTATTCATGAACCTTAGTTGGATCGAGTCAAATTCCATATTTTGAGATGATGAATCCAAGCAATCGACTAGAGCCAACACAAAACACACATTTGTGCGGATTGAGCCTTATTTTGTAGTGTCGGCACCGTAAGAATATTGCTCTAAGATGTTGTGGGTGATCAGTCCGCTTTCGTGAATGAGTAGGCAAATCGTCAAGATATGGTTGTACAATGTTTTTAATGTCATGGAAGGCATAATTCATTGCCCTCTGAAATGTAGCCCCTGCATTCTTCAAGCCAAAAAGTAACTTTCTATACGCGAATGTGCCCCAGGGACAAATAAATGTAGTTTTTGACTGATCCTCTAGGCGGATATTGATTTGATTGTATCCGGAAAATCCATCCATGAATGAAAAGATTTCACATCCGACAGATTCGTCAATAATCTGGTCGATGAAGGGTATAGGTTAATTTTCTTTTGGACACACTTTATTTACATCCCGGTAATCAGCACACACTCGGATTGTTCCTTGCTTTTTCATCACGGGAACAATATTTGATACCCAATCGGTAAGAGGTATAGGGTAAATGAAGCCAGAACGCAAAAGTTTTTCAACTTCTGTCTTAATGGCAACAATTTTCTTTGGATGTACACGTCGAAGCCGCTATCATACTGGGTTGACATCAGGGTACATTTTGATTTGATGTTCAACAATTCTTGAATCAATGCTTTGCATCTCTTCATAATACCATGCAAATACATCTCGAAATTCATGAAACAGAGCATGGTAAATATCGAGTTCCAAAGGAGAATAAGATTTGCTGACATGAATGTTTTCTACAACATTAGGCTTGGTCGAAATGTCTATAGAAATGGTTTCTTCTATATTAGACAAATTATGCTCAGAATCTACCGAATCTATTCTAATAAAATTTGAAAATAAATCTACAATAGAAGGGTGTACTAGTTCATCTAAATGATCTTCCCTGGAATCTGGAGGAAGGGAACGACGATGATAATCTTCCCAAGGTTCTTCTCCTATCATCATTGATTAGATGATTTCCTCATCTGTAGAATATATACAAGCAAAAGGATCGGAAGAAGTATCATATTCAAGTGAATGATCTACCCATACAATTGGTGATTTTGGATCTAGAAATGCCACACTAGAAAGAAAAATTAACTGCTATGCAAGTTAGATGGGACTTAGCAGCATAACCTCAGCAAAACTCTCGTCTTCAACACTATTGGTGATCCTCTTTATATTAGATGAAGTAGAGGATAACATATTACATGTCTCGACTCTCACAACTTCCAAAGTTCCATATGGTGGAGGAGGTGTGAAATTACCCATTAAGGAGGGATCTTTGAAAAGACCTACACCAACAGATTGAAGTGAAAGCGGGGGTCTGTTAACAAACGGAATGCTTCCCATAACTTGAGAACTAGAGGAAAAAAATTAGGTTTGGTCGATAACCGTTATTCCACCTTTATGAGGAAATGCAATCGTACAAAAATACGTGGAAACAACGGCAACCATAGCATAAACCCATGGTCATCCAAGTAAAATGTTGTAATCAAGGGGTCCGTCAACCACCTCAATCTCAACAATTACCATTTTTCCCCCTAGTTCTACTTGCAAGCTATTCAAAATCCCACATGAAGTATAAGTTCTTCCGTCAAAAGCCTTCAATGTGGTTGGCAATCTTGACAACGTAGGTGACCCCAGTGTTTTCCAACAGCTCGTTGACAAAATGCAGGTAGAAGCTCCCTCATCTATGATCGTTCGATGAATATTTTTGTTGAGAGCTTTAACCTAAATTAGAAAAGATAATTGCACTGGTAAATGTGGTGTATATCCTGAGTAATTGAAAACTACAAGATTAGAATCCGTTGGATCTATTCCACCTATTACCGACAGTA
This sequence comes from Pinus tabuliformis, assembly GCA_031772625.1. Classification (NCBI taxonomy): domain Eukaryota; kingdom Viridiplantae; phylum Streptophyta; class Pinopsida; order Pinales; family Pinaceae; genus Pinus; species Pinus tabuliformis. The sequence goes on from CM062816.1 coordinate 1,073,219,601, forward strand.
AAGCCTGCTTCTGGGAGGGGCAATTTTGTAATACCTCAAGCGTTGACATAGTAGAAGGAGACTGAGCAAGATCTTCTACTATGCTATAATTTTGAGCAGCTCGAGCTCGAGGGTTAAACGTTGATTTGTGCACAAGTCCCTTAGGTGGCTTTATTGTTAACTCTGGTGCAATGGGCAATGGAATATTTTCTGATGCAGTCGAAGTCGAAGAACTAGGTTGATCAATGGCTTGTTTATTTGACGATGATGGCGGATTACCATAATCTTTACTACGTATCTAAACCAAAATCTCATATTTAGGTTTTGCGATGGATAACATTAATACCTGGGATGTGGAAGCATTTTCAGTTGCAACCATATTGGTATCCGGGTTCGGAAACGGATCTGTCAACACTGCGGATGCAGTAGAAGTTTTTAACAGCTTAGAAACTTCCGAGCGATGAGGAAAATCTCACGTAAAGTGCTCGTCATTACATATCAGACATGGATAACGAGGTTTCTTTCCTGGATTAGAGGAATCAGATGATTTCTCTTGAGGAGGGTTTTCATTTTTCTTTTTATTTTTCCCTTTCTTCTTGCTTCCTGGTTGCTTTTGATTCTTACCTTTGTCAAATGACATGGCATTAATCTCAAAAGTAGGAACCTCAGATGCACTTACAGTTTGATTCATTGCAAGTGATTGACCAGATGGTCTACTTACCATTTGCGTGCTCAAGGAACCGATCACATCGTCTCTGGCATGAGAGTTCCTATTCGATTATGGAGGTGGAATGGATTGATTTAGGCGTGGAGCATGTGGAATTTTGTCATAGAGCGTGTCGGATTGCATGTAAATTAAATCCAAGTATTGGGCATGAGCAATCACTTGTTCTTCTGTAACAACTCCACCTTTAGCCACATCCTTAGTGATAGATGGCAATAAGGACTTAATGAACCACTTAGCTAAAAGCTGATTAGGAACATAGGTTTTAACCATGCGACGACGACGACGCCACTCATGAATATGGTTTGATATGTGTGTAGAAGTCGTTTGTTTAAAGTTGGTCAAAAGTTCCGTTCCAGTATCGTATCTGATGGGTAACTAGAAGTGGGTCAAAAAGGTAGTGGCTAAATGGGTGAAATTATTAAAAGAAGCTCTCAGCAATTCAATATACCACTTAGCAGCCGAACCAATGAGCGTTATTTGGAAAAGATGGATTCTTACCAAATCATTATTCAAGAAGTTTGAAGAACACCATAAATGATAAGTCATAACATGATTTGACGGGTCTTCTCTAGGATTTTTGTTGAACTTTGGAATATCGGATGGCAACTTATGAGGTATTACCGGCCACCAAGGTGCATACAAAATTGGATCATTGGTAAGCCGGTTTAAATTCAGTAATTCTAGAGTTGCCACAAATGGAAACTTCCGATTCAAATTAGGTTGAGCATATCCGGGATAAGATGGAATTGCCTGTGCCATAGGCCTTTGCATACCTGCATAAGGCGGATATCCTTGATAAGGTGGTGGGACATATCTGATATATGGATTAAAACCAAGTTGACCTTGCATTTGTCTGTAACCGGGTTGGGCTTGATACACAAGACCCTGATACACTTGATATTGTCCTTGCCCAGGCTGAGCTTGGAAAGCAGGCCCATACTGAGGTTGGACATTCTGAAAAGGAGGTTGTGGATACTGTGGCTGCCAAGGTTGTTGGGGTATCAGTTGTGAAGTTTGATATTGCCCCCCAACACCAATTTGACCAGGCTGAGAATAAACTAAACCTATAGCAACTTGAGTCACTCCAGATAATGGCACACTAACCTGAGGTAATTGTACCCCAGAAATAAGCAGTTGTTTCATAACATCCTGAGAAGTTTGGGTTTGCTGACTCAAAACTTGTGGTTGCGAGGTAGCGGAACTAACTTGCACAAGTTGAGATACAACAGGTTAATCTTGTATCTGTGGTTCCGTAGTTACGACAAGTTGGGTCGAAATAATTGGCTCAGTTTGCATAGGTTGTGTTGGATACACAAGCCTTGGTTGTGGTGGCATAGTTAGTTGCCACTGACAGTCTCTCATTTCAGGTTGACCTGGATACGGTGGGACATAACCATAGGGTTGTCCTCCTTGATAGGGAGGATGCGGTGAATAGGCATATTGCTGACCATATGGTGGCAATCCAGTGTTAAGAGGATATACAGGTCTTTGTTCACTAAATTGCCCAGCTCGATACTGGTAGGCGGGATCAAACTATTGTCCTTGATAAGAAGAACCAGGTAAAATTCATGATGATGACATGGGTGATGACCATGGAAAAGAAGAAACCCCTGAGTGGATTCCAAACATAGACTGGCAACCAGCCAGGACGGACGGCTGTCGATATAAATGTGACTCAGGTCTGGTAGTAAACATCGAAGAAGTAGCAGCAAAGGATTCTGCCACAGCTGCATCAGATGACATTTTGGGATGTTTGTGGTTGTTTTGCCATCATTATATGACCCAAAATTTGACCTAATGAATCAAGTGGGATCTCAGAGGTAGTAGTAGAACGAGGAAGAGATTGAGAATAAAGATACAAATCAGGTCCAAAATGATGTGGAGTCCCGGGGGTAGAATCTTCTTCAGCTTCTTCCTCTACAACAATTAATCTAGGTGGAAGGATTTCATGGTCAGGTCCGAGAAAGACTTCTAGTGTTAAAGATGGAGTTTTAGGAACTACAGATGACTAAGGTATTTCAGTAACAACTTCAGAATGTTCAAGGTCAAAGTCCAGATGTTCTGGTAAAAGAACTTCAGTTTCAAGGGAAGGTTTGTGAACAACTTCAGGTTCATGAATGTCTTCAGTTTCAACTGCTATATGTTCCGGATCAAATTCCAATTGAACGGGTTCAAGTTCTAAAGAAATTTTTGGTTGATTAACTTCTAGTTATGGATCAACCTCAGTTACTTGTTCACTTTTTTCTGTTATAGTGGGCTCAGGTAGTTGAGTAACTTACTCTTGTGTAACAGATGTACCAGAAATATTTGGAGTAACTTGAGGCTCAGTACTAGCCGTGATAGGTGGCTCTAGTAATTCAGATGAAGTACTAGAAACTCTTGAAGTACCAGACTCAGTTTGACGAGTCCGCCTTGACCGAATGGGTGTCGCTTCCGGTGGCAAAGGTGGTTTGCTCGTAACTCTCCTCGAACAACGAAGTGGAGGTTGATCTTCCTCCAGAATTGTTGATTTTTCTTATCAACCTAAACTCAACTAAGGAATAAGGATGTTATTCGCGGTCAATTAACTTTTACAACACTAGAACATAACTTTTCTTTTTCATTTTTAAAGAGTCGAGAAAAAACAAAAGATGACTCTAGTCGCTTTCGATGTTTAATGAGCTTGAAAGGACAAGCGCTCAGACGAACCTTTTCTTTTAAGGAGTCAAAAAGGAATGAAATTGACCACTCTGGAGATACTAGACAAGAGGTTTTACCAAACTAATCACAAAACTGCAATATACACCTTGGTGGTAAATGAAAGAGAAATTACCAAGGATTTACCGTAAAGTAATCAGTCTTCCCGAATGCTGTGTTTGGTGCATTTTGATTAGTAAGGCGGCAGACTCAGCTTCTTAGGGATATAAAGGATTTCAACCTATTGGGGTCTCCCACTATATACTTGATGGTATAGGGAGCACAAGTTCGTACTAGTACTTATCGAATCAGAGAGGAGGATTCACCCAACCTCAATGAAAACGACAACCATGAGGTTTTAAGACGCCAGAAAAGGTCTCTAGCCTAGACACCTCTAGATGTTTGCGTTAAGTTCCAATGTGTTATTAGGTTAATTGATCTAAATTTTAGGTTGATCTTGCTTAATATTTGCCTTTGATGGTTCACCACGAGATGTTTTCCAAAATTCCTAAGAATGCAACTAGAATGAGAAGCACTCTTTCCATTTGTTTTCAACAATGAAAATCCTAGCTATGAGGGATAGAGCATACATGTACTTTTTGAACAATCAACAAAGAGCACAAACTAATGCAATTCCCTAAACCATTCCTTTTGAACACACAAACTCAAACTCTAAAATGCAATTGCATGTATTTCTTTTTCTTTTCAGTTCCTCTTAATGTGAATGATGCAATAAGAAAAACTAATGCATAAACGATTCAGAAACTATTTTCACAAAAAAAATCAATTTATGAAAATTTCTCTTAAAGGGAAAGGAAGACTAAATGACACTTTCAACTTTAAAGAAATGAAGATTTTCAACACTTTAAACAAAAATATGAATCAAATGCACAAATAGATCAATCGATTATTTATGAAGGAAGACTTGACGACACTTCATTTTTTAACAAAACAATCGATCGAAACTACTTTTTGACAATGGACTGCAAATGATAAAACAAATACATAAAAAACATTCAACAATCCAGTCTAAATTAGGTCGAAACAAGGAAACAAAGATTGTTTTCAGAGACAAGACCTCATCTATATCCAAAAAGCAATTCAAACAACTAAAAATTGACTAAAGGTTTCAGTTCCTAGATGGGAAAACTGATCCTAAAGGGATCATCGCAAGACACAGTTAAAGACAATGCACTGAATCGCACTAAGTCTTTGTAGAAGGTGCACTGCAGCACACTGTGTCAGTCATAGAGCTGCGCTGATTACAATAAGACAATTTTATACTCAAAACTGACTCAATTTTCAGTGAATTGAACTTGAATTCGATGAATAACAGAAGGTACAGTATGTCAAAGTGTTTTAAGAGATTGATAAGCTACTATAAGGGATAGGATCACTCCCCAGCAGAGTCGCCATTTTGTTTTGGGCAAATTCAGTGTCCTTCAAACGCCTAACCCTCTAGACCTAGTAGCTAGTATAGAAACAACAGACAAAGTAATTCATCGCTTTTCCTATAGTTAACAAATAAGAGAAAGAAGAACAAAGTTACCAACCTGTAACTTTTGCTCGATCTCTCTCTCCTTTGACCGATTTTTCCACTCCTTTCCGTACTTAACTCTCTTGGAAAGTACCTGCACACAACCTGAGACAGAAACCCATCAAAGCATACAATAATGACAATCTGTTAACTAAACATTTCATTGAATCAAGAATGCAATATAAATCATATAAACATATGAATGGAAAAAGCTTAGAATTCTTTATTGATAGAAGGAAAGATTACAACCCATGTAGATGCATGCTCGATTTAGTGTCATCCTTCCAGCTTCAAACCCTTCTCTCCTCATGAAGCAACAATTTGACATCATCACAATACTCTTGCAAATCTCACTCAAACAACATTTCCTTAGCTCAAGAAGTTCCAACCTAGACCAGCCTTTGAATGCTTGGTCCATTTATAGCTGAAAGGAGGAGGTTAATCCATTAATGGCCCTCATGAATGCTTTGCCAAAATTGGGAAGTGGTTCCATGGAGGAAGGGATAATGGATTAAGGTTCATTCATCTCCTTCCTCATCCAAAAGTGAGCTCAATCCATTTGGAAACTTCCAGAAGCATCCATTGGATGAGGAATATAATGGATTCATTTAAAAAATTCGATGAATCTCGCTCAGTGTGGGTGAAACAAGGGCTAGGTGCGATGCATAGCACCCAAACAGAGCAGTTCCTACAATGCATTGCAGCCTAATAGAAGGCTCCCTGTGCTGATCTCCTTAGGGACATTTTTTGGATGAATGGTGACATGAAACTCTTGGGAGGTAAGCATGATGTAGGTTAACTTCATTAGGGAATGAAAACAACTGAATTAGGGGTTGATGGACCCTAATAATATGGATCTGTAATTTGAGGTTGATGTGCCCAAATTGACCTGTAACAAGAGGAGTGAAATAAAGCTCGATTATATCTCTAATGATGAGTAGGCGGTTGATGTTCTAAAGATTCCATTACCTAGGGAGAAGTTCATGTACTTCAGAGACAAGTTAGGGCTCATGGAGATTAGCCCTCTCATTGAGAAGGAGTGTTGATATGTTTGTAGCATGGATAGACATTCTCTTGTTAGGGAGAATGGATCTGAGAGGCCCATTTTGCTCAACAAGCAGGGTTGAGTGAGTGCCTCTTGGAGGAAAACACTAATCACATGCTAAGAATGATGGAGTGAGGTATTATACCCTAATCACACGTTGGGAATGTTGGAGTGAGGTCCTTCAACATCTGGACCTTGATCACACACTAGGTAGGGTGGAGTGAGGTCTTGGACCTTGGTCACACATCGGGTAGGGTGGAGTGAGGTCTTTTCAACATCTAGACCCAATCACCAACTAGGAGGGGTTGAGTGATGCCTTGGCCTAGAGTACTCACTAGGAAGGGTGAGTGAGTTCTTTCTAGTTGAGGGTCTCAAAAATTTGGCCTAGGAAGAGGCCATGGGATTTGAGGATCGATCACTCTATAGGAGTGAGTCCTAATATGTTGATGGCATTTCCATGGGTAAGGTACTACCCCGGATATGGCCACTAGCAGATGTTGATGGTAGATAATGATGTTGATGTAGGTTAAGGGTGTTGACCTATATGATGAATAAATTATACCTTTCCTTAGAGAGATCATGTATACAAAGAACATATGGATAGTCATTATGAATACCTCCCTAGCTAAGAGGGAGTGTTGAATTTTGTATCTATGGTCAGTCTTCATAATATTCTTTTGTATTTGTACTAATGAAAAATGAATTATTTTTGTAAAAGAAAATTATATGAAGCATGTACTTCATGCTTGCAAGAAAAAGGATTATTTTGTATTCAAACGAAAATTATTAGAAGGCTTATCAAAGAGCGTGAAAATGAAATATTTTCAATTTGAATTTTTACCTCCACAAAGACCAAGTCTACCCTCCTAAAAAAGAGTGGCTCCCGTAAGGGACACACCCCTTCTGCTGAAGCAAAAACCATACAAAGGGCCTATTTTTTCCTCCAAATAGCCAAGAATAACTCACATCTATACATATGAACTAAGGCAAAGTTTTGGATGGTCTGAGGTAGCAAGTTATGTTACATCAAGTGAGTTTGAACAAATCGACTTACCCAGTTTTCAGCATTAAGCAAGAGCACAATTGAAGCCCGAGAAGGCATTAGAAAGAGGGAGAAACATATATTTGGGAGCATGTATTCTAGAGGAAGTTTTATAAAAAAATTCTAGTGTTTAAGAAACAAGAAAGAGGAGGAAAAATTCATCTGCAGAGGAGGCTGAAATAGTGGTGGGAGTAGCCATTTTATTCAGTGTCAGTTTCCAAAAGAGACTCATTTCAGTTGTTGGAGACCAGATCACTATCCTGGAGGCAAGTCGAGTGGGTCTAGAATCTACAGGAGTTAGATTTACTTGTAAGGATCCATTCCTAGGGGATGTATGAATTTACTATAGCCATTAGTGCACACTTCTGGTTAGAGGCGTGAATAGCCAGGAGGAGGTGGGAGTAGTTGGAAAAGGTCGGGTCAGTTGCAGAGGGAGACAAGGGTGTCTCCAGCATATTTTGTCAATAGATTTATAGAGGTTTTCCAGTAAGGAAACCAACTATAATATTTCTATCAAATGGCTACATAATAATAAAACCCTCATCTATTGTATTCGTTTTTCCTTCATGGTTTTTTTAAGGACATTTGTCCAAAAACAACGGTGTCAATTTTGTTTGTGTGTGTTTATTTCTCAATTTGAGTTTGTATAATCTTCATAATGTTTTTATTGTGAAGAATTCATAAGTGATTTAATCATTGTTTGTCAAATAATAATTGAGAAAAAAATAAATTGCTAACAGTTAGAAAATTAAACTCTAGTTGTTGCATTTAAGGAAATTTCACATGGTATCATAGCATCAAAGTTTAGATCAAACACTTTAGGTGAAAGGATGCAAGGTTTGTGTAGATTTAGAGGGAGATTTGAAGCACAAATTCCAGATCTATGCAGGCCAACCAGGCAGTGCGAATTGTTAGAGGCATAAATCTAATTTCCAGTGCAAGATGAGGAAAAGTTCAACTTGACTCCGAAGCAATAGCAGGAGGCAAGAAGATTGTTGGAAAGGTTTATGTTGATAAGATAAGTTAATTCACAGAGCAGATCTAATGAAATGATTTTGCAGAAATGGTTTTGCAGCAATAGATCAGCGTAGGGCAGGAAGAGAAAATCAGATAAGGGTTTCATTTCTCTATTATTCTCGCTGTTAGAGAAAGGTCGATTTATCTACAGAAGATAGCTAAAGCAAGTAGATTGAATAGCTAGATTTCCCAGTTTGCAGATCTGAAGTAGTAATTTCCAATCCAGGATGGAGGAAAAGTTTAATTTTCCTCAGAAGAAATAGTAGTAGGCAAGAGGATTGTTGGAAAGGTTTACGATGAGAAGATAAGTTAATTTGTGGAGCAGATCTAGCGCAATGATTTTGCAACAAGGTTTTTGTAGCAATAAATCAGCTCAGGGCAGGGAGAGAAAAGCATACGAGGGTTTCATTTATCTAGTATTATCACTGTTAGAGAAAGGTCAATTTATCTACAGAAGATAGCTAAAGAACACAGATTGAATAGCCATATTTCCCAGTTTGCAAATCTGAAGCAGTAATTTCATTTCTAATCATCAGATCTACTTGTTGGAGGAAGTATTAATAAATTCAGAGATAGAGGGAGGTGGAATATTCACTAGAACTAATTCACGGGATCATTTCTCAATGAGAAATTCAAGTTGCAGGATCTAGTGCAGGGTGCATGATCTAATTCGAGTTGTAGAGGGATGCGAGTTTACATTAGGAAGTTGAGTCAGTTTTTCAAATTGATTTGCTAGTAGGAGTGAGGTAAATTTCTATAGTTTATTTTATTTTGTAGTTTTCAAAGAAGATGATCGCAACAGGACTCAGGTATCAAGACAGGTTGGAAAGAGCCTCTAACTTTAGCATATGGAAGGCCAGGATGAAATTCCTATTAGATGAGAATGGTATGAAGAAGTTCGTGACAGCAATAGTTGTTGGACCAACAAATCCTACCTAGTACCATGAGTACAAGAAGGATATGGCCAAATCTAAGAGGATGGTATTAGATGGAGTTTGAGACCATATCAATCCACATATCATAGAAAAGGAAACAATGAAGGAAATGTGGGATGTCATCGTGAAGTTGTACCAGGATATGTCTAAGAATCGGAAAATGATTCTCAAGGAGAAGATGAGGAATGTTAAGATGCAGAAGGGTGAGAATGTTACATCCTGTCTCACCAAGATTTAGGGTGTAGAAGATAAATTTGCAATTACTAGAGAGAAACCAACAGAAAGTGAATTGGTGTGCACAACACTCAACAGGTTTACCAAGGAGTGGCATACATTTGTCCAAGTAATTTCTGGGCAAGACACACTTCCTAGTTGGGAGAACCTATGGAGTGACTTCACTCAGGAGGAGTTGAGGCTCAATATCATAGATGTTACCACCACCACCAGTAGTAAGGGACTGAGGAGGAATAAAATGTCACTCTTTTAGGGAAATGGAAAGTGAAAAGGGGTCCCATTCAAGGACAAGGATCAAAAGCAAAGAAGAAAAATAATTACCTAACAAAGGTCAAGTGCTTCAAATGTGGTGAGATTTTTCATTATGTCAGCCAGTGTCTAAAGAGGAAAAAGGAAAAACAGGGGAAGAAAACAACATCTTCAGCAGAGATTGATGACTCGTTCACTAGGTTGGAGGATGAGTTCACTGTGTTTGCAACATTTTCCTCAGATGGAGGAGGAGTATGACACTTCAATATGCTCGATAGGGAAGGATCTGAGTGAGTAGAAGTAAGGAGGTCTAGATCTAGCCAGGGAGGGCTTGATCAGTATATCAATTCTAGTTTTTTTTGTATTCTTCACATGGATCAGTACCTTTGCTATGGGAGCCCACAGTAGTTAAGTAACAAGAAGATCGAAGGTCAACATGACGTAGTCAGATAATCGAGAGACAGTGCAAAGCTAGTTATATTCATATGTTCGAGAGACAATTTTAGAGTCATTTGGGTGCAATCAGATGCTCAAAAGACAATGCAAAGCTAGTTGCAGTCAAACACTTGAGGGACAGTTGTAGAGCCAATTGTAGTGACATAGTAGATCAGTATCAGACTCAGAGGGAGTCTAGCTTCAGAGGGACCAACCCTATGAAATCTTGAATCTTCAAGTTCTGAGAGATCAATACACATAATAGTAGTGATAGCAACAACACAGTAGTAGTACAGAGGCAACAATGCAGAGGCATCAAGCAGTGTGAGATTAAAGTATGCGCAATAGCATGGTGGACAATGACTATTTTCTTCACAGTGATTTCCAAAGGCGGGGAGCTAGATCAGTTTGAAGATGTGAAAGAAGGACGTATCACAAATGTCAAAAATCAGCAACATGGATCAGTTAATCTACAACATGTTCCCACAGACCATCAACTGGATGGTATACTTACGAAGGCCCTCGAGAGGGAAAAGTTCATCTATTTCAGAGAATAGATGATTATAGTGGAGAACACCTTCCTCGCTAAGAGGGAGTGTTAGTTCATGGTAGCAACTGATAGGTGTTATAGTCTCTATGATGTCTAAGAGGCTAAGGAACATGAGATCTCCAAAACTCGAAAAAGGTTTCACGAGAGAAGACCTAGAAATGCCTTAATTAAATTAATCAACCAATAATTTAATTAATTCCTAAGTATAACTTAGGAAGGTTGGTTAACTAAAGTTAAATATTTAAGGTAATTCGAGCTTGCTCTAGAGGCTTCTATTAATGGATTCAAAGTTATCTAAGCCATTTATCGAGATCAAATCTTGGTCGTTGGTTTCCAAACAAAGGATTATAAGAGCAAGTTGAGGGCTTAGAGAAGAGAATTGAATGAGTTTGAGCAATTTGAATTACCTAGTTTTTAGCATTCAGCAAGGGCGTGGTTAATGCTCAGGAAGGCATCAGAAAGAGGGAGAAACTATATTTGGGAGTAGAGATTCTAGAGGAAGTGTTACTCGGTATTTATAGTGTCTGGGAGATAGGAAAGAGGAGGTTGAATGTAGGTTTTAACCCCATACAGAAATTACCTGCATACGAATTCTAAAACACAAAAAAATAAACAATGCGAGAGCATAACACATAAAACACATATACACAGAGATTTTCCCTCTGGATCCCAAAACCGGGACTACCAGCTTGATTTTTCATTATGTTCCTTTCAATGTTATAATACATATTTATACATGCCAAAGCATCCAATACCATGGACTGAAAACCATCGCATCCAAAAAAAAAACATGTGCGAAAATCATGCACAAAACCATAGGTGGGTCCACCCAACCTAACATAGGGTCCAAAACCAAAATTTTCTGGGGCGTTGCCCTGGACCCCATAAAGTGGAGATACGGGTACACCTCAAACCCCCTGTGACCCCCCATCGCTACACAATCGGTGCAACGAAAGGGGGCTCTGCCCCCCCTCTAACCCCCCAGTTAACTACGCGGGCTAGTCGTGGAAAGAATATAACACAACCGAACATTATCCCACTTGTTTTTTTATTTCCACAAGGGGCCACAAGAGAGCTTAGTCATTTTTCCATCCCTGAAATGCCCATTGTCTCTCTACACCAAGAGAACTTCTCAAAGCTCATAGATTTTGTCAATGCATCTGCAATATTCTTCAAAGTGCCCACCTTTACCAACAACACCTTTTTGTCTTCTATCATATCCCTCACAAAGTGATATTGAACTTCAATGTGCTTTTCCTTGAATGATATGCAAGGTTCTTTGCCAAGAAAATTGCACTTTGGCTGTCACAGTTTATCCTTATAGCTTCCTATACTAACCCCATACTTGAACACAGTCTCTGCAACCAAACTGCTTCCTTGCTTGCATGAGTGGCTGCCATGTATTCTGCCTCTGTAGTTGATAGTACCACTATATATTGTTTCTTACTCATCCAACTGACTGCACCTCCAAATAGGTTAAGCACATACCCACTTGTAGATCTTCTCTGATCCAGATCTCCAGCCCAGTCTGCATCAACAAAGCCACAAATATCCAACACTCTGTCCAATATTGGTCTTCCTTGGTAGCACAAACCATAATCACTAGTGCCACGCAAATACCTGAAAACCCGCTTCACTGTTGTCCAATGCTCCTTTCCTGGTTTTGACATAAACCTACTCAATACTCCCATTGCATGTGCAATTCCTGGTCTAGTACAGACCATTGCATACATCGAGCTACCGACTGCACTTGCATATGGAACACGGGACATATCCTCTTCCTCTTCTTGTGTCTTGGGACACTGTTCAGTAGATAACTTTACACCTACAAGAATAGGAACCTTCATCGGTTTACTATCCTACATATTAAACCTCTGCAATATTGTCTCGACATACTTCCTTTGGTTTAACTAGAGCTTCCTCTTTTCCCGATCTCTTTTAATTTCCATGACCAAAATATAGTTTGCAGCACCAAGATCTTTCATGTCAAATTTGGAGGACAATTGGGTCTTCAAATCCTCGATAATTTCTTTGTCATTTCCAACCAGCAACATATCATCTACATACAAGACCAGATAAATAACACGGTCACCAATTAATTTAAAATACACACAATGATCTGCTTTGCTTCTGGTGAAGCCAAGTCCCCGTATAAATGAATCAAATTTCTGATACCACATCCTTGGTGACTATTTTAACCCATACAGAGACTTCTTTAACTTGCATACCAGTTCTTTCTTACCCTTCACTGCAAAGCCTTCAGGTTGCTTCATGTAGATTTCCTCTTCCAGATTACCATGAAGAAATGTTGTCTTCACATCCATCTGTTCTACCTCAAAGTCAAAAGCAACAACAACAGATAAAAGTAATCTAATATAAGTTACCTTGGCAACAGGAGAAAAAATATCACCAAAATCAATTCCCAGCACCTGGGAATAACCTTTTGCTACCAACCGAGCTTTGTATTTCTCCACTTTTCCTTCTGCATTTGTCTTCTTTTTGAACACCCATTTGTTGCCAATGAGTTTCCTTCCAGCCGGCAACTCCACCAAATCCCAAGCCTCATTTTTGTGCAAAGATGCCATTTCATCAACCATGGCCTCTTTCCAGAGTTTTCCATCCTCTGAATCCATTACTTCCTTCACAGTTCTGGGATCATCATCAGTAATAGACAAAGCAAAATTTGAACGGAAAGCAAATGGACTATATCTTTATGGCTGCCTTCTTTCTCGAATTGATCTTCTCACAGCCAGAGTTTGTGGCTCTTCATCTTTTGATTCCTCCTCTGCTGTAGAGTCTAATTCTTACTCCTTTAGCTCAAACTCTATCTTCTCAGGTTCTTTTCGTTGGACTTCATGTTTAATAACATCTTTCACTTCTTTGAACACCACATCTCGGTTGTACACAACCTTCCGTGTGACTGGGTTCCAAAGCTTATAAACCTTTAAACCATCCTTATACCCAATAAAGATGCATTTTTCAGATTTACTATCCAACTTGGTTTGTTTCTCCTTTGGAACATGTACATATGCATCACATCCAAATACCCTCAGATGTGAAAGAGAGGGTTTCTTACCAGTCCATACCTCTTGTGGAGTCCTATCCTCCAACGCTGATGAAGGTGACCTGTTGACCAGGTAACATGCAGTATCCACCGCCTCTGCCCAGAATTCTTGTCCTAACCCAGCACCACTGAGCATGCTTCTTGCCCTTTCCATCAACGTCTTGTTCATTCTTTCTGCAACTCCATTTTGTTGAGGTGTATATGGAGTAGTCTTCTGTCGTGCTATACCACACTTCTTACAGAATTCTTCAAATTCCTAGCCGCAAACCTCTCCACCATTATCTGTCCTCAACACCTTTATCTTCTTCTCTGTCTGATTTTCCAAGAGAGCCTTAAATTCTTTAAACCTATCAAAGACTTATTTCTTCTTAAGGAAATATATCCATGTATTCCTTGAGAAGTAATCTATAAATGATACATAGTACACAGACTCACCTGATTCTACTTCCCATATACACAATTTTCACAAAAATCAAAATCCAGAGAGCTATTACTCATGCCTTCTACCATACCTTTACCACGAAGTATTCGAAGGCCCTTCTCTCCAATATGTCCAAGCCTTTGATGCCACAACATGGTCTTCTCTCCAGAGACCACTAGATTTTCTGCTCCACTTTCAGGAACCACAGAACTGTTGCACCCATCAATAACAATACTACCTTGCAGCTTGTATAGAGTTCCAATTCCAACTCCCCGCATCAATACCAATGCTCCCCGAACCACTTTGCAGGTATCCTTCTCGAACACTGTTTTTATACCTGCATCATCCAACTTGCTTACAGAAATCATAATTTTGGCCAATGCAAGAATATGCAGAACACCCGAAAGTGTTCTAACCCTTCCACCTTGCAACTTCAACTTTACTTTTCCACGACCAATGATTCTATCCTTCTTGTCATCCCCCAAGAAGACTTCACCACCATCATATTTCTCATACTCGCAGAACCACTCTCTACGAGGAGTGAAGTGAAAGGATGCACCTGAGTCAATCAACCATGCCTCATGATCTACATGTGTACTTGAAGAAGCCAAGTACACATCCCTCATCTGAGGTGGTTTTCACCTCTGTAGAAGGAGAATCATCAAATCCCTTTCCTTTATTAGGAGCTTTAGATTTACAGTCTCTTTTGAGGTTCCCTTCCTTTCCACATTTCCAGCACACCACCTTTACAGGTTTTCCTGGAGATTTAGATCTCCCACTCAATGACTTATTTTTGTTTCTATTCTAGGACCATCCTCGTACAGACAAGCCATCACCATTCTGGCTCTCCATATTTTTTCTATCTCATCTCCTCCTTCAGCAAGGCTCAGACTATTTCATCAAACTGCAAGGCAGTTGCATTTCTACCTATTGCAATAACTAGACTATCCCACGAATCTAGTAGAGAACACAACAAACTGATGCACTTATCTTCATCTGAAATCAACAGATGCTAACTAAATTACCATAATATTAAATGCGTTCATATGCTCTGTCACCAAGTCTCCATCTTTCATCCTCAGGTTATATAGCTTTTTCCGCAGGAAAAGTTTATTCACCAAAGACTTAGATTGGTACAAAGTCCCTAACTTGTCCCACAAAGCCTTCGCCATAGCTTCCCCTGATACATTCAGCAATACTGAATCTGAGACACATAATTATATTGTGCTCTTTGCCTTCTGATCCAACTTCTTCCATTCTTCATCGGACACTCCTGTTGGTTTAGTACTCGGATCTACTGCGATCCACTGATCTTTATCCACCAACAGATCCTCCATCTTGAGTTTCCACAACTCAAAACTCTGACCATTAAATTTCTCGATCTCTATCTTTCCACTGCTCGCCATCTTCTTTCACCACTAGAATCAATCTCGCAGATATCTCATTGAATAAGGTCTACCACAGGCCCCAGCGAAACCCCTCAGCAACAAAGGCGTCCCCTTGAAGCCAAAACTGCTCTGATACCAAATGTAAGTTTTAACCCCGTACAGAAATTACCTGCATACGAATTCTAAAACACAGAAAAATAAACAATGTGATAGCATAACACATAAAACACATATACACAGAGATTTTCCCACTGGATCCCAAAACCGGGACTACCAGCTTGATTTTTCATTATGTTTCTTTCAATGTTATAATACATATTTATACATGCCAAAGCATCCAATACCATGGACCGAAAACCATCGCGTCCAATACCATGGACCGAAAATCATCGCATCCAATACCATGGACCGAAAACCATCGCGTCCAAAAAAAAACATGTGCGAAAATCATGCACAAAACCATAGATGGGTCTGCCCAACCTAACATAGGGTCCAAAACCAAAATTTTCCAGGGCGCTGCCCTAGACCCCATAAAGTGGGGTTACGGGTACACCTCAAACCCCCTGTGACCCCCCCTTGCTACACAATCGGTGCAACGAAAGGGGGCTCTGCCCCCCTCTAATCCCTTAGTTAACTACGTGGGCTAGTCATGGAAAGAATATAACACAACCCAACATTGAATTCATATGCAAAGGAGGCTAAAATAGCGATGCGAGTAGCCAATTTATCTAGTGTGAGTTGCCAAAAAAGACTCATTTCAGTTTCTGGAGGCCATATCAGTATCCCATAGGGAGAGTGAGGGGGTTTATCAGCTACATGAGGTAGTTTTACTTACAGGGAGCCATTCTGTGTAGAAATTTTGAATAATTTAACACATATTCAATGGAGATTATCCTGATCATGTACTATTGCGGAAAACATACACAATACATAAGCTCCTCTACGTTGATCATCAATATAGCAGCATCAATAACAATAAAACATCAAGAGCATTCACACATTAACACAGTATGTATCCCGGGGAAAGCATCTCGCTAAAAACCCCAACTATCTGTATATTAATGATTGATTCATGTAACATTACACAGCATAATACTTCTCACAAGTATCTCCACCTCTGTTACACACAATACAACTCAGATCTGATCTCCAAATCTCTTCCACTGCTTGCCTGCCTCCACTGCTCAATACCTGCTCAAGAACTGATGAGAATGGCTCACCAAACTCATTTTTCACCTGCAAAATAGTCACTCACTCTTTGCTGGACGTGAGCACAAGCTATAATGTGGGCAAATACGTGAGCAAACTCATTGGCATACTCAATCCTTTGATTGTGCAAGATCTGGTGCACAACTATAGTCACAAATGATAGCAATCTGATTCTCTACCACCTGTCACTGTTGAACTGAAGATGCACTGACATGCGACTAAGTTAACTGATGTATTCATTAGTTGTATTATGAGTTAATAACTTGTGAATTAATTAATAACTAATTCACCCAACTCATCTCTAGTCTATTTTCCAGTTAGACTAAATACAACCAGTTTAACAAAGCTAAACTGAACACAACTCCATCAACTCCACAATCAACTCCACCAAACTCAACTGATTGAGTTCTAACTGAAGTCATGCATGCAACAACTCAACTGACTCATAAGAAAAGCGTATTTCCTTCTGACAGCTGCATGTGCCATCTCTGTAGCTCAAACTGAAGTGCTCCAAGAGAATAAGATTAAGTTTATAGTCTAAATATTATTGTGAGATAATAATATTTGACTTTTCTATTTTTGACAGCTAGTCTAAAAATAGACTTTGATCACTCACACTTTCATCAAAAATAGAAGTCCATCTATTTTTTCCCAACTTGATCAATCATCCATAAACAGCAACCTGCAATCCATAGACATGATCCATATGTCTAAAAATAGACATAGTCTAAAAATAGACTTGCGCCAAAAATAGCCTGCGGGCCCACTTAGTGAAGGCGACTCTTTTCACTAAGCTCCATCATCTTGTTGCAATCTCAACACTCCCTCTCGACAAGATATGGATTATCAGCAACCCCTATCCTGCCTCGGTGGTACTCGAATTTTCTCCTGGTGAGAGCCTTCGTCAGAATATCAGCATCTTGATCCTTCGTTGGAATGTACGAAAGTAACATGATCCTCCGCTGCACACAATCTCTGATATGATGGTACCTAATGTGCTTGCACCCGAACAACCCGACGAGGATCATCCTCATCCACATAGATCGCTGCTTCCTGCTGTACCAAGAAACTGCTGTCGATTCGATACTGAAGACCCCTCCTGATGTGCTCTTTCTGTTCGTTGGGCTCCCTGCCCAATCTGCATCCGTGAAGCCACATAGATTCACCTCATCCTCCTGTCTGTACCACAAACCATATCTCGATGTGCCTCTCAAGTAGCGCAATACATGCTTGCCCGCCTTCCAGAAGAACTTGGTAGGCTTAACCATAGCTTGTGAAAGCTGGTTAACTACATAGCATATATCAGGTCGTGTATTGACCAAATACATCAGTGACCCCACCAACTGTCGATAAACAGTGGCATCCAATTGTTATAGACATTTTTGTGCCTTACAGCATTGAGCATGAAATGTCCATAAACTAAGGGATCCAAAGTCCCTAAACATGTTGTTCCTACCCCTAGAGGAACAAGGCAAACTAACCACAGCAATTCACAGAAGTTCTCCACCTGAAAACACTCAAAAACAAGCCAATTCTGGATCATGTCAACTGCTCCACTGAGCATCTGTGCTGAATGTCAACTGCTACACTAGCTACCTACATTGAATGTCAACTCCAACACTAGCTACCTGCGCTGAGCGAGTTTGGACATGTGGCAGAGTCATTCCTCAAGGTGTCAATGCCCAGGAAGCTTCCAAAATGACACTTGCATCAAGGAATTCGACTGGTGATGAGTAAGAGGTTCCAAATCTCCAAGTGGAAGAAAGAACCTCCAAGTGGACTCAAGAACTGAGAGAGGGAGGGGACACTAGTCAGATCTCAAGCTGACTCATCCTCTCTCCAAATATCTATATATGGATCTCTCCTCCATGGGATCTAGAGGCTAGAATTTTGTGATTGCAAAGAATTGTTGTTGGTTTGTGGCTGGAAACATTGGGTGCTTAATGCTTTGAAGGGAGCTAAAGAAGGAATTCCATTCTGCCGGGAAGGAGATGCTGGATTGGAGCCCTATGGGTTGTATCTCTTCCTGAACCCTGTTACTTATTAATAAAGCTATCTTGATTCTTTCCTATATGCTGGTGTATTTTGTATGATTGCATTAGTGTATTTGATTTGCTTCTAATCCTGAATCATTTATGAATATGTATATTTGCCTTTGTATTGTGTTCTTCTCTTGTCGCAAGTAGTTGTTCTCTTGTCACAGGTAGTTGTTCTCTTGTGATCTCGTGGGATTCAAGTAGCTGTTCTCTTGAGCAAGCGAGGAGACAAGTAGTTGTGGACACACAAAGAGAAGAGGATCTAGATCGAGGGACAACCGGAAGACAACGGTAAGTCTACCAATCTCCCCTCTTTCACATTTCATAAAGGAAGAAATCATGATAGCTGTATTCGTTTGTTGCTAAGGCGTTGTCACACCTTAGGTGGATAGGATCGTCCTGCATAGGCATTTTTCCCCACAACACCACTTCTTCTCCCGAAGTGGCATCCTCCTTCCTCCAACCTCCAGGAAGAGGAGTATCAACAGGCTTGCAGCCATGCATGTTGAACTTCTCCAGTATCTCCCGAGCATACTTGCCCTGAGAAACAAACAGTCCACCACTGCGCTGCCATATTTCCAATCCCAGGAAATAGTGAAGGAGGCCCAAATCCTTCATCTCAAACTCTGTAGCAAGATCCTTCTTGCATGACACTATCAACAGCTCATCACCCGTTAGAATCAAATCATCAACATACAGTACAATGATAAGCAACTTACCCTCCACCACAATCTGGTATAGGTTCGGATCCACCTCGCTCTTGGAGAATCCAAGTCCTGTGAAATAGTTGTCTATCCGTGTGTACCAAGCACGTGGTGCTTGCTTCAACCCATACAGTGCTCTCTTGAGCCTGCACACATGCGACTCGCTGCTGAAGACCTCAAAGCCTTCGGGCTGCTCAATGTACACCTCCTCCTCAATGACTCTGTTGAGGAACGCAGTCTTCACATCCATCTGATGAATGTGCCATCCCATCTGCGCTGAGAGAGCAAGAATCGTCCGTATGGAAGAATACCTTACGACAGGTGCAAAGGTCTCCTCATAATCGATCCCCTTAATCTGTGAAAAGCCTTGGGCAACAAATCTTGCCTTTTACTTCTCCACACTCCCGTCAACTGCCTGCTTAACTTTGTAGATCCAACTCGAACCCACCACTGATTTCCCTTCTGGTCTAGGAACAATCTCCCATGCACTGTTTCTGACAATAGAATCATACTCTTCCACCATGGCGTCTACCCATGCGGGATCCTCCACAGCTTCCTCGAAAGAGGATGGCTCAGTCACAACACACTTGCTCATAAGAGCCATGTATCCAGTGTATCGATCAGGTGACTGTCTCTGCCTGCGTTGGGTTGTAGGTGGTCCTACAACTTTCTCTGCATCTTGAGCCAGTCGCTCAGCTTCTGTCAAGCGCTTTCGCCCTCTGATGGTTGGCGTTGCATGAGTGGTCTCTTCCACTCCATGAACCTCGTCCTGTGGCTGATCCACGTCCTGAAGCTCATCCTTAGGAACTAATAGCTCCTCATCTGCATGCAAGTGTAGCTCCCTCTCAAGCGAACACTTCATGGCTTTCTCCTCCTGAAATTTTATATCCCGTCGCACAACAGTTTTACCACTGTCTGGCAAATACACACGATAGTTGTGGGGAGTATCAGTGTACCCCACAAATATCCCAACCTCTACGGTCGGCTCCAACTTCTTCCTGGCATCCTTCGTCACATGCATGTAAACGTTAGCACCAAAAATCCTCAAATGAGAAAGATCAGGTTTCTTACCAGAATAAGTCTCCTCAGGTGTACTCATGCCAAGTATCCTATGAGGACAACGGTTCTGCACATAAACTGTTGTATTGCATACTTCCGCCCACAAGTGAAGGGGTAGGCCCTGATCATGCAACATCGCCCGTGCAGCACCCACAATCGTTCTGTTCTTCCGCTCAGCTACCCCGTTCTGTTGTGGGTTATGGGGAGCTATGAGCTCTCTACGAATCCCTTCTGTCTTGCAAAAATCCTTGAACTCGTCCGAGATGTATCCACCACCATTATCGCTCCTAAGAGCCTTCACCTTCTTCCCCGACTCCTTCTCGACCAGTGCTTTGAATTCACAGAACTTTGAATATGTCTCGCTCTTCTTCTGCATGAAGAAGATCCAGCACTTACGAGAGAAATCATCAACAAAAATCACATAATACCTGTGTTTTGCTGTCGAAGCAACTGAGAAAGGTCCACACACGTCTGTGTGAATTCTCTCAAGGATCGTCGTGGCACGACTATCCTTCTCGTGAAAGGTGGCTTTCACAAACTTCCCCAAAGTACACCCCTTGCACTGATCTGACTGTGCAAGTGTGCCTTTAGGAAGCCCTGTAGTGATCTGCTGCAGTATCTTCAAGGCTCCATGGTGAAGGTGACCCAATCTCCTGTGCCACAACTCGCCATCATCCCGGATCACCAATCCTTCTGCCTTGCCTGTCATTGCTACGCATCCATCTACATGCAACTGATAAAGGTTCCTCACTCGAACCCCTATCTTCCGAGTCTCACCAGCTGTCTTGCTGCGCAGGAAGGCCTTTCCCTCACTGAAAACAACATCATACCCCTTGTCTTCTAACATCGCCACTGAGATGAGATTCTTCTTCAATCCTGGAACATGCATGACTTCCTTCAATACAAAGGGTTTACCAGACTCCCTCTCAAAGGAAATGGTACCGATACCGGTCGCACTGTATCTACCATCATCGCCCATCTCGATGTGCACTCCAAGATCTTTGTCCTCCAGATCAGAGAACAAATCTCTATCTCCCGTCATGTGAAAAGATGCACCACTATCCAAGAACCACACTGATCCCATCACACTTGAAACCAAGCATGAGATCAATGAAAAATCAAGCTCAAACTGAGAAGCTAAGGCCTCTCCCCCTGCAGATCCAGCAGCTTGCTTGTTCTTCTTCTTTTGCGAACAATTTGTGGCATAGTGTCCATGCTGGTGACAGTGAAAACACTTCACCTTGGACATATCCTGCTTCTTGCCTTTCACACCAGATTGAGAAGCTTTCTTGCTCTTCCCTTTCTTTGCTTTGGCAGCCAAAGCACAATTCTCTTCATCAGATACCTTTGATGAAGATCCATTCTCACCTTTATTGTTTCTGAGTTTATCCTTGAGCACCAGGTCGCTCTTGCTTTGGAATAACATTTGCAATACGTTGAAAGACATTTCAACAACACTGCTACAAATTCAATTTCCACCAGCTCCAAACTCAACTGCTTCCGATCTAAAATTCGTGAGAACACAATATTTCTCGTACATAGATTGACTGTATGGGCATTCACCGGATATCTCACCTTCCAAAGGAAGGATGAATCCAGAGGCTACCTGGCCCGATTACAGACTCTGCCTGAAGAAATAGAATGTAAACACTTCCTGAATAGTAGATCTGATGATCAATCCTTGCTTGATATCCTGTAAAAATCTCTTCTACAAATCAAGCAGCTCTGATACCATGTAGAAATTTTGAATAATTTAACACATATTCAATGGAGATTATCCTGATCATGTACTATTGCGGAAAACATACACAATACATAAGCTCCTCTACGTTGATCATCAATATAGCAGCATCAATAACAATAAAACATCAAGAGCATTCACACATTAACACAGTATGTATCCCGGGGAAAGCATCTCGCTAAAAACCCCAACTATCTGTATATTAATGATTGAGTCATGTAACATTACACAGCATAATACTTCTCACAAGTATCTCCACCTCTGTTACACACAATACAGCTCAGATCTGATCTCCAAATCTCTTCCACTGCTTGCCTGCCTCCACTGCTCAATACCTGCTCAAGAACTAATGAGAATGGCTCACCAAACTCGTTTTTCACCTGCAAAATAGTCACTCACTCTTTTTTGGACGTGAGCACAAGCTATAATGTGGGCAAATACGTGAGCAAACTCATTGGCATACTCAATCCTTTGATTGTGCAAGATCTGGTGCACAACTATAGTCACAACTGATAGCAATCTGATTCTCTACCACCTGTCCCTGTTGAACTGAACATGCACTGACATGCAACTGAGTTAACTGATGTATTCATTAGTTGTATTATGAGTTAATAACTTGTGAATTAATTAATAACTAATTCACCCAACTCATCTCTAGTCTATTTTCCAGTTAGACTAAATAAAACTAGTTTAACAAAGCTAAACTGAACACAACTCCATCAACTCCACAATCAACTCCACCAAACTCAACTAATTGAGTTCTGAAGTCATGCATGCAACAACTCAAATGACTCATAAGAAAAGCGTATTTCCTTCTGACAGTTGCATGTGCCATCTCTGTAGCTCAAACTAAAGTGCTCCAAGAGAATAAGATTAAGTTTATAGTCCAAATATTATTGTGAGATAATAATATTTGACTTTTCTATTTTTGATAGCCAGTCTAAAAATAGACTTTGATCACTCACACTGTGATCACTCAAACTTTCATCAAAAATAGAAGTCCATCTATTTTTTCCCAACTTGATCAATCATCCATAAACAGCAACCTGCAATCCATAGACATGATCCATATGTCTAAAAATAGACATAGTCTAAAAATAGACTTGCGCCAAAAATAGCCTACGGGCCCACTTAGTGAAGGCGACTCTTTTCACTAAGCTCCATCATCTTGTTGCAATCTCAACTTTCTGAGGGGTTGTACGAATTAACCAAATCCACTAGTGTGAATTTCAAGGCAAAGGTGTGAATAGTCAGGAGGAGCTGTGAGTGGTTGTAGAAGGCTCGGTCAATTCCAGAGGGAGACAAGGGTGTCTCCAACATATTTTTTCAGTATATTTCCATAGGTTTTCCAGTAAGGAAACTAGTTGTAATATTTCTCTCAAATTTTTGCATAATAATAAAACCCTCATCTGTTGCATTGGTTTTCCCTTCAGGGTTTTTCCATGGATATTTTTCCAAAAACAATGGTGTCAATTTTGTGTGTTTGCATTTATTTCTCAGTTCCAATCTTCATATTTCCACAATGTTTTTATTGTGAAGAATCCATCAAGGATTTAATCGTTGTTTGTCGAATAATAATTCATAAGAAAAATAAACTGATAACAATTAGAAGATTAAACTCCAGATGTTGCATTCAAGGATTTTCACAAGGCTAATTTTAGAGACAAAGGATCGAAACCCTTAGGCTAATTTTAGAGACAAAGGGTTGAGACCTTGAGGCTAATCTCAGAAGTAAAGAGTCGATACCTTGAGACTAATTTTAGATGAAAAGGGGTTGAGATCCTGAGGTTGATTCTTTGTGGAAAGAAGCTTACCTAAGTGGAATAATGCATGTTTTGTAGCAGACTTAGAGGATGTATTACAGAGATTCTTTGGACAAGTGGAGGGCTAACTTGGTCTTAGGAGGTTGGTCAACTTGTTGTTTATTTGACTATGATGTATCTCTTGTTTCATTGATTCTCTAAGGAAAAGGTTGGTTGGGTTTCTCCCTACTGTGGGTTTTTTCAGGGTAATATCTTGTGTTACTTGTATGGATTCTTCCTTTTTGGTTTTATTGTCATTGTATTGTTGAACTCTTCTATATAGTTTGCTTAATGATCTAATCATGTCTAATAATGTGCAAGAATAGCATTTAAAACATCAAAACAAATTATCAATAAAGAAGACCATCTAAAAATAAACACAATTTAGAGGTCATATCGGAGGGAAAATTAGGGGACTCATAAAATCTAGAGGAGTCCAAGAAAGAACCTAAAATAGAGCAGCTTAGTTTAAATGTCGATACCCATTCACGATCTGTATTAAGGATGGAATTGAAGGTCGATATCAAACCATATCAAAGGTGAGATTTATGCTTTAAAATTAAATCATTGGTTGTAATAGCTAAATCTTTACTTTAGCATTCACCACATAGATGAGGAATGGGAAATATCACTTTCTAGATTGAAGTTAGAGGGACATGCCTTAACCTGGTGGGGAAGCCATGTATAGGTACTTAAGGCTAGAGGGTGAAACCCCAGTAACTAAGCGGGAGGACTTTAAAACCCTCATAAATTCCATACACTACCTTATTGGGTATGTAGAGGACCAATGGATTTGATGGAAATACTTCAGGCATAGGCAAGAATAGAGTGTACAGGAGTGCACCATCGCATTTAGGAAGATGGGAATCATAATGGGTATCTCTCCAAAGAGCCCAGATGTACACCTTAAGTATTGGGGGGGTCTATAAAACTATCTACAAACTCAAGTCATTTTATACAATCGAAAAAAAAATGGTTGAGGCTTGTGTACAAGCATAATACCTAGAAAACAAAGGTTAAAAGAAATGGCAATTAAGTGGTTTGAAATAGAAAGAACATAAGGAAGCTTCTAAGGAAGGGAAGAAGAAGTGGAAAGGAGGGAGGAAAAGAAGACAATGATCATTGCACATCAATGCAAGGATCATAACAATCATTGCAATCACTACAACATTGATGTCCACACAAAGGAGAAGTGACAAAAATTGTTGTGTGTATGTTATATTCTTTACACAACTAGCCCCAGTGGTGAAGTTGGGGGGTTAAAGGGGGGGCAGCCCCCTGTTGGGGGTTTGGGGGGGGCGACCCCCTGTTGGGGGGTTTGAAGGGGGTGGTAGCCCCACTCTACAAAGTCTGGGGTAGCATCCTGGAGAAAAAAAAATTGGACCCTATATTATTTGGGCAGACGTACCTATGGTTTTGTGCGTGGTTTTTGCACATGGTTTTGAGCATGATGGTTTTCTTCCCATGGTATTTTTTAGATCTAGTCAAGAGAACTACTGTTATGTTCTAATCCAAGGTTAATGGATTGGGTTTTATGGATGCTTTGACGTGTATATATATATATGTATTGTAACATTGAAAGGAAAATAATGAAAAATCAATCTGGTAGTCCCGATTTTGGGATCCAGGGGAAAAAATCTATGTATATATGTTTTATGTTTTATGCTCTCACCATTGTTTATTTTCTATTTTTAGAATTTGTATGCAGGTAATTTATGTACGGGGTTAAAACCTATAGAAATTGCATCCATAGTTTAACTTGAAGAATTAGAAGAAGGATGGGAAGAAAAAAAATCTTCTTGACATAGATTTGAGTAATCAGGTGGAAAGTAAATTTGATGTGGATGAGAATAATGTCTTCATCTCAGTGCAAAAGGAGGTGAATTTGAGCAGCCTTAATCATTAGTGAGATAAGGAGATGGCCAATCTCTTCCACATTAAGATATAGGTCAAAAAAACTAAGATCGATGCCCTGTTTGACTTATGTCCGTAGGCTAATATCATAGCAGTTCTTCTGGTCAAAAACTTAGATTGCAGGTTCGAGATCATCCTAGCCCATATCCATTGGGATGGGTAAAATAAAGAAGTAGAAATTAAGGTAACAAAATAGTGTAGGACAAAATTTTCTATTAATGTTGATTTTATTAATGAAGTAGAATTGGATGTAATTCCACTTGAGGTATGTGGATTTGTTTTTGGGAGTTCCTATATGTACATGCAGGATGCATTATTCATGTAGAGATTCAGACAATATCGCCTTATCAAGGATGGTAAATCATTCATCATCAATTGGCATAAGGACAAGTATAAGATTTCATTAGTGGGTTCCAACCAAACTAAGAAATTGATCAGTTTTAACAAGAAATATATTCTACAATAATTTAAGAGAAAATCAATCTAGTGAGGAGTCAATACGAGCAAAAGAATCCCTAGAGGAGTGCACTAAACGACATAAACAACAACTAGAAGGGATTTTATAGGCATATAGGAGAGTATTCTAGGAGCCTAAATGGATATCACCTAAGAGGGAAGTGGAGCATGATATCCAATTGTTTATGGATTTGTTATTGCTAAACATTGGGTTGTATAAGTCTGTTTTGGAAACAATTGAAAAATAAATTGTATCGGTTGTTGGAGTAGGGTGGGATTTGTGAGTTAACCAAGTATCTCACCTTGTGGGTCACCCGTCATAATTATGCCAAATGTTGTAACTTTGAAATTTTGGAGTGTAGTAGGTAGAATTTTGTAGTATTTTTTCGTAGATGCAAAAATCAAAATTTATTAAATATGCATGCTTTTCATTCTCTTTTCTCGTTGTTTGCCATCGTGCAAGTCTTGAAGCGCATTGCAGGGTCATTTTAAATCAATGGTTCAAAGGTCAAATAAGGGACCCTCGAGTGGCTGACCTGTTACATGCTTGTGAATGATGTTAAAAACAATCAATAAGTGGAAATTAAGTTTTTTTTTTCCTGAAAATAAAATGTATTTGTCTAATTGGACCATGTTGGGTGTCTCAAAATGGCTAGAATAACCATTAAAAGGAAAAATAACCTTATTTTGTCTCATTCTACTCGAGCAAACTATGAAATTAGTATCCATAGTCATTTTACACAATTCATAGTAGTAGACCAATGGATAAATCCTACATCTTTTCCTACATTTCTTTCAAGTAAACAGGAAGATCAAAGTGATAAAACCCCAATCCTCGGACTATTCTTGACTTGTAAATTTTGAATATCTACCATTAATAAATCGAGAAGCAGATACACATGAAACCCATTCTAAATTTAACATATACAATCTCAATGAGTGGACCTTTCAACATTTCCAAAACTAGACGGACATCTCCTTAGTTTAGGAATCCTATTTAGCTCAATTTATTATTCCCCATACCTACGCTTACCTTGAATTCATCTCTTAGTGTGTTGAACATTACTTAGCCAATAATCAAGCCTTTTCAATCAAAAATGGCATTTTCCTATTCACTACTCACTCTATATATGTTCAATAAATGTTGAAGATTGTAATGCCTAGGCAAACACAACCCTTGAATGAGGATTTCCTATGTCAAAGTTATAATGAGTTGAATTATGAGGAAAAGGAAATATTATTGAGTCTTTATTACCCTTGAATGCTTAGTTACTAGAAAATTCCCCTCCATACCCTTCAAATATATTCCCTGAAATCTTTGGACAAATCATATCCATGGTTTGTTTTTTGCTTGGATATGATGATGACTTGTTAGTCGATGATACCATATTAGGGGTTTTAGCTTGCCTCTCACTTTCCAAAAAGTCGTTTATGAAATTTCATTTCGGTCAATATTTGGTAGATTTCAACAACACCCAGTCAGCCCACTATGGTATCACTAAGTCTTCAAGTATCAATCTGTCCTTATATATCTTTTCCTTCACTTTCAGGTTGAAAATTTTTCAAATCTACATCTCCAAAATCAAGTGCATAATGGAAATATCATCTATGTTATCCATTGGACTCTAGTTGTCAGAAACTGTCACCAATTTTTGGGTTTTACTAAGTTTTTCAAATAATTTTTACCAGTTTCATATCATTTATTATTTCATGAGCTCCCTTCCAAAGTAATTCCATAAATGAAGAATATCTTGCAACTTGGTTCAGATATTAGAGTGGGGGATTGGTATCTCTTTAAAGATTTTACACAAATATGAATATATGTTTGTGAATTTCCTCCCTACATACTTGTTGTCTTTTTGCTCATAAGGATTTGCATTGGTTTTATCAGAAAAAATCCTCAACTCTGATTAGATCTATTGTGTATCTACGAAACATCTAGCCATATTTAAATTGAAAAAAAAAGTGGGACCTTTCTTGATCAATACTAGCAAAACACTACAAGAGTTTGAGGATATGCTAAAACAAATGAAATTCCCTCGAGGAGAAGTGTGGTTATATGATCCCCACAAGACTATATCAGAAAGACATGTAGCCAAACCAGATATATAAAAGTTTTCAAATATACATGTTTGGGAACAAGTTCTAGTTCAAATGAGTCAAGAAGATGGTCAAAATTTATGACCTATTATTTTGGGTACTCCTCATCCAAAGGAGAAATATATCAAAAGAGGATTTTTAGAGACACATCAATCATTCTTAATTTCAGAGATAGAGGATGAAGAGTAACAAATGCAGAAGAATCCTACAATTAAAGAATAAGAGATAATAGTTTCAACTTAGAGTACAAAAGAAGCTACATCAAGCAAGCCTGCATTCAACTAGGAACTCTTGCCAACAACATATGTAGTTCAAGAGTCTTCGTCTCCAACCATGTCACTTTCAACAATATGGAAACATTATAACATATATTCACATTTCATTGAAATTAAAAATAAGAATCTTAAAATGAAACAGTATGCTTATTCATAATTATGGAAGAAAGGTTCAATATCTTCTTTGACTAGGTTATTTTCTTCTCTGGAATATGAAAAGGATAGTTGAACATGGTTGTTTCATAACTTAAAGCCCAAACAATTAAAATTGCAGAAGATTGCAGGGCTACCAAGTTCATCATAGACTTGAAGAAAATACTTTTGGTGGATCAAATGGACCTACACAAACAAACTAGAGATATGTTCTTTATGCGTTTAACAAAAATAGTTATAAATTGCTTCAAAATTAGAAAATATGTTGACAAAAGTCACCAATCAGTTGAAACAAGAAAATGATGCTACCAGGACCAAACATATGAAAATTGATGATTTGGAGCAATGCATTATTAGATTGAGGGCATATTCAAAAGATTATTCTTCAATTTAGGCACCAAGCAAGTCTCGAGACATAGATATTCATGTATTAAGAACAGAGTTCAAAATTTCAGTTATAGAACATGTCCAAACATTTGAATTGGAAGCTACACATAACGAGAAGGAATAATTATTCTCCTTGGTAATTGAGCACAAAAAAAAGATTGAGAATTATGATCAACAAATTAAAACCTTAACAAAATAAGGGACTGAGCTTGTATACCATCATTTTCCTCAACACTAATAACACCAATTGATCCTTCTAATAAGTTGGTAGAAATAATGTTAGCTTTAAGAATTAAGGATATTTTGAAAATATTAAGAAAATTCTCATGCTGAAGAATACATAGATTAATAATCTCAAAGGAGAGATAGCTGAAAAAAATGCAACAATTCATACATATCATATCTAAAAGGAATATTGCATAGGGAATTGGATTTGTTGAAGGATCAGTTAGTGGGAACACAACCTTTAGTTGAAGCAAGGAAAATCCTTTGGGCAGAAATAATGACAAGAATTTTAGAAATATGGGAATCAATTAGGATTATTGGAGATGTGTAGAAATTACGATGTAGATTTGCAACCGCTCATGAAGTTTTAATCAAAATCACAAGACACAAACCTACTATATCGCTCTGTGAAAAGTAATTCACAATCTAGAACAACAATTTTAGACAAGCAATAAGAAATAACACACATGCACATAGTATTTTCCTTAGGTAAAGAAATCCGTTAAAAACCCCAATGCATGTGTGCATTAATCTGATGAATAGAGATGTATTACAATTGCTTTTATCAACTAAGAACAAACTGCAAGTGAATAATCTATCTCTCTACTCACTGAGAAGCTCTGGCCCAAACTTAGTCAATTTTTGCCTCTGCTTGAGCCCCTATTTCCTTAAGAAATTCCTGAGAAATTAAGCCCATATTATTCAGGAATTTCTCCAAAATGGATTTCATAATTCCCAAGGTTGATCATCTGACTATATGCAACACCTGTACACTTAAGACTAGTCTATAAATAATGTTACATTGCCTTGGAATCTCCACCATGGCTAGGGAACTCAAATTCTCTGCATGCGCTAGCTATTTTGGGTTGATTTATCAGTTAACTAGATGATCATTGAGTTTTAATGAAGTCCCACTCACAATTGACCTTCCAGTAGTTCCTCCAACAGTTGGAACTAGTTAAACTGAAAAAAAAAAAAAAAAAAAAAAAAAAAAAAAAAAAAAAAAAAAAAAAAAAAAAAAACTTGAGATAACTTACTTTGATTGCTACAAATTAGCAATCACACATGCTTAACTGAAATTTAACTCCTCTAACTCGAATTTACTGAGTAAACTAGGTGACATAAGCCATGTCACACAAGTTAACTGCATCCAAGTTGTCTGCTAATGTGGAAATTCGAATTTTCTCAATTTAATCAGGGAAAAATCAAATTGATAATTTCTTGTTGCATTCTTCAGCACTCCCTCTCAGCAAGAAAGGGATTATCAACCACCCCTATCCTGCATCTATGGAACTTGAACTTCCCTCTTGACAAGGACTTTGTCAAAATGTCAACATCTTGTTCCTCTGTCAGAATCTACTGCAATAACTTTATACACCTATGTACACAGTCCCGTAAATGGTGATACCAGATATCTATATGCTTGGATCGATCGTGAAAAACAGGATTCTCAAATAGATTGATGCAACTCTGATTATAACAATAGATCATAGTTGGATCCATCATTTAACCAAACAATCCAACAAGTATCTTTCTCTTCCAAATCGCCTCACATGTTGCTTGAATTGCAACCATGTATTCCGCTTTTGTCAAGCTTAGCGCCATAGATCTTTGCTTCTTGTTGTACCAAGAAACAACTACGAACCCAACACTAAAAATTGCACCTGATGTACTCTTTCGGTCTGATGGAATCCCCACACAATATTTATATGTGAAGCCACATAGCTTCACTCCCTCTATACATCTGTACCATAGTCCAAACTGGGTAGTGCCTGTAAGGTACCATAAAACATGCTTAGTGACCTTCCAAAATAATTTGGTTGGCCTAACCATAGCTTGTTTGAGTTGTTTGAATGCATAGCACATAGCTGGTTGTTTGTTCACAAGATACATGAGTGAACCCAATAACTATCGGTAAATAGTATCATCCACTTCTTCAACCGATGTGGCATCCTCCTTCCTCTAGTTGGTCGCTATAGGTGTCTCCATGGGTTTGCAACTCTCCATGCAGAGCCTCTATAGTATCTCATTTGCATACTTGCCTTGAGATACAAATAGTTTCCCATCGCCTTTCCATACTTCCAATCCATGTCCTTCATTTCAAACTCCCTTACAAGGTCCTCCTTGCAATATTTGATCAACTGCAAATCGCCAATTAAAATTAAATCATTAACATATAAGACAATAATAATAAATTTACCAAGCATATTAACAAGCATCACAGTTATGGGTCACCCACAAACCCAAGGTTTGGGTCAACCGTACAAAACCCTTGTCATCGAAGTCCATTTGCTAGGTCACACACTGTTAGTATCACAGTGATCATAAGCATTACAGGGTATCTATATTCTTGGATCTTCATTTTTCATGGTTATGGGTCATCCACGAACCCACGCTTCATTGAAGTCCATTTTCTAGGCCGCACATTGTTAGTATCATAGTTGGTCACAAGCATTATATGGTATCCATATATCTTCATTCATCATGGTTATGGGCTAACCACACAAAACCCTTCTCTTCAGTGGCTCTTCATATTCAACAAAGGCTTCTAAGGAGGGAACTTCACGCAATGGGTACTATTGCTTCTTAAGGAGGGAGGAATGATCTGAACAGAAAATGGCATCCACCCATGGGATTGTAAGTGGCATCCACCCATGGGATTGTAAGTGGCATCCACCCATGGTATTGTAAGTGGAATCCACCCTTGTGTTCATCCTCCCATGCTATTTATTCACTCATGGAATTTACCTATGGTAATTGTAAGTGACATCAACCCATGGTATCCATTCACCCATGGAATTTACCTATGTTATTGTAACAAAAGAAGGCTATAAGTAACAAGTCACATTTTTTAAAAGGACAGATTGTCCATCACAATGTAGCTTTTGCAGTTATTATCTATTTTAATAAAAAGTTTCTTGGTGGTTTTGTTTAATGTGTGTCCTCTTTTCTTCTGGAATTTCAATTTTCTAGATCTTGGGGGCCTGCCCCCAAGATTTGACTCATACATCCATATGGTGGATCTTCCACCCCATCTGTGCAGCCATAGTAATAATTGATCTAATGGATGAGTACCAAGCTACAAGAGCAAAGGTCTCCTCGTAGTCAATCCCTTCAACTTGGGAGTCCCCCTTGGACACAAATCTAGCCTTATAATTCTTTATGCTTTCTTCTACTACCTGATTTACCTTGAACATCCCTCTCTAACCCACAATCAATTTATCTACTGGTCTTGGGACCACTCCCCAAACATTTTTTTTTACAATGGAATTGTATTCCTCCACCATTGCATCAACACATATAGGTTTTTATATTGCTTCCTCGAAAGAGGATGACTCGGTCTCTATACGCTCAATCATTAGAGCCATGTAGCTAGTGTATCGATCAGGTGACCTTCTCTACTTGTGCAAATTTGAAGGAGAACCCACATTCTCCCTCACATCCTGCACAAGTCTCTTAGCTTCCCTGGTTCTTTCTCTAGCTTCTCTAAATGGTTCTGCTTGAGTGGATGTCTCCACTCTCAACTCCTCAATTTATGGCTACTCCACAACTTCCTGAAGTTCCTCCTTTGGAGCTAAAATTCCTCTTGTGGTGGGATCTGAAGCTCCCTCTCAAGAGAGCACCCCATCACTTTTGTCCTCATCAAACTTTACATCCCTTCACACAAATGTCATTCTGAGGGATGGAAAGTCCACAATGTAGTTGTGGGGAGTTTTTGCGTAACCCAAAAATACCCCTAAGTCTACTTTCATCTCAAGCTTATTCCTTGATTCTTTTAAGACATGGAAGTAAATAGAGGCTCCAAAAATCCTGAAATGTGAGACATTTGGCTTTCTCCCTGAGAAAGCCTCCTCCAATGTAATCATGCCTAGAATCTGAAGAGGACTCTGGTTCTGAAAATAGACTATTGTTTTGCATGCCTCAGCCCATAAATGCAAAGGTAGGCCTTAGTAATACAACATCGCCCTCGCTACTCCCACAATGCTACAGTTCTTTCTCTCATCCACTCCATTTTGTTGTGGGTTGTGGGGCGTTGTCAACTCTCATTGAATGCCTTCTTTTGAATAGAAATTTTTAAATTCATTCGACACGAACTCACCTCCATTATCGCTCTTAAGAGCTTTCATCTTCTTTCCAGTTTCTTTCTCAACCAGTGCCTTGCATTCTACGAACTTGGAGAATGTCACATCTTTCTTCTGCATAAAGAAGATCCAACACTTCTGTGAGAATTCATTAATAAAAATGACAAATATTTGTGTCTGGTAACAGAGGCTGCCGAGAAAGGTCCACAGACATTAGATTGGATCCTTTCAAGGACTGCATGTTCTTTGTTGTCCCGATCATGGAAATTGGATTTTGTGTACTTCCCCAATGTACATCCTTTGCATACATCCTACTACACAAGTGCTCCTTTGGGAAGGCCTATGGTTATTTGTTTCATAATCTTTAGTGTGCCATGATCTAAATGGCCAAACATTATGTGCCAAAGTTCACCAACATCACGTCTTTGCGCTTTCTTGGCCTTAGTGCTTAATGCAACACAATCTTCCACTTCTAGCTTATACAGGTTCTTCACACAAACCCTGATATGCTTCACCTGTCTCGTGGCTATGTGTCTCAGGAATGCCTTTCCTTTGCTGAAGATCATGTCATAACCATGGTCTTTTAAAACTACAAAAGAGATGAAATTTTTCTTTAGGCCCAGAACAAACATGACATCCTTGAGCTTAAGGGGGGAGCTAGACTCCCTTTGAAAGGTGATTGTACCAATCCCGATCGCTTTATACCTTTTGTCATCCCCCATATCGATGTGCATCTACAAATATTTTTCTTCCAGGTCACTAAAAAGTCTCTACACCCTGTCATGTGGAATGATGCACCTGAGTCCAAGTACCACATGCTCCTCATCACTGTGTTGGCCATGCATACAATAATGGAAAATTCAAGCTCAAACTATGAAGCCAAGTCTTCACCTGCTTCTCCTCCTGATATCTTCTTGCTTGCCTTTTTGTGTGGACACTTCGTGGTAGTGCCTGAATTCATGACAATGGAAGCATTTAATTTTGGACAAATCTTTCTTCTTGCTCCCTTGACTAGATTCTGGTTTAAATTGAGATTTATTCCTTTTTCCCTTCTTTTCATTTCC
Source organism: Pinus tabuliformis (assembly GCA_031772625.1). Classification (NCBI taxonomy): domain Eukaryota; kingdom Viridiplantae; phylum Streptophyta; class Pinopsida; order Pinales; family Pinaceae; genus Pinus; species Pinus tabuliformis. Next base: position 1,073,254,107 of record CM062816.1, read on the forward strand.
ATCCAATGAAAATTTTTCTTTGTCCTCGCCCTTGGATGAAGTCCCATCTCTGGTATTCCACCTTATTTCCTCTTGTACCAAATTAGATTATGAGCGCTCCCAATTTGGTATTTTCTCCCTCTCGTTCACCGAATCTTGATAGCTATGTTAGCTCTTGGGAAGGGCTAGACTTACCAAGTCTTCTTCAGGAAAATTAACATTGACTCCACCAAGTTCATCACAACATTGTGTGAACTTGCGCAAATATTGCAAAATAGTGTCATTCTTCTGCATCTTGATACTTCCAAGTTTATCCTTGAGCGTCAGCTTCCTATTGTCACTATTATTCTCAAACAATTTCGTCAGTGCTTTCCACATTGCTAACAGAATGTCTTTTCCACGGATATTTAAGACAATGTGATCTCGTACTCCCTCCAAGATTGTCCTCCTCACCTTGGCTACATCATTATTCCACTAAGAAAGGTTATGGGCATTAGATTCCAATGGTTTTGCAACCTCTGTCTTGATGTATTCTAGCAATCCATTGTCATCCAATATCGCCTCCATGTGACCCTTCCATGCAATAAAATTATAGGTACATTCCAAGCCATACTTTAGCCTTAGTCCATTGAAGGCTATCTTCTCAGCTTTAAAGAGAACCTATCGCACTGAACTCCAAATCCAAACCTCCTGAGAAACTGTAACAGCCCTGGTGAAAATTTCATGTAATAAAAGTTAAAAACAATGACCACAGATCAATGGGACACATATTCCAATTTGAATGTTGGTAAAGACATCCTATTGTGCGTTCATTTGGTTATTTATGGCTAAGGAAATTGGAAAAGGAAATGGCTAAGGATTTGGAAAGGAAAAATGGCATTTTTGGCACAATTATTTATGAAAATAATGGAAATTTGGAGAAAAGGAGGTGAAAGGTAACAGGTTGCATGTGAGGAGTAAAATGAAGGAAAATAATGGAAAACGAAGAAAATAGAGGCCTCATTCATAAAAAGGCTTTTGAGGATCAGTTGGTAACCTTTTGTCAGTTCAGATTTCGAGCTCTTTCATTATTATCTCTCTCTCTCATATTCTTGGACACTTAGATTTTTCTTGGAGCACTTTGGCATTGGAGCAAGAAAGGAAAAGAAGGTGAGAGGAAGCAAAGATCAAGTAGGGAAAGGCAAGATCAAACAACTAAAGCAGGCTTCATTGCAGGTATCAACTTGCATGTGTATTTTCCTTACTAGATTTGGCATGCATGGGATTGCATGTGTTTCTTTTCTACCATGGCATGGATTTTTCCAGGTGTGACAGTATTTTCATCCTAGCCTTGCCATTTCTTGATAGCTTTTATGAGATGGGTACTCTCATTCAATTTATCTGGGATGGCCATTAGGTTCAAGTTTGAGTGTGTTGGATCTTCGAATTGATAAACACATGGTGTAGTGGTCCCTGAACCGAACTGAGTATGCACGAAGCCACTGGCCTAGTAACCCCTGAATTAGACTATGGGTTGCAATAAAGCCATATTGTGTGCCTCAATGGGCCTAGGAATCCTTGACAGTGAATGGCAAGATATACAGAAAAGCTAAGAGGTGGATTTTCTCTATGTTGAACCTAGTGATTCCGAGATGGAATGCACAGTAAATCCTAGAGAGTATGTCTCAGTGTACAGCCTAGTGATCCCTGGATCGGACTACGAATGCATGGTAAATCCTGAGATACTAAGAGGCACTCAAATTCCACACGGTGTAGGCGGAGAAATTTGGTGGAATCCACATTTATTGGTGTTTTTGATGTGTTCTATGAGTCCCACATTCATGCTTGGAATATGGCACGAGGATGATTGGCTGAAGAGAGACTTGGCTTAGCCAATCTATGGTCAGGTGGGACGCGGTAGTCCCATCTCCGGTTGGTTCATTACATTGATTAATGAGAGATTCATTCCATTGATTTTTATGTGTAAATTTACTGGTGTATCTATGGATTTTGATGGCTAATATGTTTATTGTATTTATGTTCCTATTATGCTGGTATATGTATAATTTATGACAGCAGCTACTCTCAACATGTTTTTACTTGTATTTGAATGGATATGGTATCTATGACCTAATAAGTCCTAAGGCAACAAATGAAATGAGGAAACAAAGGTTCATGGCTATTCTCAAATAAGTATGAGATCCCTACACTTAATTCTATTATTTACACCTGTAGGTTACATGCTAACAATATGTTTGATGAAATTCCTATCATGTCTAGTAGGGTTCTACTTAAGGTCTTGATCAACTATTTACGTTTGCATCATTGTTTCCTTGTACTTTACTTGGTTCTGAACTTTCATTTCATTATGGGCAGTGGCCTGGGCTCTGAGCCTGAAAAAGTGGCTTAATTCTCGGGGTTGTTGGTATAGAACTGGCAAGTTTGGTCCACATTTGTTGGAAGGTAGGCCTATGAGAGCAACTTTAGGTCTCTGGTCGCCCTCTTGCCCATAGCATGAAAGCGGATATGGCCTAAAAGGTTCATAACATCAGTGGGACCCAGGGACAGGCTGCCTGAGTGGCTGACTTGTCATCTAAGGGTTTTGTTGATGATGTTAGATGATTGTGTGTGATGTTTCATCGATTCCACTTCCTTAAGGTCACCTAGGAGGTCAAATCTGATCATAGTAGCCTCTTGTCTCATGTTTACCCCGATTGGCATGGTTACTTGGGTGGATGTGGGAGGAGGGTGTTACAGAGTGGTATCAGAGCATGGTTCAACTCTCGGACTGGATGGGTTGAATGTGTTAGTCATGCATGCATGTCAGTTGCATGTGTGTCTCTTACACTTATATACTTGTTGCAATTTCTTGATGTTGGATTAGGGTTGTAGTATGGTTATCATGGAGAATTTGATGTTGATTTCATGAAGAATATTTGACATGAGTATGTGACTGACTGTATATGGTTATTTGTCACTTACATGTTGATTTTATGTCACCTACTTACATCCTTGTATGTTAGGTTACATTTTGAATATTTTGATTACATGTATTAGTCTTGTAGGTTGATTGCAAGAACTGATCGATTATGTTCGACTACATGCGTTTATGCGTATTTGTAGTTGGCTAGGCATTACTTATGCATATTGTCAGTTGCATGTAGAAATGTGTATAATGGAGTAATGGTTGTTGTCATGCATGAGGTCATAGCATGCATTGTTGATATGGCCTTGCATTGATGATTGGATCCTAGTTAGAGTGATGTTTATGAGTTGATACATTTACTTGTGTATGTCGATATGCTATTATGATTATGTTATACATGTATCACATTGATTTGATGATCTTGCATACAAGGTATCCTCCCCAAGCTATCTAAGGTACATTGGTTTATGGTGATTTGGTTTATCTAACATATTATGCATTGTAGGAAGAGAAATATCAAATGGCTAGCAAGGTGGTAGATTAAGTAGAGTCTCCCTATACATCATATGAGAAACGTGGTGTGGGGCATACTTATGATTTTGCCGATACACTAAGAAACTTGAAGGAAGAGATAAGGACTTGTAAGGCAGATAATGATTGGATCATACAAGCACAAGAGAAGCAAGCAGAGGTCAATGTTGTACTTCTTCAAAGTTTGTCAGAACTGCAACGACAAGGGTTGCTTCAGATCAGCCATGCACATGAGGATGGGACTAATGGAGCACATGGCAGTGGATCTCCTGGAAGACACGGGTCAGATAGATCTAACACAGTGAGAGATGGCAGGTTGTTGGACACTCCGAAAAGGAGGGGAGATGAGTACAGGTATTATTCTAGTTTTGGTTCTAATAAACATCGTGATCATCGTCGATATCATCCTTAAATGAGGAATGATATGGGATACTTACCGGATGAATTCAAGAAAGAAAAACCACCTACTTTTGATGGAGATGTGAAGAAGTCGGAAGATGCAAAGGCTTGGATACTTGGGATGAACAAATTATTTGAGTTGCATGAGTACACAGATAACATGAAGGCCTGGATAGCTATCTTCAGCTTGAAAGGTAAAGCAGACATCTGGTGGGAATATGTTAAGTAGGTTAGAGACATTAGGATAGATGACTTGAGTTGGAAGGAATTCAAGAGACTTTTCAGGAAGAATTACTTGTTGTAAAGGTACTACGATAGTAAGGCTAAATAATTCTATGAGTTAAAGATGGGATCAATGATAGACGAAGAGTACACGGCCCAGTTTCTAGAACTATTGAGGTATGTACCATATATTATTGATGAGAAGGCTAAAGTTTAGAGATTTTTCAGTGGTTTTCCATTAGTATTTAGATATCAGATTGAGTATGATGAGCCTTAGACACTTGAGGAAGTTATTGGGAAACTAAAGCATTGCTATGAACAATCAAAATGTAAGGATGAATCTCATCATGGATGGAAGGGAAAAGACAAAGGTACAGGTAAATGGTAGCCTAAGAGGACAAGGCCTCAACATGTAGATGGAAAAGAAAATGTGGCTCCGCAAAAGAGATTTAATGTAGCTAGAGAGGGACATGGGTCACAACAGCAGCAGCAGCATAGAGGTGAGGACACTAGTCGATTGGAGTGTTGGACATGTGGTGAGGAACACTTTAGGAGAGATTATCTAGAACATCAGGGTGGAAAGCCTACGATAGACAGTGCAAAGGAGGCACAAACCATTGTGTATGTTGGTCAGAGTATTCCACGTATCTATGCAGCAATGCACAATGGGTAAGCAGAACACCAGGCATCTATCATTGGGATGGATGGTAAGCTCTATGATAAAGTTATTTCTATTTTGATTGACCCTGGATCTAATTATAGCTATATTAGTCTTGACTTGGTGGATAAGTGTGGTTTGAATAAGGAATTGCATGCAGATTCTTGGTTACTGCAGTTGGCTACATGTACAAACAAGTGAGTACATCATTGGGTAAGATCTTTTGTATTTGATTTAAATGGTATGCCTACATCAGCACATTTGAATGGGTTACTGTTGGGATCATACAATATGTTGTTGGGCATGGATTGGTTGTATCTACATAGAACCAAGGTTGATTGTTATGACAAAGCTATTAAGCGCGTTGATGACAATGGAGAAACAAGAATCTTGCAAGGTAAGAAGAAAGACACTTCAGTTAGGATGGTGAGAGTTATGTAAGCAAAGCGTAGCCACGAGAAAGGGTACAAGCTATTTGCAGTATACATCTCTAGTGATAAGGGTAAGGAGGTTGAGGATGTAGATGTGTTGAACATATATCTAGCGTTGCAAGTTCCAGGATGTATTCCCTGAGGATATTACAGAGTTTCCATCTCATAGGGATGTAGACTTTTCGATTGAGTTAGTGTCAGGGGAAGCTCTAGCATCGAAAGCACCTTACAGGATGAGCACACCTGAGTTGGTTGATTTAAAGTTGCAGTTGGAGGAAATGTTGGACAAGGGATACATTAGGCCAAGTGTATCACCTTGGGGTGCATCGGTCTTGTTTATGAGGAAGAAATATGGTACCCTCAGATTATGCATTGATTACAGGCAGTTGAAGAAAGTGACTTGAGATCATGGTACCCTCAGATCAGCTGAAGAGAGCAGTAGTGTTCTCGAAGATTGACTTGAGATCTGGATGCCATCAGGTACGCATCAAAGAGGAGGAAATTTACAAGACTGCATTCAAGACTAGGTATGGGCATTATGAGCTTGTTGTTGTTCCATTTGACTTAACTAATGCTCCAGCCACATTCATGTGTTTGATTAATAGTGTGTTCCATCAATATTTGGATAAGTTTGTTATTGTGTTCATTGATGATATGCTGGTATGTTCTAAAAATGAGGAAGAGCAAGACGAGAACTTAGCAGCATTGTTGAGGTTGTTGAGAGAGCATCAGTTGTATGCTAAGCTCAGCAAGTGTAGTTTCTTTCAGACTGAGGTGCACTACTTGGCACATGTTGTCTACAAGGAAGGCATCGCAGTAGATCCAAAGAAGATAAGGGCCATCATGGAGTGGGTAGCTCCTAAGAATGTGGATGAGATAAGATATTTCATGGGTCTGGCAGGCTATTACAAGAGCTTCATCAAGAACTTCTCATGGATTGGTTATCCCATTACATCATTACAAAGGAAAGGTAAGAAGTTCAAATGGACAAATGAGTGTGAGGATAGCTTTGAGCAGCTTAAGCAGTTGTTGACGCATGCACCAGAACTGCAGATTGCAGATCCGGATAAAGGGTTTGTGGTATGCACAAATTCTTGCAAGAGAGGGCTTGGTGGAGTCCTTATGCAGGATGCACAGGTGGTAAGTTATGAGTCCTGGAAACTAAACGAGCACGAGCAGAACTACCTGACACATGATCTTGAGTCAGCAGCAATTATTCATGCACTGAAGATGTGGAGGCGTTATCTTCTTGGCAAGCGGTTTGTGCTTATGATTGAGCACATTGGGTTGAGGTATTTGTTTGACCAGCCGAATATGAACTCTAGGAAGGCTAGATGGTTGGCCATGATCAGCGAGTTTCAATTCGAGATCAGATGCATCTAAGGTAAAGAGAAAAGGGTGGTAGATGCTCTCAGTGGATGGGTACATGTACATCACTTGGCAGCTATGAGCTCCTATGGGATAGATTTACATGATAGGATCTTGCAGGCAGGACAACAAGATGTCAGGTATATGGAGATTGTGCACAGGTTACAACAGGGTGATAGTACAGGTACATTTGTAGGTATAGGTACATGTAGTGGTATAGGTGGTAGTACAGGTACAGATACAGGTACATTTATAGGTATAGGTACATGTAGTGGTATAGGTGGTAGTATAGGTACAGGTACGGTGCAGGTGCACAAGGCATGGACTATCGTCTTACAACAAATGGATTGGTTAGGTTCCAAGACAAGATATATGTACCAGATAGCAGTGAGCTCAAGAAGGTAATCTTGAGGGAGTTTCATGCAAAACCATATTCAGGTCACCCAGGTTATCAAAAGACATTGACTGCAGTGAAGAGATATTACTATTGGTCGATTCTAAAGAGGGATGTAGCAGATTTTATGGCTAGAAGCTTTGACTGTCAACGTGTGAAGGCAAAGTGTAAACATCCAGGTGGATTGCTACAGCTGATTTTGATTCCATAATGGAAATGGGAGGTCATTTCTATGGACTTCATCACAGGGTTGCCGAAGATAGTGAAGCAGCATGATTCCAACATGGTCGTTGTGGACAGGTTAACAAATGTTACACACTTCATTATGGTGAAGTCTACATTCTCAACTAGTGATGTAGCCCAGGTATTCATTCGAGATGTGGTTAGACTACATGGTGTTCCTAAGAAGATTGTGTCAGACAGGGATGTGAAGTTCACTTCCAAGTTTTGGAAGGAGTTATTTGCAGGTTTTGGCATAGAGTTGGCCTTCAACACATCTTATCATCCGCAGACAGAGAGGGTCAATAGGATATTGGAAGACGTGTTGAGGACGTATGTGATGCATCAGCAGCGGAAGTGGGAATAGTATCTCCCTTTCATAGAGTTTTCATACAACAACGGTTATCAGGAGTCATTGAGGATGAGTCCTTTTGAGGAATTGTAAGGGTGGAGTTGTAACACTCTTATTAGTTGGGGTGATCTGATTAACAAGGTGTTGATTGGACCAGATATGTTGGTTGACATGGAACAGGAGATGCAAGTTATCAAGAAGAATCTTAAGGCAGCACAGGATATGCAGAAAAGTTATGCAAATAGGAATAGGTTGTTCAAGGAGTTCCAGGTTGGGGAATAGGTGTACTTGTGCATCAAATCAAAGAAGGTCTCCTTGCGGATTGGCTCATGTGCTAAGTTGGCACCACAATTTTGTGGACCCTTCAGTATCATTGAGAGGATTGGGTCAGTAGCCTATTGACTTGCACTGCCACTCACAGTGAAAATCCACAATGTTTTCCATGTATATTTTCTTAATAAGTATGTTGAGGATGTTGATCATGTGATTGATTGGTTTGTATTGCAGGTGGAACTAGATGGAGAATTCTAGTCAGAGCCTTAGTGTATATTGCAAAAAGAGATGCTCATGCTCTAGAACTGAGCAATCAAGCAAGTTAAAGTGCAATGGAAGCACTTTGGGCTTGATGAAGCTACATGGGATATGGCAGATCAGATGCGGGCCATGTATCCTTCCTTGTTTTCTTGTTGAGGCAAAGCAGATTTGATATGGTGGTTTGGTATTTTCTTATGGTGGTTTGGTGATTGCTTATGGTGGTTTGGTGATTGCTTATGGTGGTTTGGTAGTTGCTTACAGTGGTTTGGTAGTTGCTTTATGGTGGTTTAGTATTTGCTTATTATGACTTGGTATATGTTTCATGGTGGTTTAGTAGTTGCTTTATGTTGGTTTAGTATATGCTTTATGGTGATCGATATATGCTTATGATGGTTGATATATGTTATATGATGTTTTAATATATGCTTAGATATGATGTTAGTATATGTTTGATATATGTTTTGGTATCTATATTTATGGTGATGTTGCTATATGTACACCCAAGTATGGATGTAAATATTGTAACGAGCTATGTTATAAAGCTCCACTAGGCGGTATGAGTGTCATGTCATTATGGTTATGTTATCATGTTATTATGCTATCACGTGGTTATGTTATCATGATGTTATGATGTCATGTGGATTGGCACACAGCAAGATGATTATTGTAAATACTGTAATGAGTTATGATATAAAGCTCCACTATGCGATATGCTGTCATGATGTTCTTTTCTCTTGAGTAGATCTTTCATTGTAAATACTGCATCAAGTTGTGTTATAAAGCTCCATGAGCAGTATGTCTTCTTTTAGCAAGTTGTTGAGGTATATGTGTGATTGAACACCGAGGACGGTGTCCCCCAAGTGGGGGGGGGGGTTTGTAACAGCCCTGGTGAAAATTTCATGTAATATAAGTTAAAAAAAAAATAACCACAGATGAATGGGACACTTATTCCAAGCTGAATGTTAGGCAAGACATCCTATTGTCTGTTCATTTGGTTGTTTATGGCTAAGGAAATTGGCAAAGGCAATGACTAAGGATTTGGAAAGGCAAAATGGTATTTTTGGCACAACTATTTTTTTAAATAATGGAAATTAGGAGAAAAGGAGGTGAAAGGTAACAGGTTGCATGTTAGGAGTAAAATGAAGGAAATTAATTGAAAATGAAGAAAATAGAGGCCTCATTCATAAAAATGATTTTGAGGACCAGGTAACCTTTTGTCAGTTTAGCTTTGGAGCTCTTTCATTATTCTCTCTCTCTCTCATACTCTTGGACACTTAGATTTTTCTTGGATCACTTTGGCATTGGAGCAAGAAAGGAAAAGAAGGCAAGAGGAAGCAAATATCAAGCACGAAAAGGAAAGATCAAACAGCTACAATAGGATCCATTGCAGGTATCGACTTGCATGTGTATTTTCCTTGCTAGATTTGGCATGCATGGGATTGCATGTGTTCCTTTTCCACCATGGCATGGGTTTTTCCAGGTGTGACCGTATTTTCATCCTAGCCTTTCCATTTCCTGATAGCTTTGATGAGATGGTTTCTCTCATTCGGTTTATGTGGGATGGACAAATTGGATTCGAAGTTGAGTGGGGTGGATCTCCGAATTGAAAAACACATGGTGTAGTGGTCCCTGAACCAGATTGAGGATGCACGAAGCCACTGGCCTAGTAACCCCTCAATCAGACTATGCGTTGTGGTAAAGCCAGATTGTGTGTCTCGATGGGCCTAGGAATCCTTTTTGGTGAATGGCAAGATATAGGGTAAAGCCAAGTGGTGGATTTTCTCTCCATTGGGCCTAGTGATTCCGAGATGGAATGCACGGTAAAGCCTAGAGAGCATGTCTCGGTGTAGGGCCTAGTGATCCCCAGATCGAACTGCGGATGCACGATAAAGCCTGAGATACTAGGAGGAACTCAAATTCCTCACGGTGTAGGTGGAGAACTCCAGTGGCATCCATATTGATTGATGTTTTTGATGTGTTCTATGAGTCCCACATTTATGCTTGGAATATGGCACGGGGGTGATTGGCTGAAGAGAGACTTGGCTCAACCAATCTATGGTCAGGTGGAACGTGGTAGTCCCATCTCCGGTTGGTTCATTGCATTGATTAATGAGAAATTCATTCCATTAATTTTTATGTGTAAATGTACTCGTGTATATATGGATTTTGATGGCTGATATGTTTATTGTATTTATGTTCCTATTATGTTGGTTATGTGTATAATTTATGATAGCAACTATGTTTGGCTCTCAGCATGTTTTTACTTCTATTTGAATGGATATAGTATCTATGACCTAATAAGTGTTAAGGAAACAAATGACATGAGGAAACAATGGTTCATGGCGATTCTCAGATAAGTATGAGATCCCTACATTTAATTATGTTGTTTACACCTGTAGGTTACATGTTGACAATATGTTTGATGAAATGCCTGTCATGGCTAGTAGGGGTACAGTTAAGGGTTTGATCAACTATTTAATTGTGCATCATTGTTTCCCTGTACTTGGTTTTGAGCTTTCATTCCATTCTAGGCAATGGCATGTGCTCTGGTCTTGAAAATGTGGCTTAACTCCTGGGGTCGCTGGCACATAACTAGCAAGTTTGGTCCACAATCGTTGGCAGGTAGGCCTATGAGACCGACTTTAGGTCTTTATTCACCCTCTTTCCCATAGCATGAGAGCGGCTATGGCCTAAAAGGTCCAAAACATCAGTGGGACCCAAGGATAGGTTGTCTGAGTGGCTGACTTGTATTCTGAGGGTTTTGTTCATGATGTTCGATGACTTTGTGTGATGTTCCATCAATTCCACTTCCTTAAGGTCACCTAGGAGGTCGAATTTGATCATAGTAGCCTCTCGTCTCATGTTTACCATAGTTGGCATGGTTACTTGGGTGGATGTGGGAGGAGGGTGTTACAAAAGAAACTTCAAAATTATTGATCTAATGTGAATCTTGCTTTGATACCATGTAGAAATTATGATGTAGATTTGCATCTTCTCATGAAGTTTTAATCAAAATCACAAGAAACGAACCTACTCTACTGCTCTACGAAAAGTAATTCACAATCTGAAAATAATTTTAGACATGTATAAGAAATAACACACATGCACACAATATTTTCCCTAGTGAAAGCAATATATTAAAAACCCCAATGCTTGTGTGCATTAATCTAATGAATAGAGATGTATTACAATTTCTTTGCTCAACTGAGAACAACCTGCAAGTGAATAACCTATCTCTCTGCTCACTGAGAAGATCTAACCCAAACTTACTCAATTTTTGCCTATGCTTGAGCCCTTAATTCCTTGCACAATTCTTGATAAATTATGTCCCTATTATTTAGAAATTTCTCCAAAATGGATTGTGCAATTCCCAAGGTTGATCATCTGACTGCATGCAACACCTGTACACTCATGACTAGTCTACAACTGATGTTGCTCTGCCTTGAATCTCCACCACAGCTGGGGAACTCGAATTCTCTACATGCACTAGCTATTTTGGGTTGATTGATCAGTTAACTGGATGATCACTGAGTTTGATTAAAGTCACACTGCACAACTGACTTTCCACTAGTTCCTCCAATAGTTGGAACTAGTTTAACTAAAAACAACTTGAGATAACTGGCTATGATTGCTACAAATTACGAATCACACATGCTTAACTGAACTCTAACTCGCCCAACTTGAATTTATTGAGTAAACTAGGTGACACAAGCCATTTCATACAAGTTAAATGCATCCAAATTGTCTGCTGATGTGGAAATTCAAATTTTCTCAATTTAATCAAGGCAAAATCAAATTGAGAATTTCTTGTTGCATTTTTCAACAGATGAACCATACTTATTCTATAATATAAAACTTTCCATTGAAAATATTCAAGCAGAATTAGGATACACGCGTCATATTTCCTCCAAAATAGTATAATTTCTTAACTCTAACAATCAAGAGTAGTTAGGATCTCTAGGTGTTGAAGATAAAACCTATGTCATAATGGAGGTGAATAAAGTTTCAACTAAAAGTAACTTTGTTCAACAAGGTCAGGATAAGTGCATACTAGTAAAAAGGAGGTAGACATATTCAATACAAGATTCAATGTTTTGAGAGAAATGGGCATTTCCTTATTATTGGGATATGTATAACATGTTAATGTCTCTAAATGCATTAAAAGAGGTTATGTTAAGGATTAGAGCAATTGAAAAGAAAAGAAAAGAAAAAAACAGATTTTGGGGAATATTGAAGGGGCCAACTATAATATATAAATTGATGGATGAATTTTACATCCATTTTCAGGTCAAAATGCTTTTCTCAACTACTAGAACCTATCTAAAGTATATAGATTTGGATATCACTTATAGAAAGATGATATCGTACAACCATCTAGTTGGGACAACCTGGGAGTGGTTGGCTAAATTTTCCATATAAATATTTATGATTCCAACAATAGAATTCAACTAAAGAGTGGGATGAGTGGGCAAAGACTATTTGGTTCCTAAAAAATTGCATTTTCAAAAAATGTTTGTTGTGATGATTTTATATAAACACTCAAGAAGAACTGAAGAAAGGGGTTCAAATTCGAGATAAAAATTGTATTTCTGTATATGTGGACACTATTATTAAATTTTTTAATAAAAATTCTTCTTTAAGCTATTTGCAATGCGTACTTTTATGTTATACTTTTTCTCCTATGAGTTATGCATCTTTGTTTTGACTGTTATTTTTTTCTAAGTTATATGAGATATCCATAGAGACTAAATTGAAGATTGATTTCCCTTACATGTGGTAATGTTATGTTTTACACAGAGATATTTATAGTAGAATCTATTTGTTTTTATCATACCTCTTGTTAACTGGTTAGATTATTGTCTAATATTTCATATAATTAAAGTTTTGCTTTGTTATTAAATGTTGATTTTGTAGCCTTGGAAGGTCTTCTACATTGGCTTGGTGTCTTAACATGTAGAAGATAGCTGATTGCCTCTTTAGGTGCTTGCTTGGTGAAGTAAGTGATATTATGATTTCTTTCCTAAGGTTAACTTAAGAAAAGTACAATAATTAATATGATTAATTATTGTGGACTATTAGGCCAAAGCTCTCAGGGTAAATAATAAAATCATTTAAGTGACTTAGTTATAATCTCAACTATTATTCTCAAGTGAGGCTTAGGATATAATCCTAGCCATTGATCACTTAGGAGATTAGGGATAGGGATTTTGGCTTAGTGAAATTATAAAATGATCTTAAAGGAGAGGTGAGGACACATGGTTATGGAGGAAACGATTTTCTCTAGAGCAGGTGCCCTGACTAGATTGAAGAGAACTGAGGAGAAGTACAATAGGGAATTTCAGGAGAAATTTAGGGAGACTGAGTTCAGGGAAGAGGGAGAAGGCCAAAATATCTAGAGAAGTCCATTTCTCAAGTGCACAAGGGTCATATGATGTGATAAGGAAGCAAATTGATTTGCTAGTGAGACAAGTCTAATTCTCTAGGGCCGAGTTTGTTTAGTAGGGTCAATTTCCTCAAGGTTGATTGTTTTTGTGGGGCAAAATTTCCAGGTTCCCAACAATAGTATTTTTCTATGTATTTTTTGTGGGTCTAACCTAAAATTTTCCAGAGTTTAATAACATGAAGGAAGATTGTGTTGGGTGAAAATGTGTTGTTATAGTGTGACTGATCTCTCCATATTTCCATTACATTTTTTTTTTTGAGTTAATATACCAGTTTGTTTATTTTATTAGCAATTTCTTTTTCTTTTTTTTGGTAGGTAAGCACCCACGGGGATTTGAACCAGTGACCTATTGCAAGGAGTGCCTTAACAGTGCATCAATTCACCGTCAATCCAAAGCCCCATGGGCAATTTTATTATCAATTTCAGAAATATTTGAGATAAATATTTTCCAAGTTTTTTTATAAATTGTTGAACTAAAGTAAATCAGATCTGGTATAATAGAATTAACATGGTATCAAAGTTATATTAACTCTATGGGAGAGATCAAATATCACAAAGGTTTTACGGCAATGAATTATTTTACGACAACAAAATTTTGATTTTACAATGAGGGTTTTGTGGCTAAAGTTGATCTGGTAATACTGCAACATCAAGTTTGAGGTATGAAGATAGGTAAGAGGGGGATGGAAACTTCAGCCCATGGAAGGAGTGAATCAACCTTGTTTTAATGGTGAATGGTTTGTGGGAAATTTCAAGCCAAGAGATTTGAGTTCCTCAAGATGCTACCCAAGCAGGTGATATAAGGTAAAATATATAAGAGTCAGGGGAATCATTTTCGATGGTGTGAAGGATCATATAATCCCTCACATAACAAATAAATCTTTGGCTTTTTAAATGTGGATGAACTTAACAAATCTATACTAGAATGACAACCAGGACAAAAATATGGTGCTAAGGAGAAAGCTAAAGAGCATTAAGATGAATATATCTGGTATTGTGGCCTTATACTTCATAAGGATTCAACAGGTTCGTGATGAACTTTCAGCTGTTGGGGAAGAGTTGGATGAGATAGATTGTGTCAAAGTAGGACTGAAAGGGTGTACCAAGCAGTGGGCTACATTTGTGACATGTATCCTAGCTAGATATAAGCTTCCTAATTGGGTAGATTGTGGGACAATTTCATGAAGAAGGATACTTGGGAGGAACCCATAACTAGTGGATAGTGCAAAGGTGGAGATGAAGAGAACCTTTCTCTTACTGGGAAAGAAAAGAAGGTTAAGGGTAAATCCAAACAAAAACAAATTGGAGAAGTATCTTCACAAGGGAAGATAGACATGAGCAAATTCAAGTGTTTTTCATGTCACAAGTTTGGTCATTATGCCAGATAATGTCCAAACAAGAAGAAAGGCAAGGGGAAAACAACAATAGATACATTTTTGCATATGGATGAGTTGGCTAAAAAATTCATGAAGGTATTTGCTCTAGTATCATGTCCTTCTGGCACCATTACAAGAGGGGTGTGGTTTGTGGAGAGTGGATTATCTATCACACGACGAGAACTTGTGATATCTTCACCAGTCTAGCCAAGGATCATAAAGATCTACATATGGAGCTTGGTGTCAACACTAGGTATGCAATAGAGAGCATTGGTATCATATAGTTCTATCTAGACTTAGGGTGTCTTATGGAGGTGAATGAGGTGATGTATGTACCTAGGTTAGAGAAGAATGTATTCTTAGTTTTAGCCATGGAGAACATAGGACTTAAGGTCATTTTCACATGAGATAAGGTTGTTTTCAAGTTGAAAGGGGCTAATCCTAGCATGATGTGAGTTATAGGAAGTAGATATAGTAACTTGCATCTATTAAGAGGAAAAATAATGAAATACCTTGTATATAAAAATGGTATCTAGAGTGATATTTGGCACAGGAGGAGGGGAAATATATATTATAGGGATCTAACACTATTATGGCAGATGGTCATTGTTTTTTCTAAGTTTGATATAAAGCATGATGGTGTGCATAAGGAATATGCGCTTAGCAACCAGGAAAAGGAAACATTTCCTAGTAGTGACACTAGGGATAAGCAGACATTAAGAGATGTCGAGGAGGATGTGGAAGATAATAACAACACTTTTAGGGATAGTAGATCACTTGCTATATTTTCTAGTTATATGGCCTTAATGAGCAATATCAATGAATTCGAGCCTTCTACCTTTGAGGAGGTAGTAGACTAGCATGTTAGGAGGGATGCCATGGTGGAAGAGTACAATTCCATCAAGAGGAATGATATGTGGGAGATGGTACTGAGGCTCAAGGGGAAATCAGTGGTCACTTCTCAATGGATCTTAAAGATCAAGCATGAAACAATGGTAGTGTCAAGAAGTATAAAGTGGGGTCCATTGCGAGAGGGTTTTGGAGTAGACTATGATGAAAAAAATTCTCTTTTCTTGAGATATGCATATATTAGGGTGGTCATTTCTATTTCTTTAGAGATGGAATGGAGGGTAAATTAGATGGATGTGAAGACTGCCTTCCTCTATGATGTGATTGAGGAAGAGGTGCATATTGAGTAGCCTCGGATATTTGAGGTGATATAGACTTAAGCAATAGCCTCGTGCATGGTGCTATAGGATTGATGGGTACCTACTTGGATTTGGGATTCACCAAGAGTGAGGTGGAATCCAACTTGTACTATGTACATTTTAAGGGTGACTCGCTCATCTTGGTCCTCTATGTTAACGATCTCTTCTTGATGGGATTAAAGAGGCTAAATGGGATGTGCAAGGAGAGGACCTTTCTTCAGAGTTCGAGATGAAGGACATTAGTTTGATGCATTATTTCTTGGTATTGGAGTTGTGACAAGAACCGAGAGATATTTTCCTATGGTAGGGAAACAATGTGGTTGAAATTATGAGGAAATTTAAGATGGAGGATTGCAAGCTACTCCTATGATCACCAACTTGAGGAAGTTAATTTCTTTTAAGGGTGAGTTGGTGGATCCCACTTTATACAAACATTTGATCAGGTCCTTCATGTATTTGGTCAACACTAAGACATATATTTATTTTTCTATGAACACACTCACCCAATTCATGGTGGAGTCGAGGAGGGGTTCATTGGATGGCAACAAAGCATGTGCTCATGTATCTTCATGGTATAATGGAGTATGGACTGAGGCATGTCAAATTTGGTGGAGTGGAGTTGCAGGGCTACACAATTTCAAACTAGGTAAGGAGTGTAGTGGACAGGAAGAGTACTTTAGGTTGTTGTTTTAGATTGGAATAGGTTATGATCTCGTGGTATAACAAGAAGCAACATTTAGTTGCACTTAGCTCAACAAATTTTGAGTACATGGAAATGCATCTAGCAAGTTGTGAGGACACATGGATTCACAAGATTCTCATGAGATTATTTGGTCTTGAGATGGGGCCCAATGTGATTAACTATGATAGGCCAACTGTGATTCACTATGACAATGAGTGTTGCATTAAGCTCTCTGAGAATCTAGTGTTTCATGATAGGTCCAAGCATATAGAGATTAGATACCACTTCAATAGAGTTAAGGTCCAGAGAGGTGTTGTGAGATTGTTGTACATATCCACAGAGGACCAAGTAACACATATTCTCACCAAGCCTCTAATGAAGGGTAAATTTGTGTTTTACAAAGACAAGTTGGGGGTGGTGGTGAATCCCTTCCTTACTAGGAGGGAGTGTTGATTTTGTAACCTTGAAAGGTATTTTATATTGACCTGGTGTCTTAGAATGTAGAATATATTTTATTGCCTCTTTAGGTGTTTACTTGGTGGAGTAAGTGATATTATGATTTCTTTCTTAAGGTTAACTTGGGAAGAGTACAATAATTAATCTAATTAATTATTTTCGACTATTAGGACAATTTTTTAAGAATAAATAATAAAAAATTTAACTGACTTAGATATAATCTCAACTATTGATCTCAAGTGAGGCTTAGGATTTAATCCAAGCCATTGATCATAAGAGATTAGGGTTGGGGATTTTGGCTTGGTGAAATTATAAAATAATCCTAAGGGATACATAGTTGTGGAGGAAGCACTTTTCTCTAGAGCAAGATGCTTTCCTAGATTGAAGAGAAGTGAGAAGTGCAGTAGGGAATTTCGGGAGAAATTCATGGAGGTCAGGTTGTTGAAGAGGAGGGTCAGATTTTGGAAGAGGTTGAAATATTCATAGAGGTTGATTTCTAAAGTGTGAAGGGGTTGTACGAGGTGAGAAGGAAGGGGTCAATTTTCTTGTGAGATAGGTCTAATTTTATAGGTTTGAGTTTCTTCAAGAGAGTCGATTTCTAGGGGCCAATTTCCTTGAGGTCAAGTTTCCAGATTCCCAATTATTGTATTTTTCTATGTACTCTTTGTGGGTCTATCCAAAAAAAATCCAAAGTTTAATAATATGAAGGAAGATTGTGTTGGATGCAAATTTGTTGTTGTAATGTGATTGATCTCTCCATTTTATTTTCACCACATATTTTTTTTTGACTTAATATACCAGTGTGTTTATTTTATACACAATTTCATAAATATTTGAGATAAATATTTTCTGGGTTTTTAATAAATTGTTGAAGTAAAGTAAATCATATTTTGTATAAGATAATTAACATTAAACCATTATAATATTATTCCTATGCATTTTCTTCAATGGCAAGCACTGAAGCGTTCACTAAATTCCATTAAAAAAATTATAATCCTTTCTCTATTGTTCTATAACCACAATCAATCAAATTTAGTTGTTAGCCTTAGTTCGAAGATAACCCATTGATTGAAAATTTGAAAGATATTGTCCTACAATCCAACATACAAGAGTTGAATTGAATTAGAACCTTTCTTTAAAAAAAAAAAAAAAACTTGTATTGGTGCCTTCCTGATGCACGAGCATTCAGCCCAAGGAAAATCATTGTAATTAAATAGACATAGGGGGTCATGTATTTTTAGGAAGATGGATTCCTAAGTGATAAATTGATGTAATATTAGGATTTTGAGTGCATAAAATAGAAATTAATTAGATAGTGAGAGGAAATTGTAAATGCTCTCAAATAAATGAGAACATGAGTGGTGAATAAATGACAAGAGTTAGAAGTCAATCAGGACTCTTAAAACAGTTTCATGATTCAAGGGGATGAGAGACAGATTTTAGGAATTAATTGAAGTAGAAATGGACAGAGGATTTAGGATTCAAACTAGGATTAGTTCAACGAACCTTTCTGGGATAAATGTAAGCCTACGGGAAAAGTAGAGAAGGAGGCCACGATATTGAAGAACAGGCCTGTGCGATACACAGAGTCTCAGATATGTAATTGACTATTTATATTTATATATATAGATGTTTATTCCTGACTGTGTCAGTGTGTTGAAGAGTATTTCATGAATGAATTACTTGTGAATTCGTAGGCTCTGTAACAGGTTGCAGGCAGAATTCTGAAGGATGCAGAGGAACAAAATGATTCAAAGGAATCATGAATGGATCCTTGAATCCAATTGAGGAAACAGAGTGAAGCTCTAGGGTGAAATAACGAAGTGAGATTTCGCAGAAGAGTAAAGCTCAGAGGTAGCTGAGCAGCAGAAACAGAAGGCAGAGTTTTGAAGAACTACATAGAGGAGAAGAGCGATTCGAAGGATCATAATGGATCGTTGAATCCATTAGAGGGATCAAAGCCAAAGCCCAAGAGGAGTCGTGCAGTAAAACAGCAGAAAGGCCGAAACCTTAAAGAAGCCGGAACTACAGAAGAACTGAAGAAATGGCGTAAAACTTAAGGAAAGCAGAAGAGCGAAGGAGTAAAGTGGCAGTGCACAGCAGCCGTTTGATCTGGAAGATCAACAGTCCAGATGATGTCGCTGAGGAGCAAGGCGAAATATCGCATCGGCAGAGTTTATTATACAGTTTAAGTTCCGCAAGCGAAAACCTCGACTTACACTAAAAACGAGCGCAAAACACAGTCGGATTTGGAATCCAAATTTGAAATTTTATAAAGAGTGGCTTATATCCATATTGGGTCCATAAGGATATCGGATCGGCGTATGGAAGTGGAAGGGGTCTGGCCTTGAGAATTAGCGAAATGCGATCGCGCGAGTTAATCACAACCATCGAATCACTAACCAGATCGATGGTCGTGATTTGATCGCTAATTCGCAATTGGAAGGAGTTAATACGGAGGAGCGGACCTGCCAATAGTTATGAATGTAGGTGCATAGAGTTTGGGATCCGCTAGAAGCCTTGTTGCATAGAAGTTCAGAGAGAAGCCACACCAGAAGAAAAATGAAGAAAGAGGATGCCAAGGCAAATGGCAAGAGGATGAGTCAAGAGGAAATTGACAAAGAGATTGCCGAGTTAAAAGAACAACTCGATGCATTAAGGAGAATACTAGAGGAAATCCAGAGACTAGGTTCGGTCCTGATGAAGAAGCCAGTGAGGTGGCATAAGTTGCAGAGAAGACTACAACAAAAGTAAGTAAGGTGGCTAATGCAAAAACTCAAGGAAGTTGAGTTGGAAATGGAAGAGTACATTTGTGAACCAAAATAGGGAGAAATTCTGGGAGAAAGTGAAGATGAAGACTTGAAGACTGAAACTTCAAGTGAGGCCAAAGGGTCACATGATTTTAAATCTAACAATTTGTGTATGTTTGTAGGTGAAACATGTAAAGAAGGACAATTTGCTGATATTGTTATAAAGGAGAAAGAAGACTAGCAGAATCTAAATTATGTTTTGGAAGAAGATGAGATAGATAAGTCTCATATACAGTCGAAGAAAGATATCAAGCAATCAAGTGAAGGGCTTGAGGAGATTGAATAGGAGACCATCGAAGAATTTCTTAATCATATGAAGGATTTAGAACAGTAAGGAGATATGATGGATGAACCATCAAGTGAGACCACAGAGTCTTATATTTTTAAAAGTGATAGTTTGTGTATGATGGCAGATATTGCAGGAGAAAAGCAGCCTTTTGAAGATATCTTCAGAGTAGATGAAGATCTAGAAGTAAAAGGTGACAAAGAAAACTTCTCAGAAGAAGAAGAATTTGACTGCATACAGAAGGAAAAGTCTATGGATGAGTCTATATAAGCTGTCATAAAGGAGAATGATAATGCATATGGTGAGACAAGGATAGCTCTTGGAGAAGATAAACAATAAGAGATTAAAGGCAAGCTTGAAGAAGAGACTATGTTCGTTGAAAACATAGTAAAAGATCATCAGTTCACTATGATGATAGGCACAGTGGAAATAGCCATGGAAGTTGTTGAGGAAGAAGGACATCTACTGAAGGATGTTAAGAAGGAAGGAACCTATGCAAAGGATTTAACCTTGGGAGGAAGAACACTAATAAAAGAGTGTTTTGCAGAGGTTGAGCAATCTTTTGAAACTGTCAGAAGTATGGAAGAGTATCTTTCAGAAGATAAAAACTCTGAAGTAAAGGAGGATGAAGAATGTCTCTTAAATGAGAGAAGCAGTGACTTATTGTAGCAGAAAGAACTTAGGATTGGAGGTGATGATGAAACACTTGCAAAGTGTCACAGAGAAATTGCATTGCTGGAATATTTGCTGGAAAATTCAGAGTATGACAGTATGATTGCAGAAGAAGGAGTTCACTACGGTGGACAAGAGCAGAAAGAAATCATTAGAGCATATGATGTGGAAGAGAGAATAGTTGACAGTCTCATGAGTCTTTTGAGAATTCAAAATAGCATACTAATGTGCTAGCAGAGGAGAAAGAAACAGAGCAACAAACTGAATTGTTGCCAAAGGAAGATAAGGCACATAAGCCTTATGTTTTTAATTTTAACAAGTGTTTTGTGAGTGTAGTTTTTGTTGCAGACGCTGGAGGAAATTTGGCACAGATGAGCAGAAGAAGATTCTATGTAAGAATTCAATCCATGGAACAGAGATGCTCAATTGCTGGAGAGAATGTTGGACAGTCGTGATTCAATACAAGAAGAGATAATCATGAAAGAGGGTAAGGATGATAGGGAGGCATTCAGCATAGTAAGCAAAGAAAAAGTTGGAGCAAGCAAAGCAAAAGTTGGAACAAGAGCAAAAGAAGAAGAAAAAGTAAACCAGCAGCTACAAAGAGAAAGTAACCAACAACAGTTTAAAGAATTAGTGGACAGCAACAACAACTTGAAACAAAGAGAAAGAGGCAGAAGTAAGAAATAGAACATGGACCAGTCTAAGGATGTACTGGAGACAGAGATTGAAGAAATGTGGCAACTGATGATGAAGCAGTCCAAATGGAGGAAAATGGTAGCAGAGGGAAGAAAGATCAATCAGAACTTGAACCTGATTGACAAGAACAAGAAGATGGAGTAGAAGAAAGCAGAAGTACAACAGCAGCAAAGGAACAAGACATTTGGACAGTTACAAAACAAAGTATGGGATCTAGGAAGACAAAGATCAGAAGACGCATGGTCAAGAGATCATGAATATTTTATACTTTAGGAGTCGGATGCAAGAGCATTCAGCCCAAGGAAAATTATTGAAATTAAGTAGACATAGGGGTTCATGTATTTTTAGGAAGATGGATTCCTAAGTGATAAATTGATGTAATATTAGGCTTTTGAGTGCATAAAATAGAAATTAATTAGATAGTGAGAGGAAGTTGTAAATGCTCTCAAATAAATGAGAACATGAGTGGTGAATAAATGACAAGAGTTAGAAGTCAATCATGAACCTTAAAACAGTTTCATGATTTAAGGGACGAGAGAGAGCTTTTAGGAATTAATTGAAGTAGAAGTGTACAGAGGATTTAGAAGTCAGTTCAGAGGATTTAGGAGTCGAACCAGGATTAGTTCAACGAACCTTTCTAGGATAAATTTAAGCCTACGGGAAAAGTAGATAAGGAGGCCACGATATTGAAGAATAGGCTTGTGTGAGACATAGAGTCTCAGATATGTAATTGACTATTTATATATATATATATATATATATATATATATGTTTATTCCTGACTGTGTCAGTGTGTTGAAGAGTATTTCATGAATGAATTACTTGTGAATTCGTAGGCTCTGTAACAGGTTCCAGGTAGAATTCTGAAGGACACGGAAGAATAAAATGATTCAAAGGAATCGTGAATGGATCCTTGAATCCAATTGAGGAAGCAGAGTGAAGCTCTAGGGTGAAATAGCGAAGTGAGATTTCACAGACGAGTAAAGCTCAGAGGTAGTTGAGCAGCGAAAATAGAAGGTAGGGTTTTGAAGAACTACACAAAGGAGAAGAGTGATTCGAAGGATCATAATGGATCGTTGAATCCATTAGAGGGATCAAAGCCAAAGCCCAAGAGGAGTCATGCAGTAAAACAGTAGAAAGGCCGAAACCTTAAAGAAGTTGGAACTACAGAAGAACTGAAGAAATGGCATAAAACTTAAGGAAAGCAGAAGAGCGAAGGAGTAAAGTGGCAATGCATAGTAGCCATTTGATCTGGAATATCAACGGTCCAGATGATGTCACTGAGAAGCAAGGCTAAATATCGCATCGGCAGAGTTTATTATACAGTTTAAGTTATGCAAGTGAAAACCTCGACTTACACTAAAAACGAGCGCAAAACACAGTCGGATTTGGAATCCGGATTTGAAATTTTATAAAGAGTGGCTTATATCCATATCGGGTCCGTAAGGGTATCAGATTGGCATATGGAAGTGGAAGGGGTTTGGCCTTGAGAATTAGCGAAATGTGATCTCGCGAGTTAATCACAACTGTCGGATCGCGAACCAGATCAGCGGTCGCGATTTAATCACTAATTCCCAATCAGAAGGAGTTAATACGGAGGAGTGGACCCGTCGATTGTTATGAATGCGGGTGCATAGCATTTGAGATCCGCTATATGTGTTCGGGGCGAGATTTCAACGTAATTCCATGTAATTGTGATAGATGTGTTGCCGAGCCTTTTTAAGGCTAAAACATATATTAACGATTCTGATAGTCGCATATCGGAGTCGGAGGGATGATAAGGCATGTATGTATGACCCGCAAATGGAGTGATGCCCGATTGTGATAAAGGTAGCCTTGGGGATTGTGCAGAAGCCGTATAAAGGCAGAAAAAGGTGTGTTTGCATATGTTTTCCTTTTTAAATGGTTTTATAGGGAAATAGCGCCAATAAAAGGTTTTGTGGATTAAATATATATATAACCAAAGGTAAGAGGGATATATGTAAACTTAAGGAGTTTAAAAGTCCCAATAGAAGGTTTAAAGCGGGGTGATTAATTTCCTTTCAAAAGGAAAAGGTGGGTTAATGTGTAGGCTTTGGTAAGTCTATGAATCATTCCGCATGAGACTAAAAGAGGGCCTTAACCATTAGAGATGGAAGATTTGACTCCTTTGTGAGTTAAATACCTGGGATAGATTTGTTTATGCATTTTCATGCATACTGTGGGTGAGAGCGGGGGTAACCCCACATCACTTCCCATAATTTTCTTTCCAAGAACTATCTCAAGGATACAACATCAAAGAAGGTTGGGACTTGGTGAATGTGCATTGATTACAAAGTGTAAATAAGATTACACTTAAGATTAGGTACCCGCTACCTAGGATTGATGATTTGTTAGATTAGTTGCAACAAGCAAAATATTTCACCAAGCTGGATTTAAAATCAAGATATAACCAAGTTCAAGTTAAAGGAAAAACTAGACAAGATTCTTGTTAGTGGTTAGTAATTCAATTTGGTTTATGCAATGCACCAACTACACATGAGATTAATGAATGATGTATTGCACCCTTATCTAGATTCATTTGATATTATTTATTTTGATGATATATTGGTTTATAGTGCTACTTGGGAGGAGAACATCTCACACTTGATGCAAGTGCTATAGAATTTGAAGAAACACTAATTGCTAGAAAATCTCAAGAAATGTGAGTTTGAATTGTAGTCTTTGGTGTATTTAGGCCATGTGATTGGTGGAGGTGAGCTTAAGATAGATCTTGCAAAGATGGATGCCATCATGAAGTGGTCAGTGCCTACAAATGTCTTTGAAGTCAAGAGTTTCATTAGGGAAACGAAATACTTGAGGAAATTCAAAACTTCATTGTTAGTAATATCTACACCACTCCACACCATAACAATGTGTGTTAAGAGTTTCTAGTGGGGGAAGGGTCATCAAAAGACATTTGAAGAGTTGAAAAAAAAAATTGGTTAAGCACTATTTCTCACATTACCAAACTTGTATAAGCCCTTCAAAGTGGAGGAAAATGTGAGTGGGTATGCCATGGGAGTGGTCTTGATGTAGGGAGGAAGGCATGTATGCCAGCATTCTGAAGTGTTTCATGGGGGGTTCTTAATTGCCATACCTATGCTAAGGAGCTTTATGCTTTGGTGCAAGCTTTCAAAAAGTGGAAACATTGTCTTTATGGGTAAGGAGGCCATCATCCACATAAATCACTAGTTGTTATAAGCACATATAGACCCAAAGTGCATTAGAACAGAGTAGACACTACAAGTGGATAGGGTTCTTGTAGTAGTTTCATTTAGTAATAAAGTATAAGAAGGGAAACATGAACGAGTCAAATAACATGCTTTCAAGGCCACCCATATAAAAAATTACATCTTTGGTAACTCTAATGCATGTGGAGCCTTTCACCTATGATGCATGCAACAAGACATATAAAGGGGATGAGTACTTCAAGGAGGTGCTTCAACAATTGGAGAGCTAGAGTCATGCAGATGATGGAGACAACATAGTTGACTATCATCTTAAGAGTGTGTTACTTTGCAGGTTGGATAAACTTTTTGTTCCTAAAGATGAGCAACTATAGCTAATTAGATAGGCTCACACCTCCAAGGTTGCAAGGAAGTTTTCTTGATTCTTGAGGGAAACAACAACAAAATGTGAGGCTCCAGACCACTTAAACGGAATTCTCAAGCTTCAAAATATGGGTAGCAAGCAAATTTTTGAATGTTTAACACAAGCAAAATAGAAAACACAATGATTGTTTGAAAGCGCATCGAATTCTCCAGGTGCAACAAAGAAAACATAATGAGCTATGAATTCAAAGGTTTTGAAGTCATGTGAGCATTTTCCTCAACAGGTAAGGGAAAATTGGATAAAATACCAGATAGATCATTCAAGAAAATAAGGAATTGAAACCTGGAAGCGGCGATAACCGCTTGGCTTGAAGAAGCGTAGTGACTGTGTGAAAGCGCAACACCTCCCCTGCAGACTTAGCGTAGCGAACTCCAAGTGATGTCCAGAATGCTTTTGATGGAATAAGAAATGGATCTCCTGATTCTTGGATGCTAGAATAAAGTTTTGAACTTCCAAGATGAGATAAACCTGCCTTTAAGAGCAATGATTGTAATTTGAAACTCTAATCATGAAAACACTGTAAAGAAAAAAGCACAACATGTTTTCATAACCGTTGTAATAGAGGCAATGTCATCACACAATCTGATTTGGCAACCTAAGTGACTGAAATAAACCCACTTTTTTGTCTCAATGATGAGAATACAAGACTCACTATGACCTCACTCATGATTTTGTATGAGACATCGACCCTAGACTCACTTAACTCAATCTTTGGGGAATCAATGACTATCTTGGCATTATCACTCACACACTCTAACATAATTACATCAATAATGAAATCTTACATTATTTACAAAGACCAATAGCTTGATCTCTAAGAGGTCATAGCCAAACTTTAACACATTTACCAAAAAAAATTAAAAGACTGAACTTGGTTTTTTATTACTATATCATATGACACTAACAGGTCCCAATTTAGATAGTTAGGGTTTGAAACTTTTCAAAGGCAATTGGAGGCATCAAATGAAGTTTTTTAGGGTTAAAAAAAATTCACTTATGCTAGACCCCGTGACAGAGTTCTACACTTAGATGTCTTTCCAATGGTGCAAGAAAGATGTCAATTGAAGTTTGTATACAAAAGTTATGCCGCCTAGAATTTAATCTTCATGTTTGACCACCATGGCTCAAGAGGATGCCACATCAACCCCTGCTACTAATGTAAAAGGGGCTAGCCACATGGGGACTATGAAGAAGTCTCTATAAAGGTCAAATTTGTAAATCTAGTTGGTGGTTGAAGGAGTAAAATCTGGCCCCTAGTTGGCCATATGAGTATGTTATAACCATACCACTAGGAGTAAAAGGGGTTCCATTCATTTTATATTTTTATCTTGTTCCACAGTAGAGTATAACAACTTGGGAGTGGGAGTGAGAGAGCATAATAAAGGGGGTTTATTATTAGTTGTAGCCAACCAGACCACATGTCTTAGGTAACTCTAAAGATATTGCATTTTCCTTTGTACTTACATTCTTTCTACTCCATACGAAAAAGCGCAGAGCAACCTCACCTTCCAACCAAGTTTTCTCCAACAAGGGTTTCCTAAAGAATAGCTTATGTCTATTGTGGTTTTTGTGTCATTGTAATTTATTGTTCTATGTTTTTCACTTTTTATTTATTACATGCACAAGTGGAAAATAATAATTGCATCAAGACACTCCAGAGCCTAATATAGGGGGAAATGTGTAGGCGTAAATGTTTGTAAAATTTAACATTTAACAACCACAATTATACGTCAGTTTAATAAAAAAATTAAAACATAATATAAAGCATAGGGGACATGTGTAGATGTAAATGTTTGTAAACATTTAACGCTTACATGTCGGCTCAATTAATAATAAAAAGTTAAAAGTAATCAAAATGATAAAATTCGATTTGTTATATTATAATTTTGTTTTTATAGATAAAATTATGAACAATTATTAAAAAACATAATATACATAACATATATAAATAATACCTATAAATTAATTGCTCCGGAGGTGTCCCTTTTTTAAACTGGTCACACTATGCATTGTCTACCTTTTTCATCTCCATTTGACATTTGTCTATCTGTTGTTTTGACATCTGTTTTGTCTTTTTTATCCTTTTAATTAAATTAATTAATTAAAAAATTGTTATATGAACAAGTGAAATATGAAATGAGTTATGGTTTTTTGGCATGTAGTATTCATAAGCCATAGTAATGGCCCATGATATTATAACAAAGCCTATTTACAAATTAAGAATCTCTGCCATAAAGTAGGGATAAATCTAATTAGTAATTTTTAATATCTAAATTATAATTAAGTTTGTTATTATTTATTTTTTATGTTTTTGAAAGAAAAAAATAATAATAATGATAATTTAATTTTAAGATTATGTCTAAATTAGATATTAAATTGATATATGATATTTTTTCATTTAAAGTTTATAAAGGTATATATATTTTAATCCTCTTTGAATTTGAACCTATAACATTTTACCAAAGAAACACATACTCTTAACCGTCATTTTATACTTCTTCTTTATATTTATACTTTGTTAATATGAAGTTGAGATTTATAATTTCTCCATTCCACATACAAAACAAATATATGTAAAATAAACAATTCGATAATGTGAAAATTTTCCAAACTATAAATGCATATCATATACTTAGTAGGTACTCCTTCAAAGCAAGAGTGAGGAGTGTTTACTTAGTGTTTCAAATTAAACATGGGGAAAATGTTTACTCACTCATTATTAAAGAAAAGGAAAGCATAATAACAAATTATTAACAATGTTAACATTCAAGTGATGGAAAAATTATCACGTCAATTAAATAACTCACTTTCATTTAAATTAAATATTTCCATTTAAAAAAAAAATATTATAATTAATTTTTGTTTTTTAAATATAATTATTTTTTATATATCATAAATAAAAACTAAATATATTCATTTTTAGGATGTGGTTATGGACCTTCATGTTCAAAATCCATGATACTTATGATGTAGTGGGAGCAAACACCTTAAATTAAATTTGATTTAAACAAGCCATTTCCGGCATTACGTTTTACACTATTCTTGATGTTAGCATGTTAATAAATATGATAAGATTTATATTAAATTATATATTTTTAAAGATTTCCTTTAGGTGTTTAAGAGATTTTTTTAGGTAGAATGACATAAATTGTTTAATTGAAAAATTAAATGGGCTTAATTTTGATTTTTTTCAACCAATTTACAGCTAGATCATAACCTAACCAATTTTTTATATATAACAGAAAATATCTAAATTTTTGGTCAAGTTTGTATAGAAATTCCAGCTTTGGGGATTCTTAAGATAACTCCCACACAAATTGTTTTAACTAATTATGATAAAGTCCCACCTTAAATTGTGTTCAACCTCAGACGTTATTAGGTTGTTCGGAATGACCATCCTTGACATAAAGACTTCTTAACTACGGTTAACTTACATGGTCACTCGTTATTGTGGGACCCACATGAGTTGTGCAAAGGCAACCGTAATTACTTCTGGAAAGATGAGAAAGAAAGAGAAAAATTTAACATCCACAAGGCTAAAGATAGCCTATGGGACCTCTTTTAGAGTGCAAAACATGAAAAAAAGTATGCACCTCAAGAGAATATTGGTTCTATATATGCATATAGCATGTGTAACTTTTCATTTTTAAAACTGTATTTTTGAATTCATAAATGGATACGATGCCTTGAAAGTTTTCTTGGACACTTGATAAATTTGCAATTCCAACAAACCTTTGCTAGACAAAAATTAAATTTAAATTTAAAACTGGAATTAATGACTTCAAATTAATTTTAAATTTTTTAAAAAGAGATAGCTAAAATTCTAAAACAAACCTCCTTCTTTATGTTGATTTCAAAATATCATGGAATCTAAAGGTCACTCGAGTGAAAGGTGCTCTTTATTTAATCTCATTATCCACACACACTAACTTTAGTCATTTCCTTTGTGTGTCAGTTCCCACCAGGACCTATGGTAATGTTTCTCCTCATTACCTTGTGATGCAGGAGCATTCAAGCCTAGTCAGCAATGTGATGGCATGATCACATGTTGTGACTAACAAGGGGTTGGAAGATAAGAGATTAGTTAATTTTATTTATTTAAATGTGTGACAATGTTTATTTATTGTCAAATATGAGAAAAGGGCATAGTGGTTGATTGATCCTCCCTGTGTGGATATCAGGCCAAACAGTTAGATTTATTTAGTTTGAATAGGATATGAGGAATTTAAAAGCTTGATTTAGCGTTTGTTTAGAAAAGAGTGGATTTGAAGAGATTCTTTAGGAAAGAGTGAGAGATTTCTGGATTTGAACCAGAATAGGTTCATGAATCCACTTTTGTATAAATTGTGATCTTTTTGTATAATTGAGAGATTGGATAGGTTAGCTAGAGGAGCTAGAGAGAGAGAGAGGTTAGAGTCGAGTAAGAGAGGGCAAGGATTTCAAGATTAACCAGGGTCTTTTATTTTTGTAATTGAGCCAAAGGGCCGAGACTCTGTAACTCATTATATTGAATAAAATATTAGTGTGTGTTAATGGGCCGTTTCTATTGAAATCCTTCGTTTTTTCTGCATATTTGCCTACGGAATAAATCAGGCATTCTACTCTATTTTTATGCTTTAAAGTTATAAAACGTAGCATCAAATGCCTTATTACAGTCCATAGGGTTATAACAGTGGCTGAGTCGCTTTAACCCATTCGTCACTTCAAAGGTCTCATAGTTTACGGTTATATAGGAATGTAATGACGGATTGAAACAGAGTATGGCGGAACCCATGTTTTAACGTAGAGTTTATCAAAAACAAGCGAGATTAAGACCAGAGGCAATAATTGCGAGAAGGCACGGTGGTCGTTGGATCCATAAGATCAATGGATTAGATCTAATCGGCCGAGCAGAGCCACTTTATCGCATCGCCGAAGTTCATATGTATGCGGCAGACTTTATACTTTAAGTCTATGCGATGAGCGATCGTCGATATATCACATCGGCGGAAGTCTGTGTGGATGGACCAGACCCTAACCCTTTGCCAACACCAATTGGGATAATGCGATGAAGCCCAGACCGCTGGATCATATAGTTGATCAACGACGAAGAACTAATCGTTGATCGCATATCGGGTAAGTCAAGTGACAATGGGAAAAGGAATGTCAACAGCGATATGCAATAGTGATGGCCGAGTGCATATGCCGATAGCGATGGAGCTCCAATCGGAGATCGGGGCAATCGAAGATCGGGAGTGTAAAGGAGCAACGCGGTGGACCCGAAAGTTTATAGTTGCAGATGTATAGTTTTAAAGTCTGGCCTTAAGCTTCCGATCGGGTTTTTCATGTGTTTCAATTTATTTCCATGTGTTGCGATAACATAAGTTGTCCCGGGGTTTTAAAAGGAACAAGGCATATGAAAAAGGTGGACCCGACAATTTATGAATGCGGTTGATTTCTTTTTGAGTTCCGACCTTATACTTTCGACTGTGGGTTTCTCAGGTTTTCCTGTGTATTCCTTTGTATTCCGAATAAGTTGTATGGCTTGGGTTTTAATGTAAAAGCACACATAAAACGCTTCCGATAGGTGATTGTGGGCATAACCATAGGTCCACATGGGGTTTATGAAGGGATGTCAGTCAGTTGGCATCATTTTTGGTATCAGAGCTAGCTCAACACTTTGTAAGGATTGGTTTGGAGACTGAATTTTAATTCCAGCATATGTATAATTGCAGTGAAGTGAACTGATATAGATGGGGATCAGACTACAAAGGACACTGAGATCAGAATGGGGAAATAGTGAATTTCTGAGGAAGGTCTGGTAAGAATGTTTATGTTTATGATTTTGCAGAGATGTGTTTTGAATGTCTAAAGAACAACAAGGGATTGAAATTTCAAAGGAGAAGATGTTTTCCTTTCATGAAAATGAAATTTCCATGTAAATTGATTGAATGATTGGTTTGATTTAAAAGGTAAATTGGAATGAAAGGTTTAGAAGTTAAAGCTAAATAAAAGAGTGGTTTGCTATTGCATTGAATTCATTTAAATGATTTGAAGAATTTTGTGAAACCTAAGAGTGAATGAAGATTGCTTAAAGTATTGTTGAAGGCAATGATGTTGACGATTGAAAGAATAGAGATTGCGTTTAATAGGACTGAAAGAAGAACCACTACAAGGAATGAATTTTGGAATTTATAGAAGCAAGACAGGATTTGCTTACAAACATGTTATCAGAAGGAATTGATAGTGTCTATCATGAATTGGTAAAATAATTGAAATTCAGATCTAATCTTAAATTGATCTTGAAAGCTGAAGAGTCCATTATGAAAAGTGAAATGGAAAGTAGTTGTTGGCTGTATGGAGTATGGAAAGTCTAAATGAAATAGTGAACAGATGAATCTTTTGGCAAAGATTTAATTGATGAAATGGGAATTAGTTTTAAGACATCTTTGAAGGAAATATTACAAGTTTGAAAGGTACTTTGATGTATCTTGAGATAAGATTGTGCAGGTCAGTGGAAGCAGTGGAATTGTTGAAAGATAGAATGAGTTGTACCAGCATCATAGCATATGAGCTATGTTAAAGAAGATAGAGCAAGAAGAACTCTTAGATGAGTAAAGGTGACAGTACCCAACAGTAAATGAAATTACTGAATGAAAGAAGGAAGTGAGCAATTGAAGATGCAGAGCCTAGATCAAGGAGTGTTCGAGAGAAGATGAGAACAACTTCCAACTGTGGTTGGTAGAAATTGTTGAGGTAGCTCCACAATTGTGATTGTGGATACGAGATAACAATTCCAGCAAGAGGAGCGATGGGTAGAATTGTGAGTCAGTGAAAGGTTCTAGGAAAGGACCAATAGGTGCCAAAAGGCTGAACTCAGGAAAGTTTGGTGAGGCATGAAGGAGACTTGTTACAAATGAAAAAGGCCAGTTGCAACTCACTAGTGAACAAGGAAAGTTCACCAGAGGAAGAAATGGAATTGACTATTGATAGTCATGACAAGGGTATAGAGGAAAGTCATGGACAGAGGAAAAAGAGTGCTGAAATAGTTGGACTCAAACAGATGAGTAAAGAAGAAAGGAACATAGAGTTAGCTGAGATGAAGGCAGAACTCAGTCATTTGAAGAAGTTGGTATTGAAAGGAATTAGAGAAAAGTGGAAACAAGGATTTTATGTGGGAAAAAGAGTTAAATGGTCTGTCAGAGAATTGTTTGCTAAGAAATTAATACTCCGAACAGTTGAGAATGAGAGGAATGTGCTGGTAGCATCCTCACAGACAAGAGGATCTCATATTTTTGGGATTAATTATTTCTGTGAATGTAAAATTGTAGGTATGCAGCCTAATGAATTTGAACTTATGTATGAAAAGGTGAAAGAGGTAGAGGCAAGACAAACACAAAAGGAGATGCATAAAGACTTTCAAGACTTTAATTGGTGGAGTAAATTAAAAGGTATGGCTAAATGGTTGTGTTTTTTTCTTAATAAAAGCATATTGGATCATATTTGAAATAATTTTAGCGGGGATAGAAGACCAATGGGAAATGGAAAAAGGAAAGGAAACATATGCATTGCATATTTGTGAAGTGAAGAAAAGAAAAACTGACACGGAGAACTTAGCTGAAGAAGTTAAGTCAAGGAAATATTTGAAAGATCAATGTCTTATCATAGAAGAGGATGAGACATTGTTATCTTATTTGGATAAACTGAGTGTTGGAGGAAGTTGTGTAGAACAGAAAGATATTCTACAAACCTATGATGAAGTTGCCATGCATCGTCAAGAAGTTGCAATACCAGAAGTTTTCCTTGATGAGGAAGAAGTCAGAGATGTTGAGGAAGAATTTCTCAATAACTTAGTGAACTATCAGAATAGTTCAGAGAAGCATGAGGAACTGATCACTGAGGTTTCAAATGAAAAGCCTTGTAATTTTGAAATTGACATGTTGTGTATGTTTTCAGGTTTGACAAGTGATGAACAACAATTGGACAATGTGCTTATGCACGTTGATGAAGAAGTGAGATTACTGGAAGACAGCTGAAACAGAAAGATATTTTGAGCATGTATTTAATAATTTTGAGAATGATGGTATTGACAGGGAAATTGTCATGATTAAAGATGTTGAAGATAAGCAAATGAAAGTTTGTGATGATAACCAGGATGAAATATCTTCCGTAGAGAATCAAAATGAAAGTATTATAGAAATTGTGAAGGAATATATGATGATGTTCACAAATGCAGAAGTTTAGGAATTCTGTGATTTTAAAGCGGATTATTTTTATGAATCTGTAAACCATGAAGAAGCTTTAGAAAACCAGAATTTTGTTTCTGATGTAGGAGAATATGAAACAACATCATTTTGTTACAATAGTATAAGTATAGAGGATGAAAGGATACTTCACCATGACATGCTCCAAGAAATCATAGCTATTGAATTGATGATTGATAGTCTTGTGTTAGAATAAGGAACACTGTATAGTGTAGAGGAAAGTATGGAAATGAAAATTGATGACAATTTCATAACTTATGCAGAAGGGTAGTATAAAGATTTGATGGCAGAATTACCTGTGGAAAGTGAAAACCATAGTTATTTTGAAACTGACAATTGTGATGGAAATTCTATTTTATACAGGAAGGAGAAGCCATGTGCAAATGACATGCTTATTGAATATGAAGGAATTTGTATTTTGCTGGAAAAGTTATTAGATGAACTTGATAACATAGAGGAAAGGATTATCTTTAATGATAGTGGAAGAGAAGTTGTAGAGTACAAACAACAGTGTGTAAATGACAGAGGTGAAGAATATTTGGACAGAAATTTTATAATTTATATGGTAAAGGAGAATGTACAGCAGGCAGATGTCAGTGGAGTTCAGTTAAGAACAAATTGTAAAGAGGAAGTTGAGAAATTGTGGAAGATGAAATCAGATGAGAAGAGGGACAGCAAGGAAGAGAAATTAACAAAAGGAATTTTTATCAGTAAGGAAAAAGGGTAGTAGCAAAATAAGATTTGGAAACCTGGAGGAACAAAAGTGACAGTGGAAGAAGAATTGAATCAACAGCGTGATGAAAGTGATGACCAGTTATAAAGTAAAGTTTGGGATACTGGATGATCAACAGAAGAAACACATGACCAGGAGGCCATGAAAGCTTTCAACTTTGGGAGTCTGATGTAGGAGCATTCAGGCCTAGTCAGCAATGTGATGGCGTGATCACATGTTGCGACTAACAAGGGGTTGGAAGATAAGAGTTTAGTTAATTTTATTTATTTAAATGTGTGAAAGTGTTTATTTATTGTCAAGAAAAGGTCATAGTGGTTGATTGATCCTCCCTGCGTGGAGATCAGGCCAAACAATTAGATTTATTTAGTTTGAATAGGATATGAGGAATTTGAAAGCTTGATTTAGCGTTTTTTTAGAAAAGAGTGGAGTCGAAGAGATTCTTTAGGAGAGAATGAGAGATTTCTGGATTTGAACCAGAATAGGTTCATGAATCCACTTTTGTATAAATTGTGATCTTTTGGTATAATTCAGAGGTTGGATAGGTTAGCTAGAGGAGCTAGAGGAGCTAGAGAGAGCGAGAGGTTAGAGTCGAGTAAGAGAGGGCGAGGATTTCAAGATTAAATAGGGTCTTTTATTGTTGTAATCGAGCCAGAGGGCCGAGACTATGTAACTCATTGTATTGAATAAAATATTAGTGTGTGTTAATGGGCCGTTTCTATTGAAATCCTTCATTTTTCTCTGTATATTTGCCTGCGGAATAAATAAGGCATTCTGCTCTGTTTTTGTGCTTTAAAGTTATAAAACGCAACGTCAAATGCCTTATTACAGTCCATAGTGTTATAACAGTGGCTGAACCGCTTTAACCCAGTCGTCACCTCAAAGGTCTCATATTTTACGGTTACATAGGAATGTAATGACAGATTGAAACAAAGTATGGCAGAACCCTTGTTTTAACGCAGAGTTCATCAAAAACAAGCGAGATTAAGACCAGAGGGAATAGTTGCGAGAAGGCACAGTGGCCGTTGGATCTATAAGATCAACGGATCAGATCTCATCGACCGAGTAGAGCCACTTTATCCAAACAGTGAAGTTCATATGTATGCGGTAGACTTTATGCTTTAAGTCTATGCGATGAGCGATTGCCGATATATCGCATCGGTGGAAGTCTATGTGGATGGACCGGACCTTAACCCTTTTCCAACACCGATTGGGATAATGCGATGAAGCGCGGACCTTTGGATCATATAGTTGATCAACGGTGGAGAACTAATTGTTGATCGCATATTGGGTAAGTCAAGTGACAGCGGGAAAAGGAATCCCGATAGCGATGGCCGATTGCATATGCCGATAGCGATGGAGCTCTAATCAAAGATCGGGAGTGTAAAGGAGCAGCGTAGCGAACCTGAAAGTTTATAGTTGTGGATGTATAGTTTTAAAGTCTGGCCTTAAGCTTCCAGTCGGGTTTTTCATGTGTTTCAGTGTATTTCTATGTGTTGTGATAACATAAGTTGTCCCAGGGTTTTAAAAGGAATAAGGCATATGAAAAAGGCAGACCCGACGATTTATGAATGTGGTTGAATTCTTTTTGAGTTTCGACCTTATACTTTCGACTGTGGGTTTCTCGGGTTTTCCCGTGTATTCCTTTGTATTCCGAATAAGTTGTATGGCCGGGGTTTTTAATGTAAAATCACACATAAAACGCTTTCGATAGGTGATTTTGGGCATAACCATAGGTCCACATGGGGTTTATGAAGGGATTTTAGTCAGCTGGCATCACCTTGCATGTTATAGCTTGGATATAACATGTATATAAGATTTTGACATAGTGGTTTGATTGGAAAAAATTGATTTAGCAAGGTGGTTCAAGCAACATCTGTCATACAGGCATCGACAAAAATGTGAGACTATTGCAAGCCTAAACACATTTCCTCCCCTCCATCCTCCACCCTTTAGGTTATTATATTTCCTTTGCTGCAACATTTTTGCAGTAACTTCATATGCATGTTCAATTCCTTCAATGTATCTTTGCACCTTTAGGGGCAATTGTTAGCATTAGTTTTACAATCTAAATTAAAACAAGTATTTTAGGGCAACTTAGTCCCTACCACTACCCGGATGTGGGTGATTAAATTGACGTTAATGCAAATTAGACAGAAGGACGGTAGGCGGCCAGGCCGCATGGCCACCCGCGTCCCCTTCCATGCCAATTTATGGCAAGCCACAGTTGGCCTGCAGGCACCATTACTCGGGTGCTCAAGTCGAGGAATTCGCAGCAGGCATAAGGCCATGGCTTCCACAAGCCATAATCCATTCATCCCATCCCCACTAAACTGCTCTTGCCCCCCTCATGTTGCAGAGCCGAGCTCACGCACAATTACAAGGAGGCGTTGTTGGATTCTCAGCTGTATTGATTTGGGGAATGGCTTCCATTTCTCCCAAACCACTCACTGTGCTCTGAATTCCATCCAGAATTCCTCTGCATCTCTTCTAAATAGCCTCATCAGTTCCAAAGTAAACTTTGCCTCCCCTAGTACAATCACTGATAACAACACAGTCATTTTGGCCCAGACCAACAACCGTCAACCAGCCATGCCGCGTACTCGCCATTGAATGCGTAGTAGAAGAGGTGGTAGTCGCGGCAGAAGCATTCACCTCCCCTCAACGCCCACCCCTGAACCAACAACTCCTTCCTCATCCCCTTCTACTATTCATTCCAGAGGTCATTTCTCTGGCAGACACCCTGACACGCGCAGCGGTAGAGGTCGGGCACAGGCCCATGGTGCCAGAAGAATGAACGCTGCTACCCAAATGGCCAACCTCCCTACCCCCCTCACCCCTCTCACCACACGACCCAATTTCACTTTCACAGTACGTTGCATCGTCCTGATATCATTGCCACTATCACAGTGACCTTCAGTGAGGAAATCAATCTGCAGGATGAGTAGGATGCTCAGACATGCGAACCTAGACCAGAGAAAGGGAACAACAGCAAGCAGCAGAAGGCAGATAAGACGAACAAGGATGGTCGTGAACCAAAGAAAGGAAACAACAGCAAGCAGCAGACGGTAGAGAAGACGAGCAAGGCTGGTCATGACAACATTCTACATGGCGAGGATATGGCTGGAGGCAAGCATGCAATCGAAGGCAGTTCGGGTGGCACGCAAGCAGTTGGTGGCATCCTGGGCAACACGTCAGGCAAGCATGCAGTCGAGGGCAGTTCGGCCGGCTCGCAAGCAGTCGGTGGCATCCCGCGCGGCACGTCAGCAAAGGATGATGACTGGTATGAGTACGCATGTCGCATTGTGGAGGAGCCTCCACCAGACGAGACCTAGGGGGTCCAAACAGACTGCTGGCCAAGTTGACAGGTTTCGATTCACCACTCTCTTGTTGTTTCATGGGTTTGTTTCATGGGGTTTTTTCTCTACTGTTTTTCAAACCATGTGGCTCGTTTTGATTGGTTTTGATTTAGGACCACCGTGTGGGCCTTTTAGGTTAAGAATTGAGACCCCTACGTGGGCATTTTACAATGGGTTCACTCGGACTGGTTTCCCTTCGATGGGCAGTCGTGTTTTGTCTTCTTGATTAAATTTTGACATAACTCTGTTCAGCATCGTAGAGGCCGAAACCTCGCTGCATTTTTTATTTTGTTTTTTTTTCAATAGAATAGTATTACTTAGAAAAAAAAAAACTTAGTCCCTACCGCTCAAGTTAGAAATTATGCTATGTGAAGAACTGCATAAAAAAATTATACCCTACATTGGTCAATGCTAAATTAATAGTGGTTAACATGAAAATTGAATCCCATAGTCTTGTTTTGGAAGGAGCTAACAAATTGAGATATGACATGGATAAATTAATTGATTGCCGAGGCATAAGGACTTGCACAAATTTTGGTGGGTAGTAACAACTAGTAAGTCTACGCATTTATAGTTTTACTCTTACCAAATTTTTACTCCTAAAAAAGTGTCAAAGAAAACATAAATAATTGTTTTGATGGGTAGTAACAACTAGTAAGTCTACACATTTATAGTTTTACTCTTACAAAAGTTTTACAAGTTTTACTCCTAAAAAAGTGTCAAGGAAAACATAAATAACGGAAAGTGTCAAGGAAAACATAAATAACGGAAAGTGTCAAGGAAAACATAAATAACGGTGGGAAGTGACTGATAAGTATATTTATTTACATCTTATTTCTATCCATTTTTTATGCAAATATTTGCTTAAATTATGATGGGAAGTAACTCACATGAGTATGAGTTAATGTTAAGATGTAAGATTATAGTTAACATGTTAAAAAGGGTTTGGTTTTATTTCTTTGTTTAAAATTGTTGTGCTAAGAGGTGTTTTATAATTTAGTGTAGGTAGATATTCATGTTAAATCATTATATTTAAAATTAAACTAGCATAGTTATATAAATTAAATTGCCAATAAACATCAAAACACTTATTTAATAATACATATCATGTTGTCAAAGATTTAAAAGAAATTATAAAAATTAAGTAAGCCAACCTAGATCCATCTTAACTCTAAATCTACCAAGAGCTAAGAGAGAAGGAGTGACAAGGGAGAGATGGAGAGAGAGTGAGGGCGAGAGTAGAGGAGGAGGGAATAGATAGATAAGGAGAGGGAGATAGGGTGAGAAGGGTAAGAGAAAGAGAGGGAGACACCTAGATGGTGTGGGGAGAGAGGGGGAGAAGGAGGAATGTAGTGAAAGAGTTGGAGGGCAGAGAGAGAGAGAGAGCGATATGGGGGGAGAGCAGAGGGAGGTGGTAGAGAAAGGGAGAGAGAGGAAGGAAGAGATAAATAACTTGAGAGAGAGAATGAAAGGAGGGAGAGAGATGGAGTTGGAGTGGGAGAGAGGGAGGGGAGAAGAAATACATAGAGAGAGAGAGAGGGAGTGACAAGGGAGAGATGGAGAGAGAGTGAGGGAGAGACGAGAGTGGGAGGGAAGACAAAGAAAAGGAGAGAGAGGGGGGAGAAGGGGAAGAGAGAGAGAGAGAGAAGGGGAAG
Source organism: Pinus tabuliformis (assembly GCA_031772625.1). Classification (NCBI taxonomy): domain Eukaryota; kingdom Viridiplantae; phylum Streptophyta; class Pinopsida; order Pinales; family Pinaceae; genus Pinus; species Pinus tabuliformis. Next base: position 1,073,293,348 of record CM062816.1, read on the forward strand.
AGAGACAAAGGGAGAGAAAAAGGGAGGGAGAGAGAGATAGATAGATATTGAGAGAGTGTGTGTATGTTTGGGGGGTGAGATAAAGGGACAAAGAAGGAGAGACAAAGGGATATATAGATATAGATGGAGAGGGGAGAGAGGGAAGAAGAGGGAGACAAAGAGTGGGAGGGAGGGATAGATAGATAGATTCGGAGAGAGAGAGTGTGTATGTGTGTGTGTTTTTGGGGGGTGAGATAGAGAAACAAGTGAGAGATCTAAGGAGACATAGATATAAATGGCAGGGAGAGCGAGGGAATAAGACAAAGATAGAGAGAGGGATGGAGATGCGAAGAGAGAGAGAGAGATGGGGGAGAGAGGGAGGGGGAGATAGAGAGAGATGGGATAGACAGGGAGGGGGAGGTACAATGTTATTAATTGAAACAGATGCATTGATTTCAATGTAGATTTTTATTCCTAATCCTATTGGATTGATTGCACTGGATGTATTGATTTCAATGTAGTTGTTGATTTATAATCTTATGTGACTTCTTGCACTACTTGCATTTATTTCAGTGTGGATGTTGATTTCTAATCCTATTTGATTGCTTGCACTAGATGCTATTACTTTAGTCTTGATGTTGATTTCTAATCCCATTTGATTTCTTGCACTAGATACATTGATTTTAGTGTTGATGTTGATTTTAAACCTATATGATTGTTTGCATTAGATGCATTGATTTTAGAGTGGATGTTCATTTATAATCCTATTTGATTGCTTACACTAAATGCATTGATTTCAGTGTGGATGTAGATTTTTGATTTGATGTAACTAGATATATGCTATACATTAATTTCAAAATAATTAGATTAATAGTGTGCATTGATTTCTATGTTATAGTAATTCAACCATAAATAAAATACTTAAATTTTAATCTTAAATAAAATGTTCACTTACCTGAAATGTCTATTTGTAATTGACTACATTCTTATTATTTTCATTTTCCATCATTCAACATTGTTAGTCACTTTGCATTCAAACGAGGCAATAGAAAACACCTATCATTGAAACTTACTTGAGGTTTAACACTCCATAAGTCACAATGATTAACACTGGATAAAGATACTATTAATATTAGAGAGCAAGCGAGACAAGGTATGACGTTTACTACAATAGTTCAAGTTAAATATTTGAATGGCCTATGATTTCAACTTCCATTTTCATATGATCCATACAAAAAGATGGAAAAACTAACAAGTGCAATAATAAGGGCAGTAGAAGAAAATATTTTGAGATTGATCACAATGAAGACTATTTGTAATTGAGTACATTCTTATTATTCACATTTTCTATCATTCAACACTTTTACATTGTCACTTTGCATTTAAAAAATTTATTTCATCATTTTTCAATGTTCAAGTTATTAACAATGTCTATCATTTCAACAAACATAGATAATTTAGCAAATTCAAAATTAAAATGACCAGATTAATCTTAGACATATTTAGTATATTTAAAATGATCTGAATAATTAAATGTTCAACAATTTTATTATGGTTGTACACAATTGAAACCAACCTAGATCCATATTAACCCTGAATCTATCAAAAGCGCCAAGAGGGATTAAGCCTCTCGAGGTGCAAACCTTGTTGAAAAGAGTGCAACAAGAAATGCTAAATTTAGAATGTGCTAAAAATAGACCTGCTAAAAATAGCATGTCTATAAATAGCAGTTTGGCCAGTGAGGTCATTGGCCACATTGGGTGAGAGGTGAAACTGCTAAAAATAGAAAGTTCTAAAAATAGCATTTTTGGGTCCCTTCCTATTTATAGCAGTCCCTAGTCTATCTATAGGAAGTAAAATTAATTTTGGTCTTAACAGTAGTTGGAAATATTAATTAATTAATTCAGTTGAGTTAATTAGTTAAGGAAATTCGAATTTGAAGTCTTTGTGAGCATGCACATGAGTTGTCCCACTGATTGAGGAATTTATCCTTAATTTCCTCCACTGATTGAGGGAATAAGTATGAGTTCTATAATGAGAGAATCAGTTGACTTAGTTCCAACTAGTCAAGTCTAGTTAGATTATTTTAACAAGTTATTAAAATAATAAAATATAGTTTGTTAATGCTTGCATGCATGTGACAACTATTATTTTAGATAACTGAGGATTCACTCATGGATAATTGTTGCATGTCAGTTCTATCAGAGACCCAGTTGAGATCAGATGTGGGACAGTGTACTATCAGATGCTTGACTATTTCTAGTAAGTAGTTTTTGCATGGTTGAGGAACTAGTGTCCTCAAGGATTGCGTAGTTGGACCATTGGTTAATTTTGGTATGTTGGAATTAATAGCATATGCTTTTGTTATTATTTCCTAAGCAAACTATGCAAGGACCATAGGTAAAGCCTATATAAACAGGGCTTGGTTGGTTCATGAGAGATATCTTCATAGTTCATTGAGAACTGAATAGCTTGAGAGCTAATTCTTTTTGTATTGTGAAGAGGATTTCCACTTGATTGATAATACATGGTTGGGATTTTATGCTAGTGCTTTCCCCTGGATATATCTTGTGTTATGTGTGATTATTTCTCTTGATCAGTTATTCATGTTTCTACTTGATGTTTCTCATGATTTCGATTATGCTTCCGCTTAATGTTTTGTAGAAGTAGAACAAGTATTATGCTTTAGGACATTGCATATATCGGTTTGTTCTACATGTGAAATTTCTACAAACGTTTCCTCAAATTTTGCACTCAAAAAAGAAGTTTGCACCTTGAGAGATTTGATCCCTCTCGATGTTTGATAGATCTGGGGTGAAGATGGATCTATGCTTGTTAATAAATCTTGAATCTGAGGAGATTAACTCTTACAGTATAAATTTTAGTCTATTTTTATGAGATCTATTGTGACAAACTATCCAATGGAATATACATGACAATTTATGGATCACCTACATATTTCCAATTGAAAGTGAGTAATAAGAGCAACAAGTAGAGTAACTTCGTCCACAGGGTTTTGGATATATGGTTATCAGGTGCTCTGTTAAGGCACTCCTTGTTGTGAAGACTCCTTGTTGTGAAGTCATCAGTTCAATTCCCGGTCCCAACCGAGGTGATATATTGGACATGATGAAAATGTAGTCCTACCAAGCTCACAAAAAAACAAGTAGAGTAACTTCCCTTCTGGTTGAGATACTAAAGTGTATCACCTATTAGCACCAGGATCCCAAAACAATTATTTATTAAGACTAAGATAAGGGGTTCTAAATGCGTTCTCCCATTTAATCTCAAATGCCCCTTGTTCAAAGTGAAGTGTTACACTAAAAAATGTCACCATGACTATTTGCAGTTAGTATGGCTCCATCCACTGTCATACTATCCTCCTTGGCAAGTCTCATGCCTCTGCTCTTCATGTCAAACTTCAAAAAAGAGAGAAAAGTCATTTAAAGTCAATTATCTCTGGTACACAGTTTCTCTTAGCCTTACCTGCGTGTACGCAACCCAAGTTCACAATACCTGCGTACTTGTACGCTCTGTATGTAAAGGGGTGGGTGCGTACTCCTGTAAAGGTCAAAAGGCGCAAGTTTCACTCTAAAAAAGTTACTTGTGGTCATTTCTAGACTCTTCTAGAAGCTTGTTTGACGTGTATGAAGCGCCTCCAGATGGTTCATGTATCCCTACCTAAGAGGAACTTATCCCATCAAGAGGGGAGCCATCCCATCCAAAGAGGGGCTTATCCCATTGATGGTGGACCTGAATAACTTCCTCTAGAGCACTATAAATACAGGCATTGGGCCAAAGGGAGGGGAGGTTGAAAGCTGAACATTCCTAAGGGTAGATGCTGCTGGAATTAGGACTTCCTTGTAGAAGCTTGTGAGGAGAGATTACCATCTTTGCTTGTTTCCATTGGGAGGTGGGTGAGCTGATCAGAGTAAGGGAGAACTCTTGTGGACCCTGGGAGGAGCTTGCACAACACCAAGGCTCAGGTTGTAATGGTTCCTTTTGTTACCTTTTAATACAAATTAGTCCATTCTTCTCAACAATTTGTTATTTATGAGTTGTTTCATATACTCCTTGGTCTATATGTTAAATATGTTTTATTTTATGTGATATTCAGGTGCTATTTAATCGTTTGATTGTTAGTGAATGCAGGTTTCGAAGGGAAGGAGGAGCTCATCCGGATCAACGAAGCTGGACTGCTACAACAGCGTTGGATTACAGGTAGGATCTAAACACTTGATTTTTCATATTGTAAAAGCATATTTAGGGAAGGATTGCTCTTATTTGTCTTGTTTGTCATTAGAAAGTCTTAGGCTTCTAGGAAGGTCGGTTGTGTCCGCACTAACGACTCTTTTCGCGTGACAAAATGGCGACTCCGCTGGGGAATCCATGAATGTGTTTGAGTTCTTTTTTATTTGATATTTTGGTCTGAGAAAAATCGCTTGTTTTCTGATTTTTGGCTGTCTAACTGTGTATTTGGGTGGGTTAGCTTAAAGTCAATTTAGATTTTTATTTTTCTTAGCTTTGCCAGCAGTACGCAGTCTCTGAGTTTGACACAGTGCGTACTTGTATGCACTGCGTCTTTGTGCACAGGGCGTACCCGCGCCTGTGTCAACAGATCACCTGCGTACCCCTGTCAAATTTGAGAAAATTCCATTTTTCCTCTTTTTGCTCTTTAGATTTTGTTTTTACTGCCCAGATCCATTAGTTTACTGTCAAAGATCTTCACCTGAACTTGTCCCGTTAGTGTCGAGGGTTTTGGTGGAATTCATAGGGATTTTGCCTTAGGGTTTGATTTTTAACTGGTCCTGTAGTGACTTTGGTGTTAGAGGTTGTCAAACTTTGGATCTCCTTGGTTTTGGTCAGTCCTCTTAGGAGTCGGGCCTGTCATAGAAGTCACCCTTGTGAGAGACCTACCTTTGTGTCTTCTCTTTGCGAATCTCGAAAAGTTTGTTTGTTAAAGCCTTGAATTCCATTCTTGAGAAAAAAGAACAAAAAGATTTCGATTTTGTTTTTTGGTTAGTTTATGATTCTGCATGAACTGATCCTTAGTTGCATTTTGACTGAGTAAAACATCCGGGAATTATCCTTGTAGGCTTTTGTCCTCATTATTTTTGCTTTTAGGTAAATTTACTTTTGAGTGAATTTGATTTGATTGTATTAGATTTGTTAAATTTGATTTGATAAAATAGTTTGTGCATGCTTTATTAATATAGAAAAAACACAAACATTATTTTGGAAAAAGTTTGCTTTGGTAGCATTTGTAGACTTTTGGGAGAAAAAGGAAATTTCGTAGAGTAATTAGTGGTCATGAGTTGTGTGTTGAAAAGATAAAGAGAATTGTTTCTTTGATTGTCTTTACTAAGAAAGTTGTTTTCTATAAAATTTGCATTTTCCAACTCTCTTAGTTAGGAGATTCATTGAAAAAAGAAAAGTAGTGTAAATCAACTTAGGTGCATTTTTGTAGTGGTTGCGAGTCGAGTCTACAAACCACCAGTTTCATCTCCACTACCTTTTGTCTTTAAGAAAAACCATAAAATTAATGCTTAAAGTAAAATCAACTTAGTAACTTTTATTTACTAGGGCTCTGAAACACCAATTTAGATCAGGCTAGTGTCTTGGAGTAGGAGAGTGATTAACTCTCCAAGACAACAAAACCAAACAAGTAGCTTATCTTGTGATAGAATAAATCCAATTGTTTCATTTGTATTCTGGGAAAGCTCCTCTTAAAGGAGAAGCACGAGCTCGTGTCCGAACCAGTGAGGGGATCAATCCTCCCTCGTTGGGAACGACGCCAGACACGCACGTATTACAAACGGTAAACCTCGGATTAACCATTGTCGAGGAGCCAGGGGTCACTTGTCGGTAAACCTTGGATTATTGTCAAGGAGCCGGCAAGGGGATTGAGCTTGATACTCTGCCCTTGCGTGTTGTCAGAGTGTAGACTGTTCCCCCAGGTGCATTTGTTGCTGTTGGTAACCTTAGTGACCATTATCTTTAGGATTCTACCGAGGTGACGGTGGAGGGAAGATCCCACTGTACCTGCAGCAGACGTCGGCTAGACTCACTTGGATTTTCCAGGGGTTCACTTCACTCGAGACGGTTAAAGTGGAGGAACTTGTGCCGGTCTATTCATTAAGCAGGTTGCCGGGGTAACTGTTCCCCCCGCCACTTCTGTACTGAATCCGGCGATGTTGGGTTTCATCTCCAACTAGCATTTTCGGTCTGGAAGGTTACTGTTTGTGCTTGGTTTGACGCCCTAGATTCTTTAGGCGTATGATTCAAATTTGTTTGGTTCTTTAGAGACTTTAGGTGGTTTGCTTTGAGATTTTACTTTGTTTGCATGTGCAGTAGTTAAAAGTTTTTAACTGTGGCGGAATTACCGAGACAGTCCCGTAGACTTCGGGGCAAGTCTCCTAAGGTTGTTTCTGTGGCCGAATTGTTGAGGAAATCCCGTAGACTTCGGGGTGAACCTCCTCAAGACGTCCCGAGTCATTACGAAGGTTTAAAGGTCCTTGTAACTCCTCCTAGTGGCAGTAGAGTAGGTTCACCTGAAGAAGGAGAGTCTTCGTTGGTAGTCCATCAAGATTACCAAAGTCTAGAGACAGGTTATAATCCTGAAGCAGTTGCAGTTTCCGAGCTTGCTGGTAGTTTTTCATCTACTAGTGATATAGGCGAAGAACCTGAAATATCTGAACCTGTTACTCCAACTTCTAGTGTACCAGATTCACCTAGGGTAGAAAGAGTCATCACCGAAAATCTTCCTATTGGTTTGATAACTATTGAAGAACTTGCTCCAGAGGAAGAATTAGGCGTATCTATCCTTGAAGATCAACCTACTATTGATCTAAGGGAGCGTGAATCTATCTTTTACAGTCCTCCTAGAAGTACTACTTGGTACCTTTCGTTAACCAATTATTTAGACAACTCAGGGATAGGTTTTTCTCCACCTCGTACTCCTTTTCCACCTGGAGGTATTTATACTCCTGTAAATATGTCTGGTCAGTTGTCCGTGTTCACTCAATCTCCTGAATCTTTCTTACATGGTGGTCCTTCTGTTCCCACCGGGTATCAGTCACTTTCTGGTACCTTTGCGGGGGCATCTCCTCAACCCATTGATCATGGGTTATTAGTTGGAAACAATGGTAATAAACCGTTGGGTGTAGGGGACATTTACATGATGTCAGGTTCAGTTCCCGTTTCTCAACCTCAAGGTGGTCAATTACCGCCCGGGGGGCAGCCTCAATTAACGCCTGGGGGGCAACCTCAAGGTACGCAAATTCTGTCTGGGGGGCAACCTCAAGGCCAGTATGTACCCATAGTACAATACATGCCTCAAGGTCAACCCCAGCCTCAATATGTACCCCAGGGTCAACCTCAGTATCAATATTTACCTCAAGGGTATCAACCTCAAGGTCAAGGTCAACCCCAGTATCAGTATTTACCCCAAGGTTATCAACTTCAAGGTCAATACTCGAGTCAAGGTTATCAACCACCTCAAGGTCAGTCATATGTTCAAGGTATGGGAACTGTGCCTTTCAGTTATCAATCCTATCCTCAATCCGGTTATGGATCTCAGTATCCTCAACCTGTTACGGGTCAATACCCCGGAATGATAGTGTGGGATCCATCACAAGGTCAACAGGTGTTGCAGCCAAGTATACAGTTGTTACCTCAAACTGGACAACCCGTAGTTTCTGGTTCACCCCAGCAAACACAACCTGTCCAGTCAAATGTTCAAACTTCTGTAACTTCGGTAGTTACTCAGCCGCCAATTGCACCTAGTACTCCATCTCAAACGACTGCTGCAACTACCGCAACATCTACCGCACTTACTTCTGGAGTATCGACAGCTCCGGTTTCTACTGTCTCTGCAACCACTCCTCAGACATCTTTACCGTTGTCCGGATCTATGATTCAAACCACGGTCCAGATGCATGTAGGGCAGCCTGGTTTAAGTACTGTTGTAACAAGTCAACCTCAATTTACCTACCAACAATACCAGGGACAGTACCAACTCGGTCTTGCTGTCCAACAACTGGTTTACCAGTATCAACCGTATCCTGGGTACACTTATCAACAACCTCAGCAACCCCAGTACGGTCCGGTTAATCCTGGTTTTCCAGGAGGATATAATATCCCGAATGCGATTCCTGTTCCTAGTTATCCTGGATATCCTCCTCCTGGAACTGGTATTGTGACCCAGAGTTTTAGAGATCCTAACCGGCAATTACCGTTTATCGCAACTTTGGATTTACCCGACTTGACGCGCCTAACGAACGATCCAATTCAATATCTTCCGTTATGGCCGCCAATGCCAAATAAGTTGCCTAGTAATATACCCAAGTTCGAAGGTAAGTCTGGAGAGGATCCGTCCAATCACATGATGACTTACCACCTCTGGTGCGCTTCAAATTCTATCTCAAATGATTTGATCCGCTTACGTCTTTTCCAGCGTACGCTCATTGGTCTCGCGGCCAAGTGGTACATTGAGTTACCACGGACCTCTTTTTACAATTTTAGCCAGTTAGCTACCTCGTTCCTAACTCATTTTCAGTTTCCGGTTAGATACGACAATGGTACTGAGTTATTAACTTCATTAAAACAATCGACGTCCACTTATATTTCCAATCATATTCATGAATGGAGACGTCGAAGACGTTTAGTGAAAGTTTTTATCCCGGACCAAATCTTAGCTGAATGGTTTGTAAAATCATTATTACCGAAGATTACTGAAGATGTGGCTAAGGCCGGAGTAGTTACTGAGGAGCAAGTCATTGCTCAAGCCCAGTACCTTGACTTAGTTTACACTCAGTCGGGTACGTTGCACGAGAAGATCCCAGATCTTCCTAAGGCGAATCAAATCGCTACTGCTCCTTCGGGGTCCCATGCTGCTGATGACATGATTGGTACAGTGAATACTAAAAGTAAGAAGAAATCCTCAAAGAATTCTTCTCCAATAATAACCTTACCAGACTCCCCGACAGGAGAGTCTTCTCCTGAAATTACCGCCGACATTCACGTTGTAGAGTCATCTACGGCTAAATCAAAAAACGGTGGTAAGAAGAAAGGTAAGAAGAAGGATAAAGCAGACAAGGCTCCAAAGGAGAAAAAAGAGAAGTCGGAATCTAACGACGAAAAGCGCAAACCTCACTATCCTTGTTTAATTTATGAAGAAGATCATTTCACAAGAGATTGCCCTCATCGGGCAGAGGTTGTGAAAATTGTTAAAGGTTCCCCAACTCCTGCTGTCTTGAAAGATCCATTTCCAAAGCAGGAGAGTAAAATGATAGGTTCTTCCTCGAGTGCCAGTGAAGAACCCATATTGATGATGTCTCATGTACGGATTGCGACTCGATCGCAAGATTATGGTAGTAAGAATCCTGTTGATGGTAAAGAAGCAGAATCTTCTCATTCTAATCCATCAACCTCAACTCCCGGTTCCGATCCACTACAGATCGAGAAACCTAATCCGGACTTGGTAATCAAACCGCCCGCCAAGGGTATACTTCGAAAGTCTGCTTTCAATCCACATGCGAGAGCAGCTCAGAATTATAACATTGTTGAGGATTTAGCTGTTTCACCCTCAGCAATGTCGGCTTTGGAAGTGCTGCAATCATGCCCAGCACAACGAAAATTACTCTTGTCGGCTATAGGAGCTGTTGATATTCAGGACCCGAACCTGATAATCTTTGATCTAGAAAATAGTACACCGCGTCTCCCTCATCAGATGGCTTTCCAGATTCCAGTGATAGTCAAAAACAGGCCTATTCATCGGACTGTAATTGATGAAGGAGCTTCTACGTGTATTATGTCGATTCAGTGTTGGAGATCGCTTGGTTCTCCTTCACTGAACCAATCCCCGACGATTCTTAAGGCCTTTGATGGCCGTGGGTTCCATCCGTTTGGCATTCTACAGGATTTGCCTATAGGGGTTGAAGGAAAAACCGTTAGTCTGGATGTGGAGGTGGTTGATGCCCCTCTAGACTACAACCTTCTTTTGGGTCGCAGTTGGTCTTACGCTATGACAGCGGTCGTGTCATCGGTCTTCAGAGTTATAAAGTTTCCATATAATGGTAAGATCGTAACGATAGACCAGCTGGCTTACTTTTCATCCGACCCAGCCTCTTCAGAGAGTATCCAGCATGTCGGTAAAACGACTATCCCTTACAAGGATGTTGGTGTAGGATTAGTTAAAGATTCCGGTTTACTGGGAACTTTTCCTTTTCCTTCGATCAATGCAGACCCTTCATTCACATCCATTCATATGATTACTTCAGACACTATTATTTACGATGATTCTTGGATTGTCCCATCTAAATCTGAGATAGACTCATTCGGTAATGCAATGCCTTTGAGTCCATATGAAATTGCTTATGAGGCCGTGCAGTCTTTTTCCGACTCCAGTTCAACCCAATTCGACCAAATGAATGTGGTCCATGAGGAATCACTTTTCACATCAACCTCAGAACGGATAACATTTCCTGAAGTCTTGTCATCTGACGAACAGCTTCGCGAAATCCTAAGTGTAGACGATCTACCATGGGAAGATCTTCATCATAGATCTTCGTTTTTACCTGAGGTGATGACTTTGAAAATGATTTTTCATCAATTTTTACAGCTGAATATGTCAAGGACGCTCAGAATCCCACGAAACATCCTGATTCAGAGTTGAATTTGGGAAACATTTCCCAAACTATTGCCATTGACATTTCAGTCAAAGCCGGAATTATTGAAAACATTCATATAGGTGCCTCGTGTACAGATAACGAAATTCAAACATACAAGGTCCTATTTCAAGAATTCTGCGACGTGTTTGCCTGGTCCTATGAGGAAATGCCAGGAATTGATCCCTCCGTTGTTGTTCATGAAATCAAGACTTACCCGGACGCTAAACCCGTTCGGCAACGTCTGCGTCAGATACACCCTAGGAAAGCGGCTGCGATTAAAGCAAAAGTCGAGAAGCTGTTGAAAGCAGGTTTCATTTATCCGATCCCGTTAACGGATTGGGTATCGAATATTGTTCCGGTTAACAAGAAACAAGGAACAATAAGAATATGTATCGACTATAGGGATATAAATCGTGCTTGTCCAAAAGACAACTATCCCACGCCCTATATCGATCAAATAATTGATGATTGTGCTGGCAGTGAAATATTTTCCTTTATGGACGGTTTTTCCAGTTACAACCAAATCAATATTCTACCTGCCGATCAACCAAAAACGGCTTTCATTTGTCCTTGGGGGACATTTGCTTACTGCAAATTACCTTTTGGACTTAAGAATGTCGGAGCCACTTCCCAACGGGCAATGTCTTACGCGTTTCATGACATCAAGCACATTGTGCAACCGTATCTAGATGATTTGCCTGCTCATTCTTTACATCGAGCTTATCACCTTGTCCACTTACGCGCTATTTTTATGAGGTGTCGGCATTATCGAATTCGGTTGAACCCACACAAATGTGTCTTCTGCATAGAAGTGGGACGATTGCTAGGATTTGTCATTTCAAAAGCCGGTATCCGCGTCGATCCCTCGAAGGTCGAAGCCATCATCAAACTGCCTCCTCCTTCGAGTCTGCGCCAACTCCAAAGTTTGCAGGGGAAAGCAAACTTTTTACGTCGATTCATTCCTAACTACGCCGAGGTTACAAAGGGTTTCACCCGGTTGTTGAAACAAAACGCTCAATTTTCTTGGGATGAGATAGCTCAGAAATCTTTTGATGCACTTAAGCACGCGTTGACCCATGCACCGTTGCTGCATCCTCCCAACTACAACCAGGACTACTTTTTGTATCTCGCCGCCTCCCACTCCACCATTGGAATGGTCTTAGTTCAGGAAGACGAATTCGGAATGGAACATGTGATATATTATCTTAGTAGGACGTTAAATCCCACTGATCTAAAATATTCGCATGTGGAGAAATTGGCCCTGGCAGCTGTTCAGATTGTCCAGCGTTTTCGTCATTACATTCTTCTCCGTAAAACTACAGTGATTTCGGATTGCAACCCTATGATCTATATTTTGACTAAACAATTGCTAGGGGGCAAGTACTCCAAATGGATTGTTATCCTGCAGGAGTTCGATTTGGAGTTCGAGAAGTCCAAGTCTAATAAATCCTTAGTTTTTGCGGAATTAATGTGTGACTTCCCGCGTGCTGACACGGAAACTGTGGCAGAGGAACCCATTGCGGACGAATCTCTGTTTCTTATCAGCACTTTAGATACGTGGTATGGGGATATAATCGTCTATCTCCAAACCCAATCCTTTCGGCCCGAAGCTTCAAAGTCGGAGCGCCGGAAAATTCGATTCCAGTCCCAACAGTACAGAATTATTGGAGATACTCTTTATCGTCGTGGGGCGGAATTAGTTTTTTGTCGTTGCTTAACTCATGAAGAGGCAGAAATGGTTCTGAATGATTGTCATTCTGGAGCATGTGGCGGTCATATGTCTGGGTATGCCACAGCTCAGAAGGTGTTGCGTGTTGGCTATTTCTGGCCGTCCATGTTTAAAGATTGTATCATCGCGGTCCGGAAATGCCACAACTGTCAAGTGTTTGATCGCAAGATGCGTGCACCACCTGCTCCTCTCCACCCTATAATTTCCGTTGGTCCTTTTGCTAAATGGGGTATCGATTTTATTACATGTAACCCTCACTCAGCCGGGGGGCATGCGTATATCATCCTTGCGGTTGATTATTTTACTAAGTGGGCCGAGGCGATGCCTACATTCGAGGCAAGCGGCAAGACAACAGCGATTTTCGTATTCAATCATATTATTACTAGGTTTGGTGTCCCACAAGCGATAATCACTGACCATGGGCGCCATTTTCGAAACATTATGATGACAGAACTTACAAGCCAGCTTGGCTTACGTCATGATAGTTCTACTCCTTATTATCCTCAAGCAAATGGTTTGGTTGAATCCATCAACAAAGTTCTAGTTATCATGATCCGACGAATCATTGGTATTCATCGGTCGAATTGGCATAACATGTTATTTTCAGCGCTTTGGGCATACTGAACCTCAATAAAAACATCAACAAGGTTCACTCCTTTCCAACTAGTTTATGGTTTGGAAGCAGTGTTGCCCATTGAATGCGAAATCCCATCACTTCAAATGGCTATCGAATTACTCCCAGCTACTTCTGAAGAGGAGAAGCGTCTGTTATACTTAGCTAAATTAGATGAGACTCGACGTGACGCTGCTTTGGCAATCGAGACTCACGCAAAAAGGATGAAAGCTCAGTATGATCGTAACGTGACCCCTCGTAATTTTTCGGAAGGAGACCTAGTGCTATTATATGATCAAGCTAACGATAAATTAGGTGCTGGAAAATTCGTTCCCATGTGGCATGGGCCCTACATTGTCAAGCGAAAGCTAGCAAAAGGGGCCTATGAGCTCGTAGATTTTGATGGGGACTCTTTGGGTAAGCCCAGAAATGGACTTTACCTAAAGAGGTATTATGCTTAAATGGTGGGTATCGAGATTCAGTTAGTTTAGTTAGGTTACTTTTTCTTTCTAGCTGGTATGTTTGCTTAGTTTAGATAGTGTGCTTAGCTTAGAGAGTGTGTTTTTCGTCGTTATTCTGGCTTATCTTGGTTTTACTCTTGATATTGCAGATGTCGACGCCTCTCCAAACGTACATTGGATTTGCTGATGGTGCTTGTCGTAGTACACGGAATATCTCTTCCGCAGCTTGGGTTATCTATTCGCCCTCTGACGAGTTAGTTTCTATGCATGGGGTGAGCCTCGGTCAAACAACAAACAACATTGCAGAATACAGTGCAGTGATTGAACTATTATCTGAATCTATTTCATTTGGGATTCGGAGTTTGATAGTGAGGTTAGATTATGAACTCGTTGTATTACAGCTTAATAGAGTCTATGCCATTCGAAATCCGGTGTTATTAAGATTGTTTTTGAGGGTGCGTCTCTTGGAACGTGAATTTGATTACATTGAATATCAGCATATTCCAAGGTCTTTAAATACATTAGCAGATGCAATGGCGTCTCGAATGTTAAATAGACATTTGTAACAATCATAAATGTAAATTTATAAACATTTCATCACACATGTTTAACAAAATAAGCCGGTAATAATGATATATATAGATAGGAGTGTGTCAAAAATATACATCGTCTTCGATCATAGGTTGAAAAACACCTTATGATCGGCAAAAATGATAAGTACAAAAAACCAAAAATGTCGCATGTGTCTACAAAAGTGACTAGCCAATCTCTGGTGGTGCTCTCTATACGAGACCACTGCCCGTGCTACCCTACACAGGAACCTCCTGAAAGGTCCTGGGACTGCGACCACGTAGCGCTAAAGTCGGATAGGAATGTCATCTATCGTCTCTGGTATACCCGCCACCAGACGCTCTAGATCTTGTTCTAGCTCGGCTAAGGTCTCTACGGCCTCATCCTGTGGGGCCGGTGCTGGTACAGCTGGTACTCTTCTCTCAAAAGCTTGGAGATTGGCCGGACATCGTGGACCTACATTTGCATTTTGAAAATTTGTGCTGTCAGTTTTGAGACGACATATAAAAAACAAAAAAAAAAATAGATAATTTAAAAAACTTGTGAAAAATGAAATACCTCTGTCATCCCATTGTTCTCCCTGTGGAAGAACCATGTCCGGATCATTGCGAAAATCCATTCCGGCATAAGGAAAATCCTGGATCGCAAAGACCTGGCCCTCCAGCCAGTGAAAGTAACCATCAGGAAATCGAACAACTGCTGCTCCCTCATCAGGATGCCGGGCCATTACCGCAACCCATCTCGTCAACTTAGGCTCCCGAGGAGGCCCAACTGGAACTGTAAGATGCTGGGGGATCAACATTGGAACTCTCTCTAGGGCAAAGCTCACAACTAAAGGCCCATATCCAAAGGTCTTCAGTTGTCCGTTCTTTGCCCTGGTTAGTTGGCCCTTCATATTGGCCAACACAGCATCGCACCAGTTGAAAATGGTGCCTTGGAAGCAATCTATATCCATCCGCATTTGGGAACCAGTGGCTATGTGCAAAGCGGCAGCGCCGCAAAGTCTGGTAACTGTAAATGCAATTACCATAAGTTCAGGTCGGGATATGTATTTGATTTCTATCCCCTTATCCTGGTTTTGATTGTTGCACCACTCTAGCCGGAGACTAGCAAGGGATTGGCCACCTGGCCTAGTCCCGAATAGAGAGAGTTGCTCGCCCCTGTTAGGCAAGCCAGTGAGAAAGTATATGTCGGAGGACTCTATCTCGAGCTGGTGTTCTCCGATGTAAAAACATTGATCCTGAATGTTCCACCTTTCAACCAGCCACTCTAAGAATGGCACCTGGGCCCTCATGCCAGGTATGGTCCAGTACTTGTAAAGACCGCATGCCTTTAAAGCATCAATGGAAGGTTGATGACCTATTGCGGCCAAATCGACATCTTCGTGTTCTCTTTCATGCCAATCTAGCATGGTGGGCAATCTACACACCAAAAAACATTAATTAGAATTCATAAAATAAAATTTTGATGGTTGATTTTTGTGTTTGGGGTTTGAAAATCCGCTTTGCGCGGAGTACGCACCCCGCGTTCAGAAAACAGAGCGGCGGGACGCAGCTGTTCTGAAGGTGGGCTGCGTACTCCGACCTTTTTCCCATATACGAAAAAGTCGGGGTACGCAGGTCGCCCATGGGGCACCTGCGTCCCCCGAAAAGCGTACTCTAAAACCCCAAACCCTCCAAAAAATCAAACTAAGACTTGAAATGAAATTCTAAACAGATGAAATTGAAGAGGAGGATGTTGTGAAATACCTGAAAGAGACGGCGCTCGATTCTGACGGTCGGATTCTCCGCAAAGTCCACGGGAAGTTTCTTGTCAAAAGCCCTTTTCTCAACCTCAACAGTAAAATGGTAAAAATGACATGGTAAAAAGTCTTTTTATAGGTTTTTTGGATAAATGAATGCTAAATTTGTTTATTTTTCACCATGAAAGGATATTTTTCAATGTATTTTTGCCCATCTTAAACAGGTATGAGTAATGTGTTGTTTTTGTGCAGGACATAGGGTCTTTGGGGTAAAATCATCATTTTTCACGAACCAAGAAATCAGAGTCATCTTTTAAGCCCTTTTCTGACTCCTAAAACATGAAAAGACTGCCGAGCGTTTCTTTTACACTCGTTAAAACGGAATTAAAAGACGGTCCTCTTACAGCCCTTTTCTGACCGTAAAAACACGAAAAGATTGCCGGATTTTTGTCGTTTCAAATTCGATACTAGAAATAAAACGACATGCCTCTGATCGCTTTCTACTTTTCAGGTCAAAGGCATTAATCATGAAAGTACTCATTGGTCGCAAGATCAAGCGGTTCTCTCAGGTATTATTTTATACTTTTTCGGGCTTGGGAGACACAAATTTACGAAAAAGTTCACCTTGGAGTCTTCTTTAGTTTTTTCAGACTCTCTAAAATTGAAAAACGCTGAGTTTCTCCTATACTGGAGTCGTTAAAATTTCACAGTAAAGGACCTGTTCGATTACAAACAGGAACGGACCACTCCTTCTTAGGGTCCGAATCTAAACTAAGTTGGACTCATCCGAAGGATGAGCTTATAATCAAGCATATGTTATCCTCCTCAAGCTTGTAAAAAATAAAGAGGTACTTGCCAGAAATGGTGGGGGAAAAGAGAGAAGAATGAACCTATTTTTCATCCTTTGTTACAGAAGAACCTTATCACCGCTCTTGAACACGACACTTTTCATTCACCTGGGTTGGGAAATCCTTTGCCTTAAAGTTGATCAAACCACTTTGAAAGTCTTCAACCGTTTCCGGGTATTAACTTTGGGTCAATCGTCATCAAGCCATCTATCGTGTCGTTATGTGTTCAAGAGGTCTCTGTAAATAAACCATTCATATGCAAAATACTTGTCATCCATTTGACCATCCCTGAGTCAGTCCTTACAGCAACATTTCTTCAACTTGAACAATGATTTCATGTTGTGGGCTTGCCTGCGACGGGTCGCTTTCTATCGACATCAGCACATTATCTAGAAAGATGACTTAGAAATCGTCAGTACCTTGAAGTCTGCATGCATCAATGGCAGGTTTCTCGCCTTTGACGACAGTTTACATCAATGACTTTCGATCGAAGGATTCCCTGACGTGTTCGACATCAACCCATTCATTCACATTTCATGGATTGTACTGGGTACTTTGAGAACCATTGACATTACTGGTGGTCTCTCTCACACTTGTTAACGGTTTACATCATTGACTGGTAATCAAGTGGTTTCTACCATGCTCGACATCAACTCATTTATTCGCATGGATAGAATCGTACCAATTCGGGAAGTAGAAATGAAGACCCTGGATCTAGTTTCCACCATCCAGGTTGCGAGGAGTTTTGTATTCATTATATAGTAGACTAATCATAAACAGATGGCTGCGTCCATACTGTGTCTACAAAAGTCTATGATTGTGATGTACTGCAAAATCATTCTTGTATCAGAGCAGTAGTTAGATTGTTAGTTAAAGTTTTCAATCTGAGTATGGGAATGCCTACCTCAGCGATGATATCATCTTATATATGTATTTTGTGTTGAATATTTGCAGGTTCTGACCGGGTCCTCCGCAAGATACTCCTTGAAATGATAAAGTACTTCACCCTTCCTAGATCATAAAAACCCTAATCTACTACAGGCTTCGCACTTTAGGGGGCAATTTGTTACACTAAAAATGTCACCATGACTATTTGCAGTTAGTATGGCTCCATCCACTGTCATACTATCCTCCTTGGCAAGTCTCATGCCTCTGCTCTTCATGTCAAACTTCAAAAAAGAGAGAAAAGTCATTTAAAGTCAATTATCTCTGGTACGCAGTTTCTCTTAGCCTTACCTGCGTGTACGCAACCCAAGTTCACAATACATGCGTACTTGTACGCTCTGTATGTAAAGGGGTGGGTGTGTACTCCTGTAAAGGTCAAAAGGTGCAAGTTTCACTCTAAAAAAGTTACTTGTGGTCATTTCTAGACTCTTCTAGAAGCTTGTTTGACGTGTATGAAGCGCCTCCAGATGGTTCATGTATCCCTACCTAAGAGGAACTTATCCCATCAAGAGGGGAGCCATCCCATCCAAAGAGGGGCTTATCCCATTGATGGTGGACCTGAATAACTTCCTCTAGAGCACTATAAATACAGGCATTGGGCCAAAGGGAGGGGAGGTTGAAAGCTGAACATTCCTAAGGGTAGATGTTGCTGGAATTAGGACTTCCTTGTAGAAGCTTGTGAGGAGAGATTACCATCTTTGCTTGTTTCCATTGGGAGGTGGGTGAGTTGATCAGAGTAAGGGAGAACTCTTGTGGACCCTAGGAGGAGCTTGCACAACACCAAGGCTCAGGTTGTAATGGTTCCTTTTGTTACCTTTTAATACAAATTAGTCCATTCTTCTCAACAATTTGTTATTTATGAGTTGTTTCATATACTCCTTGGTCTATATGTTAAATATGTTTTATTTTATGTGATATTCAGGTGCTATTTAATCGTTTGATTGTTAGTGAATGCAGGTTTCGAAGGGAAGGAGGAGCTCATCCGGATCAACGAAGCTGGACTGCTACAACAGCGTTGGATTACAGGTAGGATCTAAACACTTGATTTCTCATATTGTAAAAGCATATTTAGGGAAGGATTGCTCTTATTTGTCTTGTTTGTCATTAGAAAGTCTTAGGCTTCTAGGAAGGTCGGTTGTGTCCGCACTAACGACTCTTTCCGCGTGACATGAAGCCAATGTTAACTTGCAAATTGACTTCATCAATTAATTTCCTTCACACATGGAAACATAAGAAAACTACTACAACAAGTGAATAATCCTTTGGGTGAGGTTACATAGACACTTTTTTTAAAGGTGGTTGAAAAACTAGAAATTAAATTATAATAAATATGTTTTTCACAATTACTCTAGATGTCACACCTCTTTGTTTTGGCAAATTGATTTCTTATAAGTTCCTAATACATCCACCTCATGGCTAGTAGCTCTCCCAAACCCAAGCATACTCTATTACTTTCTATCTTCTAGAATCATAAATAACCCATACACTTATCATCCCTTTATCAAGTTTTTTTTACATATAACATATAAAGTTTAATTCTAATTCCTATTTTATTCTACGTATGTTCTTCCAAATTCATTGGATCAATTTTGAATACATTTTGAACGGGACATATATGAACATTTTGAATAATGGACCATATTTTGAATAATGAACCACATTAATTCATAAAAATACTCATATAGTATGATCTCATAATATAATACTAATTACGTCGTAAGGCGTTTCCCTCTGAGATCAACTCCCCTCTCTGCCTACTTGTCATCATGTAAGCCACACGATTATATGTTAGACGATTACAACAATTTCAGCCATTGATCGTTGATTCAAAAGGGTTGCCCAAACGGTTTGGGCGTTTCATTTGGCATCGGATCGAATAGTTTCATCCGAGCAGCTGAACCGGTCTCTAGTGCGACTCCCGAATTACCTTTATATCCTTTTACCTGCAGACGCGGTACTCCTCAAGATTTACCTGTATGTCATCAACAAAATCTGGCTATGGGTTCCGCGACTCCCGTAGGTACCCGTAACTCCTGTGAGTAGTTGACGGGACAAGCTCTGTTGATGGGCATTGCGGCTCCTGCAGAAATCAAACTCGGGTCTCTCCAGCAGAAATCGAACTCATAAAGGGCAAGCTGCTCCGCCTGCATGCACTTTTGCTTTTGAGCTGTAGTGGTATCCTGGTGCTTTGAGAGCTGGCCTGCAACTGTAGCCGCGTCAACTGCAACTGTTTCCAGTCCGAGAGACCCTGTTGTTAAGTAGATTTACCACCCTGCTGAAGACCGAACAACCTTTCACTGCCTTGATGTGAATATGAGTTCTGTCTCTGTGGTGTGCATTTCTCTGTGTGCGCTCAAATTGAAATTTAACTGAACCTGTGAAAAAATTAACTGCAAAATATTGCCTGGATACATTTTAGAACAAAATTAGGGAATTTGAACAGGATTTGAAAGAATTGAGGATTAGACAAGGTCAAGAGTTGCAACTGAGTGCAAAGATATTGCAGGAAAGTCTTGAGACTACCATAGCAAAAAGAGAGTAAAGGCACACACCAACAAATTAAGTAGTAGTTTCAGAATTATTTTTTTGAAACATAAAATAAGTACATAAGACACATTGAAGAATTAAAGCAAGTGCAATGCGCTCAACAGAAGTTCTGAAATCAAAAACATGTGATCATCATGTATTGTTTGAATCTACAAGAAATCCTCTATGTGTTGAGTTTTGTTGCTGAAAAGGATGTGAAATGTTTTGAGGCCATCTTACTGCTGGGCGCATGTTATCTAGTTGTATTTATTGCAAATTCCTCTCGTTTTCAAATGTGTGTAGATATGACGTTAATTGTACTAATAATGATATGTAGGGATGGATTTATGTTATAGGCAGGTAAAAGAGTTTTTATTTTCAAATAGTGGCTAGAAGGGGATTCTGTTTTGAATATAAGCGCTTTATAAAAAAAAACTTAGTTAGGTCCAAGCGATATTGGGTTTATCGGTATTAATTTGTCATTTATGGGTCTATTTGTATTAATAAAATGTTATATTTTTAATTTTGGTTTATCAGTATTAATTAGCAATTTATGGTCTATTTGCATTAATAAAATGTTATCTCTATTTTTTGAGAAGAAATATAGAAATAAATTTTATTAAATTATAGATGGCTGAAATGCCAAAATTCTAATATCATATACATCAATTATGATAAACAAGATAGTTTTAGACTTGTTTTTTTTCTTTTTTTGGTATATTTAAAATTCAATAATAATTTGAACTGTTTAATATATAAAATCTAAATAACCAAAGATTTTTCGTAGTACTTGAATCATTTATGCATTCAAATATGTATTTTAAATAACAAAAAATCACAATTTGACAAAAAACATATATAACTAAATTCCAACTTAAAAACAAAAATATCTAATAATTAATTTATATTTACATGCCATAATAAATAATAAGCAATAATATTTTTACGCCTTAAGGCGTTTCCCTCTGAAATCAACTCCCCTCTCTGCCTACCTGTCATCTTGTAAGCCACACGATTATATGTTAGACAATTGCAACAATTTCAGCCGTTGATTGTTGATTCCATCGAAAATGACGCATATCCATTTCAGAATCATGCTGGCAAACCCTCAAACGAAGAAGTCATGGAGAATAGAAGTAATGAGTGCTTAGTGTCAGGCCAATTAGACGAAAACCAGGATTTGTTATATGAGGAATTTAGTAATCTTTCAGAAACCCAAACAGATGGTGTTCGACATAAGGATGGATTAGGAACCACAGATGATTCGAAGAGTGACACGACAGAGTTTGGGGTGGAGGGAAGGGCTTTGCAGGGGTTTAAGTGTTGTTCCGATGTGGTGGGCAGGGTTGGGAAATGGTTCGAGGGCAGGACTGAAGACAAAAGTAAGGTTTTGCAAGGATTTAAGAGGGCAGTGGATGAAATTAGGGCTCGTAAAGGGTTCACCAACAGGATGGAATCTGGAAGTAGGAATTTTGATGTCTGTATGGAGGTCTCTAGAGACAAGGGGAGCGTTATTGAAAGGTTTCAAAGTAAGACTGGAATAGAAGGCAAAGTTTTGCAAGGGCGTGTTTTGGAGAAAGATGTTGATTTGCTCAAACATTGTTTATTGCATAATTTACAGTGGTTTGAGGCAAAAGGAAGGGTTTTTGAAAGTCTCAAGAACATGAATGGACTACAAGGTGGGATTTTAGAAAGGGGGAATGGAGAGAGGAGGGCAACTGTTAGTAGTGAGTTCCACCAGCAAAATTTGATGAATAATAGGACAGAATGTGGTGTTCTAGGAGAGTTAAGTCGCGGGACAAAATCAGAACCAATGATTTATAATGCGAGAAAAAATGGCAGCAAAAGTTATGCAGGTGCCATTGGCATGCATATGGTGCAGAGTTTGGTGAAAATAGACAAAAAATTGGAAGGAGGAAAAGATATGCCAACCTCTGTGGGAAGTCTGCAGGATAAGAAAAATATCAAAGAAACGATTTTGCAAGTTGAAGGTCTTAACTGCGTAAGAGAAAATTTTAACAAAGAGAGAAATACTGAAGGCCATCGTTATCCACCAAAACAGTCTCACAAGAGCACACTAGTAAAGTCAAGTTCAGGGTGCAGAAATGTAACAAAGAAAATGGAAACTAAAAGAAAAGGCTCACACAAATCGTATGGTGGGTGTATCCCAACCATTTTGCAAGCTTTGGATTCTACAGAGAACATTGACGAAGTGCTTGAACCTTGGGAAGCAAACCTCAGTGCAAAAGAGCACTATCCCAAAAGAGCAGTGGCACTAGGAAAGAGCAGTTCAGATTTTTAAGTGGTTTCAGAAGAAAGAGTGCTATGAAATTAATGTAATTCACTATAATATCCTGCTTAGAATTCTAGGAAGAGCACAGAAATGGGATCAACTGATTTTTTTTTGGGAAGAAATGGTTAAAGACAAGGTCTTGCCTACCGCCACTACCTATGGTACTCTTATAGATGTGTATGGGAAAGCTGGTCTCAAAGAAGAGGCTCTTCTCTGGCTGGATCGCATGATATCACAAGGTCTCTGGCTAGATGAGGTCATCGTGAACACGGTAGTCCATATTTTTAAGAAGGAAAGGGAATTTGAGAAAGCTGAACAGTTCTTCAGGGACTGGTCTTCTGGGAAAATCTTTCTAGGAAATACTACAAATGTTTGTTCATCTAAATCAGAGTCTGATCGACAGCAACCGAAGGATTTCTTCTATATTAGTCGTCGGTGTGAAGTAAAAAATCATTTTGAGGACCCACTAGGTAAAAGGGATTGCTCTCCAAATAATTTTCCTGAAGGAGTGCTCATTAAAGGGTTATTAGATGATAAGTGCATGGATCCTTGCAGAGAGAATGATCAAGTTTAGAGGCCACGCAGTTCTTACATGTATAATACATTAATTGATACTTATGGGAAGGCAGGCTGCCTAAAAGAAGATTCCAAGTTATTTTCTGAGATGTTAAAAGAAGGAATAGGCCCAAATGTTGTAACATTCAATACCATGATTCACATCTGTGGATCTTTTGGATATCTTGACGAAGCAGATGCCGTTATGGTGAAAATGGAAGAGCTTCATTGCTTGCCTGACACAAGGACGTATAACACTCTTATAGCATTACATGCTCAAAATGACAATATTGATAAAGCATTTTGTTACTTCACAAAGATGAAGGAAGCAGGACTCGTTCCTGATACTGTGGGTTGTCGAACTATTTTATATGCATTTTGTATTAAACACATGGTCAGTGAAGTAGAAGTTGTTGTCAGGGAGATGGATGGATTGGGCATTCATGTGGATGAGTACTCCGAATCAGCTGTTACTAGGATGTATATAGATCTGGGGATGCTTGAGAAAGCATGGGCATGGTTTGAAAGGTTCCATCTTGCTGGAAGAATGAGCTGTGAATGCTATGCTGCCAATATTGATGCATATGGGGAACAAGGTTATTGGTTAGAAGCTGAAAAGGTGTTTAAGTGCAGTCAAGAAAGAGGCGAGGGTCAAACTGTATTAGAATTTAATGTCATGATTAAGGCCTATGGGATTGCAAAAGTCCATGACAAGGTTCTGAAGTTGTTTGAAAGAATGGAAGTTCAAGGGGTTTTGCCTGACAGATGTACATATGCTTCTGTCATTCAGACATTTGCAAGTTCAGGACTTCTAGATGAATCAAAACACTTTATTACCAAAATGCAGGGAGCAGGGTTTGTGCCTAGCTGCTCATCATTTTGTGTTGTTATTGCCGCCTATGGAAGATTGGGTCGAGCTGCAGAGGCAGAGAAGACGTTTGAAAAGATGGTTAAAGCAGGTGTGGAGCCAGATGTTTTTGTTTATGGTGCCTTGATAAATTCATTTGCTGAAGCTGGATGTGTGGAAGAAGTTGTAAGTTACTTTCAAATAATGCAAAATGCTGGTTTTGCAGGGAACTCTGTGGTGTATAGTTCTTTGATTAAGGTTTATAGTAAACGTGGTCTTTTGAAGGAAGGACAAGAAACGTACAAACGCATACAGGAATTGGGTGTTGAGCCAGATGCCTTTTTATAAGGCTGTATGCTTGACCTTATGCTCGCACTGATATGGTGATTGAAGCACAAGAACTGTTCAAAGTCTTGAAGGGAAAGCAGCAGGCAAATGAATTTTCTTTTTCCATTATGTTGTCCTTATACAAAAAGAATGGAAGGCTTAATGAAGCCACTGAAATTGCAAAGGAAATGTTAGAATTGGGATTTCTTACTAACGTTCTTTCTTTTAATAGTGTCATTAGCCTGTTCATTGCAGATGGAAGATTGAGAGAGGCTGCTGAAGTTTTTCATCAAATGTTAAAACTAAAGGCTTCACCCAATGAGAATACATACAAAACACTGGGCATTCTTCTGAAGAGAGGAGGCATTCCAAGAGAGGCAGTAGAGCAACTCGATGTTGCACGTAAAAGTGGGCTTCCACATGGTATTCAGGCCTTGAGAATGACAATCGTTTCTGCAGTGGGGATGCATGCTGAAGCTTTGGAAGCTTGTGATGAACTGAGAGCTTCTGGGTTGGATTTTGATGTGTCTTCTTACAATGCTGTTATATATGCACTTGGTAGTGCTGGGAGGATTAATGAAGCTTACAAGATGTTCATGATCATGCACGCCAAAGGTCTTGAACCAGATACAATTACTTATGCAAGTATGATAATTAGCTATGGGAAGCTAGGATTGGTAGACGGTGTTAGGAGAATGTTTTACAAAATGAAACAGAAGGGTTTTCAGCCAAACGAATTCACGTTCAAGGCAGTGATAGATGCCTATAAAAGTGCTGGGAAGTTTTCTCTAGCCAGATTTGTTACCCAGGAGAGGGAGTTCATGCATCAGTTGCAAGATCATGGTCACGTTACATAAGATTATGCAGATCGGATTTCGAGCTCCATTTCATGTGCAAAGCTTTTAAAAGGAAGCTGGCATATCCTGTATTCATGTTGTTGTGTCTTTTAACATTTTGTAAAATTGTAACAGGTTATTTTTTTGGGAAATTTAAATCTATGCTCCTTGTATAGAGAAATTGTGGATAAAAGGGTACTAGTAGTTCTTTTAGTTTATAACAAAAATGCAAATAAAAAGACATTGGTCATTCCCTCCTCCAGTATAAATTAAGGCTTTGAAAACAGACTGCAAGCTTTGGGTTTTTGAAGTGGGAAGTTTTGATATTTCTGCTTCACAATAATAAGAGTAATTAGGGTTTTGATATTTTATTTTGTATGACAAGAGAAAAGATGGGCATTATGGATGCTACTATTGTTGTTTCACTAGATAGATAGGCACTTGTATTCGACAGATACTGAATCTGTCAATTTTTCTCTTCATATTCTGGTCAGAGATTAGTTACATCTTATTTAGCATAAAGCATTTTCCACTAATGGCTTCGTTCAGTATAGATTAAGGCTTTGAAGGCAGTCTGCAAGCTATGGGGTTTTGAAGTGGGAATTTTTGATGTTTCTGCTTCACAACAGGAAGGGTATTCAGGGTTTTGATTTTTTAATTTGTATGACAAAAGCAGAGGAGCGCATTATGGATGCTATTATTGTTGTTTCAGAAGATCAATCAGGGTCATCAGGTAACTTGCTCTGTCTCTGGACAGCTTTTATTTATTTATTTTTTCAGTTTTAACAACATTGCTACATGTTAGAGTATATAACCCCTTTTTATTTCAGATGTGTTCATGTTATTGATTATGTTAGTTTTGTGATAAATGTGCAGACTGTAATGTCCTGTTTGACACAAGCAAAGCAGCAAAATGGTTCCGAGGATTGACTAAGATGAGAAATGATCAACTTCCTTTCCAGGCAAAAGTCTTACCACAGAATTTGGATACCCACCTAAAGGCTAAAACTTGGCAGAGTAGGAGATACTTTTTTAGTGATGTTCAAG
Source organism: Pinus tabuliformis (assembly GCA_031772625.1). Taxonomy (NCBI): domain Eukaryota; kingdom Viridiplantae; phylum Streptophyta; class Pinopsida; order Pinales; family Pinaceae; genus Pinus; species Pinus tabuliformis. Next base: position 1,073,319,335 of record CM062816.1, read on the forward strand.
GTATCAAGTACAAAAACTAAGGTGCTTTTTGTTTGGTTGCATTTTGAATGCTAAATATCTGGATAAAGTTCTGAAATCAAGTCATCTCTCAGTCGTTGTGAGTTGAAAAAGTCTTTTTACTTGATTACAAAATCATGTACTGGGAACAAATTATTTATTTCTCCTCTGTTATTTGTTTCCTGCTTCTGATGTCTTTTGAAAAATCTCACTCCCTTTGTTGTTAGAACAACCGATCATAATCAGTATTTTCTGTTTGAGGAGACCAATTTGTTGGAAGATTATGGAAAGGGATGCAACATAAGGTGAATTACCAGTTTATCACTGCCTTTATTCAGTGATATTTCCCAAGTTGAATCTTGGTAAATATGTGATAGTCCCTTGCTTTTAATCACTGAATCCAGTGTTTGAACTTCAGTGGGTTTCTGTTCAACTGACTCTAGATAATAATTGCATCGTGTTTAATATGTTGGAGATCGAGGGAGACCCTCGTACCTTGTGAAGAGTTTAACTATTTGCAATCATTGATTTAGAAGCAGTCCGTTGATATTTTTTTTACAGGCTTCTGTTAGAAAGGAATCAAGATAAGATGAATTGAAAAGTAATTCAATCTAAACATTGTAGGTTATGCATTTTAGGTCGCAGGCTGAATTAGCCCAGTTTTGAGGGTGATATCCAAGGACAAATAGTTTATCGTGTGGAAATATTTAAGCATGTATGTTACAACTAGAGTATTTTAAAAGTACTGCTTGAATTGAAACTTCAACCCAATTTTTGCATTGTGAGCAGTTTAGCAAGCTGAAACACTAACAACTAGTTTCTGTTTAACAAAGTTGAAGTTTTCTATGAAGCATACATGACTTGACATGCTTTATTAGTCTCTTTTTTCTTAGATTCCTTTCATTTTTGTTTGAATGGTCAATTATCTGGTGCCACTTTTATATTACTTTGGGCATGATTCCTATCTTATATATGGCTTTGAATTAGAAATCTCTATGTCTGATGGAGGCGTTTTCTTGATTTGGGCAGGCGATGTGCTATCTGGAACATCATCAAATGGCATGCATCATGCAGGTATACTTGAAGAATGGTTTGGATTTCATTGGTGGAATGGACGTGTTCCGATCCTACTTCTCACCATAGTCCTTATTTTAGCTCCGTTGGTGTCTTTCAAGAGAGTGGGTAAGTCTACTTTGCTCATCCTGATAAGCATTTTTTAGCACTGATTTTCAGATATATCATATTTCATTTGGGCCTTTTCAGGGATTTAAATGTCTAGAAACTGTTGTAATTATATGAGGGGATTCAACATATCTTGCGAATGTCACATACTGATGGCATATGCTTAACGATTTCTCTGACTTTTCATGTTGCCCTGTTAGAAATGGCATATGGCATATACATTCAAGGATGTGGATCATGGGTTATTCCTTAGGAGTTGTGATGTTCAAATCTGCATGCCTATATTGATGTGTTCATTTCCATGAATTTGCAAATTCTTTGAAATTCACTTCTGCATTATCAGTTGCACTTGCTGTTGTATTTGTTGTGATTACGGCTGGTATTGTGATTGTAAAGTTGTTCAGTGGCACCGTCAAATCACCAAGATTGTTACCAGATATTGTGGATTTTACTTCGTTCTTGAAGCTTTTCACTGTGGTACCAGTTATTGTGACTGCTTACATCTGTCATTACAATGGTATGGATTATTTTCCTCCATCTCTGGTCCTGCAGTGTAGTATCTTAGAGTTCATTAGTTGAATTTTCATTTAAAATTATGTTATAATGAATTGTGATGTCTTTGCGCCATGCGGTTCATTCCATATACAATGAACTTGAGGACCCTTCAGAAATGCAGCCCATTGTTCGTACATCATTGGCATCGTGCTCAATTGTCTACATAAGTACAAGCTTTTTTGGCTTTCTTCTATTTGGAGACCAGACCATGGATGATGTCCTGGCCAATTTTGACACCAACTTGGGAGTTCCCTACAGTGTTGTGCTGAATGACATTGTTCATGTGACCTATGTTGTACATGTGATGCTGGTCTTTCCTCTCATTTTGTTTGACCTGGGACTTAATCTTGATGGGCTTGTCTTTCCAGCGAAAAAACATCTTGTTTTGGATAATAAGAGGTTCATTTTGATCACTGCTGGGTTAATTGGAATCATTTTCCTTGGGGCATCATTCATACCAAGTATCTGGGATGCATTTCAATTCACAGGGGCCACAGCAGCAGTTTGTATTGGGTTCATCTTCCCAGCTCCCATTGCTCTCAGGTAGAAAAAAAGTTGTTTTTCATTTCTGGTTTCGTCTTTCACCTTGCTTGTATGTAACTTCTAACCTCAATTATTTTTTAATTGCAGAGATACCCATGGAATCTCAACCAGGAAGGACATATTTATTTCATTGTTCATGAATTTTCTGGCAGTGGTTTCAAGTTCAATTTCTATAGTGAGTGACATTAATTCTTTGTTCAACAAAGAGGAGGAAGGCCCTCCACGATCTTGAGAATGATTTTTTATGAGCAGGTGGTGCACATACATATAAAGATTATTTGGAACAGAACCGAGAAAAGAACGCTGATTTGGGAATTTGCTTGTAGAATTGGTGGATAAACTTTTGTAAAGCCTTGTATCATCCTGCCATGGTCGCTCGGCCTTCTAGTTAAAGATACTACTGTATTTGTAGTTGTAAACATTGAAAAGGAATATAGTTTATCTCGCATCAATGATTGAGCGATTCAACTAATCATCCATGAATAGTTGAGAGCCTGTCAAGCGGAAGATTGAAGGTCTGGTTTCTGTCAATAATACTCAACCTCACATAACTTTGAGGTGCACCAAAATGCATCCCACTGTGTGTGATGATTCCATTGCTCTTTAATAACTTCTCACAATCTTCATCCTCCTTTCCTTCACATTTTAGCTCTGCAAATGTTGCATTGATACAGAGGGCCAGAGTAAGAGTAATTAGTCCATTTTGCCAAGTATTTTCATTTCAACCATTTAAAGTAGAGACATCAACTCAGTTCCACCATTCATTGATGTCTCTACTTCAACAGACAAATACAACCATTTGAAATATACATACCTTACATGACATGCATAAGTACCAGTCAAACTCCAAGCCATTGAGTACACACATGCACACAAAAACAAGCATACACATACAGACCCAGAGAAACAGAGTACAAGGTCTGCCAACATTCAAGTTAAAGTGAGAAAGAAGAGGTAGCACAGCAAATTGCATATAATTGTAAAAGAATCAACATTACTTACCCAATCTGACTTCCGCATGACCTGTACTTTTAGATACCGTGAACAACATAAGATCTTGATCTGCAGGAGCAGCGATAGAGGGGTAATGTGGCCAGTGATAGGCTAAATCGTAGAGAAAAGTGGATGTTGGGTTCAAGCAAGCTAGTAATGGAAGAGAATAACAAAGCTAAAAAGTTGTGAGGTAAGAGACAAATGAATGTTAAAAAAATAGAACTAATACAAAACTAACTGACCTGAAAGAAATTCAGTGAAATCTTTTAGTGGGAATGCCGAGATCCATGGATTAGATCCGATGAAGTCTTTTTATTGAAACAAGGGTTCCAAATCAATTCAAAATTGAAATAGGTAGACTGAGGAGAGAGTGCCAATCTAGATCTAGGTGGGAAGGTATACTCCAAAGGAAGCAAATCTGAACTTCATTAAAAAAAAAACTAGTGAGTGATCCAATTAGCTTAGAAATAAATAAAATTTAATGAAGAAACAAGCCTAAATCAATACTCTGATAAAAAAATGATATATTTCTAATCCTCTCAACAAATGAACCTAGTTGAAAAATGCAACAACCTGAAAATAAATTAACCAAAAACAAATGATAATTAGAGAATACAATAACATTAAGGGAAAATGACTTACTTTGTTGCAGTGGCCAAATCTGGGTTTAATTTTTTTTTTATCTCAGGTAGGTAACAGAGATTATTTCTCCAAGAAACATTATGGTTTCATTGACAACAAAAAGAGGTTGGTGGAGAAATGTATTATTTACCAATAAATGAGAAACGTGTACAGAATCACAGCATTGGTAACTTAACAACTAGGTCGATGCAATGAAATTATATTGAGATCCATGTTTGATATCCAGCACTCATATCGCCTCATTTTTGGTGAGTTTTGTTTTTCCACGAGTCAAAAGTTCCACTCTTTATTATTGTTTATTTGAAAAGAGATAATCAACCAGAACTCCAAAAATAAATTCCACAGGGAAAGTTCAACTTCAATAAACAGAACTCTGCCTTCCGTCATAATTCAAACTAGATTTAAGGCCAAATTTACTCAGGAAAATAGGGCAGTTTGAATACTATTTATCCTGAGCTCAACACACTTTTCCTTGACTTATAACTACCCACTGAATCTATTTAAATATATAGAGGTGTCTTGTGTGTGGTAAGAAATATGAAGAAACATGACGTTGGATTGTCTAGAAAAGATCTGTAAGGCAATCTAGGAAGAAACATGACATCAGATTTGTCTAAAGAAGATATGTTCGGCACTTATTTAAGACTGAAGAGGTGGCTTGTCTGTAGGGAGATCTGATTAGATTCAAAGCATTGTGATCAGACTGGATCTTATTAGCCATCCACAGTTTTAGAGTTTGAAAGTCTGAATTGGTTAATATGTAGATGTGCATGGATTAATCTTCGAGACAAGCATATGACTATTCACAAGATTTAGAGAGATAAAATTCCGAGATTTATGAAAAGCAAACCCATGAAATCATTTGCCAAAGATGTTTCCATTAATCAAGAACATGATATTGGAAGGCTCGAAGACGCTATTAGAATACAATTTAACAAAAAAAACATGACATTGATTATATCCAGAGAAGATCTGTCCAACAATGTGGGAAGAAACATGAGATTGGATTCGTTTGGAAAAGATCTGTCCAAAAATTCAAGCCCTAGGGGAAAAACAAGATAACTAAGATGTTTCAAGAAGATAAAATTCCAATAGAGGAAGATTTCATCAGACATAGGTTCGAGTCAAGTAGAAAGGAGAGTAGATGTGGTGAAAAACATCAACGAATGTGCCCCCACACAACGTAAAAGCCGAAGAATCAACCAAGAGGCAAGAAACGATACCAAGGTACATGAACAGATTAATTATGCTACTTTGCTATTTGAAGTTAGAATATAGACACTATTTGAATAGAGTTTATAGAGTTTTAATACGTTTTTATTTATACACTCTTTAGTAGTCCTTTTCTTCTTAGATATCTGAATTTTGTTATTTATATTTTTATTAGGTTGAAGGTTGAGTTTAGGTTGGGCTAGTTTCATGTCCAGTTCAGCTTTATGTTGGATGGAAGAATAATCTATTCAATTGTGTGATGTTGTCATTAAAAGTATCTAATGTTTGATCGAGTTTGGATGTTCCATAGGAGAGTTTCAATCCTCAACCCTTCACCAAGAAATTTAAACCTAGAGCCTTATAAATATTAAACCCTACAAACAAACAAAAATAATTTTCACATTTAAATATGTCCTGTGCTTTAAATTTACATAAACATGGTGAAGTTTTCCTTCTATTTGTATATTTTTCAACATCACTTGATAGTCCCGTAATGCTAGGGAAAATAGAAAACCATTAATCAGCATTTGTAAAAGTCAGTCTCCAATAAAAGAACAGGGTGGTTCCATGAAGATAATGAATGAGGGAACTAAACAATTGCCTAGACAAGTCAGTGCGGCTTTACAAAATGACTCTCCATGCCCTTGAATGTGGCAGAAGATTGTATATTTTTCAACATCACCTGATAATCACATGATGTTATGGAAAATAGAGTATCATTAATCAACATTTATAAAAGTCAAAGCCTGCAATAAAAGAACAGGGTGATTCCACGAAAACAACGAATGAGGGAATTAAAAATTTGTCTAGACAATTGAATGCAGCTTGAAAAAATGACTTTTGTTGTCCTTGATTGTGGAAGAAGACACCATAGTCAAATTCACCATGAAGTCATTGTCCTCTTCAAATACACTTAAAAATGCCTATTATCTACCGAAACTGGTGATGTGGATGGATTAGAGTACATGCATCACTTCAGAGTAACAATGTAGCAATCCTCATTTCATACTTCAGAAGATAACTGCTCTCTATCATCTCTTTCAGTGCCACAAGATTAATCTTGTGAATAAACATCTCTATATAACATGAGAGGATTACTCTTCTAAACAATAAACATCTCTGTATAATACAAGATATCACATAGTAAATTATAAAGGGTTTGCTTTATCTGCCTTCCTTAATCTGTCTTTAATTGAATCTACTGAACCTCCCCAAAGTTTAATCTGATCTTCAGCTTGTGAAGCCTACAATTTATGGGTAAAACCAGCAATATACTAAAGTGGTTCCAGTTAATGGGGCATTGATTTCAATGTTTAATATATTTTTATTCTTTATCAAAGTATTTTTTGCTCTATTTGCTTTTGTCAATTTATGCCTTACGGCGTTTCCTTTGCAACATCTGGTGCAAATGCTAGTCATACGAGTTTTAGAATTGAAATTTAAATTATCGATTCGGTGGCTTTTAAATTTGTTAAAAACTTAAACGTACAGGCAGTTTAGGTTATTGATTCGGTTGCTTTAAAATTTGTTAAAAACTTAAATGGACACGGAGTTTTACAATGAAGCGTTATATTAAAGTTTTAGAATTAAACATTATAGTGAGGGTAAAAGTTATGTATAAAGCATCAAGTCAATATATAACTTTTTATTGAATAATTGTTTTAAAAAATGTAGTATTATGAGATATTTATTTTTAAAAAATAAAATTATTTAATATAATGAAATTTATCTTTTATAAAATTAAAAATTATATATATATATAAAATAAAAACTAAATATATATATTTTGTGACTCGAAGAATTGGTAGTTGGGTTACTTTTGTATTGGTGTAACACAAAGTTGATTATGATTGTTTTCACTATAAATTTTAGGCGTCTACATATGCTCTTGATTTTTATGTAGACACAGGTAAGTAAGAGGATTTAAACACTTCATTTTCATAATACTTATGAAGTAAGCTACCCCATATATATATATATATATATATATATATAATTTCATGCAAAGATTACAACATAATTGTCTAAATTTTATTACTCTTTTGGTCTCACTACTATCAAATTTGTTGACCAGAGAAACATAGAAACTGATTACAAAATGCCGAAACTTATAGAGGACCCAAAAACGAAAAGACAAAAAGGCCTAAAAGACCCCTAAGATCAAGAAACAACCAACTGACATTAAGGAACAAGAGGATGATTTGGAGTTGGATTATCCATTTCATTACCCGACAACTCTAGAGGTTGAAGTTCACCATGCACATGATATTCAATGTGTGCCATTCACTCTTCCAGGTGTTCCATTCACTTTGACATTCTCTTCTGGCTCTGTCGAATGAAAGCCAACCAGTCTTGCATGTTCCATTGATTATACTGCAGATCGTTCATGAAGTTGATGATCTCGTTACGGTCATCATGGCTATTCTATCCCAACTGCTCAAGGAGGCGAGTGATATGTTGGAGTTGGGAGACTAAGGCATCAAAGGGAGGAGGAAGGTCAATTCGACTAGGAGAAGGGGCCACCTCCTCCTCCTGCTCTGCCACAACCCCCCCTTCTTGTTCAAAATCCTTTGCTTCCCCGCAATGTTTTTCCCTTTGTCCTCTTGGGTTGAACCCCTCCATGCATGGCCATGTTGCCAATTCATAATTATTCATGTTGTAACCCATTGAAACCACCCTCTAACATCCAAATTTGGGTGCAAACCTTGTCGCCACCCAACCCTTGGCACCTAGAAGAGGGACTCTAACAATTCCTGGGCCAACCCTTGCTTGGGAGGGGCAACCTCCTTTTAACATTATCACCTTTCCTTTCAAGAATAACACCGCCAACATCAACCAACCTCCGCTTCTATGCCACTGCAGCACCAACCCAATAGATTCAACACTCAATAAGGTGAAAGCACTATTACAGGTGCTTTGAAGGCAACCTCAAAGACTCAAAACTCCTAAGCTGCAAAGATAACTTACATGTACCCAACACAGGCCTAGGGCTTCTACTCACTATAATATAACTAAAACATGGAAATAGCTAAACTAATCCCACGACCCAGAACCTTGTTACTAACCCCAAATTGCAGCCAAGAGGGACTTTGTGACCTTGGCATCCCTCTCTTCGAATTAAATATGACCAGGAATAAACCCGACCCCAAAGCTCTCCCCTTCAACACGATGAAGGTATTATTGTATGAATTTTTTAAGGACATACTATAAAACTTAATAGGGAATCCATAACAGAGCCCCAAATTAGAAATCGACCTACTACCCAAATCGGGAAGCTTCTCTTCCTCGTAGACTCAGCCAGTGTCGGTGCAGGCTCCAAGGTTCAACTTCACTTGGATCCAAGACTTGATGTGTTTGGTCGCTAACAGTTCCACTAGGGGTTTGTCGCTTGCATTTAGAAAAGTCTTGAGCAGAAGACCAGAGACGAAGGAGCATGCAAGGTTGATGACCTGCACAAACCCTTCACTGATTTTGCCACCTTCCTATATGCCCACAACTAAGCTCACTAACAACAGTCTTACTGCGCTTGCCAACCTTCTTATAATACTAACGAGCCTTGTCTCGAGGCTTCCACATGCTCCAAGTTGCATGTGAATCCCTTGCCACATGTTGCTAAGATGTATGGAAGGTTGGGAATAGTCCCCGCCCTCAAGAATGATATGCCCATGTTCCTCCGCCCCCATCGAGGTAAATATTTTAAAATTTTAAAATAATTTATTTTTAATAATATTGAGATTGTCGTTCGAATTCATCACATCATTAAGACTAATCCGAAAGATAATCTCATATCATTATAGATCACAAAAGTCTAAGATCTAGCTTAATTTATTTTTATGATTTTTTAATAAACCAATATTATTATTAATTTTTAAATATTTTATTTAAAATATTATAAAAAATAAAATTCAATATTATAATTTTGTTGGGAAAAACTTTGAGACCAAATTTTTTACTCTTCCTACATAATATTAAAATATAAACTTTTTAATTTTATTTTTTATGCCAAGAAAATAAACTAAATTTTTTTAAAAGTTCAAAATATACCACCATTTTATTTGATTTAATATTAAACTATAAATATAAATTAAAACTTTTATTTTCTTTTATGCTAAGAAATTAACTTTTAAAACTTAAAAAATTCAAATTATATTATCATTTTTATTTTTATTTATTATTATTATTATTTTATCCCAGATGAACCCAACATCTTGCTTGATATGTAGCTACCAGTAAACCTTTGGGGTCTACAACCTATCCTCTTCTCTGTAAACCGGGTTATAACTGGGGGACTTGAACCTTGGATCTATCAATTTTCTCATGACTCACATTACTTCCATTACCAATTGCGTTTCCCCCGAAACTATTATACCACCATTTTACTTAGCTTAATGTAAAACTAAATATTAATTGAGACCTCTAGTCTCTTATAAAATATTGGAATGAAACATTCAACAAAGCATTTCAAAATCTACTTAAAACCTTATAAAATATTGGATTGAGACATTCAACAAAACACTTAAAAATCTTATAGATAAAGATCCTTTCATTGGTGGTGGTAATCATTGTTTTCTATTGGAACCGTTGGTTAACTCGCTAAACTCCAAAGGTATATTTATGTTGGCCCAAGCTTTCAGTTCTTTCCCTTTTGATAATAACAGGGGTCATTGGCTCTCATCTACAAAACTCAATCTTCAAGGTATCCTTGCAATGGAATGGAACAACTTTGTTCACAACATTTCCCTCAATGGTATTTCCCTTTCAAATGAAAAAGATAGCCTAGCGTGGTCTTGGGGAAACTTAGCTAAGGGAGCCACGACCCACATAATTTATTCGGCTGTAGCAAACTTTTATTGTCAAGAGAATGTCTATTGGTGGTGTCCCTCCATCTGGAAATGGAACCTTCCTATGAAACTCAAAACATTCGTATGGCTAGTATTGAGAAATAAAATCTTAACATGGGACAACCTGCAGAAAAGAGGCACTCAGGGACCAAATGTATGTGTTCTCTACAAGAAAACTGAGGAAAATATTGATCATCTATTTATTGGTTGTGAAGGGACTAAAAGGATTTGGATCTTGGTGTTTGAATTGACTGGAATCAGGCTTGTGGATCACTCAGTTTCTTTCTCAGACAACCTCTACTTTTGGAAGAACAAGAACAACGATTTCCATACTCACCAAATTATCATTCCCTGGAAAACCTAAGGGATAAGAAACAAACTAATATTTGAGAATTTTAATCAGGATGTGATATTGACTGCTTTCTCTTTATGGAAGGAATATCCATCCAAAACTAAAGAGAGGGGTAGGCGCATTCCTTCCAGCCTGATAGTAAAGATCAACTACCCCGTTGCTTTCTTTGACAGTGTTTCCTTTTAGAAAATTAGAATGGAAGAAAGATTTTCTTATACTTGATAATTACTTGTGATGTTCTTGACTGCTTATTAAGTTTTCCTTATATCTTCTTTCTTTAGTTCATCAAGCAATTACCAAAGCGAAAGCACATAAAGCAATGGACACTAGATGTAGGCACTATGCCAGGGATAAACCCCACTTGAGGGGAAAACCTAGTCAAAATTCTCTTCCTTTCAATAGTATTTTTTGAGACTCTTCACTCTAGACAAAGACCAAACCTTCCCTCCACACTAAGTCATCCTCCCAAATCTTCGACCTCCTTTCTACCAAATTCGACTATGTAGCAGCTTCCGACATCATGCAGCTTCCAGCATCAGGCAATTTCCGACAACAACAAAACTTAGAAGACTTTGATCTCCCAAAATAGGGCACAAAACAGAGAGAGAGAGGCACCAAAATTTTGTTCTTCTTCTTCTCCTTAGACTCCACCCAACTCGCACTTCCTTCCCCTTCTTCTTCTACTTCGCACTTCTTTTGGCTTCAAGAGATATCAAACATTCTTGTGAGAGAGTGTGCTCCAAATGAATTCAACTTGCTTCTATTTATAGGCTTCAAGGGAGGTCGAATTGATGTCCTTAGGCCAACTTGATCTCTTCTAGGCCGACTTGATATGGAAGATACATAAATTACATTTGACTCAATACTTAACCTTTTTACATGATTCAAAAGCCCAAGAAAGGTCTCTTTAAAAGTACAATGACTCGATTGACTTAGAATAAATCTTAGAAGTCCTTAATGCGAACTTTGACCTAAAACATGGTGACCCAAGCATGAAACCCATGCTTTAATAAGTCACAATAATAATAATAATTATTATTTTCTTTATTCTTTTGACAAGTACATTACAAGATGACTCAACTACATTTAATGAAGACCGAACCTAGTTACATTTTCCAACACTCCCTCTTCACTAGGGAGGTATTAATCATATACAAGTACAAGGAATATCTCAACTAAATGAACCATGAAGAACTTTAGGCACTGCAATTCCATGGACTATATTCATGACCAGGGCATTTTATCCATTGGTCTCTCAACAATTTAGGCACTGCAATGCCATGGATTAGATTCCTGACCAGGGCAATCTATCCAAGTGGGAATAAGTTGGACTCAAGATTTCATCCTCTCTAGGTACCAACATGCTTACTTGCTAACTGTCAACCCAAAGATCCAGGTGTGTATCCAAAAATAGATCTCTATAATCAACACCACTTTTTACAACTTCGGGACCTAGACATCAACACAAAGTGTCGGCCAGATGTCCTCCTCGACAATGCTTCACTCACAAAGCCTCTCCTTGATCTTGCAGATCAAGGACAACAATTCTCCCCCGATCAAATTTATCGCTAACCAACATGCTATCAAAACCTTCGAGAGATTCACCTGTACAAACACAACCCCAATCAATAATATACTTTCATATGTACATAATCAAATACAAACCTCCGGGGTCTTCCATACAACTTGATGTTGCTTCTCAACTTTTCATAGTAGGACTATCAACTGAATCTCTGACAGAAGATTCCTCAATCATACACTTTCCTTTCCTACTTCCCATGTAGCAACATATCCTCTGAAATTCATTCTTCAATCAAAACCAAGTTATGCCCTCCCTCTCAACCAGGGAGCATCTCTTTATCCAAACTCCCTCTTAATCTAAGGGATATCTCTTCTATTTTTGTCATCAGAGAATCTTTCGTGGCTTCCAACCATTTCATGAGAGTTATCATCATCCCCATCATGCTTATTACATCAACGAACATCTTCACCATATTGAAGATTGTGTACCTGCACAACTTAGATAACAAGTACAACCAAAACTATAGAAGCATGAAGTTAGTCCGAAAGATTAATCTCATTAATGAAGTTAGTCATTAAGATTAATCCGAAAGACAATCTCATATCACTATAGATCACAAAAGTCTAAGATCTAGCTTAATTTATTTTTATGTTTTTTCAATAAACCAATATTATTATTAATTTTTAAATATTTTATTTAAAATATTATAAAAAATAAAATTCAATATTATAATTTTGTTGGGAAAAACTTTGAGACAAATTTTTTACTCTTCCTAGATAATAATAAAATATAAACTTTTTAATTTTAATTTTTATGCCAAGAAAATAAACAAAAAAATTTAAAAGTTCAAAATACACCACCAATTTATTTGATTTAATATTAAACTATAAATATCAATTAAAACTTTTAATTTCTTTTATGCTAAGAAATTAACTTAAAAAATTAAACAATTCAAATTAAATTATCATTTTTATATTTATTTATTATTATTATTTTTTATCCTAGGGGAACCCAACATCTTGCTTGATATGTAGCTACTAGTAAACCTTTGGCGTCTACAACTTATCCTCTTCTCTGTAAACCGGGTTATAGTCGTGGGATTTGAACCTTGGATTTGTCAATTTTCTCATGACTCGCATTACTTCCATTACCAATTGAGTTGCCCCGAAACTATTATACCACCATTTTACTTAGCTTAATGTAAAACTATAAATATTAATTGAGACCTCTAGTCTCTCATAAAATATTGGAATGAAACATTCAACAAAGCACTTTAATATCTACTTAAAACCTTATAAAATATTGGATTGAGACATTCAACAAAACACTTAAAAATCTTATATAGAAAGATCCTTTCATTGGTGGTGGTAATCTTTGTTTTCTATCAGAACCGTTGGTTAACTCGCTAAACTCCAAAGCTATATTTATGTTGGCCCAAGCTTTCAGTTCTTTCCGTTTTGATAATAAAATGGGTCATTGGCTCTCATATGCAAAACTCAATCTTCAAGGTGTCCTTGCAGTGGAATGGAACAACTTTGTTCGCAACATTTCCCTCAATGGTATTTCCCTTTCAAATGAAAAAGATAGCCTAGTATGGTCTTGGGGAAACTTAGCTAAGGGAGCCACAACCCACACAATTTATTTGGCTGTAGCAAACTTTTATTGTCAAGAGAATGTCTGTTGGTGGTGTCCCTCCATTTGGAAATGGAACCTTCCTACGAAACTCAAAACATTCGTATGGCTGGGATTGAGAAATAAAACCTTAACGTGGGACAACCTGCAGAGAAGAAGCACTCAGGGACCAAATGTATGTGTTCTCTACAGGAAAACTGAGGAAAATATTGATCATCTATTTATTGGTTGTGAAGGGGCTAAAAGGATTTGGATCTTGGTGTTTGAATTGATTGGAATTAGGCTTGTGGATCACTCAGTTTCTTTCTCAGACAACCTCTACTTTTGGAAGAACAAGAACAGTGATTTCCATACTCTCCAAATTATCATCCCTTGGAAAATCTAAGGGATGAGAAAAAAACTAATATTTGAGAATTTTAATCAGGATGTGATATTCACTGCTTTTGCTTTATGGAAGGAATATCCATCCAAAACCAAAGAGAGGGGTAGGCACATTCATTCCAACCCGATAGTAAAGATCAACTACTCTGTTGCTTTCCTTGACGATGTTGCCTATTAGAAAATTAGGATGGCAGAAAGATTTTCTTATACTTGATAATTACTTGTGATGTTCTTGACTGCTTATTAAGTTTTCTTTATATCTTCTTTCTTTAGTTCATCAAGCAATTACCAAAGCGAAAGCACATAAAGCAATGGACACGAGATGTAGGCACTATGCCAGGGAAAAACCCCCCTCGGGGGGAAAACCCAGCCAAAATTCTCTTCCCTTCAATAGTATTCTTTGAGACTCCTCACCCTAGACAAAGACCAAACCTTCCCTCCACACCAAGTCATCTTCCCAGATCTTCGACCTCCTCTCTACCAACTTCGACTATGTAGCAGCTTCCGGTATGAGGTAACTTCTGGGATCAGGCAATTTTCGACATTAGCGAAACTCAAAAGACTCTGGTCTCCTAAACTGGGGCATGAAACAGAGAGAGAGAGGCACCAAAATTTCATTCTTCTTCTTCTCCTTAGACTCCACCCAAGTCACACTTCCTTCCCCTTATTCTTCTACTTCGCACTTCTTCCGGCTTCAAGAGATATCAAACATTCTTGTGAGAGAGTGTGCTCCAAATGAATTCGACTTGCTTCTATTTATAGGCTTCAAGGGAGGTCGAATTGATGTCCTTAGTCCGGCTTAATCTCTTTTAGGCTAACTTGATGTGGAGGATACATAAATTACATTTGACTCAATACTTAACCTTTTTACATGATTCAAAAGCCTAAGAAAGGTCTCTTTAAAAGTACAATGACTCAATTGACTCAGAATAAATCCTGGAAGTCCTTAATGCGGACTTTGACCTAAAACATGGTGACCCAAGCATGAAGCCCATGCTTTAATAAGTCACAATAATAATAATAATAATAATAAATAATTCTTTTAGCAAGTACATTACAAGATGACTCAAATACATTTAATGAAGACCGAACCTAGTTACATTTTCCAACACTCCCTCTTCACTAGGGAGGTATTAATCATATACAAGTACAAGGAAGATCTCAACTATATGAACCGTGAAGAACTTAAGGCACCACAATGCCATGGACTATATTCATGACCAGGGCATTTTATCCATTGGTCTCTCAACAATTTAGGCACCGCAATGCCACACACTAGATTCTTGACCAGGGCAATCTACCCAAGTGGGAATAAGGTGGACTCAAGCTTTCATCCTCTCTAGGTACCATCGAGCTTACTTGCTAACCGCCAACCCAAAGATCTAGGTGTGTATCCAAAAATGGATCTCTATAATCAACACCACTTTTCCAACTTTGGGACCTATACATCAACACAAAGTGTCGACTAGATGTCCTCCTCGAAAATGATTCACTCACAAAGCCTCTCCTTGATCCTGCAGATCGAGAACAATAATTCTCTCTCGATCAAATTGATTGGTAACCGACATGTTATCAAAGCCTTCGAGAGATTCACCTGTACAAACACAACCCCAATCAATAATATACTTTCATATGTACACAATCAAATACAAACTTCCAGGTTATTCCATACAACTTGATGCTTCTTCTCAACTTTTCATAGTAGGACTATCAACTGAATCTCTTACAGAATATTCCTAAATCATACACTTTCCTTTCCTACTTCCCATGTAGCAACATATCCTCCAAAATTCATTCTTCAATCAAAACCAAGTTATGCCCTCCCTCTCAACCATGGAGCATCTCTTTATATAAACTCCCTCTTAATCTAAGGGAGATCTCTTCTATTTTCGTCATCAGAGAATCTTTCATGGCTTCCAACCATTACATCAGAGTTATCATCATCCCCATCATGCTTATCACATATACGAACATCTTCACCATATTGAAGATTGTGTACTTGCACAACTTAGATAACAACTACAACCAAAACTATAGAAGCATGAAGTTAGTCTGAAAGATTAATCTCATTAATGAAGTTAGTCATTAAGATTAATCCGAAAGATAATCTCATATCACTATAGATCACAAAAGTCTAAGATCTAGCTTAATTTATTTTTATGTTTTTTTAATAAACCAATATTATTATTGATTTTTAAATATTTTATTTAAAATATTATAAAAAATAAAATTCAATGTTATAATTTTGTTGGGAAAAACTTTGAGACGAAATTTTTGACTCTTCCTACATAATAATAAAATATAAACTTTTTATTTTTAATTTTAATTTTCATGCCAAGAAAATAAACTAAAAATTTTAAGTTCAAAATATACCACCTATTTATTTGATTTAATATTAAACTATAAATATCAATTAAAACTTTTAATTTCTTTTATGCTAAGAACTTAACTTAAAAACTTAAAAAAAAAAAAAATCAAATTATATTATCATTTTTATTTTTATTTTATTATTATTATTATTATTATTTATCCCAGAGGAACCCTACATCTTGCTTGATATGTAGCTACTAGTAAATCTTTGGGGTCTACAACCTATCCTCTTCTCTATATACCACCATTTTACTTAGCTTAACGTAAAACTCTAAATATTAATTGAGACCTCTAGTCTCTTATAAAGTATTGGAGTGAAACATTCAACAAAGCACTTTAAAATCTACTTAAAACCTTATTAAATATTGGATTGAAACATTCAACAAAACACTTAAAAATATTATATAGAAAGATGCTTTCATTGGTGGTGGTAATCTCTGTTTTCTATCAAAACCATTGGTTAACTCGCTAAACTCCAAAGGTATATTTATGTTGGCCCAAGCTTTCAGTTCTTTCCCTTTTGATAATAACAGGGGCCATTGGCTCTCATCTGCAAAACTCAATCTTCAAGGTGTCCTTGCAGTGGAATGGAACAACTTTGTTCACAACATTTCCCTCAATGGTATTTCCCTTTCAAATGAGAAAGATAGCCTAGTATGGTCTTGGGGAAACTTAGCTAAGGGAGCCACGACCCACACAATTTATTCGGTTGTAGCAAACTTTTATTGTCAAGAGAATGTCTCTTGGTGGTGTCCCTCCATTTGGAAATGGAACCTTCCTACGAAACTCAAAACATTCGTATGGCTGGTATAAAGAAATAAAATCTTAACGTGGGACATCCTGCAGAAAAGAGGCACTCAGGGACCAAATGTATGTGTTCTCTACAGGAAAACTGAGGAAAATATTGATCATCTATTGATTGGTTGTGAAGGGACTAAAAGGATTTGGATCTTGGTGTTTGAATTGATTGGAATCAGGCTTGTGGATCACTCAGTTTCTTTCTCAGACAACCTCTACTTTTGGAAGAACAAGAACAGTGATTTCCATACTCTCCAAATTATCATTCCCTGGAAAATCTAAGGGATGAGAAACAAACTAATATTTGAGAATTTTAATCAAGATGTGATATTGATTGCTTTCGCTTTATGGAAGGAATATCGATCCAAAACTAAAGAGAGGGGTAGGTGCATTCCTTCAAACTCGACAATAAAGATCAACTACCCCATTGCTTCCTTTGACGATGATGCCTTTTAGAAAATTAGAATGACAAAAAGATTTTCTTATACTTGATAATTACTTGTGATGTTCTTGACTTCTTATTAAGTTTTCTTTATATCTTCTTTCTTTAGTTCATCAAGAAATTACCAAAGCGAAAGCACACAAAGTAATGGACACCAAATGTAGGCACTATGCCAGGTAAAAACCCCCCTCGAGGGGAAAACCCAGTCAAAGTTCTCTTCCTTTCAATAGTATTATTTGAGACTCTTCACCCTAGAAAAAGACTAAGCCTTCCCTCCACACCAAGTCATCCTCCCAGATCTTCGACCTCCTTTCTACCAGCTTCGACTATGTAGCAACTTCCGGCATCAAGCAACTTCTGACATCAGGTAACTTCTGACATTAGTGAAACTCGGAAGACTCCGATCTCCCAAACTAGGGCACGAAACAAAGAGAGAGAGGCACCAAAATTTTCTTCTTCTTCTTCTCCTTACACTCCACCCAACTTTCACTTCCTTCCCCTTCTTCTTCTACTTCACCCTTCTTCCAGCTTCAAGAGATATCAAACATTCTTGTGAGAGAGTGTGCTCTAAATGAATTCGACTTGCTTCTGTTTATAGGCTTCAAGGGAGGTTGAATTGATGTCCTTAGGCCAACTTGATCTCTTATAGGCCGACCTGATGTGGAGGATAGATAAATTACATTTGACTCAATACTTAACCTTTTTACATGATTCAAAAGCCCAAGAAAGGTCTCTTTAAAAGTACAATAACTCGATTGACTTAGAATAAATCTTAGAAGTTCTTAATGGGGACTTTGACCTAAAACATGGTGACCCAAGCATGAAACCCATGCTTTAATAAGTCACAATAATAATAATAATTCTTTTCTTTATTCTTTTGACAAGTACATTACAATATGACTCAAATATATTTAATGGAGACCGAATCTAGCTACATTTTCCAACACTCCCTCTTCACTAGGGAGGTATTAATCATATACAAGTACAAGGAATATCTCAACTATATGAACCATGAAGAACTTTAGGCATGGCAATGCCATGGACTATATTCATGACCAGGGCATTTTATCCATTGGTCTCTCAACAATTTAGGCACATGCCACAGACTAGATTCTTGACCAGGGCAATCTATCCAAGTGGGAATAAGGTGGACTCAAGCTTTCATCCTCTCTAGGTACCATCAAGCTTACTTGCTAACCGCCAACCCAAAGATCCAAGTGTTTATCCAAAAACAAATCTCTATAATCAACACCACCTTTTCCAACTTCAGGACCTAAACATCAACACAAAGTGTCGGCTAGATGACCTCCTCGGAAATGCTTCACTCACAAAGCCTCTTCTTGATCCTACAGATCAAGGACAACAATTATCTTTCGGATCAAATTGATCGGTAACCAACATGCTATCAAAACCTTCGAGAGATTCACCTGTACAAACACAACCCCAATCAATAATATACTTTCATATGTACATAATCAAATACAAACCTCTGGGGTATTCCATACAACTTGATGCTTCTTCTTAACTTTTCATAGTAGGACTATCAACCGAATCTCTGACAGAAGATTCCTTAATCATACACTTTGCTTTCCTACTTCCCATGTAGCAACATATCCTCCGAAATTCATTCTTCAATCAAAACTAAGTTATGCCCTCATTCTCAACCAAGGAACATCTCTTTATCCAAACTCCCTCTTAATCTAAGGGAGATCTCTTCTATTTTCGTCATCAGAGAATCTTTCGTGGCTTCCAACCATTTCATCAGATCTATCATCATCCCCATCATGCTTATCACATCAACGAACATCTTCACCATATTGAAGATTAAGTCCCTGCACAACTTAGATAACAAGTACAACCACAACTATAGAAGCATGAAGTTAGTCATATCAGAATTACGAAAGCCCAACCTGATATACATCAGTTACCCAAACTTAAACAAGAGACACATTCTCTTCAACATATTGGTAAGGACTTTTTCATAAACCCTAGACAACTTCATAACAACTTTCATTATATCTAGGGTTTCATTGTTTCTTCCAAAGGTATGACATACCTTACTATAACACATAGCAAACCCTAGAAACAATTCAAACAAATATAGATCTACAAGGCATCTAACAACTTTCAAAATTCATATATTAGACATTTTACTAGGGTTTTATACAAATCCTAGATTTCATACAAGAGAATCAATAAAAAACAATCATAGCTTAGTCATTAACATGACCAACTTCCACTAAGGTTAGTTGTAACTCCTAGATTTTCAATCAAACATTAATTCCAATTAAAACTCATATTTTAACAATCTTACACAAATCTCAAATCATATTGTCATCATACATCAAATATTTTTACTTCTACTAAGTTCCAACTCCAAAACCCTAGAATTTCACAAGTACCATCATCCTAGAAAGAGAAACTTTGGCTAGAGCTTGTTTCCAAATCCTAGGATTCATGACCAGTGACAAACAGGCCAGCTCATACATCTAGGACTTCATCATGCATAGGCATTTTCATATCATGTGTTAGTCAAATCCAACTTCACAAAGATCAATAAGAGTTAGACATACACCAAACTTGATTAGACTAGGGTTTGATCAGAAAAAAACACACATACAAAGGAAATAATTTCTAAGACATTATAAGGGTCTTGCTTACACATTCCACCAAACCCTAACAAGTTAGGGTTTCAATATAAGAACATAGAAACCCAACACACCAAAGGTTCAAGATTTTAGACTTTATCATTCAACCCTATAAAGTTAGGTTTTCTTGATCATACCAAAATGACATCATCAATAAAAACTTCAAGTAACATTTAATATCCCTAAGCAGTTTAGGGTTCAGACATTCACATTAACATACCCTTAGGTTAGGGTCTTTTAGAGAACTTATCTAGGGTTCTATAAAAACAGTTAGGAATAGGAGTTGGGTAGATTTATCAAGTGATGAATCACCCACAATAAGAATCAATATGATGCACTATAATTAGTCACAACAATGTTAGTAATAAATTTTCAAATGAACAAACATTTATTATAAAGAAATCAATGTTTTAAAGCATACCTTAGTTCTTTGACAAACCTTGACTCAAGAGGTCCTCTTTCATACTCCTTGAGAATATAGCAGATGTTTCTCCTAATCAAGGCAATAGAGGGAGAATGATGATTAGTATTTAATATAATCAAAGGTAAATGAGAACATGAAACCAAAAACTGAAAGGAAATGAGATACTTATCTTTGGGAGTTGTTGGGGGCTACCTCCAAAGCTTGAGGGACACATATAAACTTACAAAAACAAAAAATGTCTTTTCCAAAAAGATGTTAAAAACCTATAAATTCTAAAACATCAAAAATATAAAATAAGATATCTAAGGCTACAAGCAAAAGACTTAGTAGTGTAAGACCATTATGTCAGATTCTTCGGGTTTGGCTTTCTTTACGTCTTCCTCTTCAACAATATTGGCTTGATATATTTCTCTCTTCTTGTTTCTTGGATTGTCAGGACAATCACACCTGTAGTGGCCCTTCTTATGACATTGATAACATTCTACCTTGGACATGTCAACTTTCTTCCTTGGTCCTTTCGATTTCTTTCCTTTATGTTGAGCAATGTAGGCATTTGAAACATATTTAGAATTGGCAAGTAATGAGATCCTCAACTCTTCCTGACTGCAGGCAATCCATAGTTCTTCAAAAGTGGGAGCTTCCTTCTAACTATTAAGACCTGCAACAAATGCACCCCAAGTAGGTGGAAACCTTAATAGAGCAGTGATCGCGAGTTCTTTGTCTGGAACAACTTCATCAATGGCCAAAAGATCATCTTTGATTCTTGCTATCTTCACAAAGAAGGAGGCCACTGTATCTTCTTTAGTCATATTTTTGGTCCTTAGTTCATTCTTCAAGCTTGCCATTTGACCAATGTTCTTAATAGTGAATAACTTTGACAAGGCTTCATACATTTCTTGAGCATGATTGATGTTGGCTATAAATGGGGCAAGATTGTTCTTTATTTCTTCTACCATTAGAGTCATGGCCACCAATTATAATTGTCAGCATCACTAGAGTCTTTTGTAGGCTTCTTAACTTTTCCTTTGACCAAGTCAAGTACTTTGTTCTTTTCAAGGATGAGGCCAATCCTCTTTTTCCAAGATCTATAATTTGAGGCTCCTTTAAGTTTGTTCTCTCTCTTGATTGTGTTAGACATCTTCCTTGAAAATAGTAGACTCTTACCCTGTGATAATCCTTTTGAATGGTTCCTTGATCAAGTGCTTGAGACTACCTTTTTCTTTCTTTCTTCGCCAAAGCTTCGATACCATGTTAGAAAATCAGAAAGGCAGAAATATTTTCTTATACTTGATAATTACTTATGATGTTCTTGACTTCTTATTAAGTTTTATTTATATCTTCTTTCTTTAGCTCATCAAGCAATTACCAAAGCAAAACAAACATAAAACAATGGACACCAGATGTAGGCACTATGCCAAGGAAAAACCCCCCTTGAGGGGAAAACCCAGTCAAAATTCTCTTCCTTTCAATAATATTCTTTGAGACTCCTCACCCTAGACAAAGACCAAACCTTCCCACCACACCAAGTCAACCTCCCAGATCTTTGACCTCCTTTCTAACAACTTTGACTATGTAGCAGCTTCGGACATCAGGCAGCTTCTGACATCATTGAAACTTGGAAGACTTCGATCTCATAAACTAGGACATGAAACAGAGAGAGAGAGGCATCAAAATTTCGTTTTTCTTCTCCTCCTTAGTCTCCACCCAACTCGCACTTCCTTCCCCTTCTTCTTCTTCCGGCTTCAAGAGTTATCAAACTTTCTTGTGAGAGAGTGTGCTCCAAATGAATTTGACTTGCTTCTATTTATAGGCTTCAAGGGAGGTCAAATTGATGTCCTTAGGCCTACTTGATGTGGAGGATACATAAATTACATTTGACTCAATACTTAACCTTTTTACATGATTCAAAAGCCTAAGAAAGGTCTCTTTAAAAGTACAATGACTCTATTGACTTAGAATAAATCCTAGAAGTCCTCAATGGGGACTTTGACCTAAAACATGGTGACCCAAACATGAAACCCATGATTTAATAAGTCACAATAATAATAATAAAATTTCTTTTCTTTATTCTTTTGACAAGTACATTACAAGATGACTCAAATATATTCAATGAATACCAAACCTAGTTACATTTTCCAACGCTGCCCAACAAGGTGTGCAGGAGGCTTCATGATACTACTGAGCAAGTATCACAACATCAAAGTGAGTATGAGTTTTGGTACAAGCACAAACACGAGAGTGGAGCTCATGGCTACCTGGGCTGCTATGTTAATTGCCAAATCTCTATCAATATCTCATTTGATGGTTGGAGGGGGTTCCAAGATCATCATAGATTGACTGACCGGAAAGTCAGACCTCTAGGTTTTGGAACTTTGACATTGGAAATCTAGATTAAAGAAGTTGCACAGTCAATTCCAAAACATATCCTTTTTTCACGTGTATAAAGAGTCTAATCAACAAGCATATCAACTATCAACAAAAGGTCTCTTACTACATCTTGTAACTATCATGCTTGAGCAGTGTTTTGGAGAAACCATTCTCCATTTAGGCCTTTATACTCTTCTATGATATTTGGTAGTAGGTTTTGTAATCCATGGTTGTCTAGTATGTTTTCTTTCTAATTCACACTTGTGGTTTTTTTGCCTTTTTTAGGACAACGATCTTATATATCAATTTTTGCTCTGTTTCTAGTTGTTTTTCAGGTGTTGTGCCTGTTTCTCGATTCTTTTTCAGTCATCTCTCTAATATGATTTTGATAAATGTTCCAGAGAATTGTATTAGTTATATTCCTGCCATTGTTAAACTGATATTGCTTCAATCAACATTCAAATGAGATTTCTTATAAAACCTAAATATTTTTAATTGAGTAATGAATAAAAAGATATTGCGTTAAAAAAGAAAAAGAAAAAGAAAACACATAATCCAAATAAACCTAGTAATAAACCTAGTAATGTTGATGAGTGCCACAAAAATATCAATTGAAATACACATCAAAGAGAACCCAACGAAAATACCTGGACCAAAACAAGGAATCTACTCCCACCAAAACACCTAATAAAATGCGTAGGTTTTTACTACTATTACTTGGGCCATAGAATTTACACCAATATACTCCATATAAAACGCTGAGTTACACAAGGAAGCGCCAAGATCTTCCCTTTTTTTTCTTTAGCCCATGATTACCACTTTGCGAAAGAAGCGCTTCCACTCATGCTTTCAAAAGCCAAGCGTGTCAATTCCTGTGTCTACCATATCATAACGCTCTGTAAGCTGGGCCGTTTAAAGGAGGCGCTCTCCATATTACAGTTTGCAGACAATAGCATCGGCTCTTGCACCTATGTTTCTCTCTTGCAGTGCTGCATCCACCAGAAGGCCTTAGGACAAGGCAAATTAATCCACGCCCACATCACGCAGAAGGGATTTGTTGCCACAAACACACTTTTACAGAATACGCTTGCAAACATGTATGCCAAGTGCGAAAGTGTGGTGGCTGCCCGCAGAGTTTTTGAGGAAATATCTGAAAAGAATGTTGGCTCATGGACTGTGATGATTTCAGCATACTCACGCTATGGCAATGTCGATGAAGCCCGGAAGTTGTTTGAAAACATACCCCAACGAGATGTGAGGTTATGGACTGTCATGATATCGGCTTATGCAAAGCATGGACCGGCCGAGGAGGCATTCACACTCTTACACCAAATGCAGCGAGCAGGTATTCAACCCAATCACTTCACCTTCGTTGCTGTTCTTTCGGCCTGTGCTCACTTGGCATATCTGGAACAGGGTATGGAAATCCATGGACAAATCATAAGAAGCGGACTTCAATCTGATGCATTTGTGGCGAATGCTCTTTTAGACATGTATGCAAAATGTGGGAGACTAGAGACTGCACGTTACATGTTTGACAAAATGTCTGAACGAGACGTCGTCTCTTGGACACAGATTATCACAGGTTATGCGCAGAAGGGGTTTTTCAATGAGGCTCTGAAGCTCTTCGAAGGGATGCCTGAGCGAGACGTGTGGTCATGGACTGCAATGATTGCTGCTTATACAAAGTTTGGTTTCGCTGAAGAAGCATTGACACTGCTCTTCCAAATGCAAGGAGCAGGTATCCAACCCAATCAATTCACTTTTTCCAGCGTCCTCCCCGCGTGCGCCAATTTAGCAGCTCTGGAACAGGGTATGCATATCCATGAAGAAATCAAAAGATGTCGATTCCAGTCTAATATATTTGTGGCAAATGCTCTTGTAGACATGTATGCAAAATGCGGGAGAATGGAGACTGCGCGTGATGTGTTTGACAAAATATCCGATCCAGATGTGGTTTCTTGGACAGCAATAATTGCAGGATATGCCATGCATGGCTCTGCCAAGGAGGCCCTTAAGTTCTTTGAGGATATGACGCACTCTGGCATCAATCCAAACCATGTCACTTTAGTTTCTGTTTTGTCTGCATGTTGCCACGCAGGCCTACTAGAGGATGGCTATCGGTATTTTAACTGCATGAGTACACATTATCACATCACACCTGTAATGGAACACTATAGCTGTATGGTTGATCTTCTTGGTCGGGCTGGACGCTTCGATGAAGCAAAAGATTTTATAAACAAAATGCCAATAAAAGCGGATGCTTCTGTGTGGAGTTGTTTGCTTTCTGCATGTAGAATTTATAGCAATATTGAGCTAGGCGAATACGCTGCAGAACAGCTTTTTGAGTTAGACCCGGAAAATGATTATGCTTATGTGCTTCTCTCAAACATCTATGCTGCTGCCAGCAGGTGGGAGGACATTGAAAATATTAGGAAAAGAATGAACGGCAGAGGGGTTAAAAGGAGTCCTGGATGCAGTTGGATTCAAGTTGATAAAAAGATGCATGCTTTTGTCATAGGAGACAGGCCATATTTTTAGACATAGAAAATAGTCCAATGTCAGAGAACTCGTCTTAGGTGATTAAAGCTTGCAGTGTATGATGCCGACACAAGATTCAAATTTTGTCATCTTAGTGGAAAGTTGGCAATCATGTTTGAGCTATTAAACACATGCTCATGACAGCCTGTTCAATTTGATTAAAATCCATGGTTTATATCTGCAGACAAGTAAAAGCTCCGCAAAATGCTGTTGGCAGTGTTCTTGTGGAAAACAATGGTTATGTGAAGGTCATGTTCCTTTGAAGTTGCTTCTGGAGTTTTCTCAAAGACTTCCTGGTAGCACCC
The DNA here is from genome assembly GCA_031772625.1 of Pinus tabuliformis. Taxonomy (NCBI): domain Eukaryota; kingdom Viridiplantae; phylum Streptophyta; class Pinopsida; order Pinales; family Pinaceae; genus Pinus; species Pinus tabuliformis. The sequence continues at coordinate 1,073,345,082 of CM062816.1, forward strand.
ACAACAATTAATTCATAATACTATACTTTGCGGAATTCTTACCTAGTTTTGACCGTTAATCAGAATTTTGACTTGTGCTACAGGTGTTTATTAAGAGGGAACGCAGAAAGCGAGGAACAGTCAAGCGAGGAACAGTCAGAAAGCACTTGCAAAATCAGGTGTGTCAAAGAAACTTCCAAATTTTAGTTGCTAACGTTATCTTCCTTCTAAAGCAGGTGCTGCATAATATCTTCTATAAACAGGTACTTCCGTTTTTAGAGAAAGGGTCGATTTTTATTCCTGTTAACTCCCCTCAACTTCAGTGGCAACCTACAGCAACCTTGCATCTGGAATGGCGACACCTCATTAATATCAATTCAGATAAAGCTTGATAAGTTGTATCCATGAGGCATTCAAAGGGATGGTAAAGTGCGTATGTGATAATTTTTAAGCCATTCCATTTAAAACAAGAGTTTGTAAATATCACCCAGTAGAGTTTGTTAGGGTTTTACTTTAATCCTCTTAAGTAGGTAGATAGGTTCCCATTTATTGACACCATCTTTATTAAACAAGGTACACATAGTAGATACGGTGTGAAAACAATAAATATAAGGAGGTGTATTAAAAAGTTAGGCCTATTAGAAAGTTCTTAGGAGGTTTGGTAGAAAGTATATAATGAAGTAGAAGTAAGCTAATGTGATATATGATGAAGGTTAAAACTTATTGTAATTGGAGCTTCTCTCATTTGAAGGTTGTTCCCTCAAAGAGGCAAGTGAATATTGCTTTCAGCAATAAAGGTATTGCTATTTGTGGTATTCCGTGTGATATTCCTCTTGGGAAAATTACCCTTAGGGGACAATATTGATCTAGATTTTGTCACTATTGTCACTTGGACAAGTGTTCTAAACGTGAGAGGCGTCATTGAGGCTAGGAACACAAAATAATTAATTATCTCTAAGCCCATGTAATTTGAATTTTTCCCTAAGTTTCAGCAAGGGAAAATATCCTAATTATGTCAATTAGTGATTTTAAAAATATTTCTTAAATGTAAACTTAGAGAAAGTGGATAATTAATTGACATTAGTTGGGATAAGAACGATTTACCTCTAGAAGCTTGTGGAAAGCTTCTAAGATGATCTTAGCCATTGATTGGATCAAGTGAACTTCTAATCGTAGCCTTTCATTTGTGAATGGGAGATTATAAAGGGCATTGATGGACAACTTTTGAGACACATAGAGTGGGTGATTTTCAGTGAGACCATAGGAGGGTTTCAACAACTGTGATTGGGAGAAGATTTTTCTGAGGTTTTTGCTATTAGTTATTTTTTGCAGGAGATTGAGTTTTTTCCAGTGATGTCGTGAGCTTTAGGAGGAGGCCAAGTTGTTCAGTGAATTCGCAAGAGGAGAGGCCGAGTTTATTTTCGAGAGGTAGTGCGAGTCTTCGAGAGGCTAGTGCAAGTTTGTTAGAGGAGTTGCCATTTGCTAGGAGGGCAAATCGAGTTTTCTAGGAGGTAGATCGAGTTTCCAGAGGGCAGTGTGAATTGCCGGGAGATAGTGCGAATTGCTAGGAAGAACAGTGCGAATTGCCAGTACAAGATGCTATAGGCAGTGGGAGTTACAAAAAGGGAAGCTGTGGGGTTTTCTAGGTTGATTTGATTAGCATAATTGAAGATAAAATATCGCCGGAGCTTTGCCAGAGTCAAGCAAGCATTTGTAATTTACCAATAATAGTTTTTGTTAAAGATATTAATATAGACCCTTAGACCTGAAAACTGGTTTTACTCACATTGGGGTTTTCTATGAATGTTTGTCCAAAAATACTTGTTTCAGTTGTGTGATTGGTTTCTCGTGTAATTTATTTTGTGAATTTTGTTGTTCATATTTCTTATTCATTACTTTCAACAAAAGAATTAATTTGCTATGAACAAGTAATATGAAATAATTAACTAGGTTAATAACACCTTTTGGGTCGCCAAAAATTTCACATGGTATCAGAGCACTGAAGTCCCAAGATTATTAGTTATCTAAGTGCTAAGGTTTTGAAGGAGAAACCAAAGGTTCTCACAAAGACAAAATTCTTCATATTCATTGGAGTTTATTATTTGAGGGTTTCATAAATGGCTTCAACTGGATTGAAGGATCATGAAAACATTGATGGTGCATCGAATTTTGGTATCTGGAAATCCAAAATATTATTATTGCTGGAGAAACATGGATTGAAGGTGTATGCTACAACAATTTTTGCTGTACGATAGATGTGACACAATTAGTGACCTACTGTAAGGAGGATGCCAAGGCTAGGCATATTATCCAAGACGGGGTTAAAGATCACATTGTTCCCCATATTGCAGAATTTGATACGTGCAAGAAGATGTGGGATGCCATCTTGAAGTTGTTCCATAGTGCTACTGTTAACAGGAATTTGATCCTTAGAGAGAATTTAAGAAACACCAAACATAACAAAGGCAAAGGCATTGTCAGTTACCTCACTAGGATCAGACTTGTCAAGTACGAGTTAGTATTTGTCGGAGAAAAAATAGATGATGATGAGCTTGTGAGCATTGCTCTAAATGGGTTCTCTAAGCAGTGGGATGTGTTTGTCTAAGTGGTTAATGGACTACAAGACCTACCTCACTAGGATCATCTGTGGAGCAATTTCACTCAAGAAGAGCTTAGGTTGAGCCTTGTCAGTGGCAGCAATAGTAAAATCCAGAAGCGTGAGGATGATGAAAATGTTGCTCTTGCAGGAAAGGGCAAAGCCAAGAAGGGCTCAAGCAAAGGGCCTAACTCCAAGGGAGAGAAGAAAAAGAAAGACTTGAGTAAAATCAAGTGTTTTGGATGTTGTCAACATGGACACTATGTCAGTCAATGTTTGAATAGAAAAAAGGGTGAAAAGAAAAACAAGCGACAATAGACAACAACTTTAGCAGACGTTGATGAACTATCTTTAAGACTTGAAGATGAGTTTGCTCCCATAACTTGCCTATCTAGCTCAACCACCACATGAGTCTGGTTTATTGATAGTGGGGCGTCATGTCACATGACAGGGGTTAGTGAGTATTTTTCCAGCTACAAAGCATAGTTGATATGCTTCCAGATTCAAATGGGAAACAAGTCCAAGTGTACTTGATCCAAATGGATCCTAAAAACCCTCCAAGTCTTCAAAAATCAAAACTATCACAAAAGGAAAACCTTCACAAAATGGCGGAAAACACTATCGGGAGCGAAAAACATGAGGAAACAGTGGAAAACAGGCCTATCGGAGGCTAAAGGAACGACGCGTAGGAGCCATCGGATCTGGTCGATCAATGGTCCAGATCCAATCGGCATACGACAATCGGCGGAGGCTATCGGAGGCTACCATATGAAATATGCGATAGCGATCAGCGCGGGTCAACAAGGATTGTCGATCAAGCACGCAGATCGACGGCCCAGGTTAACTCGCAATATTGCAATCGACAGATTACAAAGGAGCGCTTACAAACGGCCTGGGGTCTATGCGATATGCGATTGCGATCAATCGCATCGCAATATCGTGTCGGAGTAATACAACGGAGCGGGGCCGATATAAATATGACTTGCGATAGCCGGACCCGATGGGGTTATAGATGATATTTAACATATTTTGAGATCCAGAAAATGACATTTTTATGTGTATTTCACATTTTCGCCAAATAAATGAAATACAAAGGAAATGTGCCCGATGCGATAAAACCGGACCCGATGGAACTTATAGATGCAAATATATAACATTTCAAGTCCGCCATAAAGCCATTTTGCAGGATTTTCAATGTTTTAATGTATTTTTACAAATACAAAGGAAACCATGGCACAGGGGCACTTGCGACTTGCGATAGCGATTACAGGCGGACCCGATAGGAGTATAGACGGATTTAAGGATATTTGAAGTCTGATAAATGGCAGTTTGGCGAATTTTCCCGTGTTTTTAGTGTATTTCTCTGTGTAAATAGAGAACGCTATTTTTGGGGATTTCAAAGGTTTGATGGTCCCTTTCGTTGCAGAACAGGTGGCCACCTTCCCTGAAGGCGTTTAGCAATGATTGCTAATGCTTAGAGGGGGATTTGAGCGGACAGAGGCTGTGAGCCAGAGAGCCCGAGAAGAGGAAACGAACAGACAACGCCGATTGGCTTAAAAGCCACAGAAGACAGAAGACAGAGACAAGCAATGCTGAGACAGAGAGAAAACAGAGCCAGAGAAGGAGAGAAAGAGTCTATGTACTCAAAGAGGCTTGAGGGATTCAAGCAAACTCCTGCTGTTTTGTATCTATTGTGTTGAGACTCAATTTGAGCTCACATTTTGTAAAACTCTGCTCTTGAAGACATAATAGAGAGGTCATCACTGAAGGCTAGACCAGGAGATGTAGCCCAAGAGTTTTGGGTGAACTCCAGATTAAACTTGCTGTGTTATGTGTGTTTGTCTATTATGTTTCTTTAACTGCTTCATTGTCTATGTTATTCGCAATCTTATCGATCCATTGCACTAAGTAATATAGGCAAATCCATGCACATGAGTTTGTAATACCTTAATATTAGTCTAAGATCTCATTTTCAGATCAAGTGGTATCAGAGATTTAGGTTTGCTAAGGTTAGACAAGCTTGTGCTAGATTGTTGAATGCTAACTAGGTCAAAGCTCAAATTAGGAGAAGAACTTGTTGAGGCTAATCCAGAAATTGGAAGAGTTTATCCTAGGACGAAAATGGCAGAACAAGTCCCATTGGAATCAGAATCCCAGTTCATGGACAGTTTCATGACCATGAGAGCCATGGTAGAAGAGATGTATTGAGAACTCAAGAAGGGTTGAGGTGAAAGCACTTCGACACCCAAACAAGACAAGGGAGCAAAGGAACCTTTTGTAGATGCCCCAGAGGGCAAAGGGAAAGGGAAAAAGCTTCCTCCATCATCTCCTCCACCATCACCTCCATCATCCTCATCTTCTAGCCCTTAAAAGAAAAAGAAGAAAACATCTTTGATTAAACTAGATGTAAAGTTTGATTTGCCAATCTATGATGGAGAATTAAATGCAGAAAAGCTAGATAACTGGATTAGACAGATTGATGTATATTGCAGGGTGCAGAACATCGATTCAGAAAGGAGAAAGATTCAGCTGGCTAGCCTTCGCCTTGGAGGAACTGCCCTAGTGTGGTGGGAAGGTAGGACACAAGCTGATTTGAAGTATGGTAAAATTCTTTCTACCCGGAGTGAATTTGTTTGCCATTAAAAAACAATTTTATCCACTAGCTTATATGCAACAAGCAATGATGAGTTGGCAAACTCTTCGCCAATTAAAGGGGCAAAGTGTACAAAGTTATACCCAGGAGTTTAGAAAAAGAGCTTTAATTCTAGGCATTTCTCTAGACTCACCTGAAATTTTGTTGAAGTATATAGGTGGTCTGCATAGCTATTTGAGGCACACCATTCTCATGTTTAACTCCACTAGCATAGATGAGGTATCCGTTCAGGCTACACATCTAGAGGCTGGAGGCAAGAATGTGAACCCAGAGATCGGGGGATCATCAAAACCCCATACAAGCAAGAACAAGGAAAAGAAGAAGCTAAAATGGAAGGAGAGGAAGACAAACGCTGTACATAAAGACAAACCTTCATGCACTCATTGCAAGAAGGATGGGCACGATGATGAACACTGCTGGTCTTTGCATCGGGAGCTGAAACCCAAAAAGTTCGGTGGTAAGAAGAACACTGCTGCTGCTATTCAGAAAGACTTGGGGTCAGACTCATGTGATGAAACAACAATCACAACCATAGGTATAAAAGGTAAAAATTTTGAAGCATCTACATGTAATTCTGCACAATCTATTGATAATGAAAATAATGAGAGGAAAAGACATGAGCTTTTTGATATTAGAGTTATTTCCAAGCACCAAAAGATTGATACTTTATTTGATAGTGGATCACAAGTAAACTTGATTTCTGAAGCAATTGTAAAGAAGTTGGGATTGCTAACCACACCTCACAAGAAGCCATATCCATTAGGTTGGGTATGTGATAAAGCAAAGCTACAAGTGACTAGACAATGTAAACTTAGGTTTGCTTTTGGGTCAACATTTGTAGATGAGGTTGAGTTAGATATAGTTCCCTTGGATATATGTGGTATTGTTTTAGGAAGTCCTCACTTGTATGATAGAAAAACCATTTTCTATAGAGCTGAAAATAAGTATCAACTTACCAAAGATGGAATAGAATATATTGTAAGAGCTCATAAACTCAAAAATAACTATACTCTCATAAACTTAGGGCAGATGAAAAGAATTGTAAACTCATGCAAGCAATTTTTACTAATGGTTGTAAAGGAAAAGAACCTTGTAAAACCAATATATTTGAACGCTGTGATGCTAAACAGAAAGCTGATTTAGAAAAAGTTGTTTCAGAATATGATATCCTATTTTAAGAACCTAAAGGTCTGCCACCCAAAAGGGAAATAGTACATGATATTCATTTGCAGCGAGATGCTCCATTGCCCAACATCGGAATGTACAAGTTATCTGCTTTAGAGAATGCAGAGATCAAGAAACAGGTACAGGAGCTGCTCGAAAAAGGGTTCATAAGACCAAGCACATCACCATGCGGATCTCCAATCGTGTTGGTAAGGAAGAAAGATGGTTCGTGGAGGATGTGCATTGATTACAGAGCACTGAATAAAATAATGATCAAGAATTGTTATCCTCTTCCTTGCATTGATGATCTATTAGATCAGCTGAAAGAAGCAGTTTACTTTTTGTTAAAATTGGCAACCAGGGCAAAACTTCATGTGGGTCATCTTATTCATGGTTGATAATATTTTTATTAGATTCCTCTCATCGAGAGGTGTAGGATTGATATAAAGATCATCCGATTCTGATAAGTATTCATGGAGATATGAATTTATTTTGATTATGGAATTATTATCAAGCCGACCTACAACTCATGTAGGCTCAGAAGCCCAACAGTCGCATCTATTCAAACACCAACGTTGTGTATAAATATAGGACTTTTCCTCATTTGGACTCACTCATCTCATCACATCTCTCTCTCTCTACTGCGCAGAAAAGAGTCTCTTCTCTATTGTGCAGAAAAGGGTCTCTCTCTCACACATGTGAAGCCGGAAGCTATTGAACCTAAAGCTGCAACTGCAGATCCAAAGTTTGACCAGCGTTGACCATCAGATCTCCTCCTTAGAATTGTGCTGTAGGTCCATCTGGATCTCCTCTGAAAGCCGCAACTTTTGGTGGTGGAATCAAGTCAATCCGACGGATGGTTTGCAAGATATCCACTGCCCTAGTTTGAAGGAAGCTGCTGAAACTGAAGTTGCAACTATAGAAGTAAAGTTTGACCTGCGTGGACTAGAAGATCTCCTCATCTGAACTGCGCTGTAGGTTCATCTGAACCTCTTTTGAAAGCCACAACTTTTGGTGGTGGAATCAAGTCAATCCGACGGACAGTTTGCAAGATATCGACTGCCTTATTTTGAAGGAAGCTGCTGAAACTGAAGCTGCAACTACAGAAGTAAAGTTTGACCTACGTGGACTAGAACATCTCCTCATCTGAACTGCGCGGTAGGTTCATCTGAACCTCCTCTGGAAGCCGCAACTTCTGGTGGTGGAATCATGCCGATCCGACGGTCGGTTTGTGAGATATCCTCTGCCCTAGTTTGATGATGAAGCCGCTCATGCTGATGCTGCTGATTTAGGGTTTGCTACTACTGATATAAATTAGATTTATTGTACTATTTCTCGCTGCTGAATTATTGAAGATAAATGAAGATTTGATCAAAGGGTTTCCCCACATATTGTGGGGTTTGTCCCTGGCTAGCCGCCACATCTTGCGTCTCTTGTCTTGGCTTGTTTTCTGTCGATCGTTTAATGTTCTATCTGCACTTTACTTTATGTACATGTGATTGCTAATCTGTGGAATATAATAAGAAAAAGAAGTAAACTGTTATAAGCATAGAACATACCATATCTTAACATGGGGTCGGAGCTGAGGTGAAGACAAAGCCCAAGCAAGAGCAAGAGCAATCACCAAAGAGAAGATTGGCGAGGCTATCCTAAAATAACTGTAGGGTCCTCAACACTCTGTCGAAAGCAAACTTCGTGAGAAAGCTGACTATCACGGATGGAAGATGTCTATCGATCTAACCTAGAAGATCAAGGAGTGCTGGACCATGTAAAAGGCAATATTGTTGAGCCTCCATCAAATGCATCTGTTGCTGCATGGAACAAATGGAAAACCGGAGAAGTCAAAACAGAAGATCATCCGGGACTCTATCGACAAGCACTTGGTGGTCTACATCTTTGACCTGAACACCTCCAAGGAAATCTACGATAAACTGGTGAGTTTATTTAAAGTTAATGATGCAAATCAAGTTTTTTTTTTTAGAAATAAGCTAAGGGAAATCAAGAAGGGTAAAGATGAGAGTATGCAAGCATACTTCTTAAGAATAACCGAGATCAAGAACGATCTCCTATCTATTGGGGAGGCTATTACTGATAGGGAAATGACACTCACGACTCTTGGAGGATTACCATCCGAATGGTACGTGTTCAGGACTACTCTTCTGAACAATAATGTAATTCTTGGTTTTGAGGAATTAATGGCTAGATGCATTCAAGAAGAAACAAGGGAAGAAGAGCAAGAAATGCCCATGCCTAAAGATCCTCCTGTTGCCTTTTCTTCTCATGTTAAGAAAAGAAATAATTCCGGGACTAAATCAAAAGGAAAGGCTGGACCTAAGGGTGGAAGAAAATGACGATGTTACATCTGCGATAAAGTAGGTCACTATGTAAGGGAGTACCCTGATAGAAAGGACTCACACCGGGACGATGATCAAAATCCCTCTGATGGCAATCAAAGGAATGACAAATTCAATAGCAAAGGTAAGAGGAGAGTTGGGAATCGAGGAAGAGGACAACCATTCAAGAAGGCTAGAAATTCTAGGATGTATTAAGTGCACCTGACCTCAAAAAGAACCCAGTGTCCATCTTGGCAATGGAAGAGAAAGGCTACAAGGTAACCTTCAGCAATGGCAAGGTACGTGTATCGAAAAATAATGTTAAAGATGCCTTTATTCTTGGGTTTCGTTTTGATTCATTATATCAGGTCGATGGAAGTCCACTAGGTATCATGTCTTATGACACATCTCTTCAGTCCAAACTTTGGCATCGGAAGTTTGCCCCCCTTCATTAGAAAGCTATACTCGGTGTAAGACAAATGGTGATAGGGATGCCTGAATTCCGAGCAGAGAAAGAAGGTGTATGTCTAGGATGTGCCGAAGGAAAGCTCAAAAGGGGACCATTCCCCTCAAGCCAAAGCAAGACCTCCGATATATTACAGTTGGTTCACTCAGGGATATTTGAGGCTAGCATTAAGAGGGAGACTACTACACCACATACTCCTGAGCAGAATGGTGTGGCGGGAAGGAAGAACCATACGATTGTGGAAGCTGTCTGGGCCATGCTACATGATCAAAGACTTCCGAAGTTTCTATGGGATGAAACTACAAACACTGCCATATATGTACAAAATCGATGCCCTCATCAAGCATTGGGTTCCAAGACTCCTGAAGAAATGTTCACCGCCGGTCAAAGGGAAGTCGTGATTAGTCATGATGTCACCTTTGACGAAGATATGGCTCTCAGCAAGGTGGAAAACCTTTCGACTTTGAGGAGCTCTCAAGAAGTCGACACCAGGGAACCGAAAGAAAAGGATGATGAATCAATGCCTGATGTAGAAGAACCCATGGATTCGATTGATCCTCATCCACATGAGCCTTCCTCTTCTAGAAAGAGGTCTTCATGGCTTAGGGGGACACTTGATGACGTTGAAGGACATGCTGCACCCCAAGGAACCTTTCGTGAAAGTAAGAAACCTAACAGGTATCAGGGATACCTGACCATCATGAGCACGATCATACAATATGAGCCTTCATTATTCTTAGACGCCGTCAAGCATCAAGTATGGAAGGATTTTATGACCGAAGACTATGAAGGACGAGACAGTTGTTACTTCCAAATGGCTTTACAAGATAAAGCATGCAGCAGATGGAAGTACGGAAAAGTATAAAGCTCATTTTGTTGGTCGTGGTTTCTCCCAGAAGGAAGGTATAGACTATGATATTTGCACCTGTTGCCAGATATACGACCGTCCGCTTGATCATAGCCCTTGTGGCTTCACAAGGATGGAACCTACATCAGATGGATAGACCGCGTTTTTGAACGATTCAATCAAAGAAGAGGTCTATGTAAAGCAACCTCAAGGATTTGAGATTTATGATTGAAAATTTCATGTATGCAGGTTGAAGAAGGCTCTCTATGGGCTGAAGCAAGCACCCCGAGCATGGTATGAGAGGATCGATAGCTACTTGATGAAGCTGGGATTCACTAGGAGTGAAGCCGATCCTAACCTTTACTTTAAGGTTGAAGATGACAAACCTCTTACACTGGTGCTGTACGTGGATGACCTCTTTCTAACAGGTGCATTCCCTCTCATTCACAAATGTAAGAGGGAGTTGGCTTTTGAATTTGAAATGAAGAACCAAGGACTTGAAGTGTGGCAGAAGCCAAGGGAAATTTTCCTATCTCAAGTAAAATATGTGGTGAAGATTCTGAAAAGAAGAACCAAGGACTTCAAGTGTGGTAGAAGCCAAGGGAAATTTTCCTATCTCAAGTAAAATATGTGGTGAAGATTCTGAAAAGATTTGGTATGATGGACTGCAAGCTTGTGACTACCTCGAGGATCTCAACTTTTAGAAGTTATATGGTAGTGATGTCAAATCAGATTTGGGAAATGCCTATGAGTTTCAAAAAAACTCATTCCCGTTGATGTTCTTGGTGAACCTCCGTCCGAACATATGTTTTGCACTTAGCATTGTGAGCTCATATTTGGTTGAGCTTCACTAGATTGGTGCCAAGAATCTTCTGAGATGTCTTTTGGACACAGTCTCTCATGGATTGAGATACACTGCCGGAAATATGAAACTGCATGATTATTCGAATGCTGATTAGGCAAGTAGTGTGGAGGATCATTGGAGCACTTTTAGTGCTGTTTTTCTTTGGATTCTACTTCGATATAATGAATGAGCAGGAAGCAGAAGTCGGTTGCCATAAGCATCGCCGAGACCAGATACATATCTATGAGTATGATCTCGTATGAAGCTGCTTGGTTGGGAAAGCTCTTCAATGAGCTGTTTGAACACATACCACTGTGATTCTCTATAACAACCAGAGGTGGGATTCGATTACTAAGGAATCCCGTATTCGTCGATTGCTCCAACAGATAGACATCATCTGGGATATGGTAAGTCGATGAGCAAGGAGGCTCCATCGCATTAAGATGATGTACAAGTCGATACACCTTGTCAAAGCCCCGAGGAAAGATCTAATTTGTGATTTTCCCAAACGACTTGGAGTCGTCAAGAAACCCTTGTACAAGGGTCCTACATGTTGCATACATTGAGCTGTGGGAGCTTTGAGGACTTGCGGTTCTTATTGGAGCAACATACGACCACATGGTGACTCACCCTCCCCTGGTGGTGTGTACTAGAACAAGATGATTCGCTCTCTTGTGGGACAAGATGATTCGCTCTCTTGTCGAACATGATGATTTGCTCTCCTGTGTAGCAGGATGATGTGTTCTCCTGTGAGGCTTGGATTGATGTGTTCTCCATGGCGACTGTAGCAGGAATGATGTGTTCTCCTGTGAGGCCTGGATTGATGTGTTCTCCATGGCGACTGTAGCAGGATTGATGTGTTCTCCTGTGATGCCTGGATTGATGTGTTCTCTTGTGATGCCTGGATTGATGTGTTCTCCATGGCGACTGTAGCAGGATTGATGTGTTCTCCTGTGAGGCCTGGATTGATGTGTTCTCCATGGCGATTATAGTAGGATTGATGTGTTCTCCTATGAGGACATGATTGATTAATTCTCCTGTCGAGGCATCCTACCCATGCAGTCTGGGACTCATGGGAAGTACCTCTCATCTGATCAATGAGCAGGGAAATGAAGTTAGGACCATAGTAGTACCAATGGACGCATCGTTGTATCTACTGTACTCCCTATGCTAGGATGACCTCCATTGATCTGGGATCAATGATACTAGTCTGGGACCAGTGGTAGGAGTTGTACCATACTATGACACTGACTTCGGGTTAGTTGAGACTGGTCTGGGACTAGTGGTACATACTCTGAGACTGACTTCGTGTCAGTGCAGTACTGGTGGGACCAGTGAGAGTGGTACATACTATGACGCTGACTTCGGGTTGGTTGAGACTGGTCTGGGACCAGTGGTACACTCTCTGAGACTGCGATACTGGTCTGGGACCAGTGGTAGGAGTGGTACTTACTATGAAGCTGACTTCGGGTCGGTTGAGACTGGTCTGGGACTAGTGGTATGCACTTTGAGACTGACTTTGAGTCAGTGGAGGATGATACTGGTTTGGGACCAGTGGAGTTGTACTCACTAGGACGCTGACTTCGGGTTGGTTGAGACTGGTTTGCGACCAGTGGTACATACTTTGAGACTGACGTTGAGTTAGTATGATACATCCTCGATCATTTGTTTTTCTTCATAATTCGGACAAAAGCAGAGCAGAATAGGACAATGCAAGAGTAGAGCAGAATAGAGCAGAATAATACAAATCAGTACAGGGCAGAACAAGACAAAGCAGAACAGGCAGAATGGAGCAGAGCAGGGCAGGGTCAGGCTGTAGAGGGCAGTGCATTTGATGGATGAATAATAACGACTGATAGACAGATTGCAGAGGAAGTTCTCCCTAGTTGAGAGGGAGTGTTAAAATTGGCAAGCAAAACTTCATGTGGGTCATTTTATTAATTGTTGATAATATTTTTATTAGATTCCTCTCGTCGAGAGGTGTAGGATTGATATAAAGATCATCCGATTCCGATAATTATTCATGGAGATATGAATTTATTTTGATCATGGAATTATTATCAAGTCGACCTACAACTCATGTAGGCTCAGAAGCCCAACAGTCGCATCTATTCAAACACCAACGTTGTGTATAAATATAGGAGGACTTTTCCTCATTTGGACTCATTCATCTCATCACATCTCTCTTTCTCTACTGTGCAGAAAAGAGTCTCTTCTCTATTGCGCAGAAAATGGTCTCTCTCTCACACATGTGAAGCTGGAAGCTGTTGAACCTAAAGCTGCATCTGCAGATCCAAAGTTTGATCAGTGTTGACCATCAAATCTCCTCCTTAGAATTGCGCTGTAGGTCCATCTGGATCTCTTCTGAAAGCCACAACTTTTGGTGGTAGAATCAAGTCAATCCGACGGACGGTTTGCAAGATATCCACTGCCTTAGTTTGAAGGAAGCTGCTGAAACTGAAGCTGCGATTGTAGAAGTAAAGTTTGACCTGCGTGGACTAGAAGATCTTCTCATCTGAATTGCACTGTAGGTTTATTTGAACCTCTTCTGAAAGCCACAACTTTTGGTGGTGGAATCAAGTCAATCCGACGGATGGGTTGCAAGATATCGACTGCCCTAGTTTGAAGGACGCTGCTGAAATTGAAGCTGCAACTGCAAAAGTAAAGTTTGACCTGCGTGGACTAGAAGATCTCCGCATCTGAACTGCGCTGTAGGTTCATCTGAACCTCCTCTGGAAGCCGCAACCTCTGGTGGTGGAATCATGCCCATCCGACGGTTGGTTTGTGAGATATCCTCGGCCCTAGTTTGATGATGAAGCCGCTGATGCTGATGCTGCTGATCTAGGGTTTGCTACTGCTGATATAAATCAGATTTATTGTATTATTTCTCTCTGCTGAATTATTGAAGATAAAAGAAGATTTGATCAAAGGGTTTCCCCACACATTGTGGGGTTTGTCCCTGGCTAGACACCACATCTCGTGTCTTTTGTCTTGGCTTGTTTTCTGTCGATTGTTTAATGTTCTATCTGCACTTTACTTTATGTACATGTGATTGCTAATCTGTGGAATATAATAAGAAAAAGAAGTAAACTGTTATAAGCATAGAACATACCATATCTTAACACTTTTCCAAGTTGGACTTGAGTAGTGGCTATCATCAGGTCAGAGTAGCAGAACAAGATGCATGAAAGACTGCTTTCAAAACAAAGCAAGGGCTGTATGAATGGCTAGTTATGCCTTTTGGCTTAACTAATGCTCCTGCCACTTTCATGAGAGTTATGAATGATGTACTCAGACCTTTTATTGATGATTTTGTAATTGTATATTTAGATGACATTCTTATTTTCAGTAAAACATGGAAAGAACATTTGAAGCATGTAAAGCAGAATTTAGATGTTTTGAAAAGAGAAAATCTCTATGTGAAGTTATCAAAATGTGAATTTGGCAAAATATCTTTAAATTATTTGGGTCATATTGTTGGGGGTGGTGAATTGAAGATAGATCCCTCAAAGGTTGAAGTCATTGTGAACTGGCTTAAACCCAAATCTGTTACAGAAGTTAGGAGTTTCCTAGGAGCAACACGATATTGGAGAAAGTTTATTGCTAACTTTTCCTTGATTGCAGCTCTCTTACATGCTTTAATAGGATTAAACAAGGTGTTTCAGTGGGGAGGCAAACAACAAAAAGCCTTCGACACCTTGAAAGAAAAAGCTGGTACAACACCAATACTAGCACTGCCAGATCTTCTATGACCTTTGAGATTGAAACAGATGCCAGTGACTATGCCATGGGAGCAGTGATGCAACACGGTAAACCCATATGTTATCATTCTGAGACATTTACTTCTGCAGTAGTTAATTATCCCACATATGATAAAGAATTGTATGCATTAGTACAGAGTGTGAAAAAGTGGAAACATTACCTAATGGGGAAAGAAACAATTATACATACAGATCATCAACCACTTCAGAATTTACACACACAAACTAAACTGCAACAATCAAGAGACTATAGGTGGATGGGTTTTCTACAGCAGTTTCATCTTGTCATCAAATATAAGAAGGGCATACACAATAAGGTTGCAGATATGCTATCAAGACCAATCATAAATGCATCTACTATACTTAAGCACAACTCAGTATTGCATGAAAGCTACATTGAACAATATGCTCAAGATGTAGATTTTAAAGATTTATATGCAACTTTAAGTCATGGCAAACAAGTAGAAGAATTGGATTATCATGTTAAGGACCAACTCTTATATCATTTGGGAAAGTTATGCATTCCTCAAATTGAAAGAGTTAACATAATCCGAGAAGCACATACTTCTCTAATATCAGGTCATTTTTGTGTAAGTAAAACAGTTGCACAGTTGCAAAGGTTCTGTTATTGGCCAAGAATGCATGAAACAATTTCTAGATATAATAAAGGGTGTACCATGTGTGCTAAAAGCAAGCCCAACAATAGAAAATTAGGCTTGTACACTCCACTTTCAGTTCCTTCTCGTCCCTGGGAAAGTGTTTCCATGGACTTTGTTGGGGGATTGCCGAAATCTAGGAAAGGTCATGACTATTTACATGTTATTGTGGACAGGTTCAGCAAAATGTGTATTTTAATACCTTGTAACAAGCAGATTATAGTTGAACAAACAACGAAGTTGTTCTTTCAACATGTCTGGGTTCATTTTGGGTTACCCACTTCCATTGTATCTGATCGAGATTCCCGATTTGTTGGTAAGTTTTGATCAAGTCTGTGGGAATTGATGGACACCAGACTGAAGAAGAGCACAACCTTTCATCCACAAACAGATGGCCAAACAGAGGTGGTCAATAGGACAATGATCTAGTTGCTCAGGGGCTATTGCAGCAAACATCTCAAGCTTTGGGATGAACATTTGTGTTATGTACAACATGCTTACAACCATGCTAAGCACTCTTCTACACAAAGATATCCGTTTGAGACTTGTTTTGGTTTTACACCAAAGTCTCCCTTGGATTTTGTCTTTGGAAAAGACATAGAGGTTGATGGACACAGTGATGTAGACAAAGCAACCAAGTTCATTGAACAGATCCAAGAAATTCACTAGGCAGTACAGGAACAACAGGAAAAGAGCCAGGCCAAGTACAAGGCAAGGCATGATAAGCATCGAATTGAGCATAACTTCCAAGTTTGTGATCAAGTCTGGTTGTACATCAGCAAAGACAGAATGCAAGGTGAAGGTAAGAAGCTGAAGCCAATAAGGTATGGGCCTTTCAAGATACTTGAGAAAATGAGTGAAAACGCTTTTCGCCTTGATTTGCCAGCTTACATGCATATCTATTCAATAGTTAATGTAGAGAACTTGAGACTGTTTGAACCTTCATTGATTGAAGATTCCGAAGAGCAAAGTTAGTTGCGTTCTATTGATGATCTGTTGCCTGAATATCTCAATGAGTTGCAGGAAGATACAGTTTTGTACAGGAATCAGAGAACTATGCCCAAAGGGGATGTTGAGTAGTACCTCAGAATCAGACTCAAAGGTTCAAAAGCAAGCAGTGCACGATGGATAGAAATTGGACAAGTGAGGAAACTGTATTCTCACCTGATCGATGCTTAAAAACCAACTTTTGGTGGTCTAAAAGCTTTTTCAGTGGGAAGGCATGATCCAAAATGGATCTTAAAAACCCTCTAAGTCTTCAAAAATCAAAACTATCGCAAAAGGAAAACCTTCACAAAATGGTAGAAAACACTATCGGGAGCGAAAAATATGAAGAAACAGTGGAAAACAGGGCTATCAGAGGCTAAAGGAATGACGCACAGGAGCCGTCGGATCTAGCCGATCAACGGTCTAGATCCAATCGGCATATCGCAATCGGCGGAGGCTATTGGAGGCTATCGGAGGCTACCATATGAAATATGCGATAGCGATCAGCGCGGGTCAACAAGGACCGTTGATCAAGCAGGAAGATCAATGGCCCAGGTTAACTCGCAATATTGCAATCGGCAGATTACAAAGGAGTGCTTACAAACGACCCGGGGTCTATGAGATATGCGATTGCGATCAATCGCATCGCAATATCGTGTCAGAGTAATACAACAGAGCGGGGCTGATATAAATATGACTTGCGATAGCCGGACCTGATGGGGTTATAGATGATATTTAACATATTTTGAGATCCAGAAAACAACATTTTCTGTGTATTTCACATTTTTGCCAAATAAATGAAATACAAAGGAAATGTGCCTGATGCAATAAAACTGGACCCGATGGAACTTTTAGATGCAAATATATAACATTTCAAGTCCGCCATAAAGCCATTTTGTGGGATTTTCAGTGTTTTAATGTATTTTTACAAATACAAAGGAAACCATGGCACAGGGGCACTTGCAACTTGCGATAACGATTACAAGCGAACCTGATAGGAGTATAGAGCGGATTTAAGGATATTTGAAGTCCGATAAACGACAATTTGGCGAATTTTCTCGTGTTTTTAGTGTATTTCTCTGTGTAAACAGAGAACACTATTTTTGGGGATTTCAAAGGCCCGATGGTCCCTTCCATTGCAGAACAGGTGTCCACCTTCCCTGAAGGCGTTTAGCAATGATTGCTAACGCTCAGAGGGGGATTTGAGTAGACAGAGGCCGGGAGCCAGAGAGCCCGAGAAGAGGAAATGGACAGACAACGCTGATTGGCTTAAAAGCCACAAAAGACAGAAGACAGAGACAAGCAGTGCTGAGGCAGAGAGAAAACAGAGCCAAAGAAGGAGAGAAAGAGTCTGTGTACTTAGAGAGGCTTGAGGGATTCAAGCAAACTCCTGCTGTTTTGTATTGTTATGAAACCAGCTCACAAAAAGATAGAAAAGAGAGATCCACGCCTTAGAATTCAGCCTCTTCGAGGGGGCAACCTCCTTTACATTACATAAATGAACAATTCTTGGATGATACAAATGAAAATACCTCCTTTCTATATATAGGAGTCTAAGTGGTCCCAATACAATCAAAGCCTACATAACAATAATATTGTAGGGCACAACAATAACAATAGTGGGCTTCTATGTGGCACAATAGTAACAATATGGACACTACATGGGTACATCAATATAAATAAGGGGTATAACTACAATAGTAATGGGGTAATCACTAGTATTATAGGGACCCAACATGCCCCTCTCCTTCAAAAAAAGTGTTGTCCTCAACGCTTGAGTAGTTCAGGATACTTCTGCATAAAATTCTCGTCCTCCCATGTGGAATCTTCAGCGGATAAGTTCTTCCACTTGATAAGGTACTCTGAAATTGATCGATTTCGTAGCTGTCGAGTTCTTGTTTCTATAACTGCTTCCGGTTCCAATATAATTTTTCCTTCTTCGTCAAGTTCTGGCAATATTGTTTGAACTGGGAGCTTGTCGCCTATAACCTTCTTTAAGCATGAAACATGGAAAACTGGGTGCAATCGAGAAGCTGCAGGAAGCTCCAATTTGTATGCCATAGTACCAATCTTTTGCAACACCTTGTACGGACCATAATACTTTGGTGATAATTTATTATCCTTCTTAGCTTGCTTGAGGGACATTTGCTTATATGGTTGTAGCCGTAGGAATACCCAATCACCTACATCAAAACTTCTTTCACTGCGATGCTGATCTGCCTGTTGTTTCATTCTATTCTGTGCCAACACAAGGTTATCCTTTAAGAGTTGGAGGACTTGTTGTTGATGTTCGATGTGATGTTCCACTGCCTGAACCTTAGAATTTTCTCTTAAATATGATGTGATGGATGGTGGTTGATACCCATAAAGTGCCATAAATGGGGTCATTTTTGTTGCTGTATGAAAGGAAGTGTTATACCACCATTCAGCCAGAGGCAACCATTTGACCCATTGTGTCTGTTTATCAGATACAAAGCAACGAAGGTATCCTTCCAAACATTTGTTTACTATCTCAGTTTGCCCATCAGATTGAGGATGATAAGATGAGCTATGAGCTAACTGAGTACCAAGACAAGAAAATAATTCTGTCCAAAAATTTCCAGTGAAAATGGGATCTCTGTCACTTACAATAATCTTTGGGTTTCCATGTAGCTTTTGAACTGTTTCCATAAATGCAGTAGAAACTGTACTGGCTTTAAATGGATGTGATAATGCACAAAAGTGTGCATACTTGGTAAGTCTGTCAACTACCACCATGATGACACTCTTTCCCTCAGACTTGGGTAAACCTGTGATAAAATCCATTGAAACCTCCTCCCAACGTTGGCTTGGAATGGATAAAGGTTGTAATAGACCCGGTGTCTTAATTGTTTCAACTTTATTTTGCTGGCAAACCAAACATTCCGCCACAAACTTTTGAATATCTGATTTAAGGCCATCCCAAAAAAATTCCTTCTTAACCCTGTGGTAAGTTTTTAAAAATCCCGAGTGCCCTCCTAAGGGAGAAGTGTGCAATTCCATAAGAATATTTTGTTTTAGCTGGGAATTCTTACATAGGTATAAGCGATCTTTGTACCATAGCGAATCATTTTTCCAGCTAAATGTATCAGAAGTACTGGAATCTTGTTGTAGCTTTTGAATAAGTGCCCACACTTCTTCGTCGTTCTTCCATTCCTCCCTTGCTTCGTTTATCCAATCTGGTTGGATAATAGAAATGGCACACAACAATGCTTCCACATCCTCATCCTTTCTTGAGAGTGCATCTGCCACCACATTTTGCTTCCCTTTTTTGTAGATGATTTCAAAGTCATAACCCAACATCTTTGTGACCCACTTTTGTTGCTCTTCAGAGGATAATCTTTGTTCTAAAAAGTATTTAAGGCTATCATGATCCGTTTTTACCTTGAAGTGTCTTCCCATTAGGTAGGGTCGCCATTTCTTAAGTGCATGGAGTATTGCCAACATTTCCTTCTCATAAATAGCTTTTCTTAAAAACTTTCCCTTGATTGGACGACTTTCAAAAGCAATGGGTCTTTCATCTTGCATTAGAACAGCACCAATTCCATTTCCTGAAGCATCACATTCCACAATAAAGGTTTTTGTGAAGTCCGGCGTAGCTAAGACCGGTGCTTGGCACATTGCCTCTTTAAGATGTTCAAAGGCCTTTGTTGCTTTCGAATTCCATGAAAATGAATCTTTCTTCAATAATGTTGTTAGAGGTGCAGCTATTCTCCCATAATTCTTAACAAACTTGCGATAATACCCTGTCAACCCAAGAAATCCTCGCAGATGCTTTATGGATGTGGGGATTTTCCATTCCTTAATGGCTTTAATTTTGCTAGGGTCTACCTTAACTCCTTCATGAGATACAATATGACCCAAATATTCCACCTCCTGGACTCCAAAGAAACATTTGGATCTTTTTGCATATAATTGTTTCTCCTCCAATAGTTGTAACACCCTGTCAACATGTTCAACATGATCCTTCCAAGACTTGCTGTAGATTAGTATATCATCAAAAAATACTAACACAAATTTTCTAAGGAATGGTTTGAAAATTGAATTCATCAAACCTTGAAATGTTGAAGGTGCATTGGTAAGGCCAAAAGGCATGACCAAAAATTCATAATGACCCTCATGAGTTCTAAATGCTGTTTTCGGAATGTCTTCGACCTTCATTCTAATTTGATGATATCCCGAACGAAGATCCAACTTGGTGAAGTAAATTGATCCATGCAATTCATCCAGTAATTCATCAATAACAGGAATGGGGAACTTATCTTTAATAGTGAGCTTGTTGAGCTCCCTATAATCTGGACACATGCGCCATGATCCATCCTTCTTGTGCACCAATACTACTGGAGCTGAGAAAGAACTTTGACTCGGTTGAATTATACCAGCCTCTAACATTTCTGCAACCATACGTTCAATTTCACTTTTTTGGACATATGGATATCTGTACGGCCTGATGTTTGGAGGAACACTTCCTGGAATCAGATGAATAGCATGATCATGATCACGCATAGGTGGGAGACCTTTGGGAGTCTCAAATACCTTGGAATGATTGTCCAGGACTTTTTGGAGATCTGGAGAAATAGATGATTCCAATGTGGAAACATCTAGTGAACATAATTGTGCAATTACACCTCTTTGCTCCTTTTTTAGAAGCTTTGTCATTCCATTAGAGCTGATTATCTTTCCTGGTTTCCCTGCAATACCCCTTAATTCAACTTCCTTTCCTTCCACAGAAAATTTCATGAAAAGTTCTTGAAAATTAAAAGCTATTGTACCCAAGGATTGTAGCCATTGGACTCCTAGTACAACATCAGCACCTCCCATTGGAATGGAAAGCATTGGGCTAGTCAATACATATTCTCCCATGGATAGCTTGATATTATGGCACTTTCCAGAACAATTTATTGTTCCTCCATTTGCAATCATCACTTGACACTCTGGTGCTGGATATAGGAAGCAATTCAATTCTTTTGCTACCCTACAATGAATAAAATTGTGGGTGCCTCCTGAATCAATCAACACTATTACCTTTTTCTTCTTGATTTGTCCTTCTATCTTGATGGTTTGAGGAGTGGTAATTCCCGCCAATGCATTACAAGATATGGTCGGATTTATTTGTTCTTCATCTAGGCTTTGTTCCTGGAATATATCCTCTTCTTTTGACCTTTCTTGCTCCTTTTCTTCTTCCTCTTCACAATCTATGTAGAATAATTTCTTCTCAGCACATTTATGACCTTTTGTGTATTTGCTATCACAATTGTAACAAAGCCCTTTTGCTCTTTTTTCTTCCAATTGTTGTGGTGTCAACCTTGTAGGTTGTGGAAGACTATGGGCAACAACACTTCCTTCTTTATAGTTGTGAATGGTATGCTTCCTAGTTGCCATAATTTTGCTTTCCATTTTTCTTGCTAACCTGAATGCCTTCTCTAATGAATCAGGTTCCCAAAGGCGCACATCATGTTGGATATTATCCTTTAAAGACCATATGAACACATCAATCCTATGATCTTCTGGAATATCTTTTACCCTTATGTTCAATTTTTGGAACTCCTCAATGTGCTCCATTATTGAACCCTTTTGTTTGAGACTTATCAATTGGCTAAAAAAAGTGTTGCTTTTTGTATCCTCATAATGTGCTATTAATTCTTCCGTAAAAATGCCCAAGTGATAAATGGTTTACGAGAACAAAGCCATTGATACCATACAAACTGATTTGGTTCCAAATATAAAGTTGCCATACGTACCTTTTGTGTGTTTTGCACATTATTGAGATCGAAGAATTGCTCCATCTGTAATATCCATGTGGCGGGATCCTTGCCATCAAACTTCCTCATATCGATTTTTGGAACATGGTGAGTCTTTGATCCAACATTAGAGTCTATGGAATCATGATTAACATTTCTTTTGTTCTCATCATGAGTTTCCTTTACTACCTTTTCACCATTAGTGACCCTTTCTTGTAGCAACTTCTTCAATTCTTCCATGTTTGTATTCAAATCTATCTTCAAATTTGCCATCGAATCCTCCATCTTAGCTTCCATGCCCTTTATCTTAGATTCCACGCCATTTACCTTAGATTCCACGCCACTTATCTTAGCTTCTGTTAGCTTTTGTGAGCGTGACATTTGTTGCACTTGTTCTTGTAATTTTGATATATCATGTAGCATTTCTTCCTCTTCTTCATGAGTCATGCTAGAGCTTTCAGGTTCCTTACTAGGTGTTTGCATTTTCTTTTCTCGGGGCATCAGTTACCGATAATAATGCTTTACTATGCCCTTTGAATTCCGTTAAACCAAGCTTACACAAAAATTAAAAAAAAACTACACACCTTTTTTCACTTTATAGAAGCCTGATATTGAATCTGATGTATCTCTGTAATTTTGGATCATCCAATTCTGAAATTGCTACCTGTAGTAGCCTTCTGTGTCCTCTTTCCAATGCTACAAGTCTGAGCCAAATTGGATTCTCCAAGGAAGAGTTATGTGAAATCTCCCACGGTGACTTGCTTTTAGACTGGTTCAGTAGAGCGAAGTTGTACGACGTGCCACGAGTCACTGTTTCGACCTTTGGATCTGAAAAACACCCACAAGAAACTACAGTCCGTCCTCTTTCTGTACCTTCTTACGAAACTTCAATCCGATGCTCAGAAAGAAAGTTATGACGATTTTCCCCAGGTCACCTGTTTTGAGTGTAATTCAGGAGTCATCAAAAAGACCAACTTCCTGAGATCATATCTCCGAAAATATCGCGCGAAAAGCTCTGAAATTCGGACCCAAGGTTCAGCGCGATGTCTTCTCAAATGGGTTTTTTTTGCGACTTCTGAAACGTCACAGAAAAAAAGTTATAGCGAAAATGCCACGATGACCTGTTTGGAGCAGCGAAACCCTAGAATCCAAAGCTCTGATACCAAATGTTATGAAACCAGCTCACAAAAAGATAGAAAAGAGAGATCCACGCCTTAGAATTCAGCCTCTTCGAGGGGGCAACCTCCTTTACATTACATAAATGAACAATTCTTGGATGATACAAATGAAAATATCTCCTTTCTATATATAGGAGTCTAAGTGGTCCCAATACAATCAAAGCCTACATAACAATAATATTGTAGGGCACAACAATAACAATAGTGGGCTTCTATGTGGCACAATAGTAACAATATGGACACTACATGGGTACATCAATATAAATAAGGGGTATAACTACAATAGTAATGGGGTAATCACTAGTATTATAGGGACCCAACATGTATCTGTTGTGTTTAGACTCAATTTGAGCTCACATTTTGTAAAACTCTGCTCTTGAAGACATAATAGAGAGGTCACCACTGAAGGCTGGACCA
The DNA here is from genome assembly GCA_031772625.1 of Pinus tabuliformis. NCBI lineage: Eukaryota > Viridiplantae > Streptophyta > Pinopsida > Pinales > Pinaceae > Pinus > Pinus tabuliformis. The sequence goes on from CM062816.1 coordinate 1,073,368,722, forward strand.
GGAGATGTAGCCCAAGAGTTTTGGGTGAACTCCAGATTAAACTTGCTGTGTTATGTGTGTTTATCTATTATGTTTCTTTAACTGCTTCATTGTCTATGTTATTCGCAATCTTATCGATCCATTGCACTAAGTAGTATAGGCAAATCCATGCACATGAGTCTATAATACCTTAATATTAGTCTAAGATCTCATTTTCAGATCAATACTCTAGTTGGGAGAGGGATAGGCACATTTCAGAGGGAGTCAGGCAAGAATATCCATGTTACAGATGTGTTGCATGTGCCAGTTTTGGGAATGAACCTGATTTTAGTTTATGCACCTGATTTTAGTTTATTCTCTTCAGGGTAAGGGGTATGATGTAAACATTCAAGGACAAAAGATGTATTTGAAGCACCAAGGCTGGAAGTCAGTAAAGGAGATTGGGGTAAGAAGCGACAAGTTGTACAGGTTGCAGTTGGATGCTCCAAAGGCACCAGTTATTGGTAGTAGTAGCAGAGGTATGGGAGAGCTATGGCAGAGGAGGATGGGTCATATCCATTACAGAGCACTTAAGTTGCTTAGAGACTCTGTTTTAGGTATTCCAGAAGTGAGTATAGAACATGATGACATGTGCAGAGGGCGCATACTTGGGAAGTTTGCAAAGGCAAAATTTCCAAGGAGTGATAGTAGATCCAAGGGTGTGCTAGATTTGATACATTATGATATTTGTGGTCCATTGTCCACCAAGTCTCTCAGGAGTTATGGGGTGGAGGGGTGATGTCAAGCATTGCATTTCCCCACACACAACACAAGTAAGGTTTTGTGTTGTGTGTGGGGAAAAATTTTACTTGTCATCATCTCGCTGCTCATGCAGTCATCTTGGAAGCCAACAACGTGGGCAATGGGGTGATGCCGAGTATCACCCTCACCAACACACACAAATCAAGTTTTATTTTTATTTTATTTATTTTATGTTTATTTTTTTATATATATATATATATATATATATATATATATATATACCCTTGATGGGGGTGTTAGCGGCCTAAAAGAATACCCAGGATATGGGCCTTAATATTCACTCCGCGCATAGTTAAGATGGGGAAGTGTCTTAGACAAGTCTTGCTTGCTGCCAAGAGGGAGAATGTTCTAGATAAACTTCTAGTTATAGTTAATGTGATATTGATGTTAAAACATATCTGCAACTAGAGGGCAATGAAGGAGAGGTATGTTGGGGTGGCGAATGTCCAGGAGCGAGGGGAGGCCTTGCAGGTGAGTCATTCACATCATATGTTGTCTTGATGGTGCAAGCGCTCAATGGAGGGGGAGAGTCTGGTGGGGTAGCAAATCCACAAGAAATGCAGATTGCCACTTGGGACCTAAGCTTGTGGCACAACGCTGAGAACAAGGTCAACGTCTCCTTGGTCTAGTGGGTCAAGGCACAAGAAGGTTGGCCTGTTTCCAGTCGAGGCAATGACACAACAATTCGAGCCTTTATCAAGGTAATTTCATCCTGTTTGTTATCTGTAGATTTATGTTATAGGAAGTTTGTGTTTGAAATAAGTTATGGTGAATGTGTTGGGGTACACAAAGGGATTGTTATCCAATGCAAGTGGTCTAATTTTCCCAAGTTCAGTAGATGCCCCTATCGCTTGAGTGTGGGAGTTTTGTTGTGTTGTTGCTTTTGGCAAGGTTGCTTATGGTTTTTTCTTATTGATTCTGTCACCCTATGGCCCTATAAGAAAGGGTAGGTAGAGAAAGGAAGTTGGTGGTCAGGTTGGGGTGGCTAGTGGTGTATGCCATTGCAGCTAGGGGGAGGAGAAGTTGTGTGGTGGTGTGATGCTGGTAGAAGAGAGACGTCCTTGGGTCATTTCAGTGGGGAGGGTTTCATTCAAATTGGGAGATAGAAGTCGAGAGAGGAAATGGTAGCTTTGTTTGTGGCAGGAGGCTCCTATTTCATGGTGTTGGTGTTGGTTGGTTGGTGCACTTGAGTGAGTCATTCTTAGGGAAATTAGAGATTGATGGAGCTTTATATTAGGGGAGTGGGGTGTGGAAGGCACAATGGTTATTCGTTGTAGGAACAAAGGTCACCCCTCTAGAGTGGTTTGCTTGGCTTTTGGAAGGAAGAGAAGGCAATGGTTAAAAGGATTTCTTAACAACATTCTCATGCTATGATAGAGGGGAAGGCCTCGACGAGGTGTAGGCCCGCAAGGGCAGGGAATTGTGCACCTAGTAGATTTGCGTGATGACGGTGAAGAATTGGAGCAACTACATGTCGTTTATCTAGGGTGTGTGGAATTTCCTTTGCCATTTGATTCTCTAGAGGCGTAAATCTGCCAAGTGACAGTGGTTGTTGAACAACTGGCACATGATCGACACAATGACCAAAATGAGGTAATCAATTTCCTCAATGACATTCAACATAACCAGTGACAAATTCTAGATTGATTGAACTCCCATCAAAGAGATCAGAAGCATATTCATGAGCAATTGGATAATTTCGAAGGGAGAATGACACACGTGGAGGGATAATTGGGCTCCAAGAAACTTGGATGGATAATGAGGATGGTGGGATACATTTATTTTTTTGATAAATTTTGGTCCATATGGGTTGTTGATCTTGGGTCTAATAGCTTTCTCTTGTTACTATTGATGTCCTTTTACTTATACCCATTGGTTAATAAATCTGGTAAGGGTGAGGCCTTTGCAATTTTGAAAATGTGCTATCCACGATGTAAATTTGGCGTGATTTAATAGAAATGGTTTTTTCACACACACACACACACATATTTCATGTTTTTGTTAGGTTTATCTTTTTATTTTAAACTTTTACTTTTTAAATATATATTTTGAAATTTTTTCATTTAGAAAAAAACTAGTTTGATTGTTTTTATATAAATATATGTATATTTAAAAACTTATTTGTTTTGTATTTGAAGATTTATGTGGTAATGATCTTGAAGCGGTAATGTTTTGATATTATCTTTTATATAGATTTTTTAATTATTGTTTTTATTTTTATTTTTTATTGTTTTTTTGGTTATATATATATATATATAATTTTTTTATTTTTTAATTAAAAAAATGTGATATGTGTGTGTACATTAATGATGATTTCATAAGTGTTAAAATTGGAAACCAGGGCAAAACTTCATGTGGGTCATCTTATTCATGGTTGATAATATTTTTATTAGATTCCTCTCATCGAGAGGTGTAGGATTGATATAAAGATCATTCGATTCCGATAAGTATTCATGGAGATATGAATTTATTTTGATTATGGAATTATTATTAAGCTGACCTACAACTCATGTAGGCTCAGAAGCCCAACAGTCGCATCTATTCAAACACCAACATTGTGTATAAATATAGGAGGACTTTTCCTCATTTGGACTCACTTATCTCATCACATCTCTCTCTCTACTGTGCATAAAAGAGTCTCTTCTCTACTGCGCAGAAAAGGGTCTCTCCCTCACACATGTGAAGCCGGAAGCTGTTGAAATTGAGGCTGCAACTGCAGAAGTAAAGATTGACCTGCGTGGACTAGAAGATCTCCTTATCTAAACTGCGTTGTAGGTTCATCTAAACCTCCTTTGAAAGCCACAACTTTTGGTGGTGGAATCAAATCAATCCGACGAACGGTTTGCAAGATATCTACTGCGCTAGTTTGAAGCTGGAAGCTGCCGAAACTGAAGCTGCAACTACAGAAGTAAAGTTTGACCTGCGTGGATTAGAAGATCTCCTCATTTGAACTGCGTTGTAGGTTCATTTGAACCACCTCTGGAAGCCGCAACTTTTGGTGGTGGAATCAAGCCGATTCGACGGTCGGTTTGTGAGATATCGTCTGCCCTAGTTTGATGATGAAGTCGCTAATGTTGATGCTGCTGATCTAGGGTTTGCTACCGTTGATATGAATCAGATTTATTGTACTATTTCTCTTTGCTGAATTATTGAAAATAAAAGAAGATTTGATCAAAGGGTTTCCCCACACATTGTGGGGTTTGTCCCTGGCTAGTCGCCACATCTTGTGTCTCTTGTCTTGGCTTGTTTTCTATCGATCGTTTAATGTTCTATCTGCACTTTACTTTATGTACATGTGATTGCTAATCTGTGGAATATAATAAGGAAAAGAAGTAAACTGCTGTAAGCATAGAACATACCATAACTTAACATGGTATCAAAGGTGAGGTGAAGACAAAGCCCGAGCAAGAGCAAGAGCAATCATGGAAGAGAAGATTGGCAAGACTATTCAAAAAGTACGATGGGGTCCTCAACACTCTTTCCTGCTGAAGACAAGTTCCTATGGAAGATGTCTATCGATCTAACCCTAGATGATCAAGGAGTATTGGACCATGTGAGAGGCAATATTGTTGAGCTTCCATCAAATGCATTTGCTGCTGCCAAGAACAAATGGAAGACCGGAGAGGTTAAAGCAAAGAATACCATCTGGGACTCTATTGACAAGCGCTTGGTGGCCTACATCTCAGAACTGAACACCTCCAAGGAAATCTACGATAGATTGGTGAGTTTATTTAAAGTTAATGATGCAAATCAAGTTTTGTTTCTTAAAATTAAGCTGAAGGAAATTCATAAGGGTAAAGATGAGAGCATGCAAGCATATTTTTTAAGAATCACTAAGATCAGAAACGATCTCCTATCTATTGGGGAGACTATTACTGATAGGGAAATGGCACTCACAACTCTTGGAGGATTACCATCCGAATGGTATGTGTTCAGGACTACTCTTCTGAACAATAATGTAATTCCTTGTTTCGAGGAATTAATGGCTAGATGCATTCAAGAAGAAACAAGGGTTGAAGAGCAAGAAATGCCCATGCCTAAAGGTCCTCTCGCTGCTTTTTCTTCTCATGCTAAGAAAAGAAAGAATTCCGGGTCTAAATAAAAAAGAAAGGCTGGACCTAAGGGTGGAAGAAAATGACGATGTTATATTTGCGATAAAGAAGGTCACTATGCAAGGGAGTGCCCTCATCGAAAGGACTCACACCGAGACGATGATCAAAATCCCTCTGATGGCAATCAAAGGAATGACAAATTCAATAGCAAAGGTAAGAGGAGAGTTGGGAATCGAGGAAGAGGACAACCATTCAAGAAGGCTAGAAATTCTAGGATGTATTATATGTATTTGATCTAAAAAAGAACCTGGTATCCATCTCGGCAATGGAAGACAAAGGCTACAAGGTAACCTTCAGCGATGGCAAGGTACATATATGGAAAAATAATGTTAAAGATGCTTTCACTCTTGGGTTTCGAGTTGATTCTTTATATCAGGTCGGTGGAAGTCGGCTAGGTGTCATGTTTTGTGACACAACTCTTCAGTCCGAACTTTGGCATCGGAGGTTTACCCACCTTCATTACAAAGCTCTACCCGATGTAAGACAGATGGTAACAGGGATGCTCGAATTCTAAGTAGAGAAAGAAGGTGTATGTCCGGGATGTGTTGAAGGAAAGCTCAAAAGGGGACCATTCCCTTCAAGTCAAAGCAAGACCTTCGATATATTACAGTTGGTTCACTCAGGCATATCTGAGGTTGGCATTAAGAGGGAGACTACTACACCACATACTCTTGAGCAGAATGGTGTGGCGGAAAGGAAGAACCGTACGATTGTGGAAGCTGTCTCTAAGAGTAGATGATGTAACAATGCCTGATGTGGAGGAACCCATGGATCCTATTTATCCACCTAAGCCTTCCTTTTCGAGGAAGAGGCCTTCATGGCTTAGGGGGATACTTGATGATGCTGAAGGACATGTTGCACCCCGAGGAACCTTCCGTGAAAGTAAGAAACTTAACAAGTATCAGGGATACCTGACCATCATGAGCATGATCATACAAAATGAGCCTTCATCATTCTCAGATGCCGTCAAGCATCAAGTATGGAAGGATGCTATGACCAAAGAATACGAGTCTATTATGGAGAATGATGTCTGGGAAGTAGTTCCCAGACCCCAGGACAAGACAATTGTTACTTCAAAATGGCTTTTCAAGATAAAGCATGCAGTAGATGGAAGTACGAAAAAGTATAAGGCTCGTTTTGTTGCTCGTGGCTTCTCCTAGAAGGAAGGTATAGACTATGATGAGATATTTGCACTTGTTGCCAGATATACGACCATCCGCTCGATCATAGCACAAGGATGGAACCTACATCAGATGGATGTCAAGACTGTGTTCTTGCACCGCTCGATCAAAGAAGAGGTCTACGTGGAGCAACCCGAAGGATTTGAGATTGATGATCGAAAATCTCATGTATGCAGGTTGAAGAAGGCTCTCTATGGGCTAAAGCAAGCATCCCGAGCATAGTATGAGAGGATTGACAGCTACTTGATGAAGCTGGGCTTCACTAGGAGTGAAGCCGATCCTAACCTTTACTTTAAGGTTGAAGATGATAAACCTCCCATACTGGTGTTGTATGTGGATGACCTCTTTCTAACAGGTGCAGACCCTCTTATTCTCAAATGTAAGAAGGAGTTGGCTTCTGAATTTGAAATGAAGGACCTAGGACTGATACACTATTTCCTAGGACTTCAAGTGTGGCAGAAGCCAGGGAAATTTTCCTATCTCAAGGAAAATATGTGGTGAAGATTCTGAAAAGATTTGGTATGGTGGACTGCAAGCCTGTGACTACCTCGAGGATCTTAACTTTCAGAGGTTATATGGTAGTGATGTCGGACCAGATTTGGGAAATGCCTCTGAGTTTCAAAAAATCTTTCGCGTTGATGTTCTTGGTGAACCTCCGTCCGAACATATGTTTTGCAGTTAGCATTGTGAGCTCATATTTGGTTGAGCCTCACTAGATTGGTGCCAAGAATCTTCTGAGATGTCTTTAGGACACAATCTCTCATGGATTGAGATACACTGCCGGAAATATGAAACTGCATGATTATTCGAATGCTGATTAGGCAGGTAGTGTGGAGGATCACTGGAGCATTTTTTAGTGTTGTTTCTCTTTGGATTCTGCTTCGATATAATGGATGAGCAGGAAGTAGAAGTCGGTTGCCATAAGCACCGCCGAGATCGGATACATATCTATGAGTATGATCTCGTATGAAGTTGCCTGGTTGGGGAAGCTCTTCAGTGAGCTGTTTGAACACATACCACTGTGATTCTCTGTAACAACCAGAGATGGGATTCGATTATTGAGGAATCCCCTATTCATCGATTGCTCCAACAGATAGACATCATCTGGGATATGGTAAGTCGATGAGCAAGGAGGTTCCATTGCATTAAGATGATGTACAGGTCGATACACCTTGTCAAAGCCCCAAGGAAAGATCTAATCTGTGATTTTCCCAAACGACTTGGAGTTGTCAAAACACCCTTGTACAAGGGTCCTGCATGTTGCGTACATTGAGCTCTGGGAGCTTTGAGGGCTTGCGGTTCTTACTGGAGCAACATACGACCACAGGGTGACTCACCCTCCCCTGGTGGTGCGCACTGGAACAAGATGATTTGCTCTCTTGTGGGACAAGATGATTCGCTCTCTTGTGGAACAGGATGATTCGCTCTCTTGTGTAGCAGGATGATTAGTTCTCCCGTGAGGCCTGGATTGATGTGTTCTCCATGGCGATTGTAGCAGGATTGATGTGTTCTCCTGTGAGGTCTGGATTGATGTGTTCTCCATGGTGGCTTGGATTGATGTGTTCTCCATGGTGATTGTAGCAAGATTGATGTGTTCTCCATGGTGATTGTAGCAGGATTGATGTGTTTTCCTGTGAGGACAGGATTGATTAGTTCTCCTGTCGAGGCATCCTATCCATGCAGTTTGGGACTCATGGGAAGTACCTTTCATCTGATCAATGAGCAGAGAAATGAAGTTAGGGACCATAGTAGTACCAATGGACGCATCGTTGTATCTACCGTACTCCCTACGCTAGGATGACCTCCATTGATCTGGGATTAATGATACTGGTCTGGGATCAGTGGTAGGAGTTGTACCATACTATGACACTGACTTCGGGTCGGTTGAGACTAGTCTGGGACTAGTGGTACATACTCTGAGACTGACTTCGTGTCAGTGCAGTACTGGTCTGGGACTAGTGAGAGTGGTACATACTATGACGCTGACTTCGGGTCGGTTGAGACTGGTCTGGGACCAGTGGTACACTCGACTGCGATACTGGTCTGGGACCAGTGGTAGGAGTGGTACTTACTATGAAGCTGACTTCGGGTCGGTTGAGACTGGTCTGGGACCAGTGGTACGCACTCTGAGACTGACTTTGAGTCAGTGGAGGATGATACTGGTCTGGGACCAGTGGAGTTGTACTCACTATGACGCTGACTTCGGGTTGGTTGAGACTAGTCTAGGACCAGTGGTACATACTCTGAGACTGACTTTGAGTCAGTATGATACATCCTCGATCATTTCTTCTTCTTCATAATTCGGACAAAAGCAGAGTAGAACAGAACAATGCAAGAGCAAAACAAAACATAGCAGAACAATACAGATCAGTACAAGGTAGAACAAGACAAAGCAGAACAGGCAGAATAGAGTAGAGCAGGGCAAGGGACAGGCTGTACAAGGCAATGCATTTGATGGATGAATAGTAACGACCGATAGACAGATTGCAGATGAAGTTCTCCCTAGTTGAGAGGGAGTGTTAAAATTGGCAACTAGGGCAAAACTTCATGTGGGTCATCTTATTCATGGCTGATAATATTTTTATTAGATTCCTCTTGTCGAGAGGTGTAGGATTGATATAAAGATCATTCGATTCCGATAAGTATTCATGGAGATATGAATTTATTTTGATTATGGAATTATTATCAAGCCGACCTACAACTCATGTAGGCTCAGAAGCCCAACAGTGGCATCTATTCAAACACCAACATTGTGTATAAATACAGGAGGACTTTTCCTCATTTGGACTCACTCATTTCATCATATATCTCTCTCTCTCTCTCTACTGTGCAGAAAAGAGTCTATTCTCTACTGCGCAGAAAAGAGTCTCTTCTCTACTGCATAGAAAAGGGTCTCTCCCTCATACATGTGAAGCTGAAAGCTGTTGAAACTGAAGCTGCAACTGCGAAAGTAAAGATTGACCTACGTGGACTAGAAGATCTCATCTGAACTGCATTGTAGGTTCATCTGAACCTCCTCTGAAAGCCGCAACTTTTGGTGGTGGAATCAAGTCAATCAGACAAACGGTTTGCAAGATACAGACTCCCCTAGTTTGAAGCCAAAAGTTGCCGAAACTGAAGCTGCAACTGTAGAAGTAAAGTTTGACCTGCGTGGATTAGAAGATCTCCTCATCTGAACTGCGCTGTAGGTTCATCTGAACCTCCTATGGAAGCCGCAACTTTTGGTGGTGGAATCAAGCTGATCCGACGGTCGGTTTGTGAGATATCATCTGCCCTAGTTTGATGATGAAGCCGCTAATGCTGATGCTGCTGATCTAGGGTTTGCTACTGCTGATATGAATAAGATTTATTGTACTATTTCTCCCTGCTGAATTATTGAAGATAAAAGAAGATTTGATCAAAGGGTTTCCCCACACATTGTGGGGTTTGTCCCTGGCTAGGCCACATATTGTGTCTCTTGTCTTGGCTTGTTTTCTGTCGATCATTTAATGTTTTATCTGCACTTTACTTTATGTACATGTGATTGCTAATCTGTGGAATATAATAAGGAAAAGAAGTACACTGCTATAAGCATAGAACATACCATAACTTAACAATAAGCCATAGTTAAAAAATATTGCAAGTTAAGTTCCCCATTGAAAATATGTTAAGTTGTATTAGACTAAGATCTAAAAAGAGACATACTTTTAGCATTTAAAAAATGTCTACTCTTGGAAGAATGACTCTTTGACTTAGGTGTTGATTTTTAAGGTCTTTTTAATCATGGTATTTGGTTTATAATGCCACGGTTGAAAACTTTTGAAATTTTAAGGCTTTTTGTACCATGATAATTGGTTTTAATTTCATGGTTGAAAACTATAAAAAATTTAAGGTTTTTCAGAGTCATGCTATTTGATCTTTGAAGCCATGGTTGAACATTGTTGGAATTTTAACGTTTTCCATGATCATGTTTTTGGTTTTCAATGCCATGGTTGAAAAATGTTGGAATTTCCCGCTAAAAATATGAGTAATGTTGCATCACCACTTTTTGATTTTATGTTGTTTTTTCATGTTTTTTGCACAAAAATAAGGTTTTGTTTTCACTATAGTTCTCATTTTGATGTTACAGTTTTCATTAAGTTGGTAACATTGTTTTTATGTGAAATAATCCTTTTTAGGACTCTATAATACTAGTGTAGCCCTATATTGCTATTCTTGTGCCCCATAGAAGCCAACTGTTGTTATTGTTGTGCTCTTACATTATTATTGTTATGTAGGCTTTAATTATATTTTGACCCTTTAATCTCCTAAAATACCAAGAAGGTCTTGTCATTTGAATCATCCAAGAATTGTTAATTTATGTGATGTAAAAGGAGGTTTCCTCCTCGAAGTAGCCTATTATTAAGGTGTTGATCTATCTCTTTTTCTGTTTTTTGATATTTTGATTTGGGTACATAACATTTGGTGTCAGAGCTTTGGATCCTAAGGTTTTGCTGCTTCAAATAGGTCACCTTGGAATTTTTGCTATTACCTTTTTTTTAAATTTTTTTTATTCTGCAATGCTTCAAAATATGAAAATTCAATCACTTGAAGTTGAAATCTTGATGAACATTGTGCCAAAATTTTAGGTCTTGATTCTCTATATTTTTGGAGATATGGTCCAAGGAAGTTATGGTTCCTAAATGCTCTTAAGTTTTGTCTCTAATAGGTGTCCCATTGAAAATCATCATAATTTTCTCTTTGAACATCGGATTTGAATTCCATAAAAGGTAATTGAAAATACATGAAATTTAGTTTCTTGGGTATGCATTTCAAGGTTGAAGGTTAAAACAATGACACATGGCATCCCCTACAAGTTTACTATACTGAACCAATCCATAATTAGGCCATCAAGGGTGATTTGGCATAACTTTATCTTGAAGAATCCATTATTGGTCTAACTTGTTGGATTGGAAAGAAGACATAAATAACTACCTCATGATGAAAGTACAGACCTTGGGAGGCCAAAATCATAGAGATATAATAGTTTCAAGGTTAGCCAAACCAAAATCTCAAAATCGAGCTCTTATAAACAAAAAAGGTGTGTATTTGAAAATTACATACATTTTGTTTGAAAAATCATTTTGAAGTGATTTAAAGGGAATAATGAATCATAGATATCATTAATTGGTTCCAAAATGCCTTCCAAACAAAACAGTGTTAAGTTATGGTATGTTCTATGCTTATAATAGTTTACTTCTTTTTCTTATTATATTCCACCGATTAGCAATCACATGTACATATAGTAAAGTGTAGATAGAACATTAAACGATCGACAGAAAACAAGCCAAGACAAGAGACACAAGATGTGGCGGCTAGCCAGGGACAAACCCCACAATGTGTGGGGAAACCCTTTGATCAAATCTTCTTTTATCTTCAATAATTCAGCAGAGAGAAATAGTACAATAAATCTGATTCATATTAGCAGTAGCAAACCCTAGATCAACAACATCAGCATTAGCAGCTTCATTATCAAACTAGGGCAGACGATATCTTGCAAACCGTTCGTCGGATTGACTTCATTCCACCACCAAAAGTTGCGGCTTTCAGAGGAGGTTCAGATGAACCTACAGTGCAGTTCCAAAGAGGAGATCTTCTAGGCCACACAGGTCAATCTTTACTTCTGCAGTTGCAGCTTCAGTTTCAGCAGTTTCCGGCTTCAAACTAGGGCAGCCGATATCTTGCAAACCGTTCATCGGATTGACTTCATTCCACCACCAAAAGTTGCGGCTTTCAGAGGAGGTTCAGATGAACCTACAGCGCAGTTCCAAAGGGGAGATATTCTAGGCCACGCAAGTCAATCTTTACTTCTGCAGTTGCAGCTTCAAATTCAACAGCTTCCGGCTTCACATGTGTGAGAGAGAGACCCATTTCAACGCAGTAGAGAAGAGACTCATTTCTGCGTAGTAGAGAGAGAGAGTGTTGGAAATAATACTGAGAGGGGGGGTGAATCAGTATTATCAAGTTCTTTTAGCAAATCTTCCTTATTTATACTTTGAATTATTTTTGCATATCAGTACCATAAAATAATGAGCATGAACAAGAAAAACAGATAGTCACACCAAAGAACACCAGACATAAGGTGGAAACCCAATGTGGGTGAAAACCACCTGCTGCAATATGTCTCTATCTTCTTTCAAATTAGAAACTCCTTGTACAATGATTTTGTACTGGTGCAGTCCTTTACCAGTACACAGGCTGCAACCTGCAGAGAGCTGCAACTCTCTCTCGTTTTCCAGTCTTTCCTGGAAGGGAGCTACAACCCCCTTCTTCTTTTCTTACAAGGACCACTTTTCATAAATTTTCAAACTGGATCCATAAGCATCAAATGATCATCAAGTATATGTAAATTACACAGTCAACTGCAGTAACCAGATCAACAATAACAGAACTAACCTAGAACACCTTATCAACAGAAAAATTCAGTCAACAGAAGATCTTAAGACAGATACGCAGTTTTTCTTTCTCTGGCCTGCGTTGCTACGCACTTCACCTTTTGCTTCCCTGCGTATACCTGCAGAGAGCCTTCTGCTGCACTGCGTACCCACGCACTGCTTCTTCAATCGCGCTGCGTACTGTTACTGTAGGTACGCACCCAGAGACACTATCGCGCCGCGTACTGTTACTGAAGCCACGCACTCAAAGATACTATCGCGCCGCGTACTTTTACTGTGCGTACGCACCTGAACCTTTGTCGCGCTGCGTACCCACGCAGTTCTCCTTCTTCTGCTCTGCGTACCCACGCAGTACCCCTTCTTCTGCTCTGCGTACCCACGCAGCTCTCCTGTTTCTGCTCTGCGTACCCACACACCTGTACCGTTAATCACCTGCGTACTTCTGATTAGGGCCGAATTGGCAGTCCACTAGTGTGCCACAGTTAGTTAGATGCCCAGATCTGATCATGCGCTCGAGAGATCACCCTTCACAAATTCACTTTCAACTTCACTTTCATATAGATCAAGCTTTTAAGACAATAACCCAATATTTCAGATCTTAAGATATTCAATTGCAAAAGATACTTAGCCAAGTGATCTCCTTTGCTTTATATAGGCAAGCTCCTCCTAAAATCATGGATCAATACCATAGATAACCAATACAAGGGGCCCAAAAACATGGGGCTCAATAATAATAATAATATAAAACAATACCACGGGCCAAAACCATAGAATCAAGAGCGGCGGGCTAAATACCACGGGCCAAACATAGGAAACCCCACGTGAACGCGCTTCTTTGCCTTGAAGTAAGTGAAACTGGGGGTACGCACCTCCTGAACGGGTGACCTTCGTGTCTGGCCGCGGTCCCTTCACGGTGTACCTGCGTGTACACATCTTCTGAACTGTTCTCCTGTGTACTTCTTAATTTTCAACATTTTGAGAGCCTGATCAGAGCATTGCCACGGGTGTTGCCATCAAGTACAACATCTGTAACATAGAGCCATACCAGAAACATAATGCCAACAGAGAGATGTGATGAGATGAGTGAGTCCAAATGAGGAAAAGTCCTCTTATATTTATACACAACGTTGGTGGGTGAATAGATGCGACTGTTGGGCTTCTGAGCCTACATGAGTTGTAGGTCGGCTTGATAATAATTCCATATTTTAAGTATGGGGGATTTACGCAGTGCATTATATTAGATATCATTTTTGGGATTCAACTGCGTTAAGTAAGTCATTCAAACGTATGACCATTTCCATGAGAGGTAGTCGTAACTGACTAATTTCTCATGATTTTTGAATAGTTCACTTAGCACTCATTGCATCGGGTGATGCTCACAGGGGTGAAGAAGTGGGATTGAAACTAGTGAAATGTGGAGAACGAATCACATAGCATCAATCATCACTTCCGGGGCTTGCACCCGGTAACCAGGACTTCCCAGGAGGTCACCCATCCCAGAACTCCTCTGGCTCAAGCGCGCTTAACTGTGGAGTTTTTCCCCACAATCAAGCCCACTTAGCTTGCTACCCCATTTGCAAAACCTTAGCAAGTATTGTGCCTCATGAACCATTCAAGTAGAGATCCCTTGACTCTTTTTGAATTTAAGTATCGGAATTGGATGATCTTTATATCAATCCTACACCTCTCGACGAGAGGAATCTAATAAAAATATTATCAGCCATGAATAAGATGACCCACATGAAGTTTTGTCCTGGTTGCCAATTTTAACACTCCCTCTAAACCATGGAGAACTTCATCTGCAATCTGTCTATCGGTCGTTACTATTCATCCATCAAATGCACTGCCCTGTCATCCTGACCCTTGCCCTGCTCTGCTCTATTCTGCCTGTTCTGCTTTGTCTTGTTCTACCCTGCACTGATCTGTACTGTTTTGCTCTGCTCTTGCATTGTTCTGGTCAGCTCTGCTTTTGTCCGAATTATGAAGAAGAAGAAATGATCGAGGATGTATCATACTGACTCAAAGTTAGTCTCAGAGTATGTACCACTGGTCCCAGACCAGTCTCAACCAACCCGAAGTCAGCATCATAGTGAGTACAACTCCACTGGTCCTAGACCAGTATCATCCTCCACTGACTCAAATTCAGTCTCAGAGTGCGTACCACTGGTCCTAGACCAGTCTCAGCCGACCCGAAGTCAGCTTCATAGTAAGTACCACTCCTACCACTGGTCCCAGACCAGTATCGCAGTCTCAGAGAGTGTACCACTGGTCCCAGACCAGTCTCAACCGACCCGAAGTCAGCGTCATAGTATGTACCACTCTCATTGGTCCCAGACCACTACTGCACTGACACGAAGTCAGTCTCGGAGTATGTACCACTGGTCCCAGACCAGTCTCAACCGACCCGAAGTCAGCGTCATAGTATGGTACAACTCCTACCACTGGTCCCAGACCAGTATCACAGTCTCAGAGAGTGTACCACTGGTCCCAGACCAGTCTCAACCGACCCGAAGTTAGCGTCATAGTATGTACCACTCTCACTGGTCCCAGATCAGTTCTGCACTGACACGAAGTCAGTCTCGGAGTATGTACCACTGGTCCCAGGCCAATCTCAACCGACCCGAAGTCAGCGTCATAGTATGGTACAACTCCTACCACTGGTCCCAGACCAGTATCATTGATCCCAGATCAATGGAGGTCATCCTAGCGTAGGGAGTACGGTAGATACAACGATGCGTCCATCGGTACTACTATGGTCCCTAACTTCCTTTCCCTGCTCATTGATCAGATGAGAGGTACTTCCCATGAGTCCCAGACTGCATGGGTAGGATGCCTCGACAGGAGAACTAATCAATCCTGTCCTCACAGGAGAACACATCAATCCTGCTACAATTGCCGTGGAAAACACATCAATCCAGGCTGCCATGGAGAACACAGCAATCCAGACCTCACAGGAGAACTAATCATCCTGCTACACAGGAGAGCGAATCATCCTGTTCCACAAGAGAGCGAATCATCTTGTCCCACAAGAGAGCGAATCATCTTGTTCCAGTGTGCACCACCTGGGGAGGGTGAGTCACCCTGTGGTCATATGTTGCTCCAGTAGGAACCACAAGCCCTCAGAGCTCCCAGAGCTCAATGTATGCAACATGCAGGACCCTTGTACAAGGGTTTCTTGCCGACTCCAAGTCGTTTGGGAAAATCACAGATTGGATCTTTCCTCGGGGCTTTGACAAGGTGTATTAACCTGTACATCATCTTAATGTGATGGAGCTTCCTTGTTCATCGACTTACCATATCCCAGATGATGTCTATCTGCTGGAGCAATTGACGAATACAGGATTCCTCAATAATCGAATCCCACCTCTGGTTGTTACAAAGAATCACAGTGGTATCCAATGTAAATCCAAACAGCTCACTGAAGAGCTTTCGCAACCAGACTGCCTCACACGAGGTTATGCTAACAACAATATATCCTGTTTCGGCGGTGCTCAAAGCCATCGACTTTTGCTTCCTGCTCATCCATGATATCGAAGCAGTTCCCAAGGTGAAACAGTACCCGGAAGTGCTCTTACGGTCCACCACACTGCCTGCCCAATCAACATCAGTATATCCAAGTAGTCTCACATCTCCGGCAGTGTATCTTAATCCATGAGAGATTGTGTCCTGAAGACATCTCAGAAGATTCCTGGCATCAATCCAGTGAGGCTCAACCAAATATGAGCTCATAATGCTAACTGCAAAACATATGTTCGGACGGAGGTTCACCAAGAAAATCAATGCGAATGAGTTTTTGAAACTCTAGAGGCATTTCCCAAGTCTGGTCCGACATCACTACCATATAACTTCTAAAAGTTAAGATCCTCGCGGTAGTCACAGGCTTACCGAATCTTTCCAATATATTTACCACATATTTTCCTTGAGATAGGAAAATTTCCCTTGGCTTCTGCCACACTTCAAGTCCTTGGTCCTTCATTTCAAATTCAGAAGCCATCTCCCTCTTACATTTGTGAATGAGAGGGTTTGCACCTGTTAGAAAGAGGTCATCCACATACAACACCAGTATGAGAGGTTTGTCATCTTCAACCTTAAAGTAAAGGTTAGGATCAGCTTCACTCCTAGTGAATCCCAGCTTCATCAAGTAGCTATCGATCCTCTCATACCATGCTCGGGGTGCTTGCTTCAGCCCATAGAGAGCCTTCTTCAACTTGCATACATGAGATTTTCAATCATAAATCTCAAATCCTTCAGGTTGCTCCACATCGACCTCTTCTTTGATAGAACCATACAAGAACGCGGTCTTAACATCCATCTGATGTAGGTTCCATCCTTGTGAAGCCACAAGGGCTATGATCAAGCTGATGGTCTTATATCTGGCAACAGGTGCAAATATCATAGTCTATACCTCCCTTCTGGGATAAACCACGAGCAACAAAATGAACCTTATACTTTTCCATACTTCCATTTTCTGCATGCTTTATCTTGTAAAGCCATTTTGAAGTAACAATTGTCTTGTCCAGGGTCTGGGAACTACTTCCTAGACATCATTCTCCATAATAGACTCATATTCTATGGTCATAGCATCCTTCCATAGTTAATGCTTGATGACATCTGAGAATGATGAAGGTTCATTTTGTATGATCGTGCTCATGATGGTCAGGTATCCCTGATACCTGTTAAGTTTCTTACTTTGATGGAAGGTTCCTCATGGTGCAGCATGTCCTTCAGCATCATCAAGTATCCCCCTAAGCCATGAAGGCCTCTTCCTAGAAGAGGAAGGCTCATGTGGATGAGGATCAATCGGATCCATGGGTTCTTCTACATCAGGCATTGTTTCATCATCCTTTTCTTTCGGTTCCCTGGTGTCGGCTTCTTGAGAGCTACTCAAAGTCAGCAGATTGTCCACCTTGCTGAGAGCCATATCTTTGTCAAAGGTGACATCATGACTAATCACAACTTCCCTTTGACCGGTGGTGAACATTTCTTCAGGAGTTTAGGAACCCAATGCTTCATGAGGGCATCGATTTTGTACATATACGGCGGTGATTGTAGTTTCAGCCCATAGAAACTTTGGAAGTCTTTGATCATGTAGCATGGCCCGGACAACTTCCATCATCGTGTGGTTCTTCCTTCCCACCACACCATTGTGCTCAGGAGTATGTGGTGTAGTAGTCTCCCTCTTAATGCCAACCTCAGGTATGCCTGAGTAAACTAATTGTAATATATCGAAGGTCTTGCTTTGGCTTGAGGGGAATGGTCCCCTTTTGAGCTTTCCTTTGGCACATCTCGGACATACACCTTCTTTCTCTACTTGGAATTCGGGCATCCCTGTTACCATCTGTCTTACATCGGGTAGAGCTTTGTAATGAAGGTGGGCAAACCTCCGATGCCAAAGTTTAGACTAAAGAGTTGTGTCACAAGACACGACACCTAGCGGACTTCCATCGACCTGATATAATGAATCAACACTAAACCCAAAAGTAAAGGCATCTTTAACATTATTTTTCCATATACATACCTTGCCATTGCTGAAGGTTACCTTGTAGCCTCTGTCTTCCATTGCCAAGATGGACACTAGGTTCCTTTTGAGGTCAGGTGCATTTAATACATCCTAGAATTTCTAGCCTTCTCGAATGCTTATCCTCTTCCTTGATTCCCAGCTCTCCTCTTACCTTTGCTATTGAATTTGTCATTCCTTTGATTGCCATCAGAGGGATTTCGAGTTGCACCACTGCATACTGTACCATGCTTTTCTAATCATGATTATCATCATGCTATCCTATATGTCCATGATCTCATGTTGCCCTTTATGTCCATGATCTCATTCATCATGATGCTCATGATCTCATACATAGTGACTTGCTTTATCACAAATGTAACATCGTCATTTTCTTCTAGCCTTAGGTCCAGCCTTTCCTTTTGATTTAGTCCCGCAATTATTTCTTTTCTTTGCATTAGAAGAAAAAGGCAGCAGGAGGACCTTTAGGCATGGGCATTTCTTGCACTTCTTCCCTTGTTTCTTCTTGAATGCATCTAGCCATTAATTCCTCGAAACCAGGAATTACATTATAGTTCAAAAGAGTAGTCCTGAACACATACCATTCAAATGGCAATCCTTCAAGAGTTGTGAGTGCCACTTCTCTATTAGTAATAGTTTCCCCAATAGATAGGAGATCGTTCTTGATCTCAGTGATTCTTAAGAAGTATGCTTGCATACTTTCATCTTTACCCTTCTTGATTTCCCTCAGCTTATTTCTAAGAAACAAAACTTGATTTGCATCATTAACTTTAAATAAACTCACCAGTCTATTGTAGATTTCCTTGGAGGTGTCTAGATCAGAGATGTAGGCCACCAAACGCTTGTCGATAGAGTCCCGAATGATCTTTTTCGCTTTAATTTCTCCGTTCTTCCATTTGTTCCTGGCAGCAGGAGGTGCATTTGATGGAGGCTCAACAATATTGCCTCTTACGTGACCCAACACTCCTTGATCCTCTAGGGTTATATCGATAGACATCTTCCATCTGTGATAGTCAGCTTTCTCACGGAGCTTGTCTTCAACAGGAAATAGTGTTGAGGACCCCATAGTTCTTTTAGGATAGCCTTGCCAATATTCTCTTCGATGATTGCTCTTGCTCTTGCTCGGCTTTGTCTTCACCTCAGCTTTGATACCATGTTAAGTTATGGTATGTTCTATGCTTATAACAATTTACTTCTTTTTCTTATTATATTCGACCGATTAGCAATCACATGTACATAAAGTAAAGTGCAGATAGAACATTAAACGATCGACAGAAAACAAGCCAAGACAAGAGACACAAGATGTGGCGGCTAGCCAGGGACAAACCCCACAATGTGTGGGGAAAGCCTTTGATCAAATCTTCTTTTATCTTCAATAATTCAGCAGAGAGAAATAGTACAATAAATCTGATTCATATCAGCAGTAGCAAACCCTAGATCAGCAGCATCAGCATTAGCGGCTTCATTATCAAACTAGGGCAGACGATATCTTGCAAACCGTTCGTCGGATTGACTTCATTCCACCGCCCAGTGATGCGGGGGAGCGCCCCCCCCCCCCCCCCCCCCCCCCCTTCGAACCCGCTCCCGAAGCGCGCTCCGGGCGGGAGCGGGTCGGGAGCGCGCTCCCCAAATCTCTCCCGGACGGGAGCGATTTTCGGGAGCGCGCTCCCGTAAAAAAATTTGCGCTCCCTGGTCTGTGAGGGAGCGCTTCAGGGAGCGCTCCGGGAGCGAATTTTAGTGAACCGGGAGCGGTTCGGCGGAAAAAAATTCCGCGGACCCAAAAAAACAAAAAATTTAACTAATTTTTTTGGGTTTATAAGCCCAATGGGCCAAAACAAAATCATTTCAATGAGATTGAGCTTGAGTTTGAGAGCAAAGGAGCAAGGAGCAAGAGCTGAGGAGCAAGGAGCCAGAGCTGAGGAGCGAGGAGCAAGTGCCAAGGAGCGAGGAGCAAGCTTGCAGAGGTAAGTAACTTAATCATTTAGTTAGTTTAGTTGGTTAGGTAGTTAGTTTGTTTAGTTTAATTTACCTGTTTGAGTTTAAAGATCATTAATTTAAATTAAATTAATAAATTAAATGAATTAATCCCAATAAACTAAATTAATTTGCAGATTCAAGACTCAAACCCTACAAACATCAAACACAATGGACCTGGGGATTTTTATTGGCATTTTCCTCTTCCTGGTCCCTTTTCTGGTTATTATGGTGGTGGAGAGTAGGAAACAGAGGGGGCCTGAAACTGAAGAGGTGGATGAAGAAGCCGGAGGAAGTCAAATAGGTGAAAACCCCAGTGAGGAGGATGTGGAGGGTGAACATGAGGGTCAAAAAACTAAACAAGACCAAACTCCATTGTGGAAATATGTTCAGAGGCCTGAAACAGGGAGAGGGGGTGGAACCACTAAATTTCATTGCCCCCATTGCAATAATGATTTCACAGGCTCATACACCCGTTTGAGAAGACACCTTTGCGGGAAAAGGGCATGGGATGGAGAGAAACAAATAGGAATCAGAACTTGCGACGCGGTGTCAACAGCAGATAGAGCCAAATACATAAAGGAAGAGGAGGACGCCCAATACAAAGCAAAAAGATCAAGGGGTTTCTTTGAAAGCTCACAAAGAACTCCTTCAGCATCCTCCCAAGGCAGTGGATATGGACATGGAGGCTCAGGGTCATCATCTTTACGCTGTAGAACCATATCAGATTTCCTTGATGAGGGGTGTAGGAATGATGTGGATTCAAAAATTTACAGGTTCCTCTATGCAAATGGGATACCATTCAATGTTCTACGCTCACCTTATTGGCACGAAATGGTTTCTGCCATAAATGATGCCCCTAAAGGATACAAGAGCCCTGGGTATGACAAGGCAAGAACAGTTGGCCTTGATCATGAAAAAGCAAAAATATCACATTCTTTGAATAAAATGACAAGTTCTTGGACTGACAATGGGGTGTCCATTGTATCTGATGGATGGACAAATGTAAAAGGCAAGCCATTGATAAGTGTTCTTGCTGTGTCCCGAAGTGGTCCCATTTTTCTAGCTGCACATGATTACTCAGACAAGTTCAAGACCGCTATCAACATTGCAGAAGCATTGCTTGAAACAATTGAGCGTATTGGCCCATACAATGTCATCCAAGTCATCACTGATAATGCTCCTAATTGTAAGGCAGCGGGAGCAATTATTGAGGATAGATACCCGAACATATTTTGGTCTGGATGTTTGGTTCACACATTGAACCTTCTGTTGCATGATATTGTCAAAAACAAAAATGAACAATACCAATGGATTGGTGATTTGTACAAGAGAGGAAAAAAAATGATAAAATTTATTACAAATCATAGCAATACCCATGGCCTTTTCCGCAGTCACTCGAGATTGGAGTTGCTGAAGATTGCGAGGACTAGATTTGGTAGCTATTACCTCACCTTCAGGCGCCTTTTGAAGGTAAGAGAGGGTTTAGCTAGCATGGTATCAAGTCCAAATTGGCAGGTGTTAAAGGAAAGAGCTACAAATGTAGCTGACATTGCAGGTTTTGAAACGGTGGAGGAGGCCGCTCTTGATGGGCAGTTTTGGACAACTGTGAGACAGGTATTGGATTTCACCAAGCCAATTTATAACATGATTCGGTTTGCAGATAGACAAACCAGTGATTGGCGAGGTGTATGAGCAAATGGATACCATGTTGGGGGAAATAAAAGACATTGTTAATAACAGAGATCCCGACTTGTACAATCTGATTCACGATTGTGTGTGTGAACGGTGGAAAAGGCTTAACCTTCCACTACATTGCTTGGCGTATATCCTTACGCCAAAATACTACTCAGATTCTTGGTTGGGCAAACCTGCAGCAGGGGGTGGTGTTAGGACCAAACCCCATTTAGATCGAGAGGTAACTAAAGGATATCTGGATGCATTAGAAAAGTTGGTGCCTGACAGGGAGGAATGTGCAGCTGTGCGCCTTGAAATAGGCAGATACTTCACTGGCAGTGGTTTGTATGGTAACTTCCATGCAATGGACGACAAAGATAAATTTGATTCTCTCACATGGTGGGAAACATATGGCGGCGATGGACTTTTGCGAAAATTGGCATTGAAAGTTCTTGCACAGGTTGTAAATTCTTCTTCTGCAGAGAGGTGTTGGAGCACCTACAGTTATATACATAATGTGAAAAGAAACAGGCTCAACGAAAACCGAGCAGAAAGCTTGGTTTATGTGCACTACAATTTGAGGTTGTTGAGCCATTACTGTGATCGGGCTAATGAAGATCCCACATATAAAATTTGGGACAATCACCCTGAGGACGACAATTTGGAGGATGGCATTGTACATATGGAAGAACTAGAAGATGAGCTTGTACGGGATGAAGCTGAAGCAGCTGCAGCAGCCATGCCACCTCCACCTCCACCATCCAGTAGCAGTTCTCGGGGCCCGAGTCTTGTTCCATTGCTGTCGCCACCTCCATTGACACCCTCGCGTGGAGGCTCTAGTTCTGGTCATCGGTCTGGGCGGGAGACTCCTAGAAGACCGCCAAGACCTACTTATACTCCTGGAGACTCTCGTGGCAAGGGCCACTTGTAGATTTACAGTTTACTTGTCTTTTTTAGTTTCTATTAGACTTGTCACTTTAGTTTTCATAACTGTTCAGTGTTGAGTTTTGAGTCCTTGACTCTTGACTCTTGACTCTTTCATATCATTATGACATTATGATATTTTTTGTAAACATTATATCACTGTGACAATGAAAATTTGAAGTTTGAAGTTGGGCCTTGGCAATTATAACTCATTGGTAATGATTGTGAATTATGAATATGATGCTTTGTGAAAGACTAAAGTTGTTTCATTTCATCTCATTATTCATGTTTCATTTTATAAATTTTTAACATTTCATATCATGTTAACAGTTAGAAGTTAGGACTTAGAAATATCTTCGATATTACTTCTTGTAATGGTTAAACTTGGCTTACAAGTACAACTTGTTACTTTGGTGATCAATGATGATAAATGTTATTGAATTGAATGTTATTTTAATTTATTATTTTACTAAGGTTGATGACGATTATAATTTCTAGATGATTGATGTGATATGGTTCAATGATCAATTTATGTTTTTTTATGTTTTTTATGTCTATTTCATCATTCTACATGTTTTTGTTGACATATATGTATCAAAAATAAAAAAATATAAAAAATATATATATTTTTAAAAAATCGCTCCGGGATTCGCTCCCAAACCGGGAGCTTCTGAAAATGGTCGCTCCCGCTCCCGCTTCCGCTCCCGCTCCCCGCTCCCGCTCCCGCTCCCAAGTAACACTGCCACCGCCAAAAGTTGCGGCTTTCAGAGGAGGTTCAGATGAACCTACAGTGTAGTTCCAAAGAGGAGATCTTCTAGGCCACGCAGGTCAATCTTTACTTCTGCAGTTGCAGTTTCAGTTTCAGCAGTTTCCGGCTTCAAACTAGGGCAGTCGATATCTTGCAAACCGTTCATCGGATTGACTTCATTCCACCACCAAAAGTTGCGGCTTTCAGAGGAGGTCCAGATGAACCTACAACGCAGTTCCAAAGAGGAGATCTTCTAGGCCACGCAAGTCAATCTTTACTTCTGCAGTTGCAGCTTCAAATTCAACAGCTTCCGGCTTCACATGTGTGAGAGAGAGACCCATTTCAACGCAGTAGAGAAGAGACTCATTTCTGCGTAGTAGAGAGAGAGAGAGATGTGATGAGATGAGTGAGTCCAAATGAGGAAAAGTCCTCTTATATTTATACACAACGTTGGTGGGTGAATAGATGCGACTGTTGGGCTTCTGAGCCTACATGAGTTGTAGGTCGGCTTAATAATAATTCCATAATCAAAATAAATTCATATCTCCATGAATACTTATCGGAATCGGATGATCTTTATATCAATCCTACACCTCTCGACGAGAGGAATCTAATAAAAATATTATCAGCCATGAATAAGATGACCCACATGAAGTTTTGCCCTGGTTGCCAATTTTAACACACTGCTACACCCATTAAGCTTTGAGAAAGTCGTACTCTGACACATAGAGAAGAGGAAGGAATGCAACATGATATATCAAATTAATGGGACCAAGTAAACAAAGATGAACTGGAAGCAACAATGAATGGTTTAAAAGAAAACATAAAAGTTGTTAAAATTTGGTAGCTCAGGGATGAATTTCTCCTAGAATGAATCATGTCTTTCAGTTCTGTTTGAACCACATATAATAAAATTTCATTTCTAACAATTCTAATATGACTTAACAAAAATAGTAAGTCACATCTCAATTTGGAAGTAACTTTCCAAAACTAGAAAGTCACGTCTAAATTAACAAGGATGATCCTGACATACGGAATCCACTTTAAAATCAAATCAATCATGACTATACAAGTCAATAATTAATATTTTATTCTTACTAGTGTTGTTGTTGTTGTTATTATTATTATTATTATTGTATTATTTATAAAATAGTCTGTAGTCATTCACCTTTAATGGATTAATAGAAACGATTTCTCAATAGTCTCATGGAATAAGTCAATTGAATTAAGAATCTCTTACTTGGAAAATCAAACCTCTCAATTCAGAGTTTAACATGGTATCAGAGCATTGGTGAAGCCAAGTCCAAGGAGACAAGAGATCACCTGAAGAGACCCCACTTGCTACCAAATTTTCCTAATTAAGATGATTTCGTCTTACTTCAAATTAGAGGAGAAGTTGAATGATGCTTCAAACTTTGGTCCATGGAAAACAAGACTAAATATCACTCTTGAAGAACATGAAGTTATTGAGTATGTTGAAGACACAATAACTGATCTACTAGAGAATGCAAGTGTTGCTGTCAAATCCAAACATAAAAATGGTGAAATTCAAGGTAGAAAAATTATTTTTGATTCTCTTAGTGATCATCTCATTATTTATGTTTCTGGTTTGAAGAAAGCTAAAGAAATGTATGACAAACTAATTGACATGTTTTCAATTAGTAACTTGAACCATATTATTGCCTTGAAGAATCAACTTAAGGACATCAAGATGAACATAAGAGAGATGATTCAAGCATAATTCATGAGAATGACCAAAATCAGGAATCAACTGTCAATAATTGGTGAGGTTTTACACAACAAAGAAATGGTGTTGGCTGTTCTTGGAGACCTTTCTCATGTTGGGAGACTTTTACCACCACCATTAGCAATATCAACATTATTCCCACATTTGATGAGATCCTGGGAAAGTGTATTAAAGAGGAGGCCAGAATGATCTCCAAAGGGATAGTTTCACATCATGAAGAAGAAGAACCTACTGCATTTTCAGCCCATGACAAGAGAAATAAAGGTAATAAAGACTCATCATTTTTCAAAGAAATATGTTTTCAAATGAAATGATTCCTTTAAAGGGAATCTAGACATGTCAAAAGTTAGATGCTTTAACTGTCAAAAGCATGGTCACATTGCTCATGATTGTAGAGAAAGAAGAAGAGCACCTAGATTCAAAAACAAATTTGATTATAGAAAAGACACTTCTAAAAGTCAAGAAAAGACCATCCTAAGAAAACATGAAATCTAAGGTATATAAATAATGTAGCAGAAAATCAATCAAAATATTTTATTGTTTTGTTCTTTCCAACTCTTCTTCTGTAGATTCATTTGATAGCTAGTTAGTTGATAGTGGTGCTTTCAAACATTTTACTAGTTATAAAGAATCACTTTTTAATCTAGTTAAGAGGGAGAGTAATTTAAATGTTATCTTTGGAGATCATTCTACTCACCAAGTTAAAGGTTATGGTTCAGTTTCATTTCAGTTAGATGATGGAAAATCTATTTCTCTGCAAGAAGTTTTGTATGTACTTGGTTTGAAAAAGAATCTTGTATCCATATCTCCTCTAGAAGAGAAAGGAATGATTTTTATTAATGGAAAAGTTCTAACCTGACTTTTGAACTCAAGTATGATAGAATCCTTCACTCTTGGATTAAGATGTGAAGGGATTTACAAAGTCAATGGTAAAAACCCATTCATGCACTAGTCCATGATACCGATCTTTAGTGTGAGTTATGGCACAAAAGATTCACTCAAGTACACTACAAAGCCTTACCTCATGTAAGAAAGTTTTTTTCTGGAATTCCTAAGATTATAATGGATCATGAAGGAGTTTTCCCAAGATGTGAAGGTGGAAAGCATGTAAAGGGACCATTCCCTTCAAGCATAACAAAAACTAGTTAGGTACTTCAGCTCATACATTCTGATTTATGTGGACTTGTGCATGTTACATCTCTTGGTGACTATTTGTATTTCATGATTTTTGTTGATGATTTTTCTCGCAAGCCATGGATATTATTTTTGAAAAAGAAAAGGGAAGCATTTAACATGTTTAGAGATTTTAAGGCTCCGATTGAAAATCAAACTGGAAATTGATCAAAGCTTTCAGATCCGATAATGGGGGAGAGTTCACCTCCAATTATTTTAATGATCTTTGCAAAGATTCAAGAATAAAGAAAGAAACCATTGTGCCATACAATTCACAACAAAATTGTGTGGCTGAGAGGAAAAATGGAACCATTATGGAAGTGGTCAGAGTCATATTGCATGATCAAAAGCTACCAAAATTTCTATTGGGAGAATCTACAAATATTACTATTTATGTGCATAACAAAACTTCTCATCAGACCTTAGACAATAAGACTCCTGAAGAAGTATTCACTGGTGAAAGGCTTGAGGTGAGTCATTTGAGAATATTTGGTTGTCTTGTGTACTTCCATGTGCCGAAAGAGAAAAGGAACAAACTGGTAGCTTCAGGTAAGAAAGATACCTTTGTTGGTTATTGTGATAATTCAAAATCTTATGGAATTTATGTACCTTTTCAAATAACTATAGAGTTTAGTATAGACATGACATTTGATGAATATGCAACTCTTCGAAATGCAAGAGACCCTCCTCCTCATTCCATTGTTGAAAGATAAGATGTTAATGAAAAAGAGCTTGCATCTAAGTCTGAACCGACACCTGAAAATGAGCTTGTTGATAATCCCATGGTTTTCATGGATCCTCTAGATCCTCCACCACATGATCCTCCTACCAGAAAGAGGCCACTATGGCTGCGAGATACCTTGCAAGATGTTGAGCAACATGATTCCCCAAGAGGAATATTCAAATAAAGTAAGAAACCAAGTCAATTTCAAGGGTATATTGCTGCCATGAGCAACATCATTCAGGCATAACGATGCACCTTTGAAGAAGCTGCAAAAGAACAAGTTTGGAAAGATGCCATGACCAAACAATACAAGTCCATCATCTAGAATGATGTTTGGAAAGTGGTTCATAGACCTCAAGCTAAATCTGTTGTCACTTCCAAATGGTTAATTTAGATTAAATATGGTGTAGATAGTAGTTTTGAAAAATATAAGGCTAGAATTGTAGCTATAGGTTTCTCTCAAAAAGAGGGAATATATTATGATGAGATTTTTTCACTTGTATCTCGATATACTATTATTCAATCTGTCATTTCTTTAGTTTCTAGCCAGGGATGGACTCCACCAAATGGACGTAAAAACTTCTTTCTTGCATGGCTTCCTCAGGGAAGAGGTATTTGTGGAACAACCACAAGGCTTTGAAGAGCATGACAGGGAAACTCATGTATGAAGACTAAAAAAAAGCCTTATATGGGCTGAAGCAAGCTCCAAGAGTTTGGTATGCTCACATTGATACCTACCTGATGAAGCTTGGTTTCACCAGATGCAGTGCAGAGCCAAACCTCTACTTCAAGACTGTCCAAGGTATACCTTTGATTTTGGTATTGTATGTTGATTATTTATTCTTGACAGGAGGAGAACCTCTTATCCTCCAGTGTAAGAGGGAGTTAGCTACTAAATTTGAAATGAAAGACCTTGGTTTGAAGCATTACTTTATGGGTCTAAAGGTCTGGCAAATACCTGGTGAAATTTATCTTTCTCAAGGAAACTATGTTTTTAAGATTCTTGAAACATTTTCTATGGTAGAATCTAAGTACATTCATACTCCTTGGAAATGAAATTAGGAAATTATGTGGCAAAGTTGCAGAACCTAATATGACAAATCCCACAGAGTATAAACAACTTATTTGTGCTTTGATGTTTTTGGTAAACACTAGGCCTGTCATATTCCTTGTCGTAAACCCTTTAAGTCAACATATGATTGATCCATTTCATACCCATTGGATTGCTGTAAAACATGTACTTAGATACTTGCATGGAACTATCAATCTAGGATTGAAATACACTGCTAAAAATGTAAGACTTCATGTATATATTTGTTGGCATTGATGTTGTGTTATAGTGGCTGATGATTGGCATTGATACCAACCTGGACATGTATTGCAGATGGTTGTGTTGCAAGTGCATTGATGACGAGTTGATGGTTGGCATTGACATCCACTTGGTATCTTGTGTGGAGATGAGTGTGTTGCAAGTGCATTGATGATGAGTTGATGGTTGGCATTGATGTCAACCTAATTAGGACTTAGTGTTGGATATGGCTAGTTTATGCAGGTGTTGGAGGTCTAGTACAACTACAGTTAGTTGATAATGGTTGAGACTATCAAGTTATGTTTGTCAGATGATACATGGTAGATAATTGGGTTACATGGCTTATCATAGATGTGTTGACAATTATGCATGTGATGAAGAAGTATGTCAAGCTGTGGAAGAAGGTTGTCAAAGGTTTATAGCTAATCCTTGATTTTACCTATAATCTGCCACAACTGCATGGATCTAGTCTTATGTGTGTGATTGTAGGCCTTTAACCGCACATATGTAGTCTTATGGGTATGGTTGTAGCCAAGTTTTCCAAATTTTGTGTGTGGGGTTACAAGTTCAATTATGAGTAAGACATTAACTTGGTTTTCCCCCCTGGTACTGAGCATAAGTACAACAATATCTTGGTATTTGATTTGAGAGCGTGTACAATACTCTGGTATATGGCACTTGGTATTAGTGTTTCCATGGTATTTTCTCATGGTACTAGATTTGAGATTGATGAGGATAGTTTGTTTTATATTTGTGTGGATATTGAGTTGAGGTAGGATTGAGAGAGTGGGTGTGTGAGAAAATGCTGCAATGTTTGTAAAAGCAGATTGTATATCTGTAGAAAATTTGAGGAGTGTTTTTATCAGTTTACAATTTTAGATCAGATCAGAGTGAGGTTGTTGGGGTGCTCATGTTGAGCAGATTTGAGAGCCCAGTTTGAAAATACATGAAACATGGTTTGCATGGGGGTGTGGAGGGCATTGAGGCTTCATAGAAGATAATCTGTAGAGAAGGTGGGGGCCTTCTATCCATAAAATCATAATGGCAAGAAAATTTCTTCAGAGTCTAGTAGTGTTGGGCGAGGCTCATTGGTCGTGGTGGCTTCCATTGAACGGGTGTTCGTAGAGTTGTGAGAGAAGAGTCTTTCTATCTGGTGTTGCTAGCAGACTGTCATCATAGTCGAGTCTTCCAACTAGTGGGTGCTAGCTCTTCCATGTAAAATTTTGTTCAACACTTAATAGAAGATTTGAGCAATAACAACAATGGGTGGTTTTTTTTCCCGTAAGGCTTTTCCACTAGATACATTTGTGTCATGTTGTGTGCATGATTTCATGTTGTTTATGGTGTTTTATGTTATAGTTGTGATGGTTCTACATGTTTTTATACATTAATTTTATGTTGGTTTCATAAGTTTTGCTGATGGGTTATTGATTCTTTTGCTTTGGTAAATAGATAAATTTTTTAGAATCATAGTTACTATTGATTCACCCCCCCAGTAGTGAGGCCATTTCCAACAATTGGTATTAGAGCGGGTTCTCTCAATGGAGCCTGATCGCTTGAGGATAGATCGTGGAATTATGGAAAATAACATAAAGAAACAATCTAAGAAGAAGGGATGCAAACAAGTCAAGAATGCTGTGAAATCTTAAGAACCTCTTCTCCTGGTAAAAGGGATGGAAAACAGTATTTTCAGTCTTGGAAATTTTTGTTGCCAATATAGTGATGATGATTTTGGGTTCATTGAAGAAGATGATAAATAGCGTTTTGAAGTTGATGCCTTAAGAGGTGAGGACAGTGTATTTCTAATGTAGGAACCTGAAGCTGAAGAGCTTAAAATACTCGTAACTCTTGACGCTGAAAAAAAGGCTCAAGCAAGGCTAATTGAGAAGCTCATTTTAGAGAATAGAGATTTGAAGAAATTGCTCCAGATTCTCGAGGAGAGAGAGTATGCATTCAAGAAAGAAACTTATAATATGAGGAGAGAGAATATGCATGCAAGGAAGAATGAAGATGAGATTGAGAATCAACTTAAGAATCAGATCTGCCATTGTAAGAAATTAAAAACAGAAATAGAAGAGAGAAGATCGAGCCTAAAAGGAGCAAATGAGGCAACTGTTGAGAAACTGAAAGCATAAATTTACAGCAGTAATCAAGGCAACCTTCATCAAGATCAGAAGCTGAAGAATGTGACAAAGAAAATCATGAGAAATGTAAGGTGTTATAGCTATCAGAAATTTGGCACACTTCAGCGAATAGTAGAAACATGAAGACAAATCATTCCAGGAAAAACCTGCAACTGAAAAGGAGAATTCACAAGCAGTCCCATCATTCTCTAGATACACAAATTCTTTCACGGGCACTATTATCTATGTAATGATTTCAACCATAAAGGTATTCATTGTAAAAAGGAACCATTTCCGTCATGTCTTGGACATATTAGATGTTTTATCTATGATAATTTAGGCCATATGGCCAAATATTGTAAGTTTCCCCTTACTATCATGAAGTCTAGCCAAAATAAGGAGAATAATGGTGCTAACACTTCCAACATGCATCAAAGCAACTTGCATGAGAATTTTAATAGAATCTAGAAAATGAAAGAACTGCCAAGAGGAAGAGATCAAACTGCTAAGGTTTGGAAAAGAAATGATCAAAAGGAAAAATGAGGCCAAGGAAGAGATCAAACTGCTAAGGTTTGGAAAAGAAATGATCAAAAGGAAAATTGAGGCCAACTCGACCTCAGGGGGGCATGAAGTAGAAAGTTCGGGAAGCTCCTCAAAGAAAAGAGAGTTTTTATTAGCATCTGGGGTAAGTATTGTTCTCTTAGTCTATGTTTTTAGAATGACATTAATCTGAATATATGAGTTGAGCTTGGCCATACAACTCCACAATTTTTTGTTTGTTTGTTGTAAAATTCATGATTGAGTACCTTGCACTTGGATATATGAAGAAATGCCCGCACCAAACAAAAAAAATCAATGATTAGCCCTTGAAAATTTAAAAAATGAAAAGGAGGAAGTTGATTCCTAAATGATAATCAATTTGTGTTGGGTCAAAAATGCTTCGTGCTTCTTCTATCACCTGTGCAATGGTCAAATCTACAGTCCAAAATCAATTTCCTAAAACAAGGTGATGTCTAAGAAATTGGTACAAGTAAGAGTGATTTCCTCATCTGCAACAACGATGTTTAGTAGGATGATTGAGCCAATGCACTGGCTCAAAGAATCGATGATGGCTGTTTGGTATGTTGTGCACAAAAAGGTAAGGACGTAGTGTGTTAATCTTCAGAGTCATTATATCTAGTCCAGAGAGGATAAATTGAACATAGTGTTCGATCTGGGAAATTTTTAGATGTGTGAAAGTATGGTGTTAGTGGCTTGGATCCGACATGTTGCACGTTGATCTGGTCAAAGAATTAATGGTCGAATTTGTTCAACACTTTGATCAATCAACTATGAAGTAATGACATATTGGTTACTGTTTGGCATAAAGAGAGGTTTTCTTATCGCTTTATTTCGATTCGGTGATTATTGATCTAGTCAAGTATATTGTGGTGTGATTAGAGCGATGTGTCATTGCATGAATCATTTGATTTGGTCCTTGGCACCAGATCTAGTCAAATGCGCAAGAAAGAATGGTGTTCATTGCAGTTCTGCTATGAACACATAGTAGCTCATCAACTTCAGTTTGTGGTTAATGCTGTATAATAATAATTAATCATTACGATTTGATCCGGTCTCAAAAATGTGGATTTAGTCTAAGTATGTCCAAGGGATTGTTTTGGTCTACAATGCAACTATCAATTTGAGTAGGAAAAATAATAATAATAAAAGGTTGAATTTCTCTATGGCATTGCCACTATGGAAGTTGCAGAGATTTTTCTGGCTCTCTCTCAGCATAATTTTCAGTACTTTTCCTATGGTTGTTATGTAAAGATGTGGCATGACGATGACAATGTTGGGAGTTATGTAATGCGACACCTTCTCTCTGCAAAAGAAAAAAATATCATGTTATTTTATCATGCTCTCACCATTGTTCTTTCTATAGATGAATGCACACGGTTTCCAAATTCTTGTTTTCCTTTCTGCCTCTCCAGTGTATTTATTGACCGGAAACTATAAGTAGCAGTGTTGCAGCTTATTTCTTTCACAATTCATGATTGTGCTGCGCCCAAATTTTATAGAATGATACAATGCAGCCAACACATTTAGAAAGTCTGCCTTCTGATATTGATGATGGCCACAGGCGTGTACGTGAGTGGATAAGTGGAAGTTGTCGCACCTTTGAAATAAAGCGAAAAGGCTGTTGGAGGAGAAACAAAAACCTCTTTTGGGTAGAAGAGATAAAGGATGAGGATTCTGGTGTTATATTAGGCAAAACTGCATGCATCCATGGAGAATAGTCATCGGCGATTGAGTAGTATGGATCATGAACCAAGTAAAACATTAACTTTTTTATGAACCACTATATCCGGTCCAATGTAGATGTCATGGACATGGTGAATGTGGATGTTTTGAAGGTCATAACCTGAACATTTTACCAAGACAAAAGTGAATTTATCTGTGGATCAAGATAGTGCAATGGAATCTAAAAAGGAAGGCTGCGTGAGTGAGACTTGTAGTCACGCGATTGTGCATAAAGATTGTGGTGCATTCAATGCTAGCTGTTCAGAGGTCAAGTGTATGCATCAAGAGAATGATTTTCCTTAGCAAAATGATATTCCAGTTTCTGGCACGCTGATTAGGTGTTTATTGTACCTTCAACAAACCAATGTATAAATGAAGAGGTCCCCTTCGTCTTTGTTTGAACTTTGATCTTCACTGACAACGCTTTATGTATTGTTGCATCCATGATATCCTCAAGAATGGTTAATAAGTGAAAACAACAATAACTCTTAAACAAATGACAAGTGGAACTTGACTAACACATTGACTCCACAATTGTCGTATACACAACTGAGAATTTTATAAATTTGGAAATTCAATGTGATCAAGAGATGAGAATGAGCCATGCAATTGGTTATTTATGGTCCATATTGCAGGTTATTGCACTACTAATTATTGTATATGCAAGAATTAGAGATATGGGGAAGAGATGTTAATTGAATGAGCTTGAGAGCTCATATTTATTCTCTATATTGATTATAAATTGATGGATGCTACTACTTGAATAATTTGTTTAACATGACAGAGATATATGATTTGTTTGAGCTGATGAGTTTTAGAAATGCTTGGGTCAGAGTTTAGAGCATAAATTTATGCATGAGCTTCTGCAGGTGTCTATGCAAGTAATGAAGTCAATGCATGGAGGAGGTTGCAACAACTACAGAGACAATATATTAAGCATACTCCCTATGAAATTATTACAATGGTAACATTGTGTTTTCAGGAGATCATGGATGAAGAGATAGTGATTATATTGAAAAGTTGACATGTAACGCTGTAGCATTGCATTGTTGTTTTCTTGACCAATCTTGTGCATTCAAATTTACTCTGCTATTGATTTTGATTATGTAATCTAGTAGAGGAGCCTTTGCTACTTGATGAACCATATAGAGAAAAATGTCATATATGTTGTTTCTCATGTTCATGATAGAGATTCTTTGTGCTGTTGGTTTCTCTTATTCTCCAGAGTTGAAAATTGCTTTTGGTATTCCTATTGCATGACGATATCTAGTGAGATATGGTGGATTAAATAAATGGTTGGGCAATGATTAGCACTAATGCTATTTGCAGATTTTGGTTCCTTGAGATAATCGCATTGATATAGCTTGGTACTCATAGAGCTCTTCTTATGGTGAAGTGTTGTGTTTGGTCAACTTGGTTGGCATTGGTAGAGTTCATAAGCATGTGATGTGAAATTTATAGGAGAACTTTGGTATGGTTGCAAATGAGCAGAAAATTTTAATTAACAATGAGATTATACTGCTTTGCTACAATGGGTTGCTTATTGGTATAGAAATCTTTCACATTTGCTGCTAGTTATGTACATGTGACTGCCTTAGATGAAGACATATTGAGTTGCATCTTGTGGAATTATTATGCCTGCTTGATTATATATCTATCTATTCAGTGGTATTCAATAATTAGCTTGACAAGTTTGAGGACATGGATTACATTATTGTACTTTTTTACAGGGAACTGCATATGCTTATCTATATGACTCTATTTCTATTGATGGTCAAGGTGATTGGGCATTATCACCTATGCTATCATAGACATTATTTTTGTTGATACATTTTAATATTATGCTTATTCATGTAATATACTTCAATAAATTGATGAATGATATAAGCCAATCAATGTATAGGGTGAGAGTTATAAGTCCTGGTGCGTTAAAAGAGGACATTCATTTGTCAGCCATATGTGGGCTTGCTGTTAATGTCATAGTCTTGTATTTCATGATGAAGCCTTGTAAAAGTGTATATGAATTGTATTGGTCATTGTCACTCATGATATGTAAGCACACACTAGTGCAATTCAATCCTTGGTTTTGAGATAGAGAGTCTCTTCTGTACATCATTGAGGTCATGGGGTCCTAGTGATAGTCTCTGATGTGAAAGATATCTATGAAGTCATGTATCTTGTGGTCATTTATATGGCCAAGAGTTAGTTTTTTGATATATGAGGTGTCAATTTTAGCGAGGATGTTTTCATTGCAGGATGATGATGATGTTGCTTAGGGGGGAGTATGCCTAGTATTTTGTTGCTGCTTGGATGTTGCTACTTGATGGATATGTTTTGGTCATGATATTGGTGATGGTCGAACACAAAATGATGTTGCTATTCTGATTAGAGAATGATGTTGATAAAGATGAAGCTATTAATTGGGTTTGTTGTTACTAGGATACATCTTTTTACTGCTGCTGCTTCAGGTGAGAGTTGAGTATGTTGTTGTTGCATCAAGAGAGAGTGAGTTATTGCTGCGATTTGTTGTTGCTATCATACTTCCATGAGGAGAAAGAGAGTATGATGTTTGTTACTACATTATGATCAGATCCAACTAGTCTTGAGGGGGATTTATTGTGCTTGCAATAGGGTGTTTGATGATTTTTTCGAGTGTATGAGGAGATCAATTTCAAAGGTCAACGTTAATTGGCTAGTATAACTGGGGTTTCCATCAATGCCATAGGGGGATGTTGTTGGAATTGAGGTTGTGTTACAGTGATTGATGTTTGGCATTGATTTCAAATTATGCATGTATTGTATATGGTTGTGTTGTAGGTGCATTGACGATGAGTTGATGGTTGGAATTGACATACACTTGGTAGCTTGTGTGGAGATGAGTGTGTTGCAGGTGCATTAATGATGAGTTGATGGTTGGCATTGATGTTAACCTGATTATGACTTAGCATTGGATATGCCTAGTTTGTGCAGGTGTTGGAGGTCTAGTAGAACTACAATTAGTTGACAATGGTTGAGACTATCAAGTTATGTTTTTCAGATGATCTATGGCAGATGATTTGGTTATAAGGCTTATCATAGATGTGTTGAAAATTGTGCAAGTCATGAACAAGTATGTCAAGCTGCGGAAGAAGGTTGGCAAATGTTTATAGCTAAGTTTCATTTATTTTACTTATACTCTGCCACAACTGCATGGATTGAGTCTTATGTGTGTGATTGTAGTCTTATGGGCGGTTGTAGCCAAGTTTTACATGTTTTGTGTGTGCGGTTGCAGGTTCAATTATGAGTAAGCCATTAGCTTAGTTCCCCCCCTGGTACTAAGCATGAGTTAAACAATAGCTTAGTGTTGGATATTTCTAGTTTGTGTAGGTGTTGGAGGTCTAATGCAACTATAGTTAGTTGATAATGGTTGAGATTGTCAAGTTATGTTTGTCAGATGATATATGATAGATGATTGGGTCACAAGGCTTATCATAGATGTGTTTGCAGTTGTATAGGTGATGAAGACGTATGTCAAGCTGTGGAAGAAGGTTGGAAGAGGTTTTGAGCTAAGTTTCCTTGTTTTTCCCTAGTATACTCAACCACAACCACATGGAGTCAGTCTTATGTGTGCGATTATAGGCCTTTAACTGCACAGATGTAGTCTTATGGGTGTGGTTGCAACCAAGTTTTCCATGTTTTGTGTGTGCGGTTGTAGGTCCAATTATGAGCAA
Organism: Pinus tabuliformis; assembly: GCA_031772625.1. NCBI lineage: Eukaryota > Viridiplantae > Streptophyta > Pinopsida > Pinales > Pinaceae > Pinus > Pinus tabuliformis. The sequence continues at coordinate 1,073,405,118 of CM062816.1, forward strand.
GACATTACCTTGGTTTCCCCCCCAGTACTGAGCAAGAGTACAAAATTACCTTGGTATTTGGTTTGAGAGCCTGTATAATACTCTGGTATATGGCACTTGGTATTATTGTTACCATGGTATTTTCCTATGGTATTGGATTTGAGATTGATGAGGATAATTTGTTTTATATTTGTATGGATATTGATTTTTGAGGCAGGATTTAGAAAGTGGGTGTGTGAGAACATGCTACATTGTTTGTAAAAGAAAATTGTATATTTGTAACATAGTTGAGGAGTGTGTTTATAAGTTCACATTTTCATATCAGATCAGAGTGAGGATGTTGGGTTTCTCATGCTAAGCAGATTTGAGAGCCTAGTTTGAAAATGCATGAAACATGGTTTGCATGGGGGTGTGGAAGACGTTGAGGCTTCATAACAAACAATGTGTAGAGAAGGTGGGGACTTTCTAGCTGGAAAATCAGAATGAGAAGAAGATTTATCCAAAGTCCAGTAGTGTTGGGTGAGGCTCGTTGGTCATGGTGGCTTCCAGTGATTGGGTGGTTCTAGACTCATGAGAGGAGTATTTTTATCTAGTGTTTGTGGACTCATCGTAGTTGAGTCTTCTAGCTAATGGGTGCTATCTCTTCCATGTAAAAATTTATTCAACACTTAATAGAAGATTTTAGCAACAACATTAGCGGATGCCTTTTTTCCCTAGAGGGGGTTTTCCACCAGATACATTTGTGTCCTATTGTGTGCATGCTTTCATGTTGTTTATGGTGTTTTATGTTATCGTTGTGATGGTTCTACATGTCTTTAGACATTGATTTCATGTTGGTTTCATAAGTTTTGTTGATGGGTTATTGACTTTTATGCTTTGGTAAAAAGAGACAAAAATTGTAGAATCATTGTTGGGATGGGGTCCCCTGGGTCAGTTTTGGGGCAAAAGCCCAAGTTTTGATTTAAAGTATCCACGAATTGTGGATGCAGAGCACGTAGTTAGTTAGAAGTCAAAAATGGTTTTTTACCCTTGTGTATGTAAAGTTGAGTCGGTTATTGATATCTACCCATGGTTTGCGGACTATGGGACTGTATAAATAGGTGTGTCTTAGAGAGTCTAAGGCAGATATAAGTCTTTTGTCTATGGGTACGGCGAAAGGAGTTTAGAGAGTTAACGCAGGGAGGTAAGTCTTAGAAGGGGAAAACGCTCTGCAGTTGAGTGCGCAGAGGCCTAGAGTAGTGTCCGCCGCTGAGTGTGCAAAGGCCTAAAGTAGTGTCGGTAGCTGAGTGAGCGGACCCCTACAGCTGAGTGCGCAGGGAAGTTTTGAGTTTGTAACCTTATACTAAAGATCAATAAAAAAGATTGTTGGAGAAATTCATATGTTTTATCTATTTCTTTTTCTTGTTATGTTTACGATATATCTTATGGTGAAGAAATGTCTTTATGAATTAATGATGTATTGATGCACAAATCTATTGATGAATCTCTTTAATTGAACACAATGTGTGTTAAGTGTTTACACGAAGAATATAATGCCTTCTGTTAAGTTTATTAAGCACTAAAGAAATTCTGTGTGGATTCCGATCTAAGGCTAGTCTATGATGCGCGTAAGTAGATAATCTAGTCGTTAAATGTCCGCAGAAGCCAATCGTAGACCTTTGCGGAGGTCTAGGTGCCAAATGGGAGAAATTACAACGTTAAGCCTTAAGGGCTTAGATATTTACGCGAAGGCAGATATAGGCCATAAAAAGACATCACACTGATCTGTGGATGCAGAAACTTGGTTCCAGCATCCCCCCACACTGCTTCAGGTCAGACTTTAGTCCGCGCTACGCGGATTGATGCTGAAAGGGCCAGTAGTGTAGGGTTTTGTTTGGCACAACCAACTCTGAACCTGGGTCAAGACCCACTAACCAACAATCATAGTCACTACTGATTGGCCTGCCTCCTACCCCCCCACCCCCCTAAGTAGTGAGGCCATTTCCAACATAACAGATGCTAATTAGGATGGTAACTCTGCTAATAGAAAGAACACTATGAGTGCTGCTTTAGTTTGGGATCTGCCATGATCTCTTGGATGAGTAGAAAGCATAAGTATGTTGCACTGAGTACCACTGAAGCTGAGTACATTGCTGCTAGCATGGCTAGCTGTGAGGTAGTTTGGAGGAGAAAGCTTTTTGGGGAACTGTTTTAGCAAGTTCTAGATACAACAATTATATATTGTGACAATAGGAGTGGGATTCGTCTTGCATAAAATCCTGTGTTTCATGACAAGTACAAGCATACTGATATTCAGTATCACTATATCCGGGATATGGTGCAGAGAGTAGTGAGGTTCCATCACATCCCCACTGATGATCAGATAGTTGACATTCTTACCAGGCCTTTACTGAAAGGAAAGTTATCAGTTTTTAGAGAGCAACTTGGACTTATGAACATGACCCTTTTGGGAAGCAGTCACAGCTAATCGAGAACACAGAGCTACCCTTCCCCCTTGTAAGAGATCACAATATTAGGGAATGATGTTGGAAAGATCCTGAGGTTGAGATACTTCTTGTGTAGTATGTGCCATAGGTGTAGGCCTTATTATGAATCCGACCCATAGTCTGGGACATGGGAAGAGCCACCTATCTGGCCAATAGGTGTAGTGAGACTTGTCTGTGTGACTTGTCTTGGATGCAAGTGTTCCACCACTTGACATTTAATGAAATTTGGTTGTGTTTGATCCTTGTATATGTGACATGTGAAGATCATTTTCATTTCAAATTTGTGTCAAGTGGTGGAAGATCCTTTAGATTGCGACTTCATTGTTACATATGTTACAAAGCAGAGTCGAACATAAATGAATGAAAGAGATCAAAGGAAGCATAGATTTTTGATGCAGAAATAAATTTCTCCCTATATGAGACGGAGTGTTAAAATTTGATAGCTCAGAGATGAATTTCAATTAGAAGAAACCATATATTTTAGTTCTTTTTAAACCGCATATAATAAAATTTCATTCCTAACAATTCTAATATGAATTTCTAAAAATAGTAAGTCACATCTCAATTTGGAAGTGACTTTCCAAAAATAGTAAGTCATGTCTAAATGATCAAGGATGATCTCGACATATGTAATCCACTTTAAAATCAAATGAATCATGATTATACAAGTCAAGAATTAATATTTTATCCTTACTAGTATTATTATTATGATGATACTATTATTTATAAAGTAGTCTAAAGTAATTCACCTTTAATGGATTAATAAAAAAGATTTCTCAATAGTCTCATGGAATAAGTCAATTAAATTGAGAATTTGTTACTTGGAAAATCGACCATCTCTCTTGGAATAAAATAGTAACTCCACACTTAAGAAAATATAACTCCCCCTCACTAATTTGTTGTATGGAAAAAGTGTAACTCCTCTTAATTAAATGCACTTGTAACTCCTTCACTCAATTCGATTTGTAACTGTAGAGTCTCCAAAATGTATTGAAAATATCATCCACTTTCACCTTTATCGCCACCATTTCACTCACATGTCGCAACTCCATAGCCATATAATTTTTCATTAGCTTCCATTTTCATGATTACATGGAGTTACCTTTGTGTTTTCCAAAAGTTAATGATTTCTAGTATTATAAGTGAATTAGATGGTTAAAACTTAGAAAATATACATATACTTGAAATTGGCTTGAGTTTCATGACATATGTGGGTCCTTTGGAAGCTTCCAAGGCACCCTTATGTGGCCTTCAATGCTCAAATTCGAATTCCCTTCGAGATATGGAAGAAGATTTGGATAAAGGTCAAAGAGGATATGTGTCTCATCGTTATCTATTTTAGTTGTAACTCTATATGTGTCTCATCATTATCTATTTGAGTTGTAACTCTATGAGATTTTCTAGGGATCTAGGGAGAGAATAGTGGACCTCTATTAATGAGGTAGCTTTTTATGTTTTTTGTATAAATAGGGGAGCCTTTCCCTTTCAAAGGCATGTGTAAAGTTGGGGAAATTATCATGTCTTGAATATAGAATTTGGATTTGGCACCATGCTCATGAGTGAAGTTCACTTTGATTTGGTTATGCTTGTATTTGGAGCCTCTCAACTTTCTATCCCTCATGCTTTTGGATTGGCCACCTATAATGTGTGAGATTCATTGTTTTTCATAGATTAAGATTTATTTCTTTCATGCATTTTCCTGTGTGAGAGGTTAAGAGTGATTGTTTTTATTTTCTTTCATATCTAGAGGTTAAGAATGATTGTTTTTGCTTTCATTTCATATCATGTGGTTTTTATTATTCATTTCATAAGATCTTGATTTGATAATGCATACATGATCCCTTAGAGTAGATTTCATTTCATGCAATTTCATTTCTGCAAGTGTGGTAAATCAAGATTTCAATTTTTGCAAGTGTGATAAATTAAGATTTCAATTCCACGCATTGTACTATAATTTCTTTTGAATTAATTGTTGAATTAGAATAGGTGAATTTGGTTTGTCGTTATTTGGTTTTGTAGTTAGATTGATCAAAATTGGAAGTTAATTTCTAGCATATACTGTGCACGCATGCTTCGCAAGTTTTACGAAACCCCCGGGTTGACAATTACATGATAGGCAATTAATTTGCCTCAACATTTTGGCGCCATTGCCGGGGAAGTGTGCATAGGAACTAGCTTTCAGTTTAGAGTTCATTTTTCTTTCAAGTTTTTTTTCTCTAGATGCATGATTAAAGCATGTAGATGCATTAAAAAAAAAAAAAACTTAAATTTCAATACCTTCAATCACTTACGACCCCCACTATATCACGTGGTGCAGTAAGAGGCACACATCCACATCATGAATTCTTATTTTTACAGGTAGAAGAGATGACAAAGGAGGATGAAGAAATGGATGGAGATCCTTTTGGATTTCCCATTCAAGAAGTTGATGTCAATGTTCAAATGAAGAACATCCCCCCATCTGTACTTCCTAACTTCAAAGGTATTAGATCAGAAGACCTGGAAACTTTTCTTTTTGAATTTGAAATAATTTGTAGATCTTATGGTTACTTATTACTTCAATACCTTCAATCACTTACGACTCCAATTATATCACGTGGTGCAGTAAGAGCCACACATCCACATCATGAATTCTTATTTTTACAGGCAGAAGAGATGACAAAGGAGGATGAAGAAATGGATGGAGATCCTTTTGGATTTCCCATTCAAGAAATTGATGTCAATGTTCAAATGAAGAACATCCCTCCATTTGTATTTCCTAACTTCAAAGGTATCAGATCAGAAGACCTGGAAACTTTTCTTTTTGAATTTGAAATAATTTGTAGATCTTATGGTTACTTATTACACATTCAAAAATTGAATTTGTTTCCAACAACATTGAAGGATAAAGCTCTTAGATGGTTCATGACTTTAGGAACAAACTCTATAAGGACATGGGATGATATGAAAAGAGTATTTTTGGAAAAATATAAAAATCATTACGAACACCATGACCTTAGAAATGAAGTCTTTAAGATGAATAAAAAAAGGATGAAAATCTAGAAGACCTAGTGGAGAGATTTACTTATAATATCAAAAGAACTAAAATGCATAATTTAGGACCAGACATATTAAAAACTCTCCTACTAAATGCTATAAAAGATGAATGGATTGGTATTCTTAACCTCGTGGGAAAAGGAGATGTTTATTAATTGTCATTTCAAGAGATTTGTGAACTATGCAAGAACATATCAAGAGGAAAAGCAAAGTATGGAAGATCTCCTCAAGATCTAGTTACGACAAGGGAAAGTAAGTTGACAACAGGATTGGTAAGTCAAACTGAACTTAACAATTTTCTAAACATTTTTGGTAATTTAAATGAACAAATTGAGACGCTAAGAATGCAAAACAAGCAAAAAGTTGAAAATGTTGCTTTGCATGAATGTCCACTTGATAACATTAAAATTTGTGCAGGATCACATACTATTAAAGATTGCCCATCATTACCAGGGTTAAAGGCAGTTTACCAAAAGGATAATGGAGTGAATCAAGCTCCAAGAGGACCATGGCAACCTCATCAACCCAATATGATGCAATATCCTTGTGCACAATTTTAGGGTTATGCACAACATAATTGGAAAACACCTTTGCCTTGGCAACCTTGGCCATCTCAATCCCAATCTCAAAACCAATTTTGGAAATCGGGTTGGGAAGAGCCTTATAGAGGAAATCCATCATATACTCAATATTTCACTCACTATCCTCAATACCAGTATCAATGTTATCCATACCATTCACCTCCACCACAACATCAATTTCATCCTCAGTTAATCTCAATTCAACCTTTCCCACTACTTGCACAACCATTTCGAATCCCCAGCAATAAAACACCTCAATCCACTTACAATGTTGAGGTATTGCAAAATGATTCACCAACTGTCATTGAAGAACAACAACCATAAGAAGAAGATTTAGATAAGGTCCAAGAATCATGGATGCCCGTCAATAAAGAATAGTTGCTGGAACCTAAGATTGAAAAGTTTCATGCATGCCTATCACCCGATTCTATGAATGGAGATCACATATGTGAGGACTTGCATGGAATGATAGAAGGAAGCCAAGGAAGACAAGATTATATTGAATCTTGGTTCAAGATAGTCATTGGATTCCAATATTCCATTCTTCAGTATCTTTTGACATCATTTCAATCAAGACAGTTGGTCTCTCATATACAAGTACGTATCAAAGAATATATTTCAAACCTACATATGAGCATATCTATCATTTTGTTACACACATGGCTCCATTGGAAACATTCATATACTTAAAAATAAAAAAATTTAGGAAATAAAATCAAGCTTGATTCCATTTTTTTAGAAATTTAAATCTTTTAGAAATTGATTTATTTTCTTCCATTTTTTTCATTAACATCATAAATATTTTCAATAAAAATTTGATGTTTTGATTTTAAATAATTACAAAATAAAAAAAATAATGTTTGATTTTTAATATAAAAAAATAACATAATTTTTTTTTTTTCATGATTTAAAATAAGGGAAATGTAAAATTTTAAATAAAAATTATCAATTTTTCTTTAGAGAATTGAGAAATTGAGAAATTGATAAATGGCTCTCATGCGGCCTGTAAAGAAAAAAATTGCATTAGCTTAAAAATCAAAATCCAAAATTCATCGTTAGAAAATAAAAAATAAAACTAGATCTTGCTTTAAATTGCTGCATATCTATTCCATTTTTGAGGAGCTGCAGAAACAACTCGTTTCTGCAGCCGAACTTGATTTGATTCATATTACGAGCATCCATCACGATCCAACTCCTGGAAAAATTTCTCCTATAAGAACTATGTCTGCAAAATATATATATATATATATATATATATATATATATATATATAACTTATCAATGACAATCCACTTGCGACCATGTTGAAAGAATTCAAACAGTTGAAGAAAGAATATCTTGATAGGAGCATCATAGGCGAAAACTCGAAGGACCCATCTAAAAAAACATGATATGTAAGCCAATCTTGACACACTATGGCCTGAACCTTGTGTAGAGGGTTATTCAACCCTGGGTGGATATTCTTCAAAATACTTGCATCCAAATGATTATCCATATGGCTGTGTTTTCATTTTTATTCTTCACACACCCGGGGATGATCCAAATAGTATCCAGATCACTGTGTTTTCATTTTTATTCTTCATACACCTAGGGATGATCCAAATGGCTATAAGCTGAAGCTAGACTTACCCTTGCAGACTTCGCTCATCCTCATCCATGCTTGGTGGTGGACATGAAAAATCCAGCAAGTAATTTTTTTTTACATGAGCATTTGCCAGAATGTGTAAGAGCTCTAAAACATCATTTTTAAACACGATTTCTGGCCAAATTATAACGAATTAAAAAAAAAAAAAACGTGGGTTTTTTCTCAAAACGGGGTCAATTATAAAACCTAGGAACGATTTTCTCAAATTCGTAACAAATTGGCAGATATTCGGGGTTCTCTGGAGCCTTACTTGGCAATTTGCGTGAGAAAAAATGGTTTTTAATTAATGCACAGAGGCAGTTGCGGCCCTGCTCTGATCTCCCTGATCTACATAAGGTTGATCCGCCACGAAGACGCTGAGCAATACCATATCAATTATCAACTTGGTGAGTTGGATAGAAGCACTCGAGTTGTCGCTCTTATGCTTTGAAAGACGCTGAGAAAGAAGTATCCTCAGTTTTGCCCAACAACATAATGTTACAAACAAAAGACTGCACCTTATTGCGAGTTCCAATATACCGACCTGGAGCAACCCAACACAGTGGGAAGAAGATGCATTAATGGAGGCAGAAGAAGAAAGCGATATTTATATGATGGAAGGCAATCACTTAATCTTGTCTCCATAAGCAAGCCAAATGCCAAGGGCCATTCTTCACCTCGTTTGTCTTACATCTGAAATGTTCGTTGTTTCTCGGGTCATTTATTTTCCTTCCATCGAAAATTTATAAATAAATCCATTCTGATAGTGTGGAGTGTTTGGGTTCATCGAATATCTGAAAAACTAATCCAACTTTGAGTTGTTAATTTTGTATAGCATACACGATTCTTCATCTTTAGAAAAAAAAGAATCAAATCAGAAAGCAGTAGAATTGGATGTTCTAGATTTCTGTTCTGATGGGATACATGAGAAGTTGAAGGAACCACTCCACCAATGCCTCCTCATTCTCATGCTGCGTAGTCAAAACCACATCTCATTTTCAAAACGTTTCAATGCTTTAAATTTTCATTTTCAACCATGGCAAATTTCGTATTATTTTTTTTTGTATATGTATATGTTGATGTTTGTAGAATGTTGTTTTAATGTATAATTTTTGTTTTGTTTTTTAAATTTTTATTTTAAGAGTGTATATATATGTTTTGTATAATATTTATTTTTATCATTTTTTTTAATGAAGTGTCTTTTTTATAACATTTATACATTTATAGGTTTTGGTATGATTTTTGTTATGTTTGTTTGTATGTATATTTTAGTTTGTATATATGTTTTTCTCGTTACTAGTTTGTAGATTAATATTTTATCCTTACTAGTATTATTATTACTATGATACTATTATTTATAAAATAGCCTGAAGTAATTCACCTTTAATGGATTAATAAAAAATATTTCTCAATAGTCTTATGGAATAAGTCAATGAAATTGAGAATCTGTTACTTGGAAAATCAACCATCTCTCTTGGAATAAAATAGTAACTCCACACTTAAGGAAATATAACTCTCCCTCACTAATTTGATGTATGGAAAAAGTGTAACTCCTCTTAATTAAATGCACTTGTAACTCCCTCACTCAATTCGATTTGTAACTCTCACCAAATATTCTCTCATGTCTAAGTGTAACTCTTTCTGTCCCTATTTCGAATTGTAACTCCTAAATAAAAGTGTACCTCTCTCTCTGTTCTTGGGATGAGTTACACTTCTCTTTAAGTAACTCCTCCCTCATGGAATTCAATTCTTCTATTGTTGGCTCATGTCATGAATTCATTTTGTACTCCTATACTTTCTCATTTATTTAAGCAAGAGAAAGTGAGAGTTGAGACTCGAGAGTAATAATTTCATTATCAAGAAGGAGAGCAAGTGTTGATTGCGTGAAAGAGAAGTGTGTGAACAAGTGAAGAGCAAGAGTAAGGGAAGAGCTGGAGAAATTATATGGAGGAGATCTTCAAGCAAAGAGAAAGAGCACTTCAGCTGCAAGTTAATCAGACATTGGTGACTTTATTCATTCTCATTATTTATCTCTCTGTACTTTACAGAACAATTGAATAAATTTAATAGAAGAAGAATCATTTAGGTTTTCCCTCTTGAGGGGTTTTTCCCTGGTCGTTGGACCTACATCTCAGTGTTTCATATTTGTGCTTGGATAACTTCATATGATCTTTAAGTTTATGTTCTATCTACAATTTCTGATCTGAAAAGTTTTGAAGAAGAGATCTACATTCTAAGTAATTATAACAACATAGAACATTCAATTTTCTGTAAAGTACATTCATTTGTATGTAAAGTACATTCAACTTTCTGCAAAGTACATTCAATTTTCTACATAGAACTTTCAAGTTTTTGCCAAGAATTTTTAAGTTTTTATACAGAACTTTCAGATTTTAACAAAAGTAGATATAAAAGGGAACATGGAAGCTTTAAAAGCAAACATAGAAGGTATGAAAGAAGGTTTGACAAAGTTACAAGAAATTCTTCCTAATGGTGACAAGGTATTCCATCAAGCTCATGATGATAACAAAATGAATGTGAATCGTGATTTTAGAGACTATAAATTTGGGTTGAAGACCAACCACATTCCAAAGATTGATATGACGAAGTTCAGTTATTCCAAGGTTACAATAACATGGATATTATATATGGAGCAATTTTTTGATCTACACAATGTGAAATACACAAACGATACACATTGCAACTTTATATTTAGAACCCAATCAATTTGTGTGATATCAATGATGTTGTTCTCGTAAATCACTTGTCACTTGGACAATTTTTGCGGAGGAATTGATAACACATTGTTAGAAAGTGTAGCATGAAAGGCTCAATTTCACTTTAGCCTTAGTCAAATTGAGTAAGTCAATTTTCCACATTAGCAGGACAACTTGTAGATAGTTAACTAATGTGACATGGCTCTTGTCATTCATTTAGCCAGTAAATTCAAGTTAGTGGGTTTGGAGTTCAGTCATGCATGTGTTTATTGCTAAATTTTAGCAATCTAGTTCAATTATTTTCAATTGTACTAAGTTAATTGACCTCTAACAATTAATAGATTCAGTTGAGCAACGAGACAATAGTCTTGCTCAGAGATCTGTCAGTTAATTGATCAATAAGCCCAAAATAGCTCATGCATGCATACAATTAAAATTACTTAGTTGGATTGGAGGTATTAAGGCTAATGTAAAATTATTTGTATATTAGTGGGTGTACAAAATTTTGCATGTAGGTAGTTGATCAATCCTTGGGAATTGGACAAGGAAATAGGGACTTACCTATTGTTTAGGAGCTCAAATTTGCTCAAATTTGCGCAAGGAAATGGGAGGCCGGAGGAGGAAAAAATTGGCTAAGTGTTAGCTAGAGTCTCTCAATCAGCAGAGAGAACAATTTTACTTTTGCAGGAGATGCTCAAAGCTAGAGCATGCAATTGTAATAGTTTCTCTATTCAACTGATTAATGCAAAGAGGATTGAGGGGTTTTTCCTAGTTGAGTTCCCTTATAAATCACCATGTACTTGTGGATTTGCTTGTTCCATGTCTATGCATGTTGTTCTAAATTGTGATTTCCATTCCATAGATTAGTAGAGTAGAATTTGTGTCTCCTGATTTCAGTTCAATTTCTTGATCAATTGTAATTTATATCAAATTTCTATTGGTATTAGAGCCTTGAAATCACATTAATGACCAAAGTTTCAAATTTGTTCTTTAGGAATTTTAAATTTTTAGTTTCAGTGCAACATTTTTTCTTCAGATATGGGAGAATGACTTTCAACAGACTGAGATTGGAGTATGCTCTAGAGGGTAGGTCGAATTTCATAGCCTAGAAGGATCGAATTGAAATAATTCTTGATGATAATGGCGTGTTAGAATATGTTAAAAATGACATGGTAAAACCCCAACAGTCTGATGTACAAAAGTTAACCTAGTGGAAGAAGGATGTTGCTAGAGCCAGGAGGATCATCCTGGAGGGTGTGAGAGACCATATAGTCTCAAAATTACATGGCAAGGAGACTCCCTTTGCTATGTGGAAGAGCCTCTCTAAGCTATTAAAAAGTAGCCATGATGTCAAAAAACTTGGTTTGATGAACAAATTGAGGATTGAAGACAAAGGGTATGATGTAGTCTTCCGCAATGGAAAGACCTACCTCAAACATTTTGCTCCAGTTCAGATCAAGTAGATTGGTGTCAGGATTGAGAGCCTCTACAAATTGGAGGAAGATGCATGTGTAGCCTTGAGGAGAAAGTAAGATATTCCTCAAAGTAGAGATGATCCGTAAATTGCTGTGGATATTCCATTGGATAGTTCATCACAACATATCTGATAATATTATATTAAAAATATGAGATTCTACACTATTATAGTTTTATTAAACTTTATGATTTGTAGATTGAATTGTAATTAGTGCATGTATGTGACTGGAATATATGCAGAAAAATAGAGAATGAAAAAATAAGTTCACACACACACATAAGACACAAAATTTTCTCTGGGAAACCCTTTTGGGAGAAAACCCCGCTGGAAAGTGAGGTCGCTTCACTTTCTTTCTCTATTTGGAAATATGGCTACAGATACAAATAAGTAAGGCCTGTGACCCATGGGCCATTACAGTGCACAAGTCCTCAGTGTGTGCTCTACCTCCTATCGCTCTTGGATATCTTAGCTCAGCTATGGAAGAAAATTATCTCGAAATAATGGAATGCCTCTTCCTCCTAGTGGCTCAGTTATAACACAACCCGATAACCTACTAGTGGTCAAGTTTGACTACATCAACTCTTAACTAGAGTTACAATATAGACTATTCTGGATTCTTTTACATCACAAAAATGTGGCTAGCCCCTTTTCCATTAATAATGGAGGTTGACGTGGCATCCTCCCGAATTATAAGTGTGAAAACAGGAAGGTCAACTTATGAGTGACATAACTTTTGCATATAGACTCTGATTGACGTGCTTCTTGTGTCGTTGGAAAGATATCTGTATGTGGAACAACATGATAAGGTGTCATGCCAAAGCATCAAAGGTTTACCCCTAAAAAATGTTGTTTGATGCCTCAAAATGCTCATGGAAGGTTTTAGACTATGTTTCACCAAACTGGGTCCTACCGGTAAAAACGATCCCCTGAGCTGTTTCCTCCACTTTTTCCACTCTAAATGCATCAAAATGGATGAAAAAAATATAATGATCCAATCTAGATCAAGATATGTGATGGTTGAGTGAGAGTAGGATAAAGCTCTCAAGATGACACTTTTTAGTTTAGAGAGAGAAATTGCAGCCATACCTCCAGGAGTGAGGTGGGGTGATATAGAGCCCTATTTCCAGAGTTGCAAAGATTTGGGCAGGGTCCATAGGAGAGAAGTTTTAGTTGTAGTATAATTTTGTCATGGATCATTACCTTGCTATAGGGGTCCACAATATTTAGTAGCAGAAGGATTAGTGTCAGTTGGTGCAATCAGATGTTGAGGAGCACAAAGGAGTGTTGATAACAGAGCAGGAGGTGCAATGAAGAATCAACATCAATGCATTTTTCCTATTGGAAAGTTGCAGAGACACAGTTGATTCAATATTTTTTTGGATGCTTCTGAGTTGCAGTTGTTGTTGTAGCAGCAACAATAGTGAGAGGTAGTGCTATAATACATTCCACAGGTGTTGAATAGGGGTGGTGCAAAATACCTTTCTTGTTAAGAGGGAGTGTTAGAAAGTGTAGCAAGAAAGACTCAATTTGACTTTAGCCTTAGTCAAATTGAATAAATCAAATTTCCAGATCAACATGGAACTTGGAGGTAATTAACTATTGTGACATGGCTCTTTTTACTTACTTAGCTCAATAAATTTGAGTTAGTGGGATTGGAGTTTATTCATGCATGTGTTGTTTGCTAAATTTTAGCAATCTAGTTCGGTTTTTTTTTTTAGTTGTACTCAGTTAACTAACCTCTAGCAATTAATAGAGTAATTTGAAGGTCAACTGAGCAGTGGAACAATAGTCTAACTCAAATATTTGTTAGTTAACTGATCAATCAGCCAAAAATAACTTATGTATGCATGGATTTCGAATTCCTTAGTTGGAGTGGAGGAATTAAGGCTAATGCAAAATTATTTGTATACTAGTGGAGTGTATAAAATTTTGCATGTAGGCAGTTGATCAATCCTTCAAGGGACCGTGAGGTAAGTATTTGAGATCTTTGAATACTTGGATTAAGATGCTCTTGGGTGAAAAAGGGTTATTCCATTGCCTTGATGTTTGGATCTACGCAAAGTGGACAGAGCTTTAGAAACCAAGAAAAAGAAGGTTTAGAATATATCCCGTTGATCGGACTTCCTTCGAGTGATGACGAGGAGCGGTACAGGCCTCACCGCGGAGCGCTGTCCAGTTGGTCAGACAGGGTTTTCCACGAATACATCAGCCATCCACAACATACACCTTCGCCCACACCGCCACCGCCACTGCCGTTCAACATGTCAAATACAATGAAGTTGCCAGTTTTTAAGGGCTTAGGAAGTGAGGGTCTAGATCAGTTTTGATTTGTTGCGAAGGCTGTGTGGACATCGCAACAAATGACAGATGATAATATAAATAAGGCACAGTCGGTTACCGCTCTACAGGATCACGCACTGACATGGTACATTAAGTATTGCACCAATAACCGTTGGCGTCATTAGCAGACACTCAAGTTGCTTTGAAAAAAGAATTCGCTAAGCCTAAGTCTGACTCGCAGTCAGTAATTGGATTTAAGGAAATCACGATGAGGGCCGGGGAAACACCCTGGGAGTTAGATCAAAGATTGAAGTGCGTGATTCGTGAAGCTAATATGCATCTCACAGATAGTTAGCACTATGAGTGGTTTATAGCCTCGCTCTTGCCCCACCTAAGGATTGCTTTATCGCAGCAAAAGATAGGAACTCGGGTGGAATTTTTGTAAATCACGATGAGATTGCATGAAACTCCTATTTAGGACGTGCCTTTGGGATTCCAACAAATTCAATCACAGTTGCAAAACCTCTGTTTGGAATTGCAGAGCTTGAAAAAAGAAAAAGAGGCGAGGCCAGAGGTGCGTGAATAAGTTTTGTGCCTCAAGTGTAAGAGCCAGGGTCATCATAAAGATCATTGCCCTGTCTTCGCGAATTATATCACATGGGGGGGACCGATGCCCTTGAGGCAGGAAGCTCCAGCAGGACCAAATACGGGGCATGCGTTGTGGTGCATTATTTGTCAGGTGGATGGAAAACATGCAATAGATAATTGTCATTTGTTGCAAAAGTTTGTACAGACACCACAATAATTGTTCTGTGATTTTTGCAAATCGGTGGGCCACGATGAGTGCCACTGCCATAGCTACGAATTAATGATGGAGAGGACGCCTACGTATCGAATGCAAGTGGAAACTCATCCTCCAGACCAGGGCACTGGGGGAGCACACAAAGGATATTAGGGGCATAGATGAGGCCAAGGAGGGGGAGGACCTAGTAGAGGTTGTGGATAGGTCATTTTCTATAATTGTGGAATACCAGGGCACTACGCACGAGAGTGTATGAGTCAGACACGCCTGTCATGTCAATATTGCACTCAGTTTGACCACACAATAGAAGAATGCCCTGTGTTTATAGCCAAGATGCAGGAGAAGAAGGCACAACCTCAACATCCTACCTAGAACTTACAAATGATGAGGGATGAGCCCCGTGAAGAGGATCCAAATGTGAATATTGCGCTGAGAAGCGGGATCATGACTGGTGATGATAAAGAAAAATAGCTTGAAGAGGATGGATGGGTGTGCAAAGCCTCAAAAAAAGAGATTGGGTTTGATCTGGAGCACACAAAAGAAACGTTTATGGAGGCAAAGAAAAGCTTCGCTGAGGCCTCTACCTCAGGAAGTCAGGACAAACTGCCAGAAACTGGCGCGTCTACATAGGTTGACCCCTCTGTGCTTACCACCTTCTTGATAGAT
Source organism: Pinus tabuliformis (assembly GCA_031772625.1). NCBI lineage: Eukaryota > Viridiplantae > Streptophyta > Pinopsida > Pinales > Pinaceae > Pinus > Pinus tabuliformis. The sequence goes on from CM062816.1 coordinate 1,073,420,766, forward strand.
CTCGTCTGCGGTTCTTCGGTACTACGGTGATCTATCTATCTCCCGTCTGCGGTTCTACGGTGATCTATCTCCCGTCTGCGGTTCTATCGGTGATCATTCTCATTTGCGGTTCTACCGATCTATCTCCCGTAGATCTCGTCTGCGGTTTCGTCTGCGGTTCTACGGTGATCATGAATTGAATCTGCAGTATAGATCTGGGGCCTGCTCGCATTTACAGTTTATTTCACGGCTAGGTTTTAGATCTGAGGCTAGATCTAGGCGGCTAATTTCTGCGGTCAGATCTAGATCTAATCTTATCTTTTGTCTTATTTGTCTGCGGCTGGGTTCTACGAGCAAGTAAAATATGGCTCCGAGCTTCGCAAAAATAACTGGTGGCTCATTCGCCTCTGAAGGGCAATCTCCTGCCCATATCGCGAGTGAAGCCCCAGCTCCCACTATCCAAGTGGTCTAGGACTCACTCGATGAAGCTTTGAAGTTCTCCGAAAGTGCCCTAATTTGCCGGTTCAATGGTTTTTGGCCGCGGCTGATAGCACTCCAGAATTGGATCTCGGAGGTATGGAAGTCTATCATTTCTGATGAAATTAATATCTACCCCTGTGCTAGAGGTTTCTTTATAGTAGATTTCGAAAATCCTGAAAGCAGACAATGTATTCTAGATTCCGGCCCTTGGTTTTGGGAAAAATCAGGCCTATTCATGAAGCCATGGAACCCATCATTCGATCCCTCTACAGCAGTGATAACCTCAACACCAGTTTGGGTGAGATTGCCAAGCCTACCCTTGCATATCTGGAATCTCTCCTCGCTAAAAGCCATCGGAAATGCAATTGGGAAATTTTACTGCAGGTGCCCAGAAACAGAGGAATATGCCAGAACCACCTATGCACGCATCTGTGTGGAAATGGATTTCAGCGCCGGATTCCCAGCTGAAATAAACCTAACAAGTAAAGACTATGTGTGGAACCAGAAGCTTGATTATGAAAGTGTCCTCTTCAGATGTCGATCGTGCTTTGAGACGGGGCATCTAGCCAAAAATTGCCCAAAAGCCTCTGAGAAAAATTTTGCTAGAAAAAACCACCACAGATCTACATGGTGGGAAAGAGCACAAAAAGAACACTACATTGTCATCAAAGAAGAAGAATATTCTAGAGAAAATGAGTCACAAGAAATCAAGGAAGAAGGAAACAACTCTCAAAACAAGCAAGGAGAAAGCCCGCCCCAACAAATCAATAGTTATGAGGATTTGAATACCGCGGAAAATAAATCTTCATTTAATAGCAAAGCAGATCTCCTAAACCAAACTTCTTCTCCGACTATTTTCAAAAGAACGAACACAATAGATCGCGAAGCTAAGACACCAATGTCCCAAGAAGCAGAAGAGATGAAGGAGATGCAAGACAAAGGAAGTTGGAAGACCGTAGAGAAAAGAAAGAAAGCTACAACACCAATCTCGCCAAGAAAGACGAGGAGCCAGACAAGTAAAAATTAAGAAAATTGTAGGTTCGATAGACCAATTTGGTCTCAGTGGACATTAATCATCATCATCATCATCATGAAACTACTACGCCATAGCAAGGTAATAAAAGGGCTATAAGAATTGATAAACAAGTGTGCTGGTAAGGAGAATGCTCCTAAGGGACACTGTGTAGTCTGAAAAATCGGTAAACATAAGGCAAGAATAGGGTGCGAGATGAGGCTCACTGCATAGATAGGAGACTATGACATGGACTAGGTTATTTTGGATTTAGTATCTGATGCGAACGTTTTGCCTAAACAGACATGGGAAAGAATGGGAATACCTGCGTCTGCGTTGCAATGGTCTCCGATTCAGTTGAGGATGGTGAACCAGCAGAAGATTATCCCTATGGGACATCTGCATGGAGTTATTGTAGATATAAAAGGTGCGAGCTCTCTGGCTGATTTTTAAGTGATAGAAATTGTTGATGACAACAATCCATACCCCGCGCTCCTTGGAATTGATTGGGCTATTGATATGAATGGGGTAATAAATTTAAAGAAGTGGACAATGTCGTTTGAAAGGAAATCACTCTGCGTTGTAGTACCGTTGGACCCTGTAGAAGTACTGCACTATACTGAACCGGTCTGTGACTATGAAGACAATGATGACGATTTGGATCAAATCTATAAAATTACAGCACGAGATCAAGACTGGATTGGTCCGAAAGTTGATGGATGGATTTCATGGGACCATGAGAGCTCTTGTACCTTAGACTCGATGAAGGATTGGAACATTGGCATAATAGGTTGCATGAAGTATCGACACTGCGCTGCAACATGATGACTAAATCACTGCGCTGTGTGTCATCGTAGGTATTAAATTTACCTTATTATGATGGTTTACTTGATGTAGATAAGTTATTGGACACCTTTGAGAGAGAAGTACCTAAGGATCATTGCTTTAAAGCTCTGGATTTGGCACTGTGCGCTACACCCGCACAGTGGTGGGGTACGCACAAAGACAACTTTGATGAATGACGCGATTATATAAGGATGATGAGGTTGCGATTTGGTTACCCAAAAGTTTGACTGACTGAGAAGTATGATGGGAGGAATGATCCGCACAATCATTTAGCAAAATGGACTAAAGTTTATGGAACGGAGCCGCAACTAGAATGTGTGCATTTATTCTATCACAGTCTACATATAATCCCTATGAATTGGTACCTGGAAACGGAGCTCCGCCATGGCACCGCGGAGTGGGATATATTAAGAGAATTTTTTTTAATGACCTTCAGTTTCAAAGATGGGTTTGAAAGCATTGATAAAGCTTCGCAAGAGGTTAAGGCAACGATCTTCAGAATACCACAGGACCCTTTGGAGGTGGTTCAACTATACTGGAGCACCCAGCTACGCCATGCGCTGGAATGCTATAATGTGAATATTGAGGGGGAGGATGAGGATCCAAGGAATATCAATATTCCAGAGGCAGAAGGCCATCGCGTAGTTGAGGGTCCATAGATAGAGAACTCAGACATCACTGCACCATTAAAGACTACGCAGGTGAACATTGGTACTGAAGCAAAGCCAAAATTTGCGATGATCGAGGATTACTAGGATGATGCCATGGTTGATAAGGTTGTTGAATTGCTCCGCGAATATCAGGATTTGTTCCTACAAAATTTTCGGACATGAAAGGCATCACAGGGGATTTGGGTGTGATGAAAATAACTTTGAAACCAAATGCGAAGCCTATTAAGCAGAGGCCATATCGCCTTAACCCTAAATACAAGGAAAAGCTCCGCTTGGAATTGGACAAGATGCTTGAGGTGGGAATTATTGAACCAGTGGAGGAATCTGATTCGGTGAGCCTAATGTTAGTCCAAGAAAAGAAATAGAAGGGAGAAATACAGATTTGCGTAGATCTTAGGAAGCTTAATGATTCCTGTGTCCATGATCCTTTTCCGACACCATTCACTGATGAGGTACTGGATAATGTTGGCGGACATGAGACCTACTCATTCACTGATGGGTTCTCTGGATACCATCAGATTAAGGTTGTGCTAGAGGATAGGAGCAAAACAACCTTCACGACAGAATGGGGTTGGTTCCAGTATATGGTGATGCCATTTGGAATCAATAATGTGCCGACGATATTCTCTCGCATAGTCATCGTGACGTTCAAGGAGTTTATTCACAAATTCTTGGAGGTATATTTTGATGACTGGACAATGTTTGGGTTAGTAAAGCGCCATGTAGCCAATCTATGCTTAATGTTGGATACGTGTCAAAGGTATCAGATCACGCTGAACTTGAAGAAGTGCTTATTCTGTGTCCCCTTTGGAATTTTGGTGGGGCATGTGGTGTGAAAGCAAGGACTAATGGTGGATCCTGCCAAGATTGTGGTAATAATCAATTTGGAGGCCCCAAGAAGTTTCAAACAGCTGCGCGCAACGTTGGGCCATACTGGGTATTATCGAAAGTTCATTAAGGATTATGCTCAGATTACCACGCCTATGGAGACGCTATTAAAGAAGGATGCGACATTCTGTTGGGATAAATAATGTCAGCGTAGTCTGGATATATTGAAAGAAAAGATGGTCACTGCGTCGATCTTGGTCTTCCCTGATTGGAAGAAGGAATTCCACGTACACGTTGATGCCTCGTGTATTGCGTTCGGAGCAGTGCTGACACAGGCTGGTGAAGGAGAGATGGATCATCCTATAGCATTTGTGAGCAGAAAGTTGTCAAAGGCTGAGAATAATTATTCAACAACAAAGCGCGAAGGATTGGCTATGGTGTACGCACTCCAAAAGTTTAGACACTATCTGTTGGGCAGACATTTCAATATGTACACGATCATTCCACTTTGAAGTACCTGGTAAATAAGCCTGTGTTGGGGGGAAAGATATGCAGCTGCTGCTGTTTCATGAATATGACTTTGAGGTAATTATGAAACCAGGAAGGTTGAATGCAGGACCTGACCATTTGTCATGCATTGAAACAGGGGAGGAGCTTACTAATTTGGAGGAAGGGCTGCTCGACCTGCAACTCTTCGCGATGCGTATAGCGGATAACCACTTTGAAGATATTATCCACTTTTTGACCATATGGATGGCTCGAGAAGGATACACCAGTTAGCAGAAGAAAGAGTTGGTAGTACGCGCTACCGATTTCTCAGTAATTGCAAAACATTTATATAAGATGGGATTGGACGATATACTTTGACGGTATGTGCCCGATTTTGAGCGAAATAGCATCCTTGCTGAAGCTCATGGAGGAGCTGCGGGAGGACATTATGCAGGCAAAACAACAACGAAAAATATTTTGCTTGCGGCTTTGTGGTGGCCTACATTACATAAGGATACCAAAGCATATTGTAGGGCGTGTGATGTATGTCATAGAATGGGTAGGCCATCACGAAGGGATGAGCTGCCTCTGAACCCTCAAGTGTCATTACAACCATTTGAGAAATGGGCAATCGAATTTGTAGGACCGATTCAAACCCCAAGCAAGAAAATAGGTGCACGCTATATCAACACCGCGACAGAGTATCTAATTAGATGAGTTGAGGCACAACCTGTAAAGGATTGTACATGGGCTACAATGGAAAAGTTCTTGTTTGAGTACATGTTAACCAAGTTAGGTTGCCCAAAAGTGTTGATGAGTGATCGCGGTACGCACTTCCTCAATGAAACGATTAACGCGTTGACATAAGAGTTCCACGTTTATCATCAGAATAATACACCATATCATCCTCAAGCTATTGGAATAGTTGAGGCCTTCAATAAGATCTTGGAGAATGCATTGACAAAGATTTGCAACGCACAACAGAATGATTGGGATGTGTGCGTACCGACAGTATTATAGGCGTACAAGACTACTTGTAGGAAGATAACATGTCAGACACCTTTCTGATTGGTCTATGGCATAGAAGCTGTGATGCCTATGGAATATATCATCCCTGGTCTCCACATAGCAGCTTTCACAGGAATGGAGGATCGCGAAGCCATGGAAGAATGACTCATATCGCTGATGGAGCTTGAAGAGCACATATTCTTGGCTGGATTCCATCAGTGAGTACAGAAGGAACTTGAAAAGCATGGCACAATTGACACATCAAGATGTGCACATTCAAGGTAAATGATTTGGTATTATTATATGATAGTAAGTTCGCTAAGTTTCTAGGAAAGTTCCAGATGCATTGGTTGGGGCCATATGCCATCAAAGAAATCACAGAGGGGGGCGTGGTACAACTCGCAAAGCTGAACAGAGAAACTTTTACGGGAAAAGTGAATGGAAGCCAATTGAAGCCATATGCAGGAGATCCGGCTCAATGACTATATGACGATCGGACAATCTTAGTGCTCCAGGGAGCTGCAAGGGAGCGCAGGACTATAAACTACACTGCTCGCTTTTGGGGACTACGCAACAGGGGGGTTGTGCGAAAAAGGGTGAAGTCATAGTACTAGAAGCTGCGTGAAGGGGGTTGCGCTATTGAGGGAGATACCGCGCAGCATAGCCAGCAAGTGACTGTTAGAGTCACTGTTCATGAATTGACAACTCGGAGACGGTTAAGAGGAGTGGGTGGGCGACATTTAAGGCTAAAATATTTGGAGATCTGCCGCCAAATCAACATTGATGGATGGATTTTGGGGGGAACGGTCAAATTTGAATTCAAATTCTCTTATAAATTACTTGTGCCAGTCCAGCAGAGAACACTTTGCATTCTTAGAGTTTTTAAGCTGTGTTGTCTGTTGCTTATGAGCTGCTCATTTTTTGAGGATTTGGTCGTGAGCCCTGATTTTGCAAGTTTGCCCAAGTTAAATAAGAAATTCATCTTGGAAAACATGTTGGGTCTGAGCCTTGCTGAGACTGTGAGCACTAGAGGAAACGTTGCATCTGAAGGAGCTGCTCCAGAGGTGGTGAGCATGGAAGCTCCGACTCCTATGCTTATGATGTTGAGGTCGCCTAGGCCAAAGCTTACACTTGTGCGAGAGACCAAAAAGCTAAAGAAATACAAGCATAAGAGGCTAGTGCCAGTGCATGAGTCGCCTAGGAAGCATTTTTCTGCCCAGACGCAGAAGAAGGATAAGCAACCTGAGAAGGTTGTAGATTTGGAGGCTGAAGAGGGCGCTGAAGATATATATGCTGAGGGCACGGAGCCCATCACCAAGTTTCTGGAATATATCCCTTCGCGTAAAGGGAAGGCGAAGGTCACCAAGGACCCAAACTCGAAGAAATTCGTCATTCACACGCCCCTGTTGCCTCAGAAGATAACATTTGAAGGTTCGTGCTTGGCGCAAGTCCCTCTATTAAATATGGAAAATTGGTACTTGGCTGACCATGAGAGGTTCCCCCATCTCGTGACAGAAAACTATATGAAGCGAGTGTATTACAAAGACTCAGGGGTCACTGAGTTGGAGTTAGTTGAATGGATCCGCGGAGTAGAGAAATCAGGTTGTTGAACCTGCTGTGGGTGCGCCACTACCACCACTCTAACATTAATACCACCTGTATATGGAAGCTACTTACTTTAGTGCACGATGGGTGCTTATGGCTTGGTGCGCTTATCCCCATCACGGATATGCTCATCCACAAGATCACACACCTGCCGCATGAGGGTTTGAATTTGGCGGAAAGACAAGCGAGAGGGACTTGGTAGAGAGGATAAAAAAGAAATTTGAGCTTATCAAAAATGCGTGGCTACTCCATAACATCCATCAACGATCCCGCGGTGAAGATTGCTTCCTGGATACTAGCCGAAAAAGTTATGAGGAAGTTCCACACGGACGAGGTTCCACTGCCTGTAATATCGTTAGCTGCACAATGCGCAAAGGGCGTGCAGTTTAACTGGTCGCAGTATTTATGTAATGAGTTCCTTACAAATTGTTGTGAGGCCCAAGATGAGAGCAAAACCTTCCACTACACATGGCTGCTGCTTTCCATTGTGCTTGTTGCATGGGATCCCCCGGAGGATAGCCAATTTCCTCCATTAGAGGCAGGATTACTGGATGCCACATAGGTTGCCTCCCTCTGGGCCACAAAGGACCCAGCGTAGGTCACAAAAATGAATATTTTTTGGGTATTGATGGAGTCCAACTTCCACATGGCCATCAACTAGTGCCCACGGTTGTCCCCAACCATGTATGAAAAGCTATTCGAATCTGTTGAGTTCAAGGTAGACTTCCATCGCGTTTACATCTGGCACGGAAGGACCCACAACAGAAGTGGTTTGATCTGTTGTACCTCGTCACTGATGATGCCATACAGGATGTAATCAAGCGCTGGCCAGTAGATTGGCATACTCCGTCTGGCCGCAGGTACCAACAAAGGCACGTGGAGCTTAGCGGAGAAGAAGCGAAAGGATGTAGCGAATCAGGTGGCGCAAAAATTGGTCATGCAGTGGAAGAAGAAAGCCAAAGAGAAGGACCGAATGGAAAAGGAGTGCGTCACAAAGGAATATGCTGAATAAGAGCAACGTGACTCCGAGTAGAGTGGTAAATATCCTTCGCCTTAAATCGAGGAGGAAGAGAAGTCGGCGCAGGGTAGTGGAGGAAATGAGGGGCAAAGCACCCCATTTCGGCTGAGGAAGTGCAGAGAACAACAGCAGGAGCGGTCCTAGAAGAAGACAAAGGAGAATAAACCACAGGTGGATCCCATTACGCTAACGGAGGGCGATCTCGACGAGATCGGGGACAAAGTGTGGGACACTACAGTTGAACTGTTGCAGCAATTCGAGCAACAATACATGTAGTCATTGGGTAATGTTCAGAAGGATCTGTGTGAACTGCAGATCCAAACCAGCAGAATACAGGTGGGCGCAGGTTAGGTGAGCGCCGCATAGATGAGCCTGGCACCGGGGAAAAGTTAGGCTGCCGAGATGGTCAAGACAATGGACTTGATGACAGTTGCACTGCCAGAAGGGTCCTTGAGCACGGAATCAGCCGATGACAAGATCATCGTTAGCACCCTGAAGAACATCGGCCTCAATATTGCAATGCTCCCTAATGAGTTTCTTCATGCACTGCAGACAGGAGTGACAATGGAATTGAGAGCACGGGCGCATCGCGTTCTCAGCTTAATAAGCAAGTATTGGGTGAACAATGAGAAAATGTTCATCGAGAAGATGCAGGCCCTGAAAGAAAGAGATATGATCTAGGTGCGGAACGCGCAGTTGGCGGCCACAGTTGCAGAGGTGTGAAAAATAGTGCCAGAGTTGCACATACCTGAGGATGCACAACTAGAGGCCATGATGTGAAAGCTAGTTGCAGGCGTCCACGATGCAAAGGTAGAGGTGGAAAGAGTTCAATTTTAACTCAATATGAAAATCACGGAGCTGGAACTTAAGTCACAACCTTCGACTCCGCCCGAGGTCAGGGAACAACGTGGAGCTGCCATCAAGGATGGGATAGCTACTGTGGATGCTGCAGTCATTGAATTCACAACTTTGTTTGAATAGGCTATGGGAGTGGTGACGACCCTGCATGAAAATCCCAACTTGTAGAGATTGAGTACAGAGATCAGCAAGCTCCAGCATCAGTATGACAAGGTTAGGGTGACGACGCGCTCCATTACTACAACACAGTGCCTCGCCAAGTTACAGGGGGGAAAATACTCCTTGCACAAGTGGAAGCAGTGTAGAAAAAAGAGGCAGTGCTTACGGCACAATTGGGTCCTTGGTTGGACAAAACCTACCAAGTCTCATCCAACATTCAGGAGAAGCTGCCAAACTTGTAGCTCACACAATAGAAGATGAAGCTGGCCAGCGAAGGAACTGCTACAGAGTAGCTAGTCGAACAAGTGAAGCAGACAGCCACACAGAGCACAGTTGAAGTAGTAGTTGTGCAAATGGAGCTGGGGGATCTTCGCAGCAAGATCACCACGCCAACCGAGTGACTCGAGGGCGAGTCACGACCTTTGTGTTCGGGGCCTGTTGGGATGGGGTCCCCTGGGTCAATTTTGGGGCAAAAGCCTATGTTTTGATGTAAAGTATGACAAAAAGATATAAAGTCTCCGTGAATTGTGGATGCGGAGCATGCAGTTAGTTAGAATTCAAAAGTGTTTTTTACCCTCGTGTATGTAAAGTTGCTTCGGTTCTTGAGATCTACCCATGGTCTGCGGACCATGAGATTGTATAAATAGGTGTTTCTTAGAGAGTCTAAGGCATATTTAAGTCTTTTGTCTATGGGTATGACAGAAGGAGTCTATAGAGTTAGCGCAGAGAGGTAAGTCTTAGAAGGGGAAAGGCTCTGCATCTGAGTGCGCAGAGGCCTAGAGTAGTGTCTGCAGCTGAGTGCGCAGAGGTCTAGAGTAGTGTCCGCAGCTGAATGCACAGACTCCTGTAGCTGAGTGTGCAGGGAAGTTTTGAGTCTGTAACCTTATATTGAAGATCAATAAAGAACACTGTTGGAGAAATTCATATGTTTTATCTATTTCTTTCTACTGTTATGTTTACGATATATCTTATGGTGAAGAAATGTCTTTATGAATTAATGATGTATTGATGCGCGAATCTATTGGATGAATCTCTTTAATTGAACGCAATGCGTGTTAAGTATTTACGCGAAGAATATAATGCCTTATGTTAAGTTTATTAAGCACTAAAGCAAGTATGTGTGGATTCTGATCAAAGATTATTCTATGATGTGCGTAAGTAGATAATCTAGTTGTTAAAGGTCTGCATAAGCCAATCGTAGACATTCGCAAAGGTATAGGGGCCAATTGAGGGAAATTACAACGCTAAGCCTTAAGGGCTTAGAGATCTGCACGAAGGCAGTTCTAGGTCATAAAAAGACATCAAACTGATCTCTAAATGCCGAAACTTGGTTCTAGCATCCCCCCATACTGTTTCGGGTGAGATTTCAGTCTGCACTACGTGGATTGATGCCGAAAGGGCCAATAGTGTAGGGTTTTATTTGGCGCAACTAACCTGAACCTGGGTCAGGATCCACTAAGCCAAAAATCATAGTCACTACTGATTCACCCCCCTCAGAAGTGAGGCCATTTCCAACATAACAAATGCTAATTAGGATGGTAACTATGCTAATAGAAAGAGCACTTATGGGTGTTGCTTTAGCTTGGGATCTGCCATGATCTCTTGGGTGAGTAGAAATCATAAGTCTGTTGCACTGAGTACATTGCTGTTAGCATGGCTAGCTGTGAGGTAGTTTGGATGAGAAATCTTTTTTGGGAACTATTTTAGCAAGTTCCAACACAACAATTATATATTGTAACAATAGGAGTGGGATTCGTCTTGCATAAAATCCCGCGTTTCATGACAAGTCCAAGCATACTGATATCAATTATCACTATATCTGGTATATGGTGCAGAGAGTAGTGAGGCTCCATCATATCTCCACTGATGATCAGATAGCTGACATTCTTACCAAGCCTTTATCGAAAGGAAAGTTATCATTTTTAGAGAGAAACTTGGAGTTATGGACGTGACCCTTTTGGGAAGCGATCACAGCTAATTGAGAACACAAAGCTACCTTTCCCCCTATAAGAGATCACAAGATTAGGGAATGATGCTGGAAAGCTCCTGAGGATGAGTTACTTCTTGTGTAGTATGTGCCATAGGTGTAGGACTTAGTATGCATCCAACCCATAGTATGAGACATGGGAAGAGCCACCTATCTGGCCAATAGGTGTAGTGAGAATTGTTTGTGTGACTTGTCTTGGATGAAAGTGTTCCATCACTTGACATTTAATGAAACTTGGTTGTGTTTCATCCTTGTATATGTGACATGTGATAATCCTTTTCATTCCAAATTTGTGTCAAGTGGAGGATTCTTCTTTAGATTGCGACTTCATTGTCACATATGTTACAAAGCAGAGTCGAACGTAGATGAATGAAAGAGATTAGAGGAAGCAGAGATCTTTGATGCAGAAATAAATTCCTCCCTATATGATACAGAGTGTTCAAATTTGATAGCTCAGGGATGAATTTTTGTTAGAAAAAACCATATATTTTAGTTATGTTTAAACCACCTATAATAAAATTTCATTCCTAACAATTCTAATATGAATTTCTAAAATTAGTAAGTCACATCTCTTTGGAAGTGAAAAATAGAAAGTCATGTCTAAATGATCAAGGATGATCTAGACATATGTGATCCACTTTAAAATAAAATGAATCATGATTATACAAGTCAAGAATTAATATTTTATCCTTAATAGTATTATTATTATTATGATACTATTATTTATAAAATAGTCTAAAGTAATTCACCTTTAATGGATTCATAAAAAAGATTTCTCAATAGTCTCATGGAATAAGTCAATTAAATTGAGAATCTGTTACTTGGAAAATCGACCATCTCTCTTGGAATAAAATAGTAACTCCACACTAAGAAAACATAACTCTCCCTCACTAATTTGACGTATGGAAAAAGTGTAACTCCTCCTAATTAAATGTACTTGTAACTCCCTCACTCAATTTGATTTGTAACTCTCACCAAATATTCTTTCCTATCTAAGTGTAACTCTTTTTGTCCCTATTTCGAATTGTGACTCCTCAAGAAAAGTGTACCTCTCTCTCTGTTCTTGGGATGAGTTACACTTCTCCTCAAGTAACTCCTCCCTCATGGCATTCAATTATTCTATTGTTGGCTCATGTCATGAATTCATTTTTTACTCCTCTACTTTCTCATTTATTTAAGCAAGAGAAAGTGAGAGTTGAGAGTAATAATTTCATTGTCAAGGAGAGAAAGTGTTGAGTGCGTGAAAGAGAAGTGTGAGAATAAGTGAAGAGCAAGAGCAAGGGAAGAGATGGAGCAAGTCTAAGGAGGAGATCTTCAATCAAAGAGAAAGAGAACTTCAGCTGTAAGTTAGTCAAACATTTGTGACTTTATTCATTCTCATTATTTATCTCTCTGTACTTTACAGAACAATTGAATAAATTAATAGAAGAAGAATCATTTGGGTTTTCTCCCTTGAGGGGTTTTGCCCTAGTCGTTGGACCTACATCTTAGTGTCTCATATTTGTGCTTGGATAACTTCATATGATCTTTAAGTTTATGTTCTATCTACAATTTCCGATCTGAAAAGTTTTGAAGAAGAGATCTACATTCTAAGTAATTATATCAACATAGAACATTCAATTTTTTGCAAATTACATTCATTTGCATGTAAAGTACATTCAACTTTCTGCAAAGTACATTCAGTTTTCTACATAGAACTTTCAAGTTTCTGCCAAGAATTTTTAAGTTTTTATATAGAACTTTTAGATTTTAACAAAAGTAGACATAAAAGGGAACATGGAAGCTTTAAAAGCAAACATAGAAGGTTGGAAGGAAGGCTTGACAAAGTTGTTACAAGAAATTCTTCCTAATGGTGACAAGGTATTCCACCTAACTCATGATGAGAACAAAATGAATGTGAATCGTGATTTTAGAGACTATAAATTTGGGTTGAGGACCAACCACATTCCAAAGATCGATACGAGGAAGTTCAGTTATTCCAAGGATACAATAGCATGGATATTATATATGGAGAAATTGTTTGATCTACACAATGTGAAATACACAAACAATACACATTGCATCTTTATATTTAAAACCCAATCAGTTTGTGTGATATCAATGACGTTTTTCTCGTAAATCACTTGTCACTTGGACAATTTTTACGGAGGAATTGATAGCACATTGTTATAAATTTTAGCATGAAAGGCTCAATTTCACTTTAACTTTAGTCAAATTGAGTAAATCGAATTTCCACATCAGCAGGACAACTTGGAGATAGTTAACTAGTGTGACATGGTTCTTGTCATTCATTTAGCTTAGTGAATTCAAGTTAGTATTCTTGGAGTTCAGTCATGCATGTGTTTATTGCTAAATTTTAGCAGTCTAGTTCAATTATTTTCAGTGGTACTCAGTTAATTGACCTCTAACAATTAATAGATTCAATTGAGCAGTGGGACAATAGTCTAGCTAAGAGATATATTAGTTAACTGATCAATAAACCTAAAGTAGCTCATGCATGCATACAATTAAAATTCCTTAGTTGGATTGGAGTTATTAAGGCTAATGTAAAATTATTTGTATATTAGTGGAGTGTACAAAAATTTTCATGTAGGTAGTTGATCAATCCTTGGGAATTGGACAAGGAAATAGGGACTTACCTATTGTTTAGGAGCTCAAATTTGCGCAAGGAAATAGGAGGCCGGAGGAGAAAAAAATTGGCTAAGTGTTAGCTAGAGTCTCTCATTCAGCAGAGAGAACAATTTTACTTTTGTAGGTGGTGCTCATAGCTAGAGCATGCAATTGTAATAATTTCTCTATTCAACTGATTAATGCAAAGAGGATTGAGGAGTTTTTCCCAGTTGGGTTCCCCTATAAATCACTATGTACTTGTGGTTTTTCTTGTTCCATGTCTATGCATGTTGTTATAAATTATGATTTCCATTCTGCAGATTAGTAGAGTAGAATTTGTTTCTCCTGATTTCAGTTCAATTTCTTGATTAGTTGCAATTTATATCAAATTTCTACTGGTATTAGAGCCTTGAAATCACATTAGAGACCAATGTTTCAAATTTTTAATTTAGGAATTTTCAATTTGTAGTTTAAGTGCAATATTTTTTCTTTAGATATGGGAGAATGACTTTCAACAAACTGAGATTGGAGTATGCCCTGGAGGGTAGCTCGAATTTCATACCCTGGAAGGACTGAATTGAAGTAATGCTTGATGATAATGGCATGTTAGAATATGTTAAAAATGACATGGTAAAACCCCAAAAGTTTGATGCACAAAAGTTAGCCTAGTGGAAGAAGGATGTTGCTAGAGCCAGGAGGATCATCTTGGAGGGTGTGAGAGACCATATAGTCTCAAAATTACATGGCAAGGACACTGCCTTTGCTATGTGGAAGACTTTCACTAAGTTATTAAAAAATAGCCAAGATGCCAAAAAACTTTGTTTGATGAACAAATTGAGGATTTAAGGCAAAGGGTATGATGTAGTCTTCCACAATGGAAAGATCTACCTCAAGCATTTTTCTCCAGGTCAGATCAAGCAGATTGGTGTCAGGATTGAGAGCCTCTACAAATTGGAGGAAGATGCATGTGTAGCCTTGAGGAGAAGGGAAGATATTCCTCAAAGTAGAGATGATCCGTAAGCTGTTGTGGATATTCCATTGGATAGTTCATCACAACATATATGATAATATTATATTAAAAATATGAGATTTTACACTATTACATTTTTATTAAACTTTAATATTTGTAGATTTAATTGTAATTAATGCATGCATGAGAATGGAATATATGCAAAAAAATAGAGAATGAAAAAATAAGCTCGCACACACACATAAGACATAAAGTTTTCTCTGGAAACCCTTTTGGGAGAAAACCCAGCTGGAAAGTGAGGTCGCTTCACTCTCTTTGTCTGTCCGGAAATATGGTTGCTAGTACAAATAAGTAAGGCCTGTTACCTGTGGGATATTACAGTGCACAATTCCTCTGTGTGTGCTCTACCTCCTATTGCTCTTGGATATCTTAGCTCAACTATGGAAGAAAATGCTCTCGAAATAATGGAATGCCTCTTCCTCCTAGTGGCTCGGTTATAGCACAGCTCGATAACCTACTAGTGGTTACGTTTGACTACATCAACTCTTAACTAGAGTTACAATATAGACTATTATGGAGTCTTTTACATCACAAAAACGTGGCTAGCCCCTTTTTTGTGAATAACGGGGCTGATGTGGCATCCTCCAGAATTATAGGTGTGAAAACAGGAAGGTCAACTTATGAGTGACATAACTTTTGCATATAGACTTTGATTGATGTGATTCTTGTGTCATTGGAAAGATATCTGTATGTGGAACAACATGATAAAGGTGTCATGCTAAAGCATCAAAGTTTTACCCCTAGAAAATGTCGTTTGATGCATCAAAATGCTCTTGGAAGGTTTTAGACTCTGTTTCGCCAAATTAGGTACTGCTAGTAAAAATGATCCCCTGAGATGATTCCTCCACTTTTTCCACTTTAAATGCATCGAAATGGATGAAAAAAATATAATGATGCAATCCAGATCAATATATGTGATGGTTGAGTGAGATTAGGATAAAAATCTCAAGATGACACCTTTTATTTTAGAGAGAGAAATTGCAGCCATACCTCTAGGAGTGAGGTGGGGTGATATAGAGCCCTAGTTCCAGAGTTGCAAAGATTTGGGCAGGGTCCATAGGAGAGAAGTTTTAGTTGCAGTATAATTTTGTCATGGATCATTACCTGGCTATAGGGGTCCACAATATTCAGTAGCAGAAGGATCAGTGTCAGTTGGTGCAATAAGATGCTGAGGAGCACAAAGGAGTGTTGATAATAGAGCAGGAGGCATAATGAAGAATTAACATCAGTGCATTTTTCCTAGTGGAAAGTTGGAGAGACACAATTGATTCAATGTTTTTTTGGATGCTTCTCAGTTGCAGTTGTAGTAGTAGCAACAACAATAGTGAGAGGTAGTGCTACAATACATTCCACAGGTGCTGAATAGGGGTGGTGCAAAATACCTTTCTTGCTAAAAGGAAGTGTTAGAAAGTGTAGCAAGGAAGGCTCAATTTGACTTTAGCCTTAGTCAAATTGAATAAATCGAATTTCTAGATCAACCAAACAAGTTGGAGGTAATTAACTAGTGTGACATGGCTCTTTTCTCTCAGTAGCTCAATAAATTTGAGTTAGTCGGATTGGAGTTTATTCATGCATGTGTTGATTGCTAAATTTTAGCAATTTAGTTCGGTTTTTTTCAGTTGTACTCAGTTAACTAACCTCTAGCAATTAATAGAGTAATTTGAAGGTCAACTAAGCAGTGGGACAATAGTCTAATTGTTATGCTCTTAACCTACAAGACGATACCAGAATACAAAATATGCGAAGAAGTATACCTAGAACATAGAATAGTGGAAACAACAGCAAGTATTTTATTATTCAGAAAGCAATGTTCACTTGCCTCTTCGAGGGGGCTCCAATATAGCAGAGCTCGATTACAAAATAAGACACGATGCTCCTCGCAGGGAGTCTCTATCCTTTATATATGACTCATACATGCAATACCATGGTTCTTATTAATACCATTTATCTAATACCATGGCCCATTTGCAACTAACTGTGGTCCCGTCATTAAATGCAGGTTAACCACTTACAATTATTAATATGGGCTTTATTGACTCTTTACTAAACAATAACTATGACTCGATCCTACTACATAAATAAGGGGCTTAGGGTGAGACCCTAACATGCCCTGCCCCTTAAGAATAGCCTTGTCCTCAAGGCTGAAGCTGTGGAAACTACTGAAGAATAGTGGCTGGTTCCCAGGTTGCATCTTCTGGAGAGGTGTCTTTCCACTTGACGAGGACTTCCTTGATCATGCGGCCATGTAGGTGCCATTCTCGTGTGTCTAGGACCTGCTAAGGTTGGAGCCAGATTGACCCTTCTTCATCCAATTCAGGTAGGCTGGTTTGAATTCTGCAATTGTTCCCAATCACTTTCTTGAGGCATGAGACATGGAAAAGTAGATGGATTTTTGCAGTGGGTGGCAAAGCTAGCTTGTAGGCCACTTCTCCAATGCGTTGAAGTACTTGATACGATCCGTAGAATTTTGGAGATAGTTTCTTACAACCCTTGTCTTCGAGTGATGTTTGCTTATATGGTTGCAGCCTCAAAAATACCTGATCCCCTTCTTGAAATTGGCGCTCTGAGCGATGCTGATCTACCTGTTGCTTCATGCGGTTTTGAGCTTGATGAAGATTATCTCTAAGATGGGCGAGCATGGTTGTGCGGCTTTGTAGGAGTTGATCCACTTCTTGTACCTTTGAGCACCCCTTGATATAAGAAGTAGGGGAAGGAGGGAGTCAACCATAAACTGCTTCATAGGGAGTCACTTTGGTGGTGGCATGATAGTTGGTGTTATACCACCATTCAGCTAGAGATAACTACTGTACCCAAAGATGTTGCTTTTTTGAAGTGAAACACCTAAGGTAGGTTTCCAGACATTTGTTGACTGCTTCAGTTTGACCATCCGTTTGTGGATGATAGGAAGTACTGAGTTTTAGTTGGGTACCTTGTAGCCTGAAGAGTTCCTGCCAAAAATTACTGGTGAAGATCAGGTCACGATTAGACACAATAGAAGTGGGCATGCCATGCAATTTGAAGATCTAATCCATGAAATATTGAGCGACCAAAGTCGGTGTAAAAGGGTGGGGTAGGGCGCAAAAATGAGCATACTTAGAAAGTCAGTCCACAACCACCATGATGACTGATTTGTTTCTTGACTTTGGAAGACCTGTAATGAAATCCATAGAAACCTCTGTCCATATTGATGTCGAGATGGGCAACGGTTGTAATGTACCGGGTGTTTTGACTGTCTCCTCTTTGTGGCGCTGACAGACATCGCATTCCGCTACAAAAGTAAGGATGTTATTTTTCATGCCTGTCCAAAAAAATGATCTTCTAGTGGGGGATGAGTGCAATTCCTCCAAAATGCGGCTTTTGAGGGTGGATGTTGGTGATATTATGACTCTGTCCTTGTAGCGAAGAATCTCATCCTGCCATGAGTAGCCCTTGGTGGAATTTGGATCCGCCTCCAATTGAGTAATGAGTTGGGAGAGCCAGGGATGTGAAAACCATTCCCTGTGAGCCTCTTCAATCCATTCTGGAATGGGGAGGGAAATTGAGAGTAGGGTACTTTCCTCCTCAAATTGGTGAGATAATGCATCTGCTACAATATTTTCACGCCCTTTCTTGTAAATGATCTCATAATCATATCCCAACATTTTGGCGAGCCATTTATTTTGTTGTGGGGAGGATAGGCGTTGCTCCAAAAAATATTTAAGACTGTGATGGTCTGTGCGGATTTAGAAACGTCGCCCCAATAAGTAAGGTCGCCAGGTATCTACAGCATGTAAGATGGCCATCATTTCCTTTTCAAAGGTAGATTGTCCCAAATTCTTCCCACTTAGTTGTTGGCTTGTGAATGCCAAGGGTCGACTTTCCTGCATTAAGACCGCCCTAATACCCATACTCGAAGCATCACACTCAATGAAAAAAGATTTGGTGAAGTCGGGTAGTGCTAAGACTGGAGTGGAACACATGGCATTTTTGAGAGCTGTAAATGCCTGTTGTGCTTCATCATTCCAGAAGAATGAATTTTTCTTGAGGAGTTGAGTGAGGGGCTTCATAATGAGACTATAATTGCGGACAAATTTGCGATAGTAGCCTGTGAGACCCAAAAAGCCTCTCAAGCTCTTCAAGGTCTTAGGTTGAGGTCAATCCTGCATTGCCTGGATCTTTTTGGGTTCCACCTTGACACCTTCAAGCCCCACAATGTGGCCCAAATACTCAACTTCCATGCCAAAAGAACACTTGGACATCTTAACAAATAATTTATGCTTGCGAAGTAGTTGCAAGAGCAGATCTACATGGTTAAGATGTGCAACCCAAGTGCAACTGTAGATGAGGATGTCATTGAAGAAAACAAGGACAAATTTCCTGAGATATGGTTTGAGAAGGTGGTTCATAAGGCTCTGAAAAGTAGACGGGGCATTACAAAGACCGAATGGCATGACCAGGAACTCATAATGGCCTTCATGAGTTCTGAAAGCAGTCTTTGGAATGTCGACTTCCTTCATGCGAATTTGGTGGTAGTCTGAGCGAAGATCCAACTCAGTGAAGAATTGAGCCCCATTGAGTTCATCCAGCAAATCATCAACAACCGGGATGGGAAATTTATCTTTGACTGTCAACTTATTGAGGGCCCTGAAGTCTGGACACATGCCATTCCCCATATTTCTTAAGCACCATGACCACCGGTGATGAATAAGGACTAATGCTGGGACGAATGACGCCTGCTTCCAAAAGTTCCTTGATTATTTTTTCTATTTCATTCTTTTGGGTGAACAGATATCTGTATGGGTGCACATTTGGTGGCTGGGCCCTAGGACCAAGGTGATGCTATGATCATGTTCCCCTCTCGAGGGTGGAAGCTCATGAGGCTTATCAAAGACTGGCAGAGGGTTATTTAAAATCTGTTGCATCTCAGGATGAATCGGCAGAGAGTTGGGTGCGACGGCCTGGATGACATTAAATTGAGCTATAACTCCATGATGGCCCTTTTTTAACAATTTTTCCATCCTATGTGAGCTGATTATAGAGGAAGCTCCCGCCTGGAGTTCGCGGAGGGTATGTGTGGAGTTGTTCTACTTAAAGCTCATATATAACTCCTGGAAATCCATTGTGATTGGCCCAAGTGTACGAAGCCATTCAGCACCGAGGACAATGTCACACCCTCCCATGCGTATGGCAAACATGTGGGTCTTCAACTGATAATCCCCCATTTGAAGTTTGACATTTTCACAGCGGCCTTCACATTTCATTGTTCCCCCATCCGCAATTTGGACTTGGAAGTTAGAAACTGATCGTACAAAAAAATGCACTGCTTCCGTGACTCTTTGATGGATAAAATTATGTGTACTTCCACTATCAATCAAGACTACTACTGGGCGATGCTTGATAAAACCTCTGATCTTGAGAGTTTGAGGTGAAGAAATCCTTGCCAAAGCATGCAGCAAAATAACTGGTTCGTCAGGGACATTGTCCTTCTAGTTGTCCTCTTCTGCCTCCTCAGGTTCCTCAAGTGGTGGGGCTTCCTTCGATGAGCTGTAATCAGTGGCATCAATTTGAAAGAATTTGGGCTCCTTGCATTTATGACCTGGGGAGTATTTTTCATCACAGTAGTAACATAATCCCTGCTTTCTTCTTTCTGCCATTTCTGCAGGTGACACCTTTTGAACCTTAAGTGTTTGAGTCGTGCTGTGAGTCTGTGGGGGGCGACCCTTGGCGGTGAAATTTGGGCGAGTGGACTGGGCCGCTAATGCACGTTCCACGTTACAAGCTACCTTGCAAGCCTCCGACCATGTGGGAGGGTGGTGCAGTCAGACGTGGGCTTGTATGGCCTCTTTAAGACCGCTGATAAAACATTCCGTGTAGAACGCATCTTGGAGACCCCTAGTGCGGAAAGCTAAGGCTTCAAAGGCTGTAATATATTCATCCACTGTGCCAGTCTGTCGGAGCTTAGTGAGACGACCCAAAAAAGCAAAGTCATGGTCAAAGCGCTCTATAAGAGCTTTTTTGAAGGTGTCCCAAGTCAAAAAACTTCCATTGTAACGTTGATGCCGTTGCCACCATTGGCATCTTTCATTGTCCAAGTACATGCTCCCCACCATAAGCTGAGTCTCATTATCTAAGATGTAATTCAGATTGAAATACTGCTCCATTTGTGCTACCCATGTTGTCGGGTGAGAACCATCGAATTTATGCATATCCAGCTTGGGAGGTCGCGGATGGGATTATTGGTGGGTGCCCCAGAGGTGAAGAGAGTGGCTAGACTCACCCTCACTGTGTTCATTGCCAATATACGCCTCCTCGTGGGCTTCCGCCTTGCCCTTAGACAGTCCGTGCACGGTTCTTTCTAATGTGCTACTACTCGAAGAGGTACCCACAGGGGTTACAAGGGAGTCCAACAAGCGTGACCACCTCTTGTATTTCCTGTGTGCATGCCTCCCCAAATCCGCAGGTTTATGTGCTCAACGACAGATCCCATGGTTTAAAGACGCCGGAACACGTCTCCAGCCAAATAATTTTTGCTAAGAAATGGAGATCCCACTGGCCCTGGAAAGTGCTCTGATACCACTTGTTATGCTATTAACCTGCAAGACGATACCAGAATACAAAATATGCGAAGAAATATACCCAGAACATAGAATAGTGGAAACAACAAGTATTTTATTATTCAGAAAGCAATATTCACTTGCCTCTTCGAGGGGGCAACCTCCAATAGAGCAGACCTCGATTACAAAATAAGACACGATGCTCCTCGCAGGGAGTCTTTATCCTTTATATATGACTCATACATGCAATACCATGGAGAAATACCATGGTTCTTATTAATACCATCTATCTAATACCATGGCCCATTTGCAACTAACTGTGGTCCCGTCATTAAATGCGGGTTAACCACTTACAATTATTAATATGGGCTTTATTGACTCTTTACTTAACTATAACTATGACTCGATCTTACTACATAAATAAGGGGGTTAGGGTGGGACCCTAACACTAAAAGATTTGTCAGTTAACTGATCAATCAGTAAAAAATAACTCATGTATGCATGGATTTCGAATTCCTTAGTTGGAGCGGAGGAATTAAGGCTAATGCAAAATTATTTGTATACTAGTGGAGCGTACAAAATTTTGCATGCAGGCAGTTGATCAATCCTTGGAAGTTGGACAAGGAAATAGGGAATTCCATATTGTTTAGGAGCTCAAATTTGCCTAGATTTTCATAAGGAAATAAGAGGTTGGAGGAGGCAGAAATTGGCTAAGTGTTAGCGAGAGTCTTTCATTCAGCAGAGAGAACAATTTTGCTTTTGTAGGTGGTTCTCAAAGTTGGAGCATGCAATTGTTATAGTTTCTCTATTCAACTGATCAATGTAAAGAGGCTTGAGGGGTTTTTCCCAGGTGGGTTCCCCTAGAAATCATTGCGTACTTGTGGTTTTTCTTGTTGCATGTCTATGCATGTTGTTCTAAATTATGATTTCCATTTTGCGGATTAGTAGAGTAGAATTTGTATCTCCTGATGTCAGTTCGATTTCTTCAGCAATTGTAATTTCTATCAAATTTATACACACATGATGAGGAGACAAAGAGAAATACCTTCTTTATCCAATTAATAAATATCAAACAAAAGGGTTTAGTTGTGGAGCACATTGAGAACTTCCAAAGATTGACTATCAAGGTAACTGGTATTCCAGAGGAGGAACTTACCGATGTCTTCATAGGGACATTAAGGGATAACATCCAACATGATTTTTACCTTTTTGCAACCTAGGTCATTGGAGAATGTGTTCATGGTCACAAGAAATGTTGAAAGAACAATTATGGCAACAAGGAGGTCTATCACTCACAACTATAAAGACTAAAGTGTTGCTGCTCCTAGCTGCCCACAACCTACAAGGTTGACAAACTGGAGGATAAAAGAGAAAAAGGGCTTTGTTACAGTTGTGATAACAAATATAGTAAATGTCATAAGTGTGTCGAGAAGAAACTATCTTACATAGATTGTGAAGAGGAGGAAGAAAATGAATAATAAACATCAAAAGAAGAAGATCTACACCAGGAACCAACTCTAAGGGTTGAAATAAAACAAATCAATCTGACCATATCTTGTAATAAATTGGTTGGAATTACCACTCCTCAATATCTCAAGTTAAAAGGATATATCAAGAAGAAAAAGGTAATAGTGCTGATTTATTTGGCTAGTACCCATAATTTTATTCATTGTAAGATATCCAAGTATTTGAAGATGCCTTAATTCCATTGTTAAAATTTTCCCTGATTGCTTTCTATATCTGACACCTGAGTTTCAAGTGATGGTTGCAGATAGAGGAAATATAAATTTTTAAAGGAAGTTCCATAATATCAATATAACCATGAGGGAATATGTATTAAATGGCTCAATGATTTCCATTCCAATGAGTGGTGCTGATGTCGTATTAGGAGTCCAATGGTTACAATCGTTGTGGATGATAAATTCTAATTTTCAAGAATGTTTTTTGAATTTTTTTTGGGATAGAAAGGAATTTGAAATAAGGGGTATCAAAGGGAAACCTGGGAAGATAATAAGATCTAATGGTATGTCAAATCTTTTGAAGAAGGAACAACAAGGGGTAATTTTATGCTCACTGGATGTTCAAACATCTAACTCATCCATTTCTCTAGATCTCCAAAGAGTCATTGAAAATCATTCCAAGATATTTAATACTCCCAAAGGTATCCCACCTATTTATGATCATGATCATGCTATTCACTTGATTCCAGGAAGTGTTCCTCCAAACACGATACCTTATAAAATCACTATGCCCAGAAGAGTGAAACCGAATGTATCGTTATATAAATGATAGAGGCAGGTATAATTCAACCTAGACAAAGTTCTTTCTCTTCTCTAGTAATACTAGTGCACAATAAGGATGGATCATGACATATGTGTCTAGATCATAGAGAGCTCAATAGACTCAGTATTAAAGATAAATTTCCCATTCCTATCATTGATGAACTGTTGGATGAATTACATGGAGAAATTTATTTCACCAAGCTAGATCTTCATTCAAGATATCATTAAATTATAATGAAGCTAAATAAATTTTGAAAAAAACATTCAAAACTCATGAAGGTCATTATGAATTTTCAGTCATGCATTTTTGCCTTGCTAACGCACCTTCCACATTTCAAAGTTTTATGAGTTCCACTTTCAAACCCTTCCTTAGAAAATTTGTGTTAGTATTTTTTGATGATATACTAGTCTACAATAAGTCTTGCAAAGATCATGGTCAACATGTTGATAGGGTGCTCAAACTATTGTAGGAGAAACAATTGTATGCAAAACCCTCCAAATTTTTCTTTGGGGTACATGAGGTGGAATATTTAGGTTATATTGTATCTCATGAGGGTGTTAAGGTAGATCCTAACAAAATGAAAGCCAACAAGGAATGGAAAATCCCTACAAAATTAAGGCATCTTCAAGAATTTATCGGGTTGACAAGGTATTATCGCAAGTTTGTTGAGAATTATGGGAAAATAACAACACCTCTTACCACATTATTGAAGAAAGATGCATTTTCTTGTACTCTAGAAGCAACTAAGGCATTTTAACATCTTAAAAAGAAAATGTTCCAAGATTCGGTCTTAGCTACAATAGAATTCAGAAAAACCTTTATTGTTTCCCTCACGCTTTTGAGCTTGTGTAGCGGCATATGGCATTATAGTTGAATGCATTGTTGAAATATTTGTGTTGAATATCTATCCCGAGTAGAATTGTTCGTGTGAGAATACAAAACATTGAATGCATAAATCTCTGTTCGTTTGAATAGAGATTTGATTTTCTATGCATTAGTTAAGGAATACTAAATGCTTGGAACATCCTTATGCAGAGTCTCCATGCATAGGTCTTGGTATGTACCTTGACTACCCAAAGATCTAGTGTTGATGCATTGATATACTCTCTACGCAGTCTCTGTGCATAACCTCCATGCATAATTCCTAGTATGAGCATTGAACAATCTCCAACATCTATGTGCATAGTGTATTGAATGCCAAAGCATCTCTATGAATTTTTAAAGTCCGAGCATAACTCTTGGTATGTGCATTGAATAATATCTTGGTTTGTGCTCTCTATATAGTTTGTTGGTTCATATATATATATATATATATATATATATATATATATGTGAGGAATGCATCATGTGTTGGTTGATATATATATATATATATATATATATATATATATATATATATGTGAGGAATGCATCATGTGTTGGTTGATTTCACTAGTATATATATTGGTTGGTTGAAATGGTTGTGTTGAATGTATTTCTCTCCATGTTGAAGTTTGTGCATAACTCATCCGTTGAATGTATTATATGTTGGTATTTTATGTATATGGTCGCACTTGTGTTGAAACTCCTTTATATTGATGCATTGGTTCATAACATATGGTTCACTCTTTATATGTATGTTGAAGTATCATGTGCATTGAAATTTGAAGTCCATGCATTGTTATTGTATGTGTGTTTAACTTTGAAGTCCATGCATTGTTCATGATAATAACAAAAAAAAAGGCAGAGAGTAAGGGTTTTATTGCTTTGGAAATTGAAAGCTTTTTGGAACCATTTACATCCATAAGAATTGTTAGTAGATAGTTCTTTTTTGAAAATGTATTCTCTTATTTCCATAGTTGGAGTAGTTATCTATGGAAAATAGAACTACCATGAATGGTCTAGAAAGATAAAACATACCCTCATTTTCAATGAATTGTGTAAAGGAATATGTGAAGGAGAAGATGGAATCCACTTGAAAAGCACACATCTGACAAATAGCTTGCCATATGGGAGAAGAGGAACAACAATTCCTATGGCTTGATTGATGCATTAGTAAATGAAGAGGTGAGTCGTCACATTGCACCATTTACAAATTCTTTTAGTGCTTTAAAGTAGTTGAAAGACTTATTTTACTCACACTTCGAGCTTGAAGTAGTCCAACTTATGATCAAACTCTTCAATCTTGAATTGAAATATGAGAATCCCTTCCCATAGCCTTTGAAATCAGAGCTACTATGCATGATGTAGAAGCCACTAGTATTGAATTGGATGTTCCTCTCATAACTTTCATCAAGGCATTATATCCCACATGTTCTCACTACCTTGAATCGTTACAAGCTTGTGGAAAACTAAATGAGTTTTCCTTTGAATTTCTTGTGGAGAAGTTTGCAGAAAGTGAGAAAGATTTTGGGAAGAAGAATACAACTATTCAATTTTATAAAGAATACATGTGCCTTGCAAAAAAAGAGAGGAATCATGCACAAGATTATTCTAGAGGAAGAGGTGGCAAAAAAGGACATTGAAAGAAGAATAACATAGGCAGGAGGGAAAAAATTAAAGAGGAATATATGATCTTCATTGTATATGATGCAACAAAAATGGACATGATGCTTCCACATGCAAGCTCTCTTGGGACACAATTAGATAAGAAAGAAATGAAGAGAAATGAAAATCATCGGATCTAGGGAAAAGTAAAGCACCCAAATTCGCTCATTATATTGTGGCACATTGCAATATTGGAGTAAATGAAGACTTTTTTAATGCTTCACTTGATTTGTGGAAAGATGCATGGTTGCTTGATTCAAGAGAAACCTTCCACATGACCTTTCATAAAGAATTCTTTGAAGAATTTAGTGACAATGTATATGGAGCAGTCTACTTTGTAGACAAATAAAAACTCAAGCCATCCAGACTTAGCACCATTAGGTACAAATTTCTTGGACTCCATGACTTTATTCTACATGATGTTCTCTACCTCACATAGTTGCAGAGAAACTTTATATCCTTGGTTCACATATACTAGCAAGGACAGTCCATTCACTGTTTGAATACTTGTTTAATACTTCACTTGATTTGTGGAAAGATGCATGATTTCTTGATTCAGGAGCAACCTGCCACATGACCTTTCAGAAGGACTTCTTTGAAGAATTTAGTGACAATGTAGATGGAGTAGTCCACTTTGTAGGAAAATCAAAACTCAAGCCATCCAAACTTGGCACCATCAGGCTCAAATTTCCCGGACTCCCTCGCTTTCTTCTACATGATGTTCTCTACCTCCCAGAGTTGCAAAGAAAATTGCTATCCTTGGTTCACATCTACTAGCAAGGACATTCCATTCACATGTTGATGACAATGTTGAAGGGAGAAAAGCATCAGAAAACTCACTTGTCATCACTGGTATAGGCAAAAAAATACTCTTGAAGCTGCAAGGAACCTATGCTCGTGTGCAAAACTTTGCATACAATTCTCAGTACGATGAAGGTACACTACCATCTAGTCTCTTATGGCATGCTAAATTTGGACATGTGAACTATGATAGCCTTCGTTTATTCAAGAGAAATTGTGTTACAGGTTTTCCAACCATTCCTAGAAAACTTAAGCAATTTGATGCTTGTATCTTAGGAGAACACAACAAATAATCATTTCATGATTCTCATTCTAGACCACATAAAGAGCTTGAACTAATTCATTCTGATTTGTGTGGCCCTATGCCCATTTCTTCTGTAAAAGGAAATAAATACATGATGACTTTTATTGATGACTACACTAGAATGTGTTGGGTATATCTGTTGAAGAAGAAATGTGAAGATTTTGAAACTTTCAAAAAATTTCATGCATGGATTGAAAATAATACACAATATAATATTGGATCTATTCATACTGATAATGGAAAATAATATACTTCAAATTATTTTGAAAAATATCTTTGCCATCAAGGGATCCAACATCAAACAACTGTGCCTTATAATCCTTAGCAGAACGATGTAGTTGAAAGAACGAATAGGACAATTTTAAATATGGTACATTCAGTGATGTTTTTCGAAAGTGTTAAGATGATGTGACGGGATGATGTAATTATATGTACATTTTATATTAAAAAAATGGTCCATTTGATGCTCTCAAAAGCAAGACTCCCTATGAAATGTGGTATGGCCACATTCCTTCAGTGAGGCATCTTAGGGTTTTTGGTTCTACCTGTTATGTCTTGATACCTAAGGCACAAAGAAACAAACTAGGTGCAAGGATTCAAAAGTGTATCTTGTTGGGGTACTTGAATACCTCCAAAGCATATCATCTCTATGATGAATCAAATAAGGAGTTTATGTTTTCTAGAGATATAATTTTTCTTAAATCTTCCAAGACTGAAAATGTTGTTGAGTAGTAACTTGATATCTTGGACAGATTCATGCATGCAAAATATTTTCAGGAATTTGATAATGAGATTCCACATCTTGAAGGGCGAATCCCTATCTTGGATCAATCTATAGAATCTCATTTTGAAGCACTCTATCCCCCACATAAATATCCAACCACTGATCAAGAAGACCCTTTGAGTGATGTGATTGAGAGAATTGGAAGGATAAATCTTGATTTATCCCCATTTCAATCAACTGAACAAACTAGGAAATCTCAGAAAGGTCCTCCGAAATGGCTCACTAAGAAAATTGAAAGTGTTCATCCTAATGAGGTTGGAAAGGAATGAACGAGAAGTTTTAGTAGAAATAATAGATGTGACGCAGACGATTCTGACTCAGCTATTGATATGGATGTTTATTATCATTGTGAATTAATTTTTTCTACAGATTTTGAACCAAATTCTTTGAAAGAAGTTGCTTCTTATGATGAGTGGAAATAAGCAATGCAAAATGAGTATGATGCTATGATAAAGAATGGAACCTTGAAGCTGGTGGACCCTCCATTTGGAACGAAACCAATTGGATACAAGTGGGTCTTCAAGAACAAGTATAAAGCATGTGGCTTACCTAACAAGAATAAAGCAAGGCTCGTGGAAAAAGGTTTTGCACATAAAGAAGGGGTCGATTATGAGGATACTTTTTCCCCCACAACGAAATGGGCTACCATTCAGAATCTATTTTCCTTGGTAGTTCATAATGGTTGGAAATTCCATGAAATGGATGTGAAATGTTTTTTCTTAAATGGAGATCTAAAAGAAAATGTTTTTATGTCTCAACCAAAAGGATTTATTGTGAAGGGACAAGAGCACAAAGTATGCAAGTTTATTAAATCCTTGTATGGCCTCAAACAAGCATCATAAATTGACTAAGCATTTTCTAAAACTGAATTTCAAACACTATGATCTTGATGATGCAACTTTATTTGTCAAGAAAGTTGGAAAAACTATTGTATGCCTTATTATGTACGTAAATGATCCACTGATGATAGGAAACAATGAAAATTATATTGCTTCCATGAAGAAATAATTGAGGAAATGTTTTGAGATAATAGGTTTGGGATATGTTCACCACTATCTGGATATTGAAGAAACCTAACATTAGAAGTTTATATTCCTCTCTCAAAAGAAGTACGTTGGATACTTTTTGAACAAATTTTATCGTTGAATGTAATCCTTTGACCACTCCAACAAAAAAATTTAAATCTCACATCCAAAGAAGGAAATGAATTTGAGGATGCAATAAAGTACAAATAACTCGTGGGAAGTATTAACTACCTCACTACTACCAAACTAGAAATTTCATTTGTTGTTGGAATCCTTTCCAGGTTTATGCAAAAACCTTGTGGGGGTCATTGGTTTGTTGCAAAAAGAGTTCTAAGGTATTTGAAGGGAACTTAAGATTTTGGAATAAAGTGTACATAGGTGGATGAATTCATCTTGATTGGATACTCTGATTCGTATTTTGATGGAGATAATGAAAATGGAGTATTTACTTCATGTTATGTTATGAGCCTTGGGTTAGGAGCTATATTCTAGAGGTCACAGAAACAACGAGTTCCAATAGATTCCACAATAGAGGAAAAATATGTGGAAACTGCAGAAGCAATGGAGGAAATTGTGTGGTAGGAAAATTATTGAAGATTTGTAGGAGAAACAAGTGAATTCTAATCCTCTTTTGATTGACAATACTCCGCAATAAAATTTTCCAAGAATCCAAAGTTCCATGATCGAACCAAGAATATCAATACAAAGTATCATTTTATTTGACGTCATGTTGACGCCAAGACTATTCACCTATGCAATTGTTCCACAAATGAGTATATTGTAGACATATTCATCAAATTACGTAGAAGAGAAAAGTTTGAAAGATTCATAATGATGCTTGGACTCACCAACATCCATTCAAATTAATGGCGGGGGGGGGGGGGTGGTGGGGGAGGGCATGTTGACACCTAATCCTTAGGGATTGAGAAAATATTGTAAATATGAGAATAAAGAAGATGAAGAGACACTGGAAAATTAATTCCAAGGGTCTCCCTCTCTTTGTATATATTAATGACTTTTCGTAATGGAAAAGAAAATATTCATGGAGTTACCAATACCGGGCTTGACATTAGGAAATGGCATTGTTGTTGTTTTAATGAAAGAAGGAAGGCCAATTGCCTTTGAAATTTGTCATATCAAGGGAAATAATTTACACAAACCTATTTGTGAGAAAGAAATGTTGGAAATACTACGTGCCCTGAAGCAATGACACCCTTACCTAATGGGAAGGCAGTCCAAGGTTAAAAAATATCATGATAGTCTTACATACTTCTTGGAACAAAAATTATCTTCATAAGAGCAGAAAAAATGGGTCACAAATATGTTGGGTTATAACTTTGAAATCATCTACAAAAAAGGGAAGCAAAATGTTGTTGCAGATGCACTCTCAAGAAAGGATGAAGATGTGGAGGCATTTCTCTGTGCCATTTCTATTATCCAACTTGATTGGATAGCTAAAGCAAGGGATGAATGAAAGAACGATGAAGAGGTGTGGATGTTCATTCAAAAGTTGTAGCAAGGTCCCAACGCATATTATACAATTTTCTAGAGAAATGATTCAATGTGGTGCAAAGATCACTTATATCTATGTAAGAAATCCAAGCTCAAAAAAAAGGTTATTTTGGAATTGCACACCTCTCCTATAGAAGGGCACTCAATATTTTTAAAAACTTACCAAAGGGTCAAAAGGAAGTTATTTTGGGATGGCCTTAAATATGATATTCAAAATTTTGTGGCAGAATGTTTGGTTTTCCAACAAAATAAAGTTGAGACAATTAAGACCCCAAGTATTTTACAACCATTAGCTATTCTAAGTTATAATTGGCAGGAAATCTCAATGGATTTTAGGCTACAACCATACAAACAAATGTCCCTTAGGAAAGCTAAGAAAGATAATAAATTATCACCCAAGTACTATGACCCTTATAAGCTGTTGCAAAATATTGGTACTGATGGCATACAAATTGGAGTTTCCTACATCTTCAAAAGTACACCTAGTTTTCCATGTTTCATTCTTAAAGAAGGTTATAGGTGGAAAGATTTCAGTTCAAACTATATTTCTAGAACTTGATGAGGAAGGAAAAATCATATTGGAGCCTTAAGCAATCACAAAAACATGAATCTAGCAACTACAAAATCGATCAATTTTAGAGTATCTCATGAAGTGGAAGAACTTACCCATTGAATATTCCACATGGGAGGATGAGTATTTTATACAAAAACATCCAAAACTACTTAAGAATTTAGGAAAACATTTTTTTGAAGGACAAAGGCATGTTAGGTCCCTATAATACCAATGTAGTCGCTCCTATATTGTTATTATTTTTCACCCTAGAATCCCATTATTGTTATTGTTGTGCCATTACATTATTATTGTTATGTAGGTCCTAATTATATTTTGGCCTTTTAGACCCCTATATATACCAATGAGGTATTGTGATTTGAATCATCTAAGAATTGAACATTTATGTGATGTAAACAGAGGTTGCCCCCTTGAAGTGGCCTATCATCAAGACGTTGATCTATCTCTTCTTATGTTTTTGTGATATTTTGATTGAGTACTTAACACCTATTGATTTGGATATAAGTGCGCAATATACATGCCCTTTGGTTCTAGAGATTTCTATTTCTACATGTGGTCATTGATTTGTGGTTGTAAATGTTGGTATGAAGGTTTTCAAACAAATGTAGATTGATACATATAATGCCAACAATGGAAATTTTCCAATTGATGCATATACTAAGTGACTTACCCATATTAAACAAGTTGCATTGATAGATGATGCAAAATCATGGTCATATGACAAATGTTGGCACGAGGATAAATGGTTACTAAGGAATAATGTAACTATTGTGTGCACGTTTCCTCAATTTAAATTAGTTCCTAATAGAAATTATGACGAGTTCATACATTTATTGGTCTAAGTTAGTATTGTACAAGATCTTCCATGATTTCTGCAAATATGTAGGCTACATAGCTAATGAGATATAAATACATCATTGATAAATTTTTTAATATAAACTTTGGCATGTTGATTGCAATCCATTGCCTCAAATCAATCTACTTAAATCTCACAGTGAAGAATTTCCAAATAAACATATAGAATCTAGGGAGAATAAGAGTAATTTTATAAATTACAACAAATTGGAGATGCTTAGGCATAGGGATCATAATGTTATGTAATTGGAACACAAATTCTGCGGATGAAGACATTTACAATCATGTTATTCATTTCATATAACACAAATTCTGTGGATGAAGACAATTACAATCATGTTATTAATTTCATATCTTAGTAGCGAAAGTTGAAGTCCATTCTTACTAACCAACATGCAAAGTATTATTCATTTGAAAGTCTCATAGGTAAAAAAGAAGATCATTTGATATTATCGTTGGCCATTATAAATTAAGGTTTTATCCAATACATATGACCATCCAAGGAAAATAGGTACAAAAATTACATATTTAATTGGAGCTATTAAAATTTCCCTTAAAATTGAGTCTCTTCCTCAGAAGAGGCTATTACTTCTTTTAGTTCTTACAAGGGATGCATATTTCAACGTATCTACAATAATAATTCATTTTTCACTTCTACCAATCAAAGAGATGACACATATATAAGGATCACATTTAGTTACCTTACCAAAAGAGATGAAGCATGTGAAAAATATCCTGATAGATGAAACTAGTTTCATTAGAAAAAATATGTTAATAAAAATTCAATCAAGCCTTCACCAAACTTTCCCAAAAAATGATAACATTCCTTTTTGTGGAAGGTTAGTTATATTGGTAGGTGATTTCGGATAACTACCACTTTCTCTAGATAAACCTATGTATTCATTTGAACGACATGCAAAAGAATTATGAGAATCATTCATAATAGTTGTGACTCTTAATGCTATGTTTTGAAAAGATGGACAAAGCAAAATGAAAAAAAATGTTTTCATCATTTCTTGACAAATTCTAGGGATGCAATGCCAACTACAGAAGATTAGAAGTTACTTATTAATTGTATAAAAAATACTTGGATGCTTCCACACAAGAATTAATTGTTAGGGAAATATATTTGTTTGCAACACATAATGATGTAAAAATTCATATTAAGTGTTTTTTGTTTTTTGTTTTGTTTTTGTTGTTGTTGTTGTTGTTGTTTGTTGTTGTTGTTGTTGTTGTTTTTTTTTTGTTTTTTTTGTTTTTTGTTTTTTGTTTTTGTTTTTGTTTTTTGTTTTTTTGTTTTTTTGTTTTTTGTTGTTGTTGTTGTTTTTTGGTTGTTTTTTATTTTTATTTTTTGTTTTTTGTTTTGTTTTGTTTTTGTTTTTGTTTTGTTTTGTTTTTGTTTTTGTGTTTTGTTTTGTTTTTTTTTGTTTTTTTTGTTTTTGTTTTTGTTTTTTTTTTTCTTCTTCAGAAATCTAAACTATCCTATTGCAACCAATGTTGATATTATATGAAAAATCAACTACTTTGTGGAAATAGATGAGGAAGGATTAAAACTTGAGTTTATATTAAAGTTGGTGTTAGGCTGATGCTTACATCAAACATATGGAGTGATGTAGGACTAATCAATGGTGCTCTTGGAGTTGTAGAACATGTTTCATATAACCTTTTATTTTTTTGTTATTAAGGATAAGAAGGATTTATATTAAATCTGTGCCAGGACACAACACTTACTCTGGAAATTTACAAAATATTCATCATCTTGCAAGTCCATAAGACTGAGGACAACCGATATCATACTAACATGACACCAAACTATAAAATATTACAAATTATTCCTAAAACTGTAGATACAACATAATATAACTAGTAAAAAACAAAATTTACATGGCAACATATTTCAAAGTAATTGGAATTTCTCTCTTGTAGCTAGCCTGCTAAGGTCCAACAACTGCTCATAATGGTTCTAGTTGCATCTTCTTTCTAAGAAGGGCATGTTTTCAGAAAGTTGATTTGATCTTGGAGGTTCATGAGTTGAATATGTATAGTTTATAATTAGTCATCTTGTCCAATGAGCTTATCTTTGAGGGACTACTTTTGTTCTTGCACTTGGATAGTGGACATCATATAATCCTTTTTCTTTAAATTGAGGAAAATTAAATAAAAATTCATAGCATCAATATTTTACTTCTGTTGTGCAACAATATACAGAATGGCACAATTCATACCCGAGTTCCATGGCTACTTTTAGCCTAATCAGTGAAACCTTTGCACATGTTGCCTTTTGCTCCTCCATGAATTACTGGCTCCTACAATCCATTCTTGATCTAACTGCACCCATCGACAAGAATAAAAATTAAATGTCCTCATAAATTACTTACATAAAGATACTAAGGTCACTGATTCAGTAGATCAGGATGAATGTATGAATCTAAGTTTGCCTAGGGGTGCCAAAGAGGCAGGCAGTTACGCAGGGTATTCCTAGGGTGTCGAGAACACAAACTATTACACCAAAGGAGCACCACACCTATTCCTTTCCTCACCTTGTATCACTTTTATGCCGAATCTGAGTTGCCAAAGGGCCATTACAAATGTGGAGTCAAAGCCCAATTTGGCAGGAGAACCCACCAAAGAGGAAAGGTATCAAGATGAGCATCAAAAGAGAAAATTGTCCTCCACTTTCAACCGGCAAGATGAGAATAAGTCTTGTAGCCCAATTTGAACCACCATAGCCTGGTTTAAAGACCATGAGGAATGCCTAAATCCATAACCAAATTTGAGAAGAATGCAACTTAATAAGGATAAGTTCCTGTGTCTACGTCGGGGAGGGGTCATAATGACAAGAGGCTTCCTAAATAAATCACTTGCGAAGAGATTTAATGATACAAGCCTAAAAATAATTCGTCTAATGCGAACATTCATCATGTTTTCAAGGAAAGATAGATCTCTATATTCTAATTGTGACTTCTAGATGATGGAATTGTAATTTAATAAGGTGCGGTTGGCGTTAGCGTAATGGTGAGGATGATAACAAAATGCCGCGAACATATGCATTCTCCCTTTCACCACAAAGAGATGTATAAGTTTGGAATTTTACCTTGAAAACTACCCACATATATTTTAGTAAGATTTAATTTTTATGTTGGAGCTCTATAAGATGAATCATTCCCTCAAGCAATTCCTATTATACCTAAAAGAGGTGATAAAAAAAACTTCCTTTGAAACTTTCTTCGAGCTTAAAAGCCCATAAGTAAGAAATATTGATGTTGGAAAAATATACTATTAATATTGCTAAGAGAGACAAGGTATGACATTTATTGCAATTCCTTGAGTTAAAAATTTGAATGGTCTATGTCAACCTCCCTTTTCATATGATCGATATGAAAATATGACAAAATTAGGGGGGTACGATTATAAGAAAAGTGGAAGAAGATAGATTGAGATTGATCACAATTTAAACTATTTGTACTTGATTACATTCTTATTATTCACATTTTTCTTCACTCAACATTATTACTTTATTTATATTCAACTCATTCTTCATGTAACTCTTGAATTATACTTTTGAATAATACTTTCTATGTGATCAACACACTAAGGAAATAAACTAAAAATTATCATATTCATCGTAGACATATGGATATACATAATTTTGATCATCTAAAAATTGTGTTAATAGACTAAGTATTGAAGAAGATAGACTAATATTGATCCTTCTCAATAATACTCTCTATAATTTCTACCAACTAAGGAAAATAAGTAAATTTAAAATGACTAGATTGATTTTAGACATATACATATATATAATGTTGATCATATAAAAAACTGGTGTCACCATCCATGACTAAAGCCGACTTAGATTCATATTAACCCTAGATATATCAAGCATTAAGAGGGATCCAATTTCTTGAAGTGAAATATTTCCTCAAGTTTTCTAGTCTAAAATAGGTTTCCATCTTGAGAGATTTGATCCCTCTCAATGGTTGATAAATATAGTAAGGTAATAGGGATATATTTCGAGTTTTGAACTATCGAGAGGGATCAAATCTCTTGAAGTGTACAATTTTTAATCATTTTGAAATGGATATAAAAACTTATAAATATATAAACATGTAAAAATATAATTGGAAGTGTAATTTCTTTCACGAGTTAAGATGGATTAAGGTTGGTTATAATCTCAATCTCACCACTTATGCATATGTGAATATGTAAAAACACAATTTGAGGTGTATTTTTTTTGACCATTTAATATGGATTTATATTAATTGTAATCTCATTTAACTCGATAGAACTCATATCTCACAACTTATTCAAAGATGTATATGTAAAATATAATTTTGATTATTGTTAAAACATTTAAGTTTGTAGTGTAATAATATTTTTATGTAAATGTTATATTTATTTATTTTTACAAATAAATATGTAATCTCCTTTTTCACCTTTTTATATAGTTGTTTTTTCATATTACTTGTACATATAAAAAAAATTCTCTTTCTTATATGTAGAGATATTTTTATTTAACTTTTTATATATATTTTGCTAACATATGTTATTAACACTATTTTTTTAAAGGAAATGGTTATGAGATTTTATTAAGAAAAGAAGTTGAAATCCGACCCAAAACCGTTACATTGCTTCAAAATTTGCAATATTCCTTACCGGATTGAGATGGAGCATGGAGACTCAATCCAATCTCTCAAGAATTTACCCCATTGTACATAAATTTCAGTTCGCTTCAAGTTATAAATTTTCCGAAACACTTCCAAGGTCCAAATGCATTTACATTCCATCCCTAATATGATTTATTATCATGAAAGGATTTCCTTGTGCTAATTTGAAAGCCTCATTGGTTTGAGGTTGAATTCCTTTTTTTATTATTTAATTGTGCTTTTTCCCTCTCTCACTTCCTTCTTAGAGTGTCTTCCTGGTCATTTTTTAGAGCTTCCCATTTCTTGAGTTCTTTCTTCATCTCCCTAATTCACTTTTTTCTTTTCCTATCTAGTCAATACTTTTCCGATGCTTACCTTTCGTATTCTAGCCATGTTTCCCATTTTCTGCCCCTTATTCCATACGAAGTTGTCAACTTGTTCTACAACCATAGTTTTTTGATTATTTATCTAATCCCTTGATAGATATTTCTCTTTTTGCAATGAAGTCATTTCTAATGTTGGTTCTTTTTCATGGATTTCCTCCTTCTCTGCCTCTGAATTTACTTCTTCCTCCTCCAGAACCTCTTTTTTCTTATTGTTTTGTGGTGCTTTTGATATAATTTCTTCTTGCACCTTGTCATTTTCTTCTTGAGACTACAAGACCTTAAATGGGTTTTCCGAGATCAATGTCACATTTATTACCTGTGTGGATTGGGCTTTAGATGCACTACTACATATGGGAAAAAATCCAGCACTTTATTTTGACAGTAAAGATAAAATCGGTCATACTGTGGGATTTTATTTGAATTATTTGTAATTTTCTTAAAAGCTTTGACCATCATCATATATCCAACGTTGTGCATAAGTATGTTAGATGTCCAACATGAACATCGGATATGTGATGCGTCAATGTACATATAGATATCTGATGGGCACACTACGTGTGTTCGAGTCTCGATGCTTGACCAGGGAAAACATATATATGCATGAATATCGACAACGGAGGAGGTCAATTTTTTTGGCTGTTATAAAACATCTCTCCATAATATTTGGATGGAGGAAATATAACAAAAGAAATATTATATATGATGGCATTAAAAATTGCATCACAAATAGTTACGTTGTGATTGATTTTTGAAGATAAGCAATATTAAAAGTTTGGTAAGGAAAAATGGATGTTTGAAAATGTTATTTCCCTTGTACCAGATGCAGGGGATAAAACAGGAGGATACTTTTAGTAAGAACAACTAAATAACATTGTAGAGAATTTTGACACCTTGAATGTAGGGATGAATATCATCCCTTGGTAAGTTATTCATTATATGTTTTTATATTGTAGAATTTTTTTAATAAATTAGGACTTTATCGTTCAAAGGATTTAGGGTTAGGGATTAATGGGTTAGGCTGACTTAGGGGTAAATAGTTTAGGGGCTTAGGGGGTAAGGTGTTATTGGTTAATGGTTTGGGGGGTACAACTTAAGGGCTTAAGGGTTAGGGGTTTCATGGCTTAATTAGGAGGAATAAGGATAAGGTGTAGATTAGGGGGATAAGATCTAAAGGGTTAGGGGTTAATAGTTTAAGGGTTACCTAGGGGTGGGTTATTGGTGTATATATCTCTAGGCTACCAAATCCTAAGTACCCCTAATGCTTGGATTTTTAATTTTTCAAAATTTTCAAATTTATTTAATAAAAATTATATTATAGTACACATTTCTTAAATAATAATAAAATATTATTTTAAATAAAAAATAATAAAAATAATATTTTTTTTAATCTTCCTTTTCAAACTCTCTCTCTCTCTCTCTCTCTCTCTCTATATATATATATATATATATGTGTGTGTGTGTGTGTGTGTGTGATTTATTTATTTATTTTTAAAATTTATTTGTATAATAAAAATTTACAATTTTTTAATAATAAATATTAAATTTGAAACAATATCAACCAAAAAAATTACCTAAAATTAAATTTTTAAAAATCTTAAAATATTCAAATTATAAAAAATTCAACTTCAAATTATAAGTTAGGGTACTTAGTGGTTAATAGGTTAAGGGGTTAGGGGTTAATAGGTTAGGGTTTAAGTTAGGTTTGGGGGGTTTAGGGCCTAAGGGATTTAGAGGTTAATGGGGCTTAGGGGGTAAGGGGTTATTGGTTAAAGGTTTAGGTTTGAACTGTTTAGGTGTTAAGGGTTAAGGGCTTAATTATGGGGAATGGGGTTAAGATTATAAGGATTAGGAGGATAGGGTCTAAGGGGTTAGGGGTTAGGCCAGATTAAATGGTTAGGGCTGGTTAATGGTTTAGAGGTTAGGGGTGGGTTAACAACTAGGGATTAGAGGGAAAGTTTCCATCGACTTAAAAGCCCACATGGTCACCAAGTGAAATCAAGGAAGAATATGACATGATGATGAAGGCGAAACAAGAATAAGCTATTTTTGTTGGTTGTGACTATCTATTTCACGAAGTGTCTCTCTTTCTACATGTCAAGAAAAGTAACATTTTCCCTAAATTTTTTCAACATATTCCATAAACATATTGATAAATTGCACACGCTTCATCAACGATTTGTTGTTTTTTTTTTTTTCTCGCTCTCATCTAAGATGATTGATCCATTTAGAATACCAACTCCTAAGTACCCATAACACATGGATGCTAATAGCCTCTTAACCCCTAATGCGTTAGACCCCAATACCTCAACTTTGAACCCCGTATAAATTAAATCGTGGTCTCAAATTAGTTGGGCCGGGAAAGTTTCCTTTGACACATAACTTGCGATCTCCAAGTGAAATCAAGAAAGAACATGACATAATGATGAATGTGAAATAAGAGTAGGTTGTTTTTCTAGTTCTGAGTATATATCTCACAAAATGTGTTTCTTTCTAAATGTCAAGAAAACTAACAATTTTCCTATATTTTTTCAACATATTCATAAGCATATTGATAAATTGCACAAGCTTCATCATTGATTTTTTGTCTTTGTTTCTCACTCTTAGCTAAGCTACCTTTGTTGTTGTCTTTTGTGTCTTTATTTTTCTATATTATATTTTTAAAAGTTTGTATCATCTAAAGATTTTTTTATATACACTAATATTAATTTATTATTTGTAATTATAAAGAAACAATGCCCTAGGGCATCAACCATGGATCAAGATTATGTGACCATTATACAAGCACCTATTTAGGAACATGGAGCGAATATTGAAGATTAAGTCAATGATCCTATGGAAGAAGATGATGATGATAATAAAAAATTAAAGAAGAGGGGACAATTATATTGATCCAAGAGACATTTAATAATGTTGGAATGGATGATGATGACGACCAAGTAGATGGTGTTTTTGATATACCTCTAGTTGATAAGGAAATAGAACCTCTTTATGAAGGCTCCAAAACAAGTCTTCTCTTATTCAATTTTGGATGCAATATGTATGATTAATATTCTTTATATTAAGAAGTACTGATTTTTTAATTATGTTGTAGATTGTTAGGTGAATTTCTATTACCATCGTCAATTTTTTTATCTCGTACATACCAAGATTTACATGCCATTATGAAAGATATTGGAATAGAGTATCAAGCTATTCATTCATGTCCTAATGATCATATTGTGTATTATGGAGAAC
The DNA here is from genome assembly GCA_031772625.1 of Pinus tabuliformis. Taxonomy (NCBI): domain Eukaryota; kingdom Viridiplantae; phylum Streptophyta; class Pinopsida; order Pinales; family Pinaceae; genus Pinus; species Pinus tabuliformis. The sequence continues at coordinate 1,073,460,806 of CM062816.1, forward strand.
ATGCATTGAAAGAAGGATGCCCAAACTATCAAATTATTAGATATCAAATCGATCAAGAAACAAAAAATGTGCCTCGCAAGGTGGAAATTATGCTTTAATTAATTGACCTGCGCAGAGGGGGTTGTGAATGGGGCCAACAATGCGATTTTTTATTTTTTATTTTTATTATTTATTATTTATTATTTATTATTTTATTTTATTTTTATTATATATATATATATTTTAATTTATTTATTTATCTTTTTTTTTAATTAATTAATTAATTATTTATTTTTTTTAATTTAATTTAATTTTTATTTTTATTTTTATTTATTTATTTTTATTTTTATATCCACACACACACACACACATATATTTATTTATTTATTTTTAATTTATTAATTATTATTATTATTATTATTTATTTATTTTTATTTTCATTTTTATTTTATTTTATTTTTTATATTTTATTTTATTTTTATATTTTTATTATATATTTTATTTTAATTTTATTTTTAATTTATTTTTATTTTTTTTAAATTTTTATTTATTTATTTATTTTTTTTAATTTATTTTTTTAAATTTTATTTATTTATTATTATTATTATTTATTTATTTTTTCTTCTTTTCAGTTTGTACTTGTATGCATTGAAATTTGTCATGGTTATAATAGATGCATGTGTTGATGGTATGGGAGGGTTTCGAGACTCAAATATGACTCACATAAATAATTTGATAAAATTATAGCATAAATGTTGATGAGAAGAAATTATGTGGGTAGCAAGATGCGATCATAGAAGCAACAATCCTAGAAACTACTAGAAGAAACAACATACCAATCTTCAACACATGGATACCTCAAATCGTAAATTTCTTCATTCTCATAATAATGAAACACTGACACAAGATTGAAGAAAAATTAAAGACTATTGTCTATGACAAGATTTAACAACAAGAATTTTGTTAGCCCTCTTATCCAATCTTGTCTCCTAATTGAAAACATGCCCTGGGTTTATAATTTAATTGATCAACCTAAATTTTGGGGGATAATCCTTAAACCTAATATCCACTCCCTCTCATAATTTATAATCCCTAATACCCTTTGAACCCTTGAAGCCTATAACATTAGTAACATATGGTCTCTAACACTTAATAATTCCTCACACCACTAACTCACATAATCCATATAACCTTGATAAATTTTGAACCCATAAGCCCCAAAACCTTTATAACCTAATATAAATCTACAACCCTCAATATTGAAATTTTAACTCTTGAAGCCTTTATCTCATAATATAACATTTAATGCACGTAATACTTGATACTTATATTTACTCGTCACAGTAGCACTTGACCATTAAACCATGTAACTTATGTCACATATAAAACTCAACTCCGAGTCCTTAAAAATATAAGAAAAATATAAAATTATAAGTAAACATTAAACTCACATCCATATATATATTTATTAATAACCCACAACACTAACAATCCATAAATTGTATCACCCTTACCCCTATATAAATCTAGAACCATAACCAAAAAAATGTATATTGTATTATCATTATAATCCATATTGCATAATGATGCTTGAGATTGCTAACATTTATATTGAGTAATCCCTTTATCCCATGTAATACTTATAAAATATTTCAATTTTAACCTAAAACTAAGCATTATAGCTCTTAACATTTATATGCGTAATATAATTCCTAACTTGGACTAGATAATAATAAGCATAAAACCTAACCAATATATATCAAATCGTATCGCCCACAATATGAAAAATTATCTAACAAGAAATATAAAGCCTAATCCTTATAACATATAGCTTATAATTTCCATAACTCATACAACCTCATCCTTACAATTTTATAACCTTTAAACCTTGTAAACTACATCAATCTAACCACTATAAATAAGCTCAAGGTCTAATAATAATTATCATGTAAACCTTGTAATCCATATAATATCTATAACCCCTTAACACTATATTCTCTACCCCCTCTCCCCCCACTCTCATTCCTAACCACTATATCTCCTAATAATAACCATTTAAGGGTAACTTCTAATTACAAAAATGAAAGGAAAAATTATTTAAAATAAAAAATTATAATACATATTTAAATTTCAAATATAATAGGCATAGTGCGTGAGTGAATTTGGGGTATTCCAGGCATAAAACAAGAAGGAATGATCCAAAAATGAAAGTGAAGGTTTCATTAAATAATATGCAAGCTAGTTGATGTATTTTAGGAAATGGATCATGGTTGCAAAAGCACACAAACTTAAGTTTGCAAAAATTAATAGTTAAAAGAGGACAAACTGCAGCATAAAATACATGAAAATTGGTAACGGTTTTCACACATATTGAGCTACATATCCAGGTCTAGATTCTAGTGGTGACCGCTTTATTATATGATCAAATTCTCAATACATCAACATATAAGCTTCAATCTGCAAAAATAACACAATCATTGTGTCCATAATGCTAAAAAAAACCCTATCTAGGCTCTTCTTGAGCCGAAAAAGGATAAAAAATGAGCATGATATGCCTCTTTTCCCCAAGGCTGCTTGTAAACTCTGCATCAAAACACAATTCATTCTCCTACTGTGAAACTGCTTCGAATTTGGACCAATGGTGGCACATTGAAGTGGGAACCCGTAGGTCCTAGGTTTGATCCGACGGAGTGAACTGTTTGGATGCATTGTTATTTTAATACATTAAATAAAATTTTATTGGGGGCGGCGGTATTAGCCCTTCCTTGTTATGCCACTGGTTGTATGGCCACATGCGAATATGGGTCATGGGCCATGGGCCACGCACATGCTTGTAGCATCTGCTCCCACTAGCTCTAGTCGCATGCCATCATGTAACTGTGGGTCAAGGAATCACTTGAAACCCCTACCTCCGTTGGGTATTAGTCATGTAATGTGACATAAACTAGCGTTGGGACGGGTGGGCATGCCCAACAGCCTGACCCTCTCCCCCTACTGCCAAACTGATACACAATAAATATATGTGCTTCCCTATGTATAACAAGCAACGCATGTAACCCGGATGCGGGTGTCATTACGTGCAATTAAGCCAGGCGCTCGCTTCAACACTTGTGACGAGTCCGAGAGGACAGATAGGTACGCACAAGCGATGGATGAAGGTTATAAATCAATGCTCCTGGCAGGTGATGGCAAGTTAGTTCAGAACAGGAGGGACGACGCATTCAAGCCAAGCGAGGCAGCTCTGGACTCGATGCGCTCAAGGATGATGGATCCTCGCCCTCTGCCTGCGGTGATTACTGTGAATTCGCTATATAATGGGAATGCCCAGACATTTCATGAACAGAGCAAGCCATTCGATGTTGGAAATTGGCAAGGGGATACTCTGGCGTGCCGAATCAGGGTGGTCGAATAGTGCTTCAAAGCCCTTGCGTTAGGAGACATGCCGCGTAGCAGAGGGGTGCCTCGACGAGGCGGAAGATCATGAATTCGGATTGCTAATGAAGTTGAAGAGCCGAATCCAATTGCTCCTATGGCTGCTCTGCCTCCCTCGTCCTCCAGTTCTGAGCAGGAGTTTCTGGTTTTGCAGGATACATACCAGACATTCCTCCTCAGAATTCCCAGCAGACTCATTCGGTCAGATGTGATTGTCAATTTCTCGGTCTATCTCTCGGAGGAGGCACCTGGAGATCCCTCCTCGTCCTCCCCTGCTTCTGCAAGCATCCAGGGCAGCGAAATACTCCTGGGGGACATGAATGGCATGGTATATCGTACTCCCCATCCCCAGGATGCCATGACACAGAATGTCCAGCCTCAGCAAGTCCTGGCTCAGGAGGGCTCGGCTCAAGCCGCGTCAGTGCAAGAAATTCTGCCGCCTTTCAATTGTGCTTTGGGCAAGGAAGAGGGCCATGACTCCATTCAGCCTGGCTCGGAAGGGCAGCTTCAGAATGGCGATGAGCTCGTCATCTGGCTCGACTCACCCAGTCCGGAGAAGGGGAAGCCACCAGCGTCGCCCAGCCATCCAGCTTAAGCCTCCACGGGTGCTCTTCTTAAGTCTTTTGCAAAGTTGTCAATGTCTTTGTTGGTGTCTATTTCTGTTTTTTTCAGTCCTAGTTCTCAGCCTTACCATGGCTGCATGTCTCTGGTCAATACAGTAAGCCTGTTAAATGTTAGAGTCAATGAAGTAAACAGTGTCTGTATTTTTGTCTGTCCATGTTCAAAATGTCTGCTGTCCAAGGAAAATCCAAATGGACAAGGTTTTGTAAATCTGTTTCAGCGGATCGATAGTCAGTTCCAGTCGCTACTGTTAGAGGACTGGCCTCAGCCTCCTCGGATGATGTAAACCATGTAAATATTTTTCTTTCCTTAATATAGAAGTAGACTTTACCTAGAAAAAAAAAACAAGCAACGCATGTAGCCCGATTGATCGGGTAGTCGTTTAGTGTAACAAAGGTCATGAGGTTGATTCCGACGGAGGCTTGTTCAACTGAATTAATTTTTTTTTGCACCATCCAGAGTGCCATGTGGCACCCTGATATTGGGCCACATGTCACTCTATGATTGGCCTAACTCCATAATCCTTAAGCCAATAGTAGTGCACCACGTGTCCTCACATGACTAGCCTAAATGTCAGATTCTGATTGGCTCCCTCCTAACCAGTCTATACTTTCCAATAACCAGATGATGTCAGCACCACATTAGCATACATACTACCACATCAGCGTATGTACCCTGCAAAATCAACTTGCAACAAGTTTGACTTTTTCATTGTTTTCCCAAAACTTCAGAATGTTATAACTTGCTCATACGGTGTCAAATTGAGGTGATTCAAGCATCGTTGGAATCATAATGATGAGTTCTATGATTTGGCGCTAGTTTCAAGAGATTTCTAGCACTTTAATTTTTGAGCATTTTCTGGATCCTGAAGATCACTCCTCTCCACTAGAAGGTTTTGAATGACCAAAATTCTATTTTTAATCAGCAAGTATGTGAAGGTACAACTCCATCACTTTTCCATTCTCTATCCACCTTGATTTTCTTGGATTGGTACCTTTGATCCCTACATAAAGATACTCCACATTACCCCTACATGAAGTCCTTATTCTCTTCTTAAGGGTAATATCTTCCTATAACTCATTAAAATATTTAGGAGAAAAATATTCTATAGAAGGAATTTGAACATTCTCCTCTTGATCAATGATCATAGGAGGCTCATACAATCCCAAGTTTTCCACATTCACAATTGAATAAATTTACATGTAAGGTGGAAAATATAATCGGAGAGTGTTATTAACAATATTTTCCAAGATTTTTAAAGGACCATATCCGATTGGTTTGAGCTTTTTACCTTCACCTTGTAATCTTTCCTTGTTGATGTACAACCAAAATTGATCTCCCACTTGGAAATCATGATCAACCCGATGCTTATCATGTCTTTCCTTGTACTTGGATTGGATCTATACCCGGTGATGCACTAATTGGATTTGTTCAATGAAATGCTTGTCTTTGTCCACATCACTATGTCCATTTACTGCAATATCTTTACCAAAGATGAAATCCAAAGAAGAATTTGGAAAATAACAAAAACAAGCTTCAAATGAAGATACTTGTGTAGATGAATGCTTAGCACGATTGTAGGCATGTTGGATGTAGTGCAAATTCTCATCCCAAAGCTTAGGATGCTTAACACAATATCCTTGAAGGAGATTCCCTACTGTTCTGTTCACTACTTCTGTTTGAGTGTTGGTTTGTGGATGAAATGTTGTGCTCCTCTTCAACTTTGTGTCCATGAGTTTCCTTAAACTTGACTAAAAATTCCTGACAAATCGATAATATCAATCATAAACAATAGAAGTAGGTAACCCAAAGTGAACCCATGCATTTTGGAAGAACATCTATGAAATTTGTTCAACTGTGACCTATTTTTTACAAGGCATAAACACACACTTTTTTTTGAATCTATCTACTACAACATATAAATAATCATGACCTTTCATAGACATAGGTATCCCCCCTAAAAAATCCATAGAAGCACTTTCCCAAGGATGAGAAGGGGTAGGAAGTGGAGTGTACAATCCCAATTTCCTATTACTTAGCTTACTAGTAGCTGTAGGAATTTACAGGGTAAGTTCCTCAGAAAGAACACCAAAAGGACACCGCTCACAACCAGATCACAGATCAATACACCAGTATTTTTGACGTGGTTAAAACCCCCAAAGAGGGAAACAGTCCACGGCCTGAGCCAACGCGGCCACTTCAGGCAATTTATTAATCAAAGAATGAAAATCTACATAAGCTTCTCTCATGCACGGATTACCCGAACAATGACCCTCCATGCGCTTTAAATAGAACTCATGGACCAATCGGGTGTCAAGCCACGGATCAAGTGTCGGTAATACCGAGGAGAGAGTGAACCGTCGGATCACTACATATCGTGACCGTCGGATTGTAAGTTACAAAATGTACAACGGTAAAGAAACACACTTTACCTAACTCTATACCTAACTCTATACTAGACCAAGTTGAACTTAACTATATCCTATGTGTCGGAATATCCTAACATCCCCCCTTAAGAACAACTTGGGATAGGATTGAAGGATTTACAAATATGACACAATAGGAGAAGGAAGGAGGCACTAGAGCCTATCCCCCCTTAGTGACAACTTCCTGAACTCCAAGCATATATCGAAGTTTAGTGAACTTTGCCTCTGTGAGAGCCTTTGTGAAGATGTCTGCAACCTGATCATCTGTTGAACAATATTGCACTTCAAGAACATGGTCATGAATGAGCTTTCTGATGAAGTGCATGTGTAGTTCAATGTGTTTGTTGCGCTGATGCTGGACTGGATCTTTGCATAGCTGAATGGCACTTTGATTATCACACCAAAGTGTGGTTGGATGCTGCTGCTCAAAGCCAAACTCTGATAGGATCTGACGAAGCCACAAGGCTTCCTTACTAGCTTCCACAGCACCACGATACTCTGCTTTTGCTGACGAAAGAGAAATGGAAGCCTGTTTCTTACAAGCCCATGTAATAAGTCCTGAACCAAGAGTGAAGACATAACCGACAATAGACTTCCGATCATTAGGGTCACTAGCCCAATCAGAATCAGTGAAACCAACTAATAGAGGAGCTGCTTTGGCACTGTAATGAATCCCAAACTGTACTGTACCTCGAACATAACGAAGTATTCTTTTGGCTGCTTTCCAATGACTTTCACGGGGGTTTTTCATAAAACGAGCAACAAGGCCAACAACAAAGGAAAGGTCAGGACGAGTATGGGTTAAATACAAGAATTTTCCTACAAGTTGACGGTATAAGGTAGCATCAACTTCAGGAGAAGTACAAGAGACTGAAAGTTTGACTCCAGACTAAAAGGGAGAAGGGGCTGGCTTACAGTCTTCCATGTGAAAATGACGAAGAATATCACAAGCATACTTGGACTGGGAAAGGGAAATACCCTCCTTGGATTGCAAGACTTGAAGACCGAGAAAATAGTGTAAGTGTCCTAAGTCTGTCATTTCAAATTTCTTTTTAAGGCTGGACTTCACATGGTTTATAAGGTTGGGATCACTACCAGTAAGAATAAGATCATCAACATAAAGAACAAGGATGATAAGAGAGTTGCCCACTTTCTTGGTGTAGACAGTATTGTCAGAATAACACCTAGAAAAGCCAGATTCTAAAAGAAAGCTATCCATTTTAGCATACCAAGCCCGAGGAGCTTGCTTGAGACCATAAAGAGATTTCTTAAGTCGACATACAAGGCTGGAGTCTGTTTGGATGAAGCCAATGGGTTGTTCCATATAGATTTCTTCATGCAAGTCCCCATGCAAGAAGGCAGATTTAACATCCATCTGATGGACTTCCCATTTTAAAGAGGCAGCAAGGGAAAGAACAAGGCGGATAGAGTTCATTTTGGAAACAGGGGAGAAGGTTTTAGTGTAGTCAATGCCTTCAACCTGTGAAAAGCCCTTAGCAACAAGACGAGCTTTATGTTTATCAACTTTCCCATCTGGTCCATACTTGGTTCTGTAAACCCATTTACATCTAACAAGTTTGCGTCCCTTTGGTAGAGGAACAAGATCCCATGTATCATTTGCCAACAATGAATGATATTCTTCATTCATAGCTGCTTCCCAATGTGGATGGCCTGAAGCTTCTGGAAAAGTGTCAGGATCATGATTTGCGGGAGCTTGAGCCAGTAAAGAAGAGGCTCTTTCAAACTGAGAACGTGTACGTCGCTGATCTGTAGGATCACCGGCAAGATCACCTGCTACATCCCGAGTAGCACGGACCCATCTTGGAAGTTGAGGATCCTGAGAAGGTGGGGGAGGATTGTCATCCTCACTTTCATCATCTGAAGAAGAATTTTTTTCAAAAGTAGAAGAGATAGGAAGAGGTGGCACATCCGCCGGACTAGGCTCGCAGGCCGATTTATTTTCATCAAATTTTACATCTCTTCTAATGATAACATTTTTGGACTTAATTGGAATAAGTCTATAACCTTTTACATCTTCAGAATATCCAACAAAAGTACATTTCTCACTCTTAGGTTCTAAAGCTTTATGCTTTTCATCTGGAATATGGGCCCATGCTTCACTTCCAAAAACACGAAAGTGACTTACATCTAGTTTAATGGAACTCCAAGCTTCTTCTGGAGTGATATTCTTTAGAACCTTAGTAGGAGTGCGATTGATTATATAATTTGCACAATTAATTGCTTCGGCCCAAAAACTAAGACTGAGTCCTTTAGATTGCAGCATACAATTAGCCATTTCCTTTAAGGTGCGATTTTTCCTTTCAGCTACACCATTTTGTTGTGGAGTGTATGGAACAGTATGTTGCATTTGAATTCCATTTTCGGTGCAAAAGTTGATGAATGTGTTTTTAACATATTCTCCACCATTATTAGTTCTTAGCTTAAGAATTTGATGTCCAGATTGTTTTTCAACAAAGGCTTTGAAGGCCAAAAAAGTGTTAAATACTTTGCTCTTGAGTTTTAAGAAGTATACCCAAGTGCGTCTGGAGAAATCATCAATGAAAGTTAAGAAATACTTGCAGCCAGAGAATGAAGCAACAGGAAGTGGACCACATAAATCACTGTGCACAAGCTGTAAAGGGGCTGAGGCGTGCCAAGAGGCACGTTTTTCAAAACTGTCCCGATGATGTTTTCCGAGTACACATCCGGAACAAACACCATCTCTGCAAGATACCATAGGAAGACCTGTCACCATATTTTCTTTACATAGATGTTGAAGGGAGCGATAGTTCAAGTGACCAAATTGCTCATGCCAAAGTTTGCTCACTTCATCATTATGAGCAACAAATACGGAGGGAAGATTTGATGACCCAAAGTTGTGAAACTTATACAACCTTGTGGAATCATCAGCAATACCAGTAGCTAGAATCTGTTTAGGATCTCTTAGATCCTTGATTACAACATCATGAGGTGAAAATTCAACAATTTTACCTTCACCTGAATGAGTTATCTGATATACAGATAGAAGGTTGCAGGATAAGGTTGGAACACATAATACATCATTAAACTGACCATTGTCTAGATGAACAGTTCCAGTCCCTACAACATGAAGAGATCTATCATCACCAACATATATATTTTTGGTGTTACAATCATTTAAAGAAGAAAACATGGCTTGGTTTTTGGCCATGTGATAAGAGGCTCCAGAATCAATGAGCCACTCATGAGAATGAGAAGAAGAAGATACATTTAATGCATAACCAGACTGAGATGATTGACAACGACATGCAGAAAGTGCCATTCCTGAAGATGAAGTTGAAGTTGAAGTTGAAGAATGCTCCACATGGATGTTATGTTTCTTCATTGCGGCTTCCAAGGCTTCCATCTTCTTAAAGCATTTAGATTCTAAGTGGCCATCTCGATTACAAAAGTTACAATGTCTATCAGTCTTCTTCCATTTGTTTTTATTGGTCTTATCATTTTTCTGAAATGATCTTTCATTTTGAGGCTGAGTTTGCTTAGGACCCTTGTTTGGTTTAGGACCATTCTTTTTAGGATATGACTTCTTAGGATTCTTTGAATTTGGTTGCTGCTGGGCGGCTAACGCTTTCTTGGAAGAGTTTCCAAGATTAAGAAGACCAAGGTGTAAGAGTTTTTCTTGTTCTCTTATTAAAGAATCACAAAAAGAGTCAAAGGAAGGGGCCTTGTAGTCTTTTCCTTGACAAATGAAAGCTTCCCTTGTAGAATGGAAGGTGGAAACAAATACAGAGTAGGCTGGTCCCAACTTAGTAAGGATGGAATAAATAAGGTTACTATCTTCTTTCTTAACCTTAACACCTTCCAAGAGATATCTAAGGGTCTTGAATTTGGACAAGAAATCTTCAATGCAAGAAAAATTATTAGGATCCAATGTAAGCAACTCATTTTCAAGTTGATGGTCTCTAATTTCATTTTTAATCCCAAAAAATTTAGTGATTTGTTCCAATGCTTCATGAGGAGTTTCAAGTTCTGCAATATGGAATCTAAGATCAGGAGAAATAGACATCCCTATCAAACCACGTGCTTGATCTTGTCTATTTTCCCATTTTGCAGCCTTGTCTTCATCTTTTGGTTTCTTCTCTTGACTTGTGGCTATTCTGTAAAGACCTTTACTTCTAAGTAAATCTTCCATGTAGGATACCCATTGGAAGTAGTTAGTGCTGTCAAGAATGACTTGGCATGGACTTTCCATTTTAAAAAAAAACTGAAGCTGAAGATGCTGAAAGTAAGTGTTCCAATGGATAGATCTCGAAAAATTAGGCTGTACAAAAAAGTTGAGAGAGAGAGAGAGAGAGAGAGAGAGAGAGAGAGAAATTTGAGAGAGAGAGAGAGAGAGAGAGAGAGGGGGGCCTTGGTTTGCGTGCTTGCCTTGAGAAAGCTCTTTTTCCTTACAAAACACAAAACACAAAACCCAACACGAACATGCAAAGAAAACGAACCTTATGGCTCGAAGTTAGCTTTAGCCAAAATACTAGATATTTAAAAAATGAACCTTGCGGCTCAAAGTTAGCTTTAGCCGAAAAACTAAATATTTTTCTCAATGTTTCTGATTTTCCGAGATCACACTAAGGTGCAGGGAAAAGAGCATACACATGAGAAAAATCCTTCCTTTCTGTTTCTGATTTGCCCAGATCGCACAGAGTCGCAGGGCAAAGAGCATACGCAGAAATGAAAGGTATAGATCCGGTTAAAAAAAAGCTAAATAAACCGAAACCGAAATAAGCAGAGAGAAAATAACAGTAAACTGCAAATAAAGACTGTATACCTCAAGATCTTAAAAACGACGCAGATAGGGCTACCGGAAACCTTTTCGCGTGAAACGAAAGGGGTTCCTCACTGGAACAGATGCTCCGAACACAACAGAGCAGTCCTCTCGGCCCGAAAGCAGTCAGAAATAGTAGATCTAGGAAACGACAGCCGCATGCAGTTCTACCGGCTTCAGATTTAGATCACCAACGGACGCGGCCCTCAAATAGCTCTGATACCATGTAGGAATTTACAGGGTAAGTTCCTCAAAAGAACACCAAAAGGACACCGCTCACAACCAGATCACAGATCAATACACCAGTATTTTTGACGTGGTTAAAACCCCCAAAGAGGGAAACAGTCCACGTCCTGAGCCAACGCGGCCACTTCAGGAAATTTATTAATCAAAGAATGAAAATTTACATAAGCTTCTCTCATGCACGGATTACCCGAACAATGACCCTCCATGCGCTTTAAATAGAACTCATGGACCAATCGGGTGTCAAGCCACGGATCAAGTGTCGGTAATACCGAGGAGAGAGTGAACCGTCGGATCACTACATATCGTGACCGTCGGATTGTAAGTTACAAAATGTACAACGGTAAAGAAACACACTTTACCTAACTCTATACCTAACTCTATACTAGACCAAGTTGAACTTAACTATATCCTATGTGTCGAAATATCCTAACAGTAGCGCACATAGAACATCCTTTTACATATATTGATACAATTTCATTCATACGAGGCCAATAATAATAACTCTATAGTTGAGCAATTGTTTTGCCTACACCAAAGTGACCAACAATAAGAGAAGTATGGGATTACCTTATAACATTAACTCTTTCATCCCATGGAATACACAAATTTCCAAGATCATACCACAACTTGTTATGAACATGATAATCCAATTCTTCAACATGGTTGCCTTGACTCAAAGTTGCATAAACATATTTAAAATATTCATCTTGGGTATATTGTTTAATATAACTTTCATTCATAATTGAGTTATTCTTAAGAATGACAAATGCATTAACAATAGGCATTGATAATATATCTGCAAATTTGTTATAAATACCTTTCTTATACTTGATAACCAAATGAAATTGCTGCAGAAATCTCATCCATTTAAAATGTCTAGCTTGGTTTGCAATTGAAGATATTGAAAAGGTTAATGGTCAATATGAATATGCATTTCTTTACCTATCAAATAATGCTTCCACTTCTTCATGCGTTGTACTAAGGCATAGAACTCTTTTTCGTAAGTTCGATAGTTAATTACTGCATCGGAAAAGGTCTCAAAATGATAACATATCAGCGTACCATGTTGCATCAATATTTCTCCCATAGAATAATTGCTTGCATTTGTTTGAATTTCAAATGGTTGCTTGAGATATGAAAGTGCTAGAACTGGTGCTATATTGATTTTCTCTTTCAAATTGTTGAAGGATTTCTGTTGCTTGCCTCCCCACTGAAAGGCCTGCTTCAAACTTGTCAAAGCATATAATGGTGCTGCAATAGATGAGAAGTTAGCGATAAATTTTCTCCAATATTGGGTTGCTCCCAAAAATCTCCTAACTTTTGTTACATTATTGGGTTTAGGCCAATTCACAATGACTTCAACTTTGGAGGGATCAATTTTCAATTCGCCACCTCCTACAATATAACCTAAGTAAACCAAAGAGATTTTCCCAAATTCACATTTAGGCATCTTCAAATATCATGCAATAAACTTTAATTTGATGAACCTAATTATCCAACTTTTAAACATTTACTTCTCCATCATACATTGGCAATTCAAACTCGACACCAAGCTTAAGTAAAGGAGACTTGGTATGTCCTCTTAGAGATGTTGAAGGAGTTGACCTATGTGAAGAAGGAGGTGAGGATGGCGGTGAAGAAGGAAGAGGAGGATTCTCCTACCATCACCACTATCACCTTTTGGTTGATTAGAACTTTCTCCCTACAACCATGTTGTCCTTTCTCTATACAACACTTTCACCATCTTAGTCATATCAAAGAAAGCTTTTCTGAAAGCTTTCTCATCATCAGACATCAATTCTTGTCCTTTTCCTTCTTCATATGTGATGACTTGTGGAGTATGGTGCATTCTTGAGACAATTTGAGGGTTAGGTTGTTCAAGGGCTTCTTCTCCTCTTCTTAATCTAGACCTTGTAAGCATTCAATAACCTTGCAAATTTTGTCAAACCTTCACAAAAGCCATGCTCTGATACCAAACTGATCCAAAAAATGGAAGTGAAGGTTTCATTAAACAATTTTCAAGCTAGTTTACGTCTTTTAGGAAATGAATCGTGGTTGCAAAAGTACACAAACTTAAGTTGTAGAAATTTAACAGTTAAAAGAGAACAAAAATGCAGCATAAAAAACATGCAAATTGATAACAAAGTTAACCCATATTTGGTTACGTCTTTGGGTCCATCTTTCAGTGGTGACCGCTTTATTATATGCTCAAATTCTCAATACATCAACATGCAAGTTTCAAACTACAAAAACGACACTACCATTGTGTCCAGAATGCTGAAAAACGCCCATTTAAACTGTTCTTGAGCCCAAAAAGGCTAAAAAATGAGAAATTTATGCCTCTTTTCCCCAAGGTTGCCTATAAAATCTACAACAAAATGCAATTCTTTCTGCTACTATGCAACTTCCTGGCCTTTGGCCCAAGGTGGCATGTTGAATTGGGAACCTAGAGGTCCCAAGTTTGATCCAACGAAGTTGACTGTTTGGGTGCGTTGTTATTTTAATACAATAAATAAAAATTTGGTGGGGGGGGGGGGGGCATTGGCCCTACCCTTTTATGTCATCGGTCATATGGTCACATGTGGCCATGGGTCACGGGCCATCGTCCACGTGCCCTCCTGTAGCATCTGATCTCGTCGGCTCTGGATGTGTGCCATCATCATAACCGCGGGTAAAGGCCTCCCCTGATTCCCCCAAATATGTTAGGTGTTGGTCATATAATGTGACAAAAAACCAGGGCTGGGCCAGTCGAGCGTGCCTGTTGGCCCGACCCTCTCCCCCAACCACCAAACTAATACAATATATATATATTTTTTTCCCTATGTATAACAAGCAACATATGTAGCCTGATTGGTTGGTCAGTCGTTTCGTGTAGCGGAGGCCGTGAGGTCCATTCCACCGGAGGTTTTTTCAGTCGACTTAACAAATTTTGGTGCCATCTAGAGTTCCATGTGGCACCCTAAGATTGGTCCACGTGTCACTTTGTGATTGGCCCAACTCTGAAACCATTAACCCAACAATAGTGCGACACGCGTCCTCACATGATTGACCCAAATGTCAGCTTCTGATTGGCTCCCTCCTGACCAATCCATACTACCTAGTCATGAGATGATGTCAACACTATGTCAATTTATAGAATTCCATGTCAACATCTGTACCATGTATAGTCAAACAACAACTTTGATTTTTTACTTGTCTTCCCAAAACTTCAGAACATGATAACTTGCTCGTACGATGTCAGATTGAGGCGATTCAAGCATTGTTGGAATAAAACTAACAAACTCTATAATGTGGTGCTAATTTAGGGATATTTTGAGCACTTTAAGTTTTGAGGATTTTCTTTATCCCCTGGATCAAGGAACAATTTGGATTTTCCAAGTATGCATAGCATAGGAACAAATAACTATATGTAAAACTTCTTAACAAGCATGATCTACGAGCAATCAAACATTGCATAGGGACCTAAGGTATTTCTCTCTCTTACTAGCTGGAAACAGGAGCAAGAGTAGCTCCAGTCTTACCTTCCAAACATTCTCATTGATGAAGACCATTGGGTAGGCTGATTCCCTGAGTTAGAGCTTGGGAATATGACAGGAGCAATAAAGGTGTGAGAATTCGGGGTTTTTTTTATGATGAAGGCATGAGAATTTGGGATTTTGTTCAATGAAAAAGGTTTGAGCAGTTGGGCGTGAGTGAATTTGGGGTTTTCTAGGAACAGTTTGGGGTTTTCCAGGCATATAATAGGAAGGAACAATTTGGGTTTTCTAGCTACGCATAGCACAAGAATTAACAACTATAAAGTAACCTTCTTAGCAAGCATGAACTAGAAGCAATTAGATATTGCACAGGGACCTAGGGTATCACTCTCTCTTATCGATTGGAAACAAGAGGAGGAGTAGCTTCAGTATTAGTTGCCAAGCCTTCTCATCAATGAAGACCTGCAAGTAGGTTTATTAATTGAGTTAGCCCTTGGGAATACGATGAAGGCGATAAAGGCGTGATCATTTGGGGTTTTATTCTCGATGAAGACATTAGCATTTGGGGTTTATACATGTCGAAGGTGTGAGCATTTGAGGTTTTGTTCAGCGACAAATGCATGAGAATTTCAGATTTTGTTCTCAATGATGGAATTAATACAAGATTAAAAACCATCCTGTTAGAGAGGTTATTTGGTAAATTGACCCAACTTTGTGTAAAGCAGTGGAAGTGGAAGCGATCATGGCAGTAAGTTGTTCGATTTCTCTAGCTGTAACTTGAGTAATTTTAGTAATGTTTGAGTAATTAGATTTCTCCAGTTGCAATTTTAGTTATTTCATACAATTCAAACCCTCGTATCTCCATAGCATTGATTACTTTCACCATTTTAAATTACCCATCATATTTCATAGTAAGCATATTCATAGTAACTCCATAAAGTCACTAACCATAGGCACCGAAAATGGCGTCAAGACACGAGCTACAAAATTGATGGTGGCCATGGCCATGACACCGTGAATCATTAAGCATAAGAATCACCAATGGTGGGAATCCCATATTGGGTGTAGATATGTGAGTGGGTTAACGACAGTTGAATGACCTGATCGGAGGCGCTAGCTCCACCGCTGGGTTGACATGGTGTCATGTTATTGGTTATTGGGGCCACAAGAATTCCCGAAAAAAACACCTCTCAATTGGTATGACACTACCTATCGAAACCAGGTTATATATTTCTGGTTTTCCACCGAGTTTAGTTATATGTGTGTGGTTTTTTTTTTGCCAAGAAAATAATGGAAATTTGGGCATACTCATTAATCCCTTATAGCTCGAAACAACAACCTGAACGAGCATTAAAGGAGGGCATAAAATAAAAAAGACAAAATAGGTCAAATGCAGTTAAATCTTAGATATGATTTAACTTGGTGGCCATGACTTGCTACTAAATAAGCATTAAAATTATTTCATGCTTTTAGATTTTTCCACACTACTGTCAACAATTCTTGGGCTACTTTGGGTTTCACAGTTTGTCATCCTTCCAGAACTATTTTATTAATGTATCTTGCATATAGAACAAACTACTGTAGACAATTTCTTTTCATATTTTTCCTATATATCCTTTTTGTATTCAGTGGATGTTGCTGGCATCTTTGGACATTTTGTTTATGTAATTCTCCTTATATTATACTTTTCTCTCTCCTAACAAGAAGTTTTGTCATATAAATGTGTAATACTCAGTTATCTTGGCCATGTACTCCTTTTTTGTTTTCAATAGAAAAGGATGATATTTTCCTTCTGGAAAAAAATAAGCATGAAATTAATTTAAGATCTCAGCGAGTTTTCAATCAAATGTTCAAATTTCACCACTATGTTTTTTCAATGAAATGGGTAGGTTCTTTCCATTGAATTAATTTGGTTTGAAGGAAAAAACATTTTACATTTGATACAAAATATTCATATACTAAGTTCAAAAGTGACCCAGAAAGATTTAAAACTCCAACAATCTAACTACATACGACTATTTTGATATAAATTCTCTTATATATATGCTAGAAAACCCCTAATATTATTGCATACTTACATAACATAGATAAAAACAACTAAAATAGAAAAAAAAATCCAATCATTGCACCAAGTGCTACTATTCCTACATTTTCATTTTCTTCCTGCCATGGAAGGAGTAGAACGAAATCCATATCCTCACACATCTTTTCAATTCCTGTCGGTTTTTTCTCTAGAACCTCAAGCTGGAATGCTCAATCTCTTCTAGTAATTCTTTATTCTCTTCAAAATTTGATGCTTCATTTAAAGGGATCAATTTATCAATCTTAAGGATACAACAATCAAAAGAAAGTCGCAGACAATCCATTTTAGCTTGTAAAAGACCAATTTTTTGATGCAAAAGAGCTAATTGAGTTTTCTCTCCTACCTTCCCCATTTCCCCTTATTTAGAAAGAAAAGAAAGAATAAATTCCATGGTTGTAATCCTATGATCTAAGTGTCGAATGGATAAATCATCTTTACTCATGGTAGGAACTCCATTCAAAAACAAACACAACTATCCTCTTTTACTTTAGAACTTATGAAAATCCAAACCCAATTTCTTGGGAAGACAATGATGCTTAAGTCCTCTTAATAGCCTTTCCTGCCTAGCCCCATTGAAATCTTGCATCATGTATCAACTTCAAGGTAACCATCATCCTTGTACATTCTCCATGTTAGACATTCCCTTCCATAATCAATTCCTCTACAACATAATACCAAATCCATTAAAGCCCCAAGCTCCAAACGATATTGCAGAGACCCAGAAATACGATTAACAATGCTCCAAACCCAAACAATTTAAAATGGTTGTGGTTTTGGTTCTACATGTCTAATATCCAGGTGTTGAACATGTGATCCCTCAATATGAGCACTCGAACCCAACGATCAATATTGAATGCATGCCACCATTTCAATATTAAGAGTATCGATAATCCAATTTGAGATCTGACAACTTGCCACTAGGTCTCCATATGAAACATTATACCTTTAATGCTCTTTATTTGATTTAAATTCCCTATGATTAACATTGGATTTTGATTATTCATGGAATATATTGAATTACCCAACTTGATCCATCCTGTTCCATCACCCCTTGCTCGAGGCTGACTCCACGATTTTCTAAGGAGTCTGCCACAGAGTAAAGATGTATTTTGATGTGGTAAAGTTTGACAACATCAAACTTGAGAATTGCAAGCTTATTATATGAAGAATAGGAGATTGGATTAATGTAGGATCCAAACTAATAGTATATTCTTAGCTATGTTTTTTTGAGTTAATATAGTTTATCACCATGAGGGTATATTTACCTTAGCGTTGTTTTGACTAGTTTTATGTTTTTTATACACCTTGCATAAGATAATCAAGCTTCTTTTGCTGCATATAATTTTTCTCATTTTCTTTGCATATTGTTGTTAACGATTTAACATTTCAAGTATGTTTCAAGAATTTTAATGAATTATGTTTTTGTAATGGATTAGAGAAGTTGGGAATTGTAACTACTCTTTGTGAAACAAAACACAATTTTTCTACAAGTCGTTTATTTCTTGTTTGATTTTTTGTTGTGAATTTCATCCTTGGGTATGAATTCAATGCATTAATGAATATAATGTTGTAATACTAAAACATTGTAATGATTTGAAGTAGAATTTGGTTTACTCTCATTTTAGAAAAAAAGCCTCCATGTAGGGCTCTTACTAAAGCACCCATGGAATACCCTAAGGGAAAGAAACCTATAGAACAAATGAATCCTTTGTAAGCGACACCTTTCTTGAGGTTGAATCCACAATTTTCTAACGAATCTACCCCATATTTAAATTGTCTTTTGATGCGGTAAAATTAGAAGTGGGTAACTTGAGAATTTGCAAGCTTATTACATGAAGAATAGGAGATTGCATTAACTTAATATCCTCTTTAATCTTGCAAACTTGTTGAACAACTAACATTGAATCACCAACCACCATCAAATACTGATTTTTCCTTGCTATAGCCAATTCTAATCCCTGCCACAGAGCTAGAAATTCAGCCTCGTTCTGTTTTGAGATCCCTAGACCCCATGCATATTTAATACTTGATTCTTCGTCGGGGTGAAAAATAACCCCTCCCGCTCCTGCCTCCCTACAAATTTCACTCTATTAATTGTCAATTCATTCACAATAGGATTTAGTAATCAACATTGACTACTCAATCTGTCAACTATTAGTGAGAAATCCCCAATAGATGACAGACAACTAGAACTTGAAAGAGTTACCACTTGTTTATTTTTGTGTAGCAAAGCAAACAATTAGAGATATCAAAGGGAGAAAAGGTGTTGATTTAGTTAATCTGTTGCATTGAAATGTTGTTAATACACAATGTTGTATCCTAAAATTTCAACTAAATGATGAAGTTAAACCAATTGCTAATAGGAAATTTAAATTAGTTTGATGTTTTCTATACACCTTGCACAAGATAACCAGGCTTCTTTTGTTGCATATAGTATTTCTCATTTTATTTTCACTTTGTTGTTAAAAATTTAAAATTTAAATTATTTTTCAAGATTTCAAATGAATTATGTTCTTGTAATGGATTAGAGAAGTTGGGAATTGTAACTACTCTTTGTAAAAGAAAACACATAATTTCTACAACCTGTTTATTTCTTGTTTGAAGTTTTTGTTGTGAATTTCATCTCTGGGTATGAATTCAATGCATTAATGAATATAATGTTGTAATACTAAAACATTGTAATTATTTGAAGTAGAATTTGGTTTACTCTCATTCTAGACAAAATGCCTAGGTAGGGATCTTACTAAAACACCCATGGAATTTCCTAAGGGAAAGAAACCTATAGAACAAATGAATCCTTTGCAACAAACACCTATTATAGTAGAAATATATTCAAAAGAATAAATTTTAGATATCTAGACACCTCAACCAAAGGTGGAACAACCAAGACCTATTTTCAAAGACATTGAAGCCATCACAAGTGCTCAAAACCATTTTCCATGATGAGGGGAGGTGTATCAAAGGTTTCACATAGAAGAGTGTCTTGACATAATACCTCATATTGACCCTTTTTTTAAGTAAAAAATTTATATTATAGATGAAAAAAATTACATTCATGAGACCTTTGTGGCTCTACAAATTCTAGCCATGATCATGTTCTAGAGTCTCAAAACTAGAGAAAAAGATAGAAGTAGGAGGATGACTATACCTATTAAGGAGAAACCATAGGTATTCTTAAAGACTACAAAACCACATTACAAAAGCGTAAAACCAAATTACAGAGGGAAACTAGAGTGAGGTTACAAGAGGAAACATGAGCAAAAAGTAAAAATAGGTGGAAGAATGGGAGCATTATGGCCATGAGGAGGGTTACCTTGGAAGTTGCGCGAGGCCAAATTAGTTCCTGAGAGTGACTTCCTTGACCATGGGACAGGGCTTGTAGCACTCAACGTCGTCAGGAAGAGGGTGCACCATTGGAGATAGCTGGCTAGAAGATGTTGGCTATGCTGAGAGTTGATGGAGAGAAAAGAACCCTAGACTGTTGTGGTGACCACTTTTTCTACTAGAGGACCCATTCTAACCTTATCTACCTTAGTATCACTGCAGGTCTTACAACACTTGGAAAAGGGACTATGTTGATGGTCATGCAACATTACTATCTGAGTTGGAGAGAGTTGGGGAGAATCTACAATTGTGTCCATCGAGGGTGACACTCAGCCTTGAAGTTTCATTCCTTGAAGCCCAACAATACATTCGTAGGTCAACTTGGCACGATTCATGTGGAATTCCATGTCTAAGAAATTGAATTCCACAAGAAAATTCACATTCTCCCGGTCTCTGAAATGACAATTGAGGAGGTTTTTCGGAGCCCAAAGATTATCACCTGTCACCTTGAATTCCTATGCCTCCAAGTCTGCAACCATTCTATGGAAATGGTGGGGGATGCTACAATCAAAATGGTCATATCCCTTCCCATACCTAGGTTGGAGGGGAGGTCTTCCCCTAACATGGCCTCCTTTGCATGGGCGACCTTGCCTGGGCACCATAGTTGTTCTTGAACTAGCCTTCGAACTTGTCACCAAAATTTCTATTATGGAGCTTAGCTCCCAGCTTCTTAACCAGTTTTTAAACTCATGCCTGCTCTAGAAATTAACAACAAACCATTACAATGGCTAATTGTGTGTGTTTCAAGGGAATTTCAATATAAGTTGGAGGTCCTATCACCATGTGGAAAGACAAGCATACCAGCTTGTAGTTCACTATATATGCCAGGAGATGGTTGGTTTGTCACCACATTCATTTCCCAATCCCAACGTGCACTGGAAGATGAGCTCATGGGGCCACCAAAGGCTTACTACATGAGAGTTGGGGAGGTGTTGACAGTGCTGGACCCTCCAACATGTCAAGGGGATCTCCTCGGTAAGAAGTCCCAATTAGACCTTAGACGTTTGGTGTAGGAGTCCCAACAGTGGGTCGCAAAGTAATGCCTTGACCGCGATGTCGCGTAGAGGCAAGTAAGATAACTCTGTCACTAGCAAGGGTGTGACTAATTTGGTGAGTCAAGGAATGAGTATGAGAGGTTCCAACACTTCAAAGGGAGAGGAAGGTGAAGGTGAGTTCCAGGATGAAAGGGATCAGTCCCTACTTGGCTAGGAACACACAACACAAAGGACATGCACAGCTTCCGGTAGAGCAATAGACACAGATGCGACAGTCACAACATACAAGGTAAGATAACACGAACAACACTCACGGATCAATCCGAGACGAGTGTGATAGTTGATATAAAAAGGTTCAGAGAAAGGTTTGTCTGATGTCCGACAGGGCAGTTGACACAGACGGTGACAACATTAACAACATATGCAACACATTAACAACAAGATTCATATAATTGCATGTGAATAAGTTGATACACAAGTACGTAAGTTAAACAACATATATCATTAAGGCAACGGGAACAATCCAACTACAATAACATATGCATGAAAATGTGCTAGCTCTTATTATTAAAGAAGTGTAAGTCACAATCGTACAATACACCATGTAAACCTGCCAGCCCCATGAGTGGAACGTTACAACCACATTTGCCTACTCCTCCAAACAGATGTACTAGCTTCGTGCAGTGGAGAAGCCAAGGCATGTTACAATACTTTCCAAGCCTTCTTCAAGATAGTCTTAGTAGAAGCTTGGTTGACCAAAAGCCCTGTACAATGAGTTATGAGGGACTATTTATAGCAAAGGGTGGGGTGACCCTTGACATTCCCCTTTATGACAGTTCAATTACCCTCATGACTCTTTACCTACTCTATGACCGTTACATCTAAATGTTGCCACTTGACTTACACTTGACATGACTCAACATTACAATGCACATGTGCTCATGTGAGACAACATGGCTTGAGAAAGACTTGCAACACATCACTGACACTCGGTCTGCTGTGGTGAGACCAACTCTTTGACATGCTTATGATGGTGAAGCTGGTGTGCTGATGCCAAGCTTGGTCGTCTGTGATGGTGTGCATGCACCTCATGGTGACATCTTGTTGAAGCAAACCCTTACCTCTGTTGCAAATGGTGCATTGGTTTGAACCCTTCATCCAACTCGTCTACTAACATGTGCATGGTCTTTTTGGGTATGTATGAATCGATAACAAACTGATGCATAGTGTCCATGCTGATCTTCAAGTGTGTGTTGGTGGTCATGTGAATCAACTTGCCAAAGTGCATGTTCAACCCTAGTTGGACTTGCTTCTTGTCTTCGCCTTGGTGAGTGTGTTGAATGGGTTGGATTGCATGCGTGCGCTCAATGACATGCATGCTTCTAGATCCTTTTCATGCGATCAGCAACACTGCTCACCATGTTTGCTCTGTGTCAGCTCCTGGGATGGATCCTTAACTCGTACTAGTGCAGTTTCATCCGTGATTGCATGTTGTGCCCACTGTTGTTTCTTTTTCTACTGCAACTCATTGGACTGTCTGTGCAGCTTCATGTTCTTCTTGAGTTGCTAGTTCAGCACATGAAACTTATTCTTTATTCCATCTTCCACCTTCGCGCGATCTTCATGTCGCACCGTCACTTCATAGCATGAGTCTCCAAATTTTCTTTCACTATCAGTGGATCTGCTTGATCTTACAACTTTGCTCCACCTCTATGTTGTCAACAACCTTCCTCTTGCATCACTACATTCGCTTCATTTGCTGTGTTCGCTGCATTCAGTATGCTGCCTTCAGCTGCTGTTCATGATGCTGCTGCTTGATGTCCTTGTCCACGAACAATTTGATGTCTTCGTGAGTAGGTAAGACCATGGACACTTGATCGACTGCATTCCCAAGCATGCTCTGAATGGTGTCTTCGTCTCTGCTCTCTTGGAAACCATTGTACCTATACTGCTGAAAGGAAAATGATCACTTGTGATACTTGGAGACATGGAAACACTCATAGCAAGCAATCTGTTAGTAGAAAACCAAAAATGAACATGAGAACTGACTTGCAACATACTTGGGTGAATGATCGTGAAGGTTGCGCAATTTCGGCCAGGAGGTTGGGAGACCGACTGCCAATACTGCAAAAGGCATAGTTTGGGCTGCTGAGAGACTCACTGACTGCTGGAACTGCAAAATTCTCAATCCCATTGGGCAGTTGGCTGCTGGGATTGCGCAATGTGCGATTCCATCTGGGAAAGACTGTTGGCCCAGAGACAGATTTGTGCAAATTTTTGGGCCAAGCAGCCATTGACCTCCAGAAATGTGCAATTCAGTCCAGGAGGCTACTGTTGGCCAAAATGCACAAATCTGGAGAGGAAGGTGAACCTTCTTTCTTCAGATTGCGCAATGCAGCCTTGGTGAAGGCAGAGATAGGGCCAAGGTTGGCCCGACTCACCGGCGGGAAACTGAAAGCAAGTAAGTCGATGAAATGCATGGCGACACTAAGTGATAGCAGAATTGATAAACAGCACATGCAAAACATAAATGGAGGATTGAACAAACATATCAACATGCATGTGGGTGAGTTTGTTCGCCGGTTGGGTGAACGTCTGTGCAAAACAGTTTCATGCATGCAACAGCAGTGGGATAGCAACAAAAATTGCAATAGAGCTAGTACAAGCTAGAATACATGTAAACGACAATAGGGATTCAAACAAATCAAGCAAACAACACTCACATAAGCGAATACACAAAAAGTGACAGAAATGCAACACAAGGCATGGGAAGCGAGCTTACCCCAAAACAACTGAGCTGAATGTGCTGACTGCTCCTAGATGTGATGTGGGATGTCAGAGCTACAAGATTGATGTGAGGAATGAGCTCTGCAATGTCCGGTTGATGAGTTTTGATAACATCAAGGTTGTGATGTGCATGCCACAAATCTAGGGGAAGTGACACTTGGAGGGAGGTTTCTGAATTGTTCCTTGCATGTAACCTCCAACTGCTAAACATAGATCCCTGAAACAAGGGATGCCTTTGCATGTTGCCTTGGCAGAGACAGCCCATGCATGCAAGTCTGTTTTGCTTCGTCTCAGAGGAAACCGGTCAACTCAGCTGCACATGCAAGAGACTGCTTGACTGTTGGAGAAAAATGTGCATTCTTGACTACAAGTTGGGCTAACTTCCCAAGGGGATTGCTAAATTTTCGGGCCCAACAGCTGACTATTTCCCAGATTTGTGCAAATCCTGGGCTGAACAGGCTGTTGATGGGAAAAATTGCACAAATCCTTCTAGGAGGGTTGGCTGACAGGATTGCGCAATCTTGAAGCCCAATAGGCTGTCAGATGGATTTGTGCAAATCATGGAGGGAAGGATGGTTTCCCTCTAGAAATGCACAAATTTCACTAGGAATCTGCTCAGCCTGCAGTTGGACCAAGTTTGGGTGAGCAGCGTGTGAAGGGAAAATATCAAACTGTGATCGACACGCTGCCTTTGAGCAAGAAAGACACTGAATCTTGAGGACTTGATGAAGCAAGGAAAGGTGCTATGAAGGTTGGTGTGGAGGTTCCAAAACAGGCTAAGGAAAAATTTTGGAGGGTGGTTGTAGCCGCTACAACACTTGGCAACACACTGGTAGAACTCCAGCTCTCTGAATGGACCTTGTTCGTGAAAAGCAAGTCTAACACCTCTGGAATTATTGTTTAGTTTTAAGCTCATCTTGGTTTCACACTAACTTGATTGTAAGATGTAGCATCTGCCAAGCCCTAGGTCAATTGACACACATTCTAAGCCAAAGAAACACAGTTGTTTCGATTGGGGTTGAGGGGTATATAGGTGCACAAGCAATATAGTCGTCAAAGTCTAAGTTTCATCTCTGGTGTTGCTCCACTGCCAACATGTTTGGACAGTACCCTGATGGAGTCACATAGGAACACAAGCATGGTTCAGTTGCCAGTGAGCCTGGTCAGTACCCTGTCAGAGTTACTTTCAACACCTCCCTGCGTAGGAAGCCTTTCTCTTCTTTCACCTTATTCATTTTTCATTTTGATTTTTTTTTTTTTTTTTTTTTTTTTACTTTTGATTTTTTT
This sequence comes from Pinus tabuliformis, assembly GCA_031772625.1. Taxonomy (NCBI): domain Eukaryota; kingdom Viridiplantae; phylum Streptophyta; class Pinopsida; order Pinales; family Pinaceae; genus Pinus; species Pinus tabuliformis. The sequence continues at coordinate 1,073,486,323 of CM062816.1, forward strand.
TTTCATTTTCACTATGCATAGCACTTATTCATTTCAGAGGTGGAAGAGGGATCCCGACTTATTGAGAGAAGAGGAGGTTATTCCAACAGAGAAGTAGTTTATTATATCTCTGACGTGCCTATTAAGGTTTTCCCCCTCACCTTACTCTACTTGACTGAGCTGACAAGGGTTAACCCAAAAATAATTGACTAGAGAAGGTGACACTAATTAGCATGCAAGCGTTGTGTTTACACCAAGGTTCACTTCAAAGAGTACATATTTTCCTTCGACATACCATGGACTAAGAGTAACAAGTTCATCATACAGAGGCAATATGACAGATAACCAAGTAGCGATAGCTATACAAACCCTCTTATACTTTTCCCAGCTCGTTTCATGAGTTACACATGGTTTCATTCAAACTAACCTACGAAGGAAACAAGCGAACGAACAAACAATCAACAAAGCAAAGCGAGAGTAGAAGCAAAAGTGAAAGCAAAGCAAGTAAATAAACAAGCAAGTGAACAAACAAGCAAACAAAGCACGAAAGCAAACAAGCATGCAAGCAAACAACTGAAAGCAAACACTACTCCTACTCCTACACTAACGGTGCATTTGCATGATCACATGAAGTGATACTTCTAATGTAGTCACCGGTGCATTGGTAGAACCATGTTGTTGAAGGCTTGGTCCGCGAGCAACCCAGTCGTGTGGACCACCATACAAGAAAGATATAATAATGAAGACAACCATACTTTGTCTTTCAAAGTGCTCAGGGGACATAAGTGAATGCATGTGCATGACGAACAACTCGTGGACTTATCATAGTGCTGTGTGACACTACGTGCAACTTTGAAGCACAAGCACACTCTTGACTGTGACATGCAAGAAAACGAAAGAAACAAAGATAACTTGCATCGTGCACGAGTGCTTGCAATATAAGAATCCTCCAACGCATGAGCAATGGGATCGTGTAGTTCGAGTGGAGGAAGTGTGATCTGTTATCACCTGGATTGAACCTCAGGGTGAAGGAAGGCAAGCCAGGGTAACCACAAACCACACTTAGCCAAGTAGCTAGCCCTACTAGGCCGAGAGAGGGCTCTCTCTGTAAGGATCTCAGTCAGGATGACTAGATCTGGTAAAGGATTTTAGGCTATGCATAGTAGCATGAAAGTTTTGATTGGATTTTGTAGGGGTTTTGCCGGATCAGGAGGAGTTGGACAGTTTAGGTCTATGGAATTAGGTCAGAATTGCAGGGTGTTCAATGGGGCAAGGTAGGCATAGGCTTTAGCACTCTAGGGCTTGATGGGGTGAGATGTTTTAGACTGGTGAGAAGCTATGGAGGAAAAAACCATGGATCCTTCCTAGACAACAGAAAACATAAAATGGCGAATGGTTTCCCAAGGCAGAGCACTGATGCAATGAATTCCACCTATCAAACTTGAAAACATTCAACTAGAAGCAATGAAATGATTAAAGAAGCATAAAAAACACACTAACATATGATTAAAGCAGGAGAAACTATACTAAAAGTCATAACACATGGATCCCATAAAAATAGCTGCAATTTCTTATTAACTTGTGCCAAATTGCTTACAAAGGTGTACAATCAAAGTCTGAGCATCCAGCTGAGTCCAACCCTTTACCATGAGAAAGAACAAGAAGATATAGACATGATTTCAACCTCCTCCCATCTGTGATAGAAATTTTTGGGCACTGCAACCCCAATCATAAATGTCCATAAACTAAGGGCTCCTAAGTCCCTAAAGGTGTTGTTCCAACCCCTAAAAGAACAAGGTCAACTGATTACAGCATCTCCCAGAAGTCCTTCATGAAAATCTACTCAGAAATGGTCAAAACTGGACCATTTCACCTGCTCCATAGTCAAAGTGCGTTGCATCCCACCTGAATACACTCAGTAGGTGCGATGCATGTTGAAAAACCCTTCTATGGGGTGCGATGGGCGAGAAGGGACAAATGGCAGAGTCAATCCGCAAGGTGGAGGAGCATGGAATCTTCTAGAAACTTCTCCTGTGACACTTGCCTCTCTGCATTCAACCAGGGATCAGTAAGAGATCATCAATCTCCAAGTGGAATCAAGAACTATCAGAGAGAAGACACTAATCAAATCTCAAAAGCTGACTCACCTCCCTTGCAGACATCTATATATGGATCCCTCATCCCAGAGATCCAGAGGCTGGAATTTTGTATCTTGTAAGGAAATGCTGTTGGTTTCTTGGTGCAATATCATAGTGTTGGGTGATCTAAGCTTTTCATGAGGTGAAGAAGGGCTTTCTTGCTGAGAGGATGATGCTGGGTCAGAACAATTGGTTGTAATCCTCTTTGCTCTTTCTTGATTATCAAAAAAACTATTCAAGTTTTCCTCCACATTCTTGTATAATTGATGATTTATGCATTTGTGTGGTCAATATACATCTGATCCTGTATTGTTTATGATAATAGATCTATGTTATTGGATAATGTTATGCTGCTTTGATTCTACAGGTACTCTTTGAAGCTGGGTAGACAAGGAAGCGAGTGGCAGAGACCTATCAGGAGAGAGAGGAATCGAGCAAGGAACCAAGCGCAAGACAGAGGTTGGCCTCCTTATTCTTCTCTCATCTATTTCTCATAAAGGAAAACGAAAGTAGTTTTTAGTGTGTTTGTTTCTAAGGTAGCTACCAGCCTTAGTGGGAATAGCAGCTCTATATAGACACTAGTTTTCCCGATAAAAAAATGGCGACTCCACTGGGGAGCGAATAGATTGTTTGTTTATCTACATTTGTTTACTTTATAAAATTACAGACGGAGCCTGAAGTCAAGCCAGCTAGCCTTCTGTTGAGGGCCCCGAAATCGGGTCAACAACATAGGGGGATACCCACCCGGTCGGGAACCTGGTTGGCGGCTCCGTGCCCGTTTGGTGTGGCGAGTCCGACTGGGGATGACGGGGCCAGCTTCCCGTTCTAAGGGGTGTGTGTGCGTGTAGAAAATAGTGATGTGTGTGCGTAGAAAATGATAGTAGAAAATCTGTAATTATTCCTTAACTAATCTAATTCTAAATTCTGAAATGACTTTATACTACTTTAATCTAACAAAAACAATACATCTAATCTACACTAACCCGGGGCAAAATTTTTCCATTATGCAATCTAGAAAGATTTCATAGAATAACTGGTAATGAAGATTATTCAGCTATTATGAGAATATAAATCAATTAAGATGAACCATCTTGCGTAAAAAGTTAAGCAAAACGATTGTGAACAACATATTGCATAATCAGCTATTCATGTATTAAGCACAAATCAATGACTCCACCGTACAAAAGTGCCAAATGGTAGTCCACTCATTCATACATTAACATATAAATAAGATCAGCTATATATTACTCTAAGAATGCAAGCAGAAACTAGTCAAGAGATAAAAGTACCATTTATGACTGATTTTAAACTTACAGACCTTAAGCAATAATGATCTACTTCTAGTTGCTTCTAATGCCTACTAAGAGTACAAAAGTGCAACATTAGTAGCAGGTATTAAAATGCAAACATAAATAAATCTTGATCCGTCCATTCATCAAAAACCCCCTCCGAGGGTGCAAAAGTGCATGTTCTGAGGACAAGTTTTTTGAAAAAATTTCGGACCCTTCTCCAATGCAACGAGAAGGGTTAAATACTAGTAACCGACTAATTTACTTTACACAAATTTAGGGAACGGCTTCAAATGACCGCCCTTTTACTAAAAACAAATTTATTTCTAAAAACTGAATCTAATTTCTAACCGTTTCTGTATCTGCTCCTTAGTGTTGTAGACAATGCGCTGTTCGCCCTGAAAGAGTCGGCTGGTTGTCTTTTCCTTTTGTTTGAGCTTGAAAATTAGAAACAACAAGCGCTGGCACCTCTTTCTGTTAGATTAGAAGATATTTTCGAAAACCTTTCTCTAGCTGGGTGTATTCGCTGTGCGCACACTTAGTACAACCCAGTTTCTTTTCGAATTGATTTTGCTGTTGCTATTTCGGTTTCCGGTCGTGCGAATGACTCAATGAGTTAGAAGTCGCGCTGTATGGACAATCCCCTGTTTCGAGAATTGTTTCCGTTCTTTGTTCCAGGCTTTTCTGGAGCGTCTTTCTTCTCTTGCGCTTCTTTCTCTGCTTTACCAAGTCTGAGCTTCAGGATCTTTTGTAAACACGCTGCTTTTGTGTGCCTTTGACTCTGAGTCTCGGACAGTCTATTTTCATCAGTGCCTGTTGGGCGATACTCTGGAATCCGCGGTTCTGCTGCATGCGTCATCCAATTGCGGAGGCATCTTCTCTCTGTTGTCTTATTGGCGCTTTTCCCTTCTCCTTAGATGTTTCCTGCATATAGATTTATATCAGTTGCATGTCTTGCAGTTTACGCAAAGAAGAAGGGAAATGACGAAAAGATTGACATGAAAGCATTAAATTCTAATGAATGCGAAATTAATGACATTCATCATAACTTGACTCTTCGATAAATGCGATGCAATCATTTCTGGATATTCAAGCATGCGGTAATTAATTTCCTTTAAGGCGCGCTTTCAAATTTGGATCTACCGTGTATGTCGGAGAGTTCTTGCGATGAGTCTTTTCTGCGATTGGTATTGCAATATCGATGGCTGCGACGTTATTTAAGTGTTATCGTAGATCGCAGATATCGCAGATCGCTAATATCGCAGATCGCAGCTTCGCATGGTCGTAGATCGCAACATCGCAAGGTTTTCACTTTGTCATTTTGTGCTGCTCGTGTGACATTGCGACGTGCAACGTCGCATATCGGCCGTCGGTGTTTCTTTAGGTTCTCCTTTTTCCAATGCTCTTAATGTGCGTGATGCGATAGTTTCTCGCGTCGCTCCTTTTTAGCGCATTTACGCGTTTTGGGCAAGCGCTCCTTTTTCCGTTGCGACGCGATATAGCTTTTAGGGAGCTGATACAAAAGATTTTTTACACAAAAATATTTTTTGGATTTTTTGGCTAAGGGTCCCCCTTTGCTTGATGTTATTACTAATATCAAACGAAGAGGGGGGTTGTTGGTGACCACAACAATGGTGATTCACTGCGAAGAACCAGTTATCTCTGCTTTTCTATTGACCGTTCACTTCCGAAACAGCAAAATTCTTATATGTCTAAATTTTGATATGAACAGATAGAGTAGATTACCCCTCACCTTGTCAACGATACTTTGTCTCAACCTTTTTATATCTCAGTTGCTTGCTTCCTCATGGTTTTTTCTTGCATTCGCACCAGACACTACTTGGTCTTGGTTAAAGATAAAATAAGGTCTTCTCTGCGTACTGGCTTAAAAGTATACTCATTTGTCGTAGGTAGAGCCTCTGCTGCCCGCAAGCGTCCATAGCCTCGACAGGGTTACCATGTTATCCAGCAATGATCCTTTTTTCTGTTTGAGGTTACTCGCAACATTCCAGAGAAAAATCCTTTTTGACACACTTTTCCTTTTTTAATTCTCTAAAGAACAATGTCTTGGTTTGGTGGCCAAATTATGACACAGTCATTCACTTGATTTACACTTTTGCTGAACAAGCCGGATCGTGATGAGACCTCTTGTCTTTAGATTGCAACAATCTTAAGTCGTTGCCCTGTTTTGATAGACAGTATTGGCAAAGTCAGCAAGTTATAATATCTGTGATCATGATAAGCCGGCTCGTGATGAAACCTCTTATTCTTTGAGATATAGTGTTTTGCTTGGATTATTTCTCTGAATGCTGCAATTCCCTTTTAGCAGGGAGGAAGTCATTGTTTTTCCTTAAGAAAGCTCTGGACGACAATAATAGAGTTTTTTGAAAAAAACAGCTTTGCAGAGAGTACTTATTTTATTATTGATGATACCTTTCATGGTGCTGATACAAAACAATTTTTTCACCAAAGGTTGCCTTCGTCAAAGTTCTTTGAGGTTGAAACTAATATCGTAATCAAGGTGAAGTTAACTCTATTTTTTAATAATAAAATTCAGATTTTTTCAAAAATTTTGCTATTTGTACAAGCGAAATCAAAATCTGATAGAGAATTGGCGTGCTCTTTTCATGAATCCTTTTCACATGATCATCTACAACGGGTTTTATTCATAAAAGAGAAAGAAAAAATTTAAATGAAATATAAAAACTAAATCTATCCTACAAAAATTAGAAGAATTTCTCTTCTATGGAAAATATAATTTAAGAATCAGTCCATTGACAGGTAAAGAATCTCTCTTTCCTGCCAGATCCTGCAACACGAATGTGGACGGGCCTACGACTTCTACAATCTGAAAAGGGCCAAGCCACAGCTTCTGGAATTTCGTATGTTTTCCCTTTTCTTCATGTGCCTTATCCCATTTCAAAACTAAATCACCCATCTGAAAGTTTTTTCTGGTTATGATGCTTGAGTCAAAAGAAGATTTTATTAGCGCTTGGTGATGTGCATGGGTTTTCCTAGCTTGTTCTCTTTGTTCCTCTAGTTTGATTATTTCCATTTGTCTTAATTGTAATGAGGAAGTAGGTACTTCATCGATGTATTGCACTAAAGACAAAGAGGGAATGACTAAGTGAGTCGGAAGAACCACTTCCCTCCCATAAACTAAGTTAAAGGGAGAAGTGCCGATCGAAGCTTTCTTTGTGATTCTATCAGCCCATAAAGCATTTACCAGCACTTTGTGCCAATTCTTTTGGTTTTGGTCGACTTTTCTTTTGATAATTCTGATTAGGTTCTTGTTCGTTGATTCAGCCAATCCATTACCTTGCGGATAGTAGTTGGCAGAATATTTCAGTTTGAACCCTCTTTTGAGCGCAAACTCAGTCATAGCATTTCCAGAAAAATATGAAGCGTTATCAAACATTAAGGCCGTCGGCAATCCAAACCTAGTTATGATAAATTGGTCTATGAATTCAATAATGTTTTCAGAATGAACTGTCTTGAGAGGAACTGCTTCTACCCATTTGGTAAAATAATCAGTTGCCGTAAGGATATACTTATGCTGCTTAGAAGAGTGAGGAACGATCTCACCTATTATGTCCAAGCCCCATTGACTGAATGGTTGGTCGATGTTGACCGGTTGTAGCGGCATGGACGCTTTCCTTTGTTTTCCTGCAGCAGTATGGCAGACTTGGCATTTCCTTACGTAATTGTATGAGTCTTTGAACAGCGTGGGCCAATAATATCCTGCACGCAATATTTTGTGTGCAGTCGCATCTCCGGCATAGTGTCCACCTGCTGGTCCATCATGAAGTTCCTGCAAAACCTTTTCGGCTTCAGTTTTCTCAAGACACCTAAGAAGTATAGAATCGTAATTCCTTTTAAACAGGACATCATTTATGAGCTGGTATTGTTTAGCTTTTAATCTCAGAGCTCTTTTCTTGGTATGATCCAGACGTGATGGAGCATACCCGTTCTTAAGAAAATAAATGGTGTCAGCATATAATGATTCTGTGTTGTTTAGGATTACCTCATACGTGTGTACCTCTTCAGACGAGTTCTCAGGGATTTGCGATGCTCCAGCCAACATCTTGCAGAAGCCTTGACCTCTTACGATGTGTGCTGGCTTGATCTCAAGGTCGTATTCTTGTAAGGCGGTGATCCAATTCGCTCTCTTTTCGCCCACATCCTTCTGTATCAGGAGGTTTCTTACCGCTGGAAACGGTACTATGACTTTGGTATGGGCTTTTAGCAAGAAAGGTTTGAAATATTTGATTGCTTTGAAAACGGCATATGCCTGTTTCTCGACGTCAGAATAATTGAGTTCAGCACCTTGTAAGTTCGAGCTAAAGAATGCGATTGGGGCCTCTACCTTTTCGTGATTTGCTTGAGTTAAAATCGCAGCATAAGATTTTTCTGAGGCAAACGTGTATAAGATGAAAGGTTCTGAAAAATTTGGGGTAGCCAAAGATGGAGCGTTGATGATGGCTTGTTTGATTAAGTTGAATGCTTCGTGCTCGTCTAGACCCCATTTGAAATTTGAATTATTTTTTATCATTTTTTTTAAGGGTGAAATAATACGTGAAAAATCCGGGACAAATCGTTTGACAAAATTGATCTGTCCAAGGAAGGATTGCATGGCTTTCTTGTTATGAGGTATGGATATTTCGGAAATTTCCTTGATTCTATCGGGTTCTATGTGAATACCAGATTTAGATACTAAGAAATCCGAGCAATTTCCCTTCGCTTAATGCAAAGAAAGATTTCTTTGGATTGAGCGAAATCCCATACCTCAAGCATCTTTGAAAGATTTGCTTCAAATCTTGGAGATGGTTGTTTCGTTTTCTGGAGTACACTGTTATATCATCTAGATAAATCACTACTGATTTATTGACCAATCCTTTAAACACGATGTCCATGGCTCTCTGAAAGGTAGCTCCGGCGTTGATCAGACCAAATGGCATCTTCCGATATGCATAAGTGCCCCACTTGGTTTGGAACGTAGTCTTTAACTGATCATCGGGATGCACCAGTACTTGATTGTATCCTGAAAATCCATCCAGGAATGATATTAATTCTGAGCCTGCTACTGCCTGTAGAATTTGCTCCATAGGTGGGAGGGGAAAGTTATCTTTCTGACAGGCTTTGTTGAGATTTCGGAAGTCGATACAGATTCTAATGTCTCCGTTTTTCTTCCTAACGGGCACCATATTGGATACCCATTTGGAATGCCTAATGGGGAAGATTATTCTGGCTCTCAACAACTTATTAAGCTCAGTTTTTATCTGGTTTTCTAGGTTAGGATGTATTTTTCTGAGCTTCTGCTGGACAGGTTTCTCGTTGCCAGTCATAGGGATAACATGCTGAATGATGGAAGTGTTGTAAGTCTTCAGCTCATCGTAGTTCCAGGCAAAGACGTTTTTGTACTGTCTTAGAAGGCGGATATATGCTGATTTTTCTTCAGGGGCTAGGCCTTGTCCTAGATTAACGTTTTGCGGCTTTTCGTCGGTTCCTAGGTTGACTGATTCGTAGTTCAGAGTTGAACTATAAAGCTTGGCATTAGCCGACCTTTTGAACCGACTTTTCAAGTCATATAAGTCTTCTAATTTGACCATCGATTTGGGTATAGCATTATCAGTGCTACTTTGTTGTATTTGGTGATCATGACAGTCTTCGTCAATTATCTGGTTTGTGTAGGATCCTTCAGAGGTGAGGAAACTTACGATGTCTAGGTCGTCGTTGAACACTCTCCAGTTGGTGATATTGTCAGGAATGGAAGGTTTAAAAATTAATTCTATTGAAAACCTATCAGGACTAAAATCTTCAGAAGGGATAAGTCTAGAGGCTACGTTAGCTAACAGGTCTGCGCTCGCGTTTTGAATTCTTGGAATTGACGAGATGTTGAATGCTATGAAATGTGAAGTGAGATCTTGCACTAACGATTGATAATGCTTTAAATGACTAGACAGGCAATGTATGGTGTTACGTACCTGTTTTACGACGATCTCAGAATCTCCAAAGACTTGAAGATACTTAACATTCAATCCGATTACTTTGTATAGGCCTTGAACCAAGGCTTCGTACTCCGCTGTGTTGTTCGTGCAATCGAACTCAAGTCTGCATGTGAGCATAATCTTGTTCCCGTCTGGGTTGATCAGAACGCATCCTGCTCCTGCCCCCTCATTGGATTTAGATCCGTCAAAATATAATTTCCAAAATAAAGAAGTATTTACAGAATTATCTAAAAAACTAAAACATTTTGAGTCATCAGTTTGGGAGAAATTTTCAACTTGGGATAAAACTGAATTCTCTAAGTATGGTGAAATATGAGCACTGAAATTGCCTAGGAAAGAATCTATTGCGTAATTGCCTACAATGCTGCTATTGTATGTGATGGCTTCATTTTCTCCTTCTAGTTCTGTCACTATGTATTTTTGGTGCAACTCTCGTTCAACCTTTATCTGATTTGGTTTACCATTGTATGGTAACCACATGTGCGACCAGTCGGTTGAGAAATATCCGTGGAGTTTCTCCGACCAATCCCTGCTAAGAATCAAGCCATAGAACTCAGGGATATCGGCTACCAGAATGTCGATAACCTGACACACTTTTGGGTTAGTCGACAATCTTATGGTCACCTGATTAGGTTCACCAATCACTTCGACCTGGGATCGATCAAGTTGAACTATACATACTGCAGATTTTTGAGGTTGCACATTCAATTTGGCACATATTGACCTGGGTAAATTATTCGTTGAAGCACCAGAATCGACCAAGCAATTGTGGACGTTTTTGTTGAAGATTTCATATGTGAGAAGAAAAGGAGGAGTATGAGACCTTGATCTTCCTCCAATCAAAGCGATGTCATTTGGATCAATTTTATTTATCGTATTTGTTGGAGGTCTTCCCAGATTGTGGGAAGCCACAGCTGTAGGTAAAGATGTAGTAGGCACAACATGTAATTCTTTCATCATGATTTTCTGCTGGTGTTTCAGTTTACTCAATTCGTACAGAGTGATATTAGCCCTAGTCTTCTTCATGTCGTCAATGATGTTATAATCCATTTCATCCGACACTATTAGTGTTCTTGATGGAGGTGCTTGTTCAGATTGGACTGGGCTAAGCTGGGTCGCTTTAGCAGTTTTCTTTTTGGTTACGACCCTTTCTTTTGTTGCAGGGCTTGCGCCCTTTTGTTTTGGGGTAGTTTGGGGAGGATCAAGCTGATTTTTGCTTCTCGTGCTAACAGGAAATGCTTCATGATCCTCTTCCTGTGGGAGGATGAAATCCCACATTCCTTGAAGTTCTACAACTTCTTCCTCGTCGGTCTGCCCTTCAGTGGTATTCTCTTCTTCTTCGTCTTCTTCAGACTCAACGTTTGAGACAACACTGGGTGGTTTTACCTCCATGGGAGGATTTCTTTTAAAAGTCCTAAAGGGATTTTTCAAAGAAGTCTCTGCTACTTGTTTCTTGATATCGACCATCTCATTGGACATGGCTTTCAACACTTTTTGTAATCCTTCCAAATCGAAAGGATCTTTCGTTTGCTTCTTCTTGGTGTCTTCTTTGAAAGAGATCTTCTTTGATTTGCGTTCTTCTATAGAAGATATCTTTTCTAGGGCTACCACGCGTTTTTCCACTGCTAACGCTTCTGTCAAGTTGTCAACTAATGTGGTCTTGTTTGCCCTATCTACGAAGATATCCAAGTTTGGAGGTAAAGCCGTGATGTACCATTCACATCTTACTTCCTCGCTAGGTTGTGAGGCAGCGGGGATTTTGTTGAGGATCTTATTGAACCGTAAGTTAAAATCTTTAATGGGTTCTCTAGCCTCAGCCTTAAGATTAGATAGATCATTAATCAATGTCGCTGTGGATCGGTCATCACCAAACTTAGTGAGGAACTGACTTTGAAAAATGTCCCAGCTTGTGATGGATCCGGAAGGTAACGAAAAGTACCATGACCCGGTTGTTCCTTGCATTGTATAAGGGAAGAGTCGGACAACAGCGTCTTCGTTAGTAACTCCGTTGAGATTAACAGAAAGCATGAAATTATTGATATGTTCTTCGGCTAGCATACCTGCTTCTGGGTTGAATTTAGGTAGCCATTTCTCGGGATGGGCTGGTATAGGGCTCAGGGGTGGAGGCATTAAAACCGCCCCAGGATTATTCCATGGAGACTGGGCCATCGTGGAGCTGCTAACTAATGGAAGTGCAGAAACTGACCCCTGATGCTGAGAAGGTGAAGAAATCAGGATCTTTGATGTTCGAAGAGGGAGGTTTGTGGAAGACGGGTGAGTGAGTTGGAATGGAAAAGTGGGTGGTTGACTTCGCGGTGAAGGAGTTGATATGGACGAAGTGGATGAAGGAGTCTTACTGTCAGACTCTTGAGGTGTTTTCCTTGCTCTTTTTCTGGTAGGAAGAGGGAGTTCACTTGGTTGTATGCCAAATTTTTCACTCTTTAATCTAGTAAGGGGATGAGCAGGGTTGTACTGCGAAGTCACACTGCTTTTAGATTTATCAGACTTCTGGTTAAAAATGGAGAATCCCTGGAGTTTACTAATCAAAGTTTGAATTTCAGGGGGTTCAATAATAGATTGGTCTGATATATTTGAATATGTAGCAGTGGTGGATACTCGAGCGACTTCAAATTCCGGGTTTAACCGTGTTGGAGAAGTCGAGGGAGTTGATGAGGGTGTATTACTCTCAGAATGGTATTTGGATATTGCCTTAGGTACCATTCATAGTTCGTGCCCTCCTTCTAGCACCAAAATATGTTGAGGGCCCCGAAATCGGGTCAACAACATAGGGGGATACCCACCCGGTCGGGAACCTGGTTGGCGGCTCCGTGCCCGTTTGGTGTGGCGGGTCCAACTGGGGATGAGGGGACCAGCTTCCCGTTCTAAGGGGTGTGTGTGCGTGTAGAAAATAGTGATGTGTGTGTGTAGAAAATGATAGTAGAAAATCTGTAATTATTCCTTAACTAATCTAATTCTAAATTCTGAAATGACTTTATACTACTTTAATCTAACAAAAACAATACATCTAATCTACACTAACCCGGGGCAAAATTTTTCCATTATGCAATCTAGAAAGATTTCATAGAATAACTGGTAATGAAGATTATTCAGCTATTATGAGAATATAAATCAATTAAGATGAACCATATTGCGTAAAAAGTTAAGCAAAACGGTTGTGAACAACATATTGCATAATCAGCTATTCATGTATTAAGCACAAATCAATGCCTCCACCGTACAAAAGTGCCAAATGGTAGTCCACTCATTCATACATTAACATATAAATAACATCAGCTATATATTACTCTAAGAATGCAAGCAGAAACTAGTCAAGAGATAAAAGTACCATTTATGACTGATTTTAAACTTACAGACCTTAAGCAATAATGATCTACTTCTACTTGCTTCTAATGCCTACTAAGAGTACAGAAGTGCAACATCAGTAGCAGGTATTAAAATGCAAACATAAATAAATCTTGATCCGTCCATTCATCAAAAACCCCCTCCGAGGGTGCAAAAGTGCATGTTCTGAGGACAAGTTTTTTGAAAAAATTTCGGACCCTTCTCCAATGCAACGAGAAGGGTTAAATACTAGTAACCGACTAATTTACTTTACACAAATTCAGGGAACGGCTTCAAATGACCGCCCTTTTACTAAAAACAAATTTATTTCTAAAAACTGAATCTAATTTCTAACCGTTTCTGTATCTGCTCCTTAGTGTTGTAAGCAATGCGCTGTTCGCCCTGAAAGAGTCGGCTGGTTGTCTTTTCCTTTTGTTCGAGCTTGAAAATTAGAAACAACAAGCGCTGGCACCTCTTTCTGTTAGATTAGAAGATATTTTCGAAAACCTTTCTCTAGCTGGGTGTATTCGCTGTGCACACACTTAGTACAACCCAGTTTCTTTTCGAACTGATTTTGCTGTTGCTATTTCGGTTTCCGGTCGTGCGAATGACTCAATGAGTTAGAAGTCACGCTGTATGGACAATCCCCTGTTTCGAGAATTGTTTCCGTTCTTTGTTCTAGGCTTTTCTGGAGCGTCTTTCTTCTCTTGCGCTTCTTTCTCTGCTTTACCAAGTCTGAGCTTCAGGATCTTTTGTAAACACGCTGCTTTTGTGTGCCTTTGACTCTGAGTCTCGGAAGTCTATTTTCATCAGTGCCTGTTGGGCGATACTCTGGAATCCGCGGTTCTGCTGCATGCGTCATCCAATTGCGGAGGCATCTTCTCTCTGTTGTCTTATTGGCGCTTTTCCCTTCTCCTTAGATGTTTCCTGCATATAGATTTATATCAGTTGCATGTCTTGCAGTTTACGCAAAGAAGAAGGGAAATGACGAAAAGATTGACATGAAAGCATTAAATTCTAATGAATGCGAAATTAATGACATTCATCATAACTTGACTCTTCGATAAATGCGATGCAATCATTTCTGGATATTCAAGCATGCGGTAATTAATTTCCTTTAAGGCACTTTTTCAAATTTGGATCTACCATGTATGTCGGAGAGTTCTTGCGATGAGTCTTTTCTGCGATTGGTATTGCAATATCGATGGCTGCAACGTTATTTAAGTGTTATCGTAGATCGCAGATCGCTAATATCGCAGATCGCAGCTTCGCATGGTCGCAGATCGCAGATTGCAACATCGCAAGGTTTTCACTTTGTCATTTTGTGCTGCTCGTGTGACATTGCGACGTGCGACGTCGCATATCGGCCGTCGGCGTTTCTTTAGGTTCTCCTTTTTCGAATGCTCTTAATGTGCGCGATGCGATGGTTTCTCGCGTCGCTCCTTTTTAGCGCATTTATGCGTTTTGGGCAAGCGCTCCTTTTTCCGTTGCGACGCGATATAGCTTTTAGGGAGCTGATACAAAAGATTTTTTACACAAAAATATTTTTTGGATTTTTTGGCTAAGGGTCCCCCTTTGCTTGATGTTATTACTAATATCAAACGAAGAGGGGGGTTGTTGGTGACCACAACACCTTCGAACTGCATTTTCTATGCAAGTGCAAAGTAGATCAATGCTGCTTCAGTCTATCTCCGGGTTTTGTTTATGAATTAGACGATTGATTTACAAGCTCTCTAATTGCCCTCGTGGTGGCTCTAGTAACCTCTTTAGATCTACCCCTATGATTGATTTATTGATTACCACTTACTCGGCCTAAATCCCTGTACTGAACTGCCAACTGTGACCCGAAATCCAATCAAAGTCTCGTCCCTGGTCCAGCGCACTGTCTCTTCTATGAACTTCAAATGCATCGCACTTCCCAAGTGTAGTAGGTGCGTTGCATTTCAGTTTCACTGTGTTACAGGAGCGCTGATCAGACAAGGCCTTGTTCCTAAATTTTGGTTTCTGTGTTCACTCTTTTCAGCTCTATTCAGGAGTTTCGCTGCCTGTAGTCAGTACACCTATGTTGAAACCCCTTTCCTTGCTGTTATTCCGCCTCCATTGTGAAAAGAACTGTAAATGTTTTTATGTATTTTTGAGTCATTTTCAGTTCTCCTTTACAAAGAAGTAGCGTAATTGTACTGTCGTTTCTTGATTTGAAAGTGTCGCAAGTGTCGTTTTCAGTCATAAAAGAGAATCTGATTGTTCTTGATAGTTGATTACACTGTTACTCTTGTATTTGATTTGAATTAGTAGCTTTTCAAGTGTCGAAAGCAAGTTTTCAATTCAAAATAACAAAGTGTCGTCATTGTCCTCATTTTGTTTTGAAAAGGAACTTGATTAGTAATTGTCGCTTTGGAAAATAATTCAGATTTGCGCTTAGCTTTCTTTTTATCATTCACACATTAAGAAGGATGAAAACAAATACATGCATGTGCATTTGCATTTAGACTGTTTGTTGGTTTGATTTAGGACAGTGCATATAGTGTGTGCTCTCTGCTCTTTGTTGAAAGAACGCCATCTCTCTTTCCTTAGTAGCTAGGATTTTCATTGCAAAAAGAAGATTAAACGACTATTTATCATCTTAGATTGCATTTTAGTAATTGTACATCTACATCACGCGATGAACCTGAAAGGAAAATTTCTTAAGAAAGATCAACCATAAAATAAATTTAATGAATATAAAAACGCTTTGGAACCTAACGCACAACATTTAGAAGTCTAGGCTAGAGACGTATTCCGGCGTCGTAAAGCCTGGTAACTGTTGTTTTCACTGTTGGTTGGGTGATTCCTCCACTCTGAGACGATAAGTGCCAGTACGGACTTGTGCTCTCACGTACCGTTGAGTATATTTTGGGAGACCACAATAGGCTTTATCCTTTATCCATAGGAAGCCGTGTTTGCCGCCCTATCGATCGCAATGCACTGAACATAGCATTCAGGAAGATTGTCTGCCGTACCGTAAAACGTATTCTGCAGTTTTGCGATTGGTTTGGTAATCCCTCTGTCTAGATTTCCAGAGCAGTCCCTTTCGTTCCTTTTCAGACTCCTTAACGGAAAAGGTCCATCTGAGTGCTTGTCACTTTAGGCTCATTAAAAATCAAAGGCGACTAGAGTCATCTTTTGTTTTTTCTCGACTCTTAAAAATTGAAAAAACAAGTTGTGTCAAAGCGTCTAAAATTTATTTTAAACGGAATAAACATCACCTTTCCTGCATTGGTCTTAGGTTGAGAAAAATGGAGTCCACTAACCAAGGAGTTCCCCTTGGAGGAAATCCTAGTCCCTTCTCCTTTTGGGGAGATGTTGGTGCACCCCATATGGCCACATTGTCTCTTCCAGGATTGACAATCGGTTTGCCCGTATGGCTCTTCTCAACTTCTGTCGTTCAGAACACCGTGATTCCTGAACAATCAAGTCAGCAAATAAATGATATTAGAGTTACCCCCAACCCTCTACTTCATCCAATTCTTCCTCTCCTCCTTCCTCTTCGCTTGATGAAGCTGGTAAAGCCCAAAATCAAGTAACTAAGAAGAAAAAGGAGAAGAAGAAGAAGGAGCCAAAGGTGAAAAGGGGCAACCAAGCATCGTCTAGCGAAAATCCACACACTGCACAACCAGGCCTAAATCGCCATGTGTCATTTGCAAAGGAGACCACCATCATCGAGATTGTCCTTGCATCCCTCAGATATTAAGGGACTGGTCTCCTCATTTGCACAATCCGGTGTCATCAACCTCTGACAATCATGTTGAGCATACACCATCAACTAGTGAAAGTGAAGCCCCAGGACAAAAAGGAAAATATAAATTTCCTTGTAAATTGCGCGAAGGCGATCCCGCTGTCCACCATTGTCCCTTCTTAGACAGAGCTAAAAGAGTTTTGAACGACCGTCTGGTTTCACCGTTACAGCTTCCTCCTGGATACAAGAAACTCTTGCCGAGTCCGTCACTAGTTGAAAGTCCGACTGACACGCCCTTGTGGTCGACCGAAGCATCTATCATTGAAGATAAGCCATCTGAATCCATACCAGATGAAAGTCAAAAGGTCGAGGCGGCAGTTGACTCGGTCTTGCTTTCAGAAGGTCCATCTTCAGAAGATACAGTCACCGAAGAGAACAAGAACGACACCGTTCAAATTCTCTTCGTAAGCACAGACTTCGATGAACATGGGGGCAGTCTACCCGTTCCTTTACCGCAGGAAGGAAGTTCGTCAGAGTCATATCCGACAGTCTATTCGGTCCCACCTCCAAGAAACCTGGTTGTTTCCTTTGACTGGAATCTACTAGGCAGATCCCGTTTACCAGCTAGTGTACCATTCTGAATCATTGCTCAAATATACATAATGGTCATGGCCGATACCATCATAGATGAAGGGGCTTCTGTGAGTATCCTTTCCTCAACTGCTTGGAAAGCGCTTGGTTCGCCATCGCTTTTGCCTGAGATGAGAAATCTAACAGGCTTTGACAAAGGAACCAGTCGACCATTAGGGATCCTTCCCGATGTGCCGATAACATTGAGAAGGAAAATTGTTCACATGAACATAATGGTAGTCCAAGGACCCTTGGATTATAATCTACTCCTTGGACGAGACTATATTTATTGCATGGGAGCCGTCGTCTCCTCACTCTTTAGAGTAATGTGTTTTCCGCATGAAGGAAGAGTGGTCAAGCTCGTAGACCAGCTTTCATTTCCCGGTTCACACATAGCAAATAGTCATATACCAACCCTGAATGGTCTTTTCACACAAGGAATGTCTCATCAATCCCCAGTCTGTCCTCCTGATGAGCGCGAGTGATTCGGAGGACATGACTGAAACCCAGGGGGCATGCATTCTGGCCTGTTTCGACAGGAGAACCTTGGGTATAGGGTAGGTTTCCGCAGAGGATATATGACTGGCTGACACACCCGTCCATTTTGGAAAATGGGATTAGACCATAATAAGATACTTCTGTTAAGGTAGGCCTTTCCCGATAGAACAAATGTTTTGTTTGCAAATTGAGGGGTAACCTGAAAAAGGTAGGCCTTTCCCGATAAAACAAGTGTTTTTTCTGCAAATTGAGTGGTAACTTGGAAACTCTACTTCGCTATACCTGGGGGCATGCAAACCTTTTGGCATGCAAGCGAAGAGCGACCATTTATTTTTTAAATTTATAGGTCATCTAACCCTTTAAACTCATAGGATTGGTCGTTTCCTAACTTTCATAAAGAAAGGATGTGGGGCAAAGCTTTGAAAAAATGCCGTTTTATATGAGACATCCTTATTATATGACTGGATCGAGCAGTTTTAACGCAGAATTCAAGCTCATTAAAAAAATAAACATAAGTAATGAGCAAGTGTTTCCCCCAGCATTTAAGCTCATTAAAAAATGAACCAATTTCTGGTAAATAACCATCGTGAATGTATTACTTCAGCCTTTGAAGCCTTGGTCGTGTTCTCATCATCACCTCCACTCTGTATTGGCCGATCATTCACCTCCACTTGATTGTTTACCCCTTTTGAGGAACAGCTACGAAGAGTGATCCTGTTAGCCATCCTTGTGACACTGCCGTGATTGGAAAATTCCAAACCTTACCTGGAATCAGCTGCTACCCGAATCTATCACTCGTTCCTCAAAAACGAGTCTCCTTTAAGCTCTTTTCAACTGACTTGTAAAATATGAAAATATTGTCGAGCCATTGGCCTCTCCAGCTCGTTAAAGTGACCGGAAGTGCTATCCCTCCTTTAGATTTTAATCTTTTTGGAACTGAGGGATTATTAAACAAAAAGATCGAGCACTTGTTTTGTTCGGCTCGTTAAAATTACCGAAAATTCATCCCTTTTGTATTATTTTATACTTTTTCGGACTTAAGGGATTAGATGACGAAAAAGGAATTTTGGAGTTTCCTTTACGTCCCTTTTTAGACTCTCTAAACTTGAAAAGGACCGAGTTATCTTTGTCGTTAAACTCGTTAAAACCTAATAGCGACAAACTTGTCCATAACAGACAAGAAAGAGTTTCACTATCGCTAGGCTCGTTAAAACATAGAGATGGGTTTGCCCCAAGGGAAAATTATAGAACAAGCATATGTTATCCTCCTTAAGCTTGACAAAAATAAAGAGGTACTGGTCAGCAGTGACTGGGGAAAAATTGGGAAGAAAACTTGAAGAAACTTTGTTGGTAGCAAGTCGCTCTTGAACATGACACTTTCACTCCGCATCCAAGTCGGGTTGGGTTGTTCCATTCACTGGTCACATCACCATGGTTCCATCACACCATCCACATTTTGGGTTAATGCTACCAATCCATCATGTCAGTGTCGCCGATATGTTCAAGAGAAGTCACTCAGCGAATTCACCTGTGTCTCACCCACTATAATACATTTTCGCTCCATTCTTTCATGATCACCACCCTGAACCTTATATCACTAGATCGTTTTCACCTCCATTAAAATCATTTGCTCTGTTCCGTGTCATTGATGTGGGATTCACTAAGGCCCTCCTATGACGGATCGCTTCTTGTCGACATCAACTCATTATCCAAGAAGTCGATCTAGGAACAACCCTTTCAGTACTTTGAAGCTTGCATGCCTCAATGGCAAGTTTCTCACTTCCGGCGACATGTTTACATCAATGAAATTCGACCGAAAGATTTTTCGTGGTGTTCGATGCCAAGTCCCTTATTCTCACCACGTGAATTGTACTGCAGTACCTTGAGGGTCATCATCATTATCGGTGATTCCTCTCACGCCTGTTAACAACTTACATCATTGGATGGTAATCAGGCGATGTCTTTCCATGTTCGATTCCAGAACATCTCTCACGTGGATCGACTTGTACTTTGAGTGAAGATCGAGTGAGATTGAAGACCTCGGATATAGTTTCATCCATCCAGGTTGCGATATATATTCAGGAAAATAAAAACATCAAATGTACATCATTGCTGCACAGATAATCATCCAATCTAAGGGATGATGGCTCTACCAGAATCATCAGTCTACACTCAGACGATTGTCTGTCCTATGTACATAAAAATGAATTTATAAAGCTGAGCATGGGAATGCCTGCCTCAGCTAGATCATGAAAATATTATGAAAATAATTTATTGTATTGTATCTTATTACAGGTCACCTTCCAGCTCGAAAAAACTTCCTCATGATAAAGCATTTCACTCGACATCAAAAGATTAACGACCTCATGCTTTAGGGGGAAACTGTTATAGACATTTTTGGGCACTGCAACCCCAATCATAAATGTCCATAAACTAAGGGCTCCTAAGTCCCTAAAGGTGTTGTTCCAACCCCTAAAAGAACAAGGTCAACTGATTACAGCATCTCCCAGAAGTTCTCCATGAAAAACTACTCAGAACTGGTCAAAACTGGACCATTTCACCTGCTCCATAGTCAAAGTGCGTTGCATCCCACCTGAATACACACAGTAGGTGCGATGCATGTTGAAAAGCCCTTCTATGGGGTGCGATGGGCGAGAAGGGACAAATGGCAGGGTCAATCCGCAAGGTGGAGGAGCATGGAATCTTCTAGAAACTTCTCCTGTGACACTTGCCTCTCTGCATTCGACCAGGGATGAGTAAGAGATCATCAATCTCCAAGTGGAATCAAGAAATATCAGAGAGAAGACACTAATCAAATCTCAAAAGCTGACTCACCTCCCTTGCAGACATCTATATATGGATCCCTCATCCCAAAGATCCAGAGGCTGGAATTTTGTATCTTGTAAGGAAGTGCTGTTGGTTTCTTGGTGCAATATCATAGTGTTGGGTGATCTAAGCTTTTCATGAGGTGAAGAAGGGCTTTCTTGCTGAGAGGATGATGTTGGGTCAGAAGAATTGGTTGTAATCCTCTTTGCTCTTTCTTGATTATCAACAAAGCTATTCAAGTTTTCCTCCACATTCTTGTATAATTGATGATTTATGCATTTGTGTGGTCAATATACATCTGATCCTGTATTGTTTATGATAATAGATCTATGTTCTTGGATAGTGTTATGATGCTTTCATTCTACAGGTACTCTTTGAAACTGGGTAGACAAGGAAGCGAGTGGCAGAGACCTATCAGGAGAGAGAGGAATCGAGCAAGGAACCAAGCGCAAGACATAGGTTGGTCTCCTTATTCTTCTCTCATCTATTTCTCATAAAGGATAACGAAAGTAGTTTTTAGTGTGTTTGTTTCTAAGGTAGCTACCAGCCTTAGTGGGACTAGCAGCTCTGTATAGACACTAGTTTTCCCGATAACACCATCCTGAGGGATCGAATCCCTAATATGAGGAGTTAATCTAACTAATACTGAACAAGAAACAGGGATATATGCATCATCAACAACTTGCCTCTAAAAGTGAAAAACTGATTCATTTGAGCTCAAACTAATTTCTAAAGCAATGAATCTACCCTATATCACTATTTATCTATCATAATTACATGCAAAGTCATCATTTACAATGGTAAATCATCCACCATGAGAGGGAATCCACAACTATAATAAAAAACTGGAAGAATAGCAACCCTGAGCAAAAATTGTCAAAAGCGCAGCGCCACTGGTCAAAAGCGTAGCGCCACATTCAGGTCCCTTTTGGAGGCGTTCTCGGCATGCAAATTGAGCCCATGATAACTCATTGGAAGGTCTTCAAGTCTACTTTCCAAAACACCTATATTTTTGGCATTTGAAGCTCATTTGATCCTTCAAAACGTGATTCTCCCAAGACTGCTTTTGTGTGTCCCAAAAGTGGCAGAAAGGTCATTTTTAGGGTGTTTTTTGACCTTTTGGTCGACTAGTTCTGCCCCAAAAACTTTGAAACTTTCTAGGGTGCATGTCCTCATCACTCAAAATCCAAAAATGCAAACCATTTCTTCATTGGGTGCCCCTAGGAAAAGCGCAACGCCGGTGGCGCTGTGCTTATAGGCAGTTTTCCTGTGTATTAAATTTCTAAATTTGCAAATGACAAAATTTTCTCCAAATTTGCCCAAAATTGGTGAGAAGCACCATCATCAAGTGCTTTGATGAGCCAAGGAAGCTTTAGCCAACATCCTAAGTCTATCCTCCTCCTTTTTGTGTGGTTTTCTCTATTGCCTAGCTCTATCTGCTTAGGTGTCACTGCTTTTGTTTTCCTCCTCCTCATAGTATCGGTCTCCTTGGCCCATGTTTGTAAGGTTGAGGTGTATGAAGGGAATAAGTGAAAGTGTTTTTAGGAATGAGGGGATGAGAGATGAGCTTGTGACTAAAAAGTGAATGGAGGAGTAGGAAATGAGAGGGTCAGCTTGTTTGCTTGAGAATTTGCTCTTGGGGAATAGGGACAAAGGGAATGATATGGAATAGGGGTAAAGGAAAAAAGGGAAAAGGTGATAGGGGAATAGGGATAGGTGAAATTAGAGCTGTAGGGATAGGTGATAGTATGAACAGTGAGGATTTAGGGTTTTAGGCATCATTAGGGAGATTTTAGGGTTTCATATTAAACATGGAAAATGATGCTTAAACATTGGATTTGCAAACCAAAACTAACGTGAGGGATGTCAACTTACAAGTAATGATGGAAGGAGAGTGAAATTTAGAGTTTCCTTGAGGGTTTAAGGGTTTTTAAGCTCTCTTGCCAAAAGCTCGATCTCCCAAGACTGGTGAAAATGTGCAGAATGAGGTACCAAAATGTAGAGTGATGTTGCAGTCAACTTTTGAAGGTCTTCCTCAACTCCAAATTGAGGTCATGATAGCGCATTGGAAAGCGCTCTCTGTCTAGTTATCATTTGACTCATCAAGAAAGTGATTTGGTCACTCCAGCTAGGAGAAACCTTGATTTTCGCAATGTCACTCTAGAAGTGCAACAACTCTCCCGAGGCAAATGATGTTTTTGGAATTTCTCCCAAACCATGAGACGTGTAAAACCGGAAGGAGGTTTTTATTCTTGAGTCTATTATGGACAAAAACCTCTCTCACTTTTATCAAATTCATCTTTTCTTGCTCAGAAACATAATTTGAATAAAACCTATCCTAATGTGTGGAATAGGGGATTTGTAGAAATGAGGGGAAATGAAGGGGATGAGGGGCTTCTAATTTCTTGGGAAAATTTTTTGGAAGTAGGGAATGATGTTAGGAAGCAGGGGAAAGTGGAATTTGAAGGATTGAGTGAGGGGAAGGGGTCCAAAAGGAAAAACATAGGCCTAACCTAGAAAAGTGTCAAATTGTAGCAATAGGCTAGGGTTTGTGGGAAAATGATGAATTTGAGGGATATCAGTGATGGGAAGTGTTTAAGAAGGTATATTAAGGATAGGGGAATGTGTATGAGCATTAGGATACAAGTTTTGTTGATGATTTGACCATTCAAGAAAAATTACCTTCAAAACCCTAGGAGAGGGAAATGAGCCTTGCCTAAGTACAACTGAAGCACGAACAAGGTGTAAAATGACCCATTGGAACCTGAAATGATGATGAAAACTCTTTGAATGATGGTACACTCAACTGAATGGTGACATGAACCAATACTTGGAAGACTTTAGAAAGAGTGAAAACAAATCCTAGACCTAATATCCAGTGACCAAATTTTTACTTGAAGACTCACTGAAATGAAATTTTTTTGACTTTGACACCCTAAGGCCACTCTATAAGAGCATATTTGATCAATGGTGGCAGTATGAAAATACTGACTCTAACATTGGCTCCATTGGGGATGGTAGCCCCTTAGAGGTGCCAAGAACACCATAGACCAAGTAGCCTTATCCATTGGGCATGGAGTAAAAAAAAAAACTCAATCTAAAATACATGACTCAATATTGATGACTCAAAGACACAAACTGACTCGAAACTGACTTGAAATTGACTGAAAAAATGACTCAAGACTTACTTAGTTGAAACAAGTACTTATAAAACTTATTAATGGTAGTAGACCATCGAGATCTGAGGGCTTCAAATACTGATGAAAACCACCTGCCTAGTGAAGAAATATGTACAATCATGTGAAGTGAACCTTCCAATGTAACCAATCGAGTAGATGGCTACTCACTGAAATTCTTCTCTCACTTTCATCAAGTAAGCA
The DNA here is from genome assembly GCA_031772625.1 of Pinus tabuliformis. Lineage (NCBI taxonomy): Eukaryota > Viridiplantae > Streptophyta > Pinopsida > Pinales > Pinaceae > Pinus > Pinus tabuliformis. The sequence continues at coordinate 1,073,510,128 of CM062816.1, forward strand.
GAACGATGTACATGTAGGCAACTCACAATAACAACTGAAACCAAGGCTTATGCTAACAAAATAGGCAACATTCATCTTCTCGAATGCTTGAAAAAGAATGCTGAAGGGATCTTGAAATCCTGAAGCACTAGCTTGTCTTGAAATCCAACAACAAAAATACAAGTACTCCCTTCCTTCTGATATGAAAGAATAGTTGGTTACTGATTGATAGGAAGGCATAGAGAAGTATAAGCCTATGCTATATGAGTGTTGGCTGTAAATTCCTCGATCATGAGAAATTTTGACTCAATTTATGGCATACTGTTTCTCTCAGGCTCAAACTCCTCAATTTCATAGTCAAAGTTATTCTTAAACAGAAAAAATTCTTCAAGATTATAAAACATGATAGCTCTATCATCTTCATGAAAGAAAACAATATCTGTTCGCTGATCTATAAATCTAATTTCAAGTCTGCCTCATTTTCAAAAGTAGAAGAAGCTTCACTAACACCTTCTTGACGATGTGAACACTGCAAACCTGCATTGGTTTGGGCTGTAATATGACCTTTCAGGAGTTGATCTATCCCATCTTTAGACAGAGGAGATAGTACCTTGTGTTTTCTTTGGCCGAAGAAATAATTGCATTCTTGAAATGACAATTCAAAACATGAACTATGAGAAGAAAAATATGAATGACAATCCTCAATTCCCTAGTATTCTAAAATTTGAATACATTGTTGATCATCTTCATATGACATGGAAACCAGATTGTCAAGTTTCTTATCGCACTCATCACTCGTACAAGGGAAAACTTCAGGTATTTCTTGAAACTCAAAACTAACACTTCTATCATTTACTACTAAGTTATCGAAAGAAGATTTTTCGCTTACTTGAAAAAAGATCTTATCTTGTTTTTCATAAAAGGACTGGATTACCTCCTTATAAAGGCTTTGTTCTAATGAAATGAGAACACTTGGGTCAATAAATTTGTCTTCTTCATTCTAGATGATCTCAACAACAGATCTCTCCTTCATGGGATTCAGAACAAGGTACTCTTCATCATCACGATCTGAATCTAGATCTGAAATAGCCAACTTGACTTTATCACAATCTAAAATTGAAACTTGATTTCGTTGCATATTGTCTTCTGCTATGAGCAGATCTGTAATCAAACCTTGTCCTCCATCAGTTTCAATTGTACTAAGATCTTGAACCTGCTGCAAATTTTCTCGAGCATTGTGATAAGTGTCCTCTAAGCTCCCTTTATGCCGCTGAAATGGATTTTCATACAGGGCTTCTATGATCTCATCGTCCATGAAGTCATCATCTTCATAAACTTTCTCAAGATTTTCAATAAAACTATAAACATTTTTACAACAGTTATGAACTAATATTAAGGATGGACAATATTCTTTATACATTTCAAAGAATATGGTATGAAAATCATTTAAACAATAAATACAAACAGGCAACAAACTTTCATACCAAGATCGGGCTTCACCTTCCAGAGTGGCCATGAATATCTTCATCAAGCAGTCTTCAGGAAAATCAACCTTGAATTTGTGAGTATGCATGTGAAATATTACTAGATGTAAAGCAACATCATTCCTATCATCATCTTTAAACATAGGCAAATTCTTTTGCCAATATACCTTAGGAATTTTATTTGGGAAACCTGGAATGTGATCTCAGCTCATGGGAGCATACCTTCGAGTAAGCGAATCTATTTTGATAACAATGAATTCACCAATAAATTCTTCAGGCTACTGGGTCTTGAAGAATGGAGTTGCCATAAAAATTTTAAACCTTGGGATTTTTCGACACTGGAGTCGCCAGGTGAATGATTTCAGCCTTCGCATGCATCTGACCACTATTCACCAGCAGTAATCAGATCAGAAATTTGATGATCTTTCCGAGGGAATATGAAACCTTTCACTCGTATTTCCCTAGTATGGTCGCCACTATGTTATCACCTGGATTGAACATCAAGCTGAAGGAAGGCAAGCTAGGGTAACCACACACCACGCTTAGCCAAGTAGTTAGCCCTACTAAGCCGGGAGAGGGCCCTCGCCATAAGGATCTCAGTCAAAATGATTGGATCAGGTAAAGGGTTTTAGGCTAGGTATAGTAGCACGAAAGTTTTTACTGGATTTTGTAGGGGTTTTGTTAGATTAGGAAGAGCTGGACAGTTTAGGTCTAGGGAATTAGGTTAGAATTGCAGGGTGTTCAATGGGGCAAGGTAGGCATAGGCTTTAGCACTCTAGGGCTTGATGGGGTGAGATGTTTTAGACTGGTGAGAAGCTATGAATGGCATGTGAAAACCATGGATCCTTCCTAGACAACAGAAAATATGAAATGGTGAATGGTTTCCCAAGGCAGAGCATTGATGCAATGAATTATGCCTATCAAACTTGAAAACATTCAACTAGAAGCAATGAAATGATTAAAGAAGCGTACAACACACACTAACATATGATTAGAAGGAGGAACTGTACTAAAACTCATACCACATGCATCCCATAAAAATAGCTGCACTTTCTTATTAACCCCTGCCAAACTGCTTACAAAGGTGTAAAATCAAAGTCTGAGCATCCAGCTGAGTCCAGCTCTTTAACATGAGAAAGAATAAGAAGATATAGACATGATTTCAACATCCTCCCATCCTCAGGGGTCAAATCCCTAAGATGAGGAGCTAATCTAACTAATACTGAACAAGAAACACGAATATAGGCATCATCAACAACTTTCCTCTAAAAGTGAAAAACTGATTCATTTGAGCACAAACTAACTTCTAAAGCAATGAATCTACCCTATATCATTATTTATCTATCATAATTACATTCCAAGTCATCATTTACAATGGTAAATCATCCACCATGAGAGGGAATCCATGATTACAGTAAAAAATTGGAAGAATAGCAACCCTGAGCAAAAACTGTCAAAAGCGCAACGCCACTTTTAGGTCCCTTTTGGAGGCCTTCCCGACATCCAAATTGATCCCATGATAGCGCATTAGAAAGGTCTTCAAGTCTACTGTTCAAAAAATGTGTAATTGCAGCATTTGAAGCTCATTTGCCCCTTCAAAATTTGATTCTTCAAAGACTGATTCTGCGTGTCCAAAAAGTGGCAGAAGGGTCATTTGTTAAGGTGTTTTTTGACCTTTTGGTGGACCAATTCTACCCAAAAAACTTTGAAACTTGTTAGGGTGCATGTCCTCATCACTTTGAATCCAAAAATGCAAACCATTTCTTCATTGGGTGCCCCTAGGAAAAACTCAGCGCACCGGCGCTGCGCTTATAGGCAGTTTTCCCGTGTATTAAATTTCAAAATTTGCAAATGAAAAAATTTGCTCCAAATTTGCCCAAAATAGGTGAGAAGCACCATCATCAAGTGCTTTAATGAGCCAAGGAATATTTAGCCAACATCTTAAGTCTATCCTTATTTTTGTGTGGTTTTCTTTGTTACCTAGCTTTATCTGTTGAGGTGACACTGCTTGTGTTTTCCTCCTCCTCATAGTCTCGATCTTCCTGGTCCATGTTTGCATGGTCCATGTTTGCAAGGCTGAGGTGTATGAAGGGAATAAGTGAAAGAGTTTTTAGGAATGAGGGGATTTGAGATGAGGTTGTGACTAGGAAATGAATGGAGGAGTAGGAAATGAGAGGGTCGACTTGTTTGTTGGAAACTTTTCTCTTGGGGAAAAGGGACAAAGGGAATGGGAATGATATGGAATAGGGGTAAAGAGAAAAAGGGACAAGGTGATATGGGAATAGGGATAGGTGAATTTAGAGCTGTAGGGATAGGTGATTGGATGAACAGTGAGGATTTAGGGTTTTAGGCATCACTAGGGAGATTTTAGGGTTTCATATTAAACATGGAAAATGATGCTTAAACATTGGATTTGCAAACCAAAACTAAAGTGAGGGATGTCCATTTACAAGTAATGATGGAAGGAGAGAGAAATTTAGAGTTTCCTTGAGGGTTTTTAAGCTCTCCTGCCAAAAGCTCAATCTCTTAAGATTGGTCAAAATGTGCAGAATGAGGTGCCAAAATGTAGAGTGATGTTGCAGTCAAATTTTGAAGGTCTTCCTCAACTCCAAAGTGAGCTTATGATAACGCATTGGAAATATCTCTATGTCTAATTATCATTTGATCCATCAAGCAAGTCGTTTGGTCACTCTAGCTAGGAGAAATCTTGATTTTCCCAAAGTCACTCCAGAAGTGCAGAAACTCTCCTGAGGCAAATGATGTTTTGGGCATTTCTCCCAAACCATGAGACCGGTGTAAAAATGGAAGAAGGTTTTTCTTCTTGAGTCTATTATGGACAAAAACCTCTCTCACTTATGTCAAATTCATCTTTTCTTGCTCAGAAACATCATTTGAATAAAACCTATCCCGATGTGTGGAACAAGGGATTTGTAGAAATGAAGGGAAATGAAGGGGATGAGGGGATTCTAATTTCTTGGGAAATTTTTCTGGAAGTAGGGAGGGATGTTAAGAAGCAGGGGAAAATGGAATTTCAAGGATTGAGTGAGGGGAAGGGGTCAAAAAGGGAAAAACACAGGCCTAACCTAGAAAAGTGTCAAATTGTAGCAATAGGCCAGGGTTTGTGGGAAAATGATGAATTTGAGGGACATCAGTGATGGGAAGTGTTTAAGAAGGTATATTAAGGATAGGGGAATGTGTATGAGCATCAGGATACAAGTTTTGTTGATTATTTGACCATTCAAGAAAAATTACCTTCAAAACCCTGGGAGAGGGAAATGAGCCTTGCCTAAGTACAACTGAAGCACGAACAAGGTGTAAAATGACCCATTGGAACCTGAAATGATGATGACAACTCTTTGAATGATGGCACACTCAGCTGAATGGTGACATGAACCAATACTTGGAAGACTTTAGAAAGAGTGAAAACAAATCCTAAACCTAATACCCAGTGACCAATTTTTTACTTGAAGACTCACTGAAATGAAAAAGGTTTGACTTTGACACCCTAAGACCACTATATAAGAGCATATTTGATCATTGGTGGTAGTATGAAAATACTGACTCTAACATTGGATCCATTGGGGATGGTAGCTCCTTGGAGGTGCCAAGAACATCATAGACCAAGTAGCCTTATCCATTGGGCATGGAGTAAAAAAAAAAAAACTCAATCTGAAATACATGACTAAATACTGATGACTCAAAGACACAAACTGACTTGAAATTGACTGAAAAAAATGACTCAAGACTTACTTAGTTGAAACATGTACTTATAAAACTTATTAATGGCAGAAGACCATCGAGATTTGAGGGCTTCGAATATTGATGAAAACCACCTGCCTACTGAAGAAATATGTACAATCATGTGAAGTGAACCTTCCAATGTAACCAATCCAGCAGATGGCTACTCACTGAAATTCTGCTCTCACTTTCCTCAAGCAGGCAGAACGATGTACATGTAGGCAACTCACAATAACAACTGAAACCAAGGCTTATGCTAACGAACCAGAAAACGTTTATCTTCTCGAATGCTTGCAAAAGAATGCTGAAGGGATCTTTAAAATCCTGAAACACTGGCTTGTCTTAAGATCAAACAACAAAAATACAAGTACTCCCTTCATTTTGATATGAAAGAACAGTTGGTTGCTAATTGATAGGAAGGCATAGAGAAGTATAAGCCTCTATTATCTGAGTGTTGGCTGTAAATTCCTCGAGCATGAGAAATTTTGACTCGATTTCTGGCATACTGTCTCTCTCAGGCTCATACTCCTCAATTTCATAGTCCAAGTCATTCTTAAACAGAAAACATGCTTCAAGATTATAAAACATGACAACTCTATCATCTTCATGAAATAAAACAATATCTGTTCGCTAATCTATAAATCCAATTTCAAGACTGTCCTCATTTTCAAAAGTGGAAGAAGCTTCACTAACACCTTCTTGACGATGTGAACACTGCAAACCTGCATTGGCTTGGGCTATAACATGACCTTTTAGGAGTTGATCTATCCCATCTTCAGACAGAGGAGATAATACCTTTTGTTTTCTTTTGCCAAAACAATAATTGTGTTCTTAAAATAAAAATTCAAAATATGAAATATGAGAAGAAAAATTTGAATGACAGTCCTTAATTCCCTGGTCTTCTGAAATTTGAATACATTGTTGATCATCTTCATATGACATGGCAACCGGATTGTCATGTTTCTTATCGCACTCATCAGTCATACAAGGGAAAACTTAAGATAGTTCTTGAAACTCAAAACTAACACTTCTATCATTTACCATTGAGTTATCGAAAGAAGATTTTTCTCTTACTTGAACAAAGATCTCATCTTGTTTTTCATAAAAGGACATGATTACCTCCTTGTGAAGGCTTTGTTCTAATGAAATGAAAACACTTGGGTCAATAACTTTGTCTTCTTCATTCCAGATGATCTTAACAAAGGAGCTCTTCTTCATGGGATTCAGAACAAGGTACTCTTCATCATCATGATCTGAAATAGCCAACTTGACTTTATCACAATCTGAAATTGAAACTTGATTTCCCTGCATACTATCTTCTGATATGAGCAGATCTGTAATAATACCTTGTCCTCCATCATTTTCAATTGTACTAAGATCTTGAACCTGCTGCAAATTTTCCTGAGCATTTTGATAAGTATCCTCTAAGCTCTCTTTATGCTGCTGAAATGGATTTTCATACAGGGCTTCCATGATCTCATCGTCCATGAAGTCATCATCTTCATAAACTTTCTCAAGATTTTCAATAAAACTATAAACATGTTTACAACAGTTTTGAACTAATATTAAGGATGGACAAGATTCTTTATACCTTTCAAAGAACATGGTATGAAAATCCTTTAAATAGTAAATACAAGCAAGCGGCAAACTTTCATACCTAGATCGAGCTTCACCTTCCAGAGTGGCCATGAATATCTTCATCAAGCAGTCTTCAGGATAATCAACCTTCAACTTACGAGTATGCATGTGAAATCTAACCAGATGTAAAGCAAAATCATTCCTATCATCATATTAAACATAGGCAAATTCCTTTTCCAATCTACCTTTGGAATTTTATTTGGGAAACCTGGAATGTGATCTCGGCTCATGGGAGCATACCTTCGATCAAGCGAATCCATTTTGAGAACAATGACTTCACCAAGAAATTCTTCAGGCTACTGGGTCTCGAAGAATGGAGTTGCCATAAAAATTTTAAACCTTGGGATTTTTGGACACCGGAGTCACCAGGTGAATTATTTCAGTCTTCGCATGCATCTGACCACTGTTCACCATCAGCAATTAGATCTGAACTTTGATGATCTTTCCTAGGGAATACGAAACCTTTCGCTCATATTTGCCCAGTATGGTCAACACTATGTAACCACAAACCACTTTTAGCCAAGTAGCTAGCCCTACTAGGCCGGGGGAGGGCTCTCCCTGTAAGGACCTTAGTCAAGATGACTGGATCAGGTAAAGGATTTTAGGCTAGGTATAGTAGCATGAAATTTTTGATTGGATTTTGTAGGGGTTTTGCCGGATCAGGAGGAGCTGGATAGTTTAGGTCTAGGGAATTAGGTCAGAATTGCAGGGTGTTCAATGGGGCAAGGTAGGCATAGGATTTAGCACTCTAGGGCTTGATGCGGTTAGATGTTTTAGACTGGTGAGAAGCTATGAAGGGCATGTGAAAACCATGGATCCTTCCTAGACATCGGAAAACATGAAATGGTGAATGGTTTCCCAAGGCAGAGCACTGATGCAATGAATTCCGCCTATCAAACTTGAAAACATTCAAATAGAAGCAATGAAATGATTAAAGAAGCATACAAAACACACTAACATATTATTACAGAAGGAGAAACTGTACTAAACTCATACCACATGGATACCATAGAAATAGCTGCAATTTCTTATTAACTCCTGTTAAATTGCTTACAAAGGTGTACAATCAAAGTCTAAGCATCCAGCTGAGTCCAACCATTTACCATGAGAAGGAAGAAGAATATATAGACATTATTTAAACCCCCTCTCATCCTTAGGGGTCGAATCCCTAAGATGAGGAGCTAATCTAACTAATACTGAACAAGAAACAAGAATATATGCATCATCAACAACTTGCCTCTAAAAGTGAAAAACTGATTCATTTGAGCTCAAACTAACTTTTAAAGCAATGAATCTACCCTATATCATTATTTATCTATCATAATTACATGCCAAGTCATCATTTACAATGGTAAATCATCCACCATGAGAGCAAATCCATGATTACAGTAAAAAACTGGAAGAATAACAACCCTGAGCAAAAACTGTCAAAAGTGCAAAGCCACTGTCAGGTCCATTTTGGAGGCCTTCCTGACATCAAAATTGAGCCCATGACAGTTCATTGGAAATTTATTCAAGTATACTTTCCAAAAAACCTGTAATTTCGGCATTTGAAGCTCATTTGGCCCTTCAAACTTGATTCTCCCAAGGTTGCTTCTGTGTGTCCAAAAAGTGGCAGAAATGTCATTTTTAGTGTGTTTTTTGATCTTTTGGTGGACCAGTTCTACCCAAAAAAATTTGAAACTTGCTAGGGTGCATGTCCTCATCACTCGGAATCAAAAAATGCAAATCATTTCTTCATTGGGTGCCCCTAGGAAAAGCGCAGCGCTGGTGGCCCTGATCTTATAGGCAGTTTTCTTGTGTATTAAATTTCAAAATTTGCAAATGACAAAATTTTCTACAAATTTGCCCAAAATTGGTGAGAAGCACCATCATCAAGTGCTCTAATGAGCCAAGGAAGATTCAGCTAGCATCCTAATTCTGTCCTCCTTTTTGTGTGGTTTTCTCTGTTGCCTAGCTCTATCTGCTGAGGTGTCACTGCTTGTGTTTTCCTCCTCCTCATAGTCTTGGTCTTCTTGGTCCATGTTTGCAAGGTTGAGGTGTATGAAGGGAATAAGTGAAAGTGTTTTTAGGAATGAGGGGATGGGAGATGAGCTTGTGACTAGGAAATGAATGGAGGAGTAGGAAATGAGAGGGTTGGCTTGTTTGCTTGAGAATTTTCTCTTGGGGAAGAGGGACAAAGGGAATGGGAATGATATGGAATAGGGGTAAAGGGAAAAAGGGACAAGGTGATAGGGGAATAGGGATAGGTGAATTTAGAGCTGTAGGGATAGGTGATAGGATGAACAATGAAGATTTATGGTTTTAGGCATCATTAGGGAGATTTTAGGGTTTCATATTAAACATGGAAAATGATGCTTAAACATTGGATTTGCAAACCAAAAATAAAGTGAGGGATGTCCACTTACTTGTAATGATGGAAGGAGAGAGAAATTTAGTGTTTCCTTGAGGGTTTGAGGGTTTTTAAACTTTCCTTCCAAAAGCTCAATCTCCCAAGATTGGTCAAAATGTGCAGAATGAGGTGCCAAAATGTAGAGTGATGTTGCAGTCAACGTTTGAAAGTCTTACCCAACTCCAAATTGAACTCATGATAGCACATTGGAAATCTCTCTGTGTCTAGTTATCATTTGACTCATCAAGCAAGTTATTTGGTCATTCCAACTAGGAGAAATCTTGATATTCCCAAAGTCACTCCAGAAGTGCAACAACTATCTTGAGGCAAATGATGTTTTGGGCATCTCTCCCAAACCATGATACCTATGAAAAACAGAAGGAGGTTTTTCTTCTTGAGTTTATTATGGACAAAAAATTCTCTCACTTTTGTCAAATTCATCTTTTCTTGCTCGAAACATCATTTGAATAAAAACTATCTCGATGTGTGGAACAGGGGATTTGTAGAAATGAAGGGGATGAGGGGCTTCTAATTTCTTGGGAATTTTTTTTTGGAAGTAGGGAGGGATGTTATGAAGTAGGGGAAAGTGGAATTTCAAGGATTGAGTGAGGGGAAGGGGTTCAGAAGGGAAAAACACATGCCTAACCTAGAAAAGTGCCAAATTGTAGCAATAGGCTATATCAGTGATGGGAAGTGTTTAAGAAGGTATATTAAGGATAGGGGAATGTGTATGAGCATCAGGATACAAGTTTTGTTGATGATCTGGCCATTAAAGAAAAATTACCTTCAAAGCCCTAGGAGAGGGAAATGAGCCTTGCCTAAGTACAACTGAAGCACGAACAAGGTGTAAAATGACCCATTGGAACCTAAAATGATGATGACGACTCTTTGAATGATGGTACACTCAGCTGAATGGTGACATGAACCAATACTTGGAAGACTTTGGAAGGAGTGAAAACAAATCATAGACCTAATACGCAGTGACCAAATTTTTACTTGAAGACTCGCTGAAATGAAATTAATTTGACTTTGACACCCCAAGACCACTTTATAAGAGCATATTTGATCACTGGTGGCAGTATGCAAATACTGACTCTAACATTGGCTCCATTGGGGATGGTAGCTCCTTGGAGGTTCCAAGAACACCGTACACCAAGTAGCCTTATCCATTGGGAATGGAGTAAAAAAAAAACTCAATTTGAAATACATGACTGAATACTGATGACTCAAAGACAGAAACTGACTCGAAACTGAATTGAAATTGACTGAAAAAATGACTCAAGACTTACTTAGTTGAAAAAAGTACTTATAAAACTTATTAATGGCAGCAGAGCATCGAGATTTGAGGGCTTAAAATACTGATGAAAACGACCTGCCTACGGAAGAAATATTTACAATCATGTGAAGTGAACCTTCCAATGTAACCAATCGAGTAGATGGCTACTCATTGAAATTTTGCTCTCACTTTCCTCAAGTAGGTAGAACGATGTACATGTAGGCAACTCATAATAACAATTGAAACCAAGGCTTATGCTAACGAACCAGGAAACATTCATCTTCTTTAATGCTTGCAAAATAACTCCAAAGGGATCTTGAAAATCCTGAAGCACTAGCTTGTCTTGAGATCCATCAACAAAAATACAAGTACTCCCTTCATTCTGATCTGAAAGAACAGTTGGTTGCTGATTGATAGGAAGGTATAGAGAAGTATAAGCCTCTACTATCTGAGTGTTGGCTGTAAATTCCTCGAGCATGAGAAATTCTGACTCGATTTCTAGCATACTGTATCTCTCAGGCTCATACTCCTCAATTTCATAGTCCAAATCATTCTTAAACAGAAAACATTCTTCAAGATTATAAAACATGATAGCTCTATCATCTTCATGAAAGAAAACAATATTTGTTCGCTGATCTATATATCTAATTTCAAGTCTGTCCTCATTTAGAAGAAGCTTCACTAACACCTTCTTGACGATGTGAACACTACAAACCTGCATTGGCTTGGGCTGTAACATGACCTTTCAGGGGTTGATCTATCCCATCTTCAGGCAGAGGAGATAGTACCTTTTGTTTTCTTTTACCAAAACAATAATTGTCTTCTTGAAATAACAATTCAAAACATGAAATATGAGAAGAAAAATCCGAATGACAGTCCTCAATTCCCTGGTCTTCTGAAATTCGAATACATTGTTGATCATCTTCATGTGACATGGCAACCAGATTGTCATGTTTCTTATCGCACTCATCAGTCATACAAGGGAAAACTTAAGATAGTTCTTGAAACTTGAGAACACTTGGGTCAATAACTTTGTCTTCTTCATTCCAGATGATCTCAACAAAGGAGCTCTCCTTCATGGGATTCAGAACAAGGTACTCTTCATCATCACGATCTGAATCTAGATCTGAAATAGCCAACTTGACTTTATCACAATCTGAAATTGAAACTTGATTTCCCTGTATACTGTCTTCTGCTATGAGAAGATCTGTAATAAGACCTTATCCTCCATTATTTTCAATTGTACTAAGATCTTGAACCTGCTACGAATTTTCCTAAGCATTTTGATAAGTATCCTCTAAGCTCTCTTTATGCTGCTGAAATGGATTTTCATATAGGGCTTCCATGATCTCATTGTCCATGAAGTCATTATCTTCATAAACTTTCTCAAGATTTTCAATAAAACTATAACCATGTTTACAATAGTTCTGAACTAATATTAAGGATGGACAAGAGTTTTTATACCTTTCAAAGAACATGGTATGAAAATCCCTTAAATAGTAAATACAAGCAGGTGACAAACTTTCATACCAAGATCGGGCTTCACCTTCCAGAGTGGCCAGGAATATCTTCATCAAGCAGTCTTCAGGAAAATCAACCTTCAACTTGCGAGTATGCATGTGAAATCTAACCGGATGTAAAGAAGCATCATTCCTATCATCATCTTTAAACATAGGCAAATTCCTTTGCCAATCCACCTTAGGAAGTTTATTTGGGAAACCTGGAATGTGATCTCGGCTCATGGGAGCATACCTTCGAGCAAGCGAATCCATTTTGATAACAATGAATTCACCAAGAAATTCTTAAGGCTACTGGGTCTTGAAGAATGGATTTGCCATAAAAATTTTAAACCTTGGGATTTTTCGACACTAGAGTTTCCAGGTGAATGATTTCAGCCTTCGCATGCATCTGACCACTGTTCACCATCAGAAATCAGATATGAACTTTGATGATCTTTCCTAGGGAATACGAAACTTTTCACTTGTATTTCCCCAGTATGGTTGCCACTATGTTATCCCTTGGATTGAACCTCAGGCTGAAGGAAGGCAAGCCAGGGTAACCACAAACCACGCTTAGCCAAGTAGTTAGCCCTACTAGGCAGGGAGAGGGCTCTCTCTGTAAGGATCTTAGTCAAGATGATTGGATCAGGTAAAGGATTTTATTCTAGGTATAGTAGCACTAAAGTTTTGATTGGATTTTGTAGGGGTTTTGCCAGATTAGGAGGAGCTGGACAGTTTAGGTCTAGGGAATTAGGTCAGAATTGCAGGGTGTTCAATGGGGCAAGGTAGGCATAGGCTTTAACACTCTAGGGCTTGATGGGGTGAGATGTTTTAGGCTGGTGAGAAGCTATGAAGGGAATGTGAAAACCATGGATCCTTCCTAGACAACATAAAACATAAAATGATGAATGGTTTCCCAAGGCAGAGCACTGATGCAATGAGTTCCACCTATCAAACTTGAAAACATTCAACTAGAAGTAATGAAATGATTAAAGAAGCATACAACACACACTAACATATGATTACAGAAGGAGAAACTATACTAAAACTCATACCACATGGATCCCATAAAAATAGCTGCAATTTCTTATTAACTCCTGCCAAACTGCTTACAAAGGTGTACAATCAAAGTCTGAGCTTCCAACTAAGTCCAACCCTTTACCATGAGAAAGAAGAAGAAGATATAGACATGATTTCAACCTCCTCCCATCCTTATGGGTCGAATCCATAAGATGAGGAGCTAATCTAACTAATACTGAACAAGAAACAGGAATATAGGCATCATCAACAACTTGCCTCTAAAAGTGAAAAACTGATTCATTTGAGCTCAAACTAACTTCTAAAGAAATGAATCTACCCTATATCACTACTTATATATCAAAATTACATGGCAGGTCATCATTTAGAATGGTAAATCATCCACCATGATAGGGAATCCATGATTACAGTAAAAAACTGGAAGAATAGCAACCCTGAGCAAAAACTGTCAAAAGCACAACGCCACTTTCAGGTCCCTTTTGGAGGCCTTCCTGGCATCTAAATTGAGTCCATGATAGCTCATTGGAAAGGTATTCAAGTATAATTTCCAAAACACCTTGAATTTTGGCATTTTAAGCTCATTTGGCCCTTCAAAACTTGATTCTCCCAAGACTGCTTCTGTGTGTCCAAAAAGTGGCAGAAATGTCACTTTTAGGGTGCTTTTTGACCTTTTGGTGGACTAGTTCTGCCCCCAAAACTTTGAAACTTGCTAGGGTGCATTTCCTCATCACTCTGAATCCAAAAATGCAAACCATTTCTTCATTGAGTGCCCCTAGGAAAAGCTTATAGGTAGTTTTCCTGTGTATTAAATTTCAAAATTTGCAAATGACAAAATTAGCTCTAAATTTGCCCAAAATTGGTGAGAAGCACCATCATCAAGTGCTCTGATGAGCCAAGGAAGCTTTAGCTAGCATCCTAAGTCTATCCTCCTCCTTTTTGTGGTTTTCTCTGTTGCCTAGCTCTATTTGCTGAGGTGTCACTGCTTGTGTTTTCCTCCTCCTCACATTCTCGGTCTTCTTGGTCCATGTTTGCAAGGCTGAGGTGTATGAAGGGAATAATTGAAAGTGTTTTTAGGAATGAGGGGATGGGAGATGAGCTTGTGACTAGGAAATGAATGGAGGAGTAGGAAATGAGAGGGTCGGCTTGTTTGCTTGAGAATTTGCTCTTGGGGAAAAGGACAAAGGGAATGGGAATGATATGGAATAGGGGTAAAGGGAAAAAGGGACAAGGTGATAGCGGAATGGGGATAGGTGAATTTAAGATGTAGGGATAGGTGATAGGATGAACAGTGAGGATTTAGTTTTTTAAGTATCATTAGGGAGATTTTAGGTTTCATATTAAACATGGAAAATGATGCTTAAACATTGGATTTTCAAACCAAAACTAAAGTGAGGGATGCCCACTTGTAATGATGGAAGGAGAGAGAAATTTAGAGTTTCCTTGAGGGTTTGAGGGTTTTTAAGCTCTCCTGCCAAAAGCTCAATCTCCCAAGACTAGTCAAAATGTGCAGAATGAGGTGCCAAAATGCAAAGTGATGTTGCATTCAACGTTTGAAGGTCTTACCCAGCTCCAAATTGAGCTCATGATAGCTCATTGGAAAGATCTCTGTGGTTAGTTATCATTTGACTCATCAAACAAGTCATGTGGTGACTCCGGCTAGGAGAAATCTTGATTTTTCCAAAGTCACTCTAGAAGTGCAACAACTCTCCTAAGGCAAATGATGTTTTGGGCATTTCTTCCAAACCATGAGACCTGTGTAAAAACAGAAGGATTTTTTTCTTCTTGATTCTATTATGGACAAAAACCGCTCTCACTTTTGTCAAATTCATCTTTTCTTGCTCATAAACATCATTTGAATGAAACCTATCCCAATGTGTGGAACTGGGGATTTGTAGAAATGAAGGGAAATGAAGGGGATGAGGGGCTTCTAATTTCTTAGGAAAATTATTTGGAAGTAGGGAGGGATGTTAGGAAGTAAGGGAAAATGGAATTTCAAGGATTGAGTGAGGGGAAGGGGTCCAAAAGGGAAAAACACAGGCCTAACCTAGAAAAGTGTCAAATTGTAGCAATAGGTTAGGGTTTGTGTGAAAATGATGAATTTGAGGGATATCAATGATGGAAAGTGTTTAATAAAGTATATTAAGGATAAGGGAATGTGTATGAGCATCAAGATACAAGTTTTGTTGATGATTTGACCATTCAAGAAAAATTACCTTCAAAACCCTAAGAGAGGGAAATGAGCCTTGCCTAAAGTACAACTGAAGCATGAACAAAGTGTAAAATGACCCATTGGAACCTGAAATGATGATGACAACTCTTTGAATGATGATACACTCAGCTGAATGGTGACATGAACCAATACTTGGAAGACTTTGGAAGGAGTGAAAACAAATCCTAGACCTAATATGCAGTGACCAAATTTTTACTTGAAGACTCACTGAAATGAAAAAAATTTGACTTTGACACCCTAAGACCACTTTATAAGAGCATATTTGATCACTAGTGGCAGTATGCAAATACTGACTTTAACATGATCTAAGTGTTAGATTGATCTTGAGTGCATACAGATGAATGATGAGGAGCCTTGAGTGTTTGAACAATTTCCTGATCGGTAGAGAAACCAACCTTAGGACAACGAGGGCCTGACATAACCATTAGATTAGGCTGAAGTGCCTCAACAGTCAGTGGCATTTTGACTTCATTGATAGATGGATCTTTGTAGACTAGTGGCTTAGAAGATTAACAACGAGTGAATCAACATCGTGATCGAATGATGAGGTGAAGAGATTACGACAACCAAGATCAAAAAATTCAGCATGTTGGTCGACATCCTCATGATTTTACGAATCGTACAGAGGGGTATATGAGAAGGAAGGATGTTTACCCTCTACATTTCCGGAAAGAGTAGATGTAAGATCAAGTGGATTTTCAATGAATGATTGGTCCTCTTCATTGTTGGATGATGGGCTAACATACGGTGTGTCCTGTGAAAGATCAACAATGGGTGCATCCGTAGATGAAGACACACATGCAAAATCATGGATGGAAGGTTCACAAACAATGTTAGGAAAGAACGGAGGGGGCTCAGACGGAGGTGAGTCATCCCTCCCCAAGTGTTGATGCTCAAGCTCCCACTCATACTCTTCATGAATGACAATGCATGTTAGTTGTGCAACACCAACTCTGTTAGTGGGTTGTTCCTCATTCATAACAAGTGAAGAGTCTAGAATGGACGAACACAAGACAACATCATCCAGAGGAACACCTGGGTGCAAAGATGGAGGTAGAAAAAAAGAATTCATATGAGAACTCAAAGGACTCACAACCAAATCTGCGCGAAAATTGTGTGGAATGATGTTGGGAGGGTGTGAAGGTTGAACAGTTGTGTGAACATGATCCTCAACATCACAGGGCGATGGTGGCACTATTGAATGAGAGGGAGGCAGATAGTCCGTTGAGACAATTCATGCTCCCACATGGGATTGTGCAGTTCCATCAACGAAGAATGTTGAGCAAGGCTTGACATCAAGATTTCTCTGGGGATGGGAATATTTCTTAAGGCAGTACTTGAACCAGTCCCAGATATAAGCAAAATTCATCTGGCTCCTTGGAGCTTGAAACTGTAAGTCACGAAAGTGCTGCCAAAATCAATAACGAATTCATGCAGAGCCCTCTATTGTTATAATAGTTTCCTGTCAAGATGGTCTGGATCAAAATGATGGAACATGTCTTCAATAAGATCACATAATTGCTTACATGAGTGCATGGTGTCAGCCGGAAGGCTGAGCACCCAATGAAATGGAGTTTCACAAAGTGTGAATGCAAGCAAAATACTGGCTTGTTCGTTAGTAAACTCATCTTCCTCATAAATCATGGAAAGGAAGTTATGTGAGTGCTAAGGCCAGGCCAATTCACCTTCACCATCATACATGTGAGTGGACAAGAGATTGAAAAGCTTCCCCAAGATGGAGACATCTTCACGATTCGGAAAACACCTCAGGGGAAGAAGAATGCAATATTCCATGAAAGATATGCAAAGGTTCTGTTAGTGTCAGTGTTGTTAGCCTGTCACCTGGATCAAAAAATGATTTTACCATTGTCTTTTCAGGCTCTATCATCAAATTTTTCTGTTATTAGGTTTACACAGAAAATTTGGTCATTGTATGGTCAGTGCAAGATAGAGTCATTGTCTGAAATTTTACTCATGCTGGTTGCTTCTCATATACCATGAAAATTGGTCAAATCATCATTATCATTCCATTAGGTTATAAGGGTCCCCAAGGTCCACCATTTCCATAAAAAGTCAGAAATAAGTCAAAATTGACAAAGCTAAGAGTTCAAGAAATGAAACATGGTTTATTTACATTTTCATGACATCAAAAAAGTTTCAGGAGAAGAAAGCACCAACACTCAGGAGATGCAAAAAGCACATTTGCAAAGGCAAGGTAAAAGTTGCCTTCAGAAAAGTGAAATTAGTTCAAAAAAGAGGATTAGTTTCTTTTCTCTTTTTGAAAAAGTGAAGAAATTACCCCTATATAAACTCAAAATGACTCAATACCTTTTCATTCATCTCTCATTCACTCTTCATCATCGAGCTCACTCGCTTAAAAAAGAAAAAAATCCATTTCCCTAGGAGAATTTGGTCAAAAATTGTAGGCGCTGCACGTAGATACACTGCGTTACGCTTTTGAGGCAGGCACTACGCGTAGGAGAACTGCGCTGTGCGTAGAAGAATTGCGTTGCGTGCAGGACAAAGTCCCCGAAAATCACCCAAATTTTCCCAAATTTCAAAATTCTTTCTTTCAAACTTGGTCAAATTGCTTTCTAAGGCTGAGGAACAAGTAAGTACATCATTTCCCTTGATTTTTTCTTTCCCATTTGCATTCCATGTTGATAATATCTCAAGCTAGGGTTTGTAGCAAAAGTGCCATGGGAAATGCTAGGGTAGAAATGGTCATCACAATTTTTTATCTCCTAAACATGTAAATTGACTTTCTACACCTACACACATGTATGATGAGTCATCTTGACCAGTCCATCCACCTCCAAATCAAGTTTAAACACTAAAAAAACAAAACCCTAGCTCATTCCTAGAGTTATTTTGGCAAAATCACATCATAAACCTTCTTGGTCTCACTTACAAGCAACCATATTTTTTCACCATCTTCCTCACTCATTTTGTTGGGTCCCTATAATACTAGTGATTACCCCATTACTATTGTAGTTTCATCCCTTATTAATATTTTCGTGCCCTTATTATCCCCATATTGCTATTACTATGCCCCATAGAATCCCTCTATTGTTATTTTTGTGGCTTTATATTATTATTGTTAGGTCGGCTGGGTTATATTGTGACTCCTTAGACTCTTATATATAGAAAGGAGGTTTTGTCATTTGAATCATCCAAGAATTGTTCATTTATGTAATGTAAAGGAGGTTTCCCCCTCGAAGAGGCTAAATTCTAAGGCGTTGATCTATCTTTTCTATCTTTTCTTGAGCTGGTTTCATAACATTTGGTATCAGAGCTTTGGATTCTAGGGTTTTGCTGCTCCAAATAGGTCATCGTGGCATTTTCGCTATAACTTTTTTCTGCGACGTTTCAGAAGATAAAAAAAACCCATTTGGGAAGACATCGCACTGAGCCTCAGGTCCGAATTTCAGAGCTTTTCGCACTATATTTGCGGAGATATGATCTGAGGAAGTTGGTCTTTTTGCAGACTCCTGAATTACATTCCAAACAGGTAACCTGGGGAAAATCATCATAACTTTCTCTCTGAGCATCGGATTGAAATTTCATAAGTTACAGAAAGAGGACGGACTTTAGTTTCTTGTAGATATTTTTCAGAGCCAAAGGTTGAAACAGTGACTCATGACACGTCGTACAAGTTCACTCTACTAAACTAGTCTATAATCAAGTCACTGTGGGAGATTTTGCATAACTCTTCCTTGGAGAATCCAATTTGGGTTAGGCTGGTGGCATTGGAAAGAGGACACAAAGGGATATTGTAGGTCGCAATTTCAGAACTGGATGATCAGAAAGTACAAAGATACATCAGAGGCAATATTGAGCTCCTACAAAGTGAAAAAAGGCGTGTAGATTTTTTAAGTTTTTGCTTAAGCTTGGTTTGAAAATTTATTTTGAAGGAATTCAAAGGGCATAGTAGAGAATTATTATCGGTAACTAATTCCCCGAGGAAAGAAAATGAAAACACCTAGTAAGCAACCTGAAAGCTCTAGCATGACTCATGAAGAAGAGGAAGAAATGCTACATGATATATCAAAATTACAAGAACAAGTGCAACAAATGTCACTCTCACAAAAGCTAATAGAAGCTAAGATAAATGGCGTGGAATCTAAGATAAAGGGCATGGAAGCTAAGATGGATGATTTGAATATAAATTTGAAGACAGATTTGAAGAAAGACATGGCAGATTTGAAGACAGATTTGAAGACAAACATGGCAGATTTGAAGACAGATTTGACAAATTTTCTACAAGAAATACTTACTAATGGTGAAAAGATAGTAAAGGAAACTCATGATGTGAACAAAAGAAATGTTAATCATGATTTCTTAGACTCTAATGTAGGATCGAAGACCCACCATATTCCAAAAATCGATATGAGGAAGTTTGATGGCAAGGATCCCGCAACATGGATATTACAGATGGAGCAATTTTTCGATCTCAATAAAGTGAAAAACACACAAAAGGTACGTATTGCAACTTTATATTTGGAACCAAATCAATTTGTATGGTATCAATGGCTTTGCTCTCATAAAAAATTATCACTTGGGCAATTTTTACGGAAGAATTTACATCACATTATGAGGATACAAAAAGCAACACTTTTTTTACCTAATTGATAAGTATCAAACAAAAGGGTTTTATAATGGAGCACATTGAGGAGTTCCAAAAATTGAACATAAGGGTAAAAAAATATTCCAGAGGAGCATAGGATTGATGTGTTCATAGGGAATTTAAAAGATAATATCCAACATGATGTTCGCCTTTGGGAACCTGATTCATTAGAGAAGGCATTCAGGTTAGCAAGAAAAATGGAAAGCAAAATTATGGCAACCAGGAAGCATACCACTCACAACTATAAAGATGGAAGTGTTGTTGCTCCAAGTCTTCCACAACCTATAAGGTTGACACCATAACAATTGGAAGAAAAAAGAGCAAAAGGGCTTTGTTACAGTTGTGATATCAAATACACTAAAAGCCATAAGTGTGATGAGAAGACATTATTCTACATAGATTGCGAAGAGGAAGAAGAAAAGGAGCAAGAAAGGTCAAAAGAAGAGGATATACTCCAGGAACAAAGCCTAGATAAGGAAGAAATGAATTCGACCATATCTTGTAATGCATTGGCGAGAATTACCACTCCTCAAACCATCAAGATAGAAGGACAAATCAAGAAGAAAAAGGTAATAGTGTTGATTGATTCAGGAAATACCCACAATTTTATTCATTGTAAGGTAGCAAAAGAATTGAATTGCTTATTATATCCAGCACCAGAGTGTCAAGTGATGGTTGCAAATGGAGGAACAATAAATTGCTCTGGAAAGTGCCATAATATCAAGCTATCGATGGGAGAATATGTATTGACTAGCCCAATGCTTTCCATTCCAATAGGAGGTGCTGATGTTGTACTAGGAGTCCAATGGCTACAATCCTTGGGTACAACAACTTTTAATTTTCAAGAACTTTTCATGAAATTTTCTGTGGAAGGAAAGGAAGTTGAATTAATGGGTATTGCAGGGAAACCGGGAAAGATAATCAGCTTTAACGGTATGACAAAGCTTCTAAAAAAGGAACAAAGGGGTGTAATTGCACAATTATGTTCGCTAGATGTTTCCACATTGCAATCATCTATTTCTCCAGATCTCCAAAAATTCTTGGACAATCATTCCAAGGTATTTGAGACTCCCAAATGTCTCCTGTTAGCTACCTATACCAATAGGTTTCATATTTCATGATTGGCAAAGAAAGTTCCAAATATGCTCTGCTTTGGTGATACAAAGATCCCATATTTCCAACAGGAGACAATGTGTGTATATAGCTTCATGTTGATTAAGTTTTGATGGGTGGTCCAATAGCCTAATCTGGATCATGCCATGTTTCAATTTTTTGTTGTTGTTGTAGAATAGAGAAAGAAGTCTGTCCAAAATGTTTAATCTTGGCAAACCAGTAGCTTAGGTAGAGAAGTAAGGTTCCCAACTGCTTAATCTGGGACCTTGGAAGCAATAAGGGTAGTTCTAGATAGAAAATCAAAAGAAAAAGCCAAGAGAAAAGAAAAGGCAAATAAGGGTCTGCAAGTCTAAGTGCACCCTCCAAGAAGAAACAAAAAATGCTAGGCAAGTAGATGGGTAGGCAGATGGGGTTGCAGAAATGGCATTTCTTTCAAATGAATCTTGCTGGTCTAATACACAGCAAAGCAAAGGAGCATGACTAACTTCCTTTTCCCCCCTTTTTCACATTTATTACTAACATCCCTGCATCAGTTGTGTTCATGAAAGAATTTAAGGTTTTATGTTGGTTCTTATTCCTTTGAAAGCCACATTTCTTGTCTAAAAATTATTTTCATTTTGATCTACTCCCTAAGCTAAGTTGTTCTCATATAAACTTAGTGATTTGATCCCTCATTCACTTCTTCCATTCATATTAACCCCTAACTTCTTATTATCTAAATCCCCTATATTACCCTTTCCCTATTATTATAAACACTATGGTGTATAAACCCCAAGCATTCTATAAATATCCCTTCCCCTTGGCATTATAGCCATATGTTCACTATCAGGGATTAAATTGACATCTGGTCAGTTTAAGAACCCAAAGCCTTACCCCTCTTTCCCCTTCAGAAGTTTTCTAAACCATGAAACCTTTCATTTGTAAAAGAACCTTGTGAAAAACCCCCATTTGCACCCCTAACCCGCTTCATTTGAAAAAACATATGAAAAAACCCACTTTTTCATTTTACCCAAAGTTCGGGCGCTATGCGCATTTTTATGAAAAATACATTGAAAACCATATGAATTTGCCGAAGTCCTAAGTCCCCGCGGGGCACACCTTTCAAAGAAAATATTAAAATATTCTCCGCCCGTTGTCGTATTGTCCTGGCATCTCAATGATCCGTCAACCGTGGGATCTAGCCTTTTTCATAGGACGGCCCACATGAATATCGGAGCGGCCCCGACGTCCGTAGGTTAGCTTCCGATATTTGTCAGAGGGTGACGTCAGACCTCTGCCACGCGTCACCCCCACATCGTATCGGAGCCCCCTCTGACAATTTAGCTTCCATATGAGGGCGGTGCGATATCAAACCGCTTACCGCTTCCGGTTTCCGTTAACCCGCTAGGCCAGCGTCACTGCTACGTCAGCGCCCCCGTTCGCCATTTGCTTCACCTGTCCTCCACCTCATCATCCCCGTGGACCACTCTTAAGCCGCCACGTCACCTGATGACGTCATGCTGACGTCATCCGACCTTGACCCCACCTGATGACGTCATGCTGACGTCATCCAAAAAAGCGCCAATGTTCCAAAAATCCATATTTTGGCCAAAAAACCGTGTTTTTTGCACTTTTTGCAAAAACGATTGTTGTTTCTTCTGCATGCATTTTACGTCCAAGCTCTCACCAACCTGCTGAATTCGACCTGGAGACCGTTGGTGCGCCAAACCCACCTGCATTTGCCACCATTGCTGCAGTGTACCAGGTATTTATCCGAATTATCCTCCCTGCGCCTAAGTTTGTCCATAATTCTCCAAGGATAACTTAAAACACTGAAAAAACACACAATTTACCGGCAAATCCTCTCTGCCTAGTCTCCATTTACAACTGTAAGGTCGAAATTCAACTGCTAAGCCGTGTTTATCCAAATTTTCACCAAACCTGCAGTCTGTCCGCGCATTCGTGGATTTAGACCCCGAAACTATAAAAATTCACCGTGGAGACACCTGAATCAGTCCTAATATTGGTTCAATAGTCCTCTGTGCAGCATTTCAATTGCTGCCATTGCCATTTTTTCCTCTGTTCCTCAGTAAATCACCTCTCTTTCCAAGAAATACTCCTCTGTGTTGCTCTGCATAGTAACACCAGTGCATATAAACAGAAGCCTAAAGTAACCATGGATGCACCAGTAGCTCCTGTAGCCTTGAACATTGCTCCATTAAATGCCCCTCAGAGAGAATTGGAATGGCAACCATTAGCAGACCTGGATTATCAGATATCAGAAGAAATGCTAATGCACAGCAAGTACCACATCCACCTGTTAAACGAATTGAAGATTAAACATGAGACTGGAACAGATGTATTGGGCATTTGGGATTCTTTCCTCCCTCTCTTCAAGCTCCCTCAGGTCAACCAGTTTCCTGACCTAATCCACCTATGTGCTGAATGCTATGATGCCACTCAGAGGGCTGTGATTGACCCTTCAGGCTCAATTGTTTTCTATGTCACCCCTGAAGCCATCAGAGAGATGCTGCACTTCAAAACTGAGAAGAAATTAGTCCCTTTATCACTGGCTGATCTGATAAAGCAAGGAGCCAAATTGACAGATGCCCAGGTCACCAAACTAAATCAATTGTACATTGAATCTGACACTATGAAGTACCCTCCCATTTCTCATGTTTATCTCAACCAATTGGGCAGGGACCTTGTAGATATGATCAGTCCCATTCTGGGCTATAATTATATTGAGTTTGTTGACGAAACTGTGCTGGTGATGATGCTCATGTTTGCCCCTGGCAAGTCTCCAATCTGCTATGACTATGCCACCTACATATCTGACAAAATACATGAGCAACTAATGAACTTGGCAAGAGAAAGGGTGTTCAGATACACCTCTTACATCTATCACTTAATTTTGTATTATCAACATGAGAAGTTTCACTTTGCTATGAAGAGAGTGGATGCACAAGGAAATCCAAGGTCAGTGGTTTATTGGTCCTCTGCCTTCCACTGCAGATCTTGCTCTCCATATACTTATTGTGAGTTTATAGACCTCTTCATCCACCCAGCCATGTCTCTGCTCATGAGCTCACCTCCTCCTAGACTAACTGATGAGATGCAGAGGACTCTTCAGTTGTCCAAGGCATACAACATTGGGGATTGGTACTATTACCAACACCACACAGTCATTAGAATATATGGGTGTGAGTTGCCCCCATACAGATTGCCCAGATATGTGCCCATGAGATTATTTGCCCTTGAATACTTCAGGCAGTTTGGGAATGCTGATATACTACATTTTTCAGGGAAAGGCAAGAAGGCACAGCTCAAGGTAAGAAACCAATTAGGCCACTTCATTTACAACAAAAGGGAGGAAGGTTGGCAAGAAGCAGACAGAATGCTAGAATCCCTTGGCCTACAGACCAGTTTCCTTTGGAAACCTTATGACCCCAATCACTTCATAACTTTAAGAAGGGTCAAATATAGGCTATCCGGTTATGACCATGTAAGGTTGCCTCACATAGAAAAGTATGCAAATCAAATTAAGTGGAGGAGAGGAACCTTAGAGGAGGCTGCTACACAAGAAGAATTAAATCAAAGAGCAGTTAAAAATCTCCAAAAGATGGCTGACTTGGAGCTTTGTTCACAGGTATTTGCTCTTCCAAGCACTCTAGTGGGAGCAGCTGCCTCATCCTCCACAGCGCATCAGCAAGCAGCCAGAACTACTGATCAAACCTCTAGCAAAGGCAAAGAGAAAGAAATGGAGCCAGAGCAGCCACCTCATGAAGAGGTGCAACAACAACAGGTACAGCAGCAACAAGAGGGGCAGCAAGAAAAAGAATAGCCAGTGAGGCAAGAGCAAACATCACAGGCCCCAGAATCCACCGGGCAGCAAGCTCAGGACACCCTGCCTCCTAGGCAGGAGACAACAGTGGAGGCCTCAGTCCTCCAAACCCCACAAAAAGAAGACATAAGCAGAAAGAGGGACAGAGAGACTCCCCTCACAACATCAACAACTCATGGGGAGAAAAGACATAGAATGAATCCCCTCTCAGAGGAAGAAATGCCTATAGGGCAATCTTTGGGCATGGGCCCACCTAGCATGGAGGCATCTGCAAGTTCCTTCCAGCAGGAACAAGAGAGGACAGTGGGAGGAGAAGTCAGCTCCTCAAGCCAGCAAAGAGGAGCTGAGGTGGGCATCAAGCAGCAGTTCATTGACATAAAGAAGAGGAATGAGCCCATAAGAGTACAACTATATAATCATTTGTTGAAAATGGCTCCCACTAACCAGCAAAGACTAATGTCCGCATTTGATGTCCAAGAGGACAAGATGATCATGAGCCACTTCATGCCAACCGTATTGCAGTCGCAGTCAGCTGCAGATTACATAAGGACCAACCTTGAGGTCCTTGCCAAGGACATCCACACAATGGACAAAATCGAATTGCATAAGCAAACGGGTGAGATGGTGTATGCCTCCTTGGCAGATAAGACATTGGAGAATTACAGGCTAGAAAATAGCCTAAATAATACAGCTGCCCAACTTGAGTTGGAGAGAGCATCCTCTCAAGCAAAGGACAACAGAATCAAAGCCTTGGAGGAGATAATCATAGAACTTGGGCATGATCCCAAGGACATCAAGGCTGTGCAGGCATTGTTGAAATTGAGAGATGCAGATATGGCAGCATTAAGGAAAATGGTAAACGTCCCAGCAACCATTCACCCACAAATTGGAGAAGTTGCCCAGCTGAGGCATGACCAAGATGCATCAGCTATGCTGGTGTCCCTATACAAATAGCTCATCCAAACACAAGAAAAATTGGGAGAATCAGAGGCTGCACTGCAGGCAGCATTACAACAAAAAGAAGGAGGATAGACATCTCAGCCTCCTCCAAAAATAATTAACCTGGAGGAACCTCCTCAGACTACTGCTCCTCCTACTGAACAGACAGCACCATCTACATCAGCAACTGCACCAACAACAGAGCAGGCTCCAAGCCTGGACATGCAGAAGCTCAAGAATGAAATCCAAGCCCTGGAAGCCCAAATGGCAGAGCTAAATGAGGCCAGGGAGAGTTTAGCCAAGCTCAATGAAAGATATGATAAATCCAAGCAGACTGTGGTAGAAAAAGGAAGGGAAATCAAGGCCCTTAAGGATAAGATAAAGGAGCTGGAGAAGGAGCTCACACTTGACAAAGTGACAGCTGAGCTTAAGACAGTTTTATGGGCCAACATTGGCCAATCAATCACTGATCAATGGCAATACATTGAGACCATTCATGAGCAAATAGAGCTCATAGGAAAAGCACACAGAGAAATCCAGAGATCAAGGGCATCTCTAGGCAATATGCCTGAGGTTGCCAATAGAATGATTAATGTGCTTAATAACAGAACAAGTGCTCAGCTGGCGACAATGGGAATCACAAGCAGAACTGAGACCATCCAGCTGATAAAGAGGGTCCTTACACTGAGAAGCCTGGTACAAACGCTGGAAAGAAGAAGCCAGGACATGCAGACAGAGGTAAATAAGTTCATGGACAAGTTCACAACACTACAGGGAAAAGGTCTTCCTAGCTTACTGAACAGCACAGGCATACTACTTTCACATGAGCATTATGCCAAGAGGGTCAATACATTCACTACTAATCAGATCACTAAAAGGCCCAGTACCTCAGAAGAAACAGGACCAGCAACAGGACAAAGTCTCTACAACAGGGTAGAGAACTTATTCTTTATAATGAATGAAATTAAACATCTGTTTGAAGTGCCTCCAAACTTCTACAAATACACAGAGGCAGATGAGACTTTAGAGGCAATTCTGAGACATCAATTGCCCACACAGGAATGGTGGACTAAGGCGATACAGATGATATTATAGACAAGAAGCCATTCACTAAGTTTTTCATCAAAAAATATAAGTTATCATGCACAGGAAAATTTTGATAAAATCAGCATGCATGGAGAAGAATGGGCTGAGCCAACTCAGCAAAACTATTCGGCCACCAAAGCAGCAGTGACAGTCACAGGTGACAGGGCCGAAAAGCTACAGGATGACAGAGCTACAAAGACACGTCATTCATCATTTATAACAGAGCGTTCAACCGACTCAATGGCCTCCAAAGGTCAAAAAGTTTTCTGACAACATTAAAGAGCATTTATGTTGTATTCAAAGCTGTAATAACTTCTTATCTGCTTTCTGTACAAGTTGGTGAATGTATTTATTTCTCAGATGACTCAACGCCTCAGATATTTTGTATGACCGCTTGTATATATTCCCCCCTCGCATAAGTTTGCAGGGGTGGTCGTTGATTTCTTTTCCAGATTTCTTATGCTGTAAACTTTCAGAGAATTAATACAAAGCTGATGGAATTTCCAAAGCTCTGCGTTATTTGATGCATTGTGGTGTTTAGCTGAATGTTACAGGATTCCTGCGTATTTCATGACTCAATAAGTTTTCTTTAAACTCTTCGTTATGTGTTTTTGTCATCTTCTCATAGCTCATTCATGTTCTGTGTTTCACAGTTAAATGGCAAGGAAAAAGAATAGTTCTAGGATTTAATCACAGATTACCCTGAACTCAATCTATGCTATTATAAATGTTTTCTTCAGTTACAGTAATAAAGGTGTAATTCTTAATTGCTGCACCTCTACACTATATCTTTCACAGTGATTATTGTTTCAGGAATTCAAGTTTGTTCCTGTGCAGTATATCTCTTTCTCACACTCCCAGATTAGTGGAAAATTCTTAATTGCTTTCCACTGGTTAAACACACTTCACCATCACAATTTCAAATTTGTTTCATGAAGTATTTAAATGGCCCTGTAATTTCAGCAACTCAACTCAATATTTCAAACAACCTGTAGCCACAGACTCCATAGCCCAATGGATTAGAACTATCTGAAGGTTTCACATTAGGTACAGAAAGATATCCCTCAACCAAAACATAAAAACAAAACAAACCCTGAACTCATAACTAGCCTAAAATCTTCACAAAGACACAGACAAACCTTAAAGAGAGAGCCCTCTCTGATTACAGTTTGGCTAGAAGCTGTAATCCAAAGATTGGTTAGTGGTTACCCCGGCCGTATTCCCTTGGGAGTCAAAGGGAACAACCTGGGTGTTAACATCTCCCACCTATTCGTGATCATGATCATGCTATTCATCTGATTCCAGGAAGTGTTCCTCCAAACATCAGGCGGTATAGATATCCCTATGCCCAAAAGAGTGAAATTGAACGTATGGTTGCATAAATGATAGAGGCTGGTATAATTCAACTGAGTCAAAGTTCTTTCTCTGCTCCAGTAATATTAGTGCACAAGAAGGATGGATCATGGCGCATGTGTCCGGATTATAGGGAGCTCAACAAGCTCACTATTAAAGATAAGTTTCCCATTATCGTCGTTGATGAATTACTGAATGAATTTCATGGATCAATTTACTTCACCAAGTTGGATCTTCGTTCAGGATATCGTTAAATCAGAATGAAGACTGAAGACATTCCGAAAACAATATTTAGAACTCATGAGGGTCATTATGAATTTTTGGTCATGCCTTTTGGCCTTACCAATGCACCTTCAACATTTCAAGGTTTGATGAATTCCATTTTCAAACCATTCCTTAGAAAATTTGTGTTAGTATTTTTTGATGATATACTAATCTACAACAAGTCTTGGAAGGATCATGTTGAACATGTTGATAGGGTGCTACAACTATTGGAGGAGAAATAATTATATGCAAAAAGATCCAAATGTTTCTTTGGAGTACAAGAGGTGGAATATCTGGGTCATATTGTATCTCATGAAGGAGTTAAGGTAGACCCTAGTAAAATTAAAGCCATTAAGGAATGGAAAATCCCCACATCCGTAAAGCATATGCGAGGATTTTTCGGGTTGACAGGGTATTATCGCAAGTTTGTTAAGAATTATGGGAGAATAGCAACACCTCTAACAACATTATTGAAGAAAGAAGCATTTTCATGGACTCCAGAAGCAACAAAGGCCTTCGAACATCTTAAAGAGGCAATGTGCCAAGCATCGGTATTAGCTACACCAGACTTCACAAAAACCTTTATTGTGGAATGTGATGCTTCAGGAAATGGAATTGGTGCTATTTTGATGCAAGATGAAAGACCCATTGCTTTGAAAGTCGTCCAATCAAGGGAAAGTTTTTACACAAAGCTATTTATGAGAAGGAAATGCTGGCAATACTCCATGCACTTAAGAAATGACAACCCTACCTAATGGGAAGACACTTCAAGGTAAAAACGGATCATGATAGCCTTAAATAATTTTTAGAACAAAGATTATCATCTGAAGAGCAACAAAAGTGGGTCACAAAGATGTTGGGTTATGACTTTGAAATCATCTACAAAAAAGGGAAGCAAAATGTGGTGGCAGATGCACTCTCAAGAAAGGATGAGGATGTGGAAGCATGTTGTGCGCCATTTCTATTATCCAACCAGATTGGATAAACGAAGCAAGGGAGGAATGGAAGAATGATGAAGAAGTGTGGGCACTTATTCAAAAGTTACAACAAGATTCTAGTACATTTGATACATTTAGCTGTCTAAATGATTCTTTATTGTACAAAGATCGCTTATATCTCTATAAGAATTCCCAACTAAAACAAAATATTCTTATGGAATTGCACACTTCACCCTTAGGAGGGCACTCAGGATTTTTAAAAACTTACCACAGGGTTAAGAAGGAATTTTTTTGGGATGGCCTTAAATCAGATATTCAAAAATTTGTGGCGGAATGTTTGGTTTGCCAACAAAATAAAGTTGAAACAATTAAGACACCGGGTCTATTACAACCTTTATCCATTCCAAGCCAACATTGGGAGGAGGTTTCAATGGATTTTATCACAGGTTTACCCAAGTCTGAGGGAAAGAGTGTCATCATGGTGGTAGTTGATAGATTTACCAAGTATGCACACTTTTGTGCATTATGACATCCATTTAAAGCCAGTACAGTTTCTACTGCATTTATGGAAATAATTCAAAAGCTACATGGAAACCCAAAGATTATTGTAAGTGACAGAGATCCCATTTTCACTGGAAATTTTTGGACATAATTATTTTCTTGTCTTGGTACTCAGTTAGCTCATAGCTCATCTTATCATCCTCAATCTGATGGGAAAACTGAGATAGTAAACAAATGTTTGGAAGGATATCTTCGTTGCTTTATATATGATAAATGGACACAATGGGTCAAATGGTTGCCTCTGGCTGAATGGTGGTATAACACTTCCTTCCATACAACAACAAAAATGACCCCATTTATGGAACTTTATGGATATCAGCCACCATCCATCACATCATATTTAAGAGAAAATTCTAAGGTTCAAGCAGTGGAACATCACATCGAACATCAACAACAAGTCCTCCAACTCTTAAAGGATAACCTCGTGTTGGCACAAAATAGAATGAAACAATAGGCGGATCAACATCACAGTGAAAGAAGTTTTGATGTAGGTGATTGGGTATTCCTACGGCTGCAACCATATAAGAAAATGTCCCTCAAGCAAGCTAAGAAGGATAATAAATTATCACCAAAGTATTATGGTCCGTACAAGGTGTTGCAAAAGATTGGTACTATGGCATACAAATTGGAGCTTCTTGCAGCTTCTCGATTGCACCTAGTTTTCCATGTTTTATGTTTAAAAGAAGGTTATAGGCAACAAGCTCCCAGTTCAAACAATATTGCCAGAACTTGACGAGGAAGGAAAAATTATATTAGAACCAGAAGAAGTCACAGAAACAAGAACTCGACATCTACGAAATCGATCAATTTCAGAGTATCTTATCAAGTGGAAGAACTTATCCGCTGAAGATTCCACGTGGGAGGATGAGAATTTTATACAGAAGCATCCAGAACTACTCAAGCGTTGAGGACAACACTTTTTTGAAGAGAGGGGCATGTTGGGTCCCTATAAAACTAGTGATTACCCCATTACTATTGTAGTTACATCCCTTATTAATATTGTTGTGCCCCTATTATCCCCATATTGTTATTATTGTGCCCCATAGAATCCCTCTATTGTTATTTTTGTGGCTTTATATTATTATTGTTAGGTCGACTGGGTTATATTGTGACTCCTTAGACTCCTATATATAGAAAGGAGGTTTTGTCATTTGAATCATCCAAGAATTGTTCATTTATGTAATGTAAAGGAGGTTGCCCCCTCGAAGAGGCTGAATTCTAAGGCATTGATCTATCTTTTCTTAAGCTAGTTTCATAACACATTTCCATCAGTTTCTCAAAGCCATATCATCTTTCACAAAACCCCTCCCATCATTTTGTCAAAATCCCTCATATATCACTTCATTTTCATACTCACCTCACATCTATTTCACTTCCTGCTGCCAGGATTTTGTGTCATCATGGAGATTGATTCTTCACCAGAGAGAAGGAGAAAACACAAAGGAGGAAGGATTCTCAGATATGAACCATCAGATTGCAATCATATCAACTCCTATCCTTTCATCAAACAATGCTTTGAAGATGTTCACTGTTTGGAATTTTGCAAAAGAGTAAGTGAAGCAGGGTTTTATGAGCAGCTGACAGATTGGGTGGCTACACACTTGAAAGGGGAGACTGTTGTCATTACTGGTATTGAGTTTAGCTTCTCAATGGCCTCCATCTCACTAGCAACTAGTTTACCAGACAATGGTGAATACTGGTTCGAAGGAATGAATCTAGATCTTGAAAACTACAAGCCCTTCTTAAAGACTCCATACGGGGACACATACTCACCTTATGCCTTTCAGATATTTGCTTGAGAAGTATGCTCCTTTAATGAAGACCATCATGAGGTTCTTTACCTGTGAAGGTAGATTCTCAAGGTTGTATGCATATCACATTCGCCTCTTGATGCACTTCACATCTCAAAAGCCACTCAACATGTGCAATTACTTGTTCAGGAGTATTTCAAAAATGTCTGAGAAGATACAGTTGAAGGACAAAGAGCACTCTCCAAGCCTGTTCCATCATAATCTCATCAAAACCATTGTCCTTCATCAGTTGGCAGAGAGGGGTATGGCTTGGGAAGCCTTCTTAGAAACAGCTCTAAAATGGCATGAGGAAAATGCAGCATCTCAGTCCACAAGCGCACCAAAACAACAAACAAAGATGGGGTCATCTAGCAAACCAGCAGAGAAGATTCAACTACCTAGGCCAGAGGTCACCAAAGTGTATAAGAAAGGGCATAGGCTTGTGTTTTCTTCTCACAAAGAGAAAGGGGCCAAGCCTTCTTCATCGGCAAAGCAGGCATCAACAACAAAGGGTAAGAAGACAGTTGAGCATGAATTTGAGATCATTGATCTAGAAGAGGAAGATGAGATTTCAATCATGAAGTAGACCATCAGGGACAAGGACTACCAAATCAAGGAGCTGGAAATAAACATGGAAAGAGCCAAGTTCATTATATCATTCCTTGAACAAGAAAACAATCAACTCAAGGCAAAAGAGTTGATCTTGGAAAAGGAAAAAGCCAAGTTATTGCAGTAGGTTGGAAAAGGTAAGGAGATCATAGAATCAAGCGAGCCTAAAGGATCAAAAGGTATAGGAAAGAGGAAAATACCAAGAACCAAAGGTCTCAAGGAAGCTTTGCAAGAGGAACAAAAACAAATATTGCTCAATAAAGACCTTGACCTAGAAGAGAGGATCGCCCTTGAGGTACATTAAGATAAATAATATTGGCTCAATAGGGTGAATGAACATTTGGAAAAGATTATGGAGAAGGAAAATAGAGATAATCAAATGCTCAGACACATGGCACATCATTATCAAGCTCAAAACATGATCGCCAATGTCAAAGTGAAACAGCTCAAAAACAAGCTCAAGGAGACTAAAAAGAGCAAAAAGATGAGGGAAATTTGGAGATGCTTGCTGAAGAATCCATGAAGATTTAAGAAACTCATTTTTACACCTCCCTCCAATTTTGAGCCAATTCTGAGCATTTTGAGTTTTTTGAGAATTTTTGGTCTAAATTCAGAAA
The DNA here is from genome assembly GCA_031772625.1 of Pinus tabuliformis. Taxonomy (NCBI): domain Eukaryota; kingdom Viridiplantae; phylum Streptophyta; class Pinopsida; order Pinales; family Pinaceae; genus Pinus; species Pinus tabuliformis. The sequence goes on from CM062816.1 coordinate 1,073,543,122, forward strand.
ATTGGCCTTTCTAGAAGGCATTGCGCTTTTTCCTTAGGCATCCATTTGAAGAAAAGTTTATATTTTTGGAAAGGTATTGGAATACTCTAAAAACCCATTTTCCCAGATTTCGCAGAGGTGGCTTAGTTTGAGAGAAAAAAGCAAAATAGTGGCAAAAAACTAGCATTCTGGACCATTTTTTGACAGGCACTGCGCTTCTGGAGTGACCTTGGGAGAATGGATTTTTGAAGGTCTCCCCATGCTCAAAATTCAGAAATTAAAACTATTTTGGAAACTAGACTTGAAGGGCTAGTTGACCGTTCTCTCAGATTTGCATTTTGACCCATAGAAGGCACATGAAAATCAGCTCAAAGTTGGCGTTGTGCTTCTGCATTTTCTGTGTTTTCAAATGTAAAATTTCACTGTGTAAAATTTCTAGTTTTTAGTCAGACTTGGTCAAAGTCAAGATTCTCTTTGTAATGGCACAAGTTACGAGGCTAGGTGATGTAGGCATGAATAAATGCATATCATAGGTTGTTTTTGATGTTCATTAGGCCTCATAAAGAAGAAAACTCCTAATCAAACTCTTCATGAGGTGTTTGAGTTACACCTTCTCACTCTCACCTGTTGGTTGAGAGAATATTGGAGTCAGTTCCTCCACCAAGGAGTTCAACTCCTGAAGGTGGGAAAGAGGTCTAGGAGAGTCTATAAATACTATTTCACCTCAGGAGAAGAAGGGGGAACTTTTTGTGAAGGAGGCTTGCTTTATAATTATCTTTCAGCTAATACAGATACAGGTTGCAGCTATTTTCAAGGAACTCTAGCCCAGTGAGTTCATGGTGTATTTGTTTCACATTTTTGTTTTATCATGGTCTAAACATCTTTACATACATTATATTTCTTCTCTTTATTAATACCTTGTGATAAAATACTCAGAGTTCTTGTATTATCAAGCTCTGTTATCTAGGTTTTCATGGTTATATGTTTTGTCTTCTTAAGCTAATGAAATCATTTTTTAATGCTCATTAGTTTCTTCCATTCTATATCCTCTATACTACAATTACAAAATACTCCAATTACACCATTGCTTTTGACATCTAGCTCCTTCTTATGCTTGCTCCTGTATTCCCACAGCGTAGACCTACTTGTGGCTCTAAACCCTAAGTTCATCAAACCCTTTAAAAACAAAATTTTCATAAAAAAATACACATATCCAGCCTAAAATTCATTTGCTTAAAAGTCATATCACTGATAAGAGACTTAGAGAGATCCTTCTCATGCTCAGTAGGGCTAGCTACTGAGCTGAAGTGGTTTGAGGTTACCCTTTTCGATTTCCTTTTCAGCCTAGGAGATTGTAAGGAATAACATTTTTGGCACCATTGCCAGGGAACGATTGTTAAATTATCCTTGGGAACAATATTAAGAGCTTTCAAGAACTGGTTCTATACCTCTCAGTTTCCAGTATTCAAAGATAGGTTGAATTCATAAATCTCATCAGTTTAGGGTGTATACATTCTGGCTTCCAAAAGGCATACCAGGTCAAATCCTGACCCAAATCCACCCTTTATTGTTGAAGACCCTGAAAGACTGCTCAGAAAACTTAGACTACCTATCACTAAAAGTGCAGTTCAAAAAATTAAAAGAACAACTTTGCCTAAAAACCTATTTGCCTTTGAGAAAATTCCATTCGAAGAGCAGATAGAATTGTCGTTTACCAAGTCTAAGTCTGACTCCTGCATCTCTGATACAACTCTAGAACCTTTAAACGTTGAAACTCACTCTTTTTCTTCAGAATCTTTGTCTGCTAAGACTGATCATGAAATGTGGCTAAACTTTGATAAGCTTCAAAGCCTTGCTGACCAACTCCAAATCACAACCAAAAAAGCTTTTGTTCAATACTAACTTGAATACTTAGCCATGGCTTCATCATCTTTTACACCTCCAATTTCATCTACCACATCTCCTAAAGCTTCAGTTTCATCATCTTTCTTGCCTCCTTCATTCGTTCCATCCTTGCCTCCACAACCCATTTTAACAGTTCCATCATCCTCATCACAACCTTCACTTACACAACCCATTGTAACACCTTCACTTCCTCCAGCAGTCATGGCAAGATTTGCGCCTCTTTTACTGCTTGCTCAACTTACTGCTTTGCCTCAGAACTATGGTCAAAGACTTCCTTTGTTTGATGGAAGTGAAAAAATTACAGCTTAGCAGCATGTTGACAAGTTAATAGATTTCATTGATTTAGAAGAAATTGATGAGGAGAATGCTAAAATGAGGATTATCGCTCAGAGTTTCTTAGGAGATGTTAAAAAATGGTTTCGAAGTCTGGCTGAAAATTCCATTAACAGTTCTCAAAGACTGATTGAATTATTTCTAGCTCGTTGGCAAGAGAAGAAAAATCCATTACAGATATTGGCTGAATATAATTCAATGAAAAGGAGCCCCAATGAAACAGTTCAAGAATTCACATCAAGATTTAATACAGTGTACAATTCTATACCTAATGATATGAAACCTCCTCCTGGTTTGGCTCTTCTTCATTATCCTGATGCTTTCGATCCAGAGATGGCCTATCAGCTCAGAGAAAGAGACCCAACTACTCTTGAAGAAATGCAGCGAAATGTAATCAGTGTTGAAGCCAATCTGTTCATTAAGAAGTCAAAATCAAAGCCAGAGAGGGCGGAAAAGAGAGTTGTTTTAAGAGAAGAACCTGCATCATCATCTGATGCAAAGCTTGACAACTTGATAAAAATTATGGAAAGGATGATGGATAAAATATTCGTAACTGATTGAGAAGCTGAACCATCAGTGAGGAATCCTAACTTTCACGGATAGCAGCAATAGCAGTTCAGAAATCGACAGAGAGAGCAGCGAAATCAAGATCCTCAAGGTCAAGTGAAAGCTCCATTTCAACAAAACTATACTGAAAGCCAGGAAGAAGATGAAGAGGAGATGGTAGAAGAAAATCACTTCTTTCAAGAAGATGAACTACCTACTTTCCTAACTGAAGAAGATCAGTTTTCTGAAGACTCTTTTATACCAGATGACCAACAATTTTTGCTTGCAAGTGAAGATCTATGGGTTGATAGGACTGAAGAGTACCAAAGAGGATATTAGAATGCCCTCAGTCATCTCCAAAAGTAGCACAGTTTGAGAAACATAAATGTTCCTGTTACTATAATTCAGTAAAGACAAAATTTGCAAAAGGACGCACTAGGCAAAGAATCCCCTCCTATAGGCTAGAATAAAGACAAAGCTATTGTCACACAGAATCGGCATAGAAATAATGAAGCTTCCACTAGCAATGTGAGGAAGGACAAAGAAATGCAAACTAAAAGCCAAAAGAAGGAAACTCAAGCTAAAGGCCAAACAGAAAGGAAGGACATCGCTTCAAAAGAGGTAGATAAGCAATCTAATCTTTTTAGTTTGGAAAATGAAATTTCTAAATTAAAGATAGCCATTCCCCTCACTGAATTGGTAAGGAATGAAAAATACAAATTCCAGATTGCAAAAATGCTTAGGGTTGATCAGATGTCTGATACAATCAATGTAGCTGATGATGAGCCAACCATCCTTTTTGGTCCAGCCTTAGAAGGAGCTCCTGAAGATAGTGAAATTCCTCCTTTTTATCTGAGTCTTAAACTTCATGACCTTATCCTTCATAATGCTATGCTATATTCTGGTGCCTCTCATAATTTGATGGCTAAAGCTATCATGGATAAACTAGGACTGAGCATCACTCGACCTTACCATGATCTTTATTCTTCTGATTCTGGAAGAGTGAAATGCCTTGGCCTTATTAAAGACTTGGTAGTGTCCTTAGATAAAATCCTAGCCAAAAATGTACTTATGGATGTTGTAGTGGCTGATATTCCCCTTAGGTTTGGCATGTTACTTTCAAGATATTAGGGAGAAAAATTAAAGGGCACACTACAACTTGACTTTTCATACGCCACTATCCCTGTTTTTGGACAGATCCAGAAACTTTACAGAGAAAAGAAGATGAAAATTATGATCAGCAGTAAAGACAAGCCAGTCAATCATCCTATACATGTTGTTCACACTGATCTTGACTCTTTCATTCTATTTAGTGATATGGATTCTGTTGATGAAGAAAGTCAGTCAGTAGAAATTTCAGAAGTTCCTAACCTAATGGGCAACATACATGAAACTATCACAGCAGAAAGTAGAGAGGTCGGTGAGGAACCTAGACAGCCTGCAAATCCTATTGAGGAGATTCAAAGAATAGTGTAGAAAACAGAAAGTTCTGAGCTAGCCATTCAAGATCCTAAAAATCAAGAAATTCAAATTTCAGAAATTCTTTTTCTAGAAGAAGAAAATGGTCTTTGGACCATGGAGTTTGATGGTGCATCAGGAAGAGAAGGAGCAGGAATTGGTGTTTGGATACTTGGGCCATTACATCAGCCAAACAAAATCCCTCCAAATGTGAGAATGAGTTCTTACAAGCTGGCATTTGAATGTTCGAATAATGAGGCAGAATATGAGGCATTGATTGTTAGCCTCAAAATTCTGAAGAAGTTGGGAGCAAAAAAGATTTCTGTTTATGGCGACTCCGAGTTAGTGATCAAGTAATTCAAAGGGGAATACCAGGCCAAACACCCAAGAATGAGAGCTTATCACAATGCTGTACTTGATATTCTCAAAACTTTTCCAGAATATACATTATCTCTTATTCCTAGAACTCAAAATCTTATAGCCGATTCACTTGCCACTGCAGCCATTATGGTGAAAATTCCTTTTCATTCTAATCATAATTATTCTGTCCATGTTAAGCATCGCCCAGATATCCCAGATAGCATGAGGTTTTGGCAAGTATTTGGTGATGATAAGAAAATCAATAGTTTTCTGCAGCTGGAAGGGGAATTTCAGAATTCTCACATTGATGATGTATACAATCTTGATGATTCCCATACTCATTCAGCTGACGCTAAAGTATTATAGCTCAAGGACAACAACATTCCATGAGGCTTGGTGCCTTTGGAAGAGTTATTTGACAAGGATGATATCACCAAGAAACCCACCATGGTTCCTACTGAAAAAGGAGTAGAAGATGTTAACATTGGCACAGTTGAGAATCCTAAATTGGTCAAACTATCAAAGTCTCTATCTCCTGAAAAAAAATGTAAGTACATGTCTTTAATGAAGGAGTTTTGTGATGCATTTTCTTGGGATTACTTAGATTTGAAAGTTTATGATAAGAGTATCATTTAGCGGACAACAACATTCCATGAGGCTTGGTGCCTTTGGAAGAGTTATTTGACAAGGATGATATCACCAAGAAGCCCACCATGGTTCCTACTGAAAAAGGAGTAGAAGATGTTAACATTGGCACAGTTGAGAATCCTAAATTGGTCAAACTATCAAAGTCTCTATCTCCTGAAAAAAAATGTAAGTACATGTCTTTAATGAAGGAATTTTTTGATGCATTTGCTTGGGATTACTTAGATTTGAAAGTTTATGATAAGAGTATCATTTAGCACATCATTTCTATAAAGCCGGATCAGAAGCCATTTCGCCAGAAATTGAGAAGAATTAACCCCAAGTTGTTGCCAGCAATTGAAAAAGAGGTAAACGGACTTTATAATTCTGGAATAATTGTTCCCATTCGGTTTTCTGAATGGATGTCTAATCTAGTACCTGTGAGAAAAAAGACTGGGGAAATTCATCTATGCATTGATTTTAGAAATCTCAATAAGATGTCCATGAAAGATAACTATCCCTAGCCTAAGATGGACCACATACTTCAGAAGGTGGTTGGATCCTCTAGGATGTCATTGCTTGATGGATACTTTGGGTACAATCAAATTTTGGTACACAAAGACGATCAACTCAAGACAACCTTCACAATGCCATGGGGTACATTCATGTATGCCAAGATTCCTTTTGGGCTGAAAAATGCAGGAGCTACATTTCAGCGTGCTATGGATATAGCATTTTCAAATATAAAAGATATATTTCTGGTTATTTATCTTGATGATCTAGCAATATTTTCAAAATCTGATGAAGATCATTTGCATCACTTGAGGATTGTTTTTCAGAAATTCAAAACATTTGGCATCTCACTTAACCCAACGAAGAGCTTGTTCGCCATGGAAGAAGGTAAGCTACTAGGACACATCATCTCTAAAGATGGCATCTGCATTGATCTTGCCAAAGTGGAGCCTATTCAGCAACTAGACTTCCCTAGGAACAAGAAAGAGATTCAGTCCTTCAATGGGAAAATTAATTTTTTGAGGAGATTTATTCCTAATCTAGCTGAGCACTTGAAAGAAATGACAAATATGTTGAAGAAGGACAGTGAGGTAAAGTGGACTTTAGAGGCTAAGAAATCATTTCATGTGGTAAAGTTTGCATTATCTACTACTCCTATTTTAATTAGCCCAGATTATACCTCAGATTTCATCATTTTTTCTTTTTCTTCTGAGCACACATTAGCAACAGTCCTAATGCAAAAAAAAGATCAGAAAAATGAGCAGCCTATAGCATTCTTCAGTCGCACTATAAGAGATGCAGCATTGAGATACAATATTATTGAAAAACAAGCATTGGCATTGGTAAAAGCCCTCAAAGATTTCAGAGTTTATATTCTACATTCACATACTATTGCTTATGTCCCTACTGTAGCGGTAAAATAAATTCTTGTACAAACAAATCTAGAAGGCAGAAGAGGAAAATGGATTGCAACAATGTTAGAATATGACCTGGAGATCAAACCTACAAAGCTCATCAAAGGACAAGGGTTAGCCAAGCTTATGGCGGAATCAAATCTACATGCACTAGATATTAATTTGATGGCTGCACTATCAGAAGAATCAGAAGAAAAGGACCCTTTCATGCAAGTGTCTGATATGTTCATGTCTTCTCCTTGGTACGCCAACATTGTCTATGTCTTGCAGCACTTGAATCCTCCTCCAGAATTTCCCAAAGGTAAAGTTAGATCACTAAAACTCAAAGCTTCAAAATATTGTATTTTGGATGGTGTTTTATTTTGGAAAGATCCTGGAGGTGTGTTGCTGAATTGTTTAATAGAGAATGAAGCTAAAGATGTAATGAAGGATTTTCATAAGGGAGATTGTGGAGGTCATCATTTTTGGAAAACTACAACAAACAAGATCTTAAGGGCTGGTTTCTATTGGCCCACCCTCTTTTCTGATACATACAAAACAGTCATGAGTTGCCATGAGTGTCAGATTTTTCAAGGAAAGAGGAAACTTCTGCCATTACCATTACAACCAATTTTGATTTCAGCTCCTTTCCAGCAGTGGGGCCTTGATTTCATTGGCGAAATCCATCCATCATCTTCAGCACAACACAAATGGATATTAACAACCACCAACTACTTTACAAAGTGGATTGAAGCTATCCCAACCAGGCAAGCTACTGATTCTATCATCATTCAATTTTTGGAGTCTAATATCTTGTCTAGATTTGGTTGCCCACAGAAAATAATAACAGACAATGCTGTTGCTTTCAAATAAAAAAGAATGGTGGATTTCTGTGCCAAATATCATATTGTGCTAGGACATTCCACTGCATATCATCCACAAGGGAATGGCCTGGCTGAATCTTCCAACAAATCTCTGGTCAACATCATCAAGAAGGTCCTGGAGGCAAACAAGAAGAATTGGCATAAAAAACTCATCAATGCTTTGTGGGCAGACAAGGTCAGCACCAAAAATTCAATAGGTATGTCTCCTTTCCAGCTGGTATATGGAGTTGACACAGTATTTCCTTCATCTCTTGTTGTCCCAGTAATGAAAATCCTACAAGAATTGGATAGTGAAACTAATGACATACAAAGGAGAATAAACCAGATGATTCATTTACAATAGACAAGAGAGGAAGTTTTTCAGAACACATCCAAACTCCAAGAGAAAATAATAAAGATTTATGATCGCAAAACCAAGGAGGACAATTTTAGTTTGGGAGATGTAGTCCTTTGGTGGGATGCTAGAAATGAAGACAAAGGCAAACATGGTAAGTTTGAGAACTTACGGAAGGGACCATACAAAATTTCTGCATTCAGAGGAAAGAATGCTTTCCTGTTGGAAGAGATGGATGGAAGAGACTATTCAGGAGGGGTGACCAATGGTAGGCTTCTCAAGCACTACTATGTCTAAAATTCAGAAAAGTCATCATCATTGTACATACCGGTGTGTATTTTACTTCTATCATTTTAGATAACTGTCATTAGAGTTTGAAGCCCGAAGTGAAGGCCCTAAGGCTCTTTCAGTCAGTATTGTTTTTATTTTTTTTAGTTCTTTAGTCAAAAAATCAGTTTTTATGCATGTTGACTCCATTGTCCAATGAATAAGGCTACTTGGTCTACGGTGTTCTTGACACCTCCAAGGAGCTGCCATCCCCAGTTGGAGCCAATGTTAGTGTCAGTCTTGTTAGCCTGTCACCTGGATCAAAAAATGCTTTTACCATGGTCTTTTCAGGCTTCCATCATCAAATTTTTCTGTTACTAGGTTTACACAACAAATTTGGTCATTGTATGGTCAGTCCAAGATAGAGTCATTGTCTGAAATTTTACTCATGCTGGTTGCTTGTCATATACCATGAAAATTGGTCAAGTCATCATTATCATTCCATTAGGTCTTAAGTCATCCATTAGGTCATAAGGGTCCCCAAGGTCCACCATTTCCATAAAAAGTCAGAAATAAGTCAAAATTGACAAAGCAAAGAGTTCAAGAAATGAAACATGGTTTATTTACATTTTCATGACATCAAAAAAGTTTCAGGAGAAGAAAGCACCAGCACTCAGGAGATGCAAAAAGCACATTTGCAAAGGCAAGGTAAAAGCTACCTTTAGAAAAGTGAAATCAGTTCACAAAAGAGGATTAGTTTCTTTTCTCTTTTTGAAAAAGTGAAGAAATTACCCCTATATAAACTCAAAATGACTCAATACCTTTTCATTCATCTCTCATTCACTCTTCATCATCAAGCTCACTCGCTTAAAAAAGAAAAAAATCCATTTCCCTAAGAAAATTTGGTCAAAAATTGTAGGTGTTGCACGTAGATAAACTGCGCTGCGCTTTTGAGGTAGGTGTCGCGCATAGGAGAACTGCACTGTGCTCTGGCACTGCGCGTAGAAGAAATGCACTACGTGCAGGACAGAGTGCCCGAAAATCACCCAAATTTTCCCAAATTTCAAAATTCTTGCTTTCAAACTTGGTCAAATTGCTTTCTAAGGCTGAGGAACAAGTAAGTACACCATTTCCCTTGATTTTTGCTTTCCCATTTGCATTCCATGTTGATAATATCTCAAGATAGGGTTTGTAGCAAAAGTGCCATGGGAAATGCTAGGGTAGAAATGGTCATCTCAATTTTTTTATCTCCTAAACATGTAAATTGACTTTCTACACCTGCACAGATGTATGATGAGTCATCTTGACTTGTCCATCCACCTCCAAATCAAGTTTAAACACTAAAAAATCAAAACCCTAGCTCATTCGTAGAGTTATTTTGGAAAAATCACATCATAAACCTTCTTGGTCTCACTTACAAGTAGCCATATTTTTTCACCATATTTCTCACTCATTTCCATCAGTTTCTCAAATCCATCTCATCTTTCACAAAACCCCTCTCATCTTTCATACTCACCTGACATCTATTTCACTTCCTGCTGCCAGGATTTTGTGTCATCATGGAGATTGATTCTTCACCAGAGAGAAGGAGAAAACACAAAGGAGGAAGGATTCTCAGATATGAACCATCAGATTGCAATAAGATCAACTCCTATCTTTTCATCAAACAATGCTTTGAAGATGTTCACTGTTTGGAATTTTGCAAAAGAGTAAGTGGAGCAGGGTTTTAAGAGCAGCTGATAGATTGGGTGGCTACACACTTGAAAGGGGAGACTGTTGTCATTGCTGGTATTGATTTTAGCTTCTCAATGGCCTCCATCTCACTAGCAACTGGTTTACCAGACAATGGTGAATACTGGTTCAAAGGAATGAATCTAGATCTTGAAAACTACAAGCCCTTCTTAAAGACTCCATACAGAGACACACATACTCACCTTATGCCTTTCAGATATTTTCTTGAGAATTATGCTCCTTTAATGAAGACCATCATGAGGTTGTTTACTTGTGAAGGTAGATTCTCAAGGTTGTATGCATATCACATTCGCCTCTTGATGCACTTCACATCTCAAAAGCCACTCAACATGTGCAATTACTTGTTCAGGAGTATTTCAAAAATGTCTGAGAAGATACAGTTGAAGGAAAAAGAGCACTCTCCAAGCTTGTTCCATCATAATCTCATCAAAACCATTGTCCTTCATTAGTTGGCAGAGAGGGGTATGGCTTGGGAAGACTTCTTAGAAACAGCTCTAAAATGGCATGAGGAAAATGCAGCATCTCAGTGCAAAAGCGCACCAAAACAACAAACAAAGATGGGGTCATCTAACAAACCAACAGAAAAGATTCAGCTACCTAGGCCAGAGGTCACCAAAGTGTATAAGAAAGGGCATAGGCTTGTGTTTTCTTCTCACAAAGAGAAAGGGGCCAAGCCTTCTTCATCAACAAAGCAGGCATCAACAACAAAGGGTAAGAAGACAGTTGAGCATGAATTTGAGATCATTGATCTAGAAGAGGAAGATGAGATTTCAATCATGAAGTAGACCATCAGGGACAAGGACTACCAAATCAAGGAGCTGGAAATAAACATGGAAAGAGCCAAGTTCATTATATCATTCCTTGAACAAGAAAACAGTCAACTCAAGGCAAAAGAGTTGATATTGGAAAAGGAAAAAGCCAAGTTATTGCAGCAGGTTGGAAAAGGTAAGGAGATCATAGAATCAAGTGAGCCTGAAGGATCAAAAGGTATAGGAAAGAGGAAAAGACCAAGAACCAGAGGTCTCAAGGAAGCTTTGCAAGAGGAACAAAAACAAATATTGCTCAATGAAGACCTTGACCTAGGAGAGAGGATTGCTCTTGAGGTACATCAAGATGAATAATATTGGCTCAACAGGGTGAATAAACATTTGGAAAATCTCTTGGAGAAGGAAAATAGAGATAATCAAATGCTCAGACACATGGCACATCATTATCAAGCTCAAAACATGATCACTAATGTCAAAGTGAAACAACTCAAAAACAAGCTCAAGGAGACCAAAAAAGAGCAAAAGGATGAGGGAAACTTGGAGATGCTTGCTGAAGCATCCATGAAGCTTTAAAAAACTCATTTTTACACCTTCCCTCCAATTTTGAGCCAATTCTGAGCATTTTGAGTTTTTTGAGAATTTTTGGTCTAAATTCAGAAAATTGGCCTTCTAGAAGCACAGTGCCTTGGCGCTGCGCTTTTTCCTCAGGCATCCATTTGAAGAAAATTTTATATTTTTGGAAAGTTCTTGGCATCCTCTAAAACCCCATTTGCCCAAATTTTGCATAGGTGGCTTAGTTTGGGAGAAAAAGGCAAAATAGTGGCAAAAAACTAGCATTCTGGACCATTTTTTGACAAGCGCTGCGTTTTTGGAGCAACCTTGGGAGAATGGATTTTTGACGGTCTTCCCATGCTCCAAATTCAAAAATTCAAACTGTTTTGGAAACTAGACTTGAAGTTCTAGTTGACCGTTCTCTCAGATTTGCATTTTGACCCTTGAAAGGCACCTGAAAATCAGCTCAAATTTGGCACCATGCTTCTGCATTTTCTATGTTTTCAAATGTAAAATTTCACTGTGTAAAATTTCTAGTTTTTAGTCAGACTTGGTCAAAGTCAAGATTATCTTTGTAATGGCACAAGTTACGAGGTTAGGTGATGTAGGCATGAATAAATGTGCATATAATAGGTTGTTTTTGATGTTCATTAGGCCTCATAAAAGAAGAAAACTCCTAATCAAACTCTTCATGAGGTGTTTGAGTTACATCTTCTCACTCTCACCTGTTGGTTGAGAGAATATTAGAGTCAGTTCTTTGACTAAGGAGTTCAACTCCTGAAGGTGGGAAATAGGTCTAGGAGAGTCTATAAATACTATTTCACCTGAGGAGAAGAAGGGGGAACTTTTTGTGAAGGAGGCTTGCATTGTAATTATCTTTCAGCTAATACAGATACAGGTTGCAGCTATCTTCAAGGGACTCTAGCTCAGTGAGTTCATGATGTTTGTGTTTCACTCTTTTTGTTTTATCATGGTCTAAACATCTTTACATACATTATATTTCTTCTCTTTATGAATACCTTGTGATAAAATACTCAGAATTCTTGTATTATCAAGCTCTGTTATCTAGGTTTTCATGGTTATATGTTTTGTCTTCTTAAGCTAATGAAATCATTTTTTAATGCTCATTAGTTTCTTCATTTCTATATCCTCTATACTACAATGACAAAATACTCCAATTACACCATGGCTTCTGATATCTAGCTACTTGTTAAATGCTTGCTCCTGTATTCCCACAACCTAGACCTACTTGTGGCTCTAAACCCTAAGTTCAACAAACCCTTTAAAAACCAAATTTTCATAAACAAATACACATATATAGCCTAAAATTCATTTTCTTAAAAGTCATATCATTGATAAGATACTTAGAGAGATCCCTCTCATGCTTAGTAGGGCTAGCTACTGAGCTGAAGCGGTTTGAGGTTACCCATGTCGATTTCGTTTTCAGCTTAGGAGATTGTAAGGACTAACAAGTTCAAAACTAGATGAGAGGACACTACTTGTCATCAGGCTCTCCTTCTAGCGCCATACATTTTGAGGGTGCTGGACTTGCCAACATGTCAAGGGGATATCCCTGGTAAGAAGTCCCAATTAGACCTCAGACTGTTTGTTGTAGGAGTCCCAACAGTGGGTCGTAAGGTAATTCCTTGACTGCAATCTCGCATAGAGGAAAGTAAGATAACTTTGTCAGAAGCGAGGGTGTGATTGATGCAGTGAGTCAAGGAATGAGTATGAGAGGTTCCAACACTTCAAAGGGAGAGGAAGGTGAAGGTGAGTTCCAGGTTGAAAGAGAGCAGTCCCAACTCGGCTAGGAACACACAACACAAAGGACATGCACAACTTCCGGCATAACAGTGGACATGGATGTGACAACCACAACATACAAGGTAAGATAACATGAACAACAATGACATATCAGTCCGAGATGAGTGTGATGGTTGATATAACAAGGTTCAGAGAAAGGTATGCCTAATGTATAATAGAGCAGTCGACATGGACAGTGACAACATTAACAACATATGAAACACATTAACAAGAAGATTCATATAATTTCATGTGAATCAGTTCATACACAAGTATGTAAGTTAAACAACATATATCATTAAGGCAACTGGAACAATCCAACTACAATAACAAAATATGCATGAAAATGTGTTGGCTCTTATTATTAAAGAAGTGTAAGTCACAATCATACAATACACCATGTAAACCAGCTAGCCCCATCAGTGGAATGTTACAGCCACATCCACCTGCTCCTCCAAAGAGATGTACTAGCTCTGTTCAGTGGAGAAGCCAAGGCGCATTACAATACTATCGAAGCCTTCTTCAAGATAGTCTTAGTAGAAGCTTGGTTGACCAAAAGCCCTGTACAATGAGTTATGAGGGACTATTTATAGCAAAGGGTGGGGTGACCCTTGAAATTCCCCTTTATGACAGTTTAACTACCCTCATGACTCTTCACCTACTCTATGACTCTTACATCCAACTGTTGACACTCGACTTACACTTGACATGACTCAACATTACAGTGCACACGTACTCATGTGAGACAACATGGTTTGAGAAAGCCTTGCAACACATCACTAACACTCGGTCTGCTGTGGTGAGACCAACTCTTTGACATGCTTGTGATGGTGAAGCTGGTGAGATGATGCCAAACTTGGCCATCTGTGATGGTGTTCATGCACCTCATGGTGACATCTTGTTGAAGCAAACTCTCGCCTCCATTGCAACCGGTGCATTGGTTTGGCCCCTTCATCCAACTCGTCTGCTAACATGCGCATGGTCTTCTGGGTATAGTTGAATTGGCAACACACTGATGCATAGTGTTCGTGCTGATATTCAAGTGTGTGTTGGTGGTCATGCACATCAACTTGCCAAAGTGCATGTTCAGCCCCAGTTGGAATTCTTATTATCTTCGCCTTGGTGAGCGTGTTGAATGGATTGGATTGCATGCGTGCGCTCAACGACATGCATGCTACTGGATCCTTTGCATGCGATAAAAAATACTTCTCACCAGCTGCTGGGATGGATCCTTAACGCGTACTGGCGCAGTTTCATCTGTGAGTGCATGTTGCGCCCACTGCTGTTCCTTTTCCTGCTGCAACTCATTGGACTGTATGTGCAACTTCATGTTCTTCCTGAGTTGCTGCTTTAGCACATGCAACTCCTCCTTTGTTCCATCTTCTACCTTCGCGTGATCTTCATGTCACGCTGTCACTTCATAGCCTGAGTCTCCAAAGTTGCTTTCATTATCTGTGGATTTGCTTGATCTTGCAACTTTTCTCCGCTTTTATGTTGTCAACAACCTTCCTCTTGCATTCGCTTAATTTGTTGTGTTTGCTGCATTCAGTATGCTGTCTTCAACTGCTGTTCATGATGTTGCTCACTGTGATGCTCCTGCTTGATGTCCTTGTCCACGAAAAACTTGATATCTTCGTGAGTAGGCAACCCCATGGACACTTCATCGACTGCATCCCCAAGCATGCTGTGAACGATGTCTTCGTCTTTGATCTCTTGGGAACCATTGTACCTATACTGTTGAGAGGCAGATGAACACTTGTGATACCTGGAGATATGGAAACACTCATATAAAGCAATCTGTTAGTCAAAAACCAAAATGAACATGAGAACTCACTTGCGACATACCTGGGTGAATGATCATGAAGGTTGCACAATTTCGGTCGAGAGGTCGGGAGACCGACTGCCAAGACTGCACAAGGCACAGTCTGGGCTGCTGAGAGACTCACTAACTACTGGAACAGAAAATGCGCAATCGAGTTGGGCAGTTGGCTACTGGGATTGCGCAATGCGCGATTCCAGCTGGGAAAGACTGCTGGCCCAGAGACAAATTTGCACAAATTTTTGGGCCAAGCAGCCATTGACCTCTAGAAATTTGCAATTCAGTCCAGGAGGCTAGTGCTGGGCCAGAATGCACAAATTTGGAGAGGAAGGTGAACCTTCCTTCTCCGGATTGTGCAATGCAACCTTGGTGAAGGCAGACACTGGGCCAAGGTTGGCCCGACTTGCCGACGTGCAACTGAAAGGAAGTAAGTCAATGAAATGCACAGTGACACTAAGTGATAGTAGAAGTGATAAAAACACAAGCAAAACATAAATGGAGGATTGAGAAAACAGATCAACATGCATGTGGGTGAGGTCGTTCGCCGGTTGGGCGAACTTCCGTGCAAAACGATTTCATGCATGCGACAACTATGAGATAGCAACGAAAATTGAAACATAGCAAGGACAAGCTAGAATACATGTAAACGATAGCAGACCTTCAAATAAATCAAGCAAAAAACACTCACACAAGCGAATACAAAAAAAGCGACAGAAATGCAGCACAAGGCATGGGAAGCGAGCTTACCCCAAAACAACTGAGATGAATGTGCCAACTACTCCTAGATGTGATGTGGGATGTGAGAGCTACAAGGTTGATGTGAGGAATGAGCTCTGCAACGTCCGGTTGATGAGTTTTGATAACATTGAGGTTGTGACAGGCATGGCACAAATCTAGGGGAAGCGACACTTGGAGGGAGGTTTCTGAATTGTTCCTTGCATGTAACCTCCAACTGCTAAACATAGATCCCCGAAACAAGGGATGCCTTTACATGTTGCCTTGGGAGAGACAACCCATGCATGCAAGTATATTTTTCTAAGTCCCGGAGGGAACTGGTCAACTCAACTACACATGAAAGAGACTACTTGACTGCTGGAGAAAAATGCACATTCTTGACTGCAAGCTAGGCTGACTACCCAAGGGGATTGCATAAGCCCTCGGCCCAACAGCTGACTACTACCCAGATTTGCGCAAATCCTGGGATGAACAACCCGTTGATGGGAAAAATTGCGCAAATCCTGTTGGGAGGGTTGGTAGGAAGGATTGTGCAATCCTGAAGCCTAACAGGCTGTCAGAGGGATTTGCACAAATCCTGGAGGGAATGCTAGTTTTCCTCCAGAAATGCTCAAATTTCACTAGGAAGTTGCTCAGTGTGTAGCTGGCCAAGTCCAGGTGAGAAACCTGTGAAGGGAAAATATCAAACTGTGATCGACAGGCTACCTTTGAGCAAGAAAGACACTGAAGCTTGAGGACTTGACGAAGCAAAGCAAGCTGATGTGAAGGTTGGTAGGGAGGCTCCAAAACAGGCTAAGGAAAAATTTTGGAGGGTGGTTGTAGCCACTACAATAGGAGGGTATTCATGAATTTAGTTAATTGACTTGATTTGATGCCCATCTCCCAAATCTGGGGGTAATACCCAATCATGGATATGTCTTCCTAGCTGATGGATGTAATTTAGAGAACAATTTTTTTCGTGAGAGTAAACCTAAGTAGATATATCTCAAAGTCCCTCCTTCATGTGTATTATCAAGTTCCTAAGGAGAATACGAGACATTATAAAACAAATTGTGATCAATTCTCCCCGTGGTTATTGGTAGCATTGTTGATATTTCATCTGGTGGAAAATAAGTTAACCCTAAAAGGAATATGGATCAGTTGCATAGGGGTCATATCCTCGTGATAAGGATGAACTTTGATGAGGTTTCAAGGGTTTTAATCTTAAAAATCACAACTCAAATACAAATTTTAAATGTCATATTTATTTCCTTACTTGAATTGAGGCACAAGCCTATGAATACATCTGAGATCCATCATGCAGAGCTCATATTCATATGATGAAATTATCACCAAATTCTTCCTCAAAATGAAAATATTTACTAATTCACCTCATCCAATGATCAATAGAGTACACAAACAATTTCGTCAATGTTAATCCATTGGGCCAACAAGCTAAACATTAAATTTTCATGAAGCACATTAGAACAAGGAAACTTCCCTCACACACCCTCAACGTATGACAATTTGTGTCTTTAGGCTCGCCTAAACTAGGTGTAAGTCCACTTATGAAACCACCAATCTATTTTTCCCCTATAATATTAGAGTGTTGACCCAAAATGCAAGCAAAATTTGCATGGAACTTATTTTTCTTTGTATATAGGTGTAGGGATGTATATTACATGTTAGCATTGTAGTCTCCTTATATTCTCTTGATCTAGTGACCAAGTTAATTACAAATCAACCATCGTTTTTCTGCATATGGACATTCAAATCTTAGGAATTCACTTTTTTTTGAATGTTTCCAATAACTCACCTAGTTGATACAAGGTAAGCTTCGGGGAGTATATAACCCTCCCCGTGATGATCACAAGCCTAAGATGACCCCCATACTATAATTGTGAGGAGAATGGATATACTGGGGAATATCTTACATCATATTATTAGATGTTCTATGAAGACTATAGCCCATTTAGTCTTCTATAAAACATAAGATTTCAGTTGTGAAGCTAATCACGAACCCAATATCTAGGATTCCATTGGCATCTTTCAGAAAATTTCTTCTATGTTCTATTTTATTCAACCATGATATAAGAATCATTATCAAATAACCAAACACAACATGTAAGATCATAATAGATAATGATTTGCTAGTTATCTCATTAGAAACATCACATACCATGTTATGAAAATGTATTTTTGATAAAATTTATTGAGATAAGTGTTTTGTGTCTATGATGAATGAATGAATGAATTAATTAATGCTATAGGTTAATGAATGATTGTTGTATGTTTCCTTATGTACAAAACCACATATGTTTCTTTGTTATTTTTTTGTTTTTTCTAGTGTCTATGCATAGATCCTAATTTGTTGATTTCAACTATTTTCTAGTGGATAGATTGGGTGTTAGGAATTGAGAGTGATGTGGGGGGGGGGGGGAGGGGCCATAAGATCTTCCACCTTCATGTGGTTGGCCTTATTCAATAGAGAATAAATTAGGATTTGTATAATCTTGAAGAAAACCTCCCTCAATCCAACAAAGAAACAAAAAATTCACTGTTGAGTTCGTTGTGCTCCATCAAATCGGGGGTTGTTTGCTCCAAGATTAGGCTACTTCGATAAATTATTCTTGAAAACAAGAGGAGCTAACTCGTGTATTCATGCACTCGAGCATTTTTAATTAATATTTTGTCTTAAAAATGTTTATTAATTTTTTTTTTGTTTTGAAGATTGTTTAACGACCTTAACTCAATTTATGTGAATTTCATGTACTTTTATTCTCAATTTATCTGTTTCCATCCCAAGTTTGACATCAAATTAGTTGAGATGGAGATTTATTGGCGCATTTCAAGTATGTTATACAAATTAGGTTAGCAGTTTAGTGTTTTGTCATCTAACTTGTTCTTACAAGTCTTCCACCTCGATTACCTTCTCTTGTTTGATATAACCAGTAGTTTTTTCTACATTGATATTTCTAGTCATGCTCCTTGTAAACTTGCATTTAGGTGACACACTCACATTGAGAGAAGCTCTTCTTTTCTTGAATCTTGGCTTTTTTATTCTTGGCATCGCAGAGTTTTTGGATCTAGGACTTATTCTTGAACATGTGTTCTAGGTTCAACCTTAACTACTCTAGTTACAAATAGTTATGTGTTCTTGAATCAACATGATGTTATTCCTTCTTTGCATAAGCTAGGTTTCTCTTCCTTTAGTGGAAACATGGATTTAGGTCTAACTCTATGGTTTTATTCATAAACCCTAGGGATTTCTTATCAAGCCTTCTAGACTGCTATGGTTTACAACCCTAAAGTTCCAATTTTTATCTACCCTTTTTCATATGCAAGTTTTATTTCCAAAATCCAATTGCCCAAAACCATGAAATCCATATGTGATGAAATCAATCCATGACATATTAGGGTTAATGGTCCATTATAGATTTTGCAGAGAAACATAACTCAAATAGAAACATATGTAGGGCATCTTTCAAGGTTCAGGTCATCAATACAACATCCTTCTTATGAACACATTCTAAAATGCAATGCAACATTTTTGAAAGAGACATAGGTCTCCAAAACTTCAATCCAATGTATAACACTTCAGTTTTCTAAATAATTTTGGCACAAGTATGAGAATTTCACATAGTTCATCCGTGGAATGCTTAATTAGTTTTCTTATGAAGTTAACTAAGATACATTTTGAGAAAGAGGCATCCTTCCAGCCTTGTCAGGTAACGGATTAGCTAATGCAACAATTAATATCGAGTTAGGATGAGGTTTTTAACTCCCACACACCTGGCATTCCGATGTACCACAACATTCATTGATCTACATCGCTCACGACCATTAGATCATATCACTCGATGGAAAGGCATGCACTATAAAAGCCTCATATTCTCCCCTGATGTGACACATCGACCATTGGATGGAATTAATGTGGGTCGTGAGATCGTGTCTGGAGTTAAAACCACATTGAGATGCATGCAAGTAATGGGGCGATGCCCCTTATCAACCATAGGATTGAGGCATTTACAACCGCTTGACGATATCAGATGCATAGATGCGAGTGGGTTAATGATGGTTGAATGATCTTATAGGAGGGGCTAGCCTCACCACTGGGTTGACGTGGTGTCGTGCTATTAGCTATTGGGTGCATAAGAACGCCTGAAAAACCACCCCTCGATGGGTTCGATACTGCCTATCAAAACCAGGGATCTTAGTTCTGTGAATTTCATTTTATCTTTTTAATACACCATGAACCGTTGGATTTTCAACGCAAACCCATAAAATACACAAAGGTTCTATTGTATTCGCCCCTATATTTTGTCGGAAATAAAGCTCGACCGTCAGATGTATCGTCATGTTTCTGACACGGGAAGGTTAGAAGTGTTGTCGGAGTACAACGTGGCCGTCGGATGGACAACACCAACATTGGATATTTACATTCTGATGAAGACAAGTTCGAAACCCCCAGTTGGATGCGTGGCTTGGCCTCTCGTTCACCCTCAATACTTTGTTGGCTATCAGATGACCTTCGTCAGATTCTTGTCATCGAATTAGTGAACAATCTAGCAGAACTCTGACGACATATGCATCAAATACTTGACAGAGTATTCATTTCCCGTTTGTCATTTATTTGACTAGTGGCTGCTAGATTTCCCGTCGAATAGTTAACGCCATGTTGTCAAAATCTTATCATTGAATTTTGGATTTTCTGATGGGATGTTGTGGCTATCCAATGGACTATTTGTCAGATACTCGACATAATATTCATGTCCTCTCTGTCATTTATCCAACTAGATACTTCTGTTGGAGAGTCAATGACCATGTGTCTCATCAATTATTCGACCGAGTTGCACCGATGGGCCTAAAAAATGAGGTTCGTGGGGAGTGATGACAGAAATCTGTTGAACATCTGACACTAGACCATCGAATTTTAGTGCTCTATGCAGTAGTGATGCTACCCGATTTCCTTTATTCTTGCCCTTTTTTGGGTTTTCCATTGTTTTTCTTAGCCTAATCCAGTATCTGCCCCTTTACCTGTTTGAGATTGTTTGCAATCCCTTGCAAAACAGCCATATTCAAGATATTTAAAAGGTAATTGCTCATAATCAAGAGTCCAACAATGGAAGCGTTATAGAGTCCATCTTAAGGATAGGTCTTAGTTTGGTGATTTGGGGTTTGTAACTTGCTAAAGATATTTTGAGGCCTCCATAACTTCCAACTCTTCAATATTATTCTACACATTAAGAGATTTCTAATGGTGCGAAAAACACCTTAATTGGAGTTCATATTTAGAAGTTATGCCTCCCACAAGTTGACTTATCATGTTGATTATTATTGTATCTAGTGGATGCCACATCAACACCCATTATTCACAAATGTGAGGCTATTTGTATGTGGAATTTAGGAAGATTCTAGAGGATCCAAAATGAGGCATGCAAAACCCCTAATTCTAACTATAAACAATTATCATATTATGTTAAATACTAGGATGTTAGGAAGAGAAATGTTTCCATTCTTTTTGTATTTTTATAGTCCTATAGTTGAGTAGAGCATCTAGAAGTAGTATATAGATCATACTAAAGGAGGTAGAATATTTTGTAACAATGACTCAAGCTATGATTCCCATAGCAACTCTATAATGAGTGCCCTTTTCTTTGTAC
The DNA here is from genome assembly GCA_031772625.1 of Pinus tabuliformis. NCBI lineage: Eukaryota > Viridiplantae > Streptophyta > Pinopsida > Pinales > Pinaceae > Pinus > Pinus tabuliformis. The sequence continues at coordinate 1,073,564,288 of CM062816.1, forward strand.
TTGCATTTATTAATTGAGACAAAGAGAGAAAAGTATAGGCCTTACCTACTAGTTAGGTTTTTCTCCCATATTGGGCTTTCCATGTCACATTGTTTCTTCATTTGTGTGGTGGTGTGTTCATTTGTTTGTTTTTTCATTTCATTTTTTGTTATTTCCATCAATTTGAGCACTAATGTAATAACAATAATTTTTAGATACAAGGTAATAAATTGCATAATAAAATATTTCAAAATATTGTAAGATTTGTTGTAATAGAGTGTTGCATTGAAATATCCATCTTTGTTTACACATCATTTGATCTTTTGGATTATGGTAATCACCTCTTTATATACCTTAATTTTATTGCGCCACAAATTTTCCTTACACTTAGAAATAATTACATTTTGAATATTATGGTTAACATGTTTCTTTATTCCCCTCTTAATAAACCAAGATTTGGCATCTTTATTTTAAATCTGCTTGAGCAACATGGTTTTGATTAGATTTTGAAATAATCTTATGAAGTTTTTTGTCCTCCATATTGTTTATCTTGTTTTTGTATATTAGATATCTAAACACAATAGTACTCTTAATGAAAGAAAGACTCACTTATATGAAAAAAATAAAATAAAATATTTTGATTTTGATTTTAACATTATACTTTCGAAAACACTTTTAAAATTCCTTTATATTTCTCCATTATTTTTTAAAAATACTATAGCTCCAACTTTTACGATAAATCTCAAAAAAAAAATTCTCTCATATCCTATAACCAAATAATATATATAAATAACACGTTTAATAAATCTGGCTAAAATTAAAACTAAAAGGGAAGGGACCAAATACACATAGAGAGACACGCATGTAATTTAACGCGATCACGTAATTATCAACCACCTGACATCCAAAGAACGCACCGGAAAGGAAATATGCACTGTGCACTTATTGCAATAGCATTTCAAGGTTATTTGAGGTTGAAGCATTTTTCTCAGGGCCTCCATCCCCACAACGTGGTATGATGCCTGGGCATCTATCTCCTTGAGATCGAAGGGCATCTCTTGTGAAGTTACCAAGCAACTCCCAATAACATCTGAAAAGCGCTGACACCGTGCAACTCTCCAACCATGTCTGAAGAAAATTAAACCGAATTGTGAACCATACCCAATAATTCAATGGACAAACTGACACGGACACCAAGCACTGCTCCTCGTACTGTTTCCTTTGGATACCTGAGGTTTTCTCTCCTCGAGCCCAACAAAACCAATAATCAAATCTCAATAATTCTAGTAAAGGGAAATCCGGTATCATAACATTATTCAAATAGTACTCCTCTGCAATAAAGCACATCTAAATAAATGTTAAATTACTCAGATGGATTCCACATTTTTGACAGCATTATTAATATTTGCCACGGATTGTAACATTTGGATAATTTTTTTAATATCGGTCATAAATGGTAACATTAGGACCATTCTCTCTTTGTTGGGACAAATTATTATTTTTTTCATATCAAATTTTAGAATATGTTTGAAAATTTTAGAATATTTTTGAAAATTTTAAAATATTTTTGAAAATTTTAAAATATTTTTGAAATCAACCATGGAAAGTTTAACTTTCAAATTAAATTGAACTTTTTGAAAGCAGATAGTCCTTGGGGAGAAAGCTGTGTATGCAGGCCTAGAATGTGAGGTTCCTCCCTTTTTAGAAGTATTTGATATCTCAGATTTTTTTTGAAATGTGTAAAATAAAATTAAAACCTTAAATTTTTGGATATTTAAGTTGTCTGTCATAAATTTTGATAAGTGGTTTAAACAGAAGTGGAGTTAGACAGTTTACTTAGTTGTAATATTTATGTGTGGTCAGAATTTCTTGGCGGGATGACTAAAAATGAGATTTTTACAGACAAAAATTAGAGCAGCGGCATTCTCTATTTAATCCTGGTTGCATACATTTTATGAACATTTTTTTTGATATTGTAAAACTAAACCAGTCTATCAAAACAGTAAAAAGATTTAACACTCACACATCTACATAAAATATAAAATAACAAACATAAAAGAACAAATAACCATCATCAATTTCAACTCCACAAGCCAGACTCCAGTGTGCAATAGCCGAATACTATTTTTCCCAAGCAAGGAAATGGATCAACTACCCGTGATAATATCCATGATCACATTAATAGATGGAAGTCATGAATGGTGTATGATGTCGCACGTCTCACGTGATGGGGAAACACGTGGGGCTGGGGGTTGTGATCGTTGTTGGAACCAATCAACATAACTGCACGTTGCACAGTGCCGACGGTCGACCCACATATGACACTGAAAATACGGTGGGTAGTGTTTGGGCCGCTACACCACCGTCCTTGCCATGACGCAATTCAAAGGAGGCAGGTAGGGCTGGAATCACTAAATGAATGCAGGGCAGTTGTGCACACTCCACAAACCTCAGCCACAACTTCAGCCTGACCATTGATATACAATCAATCAATTCAATTCCGTAGCCACTACATGCAATCAATTGAAATTGAAATCAGCATATCACTATCACTATCATCATCACAAGACGTTGTCGTGTAGCGAGCGGAGCATTATGATGTTTTTCAGATGTCCACCCTTCATTCCACAAGATTTGCAGCAGATCGCCCTATGCCCGTAAGAAAAGTCGAGTATGGGAGGGGAGCAATGGACGTAGGGAAGGAATTTGACGGGCAAATTACCCATCATGGGCTGATTTGCCCGTTAAATACAGTCAAAACTTTTCACAAACCATCAACATTTTATATTATATATGCATGGATTATGCGTGATTGTTGAATTTAGGGAATGGTTGATCATATGTCAGGGGACTCTTCCACGGTCCACCTCGCATGGTGAACTGTAAGTTGTAGCCTAAGTTTATACATACCAGGACGTACCGTGGATTCACCAGGTATGTCTTTTGAAAAGGAGAAACACACGTTTGGACATTCTCCATCAAATGTTTCAAGTTTGTTCGATTCGCTTAAAGGTACATGTAGAAAAAAAACACCCAGCAATTACATTTGATGATTTGGATAGACAGCGAGAATAGGGGTTGCCCGAGTTCTGTCAAGTTTAAAGTTTGAAAGATAGATGATAGATTGGATAATAAGGAGGTAAGATAGATGATAGATTGGATAATAAGGAGGAAAAATAAATACAACTTGAGATAGCAATCGATATATATGTCGGCATGTTTGTTCGCTATTATCCACATGAAAAATTGTACATAAAAGAGTATGAAGTGTTGCTATGCGTTGATAATAATATTCACCAACTAAGGAGGAAAAATAATTCCAACTTTATACGACAATTGATATTTATGTAATATAGTAAGCATGTTGTTCGCTATTAAACACATGAAGAATTTCAGTTAAAAGAGAATTACAGGTTGTTATGGGTTGATAATAATGTTCCCACCTCAATATGGGTGAGAACAATAATCATCAAAATGAGATGTTAAATTTATTGGAAAGAAACTAGTCCTAAATTAGGGTGGAATATGTCATGATTATGGTTTTATACATGGATTATAATTATAGTAAGTTATATTGTAATTATTTTATAATTAAAATTTTTAATTAGTATTTAAAATATTTTATGAAATCTATTAAAATTTTGAAAAAAATAATTATTAAAGAGACTATTTTGAAAATATATTTTTTATTGTTTTATTCATTTATATTGACTAATTTTGTAGAGTTATAAATATAATTTGTAAATTTATTTATTTATTTATTCATGTTACTAAGTGTCATAATAGTACACACATTAAATTCTAATATTTATGAAAAACAATACACCTATCAAATCTCAATATTTATGAAAATTTCTTTTTTTAAGTAAGTGTGTCAAATCTCTCTCTCTCTCTCTCTCTCTCTCTCTCTCTATATATATATATATATACCACCAAGTGCTCTAATAGGACACACAACATCAAATGTGGATATTTATGAAAAAATTCATTTCTAAGTGTTTCAAACTCATGTTTGACTTTCAATTAATGTGCAACTTTTGAAAATAATTTACCAAGTTTGATTAAGTTTTAAAAATATTTTAACAATCACATTTTATTTTATGATATTCTTTTTTGGTAGTTTCATATATATATATTAAATGTGAAATTACTTTATATATAAATTCACTTTTATATATAATATTAACATATATAATCTACTTAATATAAGAAAAACATCTAAAATTATTATATGAATATTTAAATAAAATATTCCTAAGTTATAATTGTGTTACTACTTAAATAAAATATTCCTAAGTTATAATGGAGATTTTTTAACAAAATCTCTTTTAAGCATTACTACTAGGACTTCAATGCTATTGCAACAACTACAAAAAAAATCCAACAAACACATTTGTGATTTTCTATCACTTCCTATATCAATATAAAATTATTTTTGAGAATGCAATCTAAGTTCTTCCTCTAAACTCTTGCTGCATTTGAGTCATTTCCCTAACAACATATTTGAAAATAATATAATGTATTGCTATGAAAACACAATGTCCCCTCCATTATAAATATTTATAGCTCTTTAGTATGCCCCTAAGTCAACATGCCTTTTCATAATTAATTATGTGTTCCTTTAATATTATATAATGTTTTTCTTTCAAACATTTTTACCTACCTTTAATAGCTAGCTTGATTTTATGAACAACTTGTGTAGGAGTCATATAAGGTCTTGAAATATCAAGTTGTCAAATAATGCAAGGTAAAGACTTATAAGCATTTGTAGATGCATTAGTTATTTAAGAATATAGACAAGAAACAAAAGCCAATTAATGTCATTTGTTGTCTAAATTTTTGTTATAATGATTTTAATGCAAAATAGAAATTTCATTATTTTAAATAAACTCTTACTGAATCTTAACTTTGTGAATTCAACTATAAGAATCTCCCTAGTTAAAAAATTTAACAATTCTATTTGTTTTTTAATATTTTGAAAAATTGTTTTAATATTCTAAAGTAGAAACCTAAATTCAAAAGTTGAAGAAGATATAAACTATTATAATTTCTCTTACAAAATGGAACCTTGCAAATCATAAGTTCTAATAACTATTCTTTTTAAGATCTTGTGCATGGCATGAAGGGATTTTTTATACTTTTGCTATCAATTACTTTTTGCATAAAAGACACGTATTAAGAAGTAAAAATGCTTATTAGACTTGTTTAGCAGGGTTATTGTTGGTCTTACTTAGCTTTAATACCCACTTGTGGGGCATATATATATTTTTTTAGAACTTGACTCAACCAAAATTGAAACTAGACTTTAAGCTCAATTACCATAAATCTTTATGAAAGAGAATTAAAATAGATTTAGATAATGAAAAACACATAAAATATGCACAGTACAGAGGTGAAAACCATTAACTGGGAAAAACAACCAACCTTTGAGCTTCACAATGCTGCAACATGATTATAATGAATATTAACCTTGGTCCACAACTAAGATGAATGCATTAACGGGTAAGTGCCCTGCATTGCAGCTATGATGATGTTGCAAGTGAGTTTGCAAAAGTTTGTATGAAGGACAGACAAAACCATAGGTCTTTGTTATGTTGGTAATGTTCACTTGAAAGGTGTATTGGGAGAGTTTGTGGCACATGATGTCAAATTTTCCCTTATAGTTGCAACTCCAAAATTTCTTCGTCAACCAAAAAATTTGCTGAATATTCCCGAACTTTCGTTGTGTGTGGGTCATGTTTAACAAGCGACCACTTTTGAACAATGTGATCATGAAGGTGAATGGATATATGTCCTAATGATATTTCTAGCCCTCCGAGGACTACCATGGATTAACAGTCGAATGTGGGGGGTGCGGGGAAACCACCGCATAATACCACCACGTCATGTGGATGGCCTTGATCTACTGCAGGGCCCTCCTACTTATTTTTCCAAACGCCTCTTACAACCCCCCATCTCCCCCCAAACTTAAAGCACCTTGTTTTCTAAGACATAAAGTGTAACCTCATCTTAGATCCCCAAGTTCTTGTTCTGGGAAATGGAATATCACATAAGTTAATACGAAGGGTTTTATATCTCTCTATCTAGGTTTGTAACTTGGTATTTTCCAAGGGTATGATGACTCGATTTTCTCTTGATGCTACAAAAAGTTTCTGAATGTGCCGGTTCACTAAGATGTGGATGCCTTTGTGAAAATATGGACGACCTTGTGATCTCAAAGAACTAGATAGTCCCACAACCATAGAAAGACCACTATTTTTTAGTGATTAGTTATAACAAGAGGGTAGAAAACCAAACAAAACCCATTTTGGAAGCAAACACATAAAAAATTACAGAGGGTATAACTCAAGCCTTGAAATTTGATTACAAAGAATAAGACAATTGCATAGGATTCAATAATTTCCCTCTCGCTTTACTCAACTCATCCTTTTTTCCTTGAGTTGGCCCTCTATATCCTCCTTAATTAATAAAATATATCCATTACAAAATGGAGACTGTTAATGAACAACCCTCTCTCTTTTTTCTACATATGTCCCTCTTTTAGAAACTAATGCCACCTCATCCTAATAATTTTTATACATTTGGCCCTTAAGGACACTTGAACATAACCTCCTAACTACACAAATTCTCTTAAATTAAAATGTCACAATTTAAATAAACTGCAAAAGGGAACCACTCCATTTAGTGAAATATTTTTTTGCTAAGATGTCCTGCATCAAAATCTTGGGCGAGAAAGAATTTCTCCATCATTTTTTCAATATCCATGCCAAATTTGGAAATTTATGCTATTGTTATCCAACTGGCGTCTTGTATTGGCTAATTTTTACATTTGACCAAATACTCAAAATATTCTCTTCCTCTGGTTCTCTTGGTCACTCTCTTTCCTAACACTACTTCAATCTCCTTTTGAATGACTTTTGGAAATTGGTCCTTGGTCCTCCCATCTATAGGCTCGACCTTCATCACTTGCAGGTGCATCTGTTGTCTCCTTAAAGGGATATGTATCTACTATATTGAAAATTGGTGAAATCCCAATATCACCTAGGAGTTCTATTTCATAAGAATTGGAAGAAAAAATCCTTAGGATTTTACATGGATCAATTTTCTTAAGCTTCAATTTGTTGTATGTCCCTCTAGGAAACCTTTCTTTCTTGAGATAATCCATTACTAAGTCACAAACTTCAAAGTCCAACTGTCTCCTTCTTATATTTTCTTTTTGTTTGTACTTTTTGTTTGTTTCTTGAATCTATTTCTTGACTCTCTCGTGCAACGCCTTCATGTTGGGTACAAAGTCTTCACCTTCAACACTTTTTATTTCCTGCTTTCTTAAATTCTTCAACTCACAAATCCCTCTTAGATTCATTCCATATATTATCTAGAATGGATTCATTCTGGTGCTTCTATTGGGAAAGTCATTGTAAGCAAACTCAGCTTCATAAAGCACTTGGTCCCACTGCTTGGGATGTTCACTTATTATACTTGTAAAATTGTTCCCCAAACTCATATTCACCACCTCTATTTTCCGCTTTGTTTGTGGGTGATAATTTGAAATGAAATCCATGTTAGTCTCTATCTTCTTCCATAATGTTCTCCAAAAATGACCTACAAATCTTGTATCTCAATCTGAAACAATGATTTTGGGGAACCCACATAACCTTACTATTTCATTAAATAATAAATTGGGTACATTCGTTTCTTAACTAGTCTAGGAACAAGCAATAAAATGAGCCATTTTAGAAAACCTATCTACTACAACATAGATGGAATGATTTCCCTTTTGGGTTTGAAAACAAATTCCACACTAACAGAATCCCATGCCCAACTTGGAATTGGCAATGGCAAGTATAATCCTATGTTTTGGCTCCTTCCTTTGGCATGTTAACACATTTTACATTTCTCAATAAATCTCTTCACATTAGCTCACATACATGATCAAAAATAAAAATAATTTAATAGAGAAAAATATTTATTAGCTCCAAAGTGTCCAAACAATTTTCTATTGTTTTTTTCGTTTATTAAAATATCTATCATGGAGCATTTTAGCATGCAAAGTTGAATACCTTTGAATAACAAGCCATCCTAGCTCATATAACTTGACCATTGTGTTCTAATCTTGTTGGCTGGGTTTTGGTAGGTTGCATATGCTTCCTTGAAATATGTATTATCCTCGTACATTTCTCTTAGTTCATCAATTCCTAAAACAATAACTTGGGATTTACTGAAAATGGCAACAAGAAATGCTAAAAATAGAAGTGCTAAAAAATGGCACTGCTATAAATAACAGTTCGGGTACCAGTGTTAGACATAGCAACAAGTAATGAAAAATGGAAGTGCTAAAAATAGCAGTTTGAGATAGATTCCTATTTTAGTTAGTCCCTGAACTAAAATAGTGAAGTAAAATTCGAATTTGATCTTAGCAGTTGTTTGTAAAATAATTAATTAATTCATCTTGAGTTAATTAGTTGGAGAAAATCAAACATGAAGTCTATGTGAAGACATGCAACAGTTTCTCCATTGATTGAGGAAGTTATCCCTTGATTAAAGGAGATCAGGATGAGTTGTACTTTGATTTGTAATTAGTTAGCTCAGTTAACTGAGTTAAGTCCAGTTAGATTAGTTTAAATAATTTGTTGAATTAATTGTGAGTTCAGTTAGTTAATGCTTGCATGCATGTAACTGTTGCACTTCAGATAACTGAATATTCTCTCATAAATAACTCATGCATGTCAGTTTAGTCAGAGACCCAGTCGAGATCAGAGGAGGGACAATGTATTATCAGTTGGATGAATTTTTCCTATAAAGAAAACTCATCCATGCAGAAGGATTTATCTCCTTCAGGTTTGTGCAGTTATTTTTGAGCCAAGTGAGCTGTGTGAGGTGGGAATTCACACAAGTGGAAGCACTGGACCCTAGGAAAAACTGCGCAAGGAAATAGGAGGCTTGGAGGGCAGAGGAGAAGGTTGTGAGAGCCTTTGACTGTTTATGTGCAGTATTGTTTGATTGCAGAGAGAGAAGGATAGATTGACAGCTGATTATTTTTGTAACTTGAACAAGATTTCCACTTGTATGATAATATAGAGATTGGGGTTTTAGGCTGAGGCTTTCCCCAGGTTATTTCTTCTATGTTATGTGTGATTGATTTCTCATTCTTAGTTATATGTGTTCTCTTGATCTTGCTCAATTCGATTAAGCTTCCGCAAAGTGTTGTAGATGTAGATCTTGTATTGTGTTTTAGTATATTGCATAATTTGTTGATCTACAATGGGAATTTCTACATGGTATCAGAGATAGATGATCTATAGAGAAATTTCTACATGGTATCAGAAGAAAGGTGATCAGAGCTATGAACGATATACAGTAAAAAAAAAATTGGGCTGTGAGTTTGCAGGGCAGATCTGAAAATTTCTATGCAAAATTTTTAGAAACAAATAGCAGATCTAGATTCCTTGTGAAAAAATACCCAAATTCAAAAAAAGCATCGGCTGAATCGGAGTTCGGATGAGGGAGATATCATTGATTTAAAATCAGCTCTTTTTCCAGAAAATTTCGTGACAGCGAGAAAGATGAAACAGATTGGTGTGCTAGCCAAGAACCTATATGCACTTGAGGTACACGATGCATGCAAAGCGTTGAGGAGAAAGGAAAAGGTTAGATACTTGGTGGTTGAGAGGGAGAGTAAATTACCTCTCAACATGCAGCCATAGAAGAAGTCTCAGACAATTGTGGAGGAGCCACAATTGGAGAAGAAACTTCAAAAAGTTGTGGAGCAACCATAACTAGAGAAGCTGAGAGGAGATCGAGTGGAGGCATCCACTCATGTAGAGACCTCCAGTAGGGGGAAATTTTGAGCCAAGTGGGCAGAGGAATCACATGCAGCCATACCTCGAGGTGTGAGGTGGGGCGATGTGAAGTGATAGTCCCATGAAGGTTGAAATAGGGGCAAGATCCTTGAGTTACCCAGCCTCTTGGATTAGACCTTGCTACGGGAGCCCCAACTAGGAGTAGCAGGACTGGCTGAGTGGGTAGAGGAAGATGTAGATGGAGTGGCAGAGAGAGCTACAATGCAGGAATCCCAAGACAGTGCAGAGCTAGCAGGCTGCAGCAATGCGAGAGGCACAGGAATGTTGCACCAGTGCAGGATGGCACAGAGAGGTGTGCAATGGTGCGAGATGCATGGAGTGTTGCAGCAGATTAGAGGTCAGAGAGGGAGAACTTGTCAGTGGCATATGGAGCTTCAACATCAGAGGATGTTTCTAGCCCAACAGGGAGGTCAGTTGGGGTTTTTTTGTTTCTAGAGTTGCTGGAGAAATAACACTTGGGAGAAGTGTTGCATGCAGAAAATTCCAGAGGTTCAGGATCAGGTTCGAGTTGAATGCCTTTCTTGTTGAGAGGGAGTGTTGAAAATGGCAACAAGAAATGCTAAAAATAGAAGTGCTAAAAATAGCACTGCTATAAATAGTAGTTCGGGTACTAGTGTTGGACATAGTAACAAAGAATGAAAAATTGGAAGTGCTAAAAATAGCATTTCTATAAATAGTAGTTCGGGATAGATTCCTATTTTAATTAGTCCCTGAACTAAAATAGTGAAGTAAAATTTGAATTTGATCTTAGCAGCCGTTGTAAAATAATTAATTAATTCATCTCGAGTTAATTAGTTGGAGAAAATCAAACATGAAGTCTATGTGAAGACATGCAACAATTTCTCCATTGATTGAAGAAGTTATCCCTTGCTTAAAGGAGATTAGGATGAGTTGTACTTTGAGTTGTAATTAGTTAGCTCAGTTAGCTGAGTTAAGTCCAGTTAGATTAGTTCAAATAGTTTGTTGAATTAATTGTGAGTTCAGTTAGTCAATGCTTACATGCATGTAACTACTACACTTCAAATAACTGAATATTCTCTCATAAATAACTCATGCATGTCAGTTCTATCAAACAACCATTTGAGATCAGAGGAGGGACATTGTACTATCAGTTGGATGAATTTTTTCTATAAAGGAAACTCATCCATGCAGAAGGATTTATCTCCTTCAGGTTTGTGCAGTTATTTCTGAGCCAAGTGAGCTGTGTGAGGTGGGAATTCACACAAGTGGAAGCACTGGACCCTAGGAAAAATTGTGCAAGGAAATAGGAGGCTTGGAGGGTAGAGGAGAAGGTTGTGAGAGCCTTTGACTGTCTATGAGCAGTATTGTTTGATTGCAGAGAGAGCAGGATAGCTTGAGAGCTGATTCTTTTTGTAACTTGAACAAGATTTCCACTTGTATGATAATACAAAGATTGGGGTTTTAGGTTGAGGCTTTCCCTAGGTTATTTCTTTTGTGTTATGTGTGATTGATTTCTCATTCTCGGTTATATGTGTTCTCTTGATCTTGCTAAATTCGATTAAGCTTCCGCAAAGTGTTGTAGAAGTAGATCTTGTATTGTGTTTTAGTATATTGCATAATCTGTTGATCTACAGTGGGAATATCTACAGAATTATTGCGACATGAAGTCGATTCTACCTAAAGCATAAAATACCCTATTTGATGAACCAATCATATGCTTAATCACAATGGTAAATTTTTGCGGAAATTACCCATTTAGTATGTCTTTGGTTCAATTTTGGTTGTCTATTAATAAATTGCAGAGAGTGATCATTAGTATACAAGAAAAACTCCTTTGGAATTAAGTGACACATCCTCTTTTTGAAGGCCTAAACTATAGCATAAAATCCCTTGTCAAATGAGGAATATTTCTTCTTGGATTTATTTAACTTCTCACTGAAGTAAGAAATCAACCTCCCTTCTTGACTTAGCACTACTCCACTGGCAACTCCACTTGCATCCATTTCAACTTTGAAAATTTTGTTAAAGTCTAGTAGGGCCAGAATAGGTTGTTTTGTGATATTTTGTTTTAATAATGTAAATTTTTTTTCACCTACTACAATACATTAGAAGGTCTTTCTGCTGTCTTTAATCGTATCTATAATATGTGCGTAGATACTGTTGAATCTTTTGATTAATTTCTTGTAAAAAATTGTGAAATCATGAAAGCTCTTGCCATCAAAGACATTTCGTGGGATAGGCCAATAGATGATTTCTCTAACGTTTTCAAAGTCCATCTTCAAACCAACTTCAAAATTTATGAATCCCAAATATAACAATTCTTTTTTTATAAAGGTACATTTCTTCAAATTAATCAACAATTTTTTCTCATTGCAAGGTATTGAAAACCAACCTAAGATGTCTTAGATGTTCCTCGTTTGTTTGATTGTACACTAAAATGTCATCCACATACACAATAATGAACTTGCCCATATATTCCTTAAATTTTTCATTTATTAGCTTCATAAAAGTAATGGGTGTGATTTTAAGGCAGAAAGGCATAGCTAACCACTCGTATATTCCATGGTTTTTCTTGAAGGCTATTTTCCATTCACCCCCTTATCTAATTTGGATTTGATGGTACCCACTCTTCTAATCAATTTTTGAGAAATATTGAGTACCACTCAAATAATCAATTAGATCATTAATACACAGAAGAGAAAATATGTACTTGATAATTATCTTATTTATGGCTCTCGAATCAGTTCAAATCGTCCATCCACCATCCTTCTTTGGGCTGAGAACAATAGGAACAATGCATAGACTAAGGCTTAATTTTCTGAGGCCCTTATTAAGCAACTCTTGTACTTTCTTCCTCATTTGTTTATTTTCTTGAGGAGTCATTCTATGGGCCTCTTTATTTGGAAGACTTGCTTTAAGGATTATATCTATATGGTGGCTAATGATTTAAATAGGAGGTAAATTACTTGGTAATTCATCCAAAATTATGTTAGAAAAATCATCTAATATAACCCTAGCTTCCTCAAGAAAATCATCTAAAATTGTGCTAGTAACAATTACCTTGGGTTTTCCAATCAAGGAAAATTTTACTTCCTTCATTTGGTCCCTTGTAGCAGCTCCTTGCCACTCATCAAAACCACACTAGGACCAACTTCTTCTTTAACTACTTCTTGTAAAGGCAATAATGTATGCATGTCACCATCCTGCTCAAGTGTGTAGGTGATCCTTCTGCCATCATGGACAACTCTCCTATCAAATTGAACTCATCATTGCATTTGAAACGAAAAATATCCTACCCTTCTCTAATTAGGGTTCATCAAAAATCAATGTTTGCATGTGAATTGCCATGTATGGTTTTTCATTGAAGACGATTCTAATAACACCATACATATTTCATCCATACACCTTTGACATAATAAATAGTCCTTAAAATTAATGCCTAATTAAAATTAATTCAATATTTTTTACTTTCTCTGGTAGAAAAGCCATAGTATTTAAGGCTAGGGTCTTGGATTAGGGGAGTGTGGTAAACTCTCAAAGACAATGAAAACAAACCTAGTATCTTGACTTAGAGAGAGCAAATCCATTTCAATATCACGTTGCCTAAGAAGCCCTTCTAACACAAAGGTTAATCAAGAGGTCACATTAAGGCTAGTAGAGTGATCTACCATGCTTTGCTGGTCTTGGTGGCGTTGGTATGCATGTATTACTACGGGGTCTCTATAGGGAGGATTTGGGCTTTAGTGGTTGATTAAAATCAATTTTCCTTCATTTTTAATAGATTAAAGAAGATTATACTTTATCTTGCTAATGATGGTAGTTTTCAACATTTCCTGCAATCAAGGTTGATTTCTTGCAATAGAATCCAAGGTTTCTATACTTGCACAAATAAAAGGAGAAAATTTGAGACCTGGATTTTGTTACTAGATCCCTCAATATGGTTTAATGTCATACACAACATGCCTAGGTTGCTATAATTGCACAACTAAAGGATAAAATTTGAGACTTGGAATTTCTTACTAGATCCCTCAATATGGTTTTATGTCATTCACAACTTGCCTAGGTCCCACGTGCAAGCCTCCAGGTTGTGGTCAAATCTTCAGTCGAAATCTCCAAAATTTCTAAACAATCAATATCTGCCTTGATTTTCGAGTAGATGAAGGCGAATCTCAACAATATAAAACATGGGTTTTGTCCATAATATCCTACTTTAGGTGACTCAAGAGCATAATCCTAAAAAAGTGCATGATTTGGGAGATATTGAAAATTGTCTAAGACTGTCAAACCCAAATTTTCTGTGTATCCGATTTTCCAAATTTGTAAAATTTGTTTGAACAAATTCTTCATTTGGGGATTTGGTTCTATCATTTATGATTGATAATTTATGTATAAATAAATCCTCATGAAAGTGGGGGGGGGGGGGGGGGGGGGGGGAAGGATTAAGTAAGTTATTGCATATGTTTACTTCAAGAAAATACTGTTATGTGCAATCAAGTGTAAAGCTATTTAATACAAAAATACGTTTATGTTCAATGACATAGCATTTTCATAAGGTTTTGAGTAGTTTTCATAGCATATTCCAGGAGGGCTATTAGTATGTGTTGTCTATTTGATTTTAATTTCTTTAGTAGGGATTATTCATGTTTGTATTCACTTCATTAGTTGTTTTCATTAATTAACGCACAAGCTATAAATTCCTGTAATCATTACTATGTTTTCCTACAATTATACCAATTTTTGTAATTTTCCTATGGTGATCCTGTAATTATATGAATTCGTGTATTTTTACTGTAGTGATCTTGTAATTATATGAATTCGTGTAATTTTTCTATATAATTCCTATAATTTTCCTGTAGCTTTCTGAATTTCGTGTAATATATACTCTGTTTTTCTGTAATGACACAATTTTGATAATAAAATGTTGGTTAGGAAATAAGATTTAGTTAGACTTGTTTTATTCATTAGATATTTCTACGATTTAAAGTTAATTTTCAGAATTAGTTAGAATTTGTATGCCTTAAGTAATGATTGGAGTGATAAATTGAAGGAATTTGCATTTTAAATTGAAAGTATTTATCATTGGAATGGAGTGAATTTGTTTATCATCCTTAGAACGTTGGTTTTATTGAAAGCTTCTTTTCCATCACATTTTATAGGCCACTTTGACTAAACAAGTATATTTCCAAAAAGATCATTTAATGTGATTGTGTAATGTGTCTCTTTCAATCTGTAATTTTACCTTAACTAGGTCAACAATTGGACTTAAAGTCAATGAAATCAATTTTCAGCTTGAAACAATTTTGAAAATTGTCTGTCTTGAGTTGCATTTTCTTTTCCATAGGAACTCTCAACTGGTATAAATTAATTAACAAAGCAATGGAACACATAAAATATTGCGAAAACACAAACACAAAAAAACATAAAAAAAGAGATACAAATATAGATGGTTCACCCTATTTGGGCTACGTCCATGGAGAAACAACCATTCCTTACTTTTAGATTATCCAACAAAATGAAGAGATAAAACCTACAACAAATTTGCTATATTTTCCTCTTCGCTCTCACATAGTCTCTCTCTATCTTTTTCTCACAGAATAATAATCTACAACCACAATACAATCCCCTCATATAAACTGAGTGTTTCCTTTTAGGGAAAAAACCCTAAATTAACATAACATCTACAGTAAGATATTTCGCCTAATGAATGACCTAAATTGACTACGAAATTACAATATTTTTCATGCAATTCTTATTAAAAGTTTTCTTCGGGGGGGGGGGGGCTGCCCCCCGACACAACCCCCCCCCCACATATGGGCCCTCATAAAATTTCCATCGACCTCGCTTAGACCCCTTTAATTGTGATCATATGGCCGATGTTGTTTCCCTGTTAGGAACTGGGGTCCAAAGCAACTAAAACGATACCTTTTAGTTAAGAAGCTAATCAAGCTCCACACCCAATATCAACAACTAGTTCTGCATATATAATGTTTTCACTTCATAATTTTACCTACCATGGGATGACAAATAAATGTTAAGAAATATAGTCCACTATATGACTTGACACTTTGGCGTTGTTTCTGAGGAGGTGAAAAATGATTGATTGAAGACATTTTGTTTTTCTTTAAAACATTTTAGGAATCCTCTTTATTCTACTTTATAGTACAAAAATTTAAACTTGGGGGAGTAGGAATATAATATAGGAGGTAAGAACCTGTGCGACCACCCTAATGTGTCCTACAAAGACAAAATATGTTAAGTACTGTATGTAGAGGTTAAGAGATAATACAGGTATATTCATTTGAACACATAGAGGTAGAGGAAGAATTCCAACAAATTGAATTGAAATAATTCCCATGTACTAATCCATGTGTAGGAGAGGAGCTATCAACCAGAAAAAAGATGTTAAATAATTTTTTGAGCAAAGAAGGGCTCATCACTACAAGGAATTTCTTAAATCCTTATTCCATTATCAGGTCTTTAACTAGAGATAGATCTGGTTTTCAAGAAGAGTAGAAATCCATGAGAAAATCTGGGAAGAATATCTAAAAGGCCTTACAAATTATCCTTGCAAATATGTAGAAGAAGCCCAAGAATCATGGAAACTGTAACAACCCTGGTGAAAATTCCATGTAATAAAAGTTAATAAGGAAAAAATAATAATCACGGTTGATGGGACACTTATTCCAAGTTGAATGTTGGGCAAAACATCCTAGTGGGTGTTTATTTGGTTTATTATGGATAAGGAAATTTGCAAAGCCAATCACTAAGGCTTTGGAAAGGAAAATGGCAATTTTTGGCACATTTATTTATGAAAATAATGGAAATTAGGAGACAAGAAGGGTGAAATGTCATAGGTTTCATGTGAGGAGGAAAATGAAGAAAATAGAGGCATAATTAATAAAAAGGCTTTTGAGGATTAGTTGGTAACTTTTGTTAATTTAGTTTTGGAGCTCTCTCATTATTCTCTCTCTCTCTCTCTCACTCTTGGACACTTAGAGTTTTCTGGGGGCACTTTGACATTGGATCAAGAAAGGAAAAGAAGGTGAGAGGAAGGAAGGAGCAAGAAAGGAAGAGTAGGATCAAGCAACTACAACAAGATTCTTTGTAGGTATCGATTTGCATGTGTGTTTTCCTTTCTAGATTTGGCATGTGTGGTATTGCATGTAGTTTCTTTCTGTTATGGAATAGGTTTTTCTAGGTGTGACAATGTTTTTTCAGCCTAGCCTTTACATTTCCAGATAGCCATGGTGTGATGGGGTTCTCATGTTTTGGTTGAGCTATATTTCTAGATGGATTCGATGCTGAGTGAGGTGGATCTCTGAATAATAGAACACATGGCCTAGTAACCCCTAAACCAAACTGTGGGTTGCGGTAAAGTAGGAATTTGTTTTGCTTCGGTGGGCTTAGGAATCCTCGACTAGTGAATGGAAGGATATACGGTAAAGCCTAGAGGTGGGTGCTCTCCATCAGGCCTAGTAATCCCGGGATGGGATATGCAGTAAAGCCCAGAGAGTGGGTCTTCGTTTAGGGCCTAGTGATCCGGTATGGATTGTAGTAAATCTTGAAAGAATAAGAGATAGGAAAATTCCTCACGATGTAGTTGGAAAAATCTGGTGGCATCCATGCTTGTTTGTCCTAGTGATTTAGTGGAGATCATGGTAAAGCCTGCTATTACATGTTTAATGTGTTTTCCAAGTGATCTGGTGTGGATTATGGTAAAGCTTGGTTTCTATTAATGAGGGTGAGGTGGTTTAGCCTCGAGACGCCCTGGTTGGTTTTTTTGGTTTGAGTCTCACATTCATGCTTGGAATATGGCACGGGGGTGAATGATTGAAGAGAGAATTGGCTCATCCATTCTATAGTTGGGTGTTCACTTAGGTTGGGCTAACCCAGGTTCAAAATTTTACTGTGCACCAACAAAACCCTCAATCACTATCCCTTTCGACAATGACCTACAAGCAAGTCATAGTCTCACCTGAAGTGATTATGGGAGGTTGCAGAACTAGGATTTTGCAACTTGAGGGATGTTGCAATGTGGTCCTTTTGTATTGTCTTTACACTTTAATACTTACAAATTACTTCACATTACTCTACCACATTATAAACTTTACTACACTGTGAATACATGTAATTTTAATAAACTGTTACGCTACTGAAATAAATTGCAGATAATAAGAAAAACGCATGAAGACACAGATTTCACCGTGGTTCATCCCAATGTGGGATTATGTCCACAAGAATTATTGCTTATAATGTAGAATTTGTACAACAAACAATTCTTCCCTGCACACATAGCTGCAAGGTGTCTGCGCCCTAAGCTGCAGATGGTCTGCACACTCAGATGTGGATCCTTTCCCCTTTCTTCGAAGTATGGGTCAACAGAATACAACCATAAACATAGATTTTGATCAATACTTTTTTTCCTCCTTCTTTATTTTTTATTTTTTAACAATGTCGGTCGCTGTATTATATTTACGAAGAAAGAAGGGAGACTGAGCTCCTGAAATACGTGCTAAGATGCCATGAAGAGCAAAGAAAGAAGGAGTTACAAGTTAAACAAAATTCCTCCTTGATATTGCCTTTTGGGCTTTTGAAAAACAAAGACCATAGATAAATCCTAACAAACTGAAGTAACAGATAACAACATTTACAAAGCGTAATCAATCTATATTGATGTGGTTGATGTGTCGAGCAGTTGACTCTTCAGGCTTGTCTTTGACGCCAGATTTCTTGATGCTTGACGAACTTGTGGGAACTGCATTTTTCTTTTCCATCATGTATTTCAAAATTTCAATGGATTCTTTCGCATGACTGCACCTATTGGAAAGCTGATTGAACTGTTCGTGCAGTGAAGAAATTCTATGATAGAGCAAGTTAATGTCAGCTGCATATTTCTCATTGATAATACAATTTTGACTGTCAATATTGTCTTCCAAGACCTTTTGATGGGCTTGGACTTGCTCCAGCTCAGCCTGGAGATCTGCACAATGAAGGCAATCCTCACTTCTCGCCATAGAAGCAGAATGAAAGGATGCAAATGTTGAAAGGCTTAGGGACTAGACTAGAAGCGCTGCACCAGGGGACAAACTGAAAAAATCAAAGCCGAGACTATAAGGAGAGAGGCATGAGGCACAGGGTTTAGCTGAGGGGCAAAGACACAGGAGGGAGACATTGGAAACAGAGAGGAAAGGAAAAGACGGGGCCTCAAACCTGCAGGAGACGAAATGCCAGGGAAGGGAGGAAACAAAGTGCGAGATAGAGGAGAGGAGGGCGTATAAGAAGGAAGGGAGGTACAGGGAATTCGATAGGGGAGAGAAGAGGAGAGCTGGGGGGGAGGGAAGTCACGAGAGGGAGACAACAGACTGAGTACGAGGAGATTGAAGTGAAATAAAATGGCAGAGCGCATGATTACGAGGATGGGAATGGGATTTTCTAAGAGAAGATGGATCTCAAAGTAGATTATGTCTTTGTAATAAATCTGGAGGATCTTGGACCAATTCCTTATGTTAGGATTCTCTGATTTGCAGATCTAGATAGGAAAAAAGTGATTCATTATCATGGAAAATAGTGATGTGTTTCCTCATCATTGCAACGAAGGCTACCCAATGTTCTGTTACATGCCCTGTTGGCAAGAAGGTCAGCATCCTTGTTGAGGGTGCGAAGGATGTGGCGGTAACTCAGATCAGTGAAGGACTGACTCAAAAATTGACACCTTCTAATGGATTGTTGTAGAAGAATGTTGGGGGATTCTCTATTTTGGGCCATTAGGCTGATGATGATTGCTGAATCTCCGAAAATCAAGGCAGTTTCTATGCCAATTTTGC
Organism: Pinus tabuliformis; assembly: GCA_031772625.1. Taxonomy (NCBI): domain Eukaryota; kingdom Viridiplantae; phylum Streptophyta; class Pinopsida; order Pinales; family Pinaceae; genus Pinus; species Pinus tabuliformis. The sequence continues at coordinate 1,073,583,912 of CM062816.1, forward strand.
TGAGCTGGGTGAGACTTTGATAAAGGGCCAAAGCCTCTACCCTATTGTTGGATATGTGCCCAAGCCCCCATTCATACGAGACTATACGATCCCCATTGGCATTGAAAATAACTCCTCCTACTCCAGCAATCCTGGGATTCGATTTTGAAGCACCATAAAAAAAAAGATAATAAGTGTTGTAATTTTTAAGCCATATTGCAAATTCTTCCTCCTTTAATCTAATTTTCCATTTGTGGTAAACTTTTTTTTGCCTATTGCTAGTGGTGGTGCCAATCTAATTAGTTTTATTTTTATCCAGAATATAACCAATGAAATTTCGCTCTTCAACGCTGATATCAGTGATGTCTATGTTTCTTTGGTTTTTTATAGATATGGTTTCCAGAGCAAGGCTCCTTGCTTTGTTGCAGAGATTTCTCGTGATTGAATCCTTGTCCTTAAACAATTTACGATTTCTAGTAAGCCAAATGGACCACAACATAGTGTAAGGAAGGGTATCCCAGACCCTTTTTACAATGTTGTTATTCCTTTGTTGCCATGGGTAATTTTTTTTCCATTGATGAAGAGCCTCTCCTATGGAGTCCTGTTCATTCCAAGGAGCATGGTTGGTATAGGATAAATTTCTCCAGCAGGTGTTAGCAAAAGGATAGGCAATGAAGAGATGTTATATATATTCTTTGACAGCTTGACAATTAGGGCAGCATGAAGGGCCATTGATGCCTCGCTTTTGTAAGTTTTCAGCAATGAGGATTTTTCCTTTAAGAAGGGTCCACAGGAAGAATTTAATTTTGGGAAGGGCTTCAGATTTCCAGACCATTTTCCAGTGATTCCAAATGGACATGGGGTGATTACTGTTGCAAATGTACTGATGTGCAAATTGGACAGTATAATTAGAGCCGGATGGATCCCATCGGAATCCATTTAGTTCATTCTTTTTTATTGGAGCCATACTGTGAAGATGGGATTGAAGAGCATGAAGACTTGCCATGAGGTCGTTGGGGATGGCTGGGAAGGTCCACCCTAACCATAAGTGGGATTGGGGATCCCACAGGGAGATCTGGTCCAGGTGATGGATGCCTATACTATTAAAATAGGTGAGAATGGGAATGACTCCATCTTGACTGTTTATTGGCTGCCTGCCCATTATTTTATCTGATCCAATATTAATATTAGCACCTCCCTTGGGGACTTTAGAGTTGTTCTGAATCATGAAAGGAATTGCTCTTTTGCATAAACGCCAAATTTTTGAAGAGTCTCTGATAGGGATATCTTGATCTATAAGCTGCTGCCTTGGGAAGTTTAAATATTTGACTTCCAACACCCGTTTCCACCAGGCAGAAAGGCCAGTGATAAGTCTCCAAACACTCTTGCCTCCGAAAGCAAGATTGAGAAATTTGGGCAATCTAATTCCAAGACCACCTCGGTCTCGGGATTGGATGACCTGTTTCAATTAACCAGATTGAATTTCTTTTTGTCATTTTTCCCTCCTTGCCAGAGGAATTGGCGGAGGATGACTTCCATTTTATAATGAAAAGAGACCGGAGCTTGAAGGAGAGAGAATTGATATAGAGGCAAGGAGAAGATACCTGATTTGAGGAGGATGAGATGGCCAGCTGGGTTGAGCCAAATGGAGCCCCATCGGTGCACCTTTCTCTTCTTCTTGTCAATAACGATGTCCCAAATGTTTGCCTTCAAAGGACCTACACTCACTGGCAAGCCTAGGTAGGTGAAGTGAGTCCAATCATAGTTGCAAGAGACCCCAAAGATATTGGCAATGCTGTGAAGAACCTGTGCAGTGGTATTCCATCCATAAATGCAACTTTTCCGCTGATTGACCAAACCACCCAAGTATCTCATATATTTATCTAAAAGAAGCTTAAAGCGCCAAGCTATTATTGTGGAAGCTCCTCCAATTAACAAGGTGTCATCAACGAATTGAGAGTGGTTAATGTTCTTTACTCCATTCCCAAATTTAATTCCTGTAATGAGGCCAACTCTCCGATTGAAATCCAATGCTTTGCTAAAGGATTCGACCATCAGAATAAAGACATAAGGTGAAAGAGGGAAACCTTGTCTAAGGCCTTGAGATGATTGAAAAGCAGTTCCAGGTCGTCCATTAACAAGAGGGGAGATCCAGGGTCCAGAGATGCAAGATTTGATGAGATTTAAAAAGGCTGCATCAAATCCCATCTTTTTAAACCAGCTAGGAGGAAGGAGTGCCTTACTTTGTCAAAGACATTGGCTAAATCAAGTTTAAGGATAAATCCTTTCTCATTTCTAGATTGGCTCGAGTGAACAACTTCTTGGACAAGGAAGATAGAATCAATAATTTGTCTATTAGCCAAGAAACCCCCTTGGCTCTCAGAGATGAGAGAAGGGAGAAAGGATTAAAGGCGAGAAGAAAGGATTTTGGTTAGAATCTTGTAAGACGAATTACAAAGGGAGATGGGCCGGAATCGAGCAAAGGAAGAGGGTCAATTTTTTTTAGGAATGAGGGCTAAATGAGTGGCATTGGTGTAACCACTGATTTTTCCTTTCATCTAGACCCATTTGAGCATTTTGATCAGATCCCTTTTGATGATTCCCCAGAAGGCTCGATAAAAACATATGGGGAAGCCATCAGGCCCCGGAGCTTTATCCGGCTGGAGAGTCCAAATTGTTCTTCTTATCTCCTCCTCATCAATTTCCTTATTCAAACTGTCATTCATTTCCTTACTGATTCTATTAGGAAGATATTGAAGCAGATCTGTATAGTCCTCTTCTTTTGTTGTTTCAGTTAGAAGATCTCGGTAATGGTCTATGGCAGCCTGTCGGATGGCTTCTTGGGTATTTTGAAGGTTTCCATCAACATCCAAAATGGAGCTTACAATATTTCTTATTTTTCGAATTGTAGTCTACTTGTGAAAAAGCACTGTATTCTTTTCCCCCCCTTGCAACCAAAGTTGCCTCAACTTTATCCTCCATTTTGATTCCTCTTCTATGTTTACACGGTAGAGCTGTAAATAAAGGTTGCTTTCTTGCTCTTCATTCTCCTGAGAGAGGCCCTGCTCTTCTATGGTTTTTTGGATGCTGTTTAGAGAGGTTTTGATTTGCTTTTTGATCTTCTTGAGCTCCTTATAGCTGGTTTTTGCCCATTCTTTTATTGCCTTTTTGGTTTTTCTCAACTTGGACTCCCAAATGAATCCAGGAGATCCTTTTACATGCAGATTCCACGTTTTTTCCATGATATCTTTAACTGCAAGAATACAGTTCCAAAGGGAGCTGTACTTAAACGGAATGGGTTCGAGTGGGCAGTGCATTTCTAGATTTAGAGATATTGGGTAATGGTCAGAATCTGAGCAAGGAAGGATGTTGGCATGCCCAACAGAGAAGGAGGAAAGAAGCATGACGTTGATTAGAATTCTATCCAGTCTCTCCATAATGTTGCCTGTGCCTAATCTGCGGTTGTTCCAAGTATACCTCCTGTTTTTTGAAATTACATCAATGAGGTCATGGTCATGCATAATGTTTTCCAGCTGAATTTTGAAGGGATTGGGCGAGAAACTACCTCGTTTCTCGTTAGCATGAAGAATAAGATTGAAATCTCCTCCTAATATGATATTAGAATTTTCTTCTTCATCTATGCTGACTTTGAGGTCCTCCCAACAATGTTCCTTATCTATGAAATGATTAGGAGTGTAAATGTTGTATATGAGTATAATTTTTTGATATTCTTTGTTTTCTAAAACTGTTTTGACCCAGTGCTGGTTAACAATTTGCAATTTTTAGTTCCATATGCTATGATTCCAGAGTGTAGTGATTCCTCCGGAGGCTCCTCTGGATTCACTGATGCTACCTTTGTACTGCCTGTTCTGTTCAATGATTCTAATCATTTCTTGCTGGCCTTGCTTTGTTTCCTATAACAAAAAATTCCTAGTTTTCACAATGAATAAGATCTCTGAGGGCTGTAACTTTGGTGGGGTGCCCTATACCCCTATAATTCCAAGATAAGATTTTCATCATTGGGAATGTGGGGTGCGGAGAGGTGCTCGCCCCCCTTGGTCCTTGTGTGTTATTTATTTTTCATGTTGTCCTAGGATGTAAGATTCTATTGGGTTTTGTATACCCATTGCTATGTCTTTTTGGGCATTCTCATATCTATGTTGCTTTGCTGATTTCCTACCCGTCCGAGTTTCTTAAGAGAGTCACTGGAGGCTCCATGATCTTTGGAGGAGCTCTTGCTATTCCTGGAGAGGGAAGGTTGAAGGTAAGTCTCAAAGAAGATAACTAGGGGAGGAGAGGGATCAGACGCAACTAATAGAATCAAGGGCGGGAGGGAGAGATCCTGGGAAGCAGCTTCAGGGGGGGATAATACCGAGAAAGGATTGGAGGTGGAAGGGGGAAAAGGTGGGGAGAGGGAGGGAAGAGAGGTTAGTGGAGGGGAGGAAGAGGAGGGGCGGGAAAGATTAGAGATAGGAGAGTTTACTTCAGGAGGGGTTTTGGATGAGGGACCCGACTTTTTTTTTTTACTGTTTTCCATTGTTCTTCTTGTGGGCCATTCTCAAAATCAACAAGATTAGGACAACGATTGGTGAAGTGGCTGTATTCATGACATATCTTACAATTGAATGGAATTTTCTCGTAGTCCAGCTGCTGAATATGGCTCCAATCATCCACTTTGAGCTTGATGGCTTCAGGGAGGCCTTTGCCAAGGTCCACTTCCACAAAAATTCGTGCATAGGCTTGAATGTTATCGTTTGGCTCGCTGCGATCAATGTATTTGCCAACAATGTTCCTGATTGCACGAACTGATTCATCTCCCCAGTAGTGAAGAGGGAGGTGAGGGAGCCTGACCCAAACTGGGACAACACTGGGAACATCCAGTTCTGGATCAAAATCTGGGGTCCATTTATTTAGGTATAGGTGTCACATGGAATAAGTCAATCTTGCGGACAAGATAGACCTTCCTAGAATCTAAAGAAGACCTAATGACAAGCAAACCAACCCGACACTATCTTTCTCTAAATATGCTTTAATAAACAATGGCAAACAAGTGTTTTTAGGGCCTACCTTAGGTTCAACGCAAGTTTGTGGATGCCCTCGCCCCTTCGATCCAAATGAGCTCCTTTGTCACGAATCTGCAAACACAAACAAGGCAAACAAATTAAATAGCACTTGAAAAGCCAATATGATAAAACATATTTAACATGAAAGTCAAGGAGTCCATGAAACAAATAACATGAGATACTTGTTGAGAAAAATGAGTTTGATTGTATTAATTCAAAAGAAGAAGAACTTTACAACCTATGCCTTGACGCTGTACAAGCTCCTCCCAGGGTCCAGCAAGAAGTCTCCTCTACTTTGACAAGTTTCACTCACTCCCTAATGAAGCCAAAAAGGTATGTGATCTCTCCTCTTAAGCTCAACTAGGAAGTCTTGATTTCACCAGCATTTACCCTAAAAAATGTTCAGCTTCTAACCTCTTCAGCAACCAGCCCAATGCCTGTATTTATAGTGCAATGGAGGGAGGTTACTAAGTCCTCCTTCAAAGGGATAAAGCCCTCCTTCAAAGGGATAGCTCCTCTCATCAAGGGATTAGCTCCTTCTCTTTTGGTATGCATGAACCACCTTAGAGCGAACAATCCACGTCAAAATTCCTTATAGAAACCTCTAGAATTAACCCAAAGTGAGTTTTTTAAGATAAAACTTGCGCCTTTTGAATTTCACAGGAGTCTGCACCCACACCGTTAGGGACAGAGCGGGCAGGTCCGCAGTTTTTGTAAACAGAAGGTGCGGGACCGCAGGTGACAGTGAGAGAAAGTGCGGAACCAGAGTTACATTGATTTTTAATGTCTTTCTCCCATTTTCAAAGCTTGACTTGAAGATCTGAGGTCTGAGACTTGCTTAGGAGGACAGTACAAGTGATGATAGACCCATACTGACTGCAAATAATCATGGTGACGATATTTTTGTGTAACAGATTGCCCCCTAAAGTGCGAAGTCTGTAGTAGATGAGGATTTCATTGATCATTTAGGAAGAGTGAAGTACTTTATCATTTCGAGGATCATGTTGTGGAGAGCCTGGTTGGAACCTGTAAAAACATTCAATGCAAGATATATATATGAGATCATATCATCGCTGAGGTAGGCATTCCCATACTCAGATCAAAACTGACTAGAAAACTAACTACTGCTCTGATACAGGAATGATCTTGTAAAACATCACAAGTATAGACTCATGTGGACACAGTATGGACACATCCATCTGTTTATGAATAGTCCATTATATAATGAATACAAAATTCCTCGCAGCCTGGATCGTGGAAACTAAATCCAGGGTCTTCATTTCTACTTCCCGAAACAATACGATTCTATCCATGCGAATGAATGTGTTGATGTCAAACATGGTAGAAACCACTTGATTACCAGTCAATGATGTAAACTGTTAACAAGTGTGAGAGAAACCACCAGTGATGTTAATGGATCTCAAAGTACCCAGTACAATCTATGAGATGTGAATAAATGTGTTGATGTCGAACATGTCACAGAATCCTTTGATCGAAGGTCAATGATGCAACCTGTCGTCAAAGGCGAGGAACCTGCCGTTGAGGCATGCAGATCTCAAGGTACTGACAATTTCTAGATCATCTTTCTAGATAATGAGCTGAAGTCGATAGAAAGCGATCCGTCGTAGGCAAGCCCACAACACAAAATCATAGATCAATTTGAAGAAATTTAGTTGCAAGGACTGACTCAGGGATGGTGAAGATGGATGACAGATATTTTGCAGATGAATGGCTTATTGGCAGTGACCTCTTGAACACATAACGACACGATAGATGGCTTGGTGACAATTGACCCAAAGTTAATACCTAGAAACTGGCTGAAGACTTTCAATGTGGTTTGATCAACTATTAGGCAAAGGATTTCCCAACCCAGGTGAATAATAGTGTCGTGTTCAAGAGTGGTTACAAAGTATGACAAACAGGCTCATTTTTCTCTCTTTTCCCCCACCATTTCTGGCAAGTACCTCTTTATTTTTGACAAGCTTGAGGAGGATAACATTTGCTTGATTATAAGCTCATCCTTCGGATGAGTCCAACTTAGTTTAAATTCGAACCCTAAGAAGGAGTGGTTCGTTCCTGTTTGTAATTGAACAGGTCCTTTACTGTGAAATTTTAACGAGTCCAGTATAGGAGAAACTCAGCATTTTTCAATTTTAGAGAGTCCGAAAAAACTTAAGAAAACTCTAGGGTTGACCTTTTTCGTAAATTTGTGTCTCCCAAGCCCGAAAAAGTATAAAATAATACTTGAGAGAACCGCTTGATATTTTACGACCAAGGAGTACTTTTCGTTATTAGTGCCCTTGATCCGAAAAAGTAAAAAACCGATCAATGACACATTGTTTTATAACCAATATCGAATTTGAAACGACAAAAATCCGGCGATCTTTTCATGTTTTTACGGTCGGAAAAGAGCTCAAGTGGACCGTCTTTTAATTCCGTTTTAACGAGTTTAAAAGAAGAACTCAGCAATCTTTTCATGTTTCAGGAGTCAAAAAAGAGCTTAAAGGTGACTCTAAATGTTTTTCGTCGAAAATGATAGATTTCGCCTGAATAATCCGTTATCCTGCACAAAAACACAAACATTACTCATACCTGTTTGAAATGGATAAAAATGTCGCAAAAATACCTTTTCAAAGTGAAACATAAACAAATTTGCAATTTATTTACTCAAAAAACTTATAAAAAGGGCCTTCGTCAATTCATTTTTACCGTTTGAGTTTTGGGTGAGAAAATAGTGCTTTTGCTCAGAAAACTTCCCGTGAAGATTGCGGAAAATCCAACTGTCGGAATCAAACGCCGTCTTCTCCAGGTAATCCACATCATCCTACTCTTGATTTTTAACCGTTTCAATTTTTGTTTTAGTAATTTATTTCATTTTTGGGAGGGTTTTTAGGCATAAAACCTGCGCAAGGGCCCGCAGGTTTACCACTGCTAGCCTGTGGACCCCGAATTTTTCTCCATTGGGAAAAAGCTCGGGGTCCGCACCTTCCATGTAGACAAAGTGTGGTCCCACGCAGTGTGTCTAACCCGGAGGGTGCGGTCCCCGTCGCAAGGGTTTTTTACCCAAAAATTCTCAAAAATGGACCAATCAAAATAATTTCTAGCAATTTAATTTATCCTTATGCTTGATGCAGAGAGTACATCATGCTAGATTGGCGCGAACGAGAGCATGAGGACGTGGATGCTGCCGCATGGAATCATCAGCCTTCACTAGATGCTTTGAGGGTGTGCGGCTTGTACAAATTCTGGGCCATTCATGGCATGAGGGCTCAGGTGGATTTCTTATAGTGGTTGGTTGATAGATGGAGCATACAAGACTAGTGCTTCTTCATTGGTGGCCACCAGCTCGAAATTGAGACGACGGACATATATTTCTTGACTGGTTTGCCTAAGAGAGGTGAAGACTTGACTCTGTTTGGGGCTAGGCCAGGTGGCCAGTCTGTCGATAGCCTCAGGCTAGAGTACTGCAACAGCTAGGCTAGAGACAAAGGGATAGACATAAAGACCATATCCCGTCCTGAACTCATGGTGATTGTGTTTATTGTCACCAGACTTTGTGGGGTTGCCGCGTTACATATTGCCACCGGATCCCAGATGCGTATGGTTGTTGATTGCTTCCGAGGCACCATCTTCAACTGGTGCGATGCCGTGTTGGCCAATCTGAAAGGCCAACTGACCAGGGCCAAAAACGAACAACTAAAGACCTTTGGTTATGGGGCTTTGGTGGTGAGTTTTGGCTTGGAGAGGGTTCCTATGTTGATCCCGCAGCACCTTACTGTTGGAGCTGGGCTTCCTCGAGAGCCCAAACTGATGCAATGGGTCGCAGTCATGGCCCGTCACCCGAACGAGAGGACAAAGGTTGCTCGATTCAAACTTGAGTATTTCCAATGGCTGGAAAACCAGGTCTTTTCTATTCAGGACTTCCCTTACGCTAGGATAGATTTTCGTGGTGACCCAGACATGGCTCTTCCACCAGGAGAGCAGTGGGATGATTCAGGTAAAATCCTTTTCAACATTTTTCCTATTTTAATTTTTTATTTTTCCATCATCTCAAAACTGATAGCAAAAGTTTCAAATGCAGATGTGGGTCCACAACGACCAACCGCTCTCCGGCCTTACGAGAGGAAGCAACCAGTTGCACCCTCGCCAGCCCCACAGGATGAATCAGCAGAGATTTTGGCCGAGTTGGAGGGTCATCTCGAGCGCTTGACAGGAGATATTCCAGAGACCACTATAGATGACATTCCTCGTCGACTTCAACGCTATGTGATTGGGGTCCCAGGACCTTTTAGGACGTTCCTTTGCAAGGTGGCCCGTGCAGTGGTTTCTTATAGAGATTATCACCAGTGATAGGATGATCGCCTATTATGGGCACATATGACATTTTTGTTTTTTGTACTTATCATTTTTTCCGATCATAAGGTGTTTTTCAACCTATGATTGAGGACGATGTATTTTTTGACACACTCCTATATATATATCACTATTACCGGCTTATCTTGTAAATCATGTTATGGAATGTTTTAAATTTACATGTATGATTATTGCAAATGTCTATTTAACATTCGAGAAGCAATTGCATCTGCTAATGTATTTAAAGATCTTGGAATATGCTGATATTCAATATAATCAAATTCACGTTCCAAGAGACGCACTCTCAAAAATAATCTTAATAACACTGGATTTCTAATGGCATACACTCTATTAAGCTGTAATAAAACGAGTTCAGAATCTAACCTCACTATCAAACTCCGAATCCCAAATGAAATAGATTCAGATAATAACTTAATCATTACACTATACTCGGAAATGTTGTTCGTTGTTTGACCGAGGCTTACCCCATGCATAGATACTAACTCGTCAGAGGGTGAATAGATAAACCAAGCTGCGGAAGAAATGTTCCGTGTATTACGACAAGCACCATCAGCGAAACCAATGTATGTTTGGAGAGGCATCGACATCTGCAATATCAAGAGTAAAACCAAGATAAGCAGGAATAATGACAAAAAAAACACTCTCTAAGCTAAGCACACTGTTTAAAATAAAACACACTAGCTAGAAAGAAAAATTATCCTAACTAAAAATCTCCATACCCATTCTTTAAGCATAATACCTCTTCAAGTAAAGACCATTTCTGGGTTTACCCAAAGAGTCCCCGTCAAAGTCTACCAATTCATAGGCCCCTTTTGCTAGCTTTCGCTTGACAACATAGGGACCATGCCACATAGGAACGAATTTTCCAGCGCCTAATTTATCATTAGCTTGATCGTAAACTAAGACTAGATCTCCTTTCGAAAAATTTCGAGGGGTCACATTTCGATCATACTGAGCTTTCATGCATTTTGCGTGAGTCTCAATCGCCAATGCAGCATCGCGTCGATTCTCATCTAATTGATCCAAGTATAACAAACACTTTTCCTCTTCGAAAGTGGCTGGAAGTAACTGGATGGCCATTTGCAGTGACGGGATTTCGCATTCAATGGGTAACACAGCTTCCAGACCATAGACTAGTTGGAAAGGAGTGAACCCTGTTGATGTTTTTACTGAAGTTCGGTACGCCCAAAGCGCTGAAAATAGCATGTTATGCCAATTCGACCGATAAATCCCAATGATTCGTCGAATCATGATAACTAAAACTTTGTTGATGGATTCAACTAGACCATTAGCTTGTGGATAATAAGGGGTTGAATTATCGTGATGTAAACCAAGCTGGCCTGTAAGTTTAGTCATCATAACGTTTCGAAAATGACGCCCATGATCAGTTATTATCGCTTGCGGGATACCAAACCTAGCAATTATATGATTGAACATGAAAATTGCAGCTGTCTTGCCGTCTGCCTCAAATGTAGGCATCGCCTCGGCCCACTTAGTAAAATAATCTACCGCAAGGATGATATACGCATGCCCCCGGCCGAGTGAGGGTTACATGTAATAAAATCGATACCCCATTTGGCAAAAGGACCAACGACAATTATAGGGTGGAGAGGAGCAGGTGGAGCGTGCATCTTTCGATAAAAAATTTGGCAGTTGTGGCATTTTCGGACCGTCGTAATACAATCTCTAAATAAAGACGGCCAGAAGTAGCCAGCGCGCAATATCTTTTGGGCTGTGGCATACCCAGACATATGACCGCCACACGCTCTAGAGTGACAGTCATTTAGAACCCTTTCAGCTTATTCGTGAGTTAAGCAACGTCGAAACACACAGTCCAGCCCACGGCGATAAAGAGTATCTCCAATAATCCTGAATTGTTGGGACTGGAATCGAATTTTTCGACGTTCTGACCTTGAAATTTCTGGTCGAAAGGATTGGGTCTAGAGATAAACGATGATATCCCCATACCATGGATCTAAAGTGCTGATTAGAAACAAGGATTCATCCGCAATGGGCTCCTCCACCACAGTTTCCGTGTCAGCACGCGGGAAGTCACACATTAACTCCGCAAAAACTAAAGATTTCTTAGACTTAGATTTCTCAAATTCCAAGTCGAACTCCTGCAGGATAACAATCCATTTAGAGTACTTGCCCCCTAGAAATTGCTTGGTCAAAATGTAGATCATAGGGTTGCAATCCGAAATTACTGTACTTTTATGTAGTAAAATGTAGTGACGAAAATGTTGGACAGCTTGAACAGCTGCCAATGCCAATTTCTCCACATGTGAGTATTTTAGCTCAGTTGGATTTAAAGTTTGACTAAGGTAATATATCACATGTTCAGTTCCAAATTCATCTTCCTGAACTAAGACCATTCCAATGGTGGAATGAGAGGCGGCGGGATACAAGAAGTAATCCTGGTTGTAGTTGGGAGGATGCAACAACGGTGCATGGGTCAACGCGTGTTTAAGTGCATCAAAAGATTTCTGAGCTATCTCATCCCAATAGAATGGAGTATTCTACTTCAACAACTGGGTAAAACCCTTTGTAACCTCGGTGTAGCTAGGAATGAATTGTTGTAAAAAGTTTGCTTTCCCTTGCAAACTTTGGAGTTCGTGAAGACTCGAAGGAGGAGGCAATTTGATGATAGCTTCGACCTTCGAGGGATCAACGCGAATGCTGGCTTTCGAAACTACAAACCCCAGTAATCAACCTGTTTCTATACAGAAGACACATTTGTGTGGTTTCAACCGAATCCGATAATGCCTACACCTCATAAAGATTGCTCGTAAATGGACGAGGTGATCAGCTCGATGTAATGAATGAGCAGGCAAATCATCGAGATATGGTTGCACAATGTGTTTGACGTCATGAAACGCATAAGACATCGCCCTTTGAAAAGTTTCTCCAGCATTCTTGAGCCCAAAAGGTAACTTGCAATAAGAAAATGTCCCCCATGGACAAATGAAAGCCGTTTTTGGTTGATCAGCTGGTAGAATATTGATTTGATTGTATCCAGAAAAACCGTCCATGAAGGAGAATATTTCGTTGCTGGCACAATTATCAATAATTTGATCGATATAGGGAGTTGGGTAATTGTCCTTTGGACAGGCTCGATTAATGTCCCTATAGTCGATGCATATTCTTATTGTTCCCTGCTTTTTGTTAACCGGAACAATATTCGATACCCAATCCGTTAACGGGATCGGATAAATGAAACATGCTTTCAATAATTTTTCAACTTCTGCTTTAATTGCAGCAGCTTTTCGTGGGTGAATCTGACGCAAACGTTGCCGGATGGGTTTAGCGTCCGGGTAAGTCTTGATCTCATGAACAACAATCGCGGGATCAATTCCTAGCATTTCCTCATAGGACCAGGCAAACACGTCGCAAAATTCTTGAAATAGGGCCTTATATAGCCGAATTTCGTCATCTGTACACGAGGCACCTATATGAATGTTCTCAACAATTCCGGGCTTAACCGAAATGTTAATAGGAATAGTTCGAGAGATGTTTCCCAAATTTAACTCTGAATTGAGATGTTTCATTGGATTCTGAGGTTCCTTGACATATTGAGTTGTAAAAATTGATGAGAAACCATTTTCAAAACAATCATTCTCGGGTAAAAACGAAGATCTGTGATGGAGATCTTCCCATGGTAAATCATCTACACATAGGATTTCGCGAATTTGCTCGTCAGAGTGAACAAGTTCAGAAAACGTGATTAAATCCGAGTTTGATGTGAAAAGTGATTCCTCACGGACCACATTCATGAAGTCATTTTTGGTTGAAAATGGGTCGGCAAATGACTGCACGGCTTCATAGGCAATTTCATATGGGCTCAAAGGCATGGCATTACCAAATGAGTCTATCTCAGATTCAGAAGGAACGATCCAAGGATCATCATGAACAATGGTGTCTGATGTGATCATATGAATGGTTGCAAATGAAGACGATGCGTTGATTGGAGGAAAAGGAAAAGTTCCCAGTAAATTGGCATCTTTAACTAGTCCTACTCCAACATCCTTATATGGGATAGTCGTTTTACCGACATGCTGAATACTCTTAGAAGAGGCTGGGTCGGATGAAAAGTAAGCCAGCTGGTCTATTGTTACGATCTTTCCATTATGTGGAAATTTTATTACTCGAAAGATCGATGAAATGACCGCTGTCATAGCGTAAGACCAACTTCGACCCAAGAGAAGGTTGTAATCTAGAGGGGCATCAACCACCTCCACATCTAGACTAACGGTTTTTTCTTCAACCCCTATAGGAAAATCCTGTAGAATGCCAAAAGGATGAAACCCACGGCCATCAAAGGCCTTTAGAATCATCAGGGATTGATTTAGCGAAGGAGAACCAAGCGATCTCCAACATTGTATCGACATAATACATGTTGAGGCTCCCTCATCAATTGCAGTCCGATGAATAGGCTTGTTTTTGACTATCACTGGAATCTGGAAAGCCATTTGATGAGGCAAACACGGTGTACTATTTTCTAGATCGAAAATTATTAGATTCGAGTCCTGAACATCAACAGCTCCTATAGCCGACAAAAGTAATTTACGTTGTGCTGGACATGATTGCAGCACTTCCAAAGCCAACATTGCTGAGGGTGAAACAGCTAAATCCTCAACAATGTTATAATTCTGAGCCGCTCTCGCATGTGGATTGAAAGCTAACTTTTGAAGTATACCCTTGGTGGGCGGTTTGATTACCAAGTCTGGATTAGGTTTCTCGATCTGTAGTGGATCAGAACCGGGAGCTGAGGTTGATGGATTAGAATGAGAAGATTCTCCTTCTTTACCATCAACAGGACTTTTACTACCGTAATCTTGCGATTGAGTCGCAATCCTAACATGGGACATCATCAGTATGGGTTCTTCATTGGCACTCGAGGACGAACCTATCATCTTACTATCTTGAGCTGGAAAAGGATCCTTCAAAACAGCAGGAGTTTGGGAACCTTTGACAATCTTCGCAACCTCTGCACGATGAGGGCAGTCTCTTGTAAAATGTTCATCGTCACAAACGAGACAAGGATAACGAGGTTTGCGCTTTTCATCATTGGATTCCGCCTTTTCAGGTTTCTCCTTTGAATTTTTGTCCGTTTTATTCTTCTTCTTTCCTTTCTTCTTCCCACCGGATTTTGATTTGGCTATAGATGACTCTACAACGTGAATATCGGCTGAAATCTCTACAGAAGAATATCCTGTTGGGGAATCAGGCAAGGTTATGATGGGAGAAGAATTCTTGGAAGACTTCTTCTTACTTTTAGTGTTAACCATGCCAATCATACCATCGGCGGCATGAGATCCCGAAGGAGCTGTAGTGATTTGATTTTGCTTGGGAAGATCGGGGATTTTCTTGTGTAACGTACCTGACTGAGTATAGACCAAATCAAGGTACTGTGCTTGAGAAATCACTTGCTCCTCAGTAACAACTCCAGCTTTAGCTACATCTTCAGTTATCTTTGGCAACAAAGATTTTACAAACCACTCGGCCAAAATCTGATCCGAAATAAATACCTTCACTAAACGCCGTTGACATCTCCACTCATGAATATGATCTGAAATGTAAGTGGATGTCGATTGTTTTAACGAAGTTAACAATTCCGTGCCATTGTCATATTAGAATGGCAACTAAAAATGAGTTAAAAACGAGGTAGCTAACTGACTAAAATTATAAAAAGTGCCTCGCGGTAACTCAATATACCACTTGGCCGCGAGACCAATTAGAGTGTGCTGGAAAAGTCTCAGACAGATTGAATCATGTGAAATGGAGTTAGACAAACACCAGAGGTGGTAAGTCATCACATGGTTCGACGGGTCCTCTCCTGATTTACCTTCGAACTTAGGAATGTCACTGGGCAACTTATTCGGCATTGGCGGCCAAAACGAAAGATAATTAATGGGATCGTTCGTTAGGCGCGACAAGTCAGGCAAGTCCAAAGTTGCGATAAACGGTAACTGCCGATTAGGATCCCTAAAACTCTGGGTCATGAGACCAGCCTCAGGAGGAGGATATCCAGGATAACTAGGAATAGGAATTGCGTTTGGGATATTGTATCCTCCCGGAAAACCAGGATTAACCGGACTGTACTGGGGTTGTTGAGGTTGTTGATAAGTGTACCTAGGGTACGGTTGATACTGATAGACTGGCTGCGGCATAGTAGGACTGAATTGGTACTGTCCCTGGTACGGTTGATAAGTAAATTGTGGTTGACTTGTGACAACCGTACTTGAACCAGGTTGTCCTACAGGCATCTGAACCGAAGTTTGAATCGTAGATCCAGACGGTGGTAAAGATGTTTGAGGAGTAGATACAGGAACAATAGAAATCGGAGCTGTCGATACTCCAGAAGTAGGTGGGGTAGATTGAACAGATGTTGCGGCAGTCGTAGCAGTCGTTTGAGGTGGAGTACGAGGTGTACTAGGCCCAGGCTGAGAAACTACCGAAGGTACAAAATTTTGAATATTAGACTGGACTGGTTGCTGGGGTGTACCAGAAACTAAGGGTTGTCCAGTTTGAGATGACAACTGTACATTTGGCTGCAACACCTGTTGAGTTTGCGATGGATCCCACACTATATTCATTTCGGGGTACTGACCCATAACTGGTCGAGAATACTGAGGACCATAACCGGGTTGAGGGTAGGATTGATAATTGAAAGGTACATTTCCTGTTCCTTGAACATACGTCTGACCGGAGGGTGGTTGGAAACCTTGGTTCGAGTACTGACCTTGGGGTTGATACCCTTGAGGCACGTACTAATACTGGGGTTGACCTTGAGGTATAAATTGATACTGGGGTTGACCTTGGGGTACATATTGAGTTTGGGGTTGACCTTGAGGAACGTACTGTCCTGTAGGTATGTACTGTCCTTGAGGTTGCCCCCCAGATGCAAACTGTGTACCTTGAAGTTGCCCCCCAGGCGAGAATTGAGGCTGCCCCCCAGGCAGTAACTGGCCACCTTGAGGTTGAGGATTGGGAATAGAACCTGACATCATAAGAATGTCTTCTACGCTCAACGGCTTAGTACCATTGCTTCCAGTTAATAACCTTGCTTAATGGGTTGAGGAGATGCTCCCAAAAAAGTACCAGAAAGTGACTGATACCCAGAGGGAACAGAAGGACCGCCGTACAAAAAGGATTCGGGCGATTGAGTAAACATGGATGACTGATTCGACATATTTAACGAAGGATAATAACCTCTAGGTGTTGGGTGATAAGGAGCACGAGGTGGTGAAAAACTTAACCCTGAGTTTTCTAAAAAATTAGTCAAAGAAAGATACCAAGAACTGCTCCTAGGTGGACTATAAAAAATTGATTCACGCTCCCTTAGCTCAATAACAAGTTGATTTTCAGGGATAGGGATGCCTACTTCTTCTTCCGGAGCAAGTTCTTCAATAGCAATAAGTCCAGAAGGAAGATCTTGGGTGATTACTCTTTCTACCCTAGGTGAACCAGGACCACTAGAAGTTGGAGAAACAAACCCCGATGTCGGAGTAGCAGCAAATTCACTTTCAGGCTCAGATATTTCAGGTTCCTCACCTATAACACTAGTAGATGAAAAGCTACCAGTAACTTCAGAAACAGACACTAAGTGTGGATTATAATCTGCCACTAACGGTTGAAAATCAGGATGTGCTATCAAAGAAGATTCTCCTTCTTCAGGTGACCCAACTCTACTGTCTCTAGGAGTTACGAGGACTTTCAAGCCTTCAAGCTGGCTCGGTACTTCCTCAGGAGGCTGGCCCCGAAGTCTACGGGACTTCCTCAGTAACTCAGCCACGTTTACAAACTCAGGAGATTGGCCCTGAAGTCTACGGGACTGCCTTGGTAATTCAGCCACAGTTAAAAAACTTTTAACTACTTCACACGCAAACAAAGTAAAATCTCAATGAAAACCACCTAAAGCCTCTAAAGAACCAAAAAAATTTGAATCACACGCCTAAAGAATCTAGGAGATCAAACACACACAAACAGTAACTTTCCATACTGAAAACACTAGTTGGTGATGAAATCCAACGTCGCAGAGTTCAATACAGAAATGGCGGTTGGAACAGTTACCCCGGCAACCTACTTAATGAATAGACTGGCACAAGTTCCTCCACTTAACCGTCTCGAGTGAAGAGAACCCCCTAGAAAATCCAAGTGAGTCTAGCCGACGTCTGCTCCAGGTACAGTGGGATCTTCCCACCACTATCACCTCAGGAAGAATCCGAAAGAATATGGCCACTAAGGTTACCAACTGAGACAAATATACCTGGGGGAACAGTCTATGATCCGATACGCACGCAAGGGCAGAGTAGCAAGCTCAATCTCCTTGAAGGCTCATTGACATAATCAAAGGTTTACCAACAAGTGACCCCAGGCTCCTCGACAATGGTTAATCCGAGGTTTACCATTTGTAATACGTGAATATTTGGCATCGTTCCCAATGAGGAAGGATTGATTCCCACACTGGATCGGACACGATCTCGTGCTTCTCCTTTAAGAGGAGATTTCCCAGAGCATAAATGCAACAATTGGATTTCTTCCCTACCACAAGATACAACTACTTGTTTGTTTTTACTGTCTTGGAGAGTTAATTACTCTCCTACTCCAAGACACTAGCCTAAGCTAAGTTGGTGTATCAGAGCCCTAGAAATAAAAATGTTACTAGATGAATTTTACTTTAAATGTTATTTTTTATTGGTTTTTGTTTAAGTCAAAAGGTGCGGAGATGAAACTCATGGTATGAAGACTCGACTCAAAATCACTAAAAATGCACCTAAGATGATTTAAACAATCTTTTTCTCTTCGATGAACTTCTAACTAAGAAAGAGTTTGAGAATGCAAATACTTTATAAACACAAATCTTTCTCAATCAAACAAATTAAAAGAAGAGCTTTTGCCTTTTCCAATGCACTCAAAATGAGACAACAAGTTATTTCACAAAAATTTCCCTTTTCCGTTTCAAAGCACTCAAACACTACAAAACAAACTTTTTTCAAAAGAGATTTTTTATATTTTCTTATAAAACACTCAAAACTAATGAAAATGACTAACTTTGAGATCTATAAATTATAAAAACCTATTTGAAGTCAAAGCCTACTAAATGTCTTTTTTAAGGATGTTTTACTTAGCTAGATGTAAGCTAAGGACCAATTTATGCAGAATCACAAATAAGTCAAGAACAACCAATTTTGTTTTCTTTTTGAAAATGAAAATCCAAACTTTTAAACACAAGCTTTTCGAAGTTTTGTAAAGAGAAAACTCAAAGCAGATTCCTCAACAAGGGGAGATTTCATAAATGGTCAGACTCATAAGAAGGCTGGTAGACAGTAAGGTGATCTGAAGTCCCTACAGCTTCTAAGCTCAGAGCCACTACACAACCAAAATGAAAAACAAACCCAACAAGCAAAACTCTTAGGAATTTCACCTAAAACCCTAACACTAATGAGATCAACCTAAGGAAAGCTCTGACAATTTATATACAGGTCTGGGTAGTGGATAACAATTTCTAAACAAAAACTAAGCTGACTAACAGAGGAAATCTTAGGTTTTTCAAATTTTTGACAGGGTCTGCAGGCCCACAGTTGACACAGGTGCGGTCCCGCTCTGTGCTAAAAGCAAAGGTGCAGATAGGTACACACTGTGTCAAACGGCTAGGGTGCGATCCTCTCCCAAAGCTATGAAAAACAAAAAATAACCCTGGATCTACAAACTCTACCCAATTTTACACACAACAAGCCAAAAACAGAAACAAAAACACAGTTTCTCAGGTCAAAGTAAAAACAAGGAAAACAATCAAGTCCCCAGTGGAGTCGCCATTTTGTCACATGGAATAAGTCGATCTTGCGGACAAGATAGACCTTCCTAGAATCTAAAGAAGACCTAATGACAAGCAAACCAACCAGACACTATCTTTCTCTAAATATGCTTTAATAAACAATGGCAAACAAGTGTTTTTAGGGCCTACCTTAGGTCCAACGCAAGTTTGTGGATGCCCTCGCTCCTTCGATCCAAATGAGCTCCTTTGTCGCGAATCTGCAAACACAAACAAGGCAAACAAATTAAATAGCACCTGAAGAGCCAATATCATAAAACATATTTAACATGAAAGTCAAGGAGTCCATGAAACAAATAACATGAGATACTTGTTGAGAAAAATGAGTTTGATTGTATTAATTCAAAAGAAGAAGAACTTTACAACCTGTGCCTTGACGCTGTACAAGCTCCTCCCAGGGTCCAGCAAGAAGTCTCCTTTACTTTGACAAGTTTCACTCACTCCCTAATGAAGCCAAAAAGGTATGTGATCTATCCTCTTAAGCTCAACTAGGAAGTCTTGATTTCACCAGCATTTACCCTAAAAAATGTTCAGCTTCTAACCTCTTCAGCAACCAGCCCAATGCCTGTATTTATAGTGCAATGGAGGGAGGTTACTAAGTCCTCCTTCAAAGGAATAAAGCCCTCCTTCAAAGGGATAGCTCCTCTCATTAAGGGATTAGCTCCTTCTCTTTTGGGATGCATGAACCACCTTAGAGCGAACAATCCACGTCAAAATTCCTCCTAGAAACCTCCAGAATTAACCCAAAGTGAGTTTTTTAAGATAAAACTTGTGCCTTTTGACTTTCACAGGGGTCCGCACCCACACTGTTAGGGACAGAGCGGGCAGGTCTACAGTTTTTGTAAACAGAAGGTGCGGGACCGCAGGTGACAGTGAGAGAAAGTGCGAACCATAGTTACATTGATTTTTAATGTCTTTCTCCCATTTTCAAAGCTTGACTTGAAGAGCTGAGGTCTGAGACTTGCTTAGGAGGACAGTACAAGTGATGATAGACCCATACTAACTGCAAATAATCATGGTGATGATATTTTTGTGTAACAACAATCCATGAAATAGGGCCCGTTCCTGAAGATTAAATCCTTATCTTCTTTAGATTCAAAGTGGAAGGTAAAGTACCCCTTACCAGTTCCTTTCAACCCATCATTGCACAGTTTTTGGGGATGGCCTGTTACGGGAATAATGTCTATGTAGAACTGCTAATCCCACTAAGGCTGGTAGCTACCTTAGAAACAAACAAACTAAAGCTACTTTCGTTTTCCTTTATGAGAGATAGATGAGAGAAGAATAAAGGAGACAAACCTCTGTCTTGCGCTTGGTTCCTTGCTCGATTCCTCTCTCTTCTGATAGTCCTTTTCTACTTGCTTTCTTGTGTACCCAGCTTCACAGAGTACCTGTAGAACCAAAGCAGCATAACGCTATACGCGAACATAGATCTATTATCATAAGCAATATAGGATCAGATGTATATTAACCATACAAATGCATAAAACATCAATCACACAAGTGTATGGAGGAAAACTTGAATAACTTTATTGATAATCAAGAAAGAGCCAAGAGAATTACAGCCAATTGTTCTGACCCAGCATCATCCTCTCAGCAAGTAAGCCCTTCTTCACCTCATGAAAAGCTTAGATCACCCAACACTATGATATTGCACCAAGAAACCAACAACACTTCCTTACAAGATACAAAATTCCAGCCCCCTGGATCTCTGGGATGAGGGATCCATATATAGATGTCTACAAGGGAGGTGAGTCAGCTTGAGATTTGATTAGTGTCTTCCCTCTGATAGGTCTTGATTACACTTGGATATTGATGATCTCTTACTCATCCCTGGTCAAATTCAGAGAGGCAAGTGTCACAGGAGAAGTTTCTGGAAGATTCCATGCTTCTCCACCTTGCGGATTGACCCTGCCATTTGTCCCTTCTCGCCCATCGCACCCCATAGAAGGGATTTTTGACATGCAACACACCTACTGTGTGTATTTAGGTGGGATGCAATGCACTTTGCCTATGGAGCAGGTGAAATGGTCCAGTTTTGACCAGTTCTGAGTAGTTTTTCATGGAGAACTTCTGGGAGATGCTGTAATCAGTTGACCTTGTTCTTTTAAGGGTTGGAACAACACCTTTAGGGACTTAAGAGCCCTTGGTTTATGGAAATTTATGCTTGGGGTTGCAGTGCCCAAAAATGTCTATAATAGTTGCCCCCTAAAGCATGAGGTCGTTAATCTTTTTGATGTCGAGTGAAATGCTTTATCATGAGGATCCGAAGTTCTTTCAAGCTGGAAGGAGACCTCTAATAAGATACAATACAATACATTATCTTCATAATATTTTCATGATCTAGCTAAGGCGAGCATTCCCATGCTCAGCTTTATAAATTCATTTTTCATGTACATGAGACAGACAATCGTCTGAGTGTAGACTGATGATTCTGGTAGAGCCATCATCCCTTAGATTGGATGATTATCTATGCAGCAATGATGTACATTTGATGTCTTTATTTTCCTAAATATATATCGCAGCCTGGATGGATGAAACTAGATCCGGGGTCTTCAATCTTGTTCGATCTTCACTCAAAGTACAAGTCGATCCATGTGAGAGATGTTCTGGAGTCGAACATGGAAAGACATCACCTGATTACCAACCAATGATGTAAGTTGTTAATGGGCGTGAGAGGAATCACCGATAATGATAATGATCCTCAAGGCGCTGCAGTACATTTCACGTGGTGTGAATAAGGGACTTGGCGTCGAACACCACGTAAAATCTTTCGGACGAAGGCCATTGATGTAAACCTATCGCCGGAAGTGAGAAACTTGCCATTGAGGTATGCAAGCTTCAAAGTACTGAAAGGGTTGTTCCTAGATTGACTTCTTGGATAATGAGCTGATGTCGACAAGAAGGGATCTGTCATAGGAGGGCCTCAGTGAATCCCACATCAATGACATAGAATGGAGTAAATGATTTTAATGGAGGTGAAAAAAATCTGGTGATATACGGCTCAGGGTGGCGGTCATGAAAGAATGGAGCGAAAATGTATTATAGTGGGTGAGACACATGTGAATTCTCTTGAACATATCGGCGACACTGACATGATGGATTGGTAGCATTAACCCTAAATGTGGATGGTGTGATGGAACCATGGTGATGTGACCAGTGAATGGAACAACCCAACCCGACTCGGATGCGGAGTGAAAGTGTCATGTTCAAGAGCGACTTGCTACCAACAAAGTTTCTTCAAGTTTTCTTCCCAATTTTTCCCTAGTCATTGCTGACTAGTACCTCTTTATTTTTGTCAAGCTTGAGGAGGATAACATATGCTTGTTCTATAATTTTCCCTTCGGGCAAACCCATCACTATGTTTTAACGAGCCTAGCGATAGTGAAACTCGTTCTTGCCTGTTATGGTCAAGTTTGTCGCTATTAGGTTTTAACGAGTTTAACGACAAAGATAACTCGGTCCTTTTCAATTTTAGAGAGTCTGAAAGGAACGTAATGGAAACTCCAAAATCCTTTTTTGTCATCTAATCCCTTAAGTCCGAAAAAGTATAAAATAATACGAAAGGGATGAATTTTCGGTAATTTTAACGAGCCGAACAAAACAAGCGCTTGATCTTTTTGTGTAATAATCCATCAGGTCCAAAAAGATTAAAATCTAAAGGAGGGATAGCACTTCTGGTTGCTTTAACGAGCTGGAGAGGCCAATATCTCGGTAATCTTTTCATATTTTATGAGTGAGTTGAAAAGAGCTTAAAGGAGACTCGTTTTTTGAGGAACGAGTGATAAATTCGGGTAGCAGCTGATTCCAGGTAAGATTTGGAATTTTCCAATCACGGCAGTGTCACAAGGATGGCTAACAAGATCACTCTTCGCAGCTGTTCCTCAAAAGGGGTAAACAATCAAGTGGAGGTGAATGATCGGCCAATACAGAGTGGAGGTGATGATGAGAACACGACCAAGGCTTCAAAGGCTGAAGTAATACATTCACGATGGTTATTTACTAGAAATTGGTTCATTTTTTAATGAGCTTAAACGCTGGGGGAAACACTTGCTCATTGCTTATGTTTATTTTTTAACGAGCTTGAATTCTGCGATAAAACTGCTCGATTAATCTAGTCGCATAATAAGGATGTCTCATATATAAAAACGACATTATTTCAAAGCTTTGCCCCACATCCTTTCTTTATGCAAGTTAGGAAACGACCAATCCTATGAGTTTAAAGGGTTAGAAGGCCTATAAATTTAAAAAATAAATGGTCGCTCTTCGCTTGCATGCCAAAAGGTTTGCATGCCCCCAGGTATAGTGAAATAGAGTTTCAAGGTTACCCCTCAATTTGCAGACAAAACATTTGTTTTATCGGGAAAGGCCTACCTTTTCAGGTTACCCCTCAATTTGCAAACAAAACATTTGTTTTATCGGCAAAGGCCTACCTTTTTCAGGTTACCAAAGATTGTTCTATTTGTGCCACAAACAAAACACTTCTTCGGCGATGTCTACCGAAATAGATAAAGGTGAGTGGCGCAGATGCCTCCACTCACATAACTTTGACGAGGGAATCTTATTCTAGTCTAATCCCCTTTTCCTAAATGGATGGGAGTGTTAGACTAGTCAGATATCCTTCGCGAAAACCTACCCTATACCTGAAGTTTTCCTGTCGAAATAGGCCAGGGTGCATGCCCCCTGGGTTTCAGTCATGCCCTCCGAATCCCTCGCGCTCATCAGGAGGACGGACTAGGGATTGATGAGACATTCCTTGCGTGAAAAGACCATTTAGGGATGGTATATGACTATTTGCTATGCGTGAACCGGGGAATGAAAGCTGGTCTACGAGCTTGACCACTCTTCCTTCGTGCGGAAAACACATTACTCTAAAGAGTGAGGAGACAATGGCTTCCATGCAATAAATATAGTCTCGTCCAAGGAGTAGATTATAATCCAGGGGTCCTTGGACTACCATTACGTTCATGTGAACGGTTTTCCTCTCAATGTTATGGGCACATCGGGAAGGATCCATAACGGTCGACTGGTTCCTTTGTCAAAGCCTGTTAGATTTCTCATTTCAAGCAAAAGCGATGGCGAACCAAGCGCTTTCCAAGCAGTTGAGGAAAGGATACTCACAGAAGCCCCCTCATCTATGATGGTACCGGCCATAACCATTCTATATACTTGAGCGATGATTCAGAATGGTACACTAGCCAGTAAACGGGGTTTTCCTAGTAGATTCCAGTCAAAGGAAACAACCAGGTTGCTTGGAGGTGGGACTGAATAGACGGCCGGGTATGACTCTGATGAACT
Organism: Pinus tabuliformis; assembly: GCA_031772625.1. Taxonomy (NCBI): domain Eukaryota; kingdom Viridiplantae; phylum Streptophyta; class Pinopsida; order Pinales; family Pinaceae; genus Pinus; species Pinus tabuliformis. Next base: position 1,073,608,461 of record CM062816.1, read on the forward strand.
TCCTTCCTCCGGTAAAGGAACGGGTAGACTACCCCCATGTTCATTGGAGTCTGTGTTTACGAAGAGAATTTGAACGGTGTCGTTCTTGTTCTCTTCGGTGATTGTATCATCTGAAGATTGATCCTCTGAAGGCATGACCGGGTCAACTGCCGCCTCGACCTTTTGACTTTCATCTGGTATGGATTCAGATGGTTTATCTTCAATGATAGACGCTTCGGCCAACCACAAGGGCGTGTCAGCTGGATTTTCTACTAGTGACGGACTCGGCAAGAGTTTCTTATATCTAGGAGGAAGCCGTAACGGTGAAACCGGAGGGTCGTCCAAAACTCTTTTAGCCTCATCTAAGAAGGGACAACGGTGGACGGCATGATCGCCTTCACACAGTTTACAAGGAAATTTACATTTTCCTTTTTGTCCAGGGGCTTCACTTTCAGTAGTTGACAGTGTACTTTCAAGATGATCGTCAGAGGTTGACAACACCGGGTTGTGCAAACGAGGAGACCAGTCCCTTAAGATCCGAGGGATGCAAGGACAATCTCGATGATAGTGGTCTCCTTTTCAAATGACACATGGAGATTTAGGCCTGGTCAGTGCAGTGTGTGGATTTTCGCTAGACGTCGCTTGGTTGCCCCTTTTCGCCTTTGGCTCCTTCTTCTTCTTCTCTTTCTTCTTCTTTTCCTTATTCTTCTCAGGTACTTGATTTTTGGCTTTACCAGCCTCATCAAGCGAAGAGGAAGGAGGAGAGGAAGAATTGGACGAAGTAGAGGGTTGGGGGGTAACTCTGGTATCGTTTAGTTGCTGACTCAATTGTTCAGGAATCGCGGTGTTCTAAACGACGGAGGTTGAGAAGAGCCATACGGGCAAACCAATTGTCAATCCTGGAAGTGACAATGTGGCCATATGGGGTGCACCAACATCTCCCCAAGAGGAGAAGGGACTAGGATTTCCTCCAAGGGGAAATCCTTGGTTGGTGGACTCCATTTTCCTCAACCTAAGACCAACGTAGGAAACGCGATAATTATTCCGTTTAAAATAAATTTTAGACACTTTGACACAACTTGTTTTTTCAATTTTTAAGAGTCGAGAAAAAACAAAAGATGACTCTAGTCGCCTTCGATTTTTAATGAGCCTGAAGTGACAAGTGCTCAGATGGACCTTTTCCGTTAAGGAGTCTGAAAAGGAACGAAAGGGACTGCTCTAGAAATCTAGACAGAGGGATTACCAAACCAATCGCAAAACTGCAGAATACTTTTTACGGTACGGTAGTTAATCTTCCCGAATGCTGTGTTCAGTGCATTGCGATTGATAGGGTGGTAGACACGGCTTCCTATGGATAAAGGATTAAGCCTATTGTGGTCTCCAAAAATATACTCGACAGTACATGGGAGCACAAGTACGTACTGGCACTTATCGTCTCAAAGTGGAGGAATCATCCAACCAATAGTGAAAACAATAGTTACCAGGCTTTACGACGCCGGAATACATCTCTAGCCTAGACTTCTAGATGTTGTGCGTTAGGTTCCAAAGAGTTTTTAGATTCATTAAATTTATTTTATAGTTGATCTTGCTTAAGAAATTTGCCTTTCAGGTTCACCGCGTGATGTAGATGTACAATTCCTAAAATGCAATCTAAGATGATAAACAGTCGTTTAGTCTTCTTTTTGCAAATGAAAATCCTAACTACTAAGGAAAGAGAGATGGCGTTCTTTCAACAAAGAGAAAAGAGCACACACTAAATGCACTGTCCTAAATGAAACCAACAAACGGTCTAAATGCAAATGCACATGCATGTATTTGTTTTCAGCCTTCTTAATGTGTAAATGATAAAAAGAAAGCTAAGCGCAAATCTGAATTATTTTTCAAAGCGACAATTACTGACAAGTTTCTTTTCAAGACAAAATGAGGACAATGACAACACTTTGCGATTTGGAATTGAAAACTTGCTTTCGACACTAGAAAAACTACTAATTCAGATCAAATACAATAGTAACCGGGTAATCGACTATCAAGAACAATCATATTCTCTTCTATGACTGAAAACGACACTTGTGACACTTTCAAATCAAGAAACGACAGTACAATTACACTACTTCTTTGTAAAGGAGAACTGAAAATGACTCAAAAAATACATAAAAACATTTACAATTATTTTCACAATGGAGGTGGAATAACAGCAAGGAAAGGGGTTTCAAATAGAGGTGTACTGACTACAGGCAGTAAAACTCCTGAATAGATCTGAAAAGAGTGAACACAGAAACCAAAATTTAGGAACAAGTCCTTGCCTGATCAGTGCACCTGTAACACAATGAAATTGAAATGCAACGCACCTACTACATTCGGGAAGTGCGCTGCATTTGAAGTTCATAGAACAGATAGTGCGCTGGACCAGGGACGAGACTTTGATTGGGTTCCGGGTCACATTGTGTAGTTCAGTTCAGGGATTTTGGCCGAGCAAGTGGCAATCAGTAAATCAATCACAGGGTAAATCTAAGGAGGTTACTAGAGCCACCACTGATCCAGGTGGATATTGGTGGCCACCTGCCAAGTCCACCTGGACCCCCACCATTGTCTTTCTCAGCATTTTCAGTTTCCTTAATTGTAGCACAACTTACTATTTTTAGCAGTTTTTCGGGTCCTGAACTTCCGGAGCCGTTTTGAGGCCCTAAACGACGTTTTTTGGGGAATCCGGGGGCAACATGGGTCCATGGAATGGACCGATGTTGCCCCTTCCAACAATGATAGTGCTCAGATAGATCTTCCTAACGAGCTATTGTATGCGTCAAACGGAGATCATATGCCAAAGTTACGACGCCGGGAAGTTGATGTACCAACTTACCCCAAACAGGGCCCACAGTTTTGGCGTTTCATCTCCTAGGGTTAGGTTTTGGAATGTTAAGGGTTTTCCATTGTTTCTCAACAATAAATAGGCCTTCGAGCCTCATTGTAACACAGTTCAGAGGCATGTAGCCACCACATCTCTTCTCAGAGATAAGCTGCCATCGCCCTAGCTGGTTTATTTCCATTTCTGATTGTAAGCATATTTCAGTATTTTCCATTAATGAAATGAAGTATTATTTCCGCTGCATCTTTGTGTATATGGTTATCTCTGTAATTTGTTGCGTTCCCGTTTAAATCCGGATCAATGGTATCAGAGCGGTCTGCTTTTTCTCTGTTTTTCTTTGCATGTCCCCAACAAGGTCGGGATATAAGGAGTTAGGGTTTGAACTGGTTGAACCTTTGCAAGACCAGCCTCGCAAATCCCGACGACCTCCCATGGCGGACGAGAAGAAAGACGAGGGGGTAGGAGATCCCATCAAAATCTTGCTCGAAGAAGCCCTCGAGTGACAACGAAACGCGATGATGGACAGCTTTGCCCAGATCCTTCAGCGGCTACCCATAAGCAACGCATTGGCTTCCAGCAGCTACTCTGGAAACGCCACACCCTTTAAGGTACAAGTTAATTTTGAAATCCCCATATTCGAGGGTCAGATAGACGCAGATGCCGTAGATAGATGGTTAAATCTGCTAGAGGGTTATTTTTCTGTTCATGAATTTTCGAGTCGGGAAAAGATTGTTTTTGCTCTTCTCAAAGCAGCCCCCCACGTCAAGGACTGGTGGGAAACCTACTGCGAGCAGAAGGATGAAAGTACTGGCTCACTATTTTCAGCCGCACCCACCTGGGATTCGTTCCGGGATGCCATCAAGGAGCAGTACTACCCTGTTGGAAGCTATGAGGATGAATACATAAAGTGGACCACGCTGCGGCAGGGAAGGGACCAAGATGTGCCGGAGTTCACCAATCTTTTCCATACCCTTCGCACAAAGTTGGGTATCAAGGATTCAGAGCAACATTTGATACTCAAATGCCGTGGCTGCCTGCACAAGTACATCCAGGAAGAAATACAATTCCTAAACATCCCCTCGCTCGGCGCAGCATACCGATATGCCGTCAAGGTCGAGCAGAAGCTTAAACAAAAGAAGCGAGACTTTGGATCTGCGAATCCAAAGCAGGGGAAAGGTGCCCCTAAACCACAGAACAAAGGACAAAGTCAAGGCGGGACAGCCCAAGACAACCAGCCGAAGCCGCAAGCAAAGAACAACGCTGCGAAGCCGAGAAAGGACACTGGAAAATGGTGCGAGTTCCATAAGAGCTCCACTCACAACACAAGTGAGTGTCGGGCCAAGCAGTCACTGGTGGCTGAGCTAAAGGTTTCCGAATCAGATTCATGTTCCGACTCTGAGTCAGAACCCGATAAGGGGTATGAAAAAGGGAAGCAGATCATTGATGAGGATCCCAGCGCCACTGTTGCTAATGCAAAGATCCAGAAAAATGAACCCGAAGATCCAGAGGAGGAGGAGCGTCTCTTCCACTCCCAGATGTGGGTAAAGGGTTCCCCGATACAGTTCATTGTTGATAGCGGGAGTCAAAAGAACCTCATTTCGGCAGAGGTCGTGAAGCGGTTGGGCTTACCGACCACAGCACATCCACAACCATACACCATTGGGTGGCTTCACCAAGAACGAGATCTTTGCGTGAGCCAGCAGTGTCGCCTTCCATACAACATCAAGCCCTTCACGGATGAGGTATTGTGTGACATTTCTCCTCTTGAAGTTTGTGATGTATTACTAGGACAACCATACTTGTGGAAGCGACATGCTGTGTATGAATCAAGGCCCCGTGCTGTTATTATTACATTGGGAAATAAGTTGTTTAGGATACCAGAGGTAGCACCACCTGCCGCCATCTCTTTGATTACTGCAAAACAATGCAGTAAGATCATTTCCAAAACCAGGAAATTTGTTTTCCTGATGATACGCCCTCAAGGAAAGAAGAAGACAGTGGTCGCGGCCTCCAGACAGGGTCCCTCTGCATGACAACTACAGATGGACAAGATTGTGGAGGAGTACGAGGACATCTTCACCTCCACGGCAGGGGTTCCTCTGCACTGTCAAGTCAAGCATTCCATCGATCTGACCCCAGGTGCGCCGCTACCCAATGGACCAATTTATCGGCGCTCCGTTCTGGAGAACGATGAAATCAAGAGGCAGATTCAGGAGCTCTTGCTGAAAGGTCACATCCGTCCGAGTTCATCGCCCTGTGGGAGCCCGATCGTGTTGGTACAGAAAAAGGATGGGACGTGGAGACTCTGTATTGACTATCGGGCGCTGAACAAGATCACTGTCCGTAATAGGTACCCGATCCTGCGGATTGATGACCTCCTAGACCAACTAAAGGGGGCGAAATATTTCAGCAATATCGATCTGAAGTCAGGATATCACCAGGTACCAATCGAACCCTCTGATGTATGGAAGACTGCCTTCAAATCCAAGGAGGGCCTCTTCGAATGGTTGGTCATGCCTTTCGGATTGACGAATGCTCCTGCAACCTTTATGAGGCTAATGGATGACATCTTGCGGCCATTCACCAACTCCTTTGTAGTAGTATACTTGGATGACATTCTGATCTTCAGCCAGAGTTGGGAAGAGCACCTCCACCACATCCGACAGGTTCTCCAAACACTGCGGCAACACAAGCTATGTGCCAATTTGGAGAAATGCACTTTTGGCATGACCTAGGTTCAGTATCTGGGATACATCATTGATGAACAGGGGGTGCATGTCGATCCAGCCAAGATCCAAGTCATTCGGGATTGGCCCTCTCCAACCACTCTAACAGAGCTCTGCAGCTTTCTAGGTCTTGCCAACTTCTACCGCAGGTTTGTGTTGGGGTTTTCTCATATTTCTTGGCCCTTGAGTCAAGTCACCAAGGGAGGGGCGAAAGCAAATTTTTTTTGGTCTGAATCTCAACAGAAGGCATTCATGGAGTTGAAGGATCGCCTCTGCACGACACCAGTGCTCGCGTTACCAGATTTACAACAACCATTTGAGGTCGAGACAGATGCCTCTGACTATGCTATTGGGGCAGTCCTTACTCAACATGGACATCCAGTGGCATATCACAGTGAAACACTTTCAGACACAGTCCGGAAGTACCCCACTTATGACAAAGAGATGTATTCCATTGTACAGGCCTGCCGACAATGGAAGCATTACATTTTGGGGAAGGAAACGGTCATCCACACAGACCATCGACCCCTGCAGTTCATACAGACCCAAGGGAAATTGCAGAATGATCGCCATCAGAAGTGGTCTACATACCTGCAACAGTTCCACTTGAATGTCAAGTATAAGAAGGGCAACACCAATAATGTTGCAGATTGCCTCAGTCGACCACCAATCATGGCGTTAACCACCGTGCTTAACTCTTGTGGGCACGAGACTTCTGATTGGCCACTTCTCTACAAAAGTGACCCAGAATTCGGCCACACCTACCAGATACTCTTGGAGGGTCAGCATGTTGCAGATTTTCACCTCCAGGATTCCCTATTATGCCACCTCGGTCACCTTTGTGTTCCTTCAAGCGAGCGTGCCAAGATGATTTGGGAAGCACATTACAGTCGGGCTGCTGGGCATTTCGGGGTCGAGAAAACAGTGGCAGTACTGCAAAATTATTTCTATTGGCCGAATCTTCGACAGGATGTTGGGAAGTACATCCGATCATGTACTTCCTGTGCCATTGCCAAACCGACCATTAAGAAGCACGGCCTCTATACCCCGTTGCCTACCTCGAGTCGACCTTGGGAATCCATCTCCATGGATTACATGTTAGGCCTTCCTTCCACTAAGCATGGAAATGACTGTGTTTTTGTGGTCGTCGACAGGTTCTCGAAGATGGCCATTATGGTGGCCTGCATGAAGAATATCACAGCAGAAGCCACTACTAAACTCTTCTTTGAACGAGTGTGGGTGCACTTTGGGATCCCACAGTCTATCATCTCAGATCGGGACAGTCGGTTTCTCAGCACATTTTGGTCCAGTCTCTGGTCAATGCTGGACACCAAACTCACGAAGTCCACAGCCTTCCATCCTCAAACTGATGGCCAGACAGAGGTTGTCAATAGGATGTTTGTGCACATTTTGCGCATGTATAACTCAAAGCATCCACGCACATGGGACGAGAGCCTCCCCTATGTTCAGCACAGCTACAACCGAGCTCTTCACAGCTCCACTGGCCATAGCCCTTTTCAGGTGGGTTTGGGATTCCAGCCACTATGCCCCATTGATGTGGCCATGCCACTTGCAGCTACTCACATGAATTCAGCTCATGTCCAGTCCGAAACAGATAAGGCCACCAGCTTCATTGAGCGCATCCAACATATTCGCCAGCAGGTCCATGACATTCTTGAGAAATCAAATGCCAAGTACAAGCAGCGACATGATCAACATCGGGTGCCACACAAGTTTCAGGTGGGCGACAAAGTCTGGTTGCATTTGCAAAAGGAACGCCTTACTGGAGCCTATCGGAAATTGAGACCACTCCGATATGGTCCTTACACCATTACTAAGGCTGTGGGAGAAAATGCATTTGAACTCAGCATTCCCCCATTCCTTGGCCTGCACCCAGTGTTCAATGTGGACCGCCTTCGGCCATACTTTCCACCATTGCTAGACACATCCGACCTTGCAGAATAGCTCAAACCCACAGAATTAAATCCAGATTGCGTGGAACAAGCTGCAACTGATCGGATCATGGACACACAGATCAAGAACACTCGCCAACAGAATATCCAACTGTATCGAGTTGTCAAAGCAGGCCAACTCCTTCAGCAGGGCAAGTGGCTCACCAGGGAACAAGTTCAGCAAAAGTTTCCTCATCTCATGGAGGAGCTCAACGCAATGGGGACCATTGCTTCCTAAGGGGGGAGGAATGATCCAGGTGGATATTGGTGGCCACCTGCCAAGTCCACCTGGACCCCCACCATTGTCTTTCTCAGCATTTTCAGTGTCCTTAATTGTAGCACAACTTACTATTTTTAGCAGTTTTTCGGGTCCTGAACTTCCGGAGCCGTTTTGAGGCCCTAAACGACGTTTTTTGGGGAATCCGGGGGCAACATGGGTCCATGGAATGGACTGATGTTGCCCGTTCCAACAATGATAGTGCTCAGATAGATCTTCCTAACGAGCTATTGTATGCGTCAAACGGAGATCATATGCCAACGTTACGACCCCGGGAAGTTGATGTACCAACTTACCCCAAACGGGGCCCACAGTTTTGGCATTTCATCTCCTAGGGTTAGGTTTTGGAATGTTAAGGGTTTTCCATTATTTCTCAACAATAAATAGGCCTTCGAGCCTCATTGTAACACAGTTTAGAGGCATGTAGCCACCACATCTCTTCTCAGAGATAAGCTGCCATCGCCCTAGCTGGTTTATTTCCATTTCTGGTTGTAAGCATATTTCAGTATTTTCCATTAATGAAATGAAGTATTATTTCCGCTGCATCTTTGTGTATATGGTTATCTCTGTAATTTGTTTCGTTCCCGTTTAAATCCGGATCAACCACGAGGGCAATTAGAGAGCTTGTAAATCAATTGTTTAATTCATAAACAAAACTCGGAGATTGTCTGAAGTAGCATTGATTTACTTTGCACTTGCATAGCAAATGTAGTTTGAAGGCTAGCTGGCTTGACTTCAGGCTCCGTCTGTAAGTTTATAAAGTAAACAAATGCAGATGAACAAACAATCTACTTACTCCCCAGCGGAGTCGCCATTTTGTTACCGAGAATAGTGTCTATGTAGAACTGCTAATCCCACTAAGGCTGGTAGCTACCTTAGAAACAAACAAACTAAAGCTACTTTCGTTTTCCTTTATGAGAGATAGATGATAGAAGAATAAAGGAGACCAACCTTTGCGTTAAGCTTGGTTCCTTTCTCGATTCCTCTCTCTTTTGATAGTCCTTTGCTACTTGCTTTCTTGTGTACCCAGCTTCACAGAGTACCTGTAGAATCAAAGCAACATAACACTATACGAGAACATAGATCTATTATCATAAGCAATATAGGATCAGATGTATATTAACCATACAAATGCATAAAACACCAATCACACAAGTGTATGGAGGAAAACTTGAATAGCTTTATTGATAATCAAGAAAGAGCCAAGAGAATTACAACCAATTGTTCTGACCCAGCATCATCCTCTCAGCAAGTAAACCCTTCTTCATGTCATGAAAAGCTTAGATCACCCAACACTATGATATTGCACCAAGAAACCAACAACACTTCCTTACAAGATACAAAATTCCAGCCCCCTGGATCTCTGGGATGAGGGATCCATATATAGATGTCTGCAAGGGAGGTGAGTCAGCTTGAGATTTGATTAGTGTCTTCCCTCTGATAGTTCTTGATTCCACTTGGATATTGATGATCTCTTACTCATCCCTGGTTGAATTCAGAGAGGCAAGTGTCACAGGAGAAGTTTCTGGAAGATTCCATGCTTCTCCACCTTGCGGATTGACCCTACCATGTGTCCCTTCTCACCCATTGCACCCAATAGAAGTGATTTTTGGCATGCAACACACCTACTATGTGTATTTAGGTGGGATGCAACGCACTTTGCCTATGGAGCAGGTGAAATGGTCCAGTTTTGACCAGTTCTGAGTAGTTTTTCATGGAGAACTTCTGGGAGATGCTGTAATCAGTTGACCTTGTTCTTTTAGGGGTTGGAACAACACCTTTAGGGACTTAGGAGCCCTTGGCTTATGGACATTTATGCTTGGGGTTGCAGTGCCCAAAAATGTCTATAACATGGCCAGAGGCCTGTGAATTGTCCGATGAGATCATTTTCTGTGAGGGAGAGGGCTACCATGTGTGGAGGGGATGGAGGTAAGTTCACTCCTTGTAAAACATCCAGATTTTTTACGAATTTAGATACTGCTGGACGAGGGCGCTACGGGGGCAGAGATTTAACTAGAGCAGAGAATGCTTGCTGAGGATCGGCCGCCTCTGGTGAGAAGTCCGGAGGGGCCATGGCAGAAGGCCGAGGGCCAAGAAGCTGACACAGCTGGAAATCTAGGTCAGGGCGCGCGCGCAGCAACAGTGGAATTTTTTTTTCCTTCTTTATTATTCATCCCTATATATACTATTACATGAGAGATTACTGTTATAATGTTTTCTTCTTGAATGTGTACGAAAAGAAACCACTTTAGGCTGTGGATGACAAACAACCCTAACAATGAAGATGGTTGTTAAACAATATGCATCTGCAGCAGATGATAGAAATGAAACTTGCCAAAGCCCTGATCTATGCAACAGAACTAGTTAAACAACAAAATGGAATAGTAAAATAAGTGCAAGACTCTAATAATCCAATGGAAACCATATATATAAGAATATATTTGATTAAAAAAAACCTATGAAGGGGACAAATAATGTTACCAGTCCCCCTCTATGGGATGGATTCTTGGATATCCTCAAATGTATTCAACTTTTGTAGAGTCTCTCTCCTCTATAATGTGTAAAACCCAACAAACAAAAATTTTTGAGCTCAATGAGAACTCAAATGAAAAAGAAGATGGCGTGCAACAATGATAATAATAAGAGCTACAACAATGAGTATAACTATGAAAATGGTCAAAAGTGAAGAATGAATGGAAAACCCTTCTATTTATAACAAAATATTAGGTTATCCTTGAATAATGAACAATAATAAAATATTATTAACCCCATTCTAGAATTAAAAATTTGGAATATTTATTATATTTGGTTAGAGGGAAAAAGTATTTAAACTTTTATTTAGAAATAATAAATAAATAAATAATTTATTTATCATCTCAAGAAATATGGTTAAGGAATTATAAACAAATAATGGTTTATTTAATTATTCCTAAGGGATTTGGTTAAACTTGACAATGGCTAATAAATAATTAGTGATTAATTAATTATCCCTAGAGAAAAATAAGATAATTAATGATTTATCTATTTATTTCTCATAACTGGGTTAAATGTGACAAGGAATATTAATTAAACAATGGTTTAATTAATTATTCCTAGAAGATAATTAAATAAATAGTGATTTATTTAATTATTCTTCATGGGTTTAATTATAAATGACCTAACAAATGTGGTTTATTAAGTAATTTCTCATAGTGAAAGCAATTTTAATATGGTAAAATTGGCCCTACATGGTGTACTTCGATCCATCTAGTACATTATGGCTAGATGATCAATTTTTTGTGATAACAGATTCCCCCCAAATGTATGAGTGTTAGGAGCAAAGCATATGATCGAAGTACATTGTAAGGACACAATCACTAGACAATGAAGTGGGGAGAGAGAGAGAGAGGCCAATGGAGCTGAAGAGAAAGAGGATAGGGATAAAGGGGGCAAGACCAATGCAAGTCTCCTTTTATGTTGTGGTACCGGATCTCAGTGAGGCAGGGGAGGCATACCTATACCCACTGAGATAACTTATTACAAAATAATGATGCACCCAGAAACATGAAATAGAGCAATAAAATACATGCAAAATAGTACATGACATGCTGGCATAAATGAGCCAGAAAATAATACAACGTGTCCAATATACATAATGTGCTTGGAAAAACATGAGCCAGGACTGAATACAATAACATCTGAGTACATGATATATAATGGCCCTTCCCTAAAAAGATGGGTGGGAGGGAGGGTAGAACAACCGAAGAAGCCCTGCTGAATAGGGAAGGACTCTACAAAATTGAATGGATCATGTGAGGGAGATATGCATGCTATGAATGCTGCAAGCGGAAGGAACCAAACTCATCAAATCTGCAGAATTGCATCTGATGCTGTAGTATAATAGGAAGGCATCCGGGCATGTGGGGAGCTACTTGAAGGGCCACCCCCTCATGAGGTCTGAAACATATCATACACACTCGAGAATCACTGGTACAATATGCTGCATCACTGGACCATCAAGTGTATGAATCACAAGCATGAAACAATCAAGCCAAAGGGAAATGATGATACCCTTTTCCTTATTCGAGGCACCAAACAAGAGTGGAAGATGGAACCAAGATACACTACCCTCTAAGCCATTCTTATGGAATAAATGTGCTGATGTCGACGGAATAGGGCCCGCCATAGGCGAGGCAATGTGGATCCTCAACTAAGGCATGATGCAAAATAATAATGTGGTTAATGGACCAACACTAGGGAAGATGGAGAAAATGGGACTGAGGGACAAACATATGACTTCCCTTGTTAGAGCATAAAGTGCATGGCTGACCTGGCAGCGACTGACTCGACTTCGGAGGGGATGGTGGACAATATGAATGAAGGCCAAAATGGGCAACACAGGATGAATGGTATGGAAATATGGATGGAATACCATGACATGATACAATGGGACGTGAAACAGACTCCATGGATGTAAGGGTGACTCATCGCGAATGTTCTGAACAAGGGTGACTCGATGACGCTGCCACACAGAATAGGCCTAGCGGGGACCATGATGATGGTTGTTCATGATGAAAATATACACGTGGGATGAAAAGCACCAAGGGAAGGTGGTCCCTAAAGTACAAGCGTCACATATGAATAAATTTGATTTTGAGAGGCGATGAAGTGATGGTTCTTGGAAAAATGGCTTCCGAGTGAAGTGTCAAATCATCAAAACATAATAAAGATTCATTATAATCCTTGATGAGAGATTTCCAATGGTGCTAATGGTTTGTCAAACTGAGCTACGGATTGGTCGAAATGGGCAAAAAAAAAACTGTAGGTTTTTCTCTAAAAGGACATTTTCCCTCCAATTTGAATTCATTTGCTAAGTGGGCTGTGGTGAATTTGGAGAGGAGGAAAAGGCCCTAAAACTTGTGGAGATTGTAGCAGACAAACCAACCATCGGAATCAGGATCAACGACTTTCAGGTAGTTGTCCTTACTTATCTCTTCCATTTCAGTGGTTTATTTCCCGATTTTTGTACCCTGCAGCTCCCTGGGAGACCCCTGCTCTGCTTCTTGGCCAGAGTGCACTTTTTGGGCCCATAATTGCAATCTGGCTCATAGGAAATAGGTGAAAACCTGCGAGCTCATACTTTTTGGGCAAAAAACTACAATTTGGAGTTGAGATGGAGAGTGATCTGTTGGCCTAGTGGGGGATATAAGTTGATTAGTTTAGGCCAGTGTTTTCTTCTTTGAATTGACAAGACATGTGGTGTTTTGTAGGTATGGAAGAGTTGAAAATCAATTAGGGAAAGTGAGATTTGGAAACCCTTCAATCTGAGATTCAGAGGGATTAGGGGGTTCGAGGGGCGTTGGCTCGCTACTAGGTTCTCAAGTTGGTAGAGAACCCATTGATGAGGGCAAGTGAGCCCTTGTTATTGAGGATCATGAGCTATTGGGATCCAGAACATGAGGTGTTTGTAGTGTAGGGGCATAAGATCAAGATTACGTTACAAGATATTTATTTCTTAACCGGCCTACCTCCCCTAGGGGTGGTGGAGGATATCCATCCGGTGTTTCCTCGTGGGAGGAACATTATAGAGTCTGTGGAGTGCCATTGTCCACGTCGGGTGCATTGTGAAGGGCACAGACATCCCAATCAGTGATCTAGATACGCTAGAGACACAGGCTATTTCCGCAGCAATGATACGGGTTCTGTGCAGCTAGGCATTCCACCACATCACTGGTGGGAAGATTATGCTTGTTGAGAGTGCTTTGGCAGGGACCTACTATGGGTGGCCCCAAATGATGCCGTCGTCAATGAAATGACAACCAAGTCTATGTAAGAGATAGGTGAACCGTGACTGTGAATTTGGTACAATGTTATGTGATTTCTTCTTTGAGAAGATACCCACCATCCACCCTCATGTACAGATCTGGGATGGGGGCCCACATGAACCTAGGATGCACCGCTGGGGGAAGCTACTACAAGAGGGCAGGAGGGGGGTCGGGTGGGTGTTTTGACCTTAATTTTTTGCACAATGGGATTAGATTCCCCTTTACATTGACGATTATCCTTATAGCGAGATGGACTATCAGGGTGATCTTGACCTACCACTTCCACCTGGACGAGCATGGGGACTAGACGATAAGTGTTAAGTTGCTATTTTTATGGTGCATTTTATATTTGTAGAACATGTATATGGTACTGAGTGTAAAATATGTGGTCTACAAATATAACGCCGGTAAAACTAACAGGATATGCAGGCTGAGCCACAACACCAGGGGCTGCAGATCAGGGAACATCATTGGTGGCCTAGGTGTAGGCATAAGAGACAATCGTTCAAATCTGGAAACAATTTCTTCAAGTTCAGGCGAAATTTCTTCTTGGATTTCCTACGGAGTCTTAGTCATCTACCTCCAAAGTTATCTATTCTGCTAAATTAGTATAACTGCTTTGTTTAGCTGCAATGACAAGCACTTTACAAGTCCTTAAAACATTGCACATCGCAAGCGCAAGTTCCTTCGGGCAGGGTTCATTTACTCATAACCATACGATGTGATATTAATTGGTGAACCAACGGTCCATAGTCAGCAGTGATCCAACGGTCACTGTGATATCGCACGAAGATCTGTGTGACGATATCGCCTCACAGAGCCGATAGATTTATAAACCTCAATTTATAAAATTTCAGGTCCAAACTTGAGATTAACGCTTGATCGTCTTAAGACCCGATATCCATTGGATGATAGAGGCCATCAGATCTACGACTCACGAGACTTCGATTAACACAGGAATTAAAACAAGCCTAACCCCCGTTGTTGACGGTGATGTAAGGCATTGAAAATGAAATCAACAGTTAGGAGAGAATACGGGACCTCAACCATGATTTAGAAACTCCTACACTTATAATCCCGCAGTCGCTAATACACAGTGAAAAGAAATTTAAGAGTGATCACACTAAACTCTAATATTTCAAGCCAAACTGGAAATTCAATGATACACAGAGACACTGCGGAGGGATGAAACACCTCTAGGATTGACCAATTACATAACACGAATACACAGAGTTATGTTTTCTGCAACTTAATCATATATGGCCCAAAACAAGCCAAATCAATCAAAATCCTTTTACAATCATTCATAACTTACATAAATACTATTCCATCCTAACAATTAGATCCTTAAAACACTGGATCGAATTTTCCTAATATTAAACAATATCTAATCTAGTCGATATTCTCCTCGAGAATCTCAACCGAATCAAAACTACATGAATTAATTACAAAACCATCCAATCCCTAAATCCTAGCTCAAATCCTATCTAGAAAGCTTGTAAATTGACAACTAAAGGATCCCACTCCTTTGCTTGTAAATTTTTTTTTTTTTTTTTGGAATAAGTTTGAAGCCTTTTGCCTTCAAGCCTCATGCTCCCGCATCAGACTCTTGAGGACAAAATTCTTCATGGGTTCCTATCCATGAGCTCTTCTATAGAACTGACCAACTTCTGTAGCATGGAATCTATCATCCAAGTAGCTTCAGCAATTGGTTGATCTTTCCATTTGATCAAATACTAAAAATATTCCTGTCCTCTTGTCTTCTTCAATAATTTCTTGTCCAAAATCCTCTCTGGCTTCAATTCCTTTGCTATAGGTAACTGTTTTACCCAATCAATCTCTTGTTCTTCTTGATCCTCTGCTGTGTCATCTGCCTATTCCTTTTCATACCTGTATAAGTCAGCAACATTAAAAATTGGAGATATTCCAATATCAGGGGGTAATTCAATTTCATATGCATTTGTAGAAAATTTTCTCAAGACTCTGCATGGTCCAATTTTCTTAAACTTTAGTTTATTATACTCCCTTTTTGGAAATCTTTCCTTCCTCAGGTGTGCTAAAACCAAATCTCCAACCTCAAAATTAACTTCTCTTCTCTTCAAATTTTCTCCGTGCTTGTATTTGATGTTGTTGTCTTGTAGTTACTGTTTTACCTGTTCATGTATTTCTTGAACTTCTGCAAAATCTTCTCCTTTAGCACTTCTCCTTTTAGCTTTTCCTAAGTCTCTCAATTTAGACACTCGTCTTGGGTGCATTCCATAGATTATATGGAATGGACTCTGCCCTATACTCTTGTTAGGAGAATCATTATATGCATATTCTTCTTGTGCCAATACTTGATCCCACTGCTTTGGATGTTCACCTGCAAAAATTCTCAAAGGATTACCTAAACTTCTATTTATAACTTCAGTTTGTCCATCAGTCTAAGGATGATATGCAGAACTGAAACTCAATTTAATTCCAAGCTTCTTCCATAATGTCCTCCATAAATGTCCAACAAACCTGATGTCTCTGTCTGAAACAATGCTCTTAGGTAACCCATGTAATCTTACAATCTCCTTAAAAAATAGATTAGCAATATGAATAGCATCGCTGGTTTTATAACATGGAATAAAATGTGCCATTTTTGAAAATCTGTCAACTACTACATAAATTGAATCATTTCCTCTTTGAGTTTTTGGTAAACACAAAACAAAGTCCATACTTACCATATCCCAAGGCCTATCTGGAATATCCCAAGGCCTATCTAGAATAGGTAATGGAACATACAAACTTGTGTTTTGACTCCTTCCCTTTGCATACTGGTAGACTTTACCATTTTTCACATACCTTTCCACTTCAGACCTCATTTTCGGCCAAAATAAAACCTGTTCAACTATTCATAAGTCTTGTCTGTACCAAAATGCTATCCAAGTCCTCCACTATGTTTCTCCTAGATAAAATTCTCCCTCATAGAATAACTTGGTATGCATAGTTGATTTCTTTTAAATAACAATCCTTCTTGTAGGAAATAATCCAGCCACTTGCTTCTGTCTAACAAGACAAGATTTCGACAAGCTTCAAATTCCTCTTTAAAATCTAGATCTTTCTCATATAACTCTTTAAGGAAATCAAAACCCAACACTTGAATTTGACTTTCTTGAACAAAAATGTTTTTTCTACTTAAGGCATTTGCTACTTTGTTTGATTGAGAAGTTATATGTTTTAATACAAAATTAAAACTTTGCAGGTATTCTACCCATTTTGCATGCTTCTGATTAAGCTTTGGTTCTTGCGTAATGTACTGTAATTCATGGTTATCGGGATGCGGTATGAACTCCTTGGACATCAAGTAATGTCTCCACTTCTTCAAAGACTGCACCACTGCATAAAACTCCTTGTCATTTTAAGAATATTTCTTATTGGTCTCATTCAACTTTTCACTAAAATAAGCTACAGGTCTGTCCTCCTTACTCAAAACAACTCCAATGGCTTCTCCACTGGCATCACACTTCACTTGAAAAGGTTTATTAAAATTAGGTAAAATCAAAATGGGTTCCTCAGTAATCTTTCTCTTCAACAACAAGAAGTTCTTTCTGCTTTAGCAGTCCATTTAAATGGTTGTCTGTCCTTTTTTATCGTGTCAATAATCAAAGCATTAATCTTACTAAAATTCCTTATGAATTTCCTGTAAAAACTAGCAAGACCATGAAAACTTCTTACCTCAAAGACACTTTTTGGTGAAGGCCACTCCATGATAGCCTTGATCTTCTCTGGATCCATCTTTAACCCCTCAATAGAACAACGAAGCCCAAATACACCAACTCCTCCTTCGTAAATGAACATTTATTTAAATTTAATAGTAATTTTTCTTGTTGTAGCCTCTGTAAGACATAATTCAGATGTATCACATGTTCCTCCTTAGATCTGCTGTAAACTAATATATCATCTAGATATACTATTGCAAATTTACCAATAAAGTCCTTCAGAACTTCATTCATAAGTCTCATAAATGTACTAGGGGCATTCGACAACCCAAAAGGCATTACCATCCACTCATATAATCCTTCATTGGTTTAAAAGCAGTTTTCCACTCATCTCCCTCTCTAATTCTGATTTGATGATAACCGCTTTTTAAAATCTAACTTTGTAAAATATCTAGCTCCACTCAAAAAATCCATCAAATGTTCAATCCTAGGTAAAGGAAATCTGTACCTGATTTTTATCTTATTGATTGCTCTCGAGTCAGTGCACATTATCCACCTTCCATCTTTATTTGGGCTCAACACTGTTAGCACTGTGCAAGGACTCAAACTCTCTCTAACCAGTCCCTTGTCTAAGAGTTCCTGAACCTGTTTGCTAATCTCTTCATTCTCTGTGGGAGTCATCCTGTAAGCTACTTTATTAGGTATATTTTCTCCTAGAATCAGATCTATGTGATGACTGATTTTTCTAATGGGTGGTAACTCATGAGGCAAATCATCTATAATGATATCACAATAACTGTCCAACATCTCTTGAATTTCAATTGGTAAATAAAAAACTTTTGTGGAAGTAATTATTACCTTGGGTTTGCAAACCAACACAAAACTTACCTCATCTTCCTCCATCTGCTGTAAGTACTCCTTTCCACTTAGCAAAAGGGTCTTTGGATCAGGTTTCTTCGATGTATCCTCTTCTTCTATTGGCAACAATGTATGTTTGACACCATCTTTGCTGAATTTGTATGTGTTCTTCTTTCCATCGTGCATAGCTCCTCTGTCATACTTCCATGGTCTACCGAACAATATATGATACACATCCATATGCATCACATCACACAGGATTTTGTCTCTGTATTTTCCCAACTGCAACTCCACTTCACATTGCTCATTCACTACCAATTGATATCCCTTTTGACGCCATGACACCTTATAAGGTGTTGGATGTTTCTTCGTTTTCAAGTTCAACTTCTCCACCACTTATGTGGAGACCAAATTATCTGTACTACCACTGTCTATTATCATCTGACAACACTTCCTGAACAAGGTTTTCCTTTGTGTTGGTTCAACAATTTCCTTAGTTGGTTTTAACAAAATTTTGTTGAATACCAAAGATTCTCCTTTCTCTGGTACACTCTCTTCGTCTATTACCTTTGTTTCTTCCTCTTCAGTTTTTTCAACAATTGCATTCCTCTGATTCATTCCTATATTTTCTGGGCACTCATAAGCTCTGTGTCCCAGCTTTTTAAATCTGTAACATCTAACTTATCTTCCTCTACCTCTGCCTCCTCTTCCTTTGGAAAAACTCCCTCTGCCACTTGCATCACCTCCTGTGGGTGCATGCTGACTTGAGCTGCTGCTAGCTCCATCTCCAGGTGCTGTAGATCTTCCTCTACCACCTTTTCTTCCCCTTCCTTGGAGAGTACCTCTATTTTTAGCATACTGCTTCCTCATGAGTTTTTCTTCAGCCTTCAGTACCATCTAATAAGCCTCTTCTAATATTTTAGGAGACAGTACACTTATCTCATCTTGAATGTCCATTCTAAGACCATTCACATATATGGAAACCATCTCATCTGTATCTTGGATTTGTCTTGCTCTTATACTCACTTTGTAGAATTCCTATGTGTATTCCTTTACTGTCATAGACCTCTGTCTAAGATTTTGCATATGTCTAAACAATGTTTGCTGATAATCACTTGGCAAAAATTTACTTTTCAGTTTTGCCACCATCCTGTTCCTTTTCTTAATTGGTTGTTTTCCAAGTCTTCTTCTTTCTGCCTACACTCCATCCCACCAATGTGTTTCATGTCCTTTCAGTTTTGTGACAGCAAACTTCACCTTCTTTTCTTCATCTGTTTCTTCATAATCGAAGAATTTCTCCATGTCATTTATCCAATCTATCAATTCCTCAGGGCTTAAGCTTCCCGTGTAGATTGAAACTTCAAGTCTAGGCTTGGATGTGGATCTCAATACTAACCTAAAGAATCTCATTTCAGGAGTTACATCTATAGGTTCTTCATCTTCTGTAGCTCCAGCTTCAGGTTCACTGACATCCCTAGCATCTGCATCTCTTCCCATTTCCACTGCTTCCAATCTAGCTTGCATCTGTTGCATAGCTTCCAACACTTTTGTATTTGCAACTGGTCATCCTCTTCTTCGACCATAAACTCTTCCTCCAACTCTTAAAGCCATGTTGGATTTCTTTTTATGATCCTTGAGATCCTATACAATGTTAGTAGGCTGCTCTGATACCACAATTGGTGGCCTCGGTGCAGGCGTTAGAGACAATCGTTCAAATTCGGAAACAATTTCTTCAAGTTCAGGTGGAATTTCTTCTTTGATTTCCTGCAGAGTCTTAGTCATCTACCTCCAAAGTTATCTATTCTGCTAAATTAATAGAACTGCTTTGTTTAGCCACAATGACAAGCACTTTACAAGTCCTTAAAACATTGCACATCAAAATCGCAAGTTCCTCCAAGCAGGGTTCATTTACTCATAATCATGCGATGCAATATTAGTCGACGATCCTCGTGTTGAACATCACATTTCGTAACTCTGCTGGCCAGGCTTATTCACTCTTGAATCTTGTGATGCAATATTAATCGGCGATCCAACGACCCACATTCAGCAGTGATCCAATGGTCACTGTGATATTGCACGGAGATCTGTGCGACGATACTGCCTCACGGAGCCGATAGATTTATAAACCTTAATTTATAAAAGTTTGGGTCTGGACTTGAGATTAACGCTTGATCGTCTTAAGACCCAATATCCATTAGATGACAGAGGCCATCAGATCTACAACTCGTGGGACTTTGATTAACACACGAATTAAAACAGACCTAACCCTCGTTGTTGACGGTGACATAAGGCGTTCAAAATGAAATCAACGGTTAGGAGAGAGTACACTTCTACTCCTGTAGTCGCTAATACACAACGAAAAGAAATTTAAAAGCGATCACACAAAACTCTAATATTTCAAGCCAAAATGGAAATTCAATGATACACAGAGACACTGCGGAGGGACACAACACCTCTGGGATTGACCAATTACACAACACAAATAAACAAAGTTATTTTTTTTGCAACTTAATCATATATGGCCCAAAACAAGCCGAATCAGTCCAAATCCTTTTACAATCATTCATAACTTACATAAATACTATTCCATCCTAACAATCAGATCCTTAAAATACTAGATCAAATTTGCCTAATCTTGAACAATATCTAATCTGGTCGATATTATCCTCGAGAATCTCTACTGAATCAAAACTGCATGAATTAATTACAAAACAATTCAATCCCTAAATCATAGATCAAATCCTATCTAGAAAGCTTGTAAATTGACAGCTAAAGAATCCCACTCCTTTGCTTGTAACTTTTTTTTGTATTTTTGGAATAAGTTCGAAGCCTTTTGCCTTCAAGCCTCATGGTTGTGCATCAATCATCATCACGCCAGGGTCCAGAGGACAATGCTCTACTTGCTGACCTACACCGTAGGTGTGGTGTACTCCTCATCGAAGTTTCTGAGTGCGGTTGGCATGAGTTCGACGATTGGTACACAGATGAGTGTACAGGACTTCCCTCAGAGTGGCGTGGGATCATGCGACGCATGGCGATGGTTGGTTAGATAGTACGTGATCTACGGGAAGGTGGAGCAGATCCTTTGGCGTGAGATCCACCAGACAATGACTAGGGACGGGGACATGTGGGTCCCCTTTGTTTTGTTTTTATAAGATGCTGTGGGCATGTCAGTTGTATTTAGAGCTATGGGATCCAAACACTTATATGTTTTATGTGATACATAATATGATTATGCATTTTTATATGATGATGATGGTTCACCATGTGTTTTGTTTATGGTTGTCTTCTGTGGTATACATGTGATAAATGTCAATCTAGAATGTTATTTGTAATGGTATCTACATAGTTATTTTGGGCTCTAGGAACATGACTAAAAGTGATGGTTTCAAGCTCACGTACCAACAACTTAACTCGTAGATACTTTCTAAATAGGACTTGGTTATGCACATGATACAAACCATTCATTTGCATGACAAGCAAAAAGGAATCTAAACAAACATGAAGATGAAGGATGTGTTGAGCAATGGCATCGACTAACAAACCTATCACTGCATCATATTCGGCCTGGTTATTGGTGGCAGATCCAATTCACATGCCATTCGAATGGACTAATGTATGCAAGGGGGTAAAAATGGCCTAGGTTTCCGAGGCTAGATTCCTAGAGAAGCGATTCGCATCGTCGGCATAAAAAATATACGGTGTGGATGATGGATCCATATGAAAGGTGAAAAAGACAATAGATGAGATGAATAAACCTACCTAACTGCATGACAGAAATAAAGACACAAAAACAAACAAGATATCCTATGAGTGAAATTTCCTGAGGTAGAGTGCACGTGAGAATTAGGAAGGAGGTGGCCTTCAAAATCCTCCAGAATATATGCCCCCTTGCATAAGTGCAAGGGTAATCAGGTTTAGACATAACTTCCATGATGTCCCCATCAGAATGGAAGATAGGCGGGCAGGAGGAAGACTAACTACATGATGTGATGATGGTACTTGGTGCATCATCATGAGAAAGAAGGTTCACATACACATCATATGGAATGGTAGACGACGAGCTGGTAGATGGAAAATCTACCGATGTTGAGACCTGTTTTTTTCGACGAAGGAGGTTTGATAGAGGCATGCACAAAAACCTTAGAAAGTTTTTCCTACAAGGAACTCAAGGATGACGACAAGTAAAGGATATGGACCGTGGAATTTTTCATATCAACATCGGGGGGAGGGATCATGATGGTGGGACTAGAGTCCCCCTATTTTGATACACTAGTGGTAGTAGAATCCACAGATAGAGGAGTAGATGATCGACTAAGAGTGGCCTCATATTTGCAAAGTGCTTGAAGGCAATCACAAAATTTGTCGAGAAGAGAGTGACATTGGGAATAGTGACCATAATGATCGCACAAGGCACAATGGTGATTTGTGCACAATTTTTTTAGTTTCTTGGCTGGTCCTAGTAAGGTAATTTGGACCTCAAGGATTTTTGACTCAGGGAACATTTTATGAACTAAAGGTTTGAGATGAGGAAGCTCAGGACAATTATTGGTGGCATGCCAGAAAAACTTGCACATAGCGCACAGAGGTGTCGGCTTTGGAGCTTTGGGAGCTGGATGTGCTTATGAGCCTTGTCCTTAGGTTCCTTATTCTTGGCTTTACCCCCTGTTCAGATGCTTTCGCAACAGGAGTGGGTTCTTGTTAAGGTGGCGGTGAACTGGAGCATTCATAGGGGTCGTAGGGACTGGTTGAACTAGGTTCAAAGCATGATATGTTCTTAGATGACTAGGCGGAGTGTTCACAGGGGGATCATTGTACCACATTGGTATCCTAAAAGTCATATTAGGGAGGACCAACGAAGCCATGACAGGGACAAAAAGGATTCCCGGAGGAAGAAACAAGAATGGTATTTGTCTTGCAGGGTAATATCTTGGTGAAATAGCTCCTAGAAGGTTGAGACCTAGAGGAATAGTTCCTAGTGGGAACAAAGGGGAGGCACCCACAAAAGGAGGAGGTCCTATTTGGGTGGATCCAGATGGCTCGGCTGAGATAGTAACTGTGGGGTGCTGAGGAAATGGTTGCAGATCAGATGTACCAGACTAATTTTGAGCATCCGATGACGCTTGTAACATGCAAACACTCAAAGAGCTAGCCTCAGAGATGGGAGGGGGAGGACTGGGGAAAGCACCTAATAATGAGGAATCTTTGTAGACTCCGGGTGAAACACCAATGAGAGGGGTAGAAGTCTACTTTTTGGAGATCATCGAGGTAATGGACTCAGGGGAGGTCGAGGATGATAGCTCGTAGTATTTCAACTAATCGATGGTGATGATATTCCCTTCATGGGGGAAGCACATCTTCTGGAAAACTGTAGACGTGACAACTGGCATGGCATAATTATAACTACAACCCAAGAGAATGTTGTAATCTAGAGGGGCATCAATAACCTCGATGTCTACGTGGACAATCTTGCCTACAAGAGTCACTGGACAATTGTGATACATGTCGAGGTGTTGGGAGGAGTAACCTTCCCAAGCATGCAAAGTGATGGTGGACAGGGACAGTTGAGGTGACTTGAGTTGCTTCCAAATAGCAGCGGACATCACATAGGTGAATGCATCTTCATCAATAATGCAGCAGGAGATGATGGCATTACAGACTCAGACTCGTATCTGGAAAGAAATAGATGGAGATAATGGAGGATGTTTTGACGTATCAACAGGAAAGACAATCAAATGATTGTCTGAAGGATCTAATATGCCCAAAACAGTTAGTAGTGCTTTCTTTTGATATGGGCACGACTGGATCACTTCCAGCATCGACATGGAAGTAGGGGATCACGCCAAGTTGTCTACTATACTGTATGTATGGGGAACTCGGTTAGAAGCCACTTTATATTGTAATGGTCCCTTGGGGATATTAGGAATTGACTCAACTTTAGAGGTATCTGTAGCGGACCATTTGATGTCGTAAGAGGCTCAGTAGATTCTTTGGTTTTGGACTCAGTGGCAGATGAAGTCGATGGCTTGTCATATTGACATGATCGAGTTTGCAGGTTGATATCAAAGGGATTGACCTCGTCAGAATTCATCATAAGGATTTGGTAGTCACCAGGACCAGAAGGTTGGGGAAGGTGGGCTACTTGACCTTGTTGAGGTTGAGCAGCAACAAATCCTTGCTGAGGGAAAGGATTTGTGAGCACAACTGGTTGAGATGGCGCAAGGTTATGAGGTGGTTGCTGCATGGCTGGTTGACCTCTAGAAGCTTCTTGGGGTTCCCACATTTTCCGCATCTGGGGTAAGAGGGGACACTCATGAGTATAATGGCCATGTACACCACAACATGCACAAGGCTTGTTCATGCGAATGGCCTTGGTCTCCTTGGGTTGGTCGCCATGTTGTTGGTTGTTGGTTTTAGGCTAGTTCCCTTGGGGTTCATTAGGTTAATTACCTTGGTTACCCTGGTTACCCTTTTTGGGGATTGGTCACACTATGTTGTGAAAACACTTGACCTTGAGGGGGCGGTGGCTGCTGGGGCTGAGGATGCATGGGAGGTTGCGACGCTAATGCATGAGGGGCTGGAGCGCTCGTTGGTGTATATGTATAAGATGGTGAAGGGCAATGGTCAGGTAGACAAGTTGAGCACTAGCTAGCCCTAATATCTACTGATGTGGTTGGGTAAATGCATAAGAGGTGCTTTGTCCTGAATACATGTTGCTGGCAGGAGGGGCATAAGTGTTGGAGGAACTAGTGCCCCCCTGCAGATAGCCATAACTTTGCTGAGTATATGGTGAAGGATGTGAAATAGCTCCAACGATACTGTCAGCAACGTGAGATGCCCCTGGTGCATTGGCACCACCAGGATGAGGGAGGTCTGGTATAATGGTATAGACATAACCAGATTGAGCATAAATCAAGTCATATCTCAGAGCAGTCTAGAGAGCCTCTTCCTTTGTCTAAGGAAAATGAGACATGACATCTTTGGCAATAGGCACTAAAAGAGTCCTAAGAAACCAATCGAGGTAGACACGGTCTTCGAAGGGTGGAGCACGACACATGCTCCTCCTTCTACACCATTCCTGGACATGATCAGAAAGACGGGTGGCAGAGGACTAACAGAATGCGTTCAAGAGCTCCGTACCAGTGTCGTATCAGAGAGGTAACTGAAAATATGAGAGGAATGCTTTACCAAGTGTCATGAAAATGGAATGATAGGTGGTGGGCTAGTCGACATACCACTTCGCAACATCTCTAGTGAGCATGCATTGGAACAACCGAAGATGAATGGAATCATCGGTGATGGAATTGCGTGAATGCCACATATGGAAGGAGCAGATGTGATTTCTAGGGTCCTCTCTAGAATTACCCTCACACTTGGGAATGCCAGAGGGGAGCTTAGTCGGCATAGCTGGCCAACCAACCTCATGGTGTATGGGGTAATTAATCAACTAGCTAAAATCTGGGATGCTTAACCCAACCATGAAAGGTAGCATGGGAACTTCCAGAATGGTTCCTAAGATGGTTCCTCTAGATGTGACTACAGGGGTAGAACTGGAGCCAACACCAAGTTGGGTTCCTGCACCTACAATGGGTCCTGACATGATGATGGTATGCAGTGAAGGAGGCTCGGAATCAGACGAACCAGAAGAGGAGTTGGTATGGGGACTTCGGGGACTATAAACTTGAACCCTACGGGGAGGAGTAATATTCCCAAGCAGAAACTGGGGATGAAGGCCTAAGATTCTCCATGACAAACGCCTTGGTGGTGCAATGGTTGGAAGACACAAGTGACACGGAAATGGTGAAGGTAGATCAACAAGATGTTTTTTTTAGCACTGTGTAGGGATATAAATTAATTAAGTTAAGTCTTAGCTTGGCGATGTAAACCAAGCACCCTTCTCTTAAGGTGTGCTTGTGTGTGTAAGTTTGTTTATTAATTAAGCCCAGATTGTGTTTGAAAAAAGAAAAAGATTGATGAAATAAATTGATATTAAAAAAAGAAAATGAACAGCAAGTCAACTTTCTAAACCCCACAGAAATTGGGTTTGTAAAAATTGTTCTGGTTGGGTGGCGAAATCATCTGAAAACACACAAAAATGGGTAAGAGATCTAAGCGTCGGTGTGACTGGAATCAAATGAAATTATGCTGCTAGAAAGTGGTGCAACAACAACAAAGCACTAGGGAGGAAAATTGCTGCAAAAATATAGGGGTATGGTGTGAAACCTAGGGCAAACAATGGGACCCTAAGGCAAATGACCAAACAAGGTTTAAGATGAAACTTTGGATGGAAATAACCTATCATTGAATATCTGAAACAAGAAGGTATAGATCTAGAAAATATGGTTGAAAGCTCTGCAAAAAACATAGACTTCTTACTTAGCTAAACTCCTCCTATAAAGGTGGAAGCATACTAGAAGCCCTAAAGAGGCTAAATTCTACTTCGATGAGCAAAACATAGTAGATCATGGCCTAAGCAGGGTAAGACAATGGTCAACCAATCTAGGAGACAACTTTCGGTAAAACCCAGAAACATATCAGAAAAAATCCCAGAAACCCTAAAAGGTGCAGGTACTGACCTCTTTAGCAGGAGATCGCACTTTTTGGGCCAGAAAGTGTGCTCTGGACCTTTAGATCGCATGTTTGGGGCAGAAAAGTACGATTTTTGCTCATTGATTCTTTGTTGCCAAGTCTTGGAAAAAGTTTCCATCTCTGTCGCGGTTGGTTCCCGTGACATGTGTATATGACTAGAAAACTTGCAAAAGTTAGAAATTTGACTGATCTAGGGTTGGAAAGCTATTAAACAACATTAAGAGAATGAAAAAGAAAAATCCTAAGCTGAAAACAGTACGTCACCCAGGTTTTCAGATCAGAATTAAAAACGCAGTGGATTCGCCAAATTGTTATAATGTTTTCTTCTTGAATGTGTACGAAAAGAAACCACTTTAGGATGTGGATAATAAACAACCCTAACAATGAAGATAGCTGTTAAACAATATGGATTTGCAGCAAATGATAGAAACAAAACCTACCAAAGCCCTGATCTATGCAATAGAAATAGTTAAACATCTGATCTGAAAATGGGGCTCTTAGGCTTCTTGGCTAACTTACAAGAACCTCTCCCACTTCCAAAGCTTCAATATTCCCAAGTCTTATTGATTAACCAATGCAAAATTAATAAGTGCTTGACATTAAGATGTATGCTTATATTTATTATTGACTATTTATGTGCTTTAAAATCTGTTGTTATGCTGATATGTAAATACATACAATAATAAATAATGCAGCAGTAAAACAAACACATAAGACAACAATTTAATATGGAGTTCACCCAAAACTCTTGGGCTGTGTCTCCTTGAGCTCTAGTCAACACAAATAGGCTCTCTGGGATTATGGCAAAGTCCTTTTTACAAGCTCTTGGCTCAACTCCATTGTTTTACACAGAAACAATGGGTTTTGACATCATTTGATCCCTGGCTCTTGAAGCTCTCGGCTTCTGGCTCTGGCTCTTGCTTTTGGCTCTGGCTGTTTGGCTCTCTACAATTTACATCTCTCTAGCTTTTCACTTAACCTCCAAGTGACTCCCTTGGCTGCTCTGTGCTTCAGCTTTTACTTTCTGCCTTTTGCTTTCTGTGCTGCTGCTCTTAATTGAGCTCTTTCAGATCTCTGCGTTGCCTGCTTTGGCTTTGATTTTTGCTTATGCTTGGTTTCAACAACAAATCCAACAACCCCTTTTGTCTCTAAAATTCATGGCTTTTTAAGCCAACTGGCGCTCTCTGTTTGTTTCCTCTTCCTTGGGTTCTCTAGCTCTTGACCTCTGTCCATTCGAATCCTCCTCTGAGTGTTAGCAATCATTTCCAAACACCTTTAGGGATGATGGCCACCTGTTCTGCAATGGAAGGGACCTTCGAGCCTTTGAAATCCCCAAAAATAACGTTCTTGGCTTACACAGGAAAATACCCTAAACACGGGAAAAATCCACAGAAACTCTATTTATTAGACTTCAAATATCTATAAATCCGCACTATTTTCCTATCAGGCCCACCTTTAATCGTTGTCGCATATCGCAAATGCCCATGTTTCATGGTTTTCCCTTTGTATTTATAAAATACATTAAAACATTGCAAAATCCCATAAAATGGCTTTAGACAGACTTGAAATATTATATATTTGCATTCCTAAACCGTTTCGGGTCTGGTTTCATCGCATTGGCACTTCCCTTCATATCTCGTTTAATAAACAAAATACGCGAAAATACATAGAAAAATGTCATTTTACAGAACTCAAAATATATGGAATATCGTTTATAACTCTATCGGGTTTGGCTATCGCATCGCATATATATATATATATATATATATATATATATATATATATATATATATATATATATATATATATATATATATATATATATATATATATATATATATATATATATATATATATATATATATACATATATATACATATACATATACATATACATATACATATATATACATATACATATATATATACATATATATATATACATATATATATATACATATATATATATATATATATATATATATATATATATATATATATATATATATATATACCTGCTCCTTTGTGTAGCTCCGATGCGATATTGCAATGTGACTTGTCATAATCACATATCACATAAGCCCGAGGTCTTTTCATATGGTATGGCCTATGCCAATGCGATCTGTTGACACCGATATCGACGATCGCGATATCGCTCGGCCCGGGGTTCTGCCTTAAGCCTTGTGGCATTGCCGATTACGATCCGCCCATATCAGCAATCATGATATCGCATCGGCCCAAGTCTCACTTTATGTTATATGCATGTGCCCGCCTCTGACCCAATATGTCGGGGATTGGTGATCGGGGGTGCTTCCCCTTTTTCGCTTAAATCCGCCTTTGACCTCCTCCGATGCGATTTTCTTCACAAAGCTTTTTAGGCCATTTTTAAAGGAGTTTGCCTCTTTTTCTAAGGAACAAAGGCATCTTCTTTTTGTAATAACTTTTGCATCCTAAGTCCATTTTTTCCCATTCGAGTTACAACAGATTAAGGACGAGACAATCTCTGCAATGGGGCTATTTCCAAGAACTTCCTTGGACTTTCATTTTCCTCAGTGAGGAATAGTAGACTTAGGAGTCTATCCAAAATCAATTTTGGAACATGCCTTCCCACTAAAATAACTTTTGGTCTCCAAAAGATTGATATACTGATCTAAA
Source organism: Pinus tabuliformis (assembly GCA_031772625.1). Lineage (NCBI taxonomy): Eukaryota > Viridiplantae > Streptophyta > Pinopsida > Pinales > Pinaceae > Pinus > Pinus tabuliformis. The sequence continues at coordinate 1,073,637,850 of CM062816.1, forward strand.
CAGTAAATGAGATGGACTCACCCTCTTTTTTCAGCCTCCCTATGCTTGCCTTTGCATAGTGCCTTTAACCAAAGTTTCTAACCACTTCACTTCTAGATGGGCTGGTCTTCCCGAGAAGAACTGTCTTCCTCCTTGCCTTCCTGCAGAACTCCTACTGAAATGGTTATAGAAGGTAGTTTGAGCTTCTCTGCCTTGATCATTGATCCAAGGTGGCTCAAACAAATATGAAGTTCATTTGCTCCACAAAACTTTCATTTTTACCTGTTTGACAAGCTATCAATAACAACTGTTAACAACAACAGGTATACAGACAAGAACTGGATGGAATAAACTCCTGTTTCAACAAAAAGAAACAAATTTCACATCTTGTGAACACCTCCATGTCTTACATTTGCATACAAATGATGGACTAGACAACAAGCCCACAAAACATTCCTTTAAAACAAATGACACTTCAAATCAAGCATGTAGAAAAAGACCAATAGGACTCTTTTCAAAAGATGAAACATTTCATCATTATCTCCATCTTGGAGACTAAGTCAACTTTTCCCAAGTCAATATGGCATCACATGCATGTTTACAACAAAGAAATCAACCCTTCAAGTTAATTACACATACATGTTCAGATACAAGGAAAACATCAACATCCCTATGTTCATGCACATCATGCTTATGCATGCATTTCATCCTTCAACTTTCACTTAAGTACACTGTAATTTTGAAGCTGAAATGAAATCTAATGTTGCAACAACAAAGTGAGTCTCCCACTCAATCTTTTCCTTTCACCATCTTGGTAGAAACCTGCAACTTGCATCTCATCAACAAAGAAATTCCATTAGATGCATCAATAGACATGCAATCCTTAATTGGAAAAGAACTCTAACCATTTCTTACCAATCTAGTTCAAAGGTTTTTACCTTGTCTACACATCAGCATCAACACGTGAATCATCTTGAGACACATCATTCATGGAAACTTCCTTTCCATTTCTTCCATCTTCTCTTTCCACTGTCTTAAGATTTTGTGGAAGCACTGTTGGATTCAGAGTCCAACACCTTTTAGCAAGATGCCCTTGCTTATGGCAGTAAGTGCAACACATATGTATCCTCTTGACAGCATGATTTTCCTTTTGTAATGGACCTTTGGCTCTTTGCTTCTTTTCCTTCAAAAGTTTCCTGTATGTGGCCATTCTCTTCCAACATCTAGAAACATGATGGTTATCCAAACCACAAAAGGAACATGCATATCTTTTCACATGCTTATGTGGAAATTTACCATGCTTTGCAAAATCAAAAGGAATATGATTAGAACCAGATTTATACCTACCTCTTTCACCTTTATTGCCTTCATGAGTAGGTGAAGCAAATGAAGAAGTGGCTCCCTTTGGAAAACCATCAATCTCTTCAAGGCTCTTAGAGTTTCCACAACTCTCTGGTTCAAGGGTGTGCTTTTGAACACCTGCATCCTGCAAGTGATATTTCAAGCTATTGCATTCCTCCTAAACACACTCTTCACAATCGGCAATGCAACTCTTTCTTGGAGCTGTTTCAATGGCCTTCATGGCAGCTTTTGAACTCTCTCCATAAGACTGTCCATAGCCAAGACCCAAATACTTAGGCCTTTCCTCAACCATTATTGGTTCAACAATACCTTGTGCATGCTTTCCCAAGCCCTTTCCTTCATAGCCCATCTTGGACATTCTCTTGGAACATATGCCTTTAGTATGTTTTTCAAAAGAACCAATATAAGCATTCTTAGAAGAATTTGAAGAAAAATTGGAATGGTTACCTCTTCTTCAAGCTGATACTTGACCAAGGATTCTTTGGCAACAAAGAGCTTTGACTCCAACTCATGCATCCTCTTCAGGTTCATATTTGCAATGTGAAGTTGCCTCTCCATTTCCTATAGTCTATCATCAAGCAATTGCTTCTCTTCCTTCATGCAATTCAACTGCTTTCTAAGTATGCTGCTCTTCCATCCATCCTCATACATTTCTCTCACCTTGTCCATCATGATGAACAAGTCTTGCTTCATGTCTTCATCAAAGAGTCTTGTGATGCAAGAGGAATTCGAGGATACACTTGTAGAAGTTGTCATTATGCCAATAAACAAAGAACTTCAAACAAGATTAATAAAGAGCTTGTTTAAGCAACCTTTTGCAATAAACATCTTGTGCTCTAAGGATTGCCTTGAGGTCCTTTGGGATAGAAGAATGCCTTCAACCCTTCTTCCTATTTGTCCTTCCTGGACTGAGCTATCAGTAGCTCTCCCTTTACCTCTGCGAACTCAGAAAATAGTCAGTCTGCAAAATAAGCATATAATCAGCCTCTTGTTGTTCAAACACCTTTCAGACAAGCAGTCTTTGCTTTGTCAATCAAGCATTCGGATATAACCTTCTTTGAAGGTGGCATTAACCAAACTTAAGTTCTGATACCACCTGATCTGAAAATGGGTCTCTTAGGCTTCTTGGCTAGCTTACAAGAACCTCTCCCACTTCTAAAGCTTCAATATTCCCAAGTCTTATTGATTAACCAATGCAAGATTAATAAGTGCTTGACATTAAGGTGCATGCTTATGTTTATTGTTGACTGTTTATGTGCTTTAAAATCTGCTGTTATGCTGATATGTGAATACATACAATAATAAATAATGCAGCAGTAAAACAAACACATAAGACAACAATTTAATATGGAGTTCACCCAAAACTCTTGGGCTATGTCTCCTTGAGCTCTAGTCAACTCAACTAGGCTCTTTGGGATTATGGAAAAGTCCTTTTTACAAGCTCTTGGATCAACTCCACTGTTTTACATAGAAACAATGGGTTTTGACACCATTTGGTCCCTGGCTCTTGAAGCTCTTGGCTTCTAGCTCTGGCTCTTGGCTCTGCCTCTTTGGCTCTTTGTAATTTACAGCTCTCTGGCTTTTCATTTGACCTCCAAGTGACTCCCTTGGTTGCTCTGCGCTTCAGCTTTTACTTTCTGCCTTTTGCTTTATGTGCTGCTGCTCTCAATTGAGCTCTTTCAGATCTCTGCGCCCCTGTTTTGGCTTCGCTTTCTACTTATGCTCGGTTTCAACAACAACTCCAACAACCCCTTCTATCTCTGACATTCATGGATTTTTAAGCCAACTGGTGCTCTCCATTCGTTTCCTCTTCTCAGGGTCTCTGGCTCTCGGCCTCTTTCCATTCGAATCATCCTCTGAGCATTAGCAATTATTGCCAAATGCCTTTAGGGATGGTGGCCACCTATTCTGCAACGGAAGGGACCTTTGGGCATTTGAAATACCCACAAATAGCGTTCCCAGATTACACAGGAAAATACACTAAACATGGGAAAAATCTGCAGAAACTTTGTTTATCGGACTTCAAATATCCATAAATCAACACTATTTTCCTATCGGGTCCATCTTTAATCGCTGTCGCATATCGCAAATACCCATGTTTCATGGTTTCCCCTTTGTATTTATAAAATACATTAAAACATTGCAAAATCCTGTAAAATGGCTTTAGACAGACTTAAAATATTATATATTTGCATTCCTAAACTCTTTTGGGTCTGGTTTCATCGCATCGTTGCTTGCCTTCGTATCTCGTTTAATAAACGAAATACGTGAAAATACATAGAAGAATGTCATTTTACGGAACTCAAAATATATGGAATATTGTTTATAACTCTATCGGGTCTGGATATCGCATCGTATATATATATATATATATATTCCCGCTCCTCTGTGTAGCTCTGATGCGATATTGCAATGCGACTTGTCGCAATCGCATATTGCATAAGCCCGAGGTATTTCCATATGGTATGGCCTATGCCAACGCGATTCGCCGATATATATATATATATATATATATATATATATATATATATATATATATATATATATATATATATATATATATATATATATATATATATCCCCGCTCCTCTGTGTAGCTCTGATGCGATATTGCGATCTGACTTGTGACAATTGCATATCGCATAAGCTCGAGGTATTTCCATATGGTATGGCCTATGCCAACGCGATTCGCTGATGCCGATATCGGTGACTGCAATATCGCTCGGCCTAGGGTCCCACCTTAAGCCTCATGGCATCGCCGATTGGGATCCGCCGCTATCGACGATCGCGATATCACATTGGCCCGTGTCTCAGTTTATGTTATATGCATGTGCTCACCTCTTACCCGATATGTCGGGGATCGGCAAACGGGGGTGCTTCCCTTTTCTGCTTAAATCCACCTTTGACCTCTTCCGATGCGATTTTCTTCATAAATCCTTTTAGGCCATTTTTAAAGGATTTTGCCTCTTTTTCTAAGGAACAAAGGCATCTTTTTTCTGTAATAACTTTTGCATCCTAAGTCTATTTTTGCCCATTCGAGTTGTAGCAGATTCAGGACAAGACGATCTCTTTAATGGGGCTATTTGGAAGAACTTCCTTGGACTTTCATTTTCCTCAGTGAGGAATACTAGACTTAGGAGTCTATCCAAAATCAATTTTGGATCAACATCAAAATGGAATAGTAAAGTAAGCGCAAGTAACTCCAATAATCCAATGGAAACTAGATATATAAAGAATATATTTTATTAAACCACACTTGTGAAGGGAACAAATAATGCTATCAGTTCCCTTCTATGGGATGGGTTCTTGGCTATCCTCAAATGTATTTAGATTTTGTAGAGTCTCTCTCCTCTATAATGTGTAAAACCCAACAAAAAAAATGTTTGAGCTCAATGAGAACTCAAATGGAAAAGAAGATGGCGTGCAACAATGATAATAATAAGAGCTACAATAGCGAGTGTAACAATGAAAATGATCAAAAGTGAAGAATGAATGGAAAACCCTTCTATTTATAACAAAATATTAGGTTATCCTTGAATAATGAGCAATAATAAAATATTATTAACCCCATCCTAGAATTAACCATTTGTAATATTTTATTATATTTGGTTAGAGGGAAAATTATTTAAACTTTTATTGAGAAATAATAAATAAATAAATTATTTATTTATCATCTCAAGAGATATAGTTAAGGAATAATAAACAAATAATGATTTATTTAATTATTCCTAAGGGATTTGGTCAAACTTGACAAGGAATAATAACTAATTAGTGATTAATTAATTATTCCTAGAGAAAAATAAGATAATTAATGATTTATCTATTTATTTCTCATAATTGGGTCAAATGTGACAAGGAATATTAATTAAACAATGGTTTAATTAATTATTCCTAGAAGATAATTAAATAAATAGTGATTTATTTAATTATTCTTCATGGGTTTAATTATAAATGACTTAACAAATGTGGTTTATTAAGTAATTTCTCACAGTGAAAGCAATTTTACTATGGTAAAATTGGCCCTACATGGTGTACTTCGATCCATCTAGTACATTATGGCTAGATGATCATTTTTTTGTGGTAACAATTACATCGCTACATTGCCATGGACTCGATACCATGGTTTCCAAAATACAAGGGACTATGGTCCAAAACCCTTAAACTTATACAATATTATATGTTTTTACAAAAAGGGAGGGGCTTCGCCATGAATCCCCCATACTACGCAGTGCTTGTGTGCTCCACTGCTTTGTTACGTGGTCCACTTCACACTTTGTACTACATGCTTTATCCCCAAAATTTGGATTCCTTTCCCAAAATATGGCCAAGTTGGGCTGCGCCCAACAGGCCCCCAATGCTCACCTGTGACTTGTCCCGAGTCACTTATCTGTTGTGCCTCTGATCTTTTTTGCAATGCTGTTATAGGCCTGGTTGAACTGTTGGAGCACTTATGTCATCTTTTTATCCTCGTTGTGTGCTTCCTCCAACAATGATTCTGTTACATGCTTTGCATCCTTCTATAGTAATGTTGCCTTCTTATGTCGAAGCTCCTCGTGCTTCTCATCTACTGTCTAGGAGAGCTGAAGGGCCTCGTCTTGCCAAGGCTGAGTTATGTCTATCAATGTCTTCTCTTCCCTCTTTAGCTCTTCGATCATCTTCTGCAACACCTTCACTTCATTGGTCTTTGCCAACTTCTATGATATAGGCAATGTATTCATAGTTTCTCGACTTTCCTCTAACTGCTACTACTTTTGTTGCATCTCCTCATGCAGTTTTCGAACATTTGGATTTTCCTGCAGTGAATTCCAAATCTACATACTCATCCAGTAGTTTTCGGTAGTCTTCCAATGCTGTGGAGATGCTAACTATGACCAACTTTAGGCCATCCTCCCTTTGGTCTCTTACATCCCGTGATGTAGCTAGTTGTAACTTTAATTACATCTCATTGATTTTGACTTCGTATTCAAACTATACCAAGGAAACTTTATCCTTTTGTTCCATGATTGTAAGGCCGAGCTTCGCGACCTTTTCTTATGTTGATTTCTCTTCACAGATATCCATGTCCGAAATTCCCTTACATGTTATTTCTACTGCGTCTTTCAACTGCTGATATTATTTTTCTATCTGATCTATCTCTTGTATTGTTTGGTCAAGCTTCTGTGACAGGGAAGCCTGCTCCTTTTCCACTTGTATGTTGAGCTGCGATGTGTGCTATTCCCTTAGATTTAACTACTCTATAATTTATTCATGCAACTTATGTAACCTTGGCAGCGACACTATTGATGTTCATGTTTATATGTGTCCATTCCTTGGCATGACACTAAATTTCCACTGACTCGAATTATAGAGCCCATGTAGGTATTTGTGTTAGCCTCGCTACAAGGGTAAGCATTATTGACCTTCCTTCTATAATCCTTTCCTATATTTGTGCGGGTTGTCTAAGTGATAATGCCAAAATCTTCAACTTTGCGATCCTTTCCTACACATGTGTGATATACTCGTCGTAGCGATCTTCCACCCGTTCCAAGATTCCATTGTGATCTCTTGAACCTTATCTCCAATTTTGTCCAAGTCACCTTCAATGAGAATCATTGGTGTGCCATCCTTTGACTTATCTGCCTTATGCTTCTTTCTAGCCTTCGTGGAAACTTTGCCTTGGCTCTTCCTTTTCTATGCAACAGATATCTTTGTTTCTGCCTTCTCCGCTTCCTTAGTTGTCTCTTTGCCTCCTTGAGGCTCCTCCTCATGATGTTATTTGTCATGGTGTTATTCATTGTGATGTTCTTCTTCATCTTCATCTTTTTCTTCCTTTTATTATCGCTCTTTATCCTTTCCACTGGCTTCACCATTGTGAAAAGTGTCTAGTTATTCTTCTATGGCGCTATTCCCTACTTAGTCTAGTAGATTCATCCACTCAGCGGGCCATTTTTTGTACTAATTATGCTTAATCCTCCTCTTTTACCATGTATGGTAATGCATGCCATTTCTTCTTCATGTCTCTGAGCGCCTGAATTTTATCTTTATAGAAATCTGCCTTGAACCTTGCCATGGGGCTGTACTGTTTGTATAAACTTGGCGAGAGGCACAAATACTATTTTACGAGCATGTGCAGATCTATATGGTATAATATGAAGAAGATTATGTTTTCCTGGGCTCACGAAGGTTTAGTAGTATGCCACAATGAAGCATGCCTTGCAACCTCACAAACATCTCTAGGGACTGAAGGGAACTGTGTATCCTTCGGCTCCCTCCATGCTAATATCGTGATAATTAAAATCAACTAGGCATAATGAAAAGGGGTACCTTTTTCCTGTACCTCACGACAATCATCTAGAAATTCTTTGCATAATTATGCAAGCCAGTTATACTGGACTCCATTTGTGCACTATGCGGCTAAAGCCACCACCGATGCAGGGACTTCATTTGCGCGACGCTTCCTCATAATATTTCCAGCCATAATATGTCCCACAAAGCAGACTCCTTGTTTTCTGATAGAGTTAATGTCGTAGCCCCTGTTGCCTTTGACCAACCCATACTTATGCTTCATGCTTTCTGCCAAGGAACGGTCCTGGTCCTTCCTGACGAACTCCTTTGTAGGGTTCCGCCCTTGGTATGGTAGCTTTGTGATTCTCTAGATCATCATTTGGTCTATGGGGATTTTGTCCCCCATTCAGAGGTGTCCGTCATGAATTAACACCTATAATTGGGGCACAAATGTTGTGTTCCTTGAACTCCTGCCGAAGTGCGACACATTCAACATGTTGAGTAGCCCTGACTATGCCAATCTGTTTTCCCACTATTGTGGCTCCAATCTTGTCACTCCACTATCTGGGTAGTGAACCTATTGCAAGTACTAGTCTGGTACGAATTACGGCTACTTTTTCCGGTCATTAAAATCATTGGCTATGAATTTCCGCTGCGAAATTTTTCCTAATATCTCTCCTTCAAATGGTACCCCCACCGACATTTAGGTGTCAATGTCCCATACTTACATCTTTGGCATCTTTTACTGGTTTAGCATTTGTCTTCCTTGGTGGAATATATGAGGGTAGAGGTGAGATGAACACTATGCCCCCTTCCTCTACTTGAATTTCTACACTTCTTCTTTAATGTCGACCTGCTGAGGTTTCTTCAGAGGCTTCACAGGTTTGGGAGGCTTAAGGTCCTGCTTTTTCTTGGTTCTTACTTCCTTGGGTTTCTTCTTCCTCGGCGATGTCTGCTACTTCTATGGCGGTGGTGCTGCTACTGTGGGTGTTGCTACTATGGGTGGTGCGACTGGTGATGTTGCAAGTGTATCAACTATTGTTGCGGCGTCTGTTTCCATAACCCGTTCTAAGCCTTTCTTGTTAAATATTCGTACAAATTCTTCAATCGACAAGATATTCATGCAATAAATTTTCTACAGCTGCTTCGCACTATTACTCTCTCAAACTCTCGATTCATAAAGTTTCTTAATCTGAACAGGATTTGGCTATTTATAACAATTTTGGCCTTCGAACCTCATCATTAGATTTGATTTTGTCTTGATTCTGTTCAAATTTCGTCATTAAATGCGTATCTATTGTTAAATTCTACCATTGTCGTCTTAAATGCAACTTGACGCCTGTATTTTCCCTTTTAACGGTCATATTTCTACATTTACGAATTGATCCAGGAGGCTCCAGGGACACACATAGGACAAAGAGGGCTTGTGGAAGCTCAAAAATCAAAGTGATCAGAATGCTTTCAAACTAGGACTAGAGTGTAGATATTTTCATCTTGACCATAACGGTGTGGACAATTTGTCAACTCGAGCGCATATGAGGGAGAATAAGCTAGTCAAAGTTTTGGTCAAAGTTGGACTGTGGGCCAGGTTTAAGTGTCCTATAATTTGACCGACCTTGGGGCATGAAACCTAGCTCCTGAAAATGGGCAAAATTGTGGCCTCATTAAATTGCCCAATATCCCTTATTTTTGAAAGATTTGAAAAAACGACTATTATGTTTAAAAAAAAAACATATTAAAATGGGTGGCGGGCCATGACCCCTGCCACCCCCATCGGAACCCAAAACAAATTTTATTAATTGGGTTGACAGGCCGTGACCCCCACTGGCCCCAAACCACATAAACAAAATGAATATTAAATGGGCTGGCGGCCATGACCCTGCCAGACCCTCCAACCAAGCCACCAAATCTATATATATATGTTAAAGGGTTGTGGGCGGGCCACCTGCAGTGGACCCAACCCACACCCAACCATCATTGCCATGTAATGAACCGAGGGTGGCGGGGCTTGAACTTGCCTGGCCTGTGTGGCCAGCCCGCCTCATAGGCACCCTCACAAACCCCATGTCACATAACAACGTGCCAATTAATTAATACATAGAACCAACAACGCCCATTTTAATACAACAAAACAGTTCCGTATGCAATAATTAACATGCCCAAATTGTATTACGTAACCAACACATCAATGGTTGCCATTTTTAAAACAAAATGTGAGATTCAGGCTTTTAATGGGATTCGAACCTTGATCTCCATAGGGTAAGTAATCTCCGCCACCAATGAGCCACATGCTCAATCTTTGTTATATCCGCCCTCAAATGTTATTATAAAACCTGACTTTTATTTGCACAGGAATGGTGGAGGCAAAAGGTGGGCACGAAAACCGAGACATTTTTTTTTTATTAATTTTTGCAGGTGGAACCATGAACTTGGAAAAAGAGCAAGTGGAACCATGATTGGGCCAAATTCTAAGGAGGGCGAAATTTTGCCAGTGTTCAAATTGGACAAATTTTATGTCGATCTTACACCTCTTGGTGACACGAACTTGATGGCGCAATCAAAATATTGATCTGAGCAGCAGATATTCAGATGACCCGGAGGAGGAAATCTTTGAGGAATCTAGGGGGAATCTAAAAGATTCCTTAAGCCCCAGATTTCCACTTTCTTAGAATTCAGAAATTTGATAGTCGATTTTTCACTATTCGACGCCACAAATCTAATGGTGATTCAGATTTTCCATTTGATCATTTCATTTTCTAGCCACTTTTCAAAGTTGAGTATAGGTGTCAGCGTTCATGTCCATGCGATTCGATGCCGCAAGATTGATGGTATGGCCAGCTTCAGTAGTTTGAAATCATTTTCTTCAAATGGCCCCTGGATGTGAGGCATATACAGTGTGTTCATGTACTTCTTTTGCTATGAGATGCATTGTACTACATAGATCCTTATTTGATGTTTGATGTTTGATGTGGGATATTGTTTTCTTGTTTCATGATTCTTGCTTGATGTGATGCAGAATCATCTGTGGGATGTACTTGTTGTCATGATTCGTCATGTTTTGCTTGAGATCCCTTTGTTGTTATGCTGATGTGATACTCATGTGTTGCCATCTATGTTTGCATTGAGATCCCTTTTATGCCATGTTAGCGGGATTTTCATTATCATCATGCATGAGTTTAGGTCATACTAGTAGGAGTCCTTTTTGAACGAGAGTTCTTGTAGCGGAACATCTCTTGGAGCCACTCCTGCGTGAGGGCATTTTCCTTGTATGATAGTGACGTCACCACCTATGTACATCATCACTCTTTCCAACACTTAATGCAGTGGCCTACGCCATCTTGACATTGGGGCCAGGAGACGTAGTCCCTCCTGGACGAACTTCGTTATCAACATCTTGTGTTTTATGTTGCTGATGATTATCATGTTCCTTCTTCTTTACAACATTCATTTATGTTCCTTTATGCTATTTTAATTGAAATTCTAATCACATCATGAAAACAAAATATCTTGGTTAAATCCGAGAGTTGAGTCAGCTCGGATCAAGTTTGGTATCAAAGCGGTCTTTGCGTGGATGTGAATTGCAAGCGTGAACAATGGAACATGCAATGATAGAGGATGAAAAAGCGATGTACGAGAAGATGCTCAAAATTTCCAAAAGGGTAGAAATAATGTATGAAGCTCTATAAAAAGAGACAAGGAAAAGGAGTGATTGCAGCTTGAGTTGTGGGCCACGAAAGAGGCCCTGGAAGAACTAAAGCACAAAAACTAGAATCTTCAAATAAAGAACTTTGAATTGAAGATGAATCTACAAGAAGAGAAAGAGGAAAAATAAAGTTTGATACGACAACTGCAAGCTAAGGATGAGGCCTTGGGAAAGCTGCAATGTGACCTATGTGAGGTAAAAAGTAATTCTCAAAATTCATGTATGTGTGCTGGTGATGATTTCAATGTTTTTGAAAATCATACCATAGGAATTGGATCCAAACTGTCAAAGAAAATGGGTTATTAAGGAAAAGGATTGGGCATGAATGGCCAAGTCATTGTCAACCCCATCAAAGTAGAAGAATTACCTCGTCATGCAGGACTTGGGTATGTCAGAAAGGAAGTTTGGGAATGCGCCAAGGCAGCTAGTGAACCAACAACAACAGATGATGAACAACCCTCTTCAATTCTTTCCAACTCGACAATGGAGGCAAAAGATGTTGATTTACTTTCAGTTTCATCTTCACATAGTATGATTTCTATTGGAGATGTTGAGATACCAATTATAGGGACAAACATGAGGCTCCTTACCAGGATGAGGTACAAGGAGGAAAAATAACTTGGTGTTAATAACCAAGGCATAACTCAATCATTGGAGGTTATGTAGAGACCTTGATTTTCAGGATACACCGAAGGAGAATGCTCAAAGGTGTCATATGCCTCCGAGGCATCGTCGAAATCGTCGAGGAAAGAGAATGATGGGAGCACATCCCCATCATCCCATGGAAATATCCTTTGGAAGGAAAGAGCTGATGCAAGCTCTCATCGCCATAATGACACCATAGGTAGCAAGGAAAGGTATAACCAATTTCGATATTTGAATGTTCATTTCAATTACAATCATGTTGTTAATGATCGACATAAATAATGGAATTGAAAGACATGTACCTTTTGTGGATTACATAACCATACGTTTTCAAAATGTTGGAAAAGAATAGCAACACCCAAAAGGAGGAGGCATGAAAGACCCTCTCAACAGTAGGTAAAGAAACATGTTAAGCACATATGGAGGAAGAAGATGTATTGCAATCATTGCAATAGAGGTGGCCATCAAAGAGCCACTTGTTGGAGACTCCATCCAGAGCAGTGCCTTAAAGACAAAGTGTTGGTGCATGAACCAGGTGAAACAATTGTTCGACAAGAAAAACCACCACAGGGGGATGATCCATTCATAGCGATAAGTGAAAAATGGTTTCTAGATATGTTAGCTTGTCATGGTTGTGCTTTTGTAAATCATTTGTTGCATTTTAAAATGTAAAAGCGATGATGTGTTTTCCATGATTTGTTAAGAAACAATGATGTCTGGTTTTATTTTGAGTTGCATGATAAACTGTGAAAGTGATGTTGTGGTTCCATCACTTGTCAAAGGAACAATAGTGTTTGGCCTTATTTTTGTAAGTCATGTGTTGTAGTGATGATGAGTTTTCAATCACTTGTTGAAGCAATAATGATATGTTGTCTTTGTTTTTGTAGCTAGGGTATTGTTTCCATTTTGATGTAAACTTGATCGTCGAGTATGTGTTATAAACTTGTGGCAAGTATGGGATTCTTGGGTCATTAGTTGGTCATGTAAGTCAAGCATGTAATTTAAAAAACAATGTACTACAGGTTGCAGGTGTTGGCTCATCGCTTAAGGCTCCAAAGAACAAAGGTGAAGGAGATGGAAGTGAGACCTTTTCAGGACGCTTGTGATGTGGACAAGGTACAGAGAAGTTGATTGCTTTTGGAGGACCAAAAGCTCCTCAGTAGAGAGGATTGATCTAGGTGGCTCTAGGGACACACACAGGACAAAGAGGGCTTATGGAAGCTCAAAAATCAAAGTGATCAGAATGCTTTTGAACCAGGACCAAAGCGTAGATCTTATCGTCCTGATCACAGTGGTGTGAACAGTTCGTCAACTTGAGCTCGTATGAGGGAGAATGAGCTAGTCAAATTTTTGGTCAAGTTGGATTGTGAGCCAAGTTTAAGTGTCCTACAATTTAACCGACCTCGAGGCATGAAACCTAGCTCCCGAAAGTGGGCAAAATTGTGGCCTTGTTAAATTACCCAATATCCCTTATTTTCGAAAGATTTGAAAAAACTACTATTATGTTTTAAAAATAATAAAAATATATATTAAAATGGGTGGTGGGCCATGACCCCCACCACCCCCACGGGAACCCAAAACAAATTTTATTAATTAGGCCGATAGGCCATGACCCCCGCCAGCCCCAACCCACATAAATCAAATGAATATTAAATGGGTCGGCGGCCATGACCTCGCCGGACCCTCCAACCAAGCCAACAAAATATATATATATATATATATATATGTTAAAGGGTTGTGGGCGGGCCACCTCCGGTGGACCCGACCCACACCCAACAACTGTTGCCATGTAATGAACTGAGGGTGGCGGGGCTTGAACCCACTCGGCTGGTGTGGCCATCTCACCTCTTGGGCACCCTCACAAACCCCATGTCACATAACAATGCACCAACCAATTAATACATACAACCAACAACAGCCATTTTAATACAACAAAACGGTTCCATATGCAATAATTAACATGCTTAAATTGCATTACGAAACCAACACATCAACGGTTGCCATTTTTAAAACAAAATGTGTGATTCAGGATTTTAATGGGATTTGAACCTTGATCTCCGCAGGGTAAGTAATCTCCGCCACTAATGAGCCACGTGCTCAATCTTTGTTATATCCGCTCTCAAATGTTATTATAAAACCCGACTTTTATTTGCATGGGGAATGGTGGAGGTAGAAGGTGGGCATGGAAACTGAGACACATTTTTTTATTAATTTTTGCAGGGGGAACCATGAACTTGGAAAAAGAGCAGGGGGAACCATGATTGGGCCAAATTCCCAAGAGGGCGAAATTTTGCCAGTGTTGAAATTGGACAAATTTTATGTCGATCTTACACCTCTCAGCGACATGAACCTGATGGCGTAATCAAAATTTTGATCTAAGCATTAGATCTTCAGATGAATCGGAGGAGGAGATCTTTGAGGAATCTAGGGGGAATCTAAAAGATTCCTTAAGCCCCAGATTTCCACTTTCTCAGAATTCAGAAATTTGGCAATCGATTTTGCACTATTCGACACCACAAATCTGATGGTGCATTCACATTTTCCATTTGATCATTTCATTTTCCAGGCACTTTTCAAAGTGGAGTGCAAGTGTCAGCATTCATGTGCGAGCAGTCATGTCCATGCGATTCGACGCCATAAGATTTATGGTACGACCAGCTTCAGTAGTTTGACATACTTTTCTTCAGATGGCCCCAGGATGTGAGGTATATGCAGTGTGTTCATGTACTTCTTTTGCTATGAGATGCATTGTGCTGCATAGATCCCTGTTTGATGCTTGATGTGGGATCTTGTTTTCTTACTTGTTTCATGATTCCTGCTTGATGTGATGCAGAATCATTTGTGGGATGCACTTGTTGTCATGATTCGTCATGTTTTATTTGAGATCCCTTTATTCTTGTGTTAATGGGATACTCATATGTCACCATGTATGTTTGCATTGAGATCCCTTTTATGCCATGTTGGCAGGATGCTCATTATCATCATGCATGAGTTTAGGTCATACTGATAGGAGTCCTTTTTGAATGAGAGTTCCTGTAGTGGAACATCTCTTGGAGCCACTCCTACGTGAGGGAATTTTCCTTGTAAGATAGCGATGTCACCACCTATGTAAATCATCACTCTTTCCAGCACTTAATGCAGCGACCTACACCATATTGACATCCGGGCTCGGAGACATAGTCCTTCCTGGACGAACTACGTTATGAATGTCTTGTGTATGATGTGGTTGATGATTATCATGTTCCTTCTTCTTCACAACATACATTTATGTTCCTTTATGCTATTTTAATTGCAATTCTAATGACATCACAAAAGCAAAATATCTTGGTTAAATCCGGGAGTTGAGTCAACTCGGATCATTCCATAACCCGTTCTAAACCTTTTGTGTTAAATATTTGTATAAATTCTTCAGTTGACAAGATATTCATGCAATAAATCTTCTGCAACTGCTTCACACAATTACTCTCTCAAACTCTCAATTCATAAAGCTTCTTAATCTGAGCGGGAGTTGGAAATTTATAACAATTCTGGCCTTCGGATCTCATCATTAGATTTGATTTTGTCTCGATTCTATTCAAATTTCGTCATTAAATGTGTATCTATTGTTAAATTCTACCATTGTCGTCTTAAATGCAACTTGACGCTTGTATTTTCTCTTTTAACGGTCATATTTCTACTTTTCTGACGAACTTCGACACGTCCCCTACTATAGCGCACCTCTGTCTTACGTCACAACTTCCTACTAACTTTGACATATTCCTAACTTTCGCGAAGGAGTTTATTCATCGAAGTTCTTTCTACAACATGGTTTATAGTCCAGCACCCACTTTAAACTACATGTGACCCTAAGACTTTCCTTCTTTCTTCTTTAGGGTGAAGCTGTAGGGACAGGGTTGTCCCTGTACAACTTCAATCTACTGCCATTCACTTTTCCTTGAATTAGTTCTCCATTTAACTTTGCTAACTGCGCTACACCTCCATTAGTAATATACTTAAAAACATATGGGCCCAATCAGTGTGTTTTGAATTTCCCTGCAAATTTAAAAAACTTACTATCATAGAGGAGAACAAGGTCTCCTACTTGAAACTTCTTTTGCTTAATGTTCCTGTCATGCCAAGCCTTTTCTCTTGCTTTTTTCACTTGTTGATGAAATCCTGCTAAAAACTTGTCTTTTTCCAGAGCTAGTAACTGTAAAATTATTTCTTCCATTATGTCGGGGTCTGCCATATTTGTCAAAGTTGCAATTCTTAGGCTAGGGACAATGTATTCCATGGGAACCACAACTTCTTGACCATAAACCAACCTAAAGGGTGTCTGACCTATTAAATTTTTGCATGTAGTCCTATAATCCCATAATACTGTTGGAATTCTAAGATCCCAGTCATCCCTATTCACATTACATAAATTGGTTAGTGCTCTTTTGGTGGTAAACTTGAAATTCCCCAGTTAATTCTTCAATGGTATTATTCAAGAAATGTTACCCTTCGTCACTCATTAATATCTTTGGGCACCCAAATTTGGACAATATGTATTCAAATATGAACTTCGCCGCATTTTTTGTGTTGCAATCCTTCACTGGCTATGCTTTGGCTCACCTTGTCAAATAATTAGTCACAGTTATTATATACCTTGAGCCAGTCCTTTTTCCCGGTGGATTGATAGGTACAACAAAATCAATAGCCCATTTTTCAAAAGCCTGCATTGTTACTTGTGGTACTAGTGGCATTTCAACTCTTCTTGAAGGTTTTCCAATTCTTTGGAAAATATCACAAGCTCAACAATACTCCTTTGCATCTTTGTGTAGTGTAGGCCACCATAGTCCTACTCTTAAAATTTTCTGCGCAGTAGCTTTCCCTTGGTAATTTCCACTAGCTGTGCCACTATGAGCTTATGTTAAAAGTATCTGTCTTTTGTGCTTAGGAACATACCTGCGCAGTATTTCATCTGGTCCCATTTTATACAAATGTCCTGCTATCAGTGAAAAATATGCTACCTTAACCACCAATGTTTTCTTCTGTTACGTAGTGTATTTTTAAGGGGTCATCCTTGTGGTTAAGAATTGAATAATATCAGTGAAGTGATCATCTACAATCCTGATTAAAAATAGCTACGCATCAAGAAGACTATCCTCTATATTCGTTTGTTCTTCTCCTATCTCTAACCTTGAGAAATGATTAGGTCCAACATTTAGTCTTCCTGACTTAATAAGAACTTCAAAGCCATACTCCTAAAACAATAATATCCATTTGCAATTTTTTCATCCTAAATCAGTCTTATTAACTAGGTAATTTAGTGCAAAGTGGTCTATGAACATCCTAAAATGTGATCCCAACAAATAATGTCTAAATTTCTGCAAAGCATATACCATAGCTAGTCCTTCTCTTTTTGTAGTTGTATAGTTCTTTTCTGCTTTAGACATTTTTCTACTTGTAAAAGCTATAGGGTGATCAATTTCTCCTGCACCAGGTTGTGGCAACACCCCTCCTAAAGCTATGCATGAAGCATCCACATGAACATGAAATTCCTTTTTCCAATATGGAAATACCAGTATAGGAGCAGTTATAATCTTTTCTTTTAGTGTGTCGAGACTCTTTTGACATTCTTCATTCCATAAGAAAGTAACATCTTTCTTCAACATGTTTTCCATAGGTGTATTAATATGTGCATATCTTTTGATAAAATTTCTATAATATCTTGTATGTCCCAAAGTGGTGAGAAGTCGTCTCACTATTTTTGGTGAAGGTAGATTCACAATAATAGCAATCTTCGCAGGATCCACCATCAATCCTTGCTTTCGAACAATATGTCCCAGCAATATACCAAAAGGTACACAGAATATGCACTTCTTAATATTTGGAGAAATCTGATATTGTTTGCATGTGTCGAGCATCAATCTTAAGCTTGCAACATGTTTCTTCAATAACCCAAATATTTTCCAATCATCGAAGTATACTTCTAAGAACTTGTGAATATATTGTTTGAAAGCTGCAACCACCACTCTTGAAAATATATTCTTCAGTCCAAAAGGCATCACTGTATATTGATATGATCCCCATTCTGTAGCGAAGGTAGTCTCATGTGATCTTCTGGTGCAATTCTAGTCTAATGTTATCCTAAAAATCCATCTATGAATGAGTAGGCCTCCTGTCCACCTACATTATCCAACACTTCATCTATAAAGGTTGCAGGGAAGGGATCATGCACACATGCATCATTTAATTTCCTTATATGCAAACAAATCCCGGTTTCTCCTTTAGCCTTCTTTTCCTGGACCACCATGGGATTTACCAACGTTGATTCCTCCACAGGGTCAATGATCCATGCTGTTATCATTTTATCTAACTCTTCTTTTACTTTCTCCTTATATTTTGGATTCAATCTATAAGGTCTTTTCTTGACAGCTTCACATTGTGGTTTAAAGGAATCTTCATAACTCCCAAGTCTCCTACTATGACCTTCATATCAGAGAGCTTAGTGGGGAAGAATTCTTATTATTCATGCAAAAGAACTATCACTTTGTTGACTGTTTCTTCATCCCAGTAATCTCATATCATTGCAAACTTTGACTTATCTTCTAACCTTATATTAACCTTCCTTGTCTTTAATGGCTTTGTTATATCAGAGATTTCTAATTCATGTCCATTCACTTCGCGGTAGCCTTCAGATTATTCTATATCAATATTGCGAGGGTATTCATCTTCTTCTGCAGTGATTTTGTAGCATTCCAGTATATTATGTAGTTGCATAGCCAAATCAAGCTGCCAAGTAAGTGGAATTTCATTCTAAAAAATCTTTTTTCAACTATCTGAAGCGATGAATCTATATATGGAAAATCATCTTTGAAGCTAAATGCCAATATAAACACATCAACCATCTCTTCCTAGCTCACAGTACCATGTAAAAGTTTTGTTTTCAAGTACCAGTTTTGAGGAATTGTATCCAATGTATGGATGAACCCATGCACCCATTTTGCTTGTGGAATCTCCATCCATGCTGTCATACAAAGCTGGATGTGCTCTCTAGGGTTAGTTTGACCATCATATTTACCTAGAAATTTGTTTCTACTTGACCAAACCTTATCTATATCAACCTTCGACGTTCCTACCAAGTTCCTATATTCTTCGTATGTGTACCCCAACATCTAGCAGGAGTAGCTCTTAGTGTTAGATCAAGAGCTAACAATCTTTGACACTCTAGTACCTATTCTTCAAGAAAAGAATTTATATTATGCAAACCATAATAAGAAGTTAAGTCACATACCTTAGCTGTCATTAAGCGAATTGCTTTCATAATTTTCTCACGTCGCCTTGTAGACACTTCATGTAACCTGTTTTGCTAATTTTGCAATTATTCTTTTGAATCTGAGGTGTAGGAACTGTCTTGTTCCCAACCCAATTTTCCATCTGCAATGGGATTAATCCATTCTTCTTATTTGGTTGTTATATGATAACTGTTTTCTATGTCTATTGCGCTATACTCCTCTTGAACTGGTTCAATATACCTTGCTCCTTCTAATGGATCTAATGGAACAATGACTCTCATATTGTTGCTTTCAAATATAGTTTTCCTCTTCTTTAAGTTTATTATAACCATGTTAGCAAATGCCCAATCTAGTCTAGCTATTGCAAGATAGGGGTTTCTATCATCCACAATTTCTATTACTTTAAAATCAGTAGTAGTGTGCACCCCTTCAATGTCTACTATAATGCTTGATAATCTTCCTCGAGGAACAATCTATTGTTTGTTCACCATTCTTAGTTGAATAGGTGACCACTTTAACTTCGGTTTACCCATTAATTCCCATGTTTTCTTTGTCAGGACATTAGCTTCATATCCCAGATCTAAAATAACTTGGTCCATGTCATATTCTCCTATTTGTGCACTAAGCCTCATTTCTTTTCCAATTCTCTTTTGTCTATGTAAATTGTTAACTTCATGCATCTCACTATGTCGTACTTCTTTATATGTGCATGAATTTATCAATTCTTGAAGTCCTTCTACATCTCTTTAATCTCGCAACAATTTCATACAAGTTTGAAGAAAATATTTTAGAGTATCTACCTGATATGCTGCATCTTGTTCCTATATTGTTAGAGCTTGGCCTTGTATCGAAGATGATAGCTCATAACTATTCTTTTGATTCTGGTGCGTGCTGGATGTCAAAGCTCCTGCATCCATAAAGCTTTGCTTCACTTCCATAAAGACTTATTTTTCCCTTTGAATATCAAACACAAAGACTTTTTCAGTAGTCTTTCTTACCCATGTAGCTTTGAATTCCTTATTTCCATTTGCTTTGTCATCCCCCATCAGAGCTTGACTTCTTGTTACAATATTTATGTGAGGTTAATCGGTCCTTGGTTCTGTAGTCATCATTTGGATGTTTTGTGTTGGCTGCTGGTTCCCATTTTCTTGCATTTTTGTCATAAGTACCAGACACTCTTCAATTACATGATCAAAATATTTGCAATACTTACATGTCGTGGTAGGATTCTGACAATCTCTCACAAAGTGTCCTACTAGGCCTCAATTATAGAAGATAATATGTCCTCGTCCTCGACTAGCTCCACCACCTCAACCAATACCTCAACCTCGATCTTGATAAGCACCTCGACTAGTGTGTTTTCCATGTTCCTCATGTCCATGTTTTTCGGCTTGCATCCTATATGCATAAACACTTCAATCCATCATTAATTCATAAGCTCGACAATTGTTTTCATCATGTCCCATCGATTTGGAGAACTTGCAATACAGGTTCCTTGGAGTTTGCACATACTTTTGTAAGAGATAACAATCTTGAGTGTGATGTTTGCCCCTAGTTTTACATATCTCACACCATAAGCTAGATTCGGGATACAAAGGATTCAGTGTTCCACTAGCCATGTAGTTTCTGAAGAGAGGACATTGTTCCTTAGAATGGCCTTCTCCATCACACTTTGTACACCATACTTCTTCTCAAAATTATTTACTTTTATTCATATCTTGTATCTGCAGAGTCAAATTTTCTAGCTGACTCTGCATCTGTTGCATACCTGCATTGGTATCCCCTATCGGTTAAGATTCTAACTTCATCACAAGTTCTAAGGCTTCGGCTTGAGTTTCTATCTTTTGTTGTGATAAATGAAATCTTATATGGGGAAGCAATGCAACTATAAACCATTCTTTATGTTGATGTACAACTATTTCGAAGCTCACTTGATCCTATAGTATCCTGAATCTTTGATAAAATTCCCAAACATACTAAGTAGGCTTTTGTTTGATTTCTTTGAGCTCTATGATGCACTGTGACTTAGACTTCAGCTTCCTGAATTCTTTTATAAGTGTTGTTTTAATGTTTGCAAATGGTATGTTCCGATATACTGAATACTTCATGTACCATGTCAATTCTCTATCCCAAAATTTTGTAACAAGATAAAATTTCTCTAAATTTTAATCATGGACTTGCTTCGATGTCCATATTGCTTCGCATAAGAACCAGAATTGCTCTAGATCCTTTGATCTAGTCCCTTTAAAAATGGGCAACTTAATATCATCGGTCATATTTTTTCATAGTGGGGGAGGGGGAGGGGGATTTGTAAGGGGAGGGAGATGAGGGGTAAAGGGGGTAGGAGGGGTAGGGGGATGGGGAAAAGCAAAAATACCCTAATTATTACTAGATTCTGGCTTTGAAGAACTTTCAGGTTGGAAGGGTGAATACTGCGGGGTTACTTTAGGGTTCTTATGATGGTTTTCTTCAATTTCAGACTCACTTAATAAAGGGCTATAGTCATCTTCTATAAAAGTCTTTGGATCTTAGCCACAAGATATATTTCTAGTGTCTATTCTATATCTTTTTCTACTTCGTGTTGTCCCAGTATCTTCTTTGAATCTTCTAAACATAAGTAACTAATAATGTGATTGCATTCATAAAATTCCCTTTTCACACAAAAGCATATTAATCCAAAGTTTTAGGGATTTCAAGAAATTACCTTGCGGTCCTTTGAAAAAATTATGTTCTACTTCACTGTAGGACACAATTGAGTCTACCGCGAGCTCAATAATGAATCCACCCAAAATATTGTCAATCCAGAAGTCAACAACTCTTGAGATCCTATTGTCAGTGTTCTTGAGTCGTTGTATTAGTTCAGGATTCCACTCCTTAGGTTCATCTCCTTTAAAGAATTCTTTTATCTCATTCAACCTTGATATCCACTCATATAGCTCCACATGGAACAAGCTGAAGAAGATTTCGTACTGATCTTCGAAGATATACTTCTCCAACCACCTCCTAGTTGATAGACGAGGGTTTCTATTTTCTTGTTTTGCAAATTCTTGTTCCCCTTGTTCTACCCAATCTTGAATTTCTTTCTTCAATGGATTCCACATAAACATCCCTCGATGTTACATCCCTATACTGCTAGTGTATCTCCTTATTGTTATTATTGCAACCCCCTTATTGTATTGTTGTGCTCATGTAGTCTCCACATCCATAACTACTCAAGCGTTGAGGAAAACATGTTTTTGAAGGAGATGGGCATGTTAGGTCCCTATACTACTAGTGTAGCCCCTTATTGTTATTAATGCAACCCCCTTATTGTATTCTTGTGCCCATGTAGTCCCCATATTGTTATATTGTGCCTCATAGAAGCCCACTATTGTTATTGTTGTGCCATTACAATATTATTGTTATGCAAGCTTTGATTATATTGTGATCCATTAGACTCCTATATATAGAAAGGAGGTATTGTTATTTGTATCATGAAATAATTGTTCATTTATGTAATGTAAAGGAGGTTTCCCCCTCGAAGAGGCTAATTTCTAAGTCGTTAATCTATCTCTTCTTTTATTTTATGAGCTGGTTGCATAACACTTAAACAGATCTCG
Organism: Pinus tabuliformis; assembly: GCA_031772625.1. Classification (NCBI taxonomy): domain Eukaryota; kingdom Viridiplantae; phylum Streptophyta; class Pinopsida; order Pinales; family Pinaceae; genus Pinus; species Pinus tabuliformis. Next base: position 1,073,660,664 of record CM062816.1, read on the forward strand.
GTCTTGGAAAGGGAACCATTTGTTGGCTTAGGTTGGGTGACCCAGGTTCAGACTTTTACTGTGCACCAAAAAAACCCTTAATCACTGGCCATTTTGGCAACGACCTGCAAGAACGTCACATACTCACCCGAAGTGATTATGGAATGTTGCAGAACCAGGTTTCTGCAGCCCGAGGGAAGTTGGAATGTGGTCCTTTTGTGTTTTCTTTATGATTTAATACTTACAAATTACTTGGCATTACTCTTCTACATTATAGACTTTATTGCACTGTGAATACATGTAATTATAATAAATTGTTATGCTATAACAAACTTCTTCGCATTCTTGAACTACTTCACACTTATATATTACTTCACATAATTACATTCATTACATAAAAATTCAAAACTTCACAGTACTGAACTAAAGTGTAGATAATAAGGAAAACACATGAAGACACAGATTTTACCGTGGTTCATCGAATGTGGGAATACGTCCATAAGAACTGTTTCTTATAATATAGTATTTGTACAACAAACAATTCTTCCTTGTGTACACAACTGCACGGTGTTTACACACTAAGCTGTAGATGAACTGTGCAATCATCTGCAGACCCAAGCCACCACGCACTCAGCTACGGAGCCTTTCCCCTTTCTCCGAAGTACAAATCAACATAATACAACCATAAACATAGATTTCGATCGATACTTTTTTTCCTCCTTATTATTCATCCCTATATATACTATTACATGAGGGATTACATCACTACATTACTATGGACCCGATACCATGGTTTCCAAAATGCAAGGGATTATGGTCCAAAACCCTTCAACTTATACAATATTATATATGTTTACAAATATGGAGGGGCCTAACCACGAAGCCCCTATACTGCGCGGTCCACTTCACACTTTGTACTGTGCACTTTATCCCAAAATTCGGCTTCCTTGCCCAAAATCTGGTCAAGTTGGGTTGCACCCAACATCGGGTGGAACGTGGTAGTCCCATCCCGGGTTGGATTTTGCATTAATTAATAAGAGGTTATTTCCTTGGTATATTATGTCTAAATGTACTAGTTTATATGTGGATGCTATGGCTGATGTATCCTTGATATTTCTGTTCTTATTATGTTGGTTATAAGCATGTATTATAATAGTGATGATGTACAACTCTTCTTATGTTTTGATTTTTAATGAATGGATAATGTATCTATGACCTAATAGATGATAATGAATCTAATGATATAAGGGAAAAATGCTTCTTAGAAATTCTCATATAAGTATGAGACTCCTATGCTCAAAGCTATTGTTTAAACCTTTAGATTACATATTTGTGATATGTTTGACACAATTCCTAGATGGCTAGTATGGGTCCAGTGTAGATCTTGTCATTGTTTTTACAAATTCATCATTGTTATGTTGTGTAAATTTAATTCTGAAAGTGTCATTGAGTTTTGGGTAGTGACTTGGGCTCTGGGCCTAAAAAAATGGCACAAATCCCAGAGTTGCAAATACAGTTCTGAGGGGAAAAGTCCCTGGACGCATGCATACCCATGCTGTGGGAGCATTTAGAGCCTCCTGAATGCATGCATGCCCATATCAAGGGAGAATCTGGGGGTTTAAATGGTCTAAAACATCACTAGTGGATGGTTATCTGAGTGGTTGGGTTGGCTCTTGGGAGTTCTGTTGCTGATGTGGAAGGTCTATGTGATGTGTTTCCATCGATTGCACTTACTTAAGTTCACTAGGAGGTTGAATCCCATCATAGTGGCCTCTCATCACATGTTTACCCCGGTTATTTGGTTACTTGGGTAGATGTGGGATGAGGGTGTTATAGAATGGTATCAGAGCTAGGTTCACCCCTTGGACTAGATGGGTGGTGTGTGTTAGTCATGCATTCATGTTAGATGCATGTGTGTTAATCATTTTTGTGGTCTATATTATTGTTGCATATGAATGGTGACGGTCATGGTTGTAGTGATGTCACCATGTGAAAGAGGATGTTGTTGTTGTGAAGTGTGTCATCATGAGTGTATGATTGGTTACATATTGTTATGCTTGCGTATTGTCAGTGTACATTGGTGTGGTTGTTGTTTTCATGCATGAGGCCATGATATGCGTAGTTGATATGATCATGCATTGATGATTGGCCTCTAGCTAGAATGATGGTTATATGGTTATATGCTTATGTATTATATGTATATATGCTATCATGATTATGTTATACATGTACTACGCTGATTGGTTGATCTTATAGATGAGATATCCTCCCCGAATTTTGCTAAGCTATGTTGTTTTATTATGATTTAGTTTAGCTGACATAGTATGCTTTGTAGGAAAGAGATCAAAATGACTAGAAATATGGTAGACTACAGAGATTCTCCCTACTAATAAGATGAGCAATGTGGTGTTGGGAACTCTTCTGATTTAGCAGACACATTGAGAATCTTGAAGGAAGAAATAAGGAGTTGTTAGGCGGAAAATGTTAGAATCATACAGGCACGAGAGAAACAACCAGAGGTTAATGCAATACTTCCTCAAATTTTGTCAGAATTGAAGAGACAGGGGGAACTTCAGCTCAACAATGGACAGGAGGAAAGAACTAATGGGGTATATGGCAGTAGGTCTCATGGTGGTCACAAGTCGGATAAAGATGACACAATGAGAGATGGTAGGGTGTTGGATACTCTGGATAGGAGAGGTGATGGACATAGGTACTACTCTAGTTCTAGTTCTGATATGCATTATGATCTTCATTGTTATCATGCTTACTGGAGAAGTGATAGGGGGTAATTCCAGATGAATTTGAGAAAGCAAAGCCACCTAATTTTGATGGAGATGTGAAGAAGCTGGAAGATGTAGAGGCTTGGATACTTGGGTTGAAGAAATTATTTGAGTTGCATAATTACACAAATAATATCAAGTCTAGTGTAGCTATCTTTAGCTTGAGAGGTAAAGCATATATATGGTGGTAAGATGTGAAGTGGGTCAAAGACATCAGGATGAAGGCTTGAGTTGGCATGAGTTTAAGAAGGTTTTTAGGAAGAAGTACTTGTCAAAAAGGTTCTACGATGGTAAGGCCAAAGAATTCTATGAGCTAAAGATGGGATCGATGACTGATGAGGAGTATACGACCAAGTTCCTGAAGCTATTGAGGTATGTATCATATCTTAAATATGAGAAGGCTAAAGTTCAACAATGTTTCAGTGGTTTTCCATTAGCATTTAGATATCAGATTGAGTATGATGAGCCTCAGTCACTTGAAGAAGTTATTTGGAAACTAAATCATTTCTATGAATAGTCAAAGCGTAAGAATGAAACTCAACAAGGATGGAAAAGGAAAGATAAAGGTAAAGGTAAATGGCAGCCGAAAAGAGTAAGGCCTGAGAATGCAGAAGAGAAAGAAAATGTGGCACCATAAAAGAAATTCAATGTAGCTAGACAAGGACATGGGTCACAACAACAACATAAAGGTGATGGTACTTAACAGTTGGAGTGTTGGACATGTGGTAAAGAACACCTTAAGAGAGTTTGTCCACAAAATCATTGTGGTATGCCTCAGATCTATAGTGAACAAGAGGTGCAGGCTATTGGGGATGTTGGTTAGAGTGTTCCTCGCATCTATGTAACACTAGACGAAAAATAGGCAAACCATCAGACATTTATCATTGAGATGGACGGTAAGCTTTGTGATCAAGTTGTTTCTATTCTAATTGACCCTAGATCTAATTATAGTTATGTTAGTCTTGACTTGGTGGATAAGTGTGGTTTGAATAAAGGAGTGCATGCAAAATCTTGGTTAGTGTAGTTGGCTATAGGTACAAGGAAGCGAGTTCATCATTGGGTAAGATCTTGTCCATTTGAGTTGAATGGCATGTCTACAACAACGCACTTGACTATATTTTTGTTGGAATCATATAGTATGCTATTAGGTATGGACTAGATATACCTTCATAGGACCAAGGTGGATTGTTATGACAAAGCCATTGAGTGCTTGAATGACAATGGGGAACTAAGAGTCTTATATGGAAAGAAGAAAGCCACATCAATTAGGATGGTGATAACTATGCAAGCCAAACATAGTCACAGGAAAGCGTGTGTGTTATTTTCAGTGCATATTTATAGCGAAAAAGGTAAGGAAATTGAGGATGCATATATTTTGAGTAGGTACCCAATTCTATAGCAGTTTCAGGATGTATTTCTTGCAAATATTTAAAAGTTTCCACCTCACACGGAAGTAGAATTTTCTATTGAGTTGGTACTAGGGGCAACAACAACATCAAAAGCACCATACAAGATGAGAACTTCATAGTTGGTAGAGTTGAATTTGCAGTTAAAGGAGATGCTTGACAAGGGATACATTAGGCCAAGTGTATCACCTTGGGGCGCACTGGTATTGTTTGTGAAGAAAAAAGGATGGTACTCTCAGATTATGCATTGATTGCAGGAAGTTAAACAAAGTGACCATCAAGAATAGGTATTTGTTTTTGAGGATTTATGATTTGTTCGATTAGTTAAAGGGATCAATAGTGTTCTCGAAGATTAATCTAAGATCAGGATATCATCAGGCATGCATTCAAGAGGAGGAAATTTACAAGATAACTTTCCAGGCCATGTATGGGCATTATGAGTTTTTTGTAGTTCCATTTGAGTTGACTAACACTCCATCTACCTTTATGTGTTTAATGAATAGTTTGTTTCATCCCTATTTGGATAACTTTGTTATTGTGTTCATTTATGACATATTAGCATATTCTAAAAATGAGGAAGAGCATGTCGAGCATTTGGTAGGAGTGTTGAGGTTGTTGAGAGAGCATCAGTTGTATGCTAAGTGATAAGACTCATTAATAGATAAATTTTATGGGCCTTAATGCCGCTCTCCAGCTTATTAAAATAAACTTTTCTCACATTTATTTACATATTTTATTATAATTTTCCTAGTGGGAAGGGTAAAGGTGAGATGTTATATCATGTGGGCTAATGTGCATTAATTGTAGGATTTGGAGCAGTTTTGGGCTAATTTAAGTGTAGGAACTCGAAGTAGACATGTAAGAGGGATTATAGAATATTAGGTCTTCCTCCTTAACTTCTCAATCACTTGAAGATTCCTCCACTAGATCTCATCATCTCAGAGTTACAAGCAACCAAGCCCGTCGAGTTCATTAGCAACCAAGCCAATAATAATTGAAGATAAGTCAATATTTGGGAGCCAGGCCTCCCTAATTTTAAGGAAGTTGTTGGTAGCTTCAATTGTACAAATAAGAAGGCTTAGGGCCTCATTAGGATTCAATTTTTTATTGTAGCCAAGAGGCAATTTCGAGCTAAGATATTGTGACTATTATTCTCATGTTATTTTCGACATGTTGATGATAATTAAAAGGGTTTCTTTGATCTGGCATTGAGTTGACTTAGAGGGATGAAGCTCTTGGGTTATGGCCCAACCCTCGCAGTAGAGGTTCCTCTGTTGTACATGTATTCTTATATTAGAATCATAGATTAGCTACTGAAGTTATCTCTGTTTTGTTTAATTTACAAGTCTTTGAATGATTGGTTAGTTTTTCTTCCATTAGTTGGAGAAGTAGATTAGTGTTACAATATTGAAAAAAAGACTTTAGAAAATCTTATGATAGTGGCCTCATCCTCATCTCCCTCATGGGATCATGGTTTGAGGGCCCCACTCTCACAGCCCCAAAAACATATTTTCCTTTTGGTTACTACGTAGCTTAGCATTTCTTGTTGAGTAGATAATTGTTTAAGATTTATTAGAAGCATCTACAATTGTCAGTTGGTTTCTTTAGTTTGTTGTAGATTAGAAAGCATTCCATTCCATAGATTTAATCCATTAGCCATAATTAAATATTTTTCTCAATTTGAACTCATCTTTTTCACATTTACATAAAGTTGTGCATGAATGAAGAAAATGATATGTGTTGTTGCAGGAGTTGCTGACCTGTAGGGAGGAACTCATTCCACTAGCCTCATCTAAGTCTTTCTCCACCCCTCGCCCAACCCTACCAACCACTAATTAAGATTTCTATTTTGTAGCCACCATGGACATCCACCTTGAGCAAATCCAACCATCCTGAAGAGTTGGGTTGATCCTTGGGTAGTGTGCACCTTCCCCATACCTTATTCCACCATCATACATCTTCCTAGCACTTAATTTCACCTTCCCTACCTTTCTACAACTTTCAACTATGTTTCCTGTAGTAAAAAAAGACATCCTATAGTAGCTATAGGAAATCCTGTAGCAACTACAGGAAGCCCTGTAACAACCTGTTTTAGACTCTTTTGGGCAAAAATAATGATCAAATCTGTTGACACCTAATCATAGGGATTGGGTGAACAACTAGAATTAATGTAAATAAATAATAAAGAAAATGGAGAGTCATTGGGAGATGAACTGAATAGTCACTCACTCTTGTATATAATAATGAACAACCTGAATGAAGAATAAAATTACATTTGAGGAGTTACCTCATGGTCTGACATGGTATTAGAGCCATCTCCCAGAATTAGTTATAATTCCTTGTATCAATTTTCTACCATATTTTCTTTCTCATATTCTTTGCGCTCTCTAGGCTCTCTGCCTTATGGTATTTTTTAATCATTGTTTGCACCCTCTGCGCTCCCTGGGATGTGCGTAATTGTCCTCTTGCATTTTCTCTTCCCTCCTAACAGTCGGCCCTTCGACCCTCTCACCTCAGCCTCTATCCCATTACCAACATGGAGGTTCCATTGAATACGTGGTCTCTGCATTTTCATAAGTCTATCCTGCAATTTCCGGTTGGAAGGATTGCTCAGATGTGAGTCCAGGCGACTGGTATTTCTCTTCAGGTGGGTGTGGTCCTCACAATTTTGCCAGTCACTCGAGTTGTTTCAAGTGTGGGGCATATAAAAAGGAATCTGGTAGTGAAGGTTCTAGGTACGAAACCTCAAGAGATCGAGGATCCAGAGGATTTTCTTCTTTTAACAGTGGTTCTGGTGCATGTTCCGGTTGGAAGGGTTGCACCTCGACACATTTAGCTAGCAGAAAAGACGAGGAGCTCAACAAATTTCTAGCTGGCATTTGCACTTCTGAATCGCAATAACGTCAGGGTCAAGGTGCTGAATGAAATCGGAGATCTCGGTTCGATTCTTCTTGAGTCTCAGTAAAATACTGTTTGCATTCCATGACATGAACTTGAGGGGCTCCTTTTTCACGATGCCATCTGCTTCTTCTACTGTCTCCCACACTGTTTTCATATATAATGCTGCCCTCTATGCATTGTTTTCATATATATAACTGCTGTTTTGATATATATATATATATATATATATATATATATATATATATATATATATATATATATATATATATATATAATGCATTGCTTTTAAGTACTGTTTTGGCATATATACGTTATATCCATGCTTTTTGGCCTCCATATATACGTTGTTTTCATATTTACGCTATCCCATAGTATAAACGATCCTCCATAACGCTGTATATGCTGTCCCAAGTATATCACGCCATTTGGCTCCCATGCTGTCTGGTATAACCATATTGGACCTCCCCAAAATAATACCTCTATTTTTTAATATATCAGAGTGCAATTTTTAACCACAAAGAAGTGCATTTTTATATATTGGCAGCAGGGTACATTTTTTTTTTAAATGCATTCACTGATATCTATTGTGGGAGTGGTTCTCAATGGCAAGGAGAATTATCTAGAATGGTCGCGGAAAATCAAACACACTCTCATTTTTAATGAGCTGTGAAAAGGAGTGTGTGTTGGAGATGGAGACAAAGAGCCAGAAAAACCTACCTCAGACAAGGAAATCATCATTTGGGAAAATAAGAACAACAAGGCTTATGCATTGATTGCAGCATCAGTAAATGAAGAGGTGAGTCACCATATTTTTCCATTTCCAAATTCTTTTGAAGCCTTACAAAAACTGAAGGAGCTCTATGACTCACACTCTGCACTTGAAGTTGTTCAACTCATGATTAAATTGTTCACCCTTGAATTACAAAATGATGATCCTCTTGCTCTTGCATTAGAAGTAAAATATATTATGCATGATATCAAAGTCACTAATGTTGAATTGGACATTCCTCTGACAACTTTTCTCAAGGCACTTTATCCCACTTACTAAAATTATCTTGAGTCATTGAAAGCAAATGGAAACCTCAAAGATATTACCTTTGAATCACTTGTGAAAAAAATCGTTGAAAGAGAGAAAGCTTTTGGGAACAAGACAACTCCTCAATATTCTGAAGAGGTTGTGTGTCTTGCACATAGAGAATAGAATCTTGCTCAAGAGTCTTCCAGAGGAAGAGGTGGTCGAAGAGGAAGAGGAAGAAATTTTAGAGGTAGTGGGGGTAGACACTCTCAAGGAGAAAAATTAGATTTTCACTACATACGCTGCAAAGGAGATGGATCACATGATGCATCCACATGCAAATTACCTTGGGATAGAATTGAGCAAGAAAGAAACCAACCCAAAGGTAAAACTAATGACAAAGAGAAAGGTAAAGCACTTGAATCCGCTCACTATGTTGTGGCACATAGTAATATTGGAGTAAATGAAGACTTATTTAATGCTTCACTTGCTTCTTGGAAAAATGATTGGTTGCTTGATTCAGGAGAAACTTGCCACATGAATTTTAGAAGATATTTTTTTGAAGAATTTAATGACAATGTTGATGGAGCAGTATACTTTGCAAACAAATAAAAACTCAAGCCATTAGGGCTTGGCACAATCAGGCTTAAATTGCCTGGTCTTCCAGACTTTCTTATGCATCATGTTCTATATCTCCCACAGCTGAGGAGAAACTTATTGTCCTTGGTCCACATTCGCCAGCAAGGACACTCCATTCATATGTTTGATGGAAAGCTTGAGGTGAGAAAAGCATCAGACCACTCACTTGTCATGACGGGGATAGAAGAAGAAAGACTTCTCAAGCTACAGGGTACCTTTGCTCATGCAAAAAATTTCTCATACAATTCTCATTACGAAGAAGGTACATTTCCATCAAGTTTATTATGGCATGCTAGATTTGGACACTTGAACTATGACAACCTCCACTCGTTGAAGAAAAATGGTGTTACTGGTTTGCCTACAATTCCTAGGAAACTTAAGCAATGTGATGCTTGCATTCTAGGAAAGCATAACAAACAGTGTTTTCATGACTCAAATTCCAGAGCACATAGAAAACTTTAACTCATTCATTCAGATTTATGTGGTCCAATGCCTGTTCCTTCTGCAAATGGAAATAATATATGATGACATTTATTGATGACTACACTAGAATGTGTTGGGTTTATTTATTAAAGAACAAATTTGATGCTTTTCAAACATTCAAGAACTTTCATAAATGGATTGAAAATGATGCATAATCTCACATTGGCTCTATTCGCACTGATAATGGAAAAGAAACACTTCAAATGAATTTGAAAACTATCTTCGCCAACATGGGATCAAACATCAAACAACTATGCCTTATAATCCCAACAGAACGAAGTAGTTGAAAGAATGAATAGGACAATCTTAAATATGGTGCGCTCCATGATGTTTTTCAAAAATGTAAAATTGATGTTTTGGGCTGATGCTGTTCTATGTGCTGTATATGTAAAGAATAGATGTCCATCTACTGCTATTAGAAACAAGAATCCTTATGAAATGTGGTATGGGCACATTCCTTCAGTAAATCATCTCAGGGTCTTTGGTTCCACATGTTATGCCTTGATACAAAAGGTACATAGAAAAAAAATTGGTGCAAGAAGTTGTAAGTGTATCTTATTGGGGTATTCAAACACCTCCAAAGCATACCGTCTCTATGATGAAGTCAATATTTTTTATTTTTTTTTGTATCTAGAGAAGTAATCTTTCTTGAATCATCCAAAACTGACAATGTTGTTGAGCGGAAACTTGATCGCTTGGATAGATTCACAAATGTAAAATCATTTCAAGAATTTGATAATCAGATTCCACATCTTGAAGGGGGGATTCCTATACTAGATCAACCAATGGAATCTTCTTCTGAAGCACTCTCTCCCTCACATGAAACTCCAACAATGGATGATACTTTGAGTGATGTGATTGATAGAATTGGGAGACTCAATCTTGATTCAGTCCCAACTCAATCAACGAAGCAGCCTGGACCATCTGAGAAAGGTCCCCCAAAGTGGCTGACAAAGACACTTGAAAGTGTTCATCCCGATGAGTTTGGAAAGATAGGAACTAGAAATTCAAACCGACAGAATGGAGGTGATGTAGATGACTCTGATTCACCTGTTGATATGGATGTTTCTTATGATTGTGAATTGAATTTGTCTACAGATTTTGAACCAACTTCCTTCAAAGAAGCTGCTTCTCATGATGAATGGAAAGAAGAAATGCAAAAGGAGTATGATGCCCTGATAAAGAATGGAACTTGGAAGCTGGTTGATCCTCCATTGGAAACCAAACCAATTGGCTTCAAGTGGGTCTACAAGAACAAGTATAAAGCTGATGGCTCACTTGACAAGCACAAAGCCAGGCTTGTGGCAAAAGGTTTTGCATAGAAGGAATGGGTTGATTATGAGGAGAAGTTTGCCCCCACAGCAAAATTGGCTACCATCCAGACACTCTTTGCCCCAACAGCTCAGAACGGTTGGAAATTCCATCGATGTAAAAAATGCTTTCTTGAATGGGAGACCTTAAAGAGAATGTTTTTATGTCCCAGCTTGAAGGATTTGTTGTAAAAGTACATGAACATAAAGTATGCAAACTTTTGAAATCCTTGTATGGCCTCAAACAAGCACTGTGAGCCTGGTATGAAAACTAACTGAGCATGTTCTGAAACTCAGTCTAAAACATTATGACCTTGATGATGCAACTTTGTTTGTCAAGAAGGTTGGCAAAATAGTTGTATATCTTGTGGTATATGTAGATGATCTTTTGATGACAGGGAACAATGAGAGCTACACTACATCCATAAAGAAGGAATTGAGGAAAGGTTTTGAAATGACTGATTTGGTCTATGTTAATTACTATCTTGGTATTGAAGTAACTCAACATCCGAAGTCCATATTCCTTTCTCAAAAGAAGTACATTGGAGATCTGTTCGATAGGTTTGGCATGACTAAATGCAATCCTCTGACTACTCCAATGGAATAAAACTTAAAGCTCACATCCATTGAAGGAAAAGAATTTGAGGATGCAACAAAGTATAGACAACTTATAGGAAGTCTCAACTACCTAACTACTACCAGACCAGACATTTCATTTGTTGTTGGAATCCTCTCCAGGTTTATGCAAAAGCCTTGTGAGGGACATTGGTCTGCAACAAAAAGAGTTCCAAAGTACTTGAAGGGAACTCAAGACTTTGGAATCAAGTATACACAGGTGGACGACTTCAGCTTGATTAGATACTCTGATTCAGACTTTGATGGAGATAAAGAAACTGGGGTATCTACTTCAGGTTATGCTATGAGTCTTTTTATCAGGATCTATCTCCTGGAGATCATACAAAAAATCAGCTCTAGCAGATTCCACAACAGAGGCAGAATATGTGGCAGTAAATGAGGCAACAAAATAAATTGTGTGGCTCAGGAAAATTCTTGAAGTTTTGCAGGTAAAACAAGTACAATCGACTCCACTCATGATTGAAAATACCTCAGCAATAAAGTTGGCCAAGAACCCAAAGTTCCATGATCGAATGAAGCACATAAATACACAATATCATCTGATTCGACATCATGTTGAGGCCAAAACAATCCATCTTGACCATTGTTCCACTAATGAGTATATTGCAGACATCTTCATGAAAGTTCTTGGAAGAGAAAAGCTTGAAAGATTCAGAGTGATGCTTGGACTCACCGACATCCCTTCAGATTAAGGGGGGGGGGGGAATGATGACACCTAATCATAGGGATTGGGTGAACAACTATATTTAATGTAAATAAATAATAGAGAAAATGGAGAGTCATCAGGAGATGAACTGAACAGTCACTCACTCTTGTATATAATAATGAACAACCTGAATGAAGAATACAATTAAATTTTATGAGTTACCTCCTAGTCTGACAAAATCCTAGGATAGGGCTTCAACTTAACCTCCATACCCCTCAATGCCATTTTGGACCAGATTTCCCATACCTTCCTCCCCTGCAAAAGATCATCTTATTTAGCTTAGAATTTACATTTCTAAATTGAAAACCAATAGACTCTTTTCTATAATAATTAGTTAGTTCATGCATACATCAGTCATAGCAATATTAGGATAATTTCCATGCCTACTTAGTTCAAATAGCTAGATGATATAATGCAACTTTAAATTAGGTCTCTTCTATAAGTAATGTATGTTAATTCTTAGCTATTTAATTTCATGTCATTTTGTAGCACTTTCTATTCAATACTTTCATTTCCTTAAAATAGGCAAGCATTTAATTTTTGCATTAAAGATAGATTTACATTCATTGTCAGTAGTCAGTGTCCTTCTAGTCAATAGAAGACTGGTTTGAAAACCCCTATGGTATATTGCCCTCGTTGAGAAGTGATAATAGTAGACTGTTGCATTAGTTGTGCATATAGCATTGTCACCTCCAAGTTATGCAAACCCTAGGTTGATAAAGTAAATTTGGTCACTCTAGGAGTTGCAACATCCTTGCTGCAATATTGGGGCTCATCACTTTTTTTGGCACCGTTGCCAGGGAGGTGTTAAGGTAGATGTAATTTCTAATTTCCTTTCTATTTGAGATTCAATTAATAGATGCAATTCCTTCTTTCCTTTTGTTTTACATTCAATAGATAGTTTCGATTTCTACTTTCTTTCCATTTCGCAAGTAGTTCTGAAGAAAATCTTAAAAGAAAAAACAAATTTCTTTTTCGGTGGTTGTGAAATAAAGGACCCACTAGGCGAACAACCAAATATCTTTGAAGAGACTATTGGGGAAGAAGAAGAAGAAACCATTCCACCAACCTACACAATGGATGAAACTAGAAATGGGATTGAAAACAGAAATGGAGCTAAAAACAGAACTATGGTGTTTTTCCCATTAGATAAACTAATGAAGATGTTAGGATGAAGTAAATAAGCCCCTCTTCCCTTCCTCACTTCCATGGCATAACCTTATAGGACCCTGATACCTTTTTATTTGAGTTTGTTGTCATTTCCAGAACTTATGATTATACCTCTGAGGATCAAAAGTTGAAATTGTTCCCATCCACCCTTAAGGATGCAACCTAGCACTAGTTCATGGGTTTACGTGTGGATAACATCACTACATGGGCTCAAATGAAACAATAATTCAACAACAAGTACATGGATTATTATAGGTCCAAAGACACCAAAGAGGAAATCTTTAGAATGACCTCGGGACATGATGAATCTTTGGAAGATTGTGAGGAAAGGTTCCAACTTATCTACAAAAGGTCCAGATGCACCCTCGATCCTAGATCACTCAAGTTAGTCCTTCTTAGAGGGATCATGGAAGATCTCCTAGAAACCCTAAACATGCTATCGGGAGGGTACATTTACCAGTTATCTTATGATGATAACAAGACAGTTTTTAGAAATCATTCTACGGCAGCCATAAATAAGGGTAGGTGTAGTCAAACTTTGGCCAATTCATCCTCCTCCAACACATCCATCAAAAGTGAAATTGGGAACATGCTGGAAGACTTTAAGAGTGAAATGCTGCATAGCCTTTCTCTGCAAATGGACACCATGCAGGTCAAGAGGAAGCAAAAAGGGCCTTAGCTATCTTTTTCCATAAATGCACCAGGAGACACCCTAGAATTGAATTTCCTTTGAATCTTATAGAGATCTGCTTGGTCTGTGAGGAAAACCACTCCGTAGACAAGATGCCTTCTCTGCCTGGATTGAAAGATGTGTATCAAGGAACTGAAGATGTGACTAAAACACTCTGTTATATCAACCAAAGGAGGCTTCAAGGACCTCGACCATACCAATAGTGCATGTAAGGGTTGTCCTATTCATATTACAACCCCAACCAGAATGCATCCATTCCCCCTTGGTATTATCCTACTCATTCTTCATGGTCCACACCTTCTCTTTGGCCTTTTTCACCTCAATACCATTCCCAACCTACCAATCAATCATTTCTGCCATATTCTCCCCCACAACCTCAATGAAATACACCATCACAAGGGTGGAGGCCCCCATATAATGAATTGCCAACATTACTGCCTCCACCTCCATCTCAACCACAACACCTTCACCCCGCTCCACCTAAGCAACCTCAAATTCCTACTCAGCCAAATCCGAACCCAAATAACAAGTAGGCACAATAGGTCGATAGTGGAGAGACATATTTTCCTACCTATGATGTGGAAATTCAAGAAATCAACCTTAGGTATGGAAGAGTGCTTCCAGATAATCAACCTCCATCTCTACTTGAGGAGCGTAAAGAGGAAAATGAAGAGAGTGTTCCTCAAGCCAATCCATTTCCTTTTCCTGAGAGACTAATGAATCCTATCCAACACATCCAAAAAGAGACTAAACTTCTTGGTGAATTGAAAAACTCGTGTGTTAAAATCCTACTCCTCCAAGCTATTAAGGATGTCCCCATCTACAATAAGTTAATCAAGGATAAATGCTTCAAACATCCTGTTAGAGTCGGTATTTTCATCCCTCCATCAGAGATCAAATCCTCTTGTTGCATTTCATATTAGGTGTCCCACCCAGTCATTTGCATTCCATTAGGCACATAGATCATCTGACGGTCGTGGCATTCCTACAGTTTCCCTCATGTTATCTACCTTCTGGCTCATGTTTGTTCATTTAAAAACATATACAGTCTTTCTTTTATCTCGAAAACTGCAAAAGTTGTCTCTAGGGTTTTGTTGTCATTTTGGTCTAGGGTTTCATTAGGGTTTTGTCAAAAAGGGTTTCAAAAGGTCCAATAACAACCAGTAGGTGCATGAGAAGTTTCCAGTACTAATAAAATTCATAATCAATTGCTCAAAAATGTAATTTTTGAGGAAAAACAAAGTATTCTAGGTTTTTGTTGTATAAATTCATGTAATTTCAGTTCTCTTGTATGTAAATCACTTCAGTGGCAACCCTGGTCACCTTGCCAAGCTTCAGCTGCTCCATCACCTGCAAGGCAAACAAAAAATCAAATCATTCAGTTCATCACAGGCAAAAATAAAGCAAACTACCCAAAAATAGAGTTTGAAAAGCAAGTCAAATGCAAACATTACAAAGTGGGTTTGATGAGCCAAAATTTCAAAAGCTCTTTGTTTATAAGTTATTACTTCATGTGATAAGCTCATTTGCAAAAGAGAATCAAGATAGAGCAAATTTGGTGAGCAAGTGAGAACTTGGGCGAAAATCTCTATAAGAATACCGGCGTGGCGCACTGGGTAGGAGGCATGGCGCATACAGTCAGTGCGATGCACTGGGCCTTAGAACTCAGTGCATTTTAACATGGGCGCGACGCATTGGTGGGATGCAGTGCATTGGGCATGCTGCGTGGCGCATACATCCAGGAAGCCCAAAAAACCTCCAAAATTGCTCCAATCACCCAAAATCACGTGGAACGCTCTTGATACAAGTAGGTAGAATCTTCAAATCTGTATTCCATCTAAGTTTGATGATGGTTTGATGGTGTGTGTTTCATGGTGCTTGTGTAAAACAATCAAACCCTACCTTTTAAAATACCTCAAAGAAACTTGCTGCTAGGGTTTCAAATCACTGTTTTGTCACCAAGTTCACTCCTTCGTCTCATTTGTCCTTTGATTTCATCATTCCCTAAATTCCCCTACCCTCCTAAGTTCATTAAATCCCTTTCCCAAATGACCATATGTAAACCCCAAACCCTAATCCTATACAAGAACCCCCACAATATCCCATATTTCCCTAACTAAGTCTATCCCAACAGTCCCAAATTTCCCATTGGTTTTCCCCTCTCTTAACAATCCCTTGTTTCACTATTTTCCCTTTGTGGCAGAGATCAAGCACATCACCAAAAACAATCCACCACAGTTTGACACATCAACTCTTATTTCTTCAAGGAAATTTATCTACCAGCAGTTATGGCATCAGATCCTTCATATAATTATGAAGAAGAGACCCAAAGTGACTCACCCACGAAGGGGCATGCACCCAGGAGGCCTCATAGAGGTGGCAGACATATCAGAGAAGAACCTACCACTCTTACCGAGTTGCAGGCCTGCCCTCTTTCCCTCTTTTGTTTTCAGCATCAGTCATGTTATGAATTTTGCGAGAAGGTTGTTCATATTCAGTTTCATCGTGAATTGGCCCACTTATTTGTGATGCATTTGCATGGTAATCAAGCCACTCTTGCTGGTGTTACTTTCACATTAACACCAGAAACCATTTCATTGGAAACCGGCATACCAAACATTGGAGAACCATGGAATAAGAGACAGAAGATTAACCGGCAACACTATGAACCATACATCAAACCTTGTTTTCTGAGGCAGCTTAAGAGAGTGTTTCCTTTTCGGTTTCTCAAGGATGAGTATGCTCCTTTAATGAAACTCATCATGAAGTATTTCACCTGCGAGGGCCGGTTCTCCTGCTTGTATGCTTATCACATTAGGTTGCTGATGCATTTCACTCGATTGCAAATGATGAACATTCCTTATTTCATATGCCGGAACATAGAGAAGATGACCACTCTTGTGCAACACAAGACCCGTCAACATCAGTTCAACAGTCTTTATCATTTTGCTCTCATCAAAATTGTGGTCGTTCATCAGCTTGGTTTATAGGGCATCACGTGGGATGACTTCATCTCTTGTGAGTTTTTCAAAGCTTCACAGGGACCTTCAGAGATTGGGCATGAGACAGGTGGACCTTCTTATCAACAGGGCCATGAGACCGCTAGTGTGCCGATGTTCATCTCTTATTAGAGAGGCACTAGACGGTTATTTGCAGCAGTGAAGCGAGTGTTATCTCCACCCGAGGTGGAAGGGGCCTCTCTTCCTCCATCAGTACAGCATGTTCAGGATTGAGGTAAGAGGCTTCTACAGGAGGGAGGACCATCAGGTGAGTGAGAGACTGATTTCATCCTCATTGGGGGTGATGATACTGACATGGGCCCACAAAGTGAAAACCTTAGACAGATCATCAAGGAGTAGCAGGCAGACATTGATGTCTTGTCCACCAACTTGGATAGAGCCCAATGGACTATACAGTATTTGGAGTAGAGGAACAAGCAGCTTGAGGATCAGTAGGTGGTGATGGAGTTACAGAACATTCGGCAAAACCGCCAAAGTGCCCAAAGGAGGAGGGTGGAGTTCACTTCCTTGGAGCAAGAGATCAATGCTGATAGAGAATAATGGCTCAAAAGAGTCAATATCCAATTGGAGAGGAAGCTGGAGAAGGTAATAAATGAGAAGAATATGATTAGAAACTTGTCATATCATTACTTGTCCCGGAACTTGGTGTGCCAAGCGAGAATCAGGAATTTGAAAGCAAAGCTAAAGAGAGCATCAAAGAGGCAAAAAGAGGATGAAGGACTTAAAATATTGGCTGAGGCTTCCGTGGCCCATCACAACACTTGATAGAGAAGACTCAGTCCAAATTTCAAGAAATTTGGAGCAATTTTTGCATTTTTGCAAATCTTTGGCACAAAAACAGAGTTTTCCTCCCTATGCGTCGCGCCACATGGCGCTCGCTTTTTCTAGAGGGCTCCAAATCACAAAATCTTTGTATTTCTGGATTTTTCATGAAAGTTTATACTTGCCTACTTATGGCCAAGAAGTTTGGGCAGGTTTTGAGCCCTCAAAAGGTCAAAAAACACTCAAAAAATGACCTCACTACCCCTATTTTGACACACAAGAAGCAGTGTTGGGAGAATGGACTTTTGGAGGGGCAAATGGAGGAAAAATTAAAAAATTCCATTTGGGTTGGAAAGTAGATAGGAAGACCTTTCCAGAAAGCACACTTGGAGCTCATTTTGACATCAAGAAGGCCTACAAAAGTGGTTCCAAACAGGCGCTATGCATAGAGAATCAGGCGCGACGCATAGAGGAAAAATTGCCAGTTTGACCAAGTTTTGCTCTGTTTTTCGCCCAGCTTTGCCTAGTTTGACTTTTTCACTTTCCTAATGGAAAATTTATGATGTAATTTGATGAACATTGATGGATTATGATGTAAATATGTTTGATTTTCACTTGTAGAGGTAGATTCATCAGTTTAGAGGTTGTTTGAAACTGAATGAATCAGTTCCCTTGTTTTTAGAGGCATGCTATTATCTTGCCTAGTTTCTAGTTCTCAGTTTAGAATCAGTTGGATCAGCTCCTAGACTCATGATCTCGACCCCTAGAGGCAAGGAGGAGCTATTTTTTTTTTATATTATGTTTTTTTTCAGTCATTAGCATGGTTGGACTCTTGAGAAAGCCTTGAGCTTCATTGTACATTCACTTTTAGTATTTTGGCTAAGGAATTGAGAGCAGGATTTGCAGCACTCTTTGGGATTCATGTGGAAATTTGTCTTGGTACAGTGGTTCTCCTTGTAATTGTGAATTTTTTTTATGTATGCCATCATCTATCTTATTTCTTTTGAACTAAACAAACAAGAGTGTAAGTAGAATTCATTGAATGTGCAATGCTCTACTTGAAGTTTGCTTTAGTTGTTTGATGTTTTCAGTTGTTTGGGAAGGATTCTTGATTTCCCTTGCCCTATTCAACACCTCACCTATCTTTTCCCTCCATCTCATTAAAATTTAAGTGCCAAAATTATTGCCTACCTTGCCCCATCGAGATCTCTGCAGAACTGAGCCTCAATCCCCGCACCCCAAAATTTGCTTTTCCCTTGATTCCAACAAAACCCCCAAAAACTCAAATCAAATCCTTGTACTTCATACCTAGCCTAAAATTAGTTTTATTTCAGTCATCTCAAGCCCCATTGATTATCTTTTGCTGATATTGACTCGGAGAGAGCCCTCTCCTGTCCTCGTAGGGCTAGCTACGAGGCTGAGCGTGGTTTGATGTTGGCCCTGGATCCTGCCTTTTTAGCCTGAGGTAAATCTAGGCACTAACATAGTGGTGACCATACTAGGGACGAAGATTTTATTTGTTTTTTAGTGTTCTTTGTTTTATAGACTACAAACGGAGTCTGAAGATTAGCCAGGTCGCCTTAGAAACACTTTTCTTTGCATTAGAAAAAGTAGATAAAAGATGCTTCAGTCAATCTCCGGTCTAGTCTTATAAGCTGAACATCTGACTTGCAAATTGCCCCAGTTACATGTATCAAGTTCAGATCTGATTGTTGATGGTGGACAACAATTAGACACAAGAAGGCTAAAATCATTCACCCAGCGACTCCAATGTCGAAGAATCCCAAGGTTCAAATTTTTATGGCGACTCTACTCTTCAAGAATCAGTAGCCTGAAGAATTTCTTGGTCAATTCATTGTTATCAAAATGGATTTTCTTGCTCGACGATATGATCCCATGAGCCGAGATAACATTCCAAGTTTTCCAAATAAAATTCCGAAGGTAAATTGGCAAAGGAATTTACCTATGTTTAAAGATGATGATAAGAATGATGCTGCTTTACATCTGGTTAGATTTCACATACATATTCGAAAGTTGAAGGTTGATTTTCCTGAAGATTGCTTGATGAAGATATTCATGGCCAATCTGGAAGGTGAAGCTCGATCTTGGTATGAAAGTTTGCCACCTGCTTGTATTTACTGTATAAAGGATTTTCATGCCATGTTCTTTGAGAGGTATAAAGAATCTTATCCATCATTAAATTTAGTTGAGAACTGTTGTAAACATTCTTATATTTTTATTGAAAATCTTGAGAAATTTTATGAAGATTATGACTTCATGGATGATGAGATCATGGAAGCCCTGTATGAAAATCCATTTCAGCAGCATAAAGAGAACTTAGAAGATACTCATCAAGATGCTCAAGAAACTTTGCAGCCGGATCAAGATCTTAGTACAATGGAAATTGTTGAACGAGAAGGTTTTATTTTAGATCTGTCCATAGAAGAAGACAACATGCATGAAATTCAAGTTTCAATCTTAGAATGTGATAAAGTCAAGTCGGTTATTTCAGATCTAGATTCAGATCGTGATGATCAAGAGTACCTTGGTCTGAATCCCATGAAGGAGAGCTCTGCTGTTGAGATCATCTGGAATGAAGAAGATAGAGTTATTGACCCGAGTGTTCACATTTCATTAGAACCAAGCCTTCATGAGGAGGTAATCCAATCAATTCATGAAAAACAAGATGAAACCTTTGTTCAAGTAAGTGAAAAATCTTCTTTTGATAACACAATGGTAAATGATAATTTGGATAATTTGATTGCCATGCCATATGAAGATGATCAACAATGTTTTCAAATTTCAGAAGATTAGGGAATTGAGGGCTGTCAGTTAGATTTTTCATGTTTAGAAATGTTATTTCATGAAGACAATCACTGTTTGAGCAAAAGAAAACAAAAAGTATTATCTCCTTTGTCTGAAGATGAGATATATCAACTTCTGAAAGGTTATATTACAACCCAAGCTAAAGCAGATTTGCAGTGCACACATGGTCAAGAAAGTGTTGGTGAAACTTCTTCCTCTTTTGAAAATGATGATAGTCTTGTAATTAGCTTTATAGATTAGCGAACAGATAATATTTTGCTTTCATGAAGATGATAAGGCTGTCATGTTTGATTATCTTGAAGATTGTTTTCTATTTAAGAATGAACTAGACCATGAAGTTGAGGAATATGAGCTTGAGAGAGACAATATGCCAGAATTTCTCATGGTCAAGGAATTTACAGCTAACACTCAGATGGCAGAAGCTTATACCTCTCTGTGCCTTCCTATCACTCAGCAACCAGTGGTTCTTTCAGATCAGAATGAAGGGAGTACTTGTATTTTTGCTGCTGGATCTCAAGACAAAATAGTGCTTCAGGATTATCAAGATCCCTTTGACATTCTTTTGCAAGCATTAGAGAAGATAAATGTTGCCTGGTTCGTTATCATAAGCCTTGGTTTCAGTGGTTATTATGAGTTGCCTACATGTACATCGTTCTGCCTGCTTGGGGAAAGTGAGAACATAATTTCATTGAGTATCCATTTGTTGGATTGGTTACATTCGAAGGCTCACTACACATGATTGTACATATTTCATTAGTAGGTAGGTTGTTGTCATCAGGATTTGAACTTCTCAAATATCGATGGTCTGCTGCCATTTAAAAGCTAGGTAAGTACTTGTTTTAGTTAATTCAGTCTTAAGTCATTTTTTGTTTCAGTAAGTTTAAAGATAGTTTCAGTTGAGTGTCTAGTTTCAACTTTTCAGAGTCTTGTTTCAGTTTTCGATTAGTCAGTTCAACTATGAGTCTTGAGTCAAAGTTTCATAGTAATTTGTTTTTCGATGTTTTGAAGTTATTGAATCCATAGCCCGATGGATGAGAGGCACTACCTGCTTTCCCAGAGATCTGTAGTTCTTGGCACCTCCAGGGAGCTACCATCCCCATTGGAGGCAATGTTAGAGTTGGTATTTTCATCCCTCTGTCAGAGATCAAATCCTCTTGTTGCATTTCATATTAGGTGTCCTGCCCAGTCATTTGCATTCTATTAGGCGCATAGATCATCTGACGGTAGTGGCATTCCGACAATTTCCCTCATGTTATCTACCTGCTGGCTCATCTTTGTTCATTTAAAAACATATACAGTCTTTCTTTTATCTCGAAAACTGCAAAAGTTGTCTCTAGGGTTTCGTTGTCATTTTGGTCTAGGGTTTCATTAGGGTTTTGTCAAAAAGGGTTTCAAAAGGTCCAATAACAACCAGCAGGTGCATGAGGAGTTTCCAGTACTAATAAAATTCATAATCAATTGCTCAGAAATGTATTTTTTGAGGAAAAACAGAATATTCTAGGTTTTTGTTGTATAAATTCATGTAATTTCAGTTCTCTTGTATGTAAATCACTTCAGTGGCAACCCTGGTCACCTTGCCAAGCTTTAGCTGCTCCATCACCTGCAAGGCAAACAAAAAATCAAAGCATTCAGTTCATCACAAGCAAAAATAAAGCAAACTGCCCAAAAACAGAGTTTGAAAAGCAAGTCAAATGCAAACATTACAAAGTGGGTTTGATGAGCCAAAATTTCAAAAGTTCTTTGTTTATAAGTTATTCCTTCATGTGATAAGCTCATTTGCAAAAGAGAAGCAAGATAGAGCAAATTTGGTGAGCAAGTGAGAACTTGGGCGAAAATCTCTGTAAGAATACCGGTGCGGCGCATTCGGCAGGAGGTGCGGCGCATATAGCCGACGCGGCGCACTGGGCCTTAGAACCCAATGCATTTTAACACGGGCGCGACACATTGGTGGGGCGCGACACATTGGGCATGTTGCGCGGTGCATACAACCAGGAAGCCCGAAAAACCTCAAAACTTGCTCCAATCACCCGAAATCACGTGGAACGCGCTTGATACAAGTAGGTAGAATCTTCAAATCTGTATTCCATCTAAGTTTGATGATGGTTTGATGGTGTGTGTTTCATGGTGCTTGTGTAAAACAATCAAACCCTACTTTTTAAAATACCTCAAAGAAACTTGCTGCTAGGGTTTCAAATCACAGTTTTGTCACCAAGTTCACTCCTTCGTCTCATTTGTCCTTTGATTTCATCATTCCCTAAATTCCCCTACCCTCCTAAGTTCATTAAATCCCTTTCCCAAATGACCATATGTAAACCCCAAACCCTAATCCTATACAAGAACCCCCATAATATCCCATATTTCCCTAACTAAGTCTATCCCAATAGTCCCAAATTTCCCATTAGTTTTCCCCTCTCCTAACAATCGCTTGTTTCACTATTTTCCCTTCATGGCAGAGATCAAGCACATCACAAAAACAGTCCACCATAGTTTGACACATCAGCTCTTATTTCTTCAAGGCAATTTGTCTACCAGCAGTTATGGCATCAGATCCTTCATATGATTATGAAGAAGAGACCCAAAGTGACTCACCCATGGAGGGGCATGCACCCAGGAGGCCTCATAGAGGTGGCAGACATATCAGAGAAGAACCTACCACTCTTACCGAGTTGCAAGCCTGCCCTCTTGCCCTCTTTTGTTTCCAGCATCAGTCATGTTATGAATTTTGCGAGAAGGTTGCTCATATTCAGTTTCATCGTGAGTTGGCCCGCTTATTTGTGTTGCATTTGCATGGTGATCAAGCCACTCTTGCTGGTGTTACTTTCACATTAACACCAGAAACCATTTCATTGGCAACCGGCATACCAAACATTGGAGAACCATGGAATAAGAGATAGAAGATTGACTGGCAACACTATGAACCATATATCAAACCTAGTTTTCTAAGGAAACTTAAGAGAGTGTTTCCTTTTCGGTTTCTCAAGGATGAGTATGCTCCTTTAATGAAACTCATCATGAAGTATTTCACCTGTGAGGGCCGGTTCTCCCACTTGTATGCTTATCACATCAGGCTGCTGATGCATTTCACTCGGGTGCGAATGATGAACATTCCTTATTTCATATGCCGGAACATAGAGAAGATGACCACTCTTGTGCAGCACAAGACCCTTCAGCAGCAGTTCAATAGTCTTTATCATTTTGCTCTCATCAAAATTGTGGTCGTTCATCAACTTGGTTTATAGGGCATCACGTGGGATGACTTCATCTCTCGTGAGTTTTTTAGAGCTTCACAGGGACCTTCAGAGATTGGGCATGAGACAGGTGGACCTTCTTATCAGCAGGGCCATGAGACCACTAGTGTGTCGGTGTTCATCTCTTATCAGAGAGGCACTAGATGGTTATCTGCAGCAGTGAAGCGAGTGTTATCTCCACCTGGGGTGGAAGGGGCCTCGCTTCCTCCATCATCACAACAGGTTCAGGACCGAGGTAAGAGGTCTCTATAGGAGGAAGGACCATCAGGTGAGCGAGAGAATGATTCATCCTCATTGGGGGTGATGATACTGACATGGGCCCACAAAGTGCAAACCTTAGACAGATCATCAAGGATCGGCAGGCGGACATTGATGCCTTGTCCACCAACTTGGATAGAGCCCAATGGACTATACAATATTTGGAGTAGAGGAACAAGCAGCTTGAGTATCAGCAGGTGGTGATGGACTTACAGAACATTTGGCAAAACTGCCAAAGTGCCCAAAGGAGGAGGGTGGAGTTCACTTCCTTGGAGCAAGAGATCAATGACGATAGAGAATCATGGATCGAAAGAGTCAATATCCACTTGGAGAGGAAGCTGTAGAAGGCAATAAATGAGAATAATATGCTTAGAAACTTGTCATATCATTACTTGTCCCGGAACTTGGTGTGCCAAGCGAGAATCAGGAATTTGAAAGCAAAGCTAAAGAGAGCATCAAATAGGCAAAAAGAGGATGAAGGACTTCAAATCTTGGCTGAGGCTTCCTTGGCCCATCACATCACTTCATAGAGAAGACTCATCCCAAATTTCAAGAAATTTGGAGCAATTTTTGCATTTTTGCAAATTTTTGGCACAAAACAGAGTT
Organism: Pinus tabuliformis; assembly: GCA_031772625.1. NCBI lineage: Eukaryota > Viridiplantae > Streptophyta > Pinopsida > Pinales > Pinaceae > Pinus > Pinus tabuliformis. Next base: position 1,073,685,103 of record CM062816.1, read on the forward strand.
TTCCTCCCTATGCGCTGCGCCACGTGGCGCTCGCTTTTGCTAGAGGGCTACAAATAAAAAAATCTTTATATTTCTAGATTTTTCATGAAAATTTATGCTTGCCTACTTATGGCCAAGAATTTTGGGCAGGTTTTGAGCCCTCAAAAGGTCAAAAAACACTCAAAAAATGACCTCACTACCCCTATTTTGACACACAAGAAGCAGTGTTTGGAGAATGGACTTTTGGAGGGGCAAATGGAGGCAAAATTGAAAAATTCCACTTGGGTTGGAAAGTGGATAGGCATACCTTTCCAGCAAGCACACATAGAGCTCATTTTGACATCGGGAAGGCCTCCAAAAGTGGGTCCCAATAGGAGCTATGGATAGAGAATCAGGCGCGACGCATAGAGGAGAAATTGCTAGTTTGACCAAGTTTTGCTCTGTTTTTCGCCCAGCTTTGCCTAGTTTGACTTTTTCACTTTCCTAATGGAAAATTTATGATGTAATTTGATGAAAATTGATGGATTATGATGTAAATATGTTTGATTTTCACTTGTAGAGGCAGATTCATCAGTTTAGAGGTTGTTTGAAACTGAATGAATCAGTTCCCTTGTTTTTAGAGGCATGCTGTTATCTTGCCTAGTTTCTAGTTCTCAGTTTATAATCAGTTGGATCAACTCCTAGATTCATGAGCTCGATCCCTATAGGAAAGGAGGAGCTATGTTTGTCTATATTATGTTGTTTTTCAGTCATTAGCATGGTTGGACTCTTGAGAAAGCCTTGAGCTTCATTGTACATTCACTTTCAATATTTTGGCTAAGGAATTGAGGCCAGGATTTGCAACTCTCTTTGGGATTCATGTGGAAATTTGTCTTGGTATAGTGCTTCTCCTTGTAATTTTGAATTTTGTTTATGTATGCCATCATCTATCTTATTTCTTATGAACTAAACAAACAAGAGTTTAAGTAGAATTCATTGAAAGTGCAATGCTCTACTTGAAGTTTGCTTTAGTTGTTTGATGTTTTCAGCTGTTTGGGGATGATTCTTGATTTCCCTTGCCCTCTTCAACACCTCACCTATCTTTTCCCTCCATCTTATTAAAATTTAAGTGCCAAAATGATCGCCTACCTTGCCCCATCGAGATCTCTGCAGAACTGAGCCTCAATCCCCGCACCCCAAAATTTGCTTTTCCTTTGATTCCAACAAAACCCCCAAAAAATAAAATCAAGTCCTTGTACTTCATACCTAGCCTAAAACTATTTTTATTTTAGTCATATCAAGCCCCATTGATTATCTTTTGCTGAGATTGACCCGGAGAGAGCCCTCTCTTGTCCTCGTAGGGCTAGCTACGAGGCTGAGCGTGGTTTGATGTTGGCCCTGGATCCTACCTTTTCAGCCTAAGGTAAATCTAGGCACTAACACATCCTGGGAGGAGAAATAAAGACACCCATATCATTAAGGTCATTGGAAAACTATCTGACTTAATCTTGGGGAGAGTAATTTGCCCGAGGTATCTAGATCATGGAAGTCCTATAGTAGATGTGCACATTGATGCTATCATTTTCCCCAATACCTTGATTATTCTTGGGGATTCCATCAATGTGATGACTAAGGAGACTATGCTTAAACTGAATCTCTAAGGATCATTAAGGAAGACCATAACAGTCTTGCAGCTTGCAGACAGATCCACAGTAGCTCCTAAGGGATTTGTTGAGGATGTGATGGTCTCCACTGATTCCTAGGAATACCCTGTCGGCTTCTTAGTTATCCAACCTAAGACCAAGTTCAATGGCTATCCTCTCATCCTTGGAAGGCCATGTATAGCCACTGTTGATGCTTACATAAGTTGCAAGGCTAGGAATATGACCATTAAAAATGGGCCATTGTCCATGTTGGGTGTGGAGCTTGATTATCTTCTGTATTCAAAGGTTTCAACCAGATGTATACCCTAGGAAGACTATACACCCCTCCACGCAGGGGGGTGGGACTTGTCCCCCCTCCCTGAAGCTAAAAATAGATGTAAAATTGCCTTGTAAAATTCTAGCAATTTCTAGTCAATCTGGGCCATTCATTAGGCAAATGATCTGATGGTAGAAGTTATGTTTAGTTTAGGGTTTTTTGCCCTAGAAGGCAACCCCTCACTATATATGAGGGAATTGTATTGCATCTATGTATATATGTATTTTGAGTGAGAAAGAGAGAGGAGATTGAGAGTGAAGAGGGTGTTACAATGGATCTGCTGTAGGTTGTATCTCTTTAGTTTGCTGGATAATATAATAAAACAAGGATTGGATGTTTCTCCGTGGATGTAGCCCAAATTGGATGAACCACATATATTTGTGTCTCTCTTGTTTTATGTGTTTTCTGCAATATTATATGTGTTCCATTTCTCTATAATATATAATTTCCTAACAACTGGTATCAGAGCCGAAGGTCTATTTGGATGATAAACTCGCAAGAGAGAAGGGTTCCTGGTTCGAGTGGGAGAAATGGTGGAAGATGGTAGGTTTAGGGTTGAAAAATTCAATGGCCAAAACTTCTTGCCGTGGAAGATGCAAATGGAAGATTATCTGTATCAGAAAGATCTATACCTACCATTGGGCAGAAAAACAAAGATACCGATGGGTATGACAGATGAAGAATGTAATCTTCTCGATAGAAAGGCACTCAGAACAATACGGTTGTGCCTGGCGGTGTCGGTAGCATTTAATATTTCAAAGGAAATGACAACATAGTGTTTAATTTCGGCATTGGCCAAACTATATGAAAAACCCTCGGCCTCAAATAAGGTATTTCTTATGAAGCATTTATTTAATATGAAGATGTCAGAAGGTGGATTTGTTGCAGACCATTTAAATGATTTTAATACAGTTACAAGTCAGTTAAGTTTGTAGGGGTAAATTTTGATGATGAAGTTAGGGCTCTGTTATTTCTGTGCACATTGCCAGAAAGTTGGAATTGTTTAGTTATGGCCATTAGTAACTCTGTCTCTGGATATAGTACTTTAAAGTTTGATGATGTTTTCGGTGCAATCCTTAGCGAGGAAATGCGACGGAAAAGCTCCGATGAGACATCAGGTAATGCTTTGATTGCAGAGACTAGGGGAAGAAAAATGGAAATAGGAAAGAGCTCAGGATATTGCAGTAAGTCAAGAAAAGCTAGATCCAAGTCCAGATTGGGGATAGTGTGTTGGAAATGCGGGAAGAAAGGACACCTGAAGAAATACTGTAGATCTAGGAAGGGAAAAGAAGGAGATGCGCAACAAGAAAACAATCATGAAGCAAATGTGACAGGTGAGGTGTTACAAGATGCTTTGATTCTTTCTTTCGAAAATATTACTGATTCTTGGGTGGTAGATTCAGGGGCCTCATTCCATGCCACACTTGATAAGAAATATTTTGATGACTATGTTCAAGGAGATTTTGGACAAGTCCATTTGGGTGATGATAAACCCTGTAAAATCGTTGGAATGGGTGCAGTTTTCATAAAACAACAAAATGGAAATCAGTGGCTATTGAAGGAGGTAAGGCATGTTCCAGATTTGAAGAAAAATATGATTTCAATAGGGCAGTTTGGAGGAGAAGGTTGCGTAACTACTTTCACAGATAAACCCTGGAAGGTTACTAAAGGAGCCCTAGTAATAGCAAAAGGCGAAAAGGTTGGTACATTGTATTTATGCAATGGTATTTCTAATTCTGTTAATGCTTTAACCTATACAAGAGAAGATACAACATTGTGGGATCATAGGCTCGGGCACATGAGTGAGAAGGGGATGTAGATTCTTCACTCAAGAAATTTGTTGCCAGGTTTGAATTATGTTGATTTAAAATTCTGTGAAAATTGTGTTTATGGAAAACAGAAGAGAGTCAGAGTCCTTAGAGTTAGGAAAGAAAAGAAGAGCGAAAAATTAGAGCTTGTGCATACAGATGTATGGGGACCTACTCAGGTATAATCTCTTGGTGGCTCTCGTTATTATGTTACTTTTATTGATGATGCAACCAGAAAAACATGGATTTATTGCATTCGAAATAAATCTGATGTATTTGATACTTTCAAGAAATGGAAAGCTTTGGTTGAAAATGAGACAGGAAAAGGTTGAAGTGTCTCAGATTAGATAATGGAGGTGAATATTGTAGCAAAGAGTTTGATAGGTACTGTTCAGAGAATGGAATTCGCAGAGAGAAGACAGTTCTAAGAACACCACAAGAAAATGGTGTGTCAGAAAGGATGAACAAGACAATCATGGAGCGTAAAAGGTGCATGAGATTGCATGTAGGATTGACTTTACAATTTTCAGCAGATGCTGTAGACATTGCTGTTTATCTAATAAATAGAGGGCCTTCAAGTTTGTTGGATGGTGGTATTCCAAAGGAGGCATGGACAGGTAAAAACGTAACCTACTCATTTTTAAAGAATTTTGGTTGTGAAGCCTTTGTCCACATTAATAAAGAAAATAGAACAAAGCTTGAGACAAAATCAAAGAAATGTACCTTTATTGGATATGGTGTTAATGATTTTGGTTATCGCTTATATGATTATGAAAATCACAAAATCATTAGGAGCAGAGATGTAATACTCAATGAAAAGGTTTTGTATAAGGATCAGCTGGAGGAAAAGAAACAAGAAAAAGGAAATGGAGAATACATAGTGCTTGACAAGATCACAGAAAAGGTGATGGTGCCTGAAAATCATAATGATCAATAGCCAGAACAACCATCACAATAGCAACAAGCACCTCAAACACCTGAAAGTAGTGTTAGAAGATCTACTAGGATAAGTAGACCCCCTGAACGATACTCTCCTTCATTATTTTATGTATTGTTAACTGATTTTGGTGAACCAGAATGTTATGAAGAAGCAATGCAGGTAGAAACCAAGAAGAAGTGGGAGCAAGCCATGAAAGAAGAGATGGACTCCTTAGCACATAACTAGACTTGGGACTTATTCAGGTTGCCTGCAGGTAAAGAAGCATTGCAGAATAAATGGGTTTACAGGCTAAAGGAAGAAGATGGAGGAAAACAGAGGTATAAAGCTAGACTTGTGGTGAAGGGGCTTGCACAGAAGAAAGGTATTGATTTTAATGAAATATTTTCTCCTGTTGTTAAAATGACTTCAATCAGTACTATTTTAAGTCTAGTAGCAGCTTAAGATTTGCATCTTGAGTAGTTAGATGTAAAGACAACCTTTCTCCATGGGGATTTGGAGGAAGAGATATATATGCAGCAGCCACAAGGATATGAGGTAAAAGGGAAGGAGAAACTAGTGTGCAGGTTGAAGAAGAGCTTGTATGGCTTAAAACAGGCTCCAAGGCCGTGGTATCTAAAATTTGATAGGTTTATGTCTGAACAAGGTTATACTAGATGTCACTTTGATCATTGTGTTTATCTCAAAAGGAAAAATGATGGCAGCTATATTATCTTGTTATTGGATGTAGATGACATGCTTATTGCAGGTTCTAACATGCAGGAAATAAATGTGCTCAAAAGAAAATTGGCAAACTCATTTGCAATGAAGGATTTGGGTGCTGCAAAACAAATCCTTGGTATGAGAATAATTAGAGACAGGAAGAATCACAAATTAACATTGTCTCAAAGTGAGTACATAGAAAAGGTGTTTAAAAGGTTTAATATGCAGAATGCAAAACCAGTTGGTATACCTTTGGCTAGCCATTTCAAATTAAGTAAGGAGGAGTGTCCCAAGACTCAGGAAGAAATGGCTCATATGTTTAAAGTTCCATATGCATTAGCAGTTGGAAGCTTAATGTATGCAATGGTTTGCACAAGGCCTGATATAGCACATGCAATGGGAGTTGTAAGCAGGTACATGAAAAATCCAGGAAAAGAACATTGGATGGCGGTGAAGTGGATTCTCATGTATTTGAGAGGTACCACAAATCAAGCATTATGCTTTGGTGGTTCAAACATTTCTCTACAGGGATATGTTGATGCAGATATGGTAGGTGACAGAGATAATAGGAGGAGCACTATAGGATATGTATTTACTGTAGGTGGAACAATTTTCAGTTGGGTTTCAAAAATCCAAAGTGTTGATGCACTTTCAACAACAAAATCAGAGTATGTCGCTGCTACAAAGGCTAGTAAAGAAATGATTTGGTTACAAAGGTTTCTGGATGAATTGGGTAAGAAGCAGGAGTTGGGCAGGTTATATAGTGACAGCCAGAGTGCCATACATCTTGCAAAGAACTCTGCATTTCATTCCAAGACTAAACATATACAGCTCAAGTACCATTTCATACGGTCAGCATTGGAAGATGGACAGTTGAAGCTGGAAAAGATACACACTAGCCAAAATCCTGCAGATATGCTAACAAAAGTTGTAACCGGAGAGAAACTGAGAATATTCTCAGTTTCAATTGGTCTTCAAGTATGATAAAGAAGATGAGAAACAACCAGGTCCAAAGTGGAGTCATTTTCTAGCAAATGAAGTAGCGGTGGAGTTGCTATAATCAGTCTCGAGGTGGGAGATTGTTGGGTGTGGAGCTTGATTATCTTCTGTATTCAAAGGTTTCAATCGGATGTATACCCCAGGAAGACTGTACACCCCTCCACATGGGGGGGTACGGGGGCCAGTGGTCCCCCTATGGGGGTTTGGGGGCAGTGTCCCTGAAGCTAAAAATAGATGTAAAATTGCCTTGTAAAATTCTAGTAATTTCTAGTCAATCCGGGCCGTTCATTAGGCGGATGATCTGACGGTAGAAGTTATGTTTAGTTTAGGGTTTTTTTCCCTAGAAGGCAACCCATAACTATAAATGAGGGAATTTTATTGCTTCTATGTATATTTGTATTCTGAGTGAGAAAGAGAGAGGAGATTGAGAGTGAAGAGGGTGTTACAGCAGATATGCTGTAGGTTGTATCTCTTCAGTTTGCTGGATAATATAATAAAAGAAGGATTGGCTATTTCTTCGTGGATGTAGCCCAAATTGGGTGAACCACGCATATCTGTGTCTCTCTTGTTTTATGCATTTTCTGTAATATTATATGTGTTCTGTTGCTCCATAATATATAATTTCCTTACAGTACAAACAATTGGTCTTATACCCTCCCGCTCAACCATGTTTGGAGCATGAATTACCTTTATGGTTGGAAGAGAAGGAGGAAGATGAAGTCTAATCTACCACATATTACCCAATCTGTACCCTAGATGCTACTATAGGAGGGGGAAAACCTGATGAAGATGACCCGATTGATCAAATCCTCCAGAATCAGCCCCCTAACACCATGTATCTTGATGAGTTAGTAAAGAAAGTTGAATATAACCCTTGGATTTATTTGTACCTAGCTGAATCAAGTCCTACTCATGTAAATATGATAGAATTTGGTCTAGCTAAAACATTGAAAATCAACCCCTTTCTCTTTGCACATTAGGAAAAGGAGTTATGTGACATGCTAAGAGAGGATCTAGATGCCTTTGCCTAGAGTTATATGGAAATGAAGGGAGTGCACCCTTCAGTGTGTACTCACCACATTTACATCAAGGATGGTTGCAAGCCAGTGTGCTAATTTGATGAAACCAGCTCAAGAAAAGATAGAAAAGATAGATCAACGCCTTAGAATTCAACCTCTTCGAGGGGGCAACCTCCTTTACATTACATAAATGAACAATTCTTGGATGATACAAATGAGAAAACCTCCTTTCTATATATAGGAGTCTAAGGAGTCACAATATAATCCAGCCGACCTAACAATAATAATATAAAGCCACAAAAATAACAATAGAGGGATTCTATGGGGCACAAAAATAACAATATGGGGGTAATAGGGGCACAACAATATAAATAAGGGGTATTACTACAATAGTAATGGGTAATCACTAGTATTATAGGGACCCAACATGCCCCTCTCCTTCAAAAAAGTGTTGTCCTCAACGCTTGAGTAGTTCTGGATACTTCTGCATAAAATTCTCATCCTCCCATGTGGAATCTTCAGCGGATAAGTTCTTCCACTTGATAAGATACTCTGAAATTGATCGATTTCGTAGCTGTCGAGTTCTTGTTTTTGTGACTGCTTCCGGTTCCAATATAATTTTTCCTTCCTTGTCAAGTTCTGGCAATATTGTTTGAATTGGGAGCTTGTCACCTATAACCTTCTTTAAACATGAAACATGAAAAACTGGGTGCATTCGAGAAGCTGCAGGAAGCTCCAATTTGTATGCCATAGTACCAATATTTTGCAACACCTTGTATGGACCATAATACTTTGGTGATAATTTATTATCCTTCTTAGCTTGATTTAGGGACATTTGCTTATATGGTTGTAGCCGTAGGAATACCCAATCACCTACATCAAAACTTCTTTCACTGCGATGTTGATCTGCCTGTTGTTTCATTCTATTTTGTGCCAACACGAGGTTATCCTTTAAGAGTTGGAGGACTTGTTGTTGATGTTCGATGTGATGTTCCACTGCCTGAACCTTAGAATTTTCTCTTAAATATGATGTGATGGATGGTGGTTGATACCCATAAAGTGCCATAAATGGGGTCATTTTTGTTGCTGTATGGAAGGAAGTGTTATACCACCATTCAGCCAGAGGCAACCATTTGACCCATTGTGTCTGTTTATCAGATACAAAGCAATGAAGATATCCTTCCAAACATTAGTTTACTATCTCAGTTTGCCCATCAGATTGAGGATGATAAGATGAGCTATGAGCTAACTGAGTACCAAGACAAGAAAATAATTTTGTCCAAAAATTTCCAATGAAAATGGGATCTCTGTCACTTACAATAATCTTTGGGTTTCCATGTAGCTTTTGAACTGTTTCCATAAATGCAGTAGAAACTGTACTGGCTTTAAATGGATGTGATAATGCACAAAAGTGTGCATACTTGGTAAGTCTATCAACTACCACCATGATGACACTCTTTCCCTCAGACTTGGGTAAACCTGTGATAAAATCCATTGAAACCTCCTCCCAACGTTGGCTTGGAATGGATAAAGGTTGTAATAGACCTGGTGTCTTAATTATTTCAATTTTATTTTGTTGGCAAACCAAACATTCCGCCACAAACTTTTGAATATCTGATTTAAGGCCATCCCAAAAAAATTCCTTCTTAACCCTTTGGTAAGTTTTTAAAAATCCTGAGTGCCTCCTAAGGGAGAAGTATGCAATTCCATAAGAATCTTTTGTTTTAGCTGGGAATTCTTACAGAGGTATAAGCGATCTTTGTACCATAACAAATCATTTTTCTAGCTAAATGTATCAGAAGTATTGGAATCTTGTTGTAGCTTTCGAATAAGTGCCCACACTTCTTCGTCATTCTTCCATTCCTCCCTTGCTTCGTTTATCCAATCTAGTTGGATAATAGAAATGGCACACAACAATGCTTCCACATCCTCATCCTTTCTTGAGAGTGCATCTGCCACCACATTTTGCTTCCCTTTCTTGTAGATGATTTCAAAGTCATAACCCAACATCTTTGTGACCCACTTTTTTTGCTCTTCAGAGGATAATCTTTGTTCTAAAAAGTATTTAAGGCTATCATGATCCGTTTTTACCTTGAAGTGTCTTCCCATTAGGTAGGGTCGCCATTTCTTAAGTGCATGGGGTATTGCCAACATTTCCTTCTCATAAATAGCTTTGCTTAAAAACTTTCCCTTGATTGGACGACTTTCAAAAGCAATGGGTATTTCATCTTGCATTAGAACAACACCAATTCCATTTCCTGAAGCATCACATTCCACAATAAAGGTTTTTGTGAAGTCCGGTGTCGCTAAGACCGGTGCTTGGCACATTGCCTCTTTAAGATGTTCAAAGGCCTTTGTTGCTTCTGGAGTCCATGAAAATGAATATTTCTTCAATAATGTTGTTAGAGGTGCTGCTATTCTCCCATAATTCTTAACAAACTTGCGATAATACCCTGTCAACCCAAGAAATCCTCGCAGATGCTTTATGGATGTGGGGATTTTCCATTCCTTAATGGCTTTAATTTTGCTAGGGTCTACCTTAACTCCTTCATAAGATACAATATGACCCAAATATTCCACCTCCTGGACTCCAAAGAAACATTTGGATCTTTTTGCATATAATTGTTTCTCCTCCAATAGTTGTAGTACCCTGTCAACATGTTCAACATGATCCTTCCAAGACTTGCTGTAGATTAGTATATCATCAAAAAATACTAACACAAATTTTCTAAGGAATGGTTTGAAAATTGAATTCATCAAACCTTGAAATGTTGAAGGTGCATTGGTAAGGCCAAAAGGCATGACCAAAAATTCATAATGACCCTCATGAGTTCTAAATGCCATTTTCGGAATGTCTTCAATCTTCATTCTGATTTGATGATATCCCAAGCGAAGATCCAACTTGGTGAAGTAAATTGATCCATGCAATTCATCCAGTAATTCGTCAATAACAGGAATGGTGAACTTATCTTTAATAGTGAGCTTGTTGAGCTCCCTATAATCTGGACACATGCGCCATGATCCATCCTTCTTGTGCACTAATACTACTGGAGCTGAGAAAGAACTTTGACTTGGTTGAATTATACCCACCTCTAGCATTTCTGCAACCATACGTTCAATTTCACTCTTTTGGGCATAGGGATATCTGTACGGCCTGATGTTTGGAGGAACACTTCCTGGAATCAGATGAATAGCATGATCATGATCACGCATAGGTGGGAGACGTTTTGGAGTCTCAAATACCTTGGAATGATTGTCCAGGACTTTTTGGAGATCTGGAGAAATAGATGATTCCAATGTGGAAACATCTAGCGAACATAATTGTGCAATTACACCTCTTTGCTCCTTTTTTAGAAGCTTTATCATGCCATTAGAGCTGATAATCTTTCCTGGTTTCCCTGCAATACCCCTTAATTCAACTTCCTTTCCTTCCGTAGAAAATTTGATTAAAAGTTCTTGAAAATTAAAAGCTATTATACCCAAGGATTGTAGCCATTGGACTCCTAGTACAACATCAACGCCTCCCATTGGAATGGAAAGCATTGGGCTAGTCAATACATATTCTCCCATGGATAGCTTGATATTATGGCACTTTCCAGAGCAATTTATTGTTCCTCCATTTGCAATCATCACTTGACACTCTGGTGCTGGATATAGGAAGCAATTCAATTCTTTTGCTACCCTACAATGAATAAAATTGTGGGTGCTTCCTGAATCAATCAACACTATTACCTTTTTCTTCTTGATTTGTCCTTCTATCTTGATGGTTTGAGGAGTGGTAATTCCCGCCAATGCATTACAAGATATGGTCGGATTTATTTGTTCTTCATCTAGGCTTTGTTCCTGGAGTATATCTTCTTCTTTTGACCTTTCTTGCTCCTTTTCTTCTTCCTCTTCACAATCTATGTAGAATAATTTCTTCTCAACACACTTATGACCTTTAGTGTATTTTCTATCACAACTGTAACAAAGCCCTTTTGCTCTTTTTTCTTCCAATTGTTGTGGTGTCAACCTTATAGGTTGTGGAAGACTAGGGGCAACAACACTTCCGTCTTTATAGTTGTGAGTGGTATGCTTCCTGGTTGCCATAATTTTTCTTTCCATTTTTCTTGCTAACCTAAATGCCTTCTCTAATGAATCAGGTTCCCAAAGGCGAACATCATGTTGGATCCTATCCTTTAAAGACCCTATGAACACATAAATCCTATGCTCCTCTGGAATATCTTTTACCCTTATGTTCAATTTTTGGAACTCCTGAATGTGCTCCATTACTGAACCCTTTTGTTTGAGACTTATCAATTGGCTAAAAGAAGTGTTGCTTTTTGTATCTTCATAATGTGCTATCAATTCTTCCGTAAAAATTGCCCAAGTGATAAATTGTTTACGAGAGCAAAGCCATTGATACCATACAAACTGATTTGGTCCAAATATACAGTTTCCATACGTACCTTTTGTGCGTTTTGCACATTATTGAGATCGAAGAATTGCTCCATATGTAATATCCATGTGGCGGGATCCTTGCCATCAAAATTCCTCATATCGATTTTTGGAATATGGTGATTCTTCGATCCAACATTAGCGTCTATGGAATCATGATTAACATTTCTTTTGTTCTCATCATGAGTTTCCTTTACTACCTTTTCACCATTAGTGACCCTTTCTTGTAGCAACTTCTTCAATTCTTCCATGTCTGTCTTCAAATCTATCTTCAAATCATCCATTTTACCTTCCATGCCCTTTATCTTAGATTCCACGCCATTTATCTTAGATTCCACGCCACTTATCTTAGCCTCTGTTAGCTTTTGTGAGCGTGACATTTGTTGCACTTGTTCTTGTAATTTTGATATATCATGTAGCATTTCTTCCTCTTCTTCATGAGTCATGCTAGAGCTTTCAGGTTCCTTACTAGGTGTTTGCATTTTCTTTCCTCAGGGCATCAGTTACTGATAATAATGCTTTACTATGCCCTTTGAATTCCGTTAAACCAAGCTTACACAAAAATTAAAAAAAAAACTACACACCTTTTTTCACTTTATAGAAGCCTAATATTGAATCTGATGTATCTCTGTAATTTCGGATCATCCAGTTCTGAAATTGCTACTTGTAGTAGCCTTCTGCGTCCTCTTTCCAATGCCACAAGTCTGAGCCAAATTGGATTCTCCAAGGAAGAGTTATGTGAAATCTCCCACAGTGACTTGCTTTTAGACTGGTTCAGTAGAGTGAACTTGTACGACGTACCACGCGTCACTGTTTCAACCTTGAATCTAAAACACACATAAAGAAACTACAGTCTGTCCTCTTTCTGTACCTTCTGACGAAATTTCAATCCGATCCCCAGAGAGAAAGTTATGATGATTTTCCCCAGGTCACCTGTTTTGAATGTAATTCAGGAGTATGCAAAAAGACCAACTTCCTCAGATCATATCTCCACAAATATCACGCGAAAAGCTCTGAAATTCAGACCCAAGGTTCAACGCGATTTATTCTCAAATGGGCTTTTTTTGCGACTTCTAAAACGTCACAGAAAAAAAGTTATAGCGAAAATGCCACGATGACCTGTTTGGAGCAGCGAAACCCTAGAATCCAAAGCTCTTATACCAAATGTTATGAAACCAACTCAAGAAAAGATAGAAAAGATAGATCAACGCCTTAGAATTCAGCCTCTTCGAGGGGGAAACCTCCTTTACATTACATAAATGAAAAATTCTTGGATGATACAAATGAGAAAACCTCCTTTCTATATATAGGAGTCTAAGGAGTCACAATATAATCCAGCCGACCTAACAATAATAATATAAAGCCACAAAAATAACAATAGAGGGATTCTATGGGGCACAGAAATAACAATATGGGGGTAATAGGGGCACAACAATATAAATAAGGGGTATAAATACAATAGTAATGGGTAATCACTAGTACTATAGGGACCCAACAGCTAATCTCAGAGGAGATTGAACCCAACCCTTAAATACATAGTTAAAGAAGAAATGCAGAAGTTGTTGGATGCAGGGTTCATTTACCCCATCTTAAATAGTGAGTGGGTGTCTCCTCTAGTTTTGGTCGCAAGGAAGAATGAAAAATGGAGGATATATGTGGACTATAGAGAGTTAAACAAATCCACCAAAAAATGCCATTTCCCTCTACCTTTCATTGATCAAGTCTTGGATAGTCTTGTAGGAAAGAAGTTCTTCTCTTTCCTGGATGGATTCAGTGGTTAAAATCAGATCCAAATCATCCCAGAGGACCAATATAAAACCACCTTCATGTGTCCTTGGGGTACCTTTTCTTATAGGGTCCTTCCTTTCGGATTATGTAATTCCCCTGCCAATTTTCAAAGGGAAGTTCTGAGCATCTTTGCAGAGCTAGTCCATGACTCTGTAGAAATCTATATGGATGATTTCACTCCCTATGGGTGTGATTTCATAGAGGCTCTCTCTAACTTGGGGAAATTATTAAATAAGTGCATTGAAATGAACCTATCCCTTAGTGCTGAGAAGTGTCAGTTTTTGATTAATGCAGGGACTGTTCTAGGTCACTCAATATCCTAGGAAGGACTACAAGTGGACCCAAATAAATTTTCTATCATAAAGAGGGTCCCTACTCCTCAGAAGTAGAGGGATGCCATAAGTTTCTTGGTCTTAGCTGGATACTATAGGAGATTCATAAAGGAATTCAACAAAGTAGCCTCACCTTTGTTTGGGCTGTTGGCCAAGGACTCTGAATTTTGCTGGCCAGAAAGCTGCCAAGATGCCCTAGAGACCTTAAAAGACAAGTTGACTACTACACCCATACTCTGAGGACTAAATTGGTCTCTTCCTTTACACATCCACGCTGGTGCCTTTAACAAAGCTATAGGAGCAGATCTAGGTTAGATAGTGACAAGTTGCTTTATGCCATTTATTTCATTAGAAAAAATTTGTCCTAGTCATTCTCCATTCCTTGAATAAATTTAGACACTACATCACTGGTTACCAGGTCTTTGTACACACTGAACATGCTTCTATTAAATATTTAATGAAAAATCCTGATGTGAATTCCAGAATTATTAGATGGTTTCTTTTATTACAATAGTTTGATCTAACTATCATTGATAAGCCTGGTAGAGAAATGGTAGTTGCATATTTTTTGTCAAGACTTGCTTTGCCTATAGGTGAGGAAGGAATGGTTGATGATTAGCTGCTAGATGATAAATTATTTTCTATTTCAGTTCTCTCTCCAATGTTTTCTGACATAGCCAACCACTTAGTGATTGCACATTTCCCTCCAAATATTTCCTCCAAGGAAAAAAGAAGAATTACAAGAAAGAGCGCCCCATTCACTTGGATTGGGGGAAATCTCTTCAAGCTAGGCCCAGATAAATTTTTTAGGACATGTTTCAGGGAGGAGGAAGTCTTTGACATCCTCCTGACCTATCATGATGGGCCTTGTGGAGGTCACTTTGCAGCCAAGAGGACAACCTTCAAGGTACTGCAAATTGGCTACTACTCGCCCACTCTCCACCGAGATGCAAGAAGATACACCATTCGATGTGACCAGTGCCAAAGAATGGAGAACCTACTCCCAGGGATGAAATGCCTTTGTAACCTCAAGTGACTCTTGAGCCATTTGAAAAGTGGGGCATGGATTTAATCGGGCCCATTGATCCCCATCAAGGAATAAAAGGTACATAATTGTATGCATTGATTATTTGACAAAGTGGGCTGAAACCAAGGTTGTCAAGGTAGCAACAAAAGAGAAAGTGGTTGAGTTCTTAAGGGAGAATGTATTTTACAAGTTTGGGTACCCAAGAGAGATAGTCATTGATCAGGGAGCTCAATTCATGTCACACCTAATTGAAAATTTTTTGATGCAGCATAAGATCAATCACATGAAGTCAATTGCTTATCATCCTCAGGACAATGGAAAAGTAGAGGTTACTAGAAGAGCATTGGAAGGCATTCTCACCAAGGTTGTGAGAAACAATATAAAATATTGGGCTGATAGACTAGTGGAGGCCACTTGGGCCTATAATACAACTTGGAAGACAGCCACTGGCTTCACCCCTTATGACTTGGTCTACGGGAAGAAGGATTTTCTCTCCATGGAGTTTGAGTACAACACTTTGAGAATGGAAGCATAATTGGAGTTGGATGTTACAAAGGCACAACTAGAAAGGTTGCTCTAGCTCAATGGTTTAGTTTAATTCAGGATGCAGGCCCTCCTACACACAAAAGTTATTCAAGTACAAAGAAAGGTTTGGCAGGACAAAAACATCAAAGACAAAGTTTTTCAAGAAGGTGATTGGGATTTGATATATGACTCCAGGTTCAAGGAATTCAAAGGCAAATTGATGACTAGGTGGCTAGGCCCATGTCTGATAGAAAAGTGCCATGATAATGGAGTTGTGAAAATAAGGATCATTGATGAATAATGTATCCCCTTAATTGTCAATGGATACAGATTGAATGCCTATAAAACACCTCTGTTAAGGGAAGAGTTCATCAGTACCATCAATAAGGAAATGAATGTTCTTGGAAGTGTCTCAGCTTCCAACTCACCAAATTCATGAAGATTGCTTTTATTTTTGAAAAAAAAGAGAAATAAAGAAAATAATAAGGAACCTAGGTGAAAACCTCTATGAGGCACCTGAGGCCAACGTTTGGTTTGAAAATCTCCTTGAGGCAGCATAAGAGTGGAAAAGGAAAATAAAAATATCCATGGGTGAAAACCTCCCTTGAGGCACCAAGTCCAGGAAAATAGGTTGAAAAAATTATTTGAGGTGACCTGTGTGTCTTTCAAAAAAGAAGAAGAAGAAAAAGAGAAAATAAAAAAGCAAATGCCATGGCAGGGACCTCAAACTTGCCCACTAATAAAATTTTGTGATTTTTGTAGGTTTTTAAAGGAAACAAAGGACTCAGAGTTGAAGGGAAAGAAAACCAAGAATCACCCCATTCTTCCTCCATTCACTTCATATATCCCATGCCTACTATGTATCCATCATCCATCCTCACTTCTAGGCATCAAAAACCAATTTTTATGCAGTTTTCTAACTTCTATAGGGTTTCTTATAGTTACTATAAGAGTTTCATGTAGTACTGAAGGATGTCCTAAAACACTATAGGAATGAAGTATCGATTGGAAAATGATGATGTATGCATGTTCTAGGTTGAAATAGGGGACCATACATCTCACCACCTCTCACCCAGCACCAACTCATGACCATACCAACCTATATGTCCATAAAAAACCACTCAGAAAAAAAAAAACACAAAAAAAAATAGAAAAAGAGAGTCCAAGGGTCATGCCATCTTTGGAATCACTCAACTACCACTCCATCTCCTCAATTGATATCCTTCCACTCCTACATCACCACCCATTCCTCCTCCAAGTGAAAAAAAAATGATGAAAAAAGGTAGCTAAAGGATTTCCTATAGTAACTACAGGAAACCCTGTAACAACCTGTGTTATAACAACAACAGTTTCTCCATGCATTCTCCTTCAACATCCATGCAAGTAAAGAGATCCAACACCCATATAGACACTATGACTCCTATCCAGAGCTCAACCTCAACAAGAGAGACCAAGCACCTACACACAACAACAAAGAAGACAAATACATCAGCTGGATGAAACCAACAAAAAAGGGACCAAGGAAAAGCACTTACCTGAACAAAAAGAAGCACAATAGAGTCACCCTCCAACATGCATCCACCAAGTGAAGGAAGGCATAGGCATGGCACCTCATCCAAACTATTCCCTAAGTATGATATCATAAAAGTGTAGGAATATGAAAAAGTCCGATTTTATAAGCTGGGGGTGGCCAGTTAACTTGGCCACCCTCAGCTCAAAAACAAAAAGTGAACTCCTAGTCAACATGACACGTTGCAATGTCACATCAAGGAGAATGAGTTGAAAAGGTGGCCGAGTTAAGTTGTGTGAGAGTGGATGATAATTATGAGGGGAGGCTTCATGATAACTAATTGTGGGCCAACGATCCCAAAGAGGAAATCCTGTACTCTACTAGCCAATACAATGCTCCAAGGAATCGACCATCAATAGAAAACATTCCAAACTCTCATGCACCAATTGTTCATTTTGAGATCAGAGAAGACCGAAACCACCTTAGAGAACCATCGAGGAAGCAAATATGTTTCATCCACCCTACAAAAAACGCAACTATAGGAACAACTACAGGAAACACAGGGAGCTACAAGAAGCATTGGAAATTCAGAGAGAACTTTGCAAGGGGGTGCCTAGGGTATAACTATTCAACAATTATCCTCATCCAAAGCATCACAGTGAAAGGTAGGTCACCCATATCTCCTATGTTTTGAATTGATAATTAGGAAAAGAAAAAATCTAAGTTTTCTATGTGATTATAGTGGGCCTGGGGTTTTAGACAGAATTGTGCAAATTTTAAAAGTTGTGTGGATATAGAAGGAAATTACAGCCATCCACCAACATTCTAAACTCTCAGTCACCCTAGAAAGATATAAGCTAGCCTATCAAACTCCCTAGTATCAGCTAAGTAGAGAAGAGACATGACAGGAGGATTTAATAGAAGGGAACGCATAGAGACATCCAGGATACACCTCCATCCCCCTGTGGTAGAAATATTTAGAAGGCATAATTGGTTGGGATTCTTTGAACTGCTTAGAGGGTATGATGATTTTGTAGCTCAAGAATTTTCCATGACACTCAACCCTTAGGCTAGAACCAGTGCTACTACTATGGTAAGAGGACTATCAATTACAATTACTCCTGAGGTAATTAGAAGAATCACTACACTTCCTCAAGGGATGCCACGGAGAAACGAGGATACAACTGCAAGCACTTTTGTAAAGAAAAAATTCTTCTTAAGGGATGAAGAGCCAATTGAGGAAAAAAATGAGATAAGAAGGGAAAGCTTTCCCTATCCTTGGAATGAGGTGAGCTATCATATTCTCAAATATATCTCTTGTGAAGGGAGGCTCATTATAATCTATGGCTACCAGTTTAGGCTCTTCCATTAGTTGATATTTGGAGAGGAGATACCCATTGACAGAAGACTCATTGTACCCTACTTCTTGATGCAATCAATAATAGACATGAGCCTAAAGGTCCAAGAGGGAAAACATCAACAATTGGAACACCATGGACTTATTAAGCTAATACTAGAGGATGCCTTGAGCTAGCTAAGAATCCCTATTCAATGGTCCACATTTAGAGACTTGGAAAGAGAGGCTGTGATTGAAATACAAACCCTTGGATATGATAGAGACAATACCTCTACTGGTGAAGAGGATGCATAAGAAAATAAGGAAGAGCCTGAAGAGGAAGAAAAAGAACCAGAGGAGGAAGAGGAGGGAGAAACAAAGAAAATAGAGGATGAAGAAGGAAAAGAAGAAGGAGAAGAGGAGAAAAGTGAAGAAGAAGAACAAAAGGAAGAAGCAAACCCCAAGGAACATACTAAGGAAAGGGATGAATCTCCAAGGCTGTCTCTTGAACCCATCGAGATGGAGGCAAATACTGCCTTGACTTGCCTAAGCACACGTGTCAAGTCAAAAGGGGAAAGACAGAGGTAGACTCCCCTCTATTTCAAAACAAGGAGGAGCACCAGAATCAAACAAGGGAAACCACAAACACCTACTAGGACTCTAGTCATAATTGATGAGTCACAAAAAGAGCAAGAAAAGTGAAGAGGGAACATCAAAACACGCTTCCCCAAAGTCTCACATCACCTATGTTAGGAAGCTTGTCACCATGTCAACATCAACAAAGCAAGAAAAGGAACCTTTGACCCCATTTCAGAAATGAAAAATCCTTCTACATTATCCTCAGATAGTCCTACAAGAAACTCTATTAGCACTACAGGAAACACAAAAATATCTACAGGAAGAAAAACAAGGACAGAGCGAAGGCAAGGAAGCAACAACGCAAGTGTAGGAGGGGGAAACATCTCCAAAGACATTTGAAGGAGAGTTACAAGAGCTAGAGGAGCCTAGCCCACAACCCAATCTTTGTAGCTTTTAACCTCGTATAGAAATTACCTGCATACAAATTCTAAAACACATAAAATAAACAATGTGAGAGAATAACACATAAAACACATATACACAAAGATTTTCCCCTAGATCCCAAAACCGGGACTACCAACTTTATTTTTCATTATATTCCTTTCAATGTTACAATACATATTTATACATGCCGAAGCATCCAATACCATGGACTGAAAACCATCGTGTCCAAAAACATGTGCTAAAATCATGCACAAAACCATAAGTGTGTTCGCCCAACCTAACATAGGGTCCAAAACCAAAATTTTTTGAGCGCTGCCCTGGACCCAATAAAGTGGGGTTACGGGTACACCTCAAACCCCCTGTTAACTACGTGGAAAGAATATAACACAACCTAGCATTCTCCCACTTGTTTTTTTCTTTCCACAGGGGGCCACAAGAGAGCTTAGTCATTTTTCCAGCCCTGAAACGCCCATTGTCTCTCTACACCAAGAGAACTTCTCAGAGATCATAGATTTTGTCAATGCATCTGTAGTATTATTCAAAGTGTCCACCTTTACCAGCAACACTTTTTTGTCTTCTATCATATCCCTCACAAAGTGATATTGAACATCAATGTGCTTTGTCTTTGAATGATATGCAGGGTTCTTTGCCAAGAAAATTGCACTTTGGCTGTCACAGTCTATCCTTATAGCTTCCTGTACTAACTCCATACTTGAACACACTCTTTGCAACCAAACTACTTCCTTGCTTGCATGAGTGGTTACCATGTATTCTGCCTCTGTAGTTGATAGTGCCACTATAGATTGTTTCTTACTCATACAACTGACTGCACCTCCAAATAGGTTAAACACATACCCACTTATAGATCTTCTCTGATATAGATCTCTAGCCTAGTCTGCATCAACAAAGCCATGAATATCCAAAACTCTATCCAATCCTGGTCTTTTTTGGTAGCACAAACCATAATCACTAGTGCCACGCAAATACCTGAAAACCCGCTTCACTGCTGTCCAATGCTCCTTTGCTAGTTTTGACATAAACCTGCTCAATACTCCCATTGCATGTGCAATGTCTGGTCTAGTATAGACCATTGCATACATCAAGCTACTGACTGCACTTGCATATGGAACACGGGACATGTCATCTTCCTCTTCTTGTGTCTTGGGACATTGTTTAGTAGATAGCCTCACACCTACAGGAATAGGAACCTTCACCGATTTACTATCCTGCATATTAAACCTCTGTAGTATTGTCTCGACATTCTTCCTCTGGTTTAACCAAAGCTTCCTCTTTGCCCGATCTCTTTTAATTTCCATGCCCAAAATATAGTTTGCAGCACCAAGATCTTTCATGTCAAATTTGGAGGACAATTGGGTCTTAAAATCCTGGATAATTTCTTTGTCATTTCCAACCAGCAACATATCATCCACATACAAGACCAGATAAATAACACGGTCACCAATTAATTTAAAATACACACAGTGATCTGCTTTGCTTCTGGTGAAGCCAAGTACCCATATAAATGTATCAAATTTCTGATACCACATCCTTGGTGACTATTTTAATCCATACAGAGACTTCTTTAACTTGCATACCAATTCTTTCTTACCCTTCACTGCAAAGCCTTCAGGTTGCTTCATGTATATTTCCTCTTCTAGATCCCCATGAAGAAATGATGTCTTCACATCCATCTATTCTACCTCAAAATCAAAAGCAACAAAAACAGATAAAAGTAATCTAATAGAAGTTACCTTGGCAATAGGAGAAAAAATATCACCAAAATCAATTCCCGGCACCTGGGAATAACCTTTTGCTACCAACCGAGCTTTGTATTTCTCCACCTTTCCTTTTGCATTTGTCTTCTTCTTGAACACCCATTTGCTGCCTATGGTTTTCCTTCCAGCTGGCAACTCCACCAGATCCCAATCCTCATTTTTGTGCAAAGATTCCATTTCATCAACCATGGCCTCTTTCCAGGGTTTTCCATCCTCTGAATCCACTGCTTCCTTCACAGTTCTGGGATCATCATCAGTAATAGACAAAGAAAAATTTGAACAGAAAGTAGATGGAATATACCTTTCTGGATGCCTTCTTTCTCGAACTGATCTTCTCACAGCCGGAGTTTATGGCTCTTCATCTTCTGATTCCTCCTCTGCTATAGAGTCTGATTCTGCCTCCTTTAGCTCAAACTGTATCTTCTCAGGTTCCTTTGGTTGGACTTCATGTTTAATAACATCTTTAACCTCTCTGAACACCACATCTTGACTGTACACAACCTTCTGTGTGATTGGGTTCCAAAGCTTATAACCTTTTAAACCATCCTTATACCCAATAAAGATGCACTTTTCAAATTTACTATCCAACTTGGCTCGTTTCTCCTTTGGAACATGTACATATGCATCACATCCAAATACCCTCAGATGTGAAAGAGAGGGTTTCTTACCAGTCCATACCTCTTGTGGAGTCTTATCCTCCAACGCTGATGAAGGTGACTTGTTGACCAGGTAACATGCAGTATCCACCGCCTTTGCCTAGAATTCCTGTCCTAACCCGACACCACTGAGCATACTTCTTGCCCTTTCCTTCAATGTCTTATTCATTCTTTCTACAAATCCATGTTGCTGAGGTGTATATGGAGTAGTCTTCTGTCATGCTATACCACACTTCTTACAGAATTCTTCGAATTCCTTGCTGCAAAACTCTCCACCATTATCTGTCCTCAGCACCTTTATCTTCTTCTCTGTTTGATTTTCCACAAGAGCCTTAAATTCTTTAAACCTGTCAAAGGCTTCAGATTTCTTCTTAAGGAAATATATCCATGTATTCCTTGAGAAGTCATCTATAAATGATACATAGTACACAGACTTACCCAGTGATGGAACCTTCACAGGTCTAAACACATCATTGTGCACAAGTTCTAATATTTGTTTCGCCCTCTTACTACCAGAGGGGAAACTCACCCGATTTTGATTCCCATATGCACAATTTTCATAGAAATAAAAATCCAGAGAGCTACTCATACCTTCTACCATACCTTTACCATGAAGTATTTGAAGGCCCTTCTCTCCAATATTTCTAAGCCTTTGATGCCACAACATGGTCTTCTCTCCAGAGACCACTAGATATTCTGCTCCACTTTCAGGAACCACAGAACTATTGCACCCATCAATAATAGTGCTACCTTGCAGCTTGTAAGGAGTTCCAATCCGAACTCCCCCCATCAATACCAGTGCTCCCCGAACCATCTTGTAGGTATCCTTCTCGAACACTGTTTTTACACCTGCATCATCCATCTTGCTTACATAAATCAGATTTTTGGCCAATGCACGAATATGCAGAACACCTTGAAGTGTTCTAACTCTTCCACCTTGCAATTTCAACTTTACTTTTCCGCGACCAATGATTATAGCCTTCCTATCATCCCCTAAGAAGACATCACCACCATCATATTTCTCATACTGGCAGAACCACTCTCTGTGGGGAGTGAAGTGAAAGGATGCACCTGAGTCAATAAAGCATGCCTCATGATCTACATGTGTACTTGAAGAAGCCAAGTACACATCCCCACCTTCATCTGAGGTGGTTTTTTCCTCTGCAGAAGGGGCATCATCAGATCCCTTTCCTTTGTCAGGAGATTTATATTTACAGTACCTTTTGAAGTGCCCTTCCTTTCCGCATTTCTAGCACACCACCTTTACAGGTTTTCCTGGAGATTTAGATCTCCCTTTAGATTTAGATCTCCCACTTGATGACTTATTTTTGTTTCTATTCTGGGATCGTCCTCGTACAGACAAGGCATCACCATTCTGGCTCTCCATATGTTTTCGTCTCATCTCCTTCATCAGCCATGCTGAGACTATTTCATTAAACTGTAAGGCAGTTGCATTGCTACCTATTGCAATAACCAGACTATCCCACGAATCTGGTAGAGAACACAACAAACTGATGCACTTATCTTCATCTAAAATTTTAATATCAACAGACACTAACTGACTTACCACAACATTAAATGCATTCAGATGCTCTATCACTAAGTCTCCATCTTTCATCCCCAGGTTATACAACTTTTTTCACAGGAACAGTTTATTCACCAGAGACTTAGATTGGTACAAAGTCCCTAACTTGTCCCACAAAGCCTTCGCCGTAGCTTCCTCGGATACATTCAAGAATACTAAATCTGAGACACACAATCGTATTGTGCTCTTTGCCTTCTGATCCAACTTTTTCCATTCTTCATCAGACACTCCCGTTGGTTTAGTACCTGGATCTACCATGATCCACTGATCTTTATCCACCAACAGATCCTTCATCTTGAGTTTCCACAACTCAAAACTCTGACCATTAAATTTCTCGATCTCTATCTTTCCACTGCTCACCATCTTCTTTCACCACCAGAATCGATCTTGCAGATCTCCCATTGAATAGGGTCTACCACAGGCCCGAGCGAAACCCCTCAGCAACAAAGGCGTCCCCTTGAAGCCAAAACAACTCTGATACCAAATGTAGTTTTTAACCCCGTACATAAATTACCTGCATACGAATTCTAAAACACATAAAATAAACAATGCAAGAGCATAACACATAAAACACATAAAACACATATACATAGAGATTTTCCCCTTGATCCCAAAACCGGGACTACCAGCTTGCTTTTTCATTATATTCCTTTCAATGTTACAATACATATTTATACATGCTGAAGCATCTAATACCATGGACTGAAAACCATCGCGTCCAAAACCATGGACTAAAAACCATCGCGTCCAAAACCATGGACTGAAAACCATCGCGTCCAAAAACATGTGCGAAATTCATGCACAAAACCATAGGTGGGTCCGCCCAACCTAACATAGGGTCCAAAACCAAAATTTATCGGGGCGCTGCCCTGGACCCCATAAAGTGGGGTTACGGGTACACCTCAAATCCCTTGTTAACTACGTGGAAAGAATATAACACAACCCAACAATCTTAGCTCTTATTATAGATTCATTGAGGGAGGCAGATTAATACCACATAAATTTTCCATCCCTCTCTTCTTTGAGCTTGAGAAAGGGAGAGGAAGGACACATCGCTAGATGAAAATTTCCAAGTCAAAGAAGGTAGAGGATGTGGGCCATATGGAAGAGAAAATACTAGAGATGGGTAGAGAGTTGAGTAAGATAAGAGACATGGAACAAATTATGGGATCTCAACTAGAGGTAGAAAACAAATGGCTAAGAAGGTAGTTACAGGAAAAAGAGAATGAATTGGCCACCATGGCAAGCCTCTCCTTGGAGGCACTCCAGTGCAAGATTCCGCCAAAATCATATACCTTGTACCTTAAAGATCAATGGCTGCAATTTTAGATCAAGAGACTAGCACAACAGGGGACTATGCCTTTCCAAGGCTATAGTCAGTTCATTGAACTATGTGACAAGAGCACCCTAGAGGATAAGGCCAAGATATCTGAATTCTACTTGCACAACTTGGCCTTAACAAACTTGAATGTGTGGGACCCCAATGCAAAGTTGGGGGACTTATAACTAATGACCCTTGCATCATGGATGAGTCATGAGGAGGCCGGGGCTAAGGAGGTGAAGAGGGTGTTGGAAAGAGAAGAAAGGGAAGCCCTTTACATAAGAGTAGAACATATAAATTCAATGGTTTTCATTAGCACCCACAATTATATCATTTCCAACGTCCCTAGCTTGCACCAACATACCTAGCTAAATAAGAACAAACAATTACACATTTTGAGAATACCTTAAGATTTCTAGGGAATGAAAGCCAACAAGCATACCAAAGGAGATGGAGAACTCTACCATACAACCTAAGGATCATGGAGTATCATTCCCCTAAGAGGATGAGAGATGCACTAGAAAGAAACCCACTGTATAAGAATGCACTGCAGAGACTCAAAATAAATTGGATTGGTTTGAAACTCAGTCCATCCTTGCTATTGTGTATGCTAGAAGGTAGAAAGGAGGAAGAGGAAAGAAAATAGTGGGAGGAAATAGAGAAACGTGCAGGGTTTTATCCACAAGAGGAAACTCCATCAACATAGGCTTAGGATGTCAGCGAGGCCACACGAGCTATGAAAGATATGGACATAGATTAAGTTTCTCAAATGATGAGAAACACTTTCAGTAGGAGGGGGATGATGAGGCTCTTCAATAGGTAAATTATATGGGCCTTAATGCCACTGCCCATCTTATTAAAAGAAACTTTTCTCACATTTCTTTACATATTTTATTATATTTTGCTTAGTGAGAAGGCTAAAGGTGAGATGTTATGTCATGTGGCCTAATGTTCATTAACTATAGTATTTGGAGAAGTTTTGGGATAATTTAAGTGCATGAACGCAAAGTAGATAAGAAAGAGGGATTTTAGGAGATTGGGTCTCCCTCCTTAACTCTTCAATCACTCGAAGATTCCTCCACAATATCTCATCAGCTCAGAGTTACAAGCACCCAATCCCATTGAGTGCATTGGAAATCGAGTCAGTGTTAGTTGAAGACAAGTCAATCTCGAGTTTGGGAGCCATGCCCCCCTAATTTTAAGGAATTCGTTGGTAGCTTCAGTTGTATAAATAAGAAGGCCCAGGGCCTCATTAGGATTAAACTTTTTGTTGTAGCTAAGAGGTAATTTCTAGTAAGATATTGTGGCTATTATTCTCATGTTATTTTTGACATTTTGATGATAATGGAAAGTGTTTCTTTGATCCAACACTGAGTCAGAGGGATGAAGATCTTGAGTTAGGGCCCAACCCTAATAGCAGAGGTTCCTCTTTTTGTACATGTATTCTTAGATTAGAATCATAGATTAGTTATTGAAGTTATCTCTGCTTTGTTTAATTTACAAGTCTTGAATGATTGGTTAGTTTTTCTTCCATTAGTTGGAGAAGTATATCAATGTTACAGTAGTGAAAGAAATGACTTCAGAAAAATTTGTGACAGTGGCCTCATCCTCATCTCCCTCATGGGATCATGGTTTGAGGGCCGCACTCTCACAGCCCTAAAAACATATTTATCTTTTGGTTATTATATAGCTTAGGATTTCTTGTTGAGTAGATAATTGATTATGATTTCTTAGAAGCACCTGCAATTGTCAGTTTGGTTTCTTGAGTTTGTTGTAGGTTAGAAAGAATTTCGTTCCATAGATTTAAGCCATTAACCATCAATAAATCAGTTTCTCAAATTCAACTCATATTGTCCACATTTACATAAAGTTGTGAATGAATGAAGAAAAGAATATGTGTTGTTGCAGGAGTCGTTGATTTGCAGGGAGGAACTCCTTCCACCAACCTCATCTAAGTCTTCTCCACCTCTCGCCCAAACCTACCAACCACTAATTCAGATTTCTATTTTGTAGCCACCGTGGACAACCACCTTGAGAAAATCCAACTATCCCGAAGAGTTGGGCTGATCCTTGGGTAGTGTGCACCTTCCCTATACCTTATTCCACCATCATACATCTTCCCAACACTTCCTTTCACCTTCCCTACCTTCCTACAACTTTCAACTAAGTTTCCTGTAGTAAAACATGACATCCTGTAGCAACTATATGAAATCTTGTAGCAACTATAGGAAACCCTGTAGCAACCTATTTTAGATTGTTTTCGACAGAAATGATGATCAAAGCCCAGGGTAGGCCTTCAACTTGACCTCCATACCCCTCAATGCCATTTTGGACTAGCTTTCCCATACCTTCCTCCCCTACAAAAGATCATATTGTTTAGCTTAGAATTACATTTCTAAATTGAAAACCAAAATATTAATTTCTACAATAATTTGTTAGTGCATGCATACATCAATCATAGAAATGTTAGGATAATTTCCATGCATACTTAGTCCAGATAGCTAGATGATAGAATGCAAGGTTAAATTAGTTCTATTTTGCAAGTAATGTGTGTTAACTCTCAGCTAGGTAATTTCATGTCATTTCGTAGCACTTTCTATTCAACACTTTCATTTCCTTAAAATAGGAAAGAATTTACTTTCTGCATTAAAGATAACTTTACTTTTACTGTCAGTAGTAAGCCTCCTTCTAGTTAATAGAAGTCTGGTTTGAAAAACCTTAGTGGCCTATCGTCCTAGTTGAGAAGTGACAAGAGTAGATTGTTTCATCTGCTTTGCATATAGCACTACCACCTCCAATTTTGTATGAACCCTGGGTTGATAAAGTAAAGTTGGTCTCCCTAGGAGTTGCAACATCCTTGCTGCAATACTGGGGCTCATCACTAATCTTAGCAAGTGTGGTTTCTTTCAGATTGAGGCACATTACTTGGGAAATGTTGTCTCCAAGGAGGGCATAACAGTGGATCCAAAATATGTAATAGCTATCATGGAGTGGGAAGCCCTTAGAAATGTATATGAGGTGAGATTTTTCATGGGATTGGTAGGTTATTACAGGAGGTTCATCTCGAACTTCTCACAAATTTCTTTTCCTATTACATCATTATCGAGGAAAGATAAGAAGTTTGAATGGACAAAAGAGTGTGAGGCCAATTTCGAGAAACTTAAGCAGCTGTTGACACATGCACTAGTGTCAAAGTTTGCAGATCCAGAAAAGAGTTTGTAGTATGTATAGATGCTTGCAAGAGAGGACTTGGTGGAGTCCTTATGCAAGAAGGATAGGTAGTATTCTATGAGTCACAAAAACTAAATGATCATAAGACGAACTATCCAATGCATGATCTTGAGCTAGCAATGATCATACATACGTTAAAGATGTGGAGGCACTATCTTCTTGGAAGAAGGTTTGTATTGATGAGTGATCAAAGTGGTTTGCAGTATCTATTTGACCAACCGAATCTGAATGGTAGGCAGGCTCTGTAGTTGGACACGATAAGTGAGTTCGATTTTGAGATTAGGTCTATCAAAGGTAAAGAGAAAAAGGTGGCAGATGCTCTTAGCAGATGGATACAGGTGAATCAAATAACAACTATGAGCTCCTATGGAACAGATTTATAGGATAGGATCTTGCAGATGTGTTAGCAAGATCTTAGGTATATGGAGATTGTGCATAGGTTTCAAAAGAGTATAGGTATAGGTACATGTGGTGGTACAGGCATAGGTACAGGTACAGGTGCACGTGCATAGGATGTGGACTATTATCTCACGATAGATGGATTGTTTAAATTTGGAGACAAGATATATGTGCTAGACATCAGTGAGATAAAGAAGGTGATCTTGAGGTTGTTTCATGCGAAACCATATTCAGGTCACCCAGGCTATTAAAAGACATTAACCGCAGTGAAGAAGTTTTATTATTGGCCAAATCTGAAGAAGGATGTAGCAGCGTTTGTGGGTAGATGTTTGGATTGTAACATAGTTACTGATCAAACGAGAAAATGACCTAGTACTTGTTTTTTTGAGGTAGCAAAAGATCACTCGATTTTGAAAAATGGTGATTTAGAATACAACTTTTTTTGGAACATATTTTCGCCACTTTAAATTTTTTTTTGTATCAAGTATGAACAATTTTTTAAATGTTAGTGATTTTCATGCTGATTCTAAAAAGTGTTGATGCAGCATCAACACATTTTTTTAGAGGGTTTATTTTTGACACTAAATTTTTTTATGTATCAAGTGTGAACATTTTTTTTTTGTTAGTGATTTTCATCTTGATTTTGAAAAGAGCAGACAAGCATTAACCCTTTTTGTTTAGATGGCTTAGTTTTACACTTTAATTTTTCTAATGAATTAAGTGTGGAATTTTTTTTTTTTTAAATGTTGGTGATTTTCATGTTAGAAATAAAACACAACAATAAAAATAAAAAAACATGACAAAAAAAATCAAATACAAAAAAAATATATAAAAAAAAGAAAAACAAAAAAATCAAAAGACCTATAAAAATGTAAAAAAAACATAAAAAATAAAACATAAATCATGACAAAAATAAAAATAATAAAAACATGCTAGTAATAAAATAGGAAAAAAAAAGACGTAAAAATAAAAAAACATGACAAAAAAAGATCATAAAACATGTTCGTCATAAAACATAAAAATATAAATAAAATGACATGACAAAAAAAATCAAATACAAAAAATATTTTAAAAAGGAAGAAAATAAAAGAAAAAAGAAAACCTATAAAAATGTAAAAAACACCAAAATTAACTTGTAAAAAAAAAATAGCAAAAAAACAAAATGAAAAGAAAAATATAATTTAAAGAAAAACAAATAGAACCACAAAAAAATTCTAAAAACATTTTTTTTAAAGTTAAAAAACAAATAAAAAAGAAAAATCACATTAGCAACAAACAACTTCAAATAACTACCCAAAAAGAATTTTTAAGAAAAAAAATTAAAATTAAATTTTTTTTAATTAAAATAAAAAATTAAAAAATATTTAAATTAAATAATTTAAATAAACAAAATTAAAAATAAATGATAAAATAAAATAAAAATTTAAGAATTATTATTTTTTTAAAATCAAAATTTAAAAATAAAGAAATAACCTTAAAAAAAAAAATTCAACACAATTAAAAAAAATTAAAAAAATTAAAAAAATAAAAATAAATTTCAAACATATTACAAAAAAAATTCAAAACAAATTCATTTTTAAAAAAAAATTATTTTAATTAATTAATTAATTTATTTTTTAAACAAAAAAACAGTTAAAAAAATTGTTAAAAAGAAATTAAAAAAAAAAATTAAAAAAATAAATAAAAAGAAGAAAAAAATCAGTTAACCCTCTGGGAATCGGCCTGCGGCCTCTTGGCCTGGGTGGGGAGGGGAGGGGAGTGAGCGGGGGTCCGGGGGGGTTGGGCGAGTGAGCAGGGGTTGCTGGGCCGGGGGAGGGGAGAGGGGAGGGCTGAGGGCTGGCAGGGGGGTTGGGTGATGGAGGGGGAGAGGAGGCAGGGTATGGTTATTTGTTTTTTTTTTTTTAATTCTTTTTTTATTTGTTTTTGTTTTTGTTTTTTTGTTTTGTTTTGTTTTGTTTTTGTTTTTGTTTTTGTTCTTGTTCTTGTTTTTGTTTTTTTTGTTTTATTATTACTATTTTTTATTTTATTTATTTATTTTTCGTTTTTTTTGTTTTTTTTTTTTTTTTTTTTTTTTTTTGTTTTTGTTTTGTTTTGTTTTGTTTTTGTTTTTTGTTTTTTGTTCTTTTTTGTTTTCGTTTTTGTTTTTTAGTTTTAGATTCAGTTTTTTGTTTTAT
This sequence comes from Pinus tabuliformis, assembly GCA_031772625.1. Classification (NCBI taxonomy): domain Eukaryota; kingdom Viridiplantae; phylum Streptophyta; class Pinopsida; order Pinales; family Pinaceae; genus Pinus; species Pinus tabuliformis. The sequence goes on from CM062816.1 coordinate 1,073,715,625, forward strand.
TTTTTAAATTTTAAAATTTAAATTTAATATTTTTAATATTTATTTATTTTTTAACATATATATTTAATTGTTTAGAATTTTTGTTTTTTGTTTTTTGTTTTTTTTTGGTAATTATTTAACTTTTTTTTTTTTAAATGGTATTTTTATTTTTTATTTTTTATTTTCAACTTAAAAAAAGGTTGTTGTTGTTGTTGTTTTTTTTTTTTTTTAACAAGTTATTTCTGATTTTTTTTAACATTTTTATGGTTTTTTGTTTGTTTATTTATTTATTTTTATATATTTTATGAAATTTAATTTATTTTTTGTCATGAATCATCCCCTTGCCACCCTTGGCTGGTTGGGGCCTCTGTGTGGTTGGGGATTTGTTTTTTTTTTTTTTAGTTTTTAATTTTTTTAATGTTGTATTTTATTTAGTTTATATATATATATATATATATATATATATATATATATATATATATATATATATATATATATATATATATATATATATATATATATATATATATATACATGGTATGGTTAATTGTTTTTACATTTTATAGTTTTCTTTTTTTATGTCATTAGTATATATTTTTTTTTATATTTGATTTTTTTTTGTCATGTTTTATTACTAGTTTTTATTTTTTATTTTTTCAATATTTGAATTTTGTTTTGTTTAGTATTTTTGTGTTTTCTTTTGCAATATTTGAAATTTTGCATTTCTATATATTATTTATATTTGATTTTTTTGTCATGTTTTTTTTTTTACTTATTATTTTTGATTTATTTTTTCAATATTTGAATTTTTGTTTTCTTATATATATATATATATATTGTAGGGTCTGTGTCGATGCTTGTCTAGTAACCCGATCCCATTATGTGCAATTTGATAGTTGACTTAAAATTTTTCGTTATAATGAATCGAGTTTGCTGCAGAATGTGTTAATTTCATGGTTGGTCTTTAAGTTTTCATTACAATGGGTTTAGCTCACTTACACTGTGTGTCAATTTGATAGTTGATTTTTTTTTGAAATGTATCAAGTTGTTTTAGGCCAAGATTTCAAAATCACTATACATTTAACATTTAAAAAAATTTACTCTTGGTATAATAACTCTTTGATTCAGGTGTTCATTTTTAAAGTTTTTTTAGTTATAAATTTTTTCCATAATGTCATGCTTGAAATATTTTGAAAATTTAAGATTGTTTTGTAGCCATAACCTTTGGTTTTAATTCCATGGTTGAAAAATTGTCAAAATTTTAATTTTTTTCTAAGTCATGATATTTTATCTTTAATTTTATGGTTGAAAACAATTATAAATATTTTTTCTTAACACTATGCTTGAAAATTGTTGGAATTTTAAGGTTTTTCAAATATGTGATATTTTAAATATAATGCCATGCTTAAAAATCGTTGGAATTTTAAGGCCTTTCTAGGACGTGACATTTTATCGTTAATGTCATGCTTGAAAATCATTGGAAATTTAATTTTTTCAGAGTCATGTTATTTTATTTTTAACGTCATTATTAAAAAATGTTGCCCTAAAAAAAGACCTTATTCCGGCATCAACACTTTTCGATTTCAAGGTGTTTTTTGCACAAAAAAAAATGGCTTTTATTGTTTTTCACTGTTATTTTTAAAAAATATTGAAAATTTACTCTGAAAAAAATGGTGATGCAGAATCAACACTTTTTATTTTTGGGTTGTTTTTTCTTTTTTGGGATTTTTTGGCTCGAGTACTCATTTTGAGGTAATAGTTCCCGTTTGATCAGTAACTATGTTTTGTCAGTAGGTGAAGGAGAGTGTAAACATCTAGGTGGACTGCTATAACCAATTGTGATTCCAGAGTGGAAATGGGAGGTCATTTCCATGGACTTTATCACAAGTTTGCCGAGGACAATGAGACAACATGATTCCATCATGGTCATTGTGGACAACTTGACAAAGGTTGTTCACTTCAGTCCAATGAAGTCTACATTCTTAGCTTGCGATGTAGCACCTGTATTCATTAGAGACATGGTCAGATTGCATGGTGTTCCAAAGAATATTGTGTCAGATAAGGATGCAAAGTTCACTTCTATGTTTTGGAAGGAGTTGTTTGAAAGTTTGGGCACAGAGTTGGCCTTCAGTACAACTTATCGTCCATAGACAGATGGATAGACTAAGAGGTTCAACAAGATATTGGAGGACATGTTGAGGATGTACGTGATGCATTAGCAATGAAAGTGGGAAGAGTACCTTCGACTGATAGATTTTTCTTACAACAATGGGTATTAGGAACCTTTGATGATGAGTCTATTTGAGGCATTGTATGGGAAAAGTTTTAATACTCCCATAAGTTGGAGTGATCCATGTAGAAATTTTGAATAATATGACACATATTCACAGAGATTATCCTGATTATACACTTATAAGCGGAACATGCATAATACATAACCTCCTCTATGTTGATCATCAATTTACAGAAGCAGAAACATTCACAGGCGTACATAGAAGCATCAATCACACATATCAACACAGTATTTTCCCGGGGAAAGCATCTCGCTAAAAACCCCAACTATCTGTATATTATAGTGATTGAATCATGTAACAATACATAGTACAATACTCCTCACAAGTACTCAGTACTATCTACACATGCTACACACAATACAGCTCAAATCTGATCTCCAAATCTCCCCCGCTGCTTGCCTGCCTCCACAGCTCAATACCTACTCAAGAATTGATGAGAATGGTTTACCAAACTCGTATTTGACCTGCAAATAATCACTCACACTGCGTTGGACGTGAGAACAGGCTACAATTCTTGGTATTGGCCAATTCATTGGCATACTCAATCCCTCTGATTGTGCAAATCATCATGCACAACTATAGTCACAACTGATAACAATCTGATCCTCTAACACCTGTCCCTGCTGAACTGAACATGCACTGACATGCAACTAAGTTAACTGATGTATTCTATAGTTGCATTATGAGTTAATAACTTGTGAATTAATTAATAACTAATTCACCCAACTCATCTCTAGTCTATTGATCAGTTAGACTAAATACAACTAGTTTAACAAATTTAAACTGAACACAACTCCATCAACTGCACCTCCAGTCTACTAAACTCAACTCACTTGAGTTCTAACTGAAGTCCTGCATGAAAATATTAGTCATCCCATAGGTAACCACGTATTTCCTTCTGGGATCTGCATGTACCACATCCGTAGCTTATCCTGAAGTGCTCCAAGAGAATAAGACAAAGGTTATAGTCTAAATATTATTATGAGACAATAATATTTGAATTTTCTATTTTTGACAGCCAGTCTAAAAATAGACTTTGATCACTCATACTGTGATCACTCATACTGTGATCATCCCTGCTATGGTCACTCCTGCTGTGATCATCCCTGCTGGGATCTAAAAATAGAACTTGCGCCATAATTTGCCTGCGGGCCCACTTAGTGAAGGCGACTCCTTTCCACTAAGCTCCATCATCTTGTTGCATTCTCAACAAGAATTTCTTGTTGCACACTTTTCAACACTCCCTCTCAACAAGAAAGGCTTCCTCTCAAACCCGATCCTGTAACTCTGGAATGTTCTCCATGCAACACATCTGGCTGGTCCACTTTCTCTGTCATCAAAGTCTCTGACTGCTATTGCCTCTGTCGACTTAAAACTCTGCATCTCTATGCTCTTCAGTATCTGTCTGCTCTAGCCTCTGCAACTTTGATCTCTGACTGCATCTGTGCTACTGCTAGTTCTATCTCCCAACATTGCATCTGCACTGCACCTCCCAACTGACCTCCCTGTTGGGCTAGAAACACCCTCTGATGCTGAAGCTCTACCTGCTGCTGATAAGTGCTCCGTCTTTGAAATCTGCGCTACTGCAACATCTCCATGCATCTCACACCATTGCACACCTCTCTATGCCACCTAGCACTATGCAAAACACTTGTGCCTCTCGCATTTCCGCAGCCTGCTAGCTATGCGTTGTCCCGGGATTCCCTGCATTGTCGCTCTCTCTGCCGCTCCATCCACATCTGTCTCTACCCAATCAGTCAGTTCCTGCTACTACACATCTGGGGCTCCCGTAGCAAGGTCTCATCCAAGAGGTTGGGTACCTCAAGGATCCTGCCCCTCCTCCTTGGGACAATCAATCCACATCACCCCACCTCCTACCTGGAGGTATGGCTGCATGCGATCCCTCAGCCCACCTGGCTCGAAGTTTCCCCCTACTGGAGGTCTCTGGATGAGTAGATGTATCTACTCAATCTCCTCTCAGCTTCCCCTGTTGTGGCTCCTCCACAACCTCCTGAAGCTACTGCACCAATCGTGGCTCCTCCACAATCATCTGAGACTTCTTCTGGCTCTGCATGTTGAGAGGTAATGTATGCTCCCTCTCAACCACCAAGTCTCCATCATGACAACGAAAGCATCGCACTTTCGATTTGTCAACCTTCTTCCCATCATTGGAAGAACAAGATTCGGAAAGAGAAACCTTCTCCTTCCCCTTCTTCACCTTACTCGCTAAGGCACAGTTCTCCTCATCCTGCATGGATGAAGAACCATCTCTAGTGCTCCGTCTAATCTCCTCCTGCATCAAATCCAACCATAGTCGTTCCCAATTTGGCAGTTTCTGCCTTCCATTCACCGAGTCCTGGTAGCTATGCCAACTCTTAGGAAGGTCAAGGAGTGCTAGACTCACCATCCTCATCCGACGGTCACCCCCACACTTCCCAGCTCATCCCGGCATTGGGTGAACTTCGTGAGATACTAGGGTATACTGTCTCCATTCTCACACTTAATGTTTCTGAGTTTTATCTCTTGCTTTGGAATTAAATTCGAATTCCACCAGCACATAACTCAACTGCTTCCGATCTAGAATTTGTGATAACAAAGTATTTCTTGTACAGAGATTGATTGTCTGGGCATTCACCGGATATCTCACCTTCCAAAAGAAGGATGAATCCAGAGGCTACCTGGCCCGATTATAGACTCTGCCTGAAGAAATAAAATGTAAACACTTTCTGAATAATAGATCTGATGATCAATCCTCGCTTGATATCTTGTAAAAATCTCTTCTACAAATCAAGCAGCTCCGATACCATGTAGAAATTTTGAATAATATGACACATATTCGCGGAGATTATCCTGATTATACACTTATAAGCGGAACATGCATAATACATAACCTCCTCTACGTTGATCATCAATTTACAGAAGCAAAAACATTCACAGGCGTACATAGAAGCATCAATCACACATATCAACACAATATTTTCCCGGGGAAAGCATCTTGCTAAAAACCCCAACTATCTATATATTATAGTGATTGAATCATGTAACAATACATAGTACAATACTCCTCACAAGAACTCAATACTATCTCCACATGCTACACACAATACAGCTCAGATCTGATCTCCAAATCTCCCCCACTGCTTTCCTGCCTCCACAGCTCAATACCTGCTCAAGAATTGATGAGAATGGTTTACCAAACTCGTATTTGACCTGCAAATAATCACTCACACTCTGTTGGACGTGAGCACAGGCTACAATTCTTGGTATTTTCCAATTCATTGGCATACTCAATCCCTCTGATTGTGCAAATCATCATGCACAACTATAGTCACAACTGATAGCAATCTGATCCTCTAACACCTGTCCCTGTTGAACTGAACATGCACTGACATGGAACTAAGTTAACTGATGTATTCTATAGTTGCATTATGAGTTAATAACTTGTGAATTAATTAATAACTAATTCACCCAACTCATCTCTAGTCTATTGATCAGTTAGACTAAATACAACTAGTTTAACAAAGTTAAACTGAACACAACTCCATCAACTGCACCTCCAGTCTACTAAACTCAACTCACTTGAGTTCTAACTGAAGTCCTGCATGCAAATATTCGTCATCCCATAGGTAACCACGTATTTCCTTCTGGGATCTGCATGTACCACATCCATAGCTCATCCTGAAGTGCTCCAAGAGAATAAGACAAAGTTTATAGTCTAAATATTATTATGAGACAATAATATTTGACTTTTCTATTTTTGACAGCCAGTCTAGAAATAGACTTTGATCACTCATACTGTGATCACTCAACTGTGATCATCCCTGCTGTGGTCACTCCTGCTGTGATCATCCATGTTGGGATCCAAAAATAGAACTTGTGCCATAATTTGCCTGTGGGCCCACTTAGTGAAGGCGACTCCTTTCCACTAAGCTCCATCATCTTGTTGCATTTTCAACAAGCATTTCTTGTTGCACACTTTTCAACAATCCAGTTAACAGGGTTGGCAGAGATGGAGCGAGAAATTCAGACATGGAGTAGGAAATGTAGGTAATCAAGAAGAATTTAAAGGCAATACAGAATAGGCAAAAGAGCTATGCAGATCAGAACAAGTTGTTCAAGGAATTCTAGATTGGGGAACATGTGCACTTGCACATCAAACTGAAGAAGATCTCCTGGCGGATTAGATCATGTGCCAAGTTGGCACCACAATTTTGTGGGCCTTTCAAGATTATTGAGAGGATTGGACCAGTATCCTATCGAATTGCACTGCCTTCGACAACAAAATTCCATGATGTTTTCCACGTGTCATTGCATAAGAAGTATGCTAAAGATGTTGATCATGTGATTGACTAGTCTGTATTGCAGGTGGAACCAGATGAATAATTCTAGCCGGAGCGTGAGTGTATATTGCAGAAAAAGGTGCTCATGCTCTGGAACCGATAAATCGAGTAGGTTAAATGTAGTGGAAGCACTTTGGGCCCAGTGAAGCTACATGGGAGATGGCGGTTCAAATGCAAGTTATGTATCCTTCTTTCTTTGCCGGTTGAGGCAAAGCCGTTTTGGTATGATGTTTGGTATATGTTTTGGCATATGTTTGGGTGATGTTTGATATACGTACATATGTATATGGATGTAAATAGTGCCATGAGATATGTTATAAATCTCCAATAAGAGATATGGGTGTCATTTCATTATGTTGTTATGTTGTCATGTTGGTTTGCTTCTCGTCAAGGTGATCATTGTAAATATTGCATCAAGGTATGTTATAAAGCTCCATGGGCAATATTTTTTATTTTTTAGTGGTTTTGCTGAGGTATAGGTGTGTTTGAACACCGAGGAAAGTGTCCCCCAAGGGGGAGGGTTCTGTAACATCCCTGGTGAAAATTCTGTATAATAAAAGTTAATAAAGACAAAACAATAACCACGGTTGATGGGATAGTTGTTCCAAGCTGAATGTTGGGAAAAACATCCTAGTGGGTGTTAATTTGGTTTATTATGGCTAAGGAAATTGGCAAAGGAAATGGCTAAGGCTTTGGAAAGGAAAATGGAAAATTTTGGCACATTTATTTATGAAAATTATGGAAATTAGGAGAAACAAAGGTGAAATGTCACAAGTTGCATGTGAGGAGAAACATGAAGGAAAATAATGGAAAATGAAGAAAATAAAGGCCTAATTTATAAAAAGGCTTTTGAGAATTAGTTGGTACCTTTTGTCGGTTCAATTTTGGATCTCTCTCATTATTCTCTCTCTCTCTCACTCTTGGACACTTAGAGTTTTCTTAGAGCACTTTGGCATTGGATCAAGAAAGGAAAAGAAGGCAAGAGGAAAGAAGGAGCAAGCAAGGAAGAGCAGGATCAAGCAGCCACAACGAGATTCTTTAAAGGTATCGATTTGCATGTATGTTTTACTTGCTATATTTGGCATGCATGGTATTGCATCTGGATTTTTACTATTATGGCATGGGTTTTTCCAGGTGTGACAATACTTTTTCAACCTCGCCTTGCCATTTTTGGATAGCCATGGTGTGATGGGGTTCTCAGTTTTTGTTTGAGTTGGATTGTTGGATGGACTTGAAGTTGAGTGATGCAGATCTATGAATAATAGAACACATGGCCTTGTAACCCTTGAACAAGACTATGGGTTGTGGTGAAGTGGAATTTTATGTTGCCTCGGCAGGCCTAGGAATTTTTGACCGGTAAATGGAAAGATATATTGTAAATCCTAGAGGTGGGTTCTCTCCATCAGGACTAGTAATCTCAGGATGGGATATGTGGTAAAGCATGGAAAGTGGGTCTCAGTTTAGGGCCTAGTGATCCAATGTGGATTGTAATAAAGCTTGAGAGATTAGGTGACAAGAAAATTCCTCACAGTGTAGGTGGAGAAATCTGGTGGAATCCATGCTTGTTTGGCCTAGTGATCTGGTGGAGATCATGGAAAAGCCTAGTATTACATGTTTATTGTGTTGGACTAGTGATCGAGTGTGGATTACGGTAAATCCTGGTTTCTATTGATGAGGGTGAGGTGGTTTAGGCTCAGGATGCCCTGGTTGGTTCTTTTGGTTTGAGTCCCACATTCATGCTTGGAATATTGCACGGGGGTGAATGGATGAAGACATAATTGGCTCAACCATTCTATGGTTGAGTGGAACGTGGTAGTCCCATCTTGGGTTGGCTTTTGCATTCATTACTAAGAGGCTCTCTCCTTGGTATCTTATGTGTAAATGTATGGGTTTATATGTGGATTCTATGGCTGATGTATCCTTGATATTTCTGTTGTTATTATGCTGGTTATAAGCATGTATTATGAAAATGATGATGTATGGATCTCCTTATGTTTTTATTTGTAAATGAATGGATAATGTATCTATGACCTAATAGATGATAATGCAGCTAATGATATAACAGAACAATGCCTTTTAGCGATTCTCATATAAGTATGAGACCCATATGCTCAGAGTTGTTGTTTAAACCTGTAGACTAGATATTTGTGATATGTTTGATGAAATGTCTGCCATGGCTAGTAGGGGTCCAGTTTAGACCTTTTCATTTTTTTTTACAAATGCATCATCATTATGTTGTGTAAATTCATTTCTAAAAGTGTCATTGATTTTTTGGCACTGACTTAGGCTCTGGGCCTAAAAAGTGGCACAAATCCTAGAGTCGCAGGTAGAGGTCTGATCAGAAAATTCCCTAGATGCATGCATACCCATGCTGTGGGAGCGTCTAGAGCCTCTTGGACAAATGCATGGCCATATCAAGGGAGCATCCACGGGTTTAAATGGTATAAAACATCAGTTGGTCTCAGGGGCTAGTTACCTAAGTGGTTGGGTCGGCTCTTGGATTTTGTTTGCTGATGTGGAAGGTCTACATGATGTGTTTCCATCGATTCCACTTCCTTAAGGTCACCTAGGAGTTTGAATCCCATCATAGTGTCCTCTCGTCACATGTTTACCCTAGTTGAACGATTACTTGGGTAGATGTGGGATGAGCGTGTCAAATTTACCAACTAATGAAGATAAAATGTTGGAACCTAAGATTAAGAACTTTCTTGCATGTCTATCACCAAATTCTATATACGAGGACCACATCTCAAAAGACTTTCATGGCATGGAAAAAGTACAACATGACCAAGGGAGCCAAGGAAATCAAGGTTACATTGAATCTTGGTTCAATACTGTCATTGGGCCACAACACTCCATCTTCAACAATTCTTGACAACTTATCATTTGAAGCAACTGTTTCCTCATGTGCTAGTGTTTATTAAAGAATATATTTCAAACCTGAATGTGAGTATATTTATAATCTTATTACACACATGGCTTCACTAGAAATACTCCTACACTTAAAATTGTAAGGTTTCATTTTTCAAGTAGAGTAGGATAGTAAATAAATAAATAAATGTTGGATATATTTGTTAGTTAGATTCAAAGTAGAATGGATCATATTTTTATGTTTTCATAAATGGGAATGAAAATTAACAAGGGAACTAGTTGAAAGAGGGAGACCTGTGATAGTATATTTCTATTGAGATTTCTTTCCACTGCATATTGTTTCAAAAAGGATTTCCATTCAATCTTGTTTGAAATGGAAACATGGTTCAACTACTACAATTCCTTTCCACTTATTATTTATTTTTGGTAGTTATATTTGTTTCTAGTTTTTTTTAATACTTATTTTTAGTACAATAAGCTATGACAATTATGTTTTGAATATTATGAGAAGGTCATCTCTTCAATAATATCTTCTTCATGCATGCATAATAATAGAAGGATATCTTCAAGATTGGAGAAGAAATCTTTGTCAATAGAATGGAACACTTTGGGGAGTATATGATGACATTCTTCCTTAAACCTTTTTCTTTAAGTTGTTAAAGAAAAATGATGCATTCTTGCTCTACCACTACTTATGTATTTTAAGACTACTCTTTCATAAGTATGATTAGTTAGTGATCTTTTTCACATAAGTTGAATTGGATGTTAATTCCAAACTATTTTATTCATAGTTGATAATTTTTTGGATGAGATGGGCTTTCATTTATCGTATTCATATATATTTTTGATTATTAATACAAAACAATTTCTCAAAAAATAGCTATCAAAATATACTACGAGGATTAAAATAAATTTTAAAAGTCCATATAATGACACCAATGAAAAAGCATGAATATCATAACCAGAACACCAAATCATGATCTTTGAGCATTTCTATCAAGACTTGTAGACGAGTTAATGAAGTCTCTTCTCATGGTGGAACACTACTTTAAAAGTGAAAACATATATGAAAACAATGATTGGTAGGAATCTAGTTATCTTCTCATTATTCTTTGGTCAGCCTCATCCATCTCACATTAAAAATGGCTCATTCATGTGTTGAAATTTTAATGTTCTATGCTGTAACAATCACTTATTACAAAACTTCTTTATGCTGCAATACTAATTAAGCAATTATAGATAGAACATAAACCATATAATCCATATGCACAATAGAAGACATCCAAGAACACAATGAGACACAAAAATTTTAGGTCCAACAACTAAGGAAAAACCCACAAGGGTAAAATACAACCATATTATTCTATTAGATATCAATAGTTCAACAGAGATACAAAGTACAATGAAAGATCAAGAGAATGAGAAAGTTCACCCAAACTAGAACAAGTTGTAACATGATGATCACTGGTAGCAACAACTAAAGACAACACATAATCGACCTTGGCTCACCATGTTTTGCTCTAACTCTCCAAGTCTATCTCTCTCACAATCCCCTTCAAGTCTCTCCAACTCTCTCTCAAGTTCGAATTCACAACGCACAAGTAAGTGAGGTGAGATGATATGAGACACTTATATATAGGAGGATCAATGGATTTTTGACATAAATGAGGAGCAATACACATTCCTTGAGGATGAGTTACATTTTCTATTTAGGGAAGAGTAAATCATGCCATTAAGGAGAGACAATTCAAATTTCATTATGGAGAGGAAACGCATGCCATAGATGAGAGGGTGATAGGAATGTTTTATGACATGCCTTTAATGAGTGTGTAAGAGAAATCTCGCATGCCATGCCTTGTAAGGGGAATCCCTTATGACATGTGTAAGAGGAATATTTTATGACATGTGTAAGAGGAATATTTTATGACGAGTCTTTTAATGGGAGTAAGAGAGTGTAAGAAAAAATTATTGAGAGCCATGATTTTTTTTAATAGTAATATAATATATCATAATAATAATAATAATAATAATAATAATAATAATATTAATCATAATATTTATGATTTAGTAGAAATTGAACTATCCAGATTGATTTATGATCAAAAGGGATTTTCCATCAACAATACTTGATTACCAATTAATGCAAGGTGATTTACTATTTTTGGAAATTCATACTTGAGACTTTCTATTTTTATAATTTTTATTTTTAGAAATTCTATTTTTAGACTTTATTTGCTTAGAAATTCATCCTTGAGGTGCCAGATTTTCAACACTACCTCTCAGCTAGGGAGGAATTTCATTCTGCAACAAAAGGTCTCTGCTTTCTTTGCTCATCTATGTTCATCTCTGCTTTGTATCATCTAGAACAATGATGTCTCACCCTAATGAAGAACAATCATCATAGGGGAGCTCCGACTACCACCCTATATCCATGGGAAATATGGTATATTAATCTATCACCAAATATTCATTTGGGGGGATTTCCACTTTCCAACACATGACAAGGATCTTGCACAACCAAGCCTCATCTCTGCCTAGGGGGATTCACTTACATTAGAGGAAAATTTAGCCTAAATGTTCCCATGAAATTTTCACGTAATTTCCATTTCATAATATGTAAATCAATCAAAAGCATTTAAATTAAAAAAGAGGCACATGTAAATATTTTGGAAGGAAAAAAAAAAACTATTATTTTTTTTTTTTTTTAATTTTATGTTTAGGTTATCTCCTTATAGGTATGTTGTAGCGGATACAACCACCCTCCAAAATTTTTCCTTCGCTTTGTTTTGGAGCATCCCTCCTCAAAAATTTAGAAGCTTGTCCTACACTACTTAGGTACTTGTGTTTCGTTCAAGTTTATCTTTCACTTGGCAGTTTGTGTTCGCTTACTTGCTTTGCTAACTAACCACAAGCTGACCCTGTGACTTGGTTTACATCCTGTTCTTGAGCTATCTTGGAAAACTATGCAGTCCGAAAGGGAATCCTTCCTTTCTCTCAAGAATTGCGTAAAGCAACCCAACAATCAACCTTTCTCTCTAGAATTGCGCAGAGCATCCCGACCATGAGATTTATATCAAAAATTGCGCAGACCCGGCTGATAGCTTGTCCTCAGTTGGGACATTACATAGAGCATGAGAGGCAACTGGAGTCACTTAGCCTAAGAATTGCATAGAAGTAGTCCATTAGTTGTTGTCCGATGCATGTACTGACAAGTTTCCCGGTTCCCTCTAGAACTGCACAATTTCTCCATGCTTGCATGGCAACTTTTCCTAAAAAATAAAAAAAAGCAAAAAAAAAAAGAAAAAAATCCCTAAAAAATAGGGGTCTATTTTTAGCACTAGGAGTTACACTCACGTCATTTTTAGAAACTTCCTGCCACTTGTCACTTTTTCCTATATTTTTGGCATGCACGTCATAAACCCTGAATCTACCAAATCTATTTAATGGACACCCTAGAGCTCATTCTACACATTCGATATGGGAGCTCTGGCATTCTCGAGGCATCTAGGAACCTTCGGCACAGTCAGCACAACTTTTCTGGGTAAGTTTTTCTTTTCAAGTCTTTTGCTGCTTTTTCTATCGCTTTTATTTCCATGACTTGTGTGGGTGTTGTTTTTCATGTTCTACTGAATGTTCATTCATGTTTTAGTTTGTTTTAACTTATAGAAGTGTTGTTTCAAGTTTTGCATTGTCTTTCTTAAGCATCGCATGCATAACATTGTTTTCACACTAACTGTCGCCGTTGTGGCAACTCTCCCTGCCATCTTCATTATTCATCCCTTTAATTAATTCCTACATTGGTTTTGATTGCATGCATGATCATTCACTCCTATTTGAACCATCCTTCACTCATGCATTTAGATCTACTCATTTTCAAGTTTCCCTTGGGCATATTTGGGTTGCCTTGGCTTAAATCTTGCTTTGCCCATCATGCACTACGCATTCCTGGATCTCAAGGCTCCGCCTTGGCTCCACGAATCGCATAGAGGTTTCCTGTCACTGGACTCCAGGTGTGTTCTACGTAGTTTTGGGAGACAGTGCCCAATCTTTCCCAGTGCAATTGCGCAATGTGAAGCCCCAACCCGAAGACCCAACCAAAAGTCAAGCCAGATTGAACTGTACATTGCATAGTTCTAGTCCACAACTAGCTTCACTGGACTATGCTTTACATAGTTCCAGTCAACAACACAACTCATTGGCAGTTGGGACTGCGCAATGCATAGTTGTAGTTGATAGTCTCCCTCAACTCTAAGAGAAACTACTGCAAAATCTTGCCCAAGAGTCACCAAATTTTTTGCATGATTGATCCTTGAAGTGGTTTGTGTTTTTAAGCTGATATTTTCTTGTTTTGAGTGTTCGCTCTGTCTCTAGGTACATCAGTTGTTGAGAAGTCTCTCAGTTTTATAGGCATCATGGTTTCCAAGAGAGTTGGATCAAAGGACACTGTAGAGAGGAGCACTGGAGATGTGGTTGAACAGGTGCCAATGGACTTTCCCATCTATGCAGACACGTAGCTATTCATAGAGAAGGACATGAAACTCACATGGCAAGAAATAAAGGATATATTTGTAGGCAGTTTCAAGGAAGATCTGGAAGATCGACAAGTCTATGTAAACATTCACAAGTTAGGCTTGTACAGGGTTGCATGCAGGTACCCCACCTTTTCATGCGCAGAAATAATTCAGTGGATTGTCTCACACACCGATCTCGAGATGATGACATTGAGAAATACCAGTGGAACATAGCTTGCCACCTTTAGGTCAGAAAACTACCATCAGATGTATCACTTGCTGCAATCGGTGAACTACATGGATGCACTTTTCTTCACTCCCAACAACAACGTAAACACTAGAGACATCATGAAGCACTGGGTAAAATAGCCATCAAAGTTCAGGACGACACCCAACTAGATCTATAAGATGAAGTCAGTTAGGAAGGCTTACCAACTCCTGGTCATTTTCACATGTCACTTGTATGGTCAAGAGAGCACGAAGACCTTCCCAAAGACTTGGGTTATTATGTTAGATTAGTTGGCAAATGAAGGAAGGCCTTTCAACTGGTTAGACATGTTGGCTCTTTAGCTGAAAGTGCATGTGTCTAATGCCTGAAATCCACCTAAGGATGGATAAGCAAGATTATTTATGTTCGTGTACCTGCTCGATGCAATTTGTGCCCAACAATAGTTCCCTGGCATGGGTTGGACATGGACACCATTAGAGGATGCTTTGAACGCGTATTGCAAGTTTCTCTCCAAAGGAAGTGTTGTGACCACCAACAACCCCCCTCCTTCTTTAGTATTAGCAATAACACTAAAGAAGTGGGGACCCTTAGTAAAAAATCCAAAAAATTTTATAAATTTTTTTGTATTATACTCCTCAAAAATACATCGCACGGAGAAGAGTGAAACATTTCTTTATGAGCACAATAGGAAATTGCAAAGAAGCGGCGCGAAATTCATCGCATCGTATACATTAAGAAGCGCCCATAAATGAAAATCTTAAGAAATCTCCGATGGCCGATATGCGACATCGCATATCGCAACTTCGCATAAATAGCACACAAATAACTTAACAAATTGTAGCAATGTTGCGATCTGCGATCTTGAGATGCTGCGAGCTAGGATTTGCTGCGATCTGCGATTTGCTGCGATCTTGCGATGTTGCGATCTGCGATCTTGAGATGCTGCGATCTTGCGATGCTGCGATCTGCGTGATTCTGCGCCAAACTGATCAGGAAACTCTGCGATGACACATCTTGATAATGCGATAAACGCGATGATGCGATATGAGTCACAAAAATCACCCATCGCAAATTCCCCTCGGCTCAACATTCAAGAAAAGTTGTCCCTAAACCAAAAATTGGGCACGCGCCTTAAAGAAGATTAATGAATGTACGCCAAATTATTCATGAAGGACAGTTTTGTGTTTTTTCGAAGAGTCAGTTCACCGTGGGTGTCATGATTTTATACATTCGTAGAGCTTAAAGCTTTCATGTCAAAATTTATTATCGTTACTCTTTTCCTTTGCATGAACTGCAGGAATAAAAAACAGGGAACAACATGAAGCAATGTGCAGGAAACATCTAAGGAAAAAGGGAAAGCGTCAATGCTTGGAGAACAGAGAAGAGATGCCCTCATAAACGGATACCGCATGCAACAGAAATGCAGATTTCAGAGTATTACTGAACAGATGCTGATATCAATAGGCGATTCGACACTCAAGGTCAAAAGCTCACAAAAGCAGCATGTTTACAAAATTCTGAAGCTTATGCCTGATAAAGGAAAAAGCGCTAAAGGCAGAAAACGCACCAGAAAGGCCCGGATCAAAGAACAGAGGCGGTTTTTGATGCGCGATTAGAGCCTAGCTAATCGCGCATCGCTAAGAAAATTGTTTAGAAAGCAAAGTCCCTAACTTTCTTAGTCATCCATGAGTTCGGAAACCAAGATAGCAAAAACAGAGGCAATTTAAGAGGAATTTGGGTTGTTACCATGTATACACGCAGTAAATTCGCACAGCCAGAAGATGATTCCCAGAAATATCTTCTAGTTTACTAAAAAGTGGTGCCAGCGCTTGCCGTTTCTATTTTCATAACCCAAGCAAAAGTAGAAAACGACCAACCGACTCTTCCCAGACAAATGTTACATGCTCGTAGCACTAAGGAGCAAATACAGAAATAGTTAGGAATTAGATTCAATTTTTAGAAATAAGTTTGCTTAGATAAAGGGCGGTCATTTAAACTGTATCCGAAATTTGTGTAATTAAGTTATTTAGTTAGCAGTATTTAAACCCTTCTCAGGCATTTAGAGAAGGGTCCAGAAATTTGTCAAAAACTTGTCCTCAGAACATGCACTTTTGCACCCTTAGAGGAGGTTTTGATGAATGAATGGATCAAGGTTTATTAATGTTTGCATTTGATATCTGCTACTGATGTTGCACTTCTGTACTCTTGGTAGATATTAGAATAAGTGGAGATAAATCATTTTTGCTTGAAGCTTATGAGTAGGACCAGTCATAAATGGTACTTTTATCTCTTGGCCATTTCTGCTTATATTCTTAAAGTGATATACAGTTTTTAGTTGTTTATATGTTATTGCATGAATGTTTGAGTTACCATTTGGCACTTTTGTACGGTGGAGTCATTTATTTATGTTTGATATATGAATAACTTATTATGCGATATGCTGTTCACAACTGTTTTGCCTAACTTTTTATGCAAAGTGGTTCATCTTAATTGATTTCCATTCTTATGATAGCTGAATGATCTTTATTACCAGTTATTATTTGAAATCTCTTTAGATCGCATAATAGAAGAAATACATCCCGGGTTAGCATAGATTAGATGTGTTGTTTTCATTAGATTACAATATCATAGAATTAGATTAAAGTAGCTTAGATTAGAACTCTTAGATCAGCAACATCCAACTCTGCACACACACACACCCTTAGATTGGGAAACTGGTCCCATTATCCCCAGTCGGACCCGCTATACCAAATAGATAAGGAGCTGCCAACCAAGGTTCGGACTGGGTGGGTATCCCCCTTGTTGTCGACCCGATTTTCGGGGCCTCAACATATTTGGCGCTAGAAGGAGGGCCTGAACTATGAATGGCACTTAAATCAAAATCTAAATACCATTCTGAGAGTAAATCGCCCTTATCATCTCCCCCGACTTCTCCAGTATATTTAAATCCAGAATCAGAAGTCGCTCGAGTATCAATCGCTGCTACACACCCTGATATTTCAAACTAGTCTACCATTAAATCTCCTGGAGTCGAATCTCTGATTCACAAACTTCAGGGATTTTCCATTTCTCCTCAGAGGTCTGATAAATCTCAAAGCAGTGTGACTTCGCAGTACAATCCTGCTCATCCCCTAACCAGGTTAAAGAGTGAAAAATTTGGCATCCAGCGAACTGAGTTGCCTCTTCCCACCAGGAAAAGAGCGAGGAAATCACCACAAGAGTCTGACAGTGATACTCTTTCGTCTACATCGCCCATTTCAACTACCTCACTGCGAAGTCAACCACCCACACCCCCATTCCAAACCATCATCCATCCGTCTACCACAACCCCTCTTCAATCATCCACGATCGTAGTATCCTCATCTTCCCAGCCACAAAGATCATCTCTTGCACTTTTCTCTACTAGCAGCTCCATGGAACAACCCTGGGGCAGTCTTAATGCCTGCGCCCTTGAGTCAAATACCGGCCCATCCTGAGAAATGGCTGCCCAAATTCAATCCAGAAGTGGGCATGCTAGCGGAAGAACACATAAACAATTTCATGCTTTCTATCAATCTCAACAGAGTTACTAACAAAGATGCTGTTGTTCGGCTTTTTCCCTATACACTGCAAGGGACAGCCGGGTCATGGTATTTTTCATTACCCTCCGGGTCTATCACAAGTTGGGATATCTTCCAGAATAAATTCCTTATCAAGTTTGGTGATGACAGATCAACGGAAACATTAATTAATGACCTATCCAATCTTAAGGCCCAAGCTAAAGAACCTATCAAAGATTTCGATTTACGGTTCAATAAAATTCTCAACAAAATTCCCACTGCTTCCTAACCCAGCGAAAAAGTACGATTGAATGGTATATTACTGCTTTACCATCAAACATAGCAATCTTCGTGGATAGAGCAAATAAAACAACCTTAGTTGAAAACTTGACAGAGGCGATAACAGTAGAGAAACGCGTAATAGCCCTAGAAAAGAGATCCGCGATAGAGGAACGAAAGTCTAAAAAAGCCACCTTCAAGGAAGACTCCAAGAAGAAACAAACAAAAGACCCTTTCGATTTGGAAGGATTGCAGAAAGTATTAAAGACCATGTCTAATGAGATGGTTGACATAAAAAAACAAGTAGCAGAAACTTCTTCAAAAAAGCCCTACAGAGCTTTTAAAAGAGGTCCTTCAACGGATGCAAAACCACCCAATGCCATCTCCAATGCTGAAACTGAGGAAGAGGAAGAAGAAGAAAGTGCCACTGAAGGGCAGACTGATGACGAAGAAGTTATGGAATTACAAGGAATGTGGGATTTCATCCTCCCACAAGAAGAAGATCAAGAAGTATTTCCGGTTAGCACACGAAGCAAAAATCAACTTGATCCTCCCCAAACTACCCCTAAGCAGAAGAGTGCAAGCCCTACAACAAAAGATAAAGTCGCAACAAAGAAAACAACTACTAAAGACACTCAATCTAGCCCAATCCAAGCAGATCAAACAACTCCATCAAAAACACTGATAGTGTCGGATGAAATGGAGTACAATATTATCGATGACATGAAAAAGACTAGGGCTAATATTACCCTTTATGAATTGAGCAAATTGAAGCATCAACAGAAGATAATGATGAAAGAATTACATGCTGTGCCTATTGTACCTTTGCCTGCCGCTGTACTCTCTCAAGCTTCCCATAACATGGGAAGACCTCCAACTAACGCGATCAATAAGATTGATCCAAATGATATCGCCTTGATTGGAGGAAGATCAAGATCTCACACTCCCCCGTTTCTTCTCACTTACGAGATTTTCAACAAAAATGTGCACAATTGTTTAGTAGATTCCGGTGCTTCATCGAATATTTTACCCAGATCAATATGTGCTAAGTTAAATGTTCAACCACAAAAATCCGCAGTGCGCATAGTTCAGCTTGATCGATCTCAAGTCGAAGTGGTTGGTGAAATTAATCAAGTAACCATAAGATTGTCATCCAACCCGAAGGTATGTCAAGTTATTGACATTCCTGTGGCTGATATACCAGAATTCTATGGCTTAATTCTTAGCAGATATTGGTCCGAGAAACTCCATGGATACTTTGCAACTGACTGGTCGCACATGTGGTTACCCTACAACGGTAAACCGAATCAGATAAAGGTTGAGCGAGAGTTACAACAGAAGTACATAGTAACGGAATTAGAGGGAGAAAATGAAGCAGTATCGTATAACAACAGTATTATAGGCAATTACTCGGTAGATTCTTTTCTCGGTAATTTCAATGCTCACACATCACCTTACTTAGAAAATTCAGTTTTGTCCCAAGTCGAAATTTTTTCCCAAACTGATAGTTCAAAGTGCATTAATTTTGTAGATGAACTTGTAAATACATCTTTGTTTTGGAAATTATATTTCGATGGCTCTAAATCTAACGAAGGAGTAGGAGCAGGATGCGTTCTGATTAGTCCAGAAGGAAACAAGACCATGCTTACGTGCAGACTCGAATTCAATTGCACAAAAAATACAGCAGAATATGAGGCCTTGGTGCAAGGCCTATACAAAGCAATTGGGTTAAACGTCAAGTATCTTCAGGTCTTTGGAGACTCTGAGATTATCGTCAAACAGGTACGTAACACTATACATTGCCTATCAGGTCATTTAAAGCACTATCAATCTTTAGTACAAGATCTAACTGAGCATTTCATAGCATTTAATATTTCTTCAATCCCGAGACTCCAAAATGCGAGCAAAGACCTTTTGGCTAACGTAGCCTCTAGGCTTATTCCCTCCGTAGACTTTAGTCTAGATAGATTCTCAATAGAATTAATCTTTAGACTGTCCATCCCTGACAACATTACAAATTGGAGAGTATTCAATGACGATACTGATATTGTAAATTTCCTCACTTCTGAAGGATCCTACTCCAATCAGATAATTGACGAAGACCATCACGATCGACAAATACAACAAAATAGCACTGATAATGCTATACCTAAATCGGTGGTTAAGTTAGAAGACTTATACGATTTGAAAAACCGGTTGAAAAGGTCTACCAATTCAAAGCTCTACAGTCTAACTCTAAACTAGGAATTAGTAAACCTAGGAACCGATGATAAACCATGGAATGTTAATATAGGCATAGGCCTAGCCCCTGAAGAAAAACTAGTGTATATTCGTCTTTTGAGACACTATAAAAATGTTTTTGCCTGGAATTACGATGAGCTGAAGACATACGACACTTCTATCATTCAACATACTATTCCTATGATTGACAACGAAAAACCTGTCCAACAGAAACTGAGAAAGATCCACCCCAATTTAGAAAATCAGATAAAAACTGAGCTAAATAAGTTATTAAAAGCCAGAATAATTTTCCCCGTCAGACATTCCAAATGGGTCTCCAATATGGTACCCGTTAGAAAGAAAAACGGAGATATTAGAATCTGTATCGATTTTCGGAATCTTAACAAAGCCTGTCAAAAAGACAATTTTCCTCTTCCACCTATGGAACAGATACTACAGGCAGTAGCAGGCTCAGAACTAATGTTTTTCTTGGACGGATTTTCAGGATATAATCAAGTGCTGGTACATCCCAATGATCAGTTGAAAACCACATTCAGAACTAAATGGGGCACATATGCATATCAGAAGATGCCATCTGGTTTGATTAATGTCGGCGCTACATTTCAAAGAGCCATGGACATCGCATTTAAGGGTTTAGTCAATAAATCTGTAGTGATTTATCTGGATGATATAACAGTGTACTCCAAGAAGCGAAGTGACCATCTCAAAGATTTAAAACAAAATTTTCAATGATGTTTAAGGTATGGGATTTCACTTAACCCAAAGAAATGTTTTTTCGCATTAAGTGAAGGAAAACTTCTAGGATTCATAGTGTCAAAATCCGGTATTCACATTGATCCTGACAGAATCAAAGAAATCTCTGAAATAGCCCTACCTCATAATAAAAAAGCCATGCAATCTTTCCTTGGTCAAATCAATTTTGTAAAGAGATTTGTCCCAGATTTTTCACGAATTGTGTCTCCTTTGCAAACCATGATTAAAAAGAATTCAACTTTCAAATGGGGTCAAGATGAACATGAAGCATTCAACCTGATCAAACAAGCTATTATTAATGCTCCATCTTTAGCAACCCCAAATTTTTCATAATCTTTTGTTTTATACACATTTGCTTCAGAGAAATCATATGCTGCGATTCTAACTCAAGCAAATCAAGAAAAAGCAGAAGCTCCAATTGCGTTTTTTAGCTCAAATTTACAAGGTGCTGAACTCAATTATTCAGACGTACAAAAACAGGCCTATGCTGTTTTCAAAGCGGTCAAATATTTCAGACCTTTCTTACTCAAAACCCATACTAAGATCATAGTACCGTTTCCAGCGGTAAGAATCTTCTAGTACAGAAGGATATGGGCGAGAAAAGAGAAAATTGGATTACTGCTTTACAGAAATACAATCTTGAGATTAAACCAGCAAACATTGTAAGAGGTCAAGGCTTCTGTAAAATGTTGGCTGGAGCATCGCAAATCCCTAAAATTTCATCCGAAGAGGTACAAATGTATGAGGTAAGCCTAAATGATGCAAAATCATTGTATGCTGATATCATTTATTATCTTAAGAATGGGTATGCTCCTTTACACCTGGATCACACTAAGAAAAGAGCTCTGAGATTGAAAGCTAAACAATATCAGCTCATAAATGATATTCTTTTTAGAAAGAACTATGATTCTGTTCTTCTTAGATGTCTTGAAAAAACTGAAGCCGAAAAAGTTTTGCAGGAACTCCACAATGGACCAGCAGGCGGACACTATGCTAGAGATGCTACTGCACATAAAATTTTACGTGCAGGATATTACTGGCCTATGCTGTTCAAAGATTCACACAGTTACGTGAGGAAATGTCAAGTCTGCCAAACTACTGCTGGAAGACAAAAGAAGCCGTCCCTGCCACTACAACCGGTAAACATCGAGCAACCATTCAGCCAGTGGGGCTTGGACATAATAAGTGAGATCGTTCCTCACTCTTCTAAGCAGCATAGATACATCCTCACGGAAACAGATTATTTTACTAAATGGGTAGAGGCAGTTCCCCTCAAGACAGCTAATTCTGAAAATATTATTGAATTCATAGATCAATTTATAATCACTAGGTTTGGATTGCCAACGACTTTAATGTTTGATAATGCATCATACTTTTCTGGAAATGCAATGACTGAGTTTGCACTTAAAAGAGGGTTCAAACTAAAATATTCAGCCAATTACTATCCGCAAGGTAATGGGTTAGCTGAGTCAACAAATAAAAACCTAGTCAGGATTATTAAAAGAACAGTTGACCAGAACCAAAAGAATTGGCATAAAGCTTTGGTAAATTCTTTATGGGTAGATAGAATAACAAAAAAAGCTTCGATCGACACTTCCCCCTTTAATTTAGTTTATGGGAAAGAAGTGGTTCTTCCAACTCACTTAGTCATTCCCTCTTTTTCTTTAATACAATACATTGATGAAGTACCTACTTCCTCCATACAACTAAGGCAAATGGAAATAATCAAATTAGAAGAGCAACGAGAACAAGCTAAGAGAACCCATGCTCATCATCAAGCGCTAATAAAATCCTCTTTTGATTCAAACATAATGACCTGAATTTTTTTTCAGATGGGAGATTTAGTTTTAAAATGGGATAAGGCTCATGAAGAAAAGGGAAAACATACAAAATTTCAAAAGATGTGGCTTGGTCCTTTTCAGATTGTTGAAGTCATAGGTCCATCAACGTTTTTCTTACAGGATCTAACAGGTAGAAGGGATTCTTTGCCTGATTAATGGTCAAATCCTTAAAATATATTTTCCATAGAAGATTATTCTTCTATTTTGTAGAATAGTTTTGTTTTTCTTTTCTTTTTTATAATAAAACCAGTTGTTAATGGTTACCATCGGTATTCGCGAAAAGACACCAATTCTCTTTCAGATTTTGAGCTTTTCGCTTGTATAAATAGAAAATTTTTGAAAATTTGATCTTTATTATTGATAGATACAGTTAAAAACTTTAGCCTAGATATGATAGTAGTTTCAACTTCAAAAAATTTGATGAAAGCAACCTTTAGCGAAGGAATTGTTTTATATCAGCACAATGAAAGGTATCAATAACAAAATAAAGATTCTCTGTAAAACTACTGTTTTCAAACTCTATTATTGTCGTCCAAAGCTTTCTTAAGGAAAACAATGATATCCTCCCTGTTAAAGAAAATCGCAACATTTAGAGGGACAATCCAAGAAACACTATATCTCAAAGAATAAGAGGTCTCATCACGAGCTGGCTTATCATGATCACAGATATTATAACTTTGCTGACTTTGCCAAACACTGTCCATCAAAACAGGGCAATGACTCAAGATTGCTGAAATCAAAAGACAAGTGGTCTCATCACGAGCCAGCTTGTTCAACAAAAGTGTAAATCAAGTGAATGACTGTGTCATAATTTGGCTACCAAACCAAGACATTGTTCTTTAAGAATAAAAAAGGAAAAAGTGTCAATATGGATTTTTCTTTGAGGGTTGTAGATAACCTTAAACAGGATAAAGGATCATTGCTGGGTAAACAGGTAACCCTGTCGAGGCTATGGACGCCTGCTGGTAGCAGTGGCTCTACCTACGACAAACGAGCATATTTTAAAGCTAGCACACAGAGAAGACTTTATTTTATCTTTACAAGACCAAGTAATGGCTGATGTAGATACAAGGACAAGCCTGAGGAAGCAAACAATTAGAATAGAAAGAGGTTGAAACAAAATATCATTGATAGAATAAGGCATAATGTACTCTATCTGTCCATAACAAAGTTTAGATTTATGAAAATTTTTCTGTTTTGGAAGTTTAAAAAATTCAATAGAAAAGCAGAGATAACTGGTTCTTCCAAGTGAATCGCCATTGTTGTGACCACCAACAACCCCCCTCCTTCTTTAGTATTAGCAATAACACTAAAGAAGAGGGGACCCTTAGTAAAAAATCCAAAAAAGTTTATAAATTTTTTTGTATTATACTCCTCAAAAATACATCGCACGGAGAAGAGTGAAACATTTCTTTATGAGCACAATAAGAAATTGCGAAGAAGCGGTGCGAAATTCATCGCATCGCATACATTAAGAAGCGCCCATAAATGAAAATCTTAAGAAATCTCTGATGGCCGATATGCGACTTCGCATATCGCAACGTCGCATAAACACCACACAAATAACTTAACAAATTGCAGCAATGCTGCGATCTTGCGATGCTGCGATCTGCGATCCTGCGATCTGCGTGATTCTGCGCCAAACTGATCAGGAAACTCTGCGATGACACATCTTGATAATGCGATAAACGCGATGATGCGATACGAGTCGCAAAAATCACCCATCGCAAATTCCGCTCGGCTCAACATTCAAGAAAAGTTGTCCTTAAACCAAAAATTAGGCGCGCACCTTAAAGAATATTAATGAATGTACGCCAAAGTATTCATGAAGGACAGTTTTGTGTTTTTTCGAAGAGTCAGTTCACTGTGGGTGTCATGATTTTATACATTCGTAGAGCTTAAAGCTTTCATGTCAAAATTTATTATCGTTACTCTTTTCCTTTGCGTGAACTGCAGGAATAAAAAACAGGGAACAACATGAAGCAATGTGCAGGAAACATCTAAGGAAAAAGGGAAAGCGTCAATGCTTGGAGAACAGAGAAGAGATGCCCTCATAAACGGATACCGCATGCAACAGAAACGCAGATTTCAGAGTATTACTGAACAGATGCTGATATCAATAGGCGATTCGACACTCAAGGTCAAAAGCTCACAAAAGCAACATGTTTACAAAATTCTGAAGCTTATGCCTAGTAAAGGAAAAAGCGCTAAAGGCGGAAAACGCACCAGAAAGGCCCGGATCAAAGAACGGAGGCGGTTTTTGATGCACGATTAGCGCCTAGCGCTAATCGCGCATCGCTAAGAAAATTGTTTAGAAAGAAAAGTCCCTAACTTGCTTAGTCATCCATGAGTCCGGAAACCGAGATAGCAAAAACAGAGGCAATTTAAGAGGAATTTGGGTTGTTACCAAGTATACACGCAGTAAATTCACACAGCCAGAAGATGATTCCCAGAAATATCTTCTAGTTTACTAAAAAGTGGTGCCAGCGCTTGGCGTTTCTATTTTCATAACCCAAGCAAAAGCAGAAAACGACCAGTCGACTCTTCCCAGACAAATGTTACATGCTCGCAGCACTAAGGAGCAAATACAGAAATAGTTAGGAATTAGATCCAATTTTTAGAAATAAGTTTTCTTAGATAAAGGGCGGTCATTTAAACCGTATCCGAAATTTGTGTAATTAAGTTATTTAGTTAGCAGTATTTAAACCCTTCTCAGGCATTTAGAGAAGGGTCCAGAAATTTGTCAAAAACTTGTCCTCAGAACATACACTTTTGCACCCTCAGAGGAGGTTTTGATGAATGAATGGATCAATGTTTATTAATGTTTGCATTTGATATCTGCTACTGATGTTGTACTTCTGTACTCTTGGTAGATATTAGAACAAGTGGAGATAAATCATTGTTGCTTGAAGCTTATGAGTAGGACCAGTCATAAATGGTACTTTTATCTCTTGGCCATTTCTGCTTATATTCTTAAAGTGATATACAGTTTTTAGTTGTTTATATGTTATTACATGAATGTTTGAGTTACCATTTGGCACTTTTGTACGGTGGAGTCATTTATTTATGTTTGATATATGAATAACTTATTATGCGATATGCTGTTCACAACTATTTTGCCTAACTTTTTATGCAAAGTGGTTCATCTTAATTGATTTCCATTCTTATGATAGCTGAATGATCTTTATTACCAGTTATTATTTGAAATCTCTTTAGATCGCATAATAGAAGAAATACATCCCGGGTTAGCATAGATTAGATGTGCTGTTTTCATTAGATTACAATATCATAGAATTAGATTAAAGTAGCTTAGATTAGAACTCTTAGATCAACAACATCCAACTTTGCACACACACACACCCTTAGATTGGGAAACTGGTCCCATTATCCCCAGTCGGACCCGCTATACCAAACGGATAAGGAGCTGCCAACCAAGGTCCGGACCGGGTGGGTATCCCCCTTGTTGTCGACCCGATTTTCGGGGCCTCAATAGGAAGTTATCAAGGAGTCATGTATGAGCTATCTGACCACTTCATCGCCTCATTGTACAAGATGATATTTGAACAGGATATACCTTTCATGTCCCAAGAAGCGATGGAGGCATTGCTTAACATTGCATATTGGTGTGTCTCACTCGGTGGCACCTTCATTAGGATGTTTGGCACGGAGAAGCGTCCACATGAGATATCGAGATTTGCCATCGACAAGCTGGTCATGCAAGTGGTTGCATACCAGATCTCCACAGGGTTATGAGCAAGACTGCACAGGAGGAAGAAGGCACCATGGCCTACTCTTCCTTCATGGATTGGGTTGTATGAGATTTGTACCTTGAAGGATGTGGATGCTGAGGTTGATGACTTAAAGAAGTTTGTGTTGGGAACCAAGAGCTTCAATTCATATGATCCCCACTACATATGCAAGAACCACTAAGTGAAGGTGTACTACCCATGGATCCACGAGGCATGTCATTGGAAAGAGGAAGATCCTTGGAGGTATTACTATAACTCCTCTAGGCTTAATGAACCAATCAACATGGCTATAGAATGGAAAGAATCACTGTAGGCAGAAACACCACAAGAAGAAACAACAATAACAACAACAACAGTGAGAAGAAAATCCGTGCAAGAGAAAGGAAAGAGGAAGATTGTCGAGAGTACAAAGGCTGAGAAAAGCTA
Organism: Pinus tabuliformis; assembly: GCA_031772625.1. Classification (NCBI taxonomy): domain Eukaryota; kingdom Viridiplantae; phylum Streptophyta; class Pinopsida; order Pinales; family Pinaceae; genus Pinus; species Pinus tabuliformis. The sequence continues at coordinate 1,073,742,677 of CM062816.1, forward strand.
CAAGTTCAAAGCATATATTTTTGCTGAGAAAGTATCTTTGGAGATAGTGGCGAAGAGGCACAATGTGAAAGGAGAGTAGAGCAGAAGAAGAGAGATAAGCAAAGGTTGGAAGATACAGAGAGGAGATTGCAAGAGATAGAGAAGAAGCTAAAACAATAATGAGAGCTCAGGAGGAGAGAAAGGGAAGAGAGGTAGAAATAGGAACAAGAACAGGAAGAAGGAAAAGGTGCATTGACAGAGAAAATTGCATAGATACAGGTTGAAGAAGCAGAACAACTAGCAGATGATGAACAGGGGGAACAGGTGCAGGTTCTGGAACTTGCCCAACAAGTTGAGCAAGTAGTTGAGGTGACAGACATGGAGATAGAATAGGAGTTGGAGGACCAAGACACTGATCTCATGTTGAGAGCATTCGAGGTTGCACAACAGTATCCACCACCCCGAGTATCACAACCAGTCCCGAGAAAGCAAGGAGATTTTTTTGTCCTTGATGATGATCTGGAAACGAATGTGTACAATATATAATTTGACGAGTCATAGTAGAGGATTGTATAGGCACGAAGAAAGTAGATCCCAGATGATTATACATCACCTGTGCACATAGAAGAAAGGGTGATTGTACTAGATGTTAGAAGACATCCAGTTTCCATGGCCGAGGCTTCGAAGGCCTATGCAGAAGACATGAGTTCAACGGTCAAGTTCTTGATAGCAGAGAATGATAGAATGGTGAAGTACTTGTAAGAGGCCAGGAAAAGTACAGAGCAGTCTGCAAGATCTGTGATGGCATAGATGAAGAAAGAAATAATGGTGGAGATATCAACTTTGGAGGCCACCATGTAGACAATGGATAGCAGATTTGTTACCATGCAAAAACAATTGCCCATCTACACGAATTTCAATAGCAGTGCATGTAGACAACCCAAAATCTCAAAGACATTCACGCTTCTATTGTGCACATGTAATAATGGACAATGAATTATAAGGGATCCTTGTTTTACTTGCACAAGAGGATGAAGCCAAAGGTTGAGCTATATAAAGCACAGATTCAGATGTTGATCTGGAACTATGAGCATCTCCCCGCACTCATCACTAGCATTGAGGCTTCCTATGCACGGTTGTTCAGGAGTGTTGGCTTAGTGGGCCCTGACCCAGGTTCAATGTTAAGTTAGCTAAGAAAATCCCTACACTACTAGCCTTTTCGGCATCAATCCACGGAGCGTGGACTGAAGTCTCACCCGAAGCAATATGGGGGGATGCTGGAACCAAGTTTTCGCACCTAGAGATGGTTATGATGTCATTTTGTACCCCTTATCTGTCTTTCCGCATATCGATAATCCCTCAAGGATTATCAATATAACTTCCTCTTACTAGCCTCTAGACCTTTGTGAAGGTCAACGACCATCGTTCATGGACGCTAACCAGGTGAATCAACAACTTACGCGCTTTTGTAATTACTCTTACTTCTGTATTTACCCAGATCAGCTTAAGTATCTGATAACTTCAATATGCATGAATATTTTCTTCGTGTAAACATATATTATTACTTGCATTCAGATAACAATGTAAAAAATATAGATTCATGCATTAATATAGAATTAAATCATAAACCCATTATTCAGCATAACATAACCACATTTATTCGTAACAGAAGTAAATAGATCAAACACAAAGATTTCTAGAGTAATCTTCTTACAGACTCTAACTACCCTTCACACTTAGCTGCAAGGGTCCACGCACTTAGCTGTGGACTTCTACCATAGGCCTCTGCACACATAGCTGCAGAGCCTCTCTTCTACTCTAAAAATCTTTGCTCTTTTCTCTAATGACCCATTACTTTCATCATCAATACTACTACCTCTCCCTTAGACTCTTCTAAGACTATGCTTTTTACACAATCCCATGGTTTGTGTACCATGGGTAGATCTTCTAAAGTTGACAAAACTTACATACGGCGAAAACCATTTATGAAACTTTACATCTACACTCTTCGCGACCATAAATTGTGAATACTTTACACTTTACATACAAAAACTTGCGCTTTTAGCCCAAAAATTGACCTTAGGTGACCCTGCCCCAATAGGCCCCCAACAAAAATATGGTGACTCACCCTCGAGTCACTCTGTTGGCGTGAAGATCTTACTGCGAAGACCTCCCAACTCCACTTGCACCACTGCAACTTCAGTTGTACACTACATAGCCGCCTGCTTGACCTGCTCCACTAGCTGCTCCGTTAGCCGTTTTCTCGCTATCAAATCATGAAAAGTGATAGTAACGGTCACTTTCAATCTGCCTTGTGCGATCTCTCCTTTTATAGCGCAACTCCTGTCATACTTTTGCTAATGCTGTGACATTCTTCCATCCTGCATAGTCCCTATGCTGCGAAACTCTACAACCTAGGCAGTGTGATTTATAGCCCAGTGCCTCCTTTCAGCTACTTGGAGCACTAAGACTATAGTCTTCGATCATATAGTCATCTGACCAAATCCTCGATGTATGGCTTCAATCGGCTACCATTTACCTTTTTGGGAAATGGATCTCCATTCAATTTCACCAGTTGAAATTCTCCACCATCGATAATCTCTTTGATGACATATGGCCCTAGCCAATGCATCTGAAATTTTCTTGAAAATTTATCAAACTTGTTGTCGGATAATAAAACCAAATCATTTACCTTGAAGGTGCGCAATTTGATGTGTTGATCGTGCCATGTCTTTTCACACTCCTTCTGAACTTGATGATGGAATCCAACCAAAAATCTATCTTCTTTAAGCTCTGTCAGCTACACGAGCCTCTCTTCCAGGGCTTCGTGATCTGCCATTCTTGTGAACACCACTATGCATAGACTAGGTACAATATACTCCATCGGCATCACAACTTCTATGCCATAGACAAACCTAAAGGGTGTCTGTCCAGTAAGCTTATTACAAGTAGTTCTGTAAGCCCATAACACCGCGGGTACATGCATGTCCCAATCATTCCTCTGTGCATTGCAAAATTTTTTCATTGTGTTCTCCAATATCTTATTAAACCCTTAAACTGTCCCATTAGCCTACAGGTGATACAATGTACTCTTCTGGTGATAAACTTGGAATTCCTGCATTAGCGCGCTGATCATTTCATTAAGGAAATGTGTAACGTGATCGCTCATCAAAATATTTGGGCAATCGAACCTAGTCAGCACATTCTCAAAGAGGAAATTTGCTGTTGTTGCCCCTGTATAGTCCTTCACAGGTTGTGCCTCCGCCCATTTGGTCAAATACTCTATCGTAGTGATGATATACCACGCACCTGTCTTCTTTCCTGGAGGCTGAATCGGGCCTACAAAATCAATTGGCCATTTCTCAAATGGCTGTAGTGACATCTGTGGATTCAGAGGTAGCTCATCCCTCTGCGATGGCCTACCAGTTCTTTGACATGCATTGCATGCCTTACAATAATATTTGGAATCTTTATGCAGTGTCGACCACCACAACCCAGCACATAAAATATTCTACGTTGTTGCTTTTCCTGTATAATTTCCTCCCGTAGCTCCTCCCTAAGCTTCAATGAGGATTAATGTCCTATTCAAACTCAGGCACATAACATTGCTTAATTTCATCCGAGCCCATTTTATATAAATGTCCTGCAATGATAGAAAATTCTGTCACGCGCACCACCAACTCCTTCTTTTGTTGACTAGTATACCCTTTTGGAGCCGTTTCCATCATCAGGAAGTGTATGATATATGCAAAGTGATTGTCAGCTATGTGCATCGCAAAGAGATGTGTGTTAGGCAGTCCTTCCTCCAAATTAGTAGGCTCCTATCCCGTTTAAATGTGTGATAGATGAAATGGTCTTGCATTCAATCGTCCTGGCTTCACAGTGACTTCAAAATCATATTCCTGAAACAATAGTGGTCATATGTATATATTCCCCCCAAACATAGGCTTGTTAAGCATGTACTTCAACGCATAATGGTCTGTATTCATCTTAGAGTGTCTGCCTAGCAAGTAGTGTCTAAACTTTTGGAGTGCGTACACCATAGCCAAACCTTCGCGTTCTGTTGTTGAATAGTTATTCTCAGCTTTAGACAACTTCCTACTTGTAAACGCTATAGGGTGGTCCAACTCTCCCTCACTAGCCTATGTTAGTATTGCTCCGGGCACAATACATGACACATCCACATGCACATGAAATTCCATTTTCCAATCCAGGAAGAATAGGATTGGCACGGTGACCATCTTTTCCTTTAAGACATCCAGGCTCTACTGGCATTCTTCATTCCAACAAAACCTAGTATCCTTCTTAAGCATCTTCTCCATTGGCGCGGTAATCTGGGCATAACTCTTGATGAACTTTCTATAGTATCTCGTATGCCCTAGCATTGCGTGCAGCTGTTTCACACTTCTTGGTGCCTCTAAATTAATTATAACTACTATCTTAGTTGGGTCCACCATTATGCCTTGTATGCATACCACATGGCCTAACAAGATTTCGAAAGGAACACAGAACAAACATTTCTTCAAATTGAGCGCGATCTGATACCTCCGACATGTATCCAACATCAAGCATAGGCTAGATACATGGCACTTCACTAGCCCAAACACCGTCCAATTGTCGAAATATACCTCTAGAAACTTGTGAATGAAGTCCTTCAATGCCACGATGACTACGTGCGAAAAGATCGCCGACCCATTCTTCAGTCCAATAGGCATCACAGTATACTAGAAGCATCCCCATTCAGTCACGAAGGTCTTATTACTTCTATCCTTCGGTGCGATCTTGATCTAATGGTACCTCGAGAACCCATCAGTGAACAAATATGCTTCTTGTCCTCCTACATTATCCAACACTTCATCGGTGAACGGAGTCAGAAAACTATCATGTACACAAGCGTCATTCATCTTCCTCAAATCTACACATATCCTTATTTTATCCTTCTGCTTCTTTTCCTGAACTACTATAGGACTTACACAACCGGAGTCCTCCACTAGTTAAATGATTCTTGCCGCTAACATTTTGTCCAATTCTAAGCGGACCCTTTCTTTGTACTTTGAATTGAGGCGATATGGCCTATGATTCATAGGCTTCGCGTCTGGTTTCAACGTTGTCCTCATTACCCCAAAATCACATATTATCCCTTTTATGTTTTAAAACTTTGTAGGGAATAAGTCCTGGTATTCGTGGAGCAACTCAACGACCTTATCCACCGTAGCATCATCCCAGTAGTCCCCTATCTTTGAAACTTTGGCTCCACCTCTATCCCAATGTTCACTTGTCTCGTTTTCAATGGCGTGATGATATCTGGATTTTTTATCTACGTCCCCTCAACTTCGTGGTGACCTTCTATTTTCAGGATGTTATTATTCCTCGATTCCTCATATTCTTCTTCAGCAGTCACATTGTAGCACTCCAGCGCGTGGCATAGTTGTGTGGTCCAATCTGGTTGAATTAAATCCAAGGGATCCTGTGGTATTCTGAAGATCGTTGCTTTGATCTCCCGCAGTGCTTCATCAATGCACTCAAATCCATCTTCAAAGTTGAATGTCATCAAGAATCCCTATCTAAAAATATCTCATTTGTTTGTGCCATGGCGGAGCTCTGTCTCCAAGTACCAATTCATAGGTATTACATCGAAGGTGAGATAGAATAGATGCACCCATTCTAGTTGTGGTTATGCTCCATAAACATCGGTCCATTTGGCTAACTGATCGTGCGGATCACTCCTTCCATTGTATTTCTCTGTCAATCATACATTTGGGTGACCAAACCACACCTTCATCATTCTTCTATATTCACAACATCCATCGAAGTTGTCTTTATGCATACATCACCATCTTGCAGGGGTAGCGCGCAGCGCCAATTCCAAGGCTTGGAAGCGATGCTTCTTTGGCACTTCCCTTTCAAATGCATCTATAAATTTATCCACGTCAGTTAAAACATCATAGTAAGGCAGACTTCTAATCTCCAATGATACGCAATGCAGTGATTTGGTCATCATGTTACGACGTAGCGTAGACACTTTGTGCAATTTATTATGCCAGTGTTCTAATTCCTCATCTGAATCTGAGGTGCGGGAGCTCTTGCGTCCCATGCAATATGTCCGTCAACTGTTGGATTCACCCAGTCTTGATCTCACGCCGTTATCTTATAAATCTGGTCCAAATTATCGTCGCTTTTATAATCGCGAACTGGTTCAGTGTAGCACAATCCTTCTGCAGGGTCCAACTGTACTACTACACGGAGCGATTTTATTTCAAATGACATCATCTGCTTCTTCAAATTGATCACCCCATTCATGTCGATAGCCCAATCAATCCCAAGGAGTGCAGGGTAGGGATTGTTATAATCCATAATCTCTATCACTTGAAAATTGGCTAATGCACTTGCCCCTTCAATATCGACTGTCACTCCCTGTAATATTTCCATGGGATAATCTTCTGTTGATTTTCCATTTGTAATTGAATCAGAGACCACTGTAGTGTAGGTCTCCCCATTCTCTCCCATGTCTGTTTAGGTAAAACATTTGCACCCGACCCTAGATCTAGAATAACTTGATCCATTTCATACTCTCCTATCTGCGTAGTGAGCCTCATCTCACGCCCTATTCTTTCCTTATGCTTACCAATCTTCTTGACTACGCGTAGTCCGTTAGGAGCATTTTCCTTTCCAGCACACTTATTTATCAGCTCTTGTAACCTTTTCATAGCCTTGGTATCACGTAGCAGCTTCATACAGGTCTCCAAGAAAGTAGTAAGCATAGAAGGGTCCATCTCTTCAGCTGGCTTATCCTGAGCTCCTGAGGTAGAGGCCCCAGTGAAGCTTTTTTTTTGCTTCCATAAATGTTTCCATCGTGCACTCCAGATCAAACCGACCTCCTTTTCTGGAGAATTGCGGACCCATTCACCTTCTTTAGGCTACTTTCCTTTGTCTTCACCAGTCGTCATTCCACTCCACAGCACGATGTTCACATTAGGATCCTCTTTGCAGGGTTCAACCCTCATCATCTACAGGTTTTGGGTAGGCTGCTGAGGTTGTGCCCCTTTTTCGTGTATCTTAGCTAGTAATATAGTGCCGTCTTCTATCGTGTGGTCAAAATGAGTACAATATCGACATGACAGATGCATCGGGTTTGTACATTATCATGCGTCATGTCTTGGTCCCCCACAGTTGTAGAAAATCACATGTCCTCGACCTCTACCAGGTCCCCTCCACCTCAGCCTTGTCTGTGCCCTTGATATCCTCCTCGTGCTCCCCCAACGCCTTGATTCAGAGGCCTTGATCCAGAGGCTGATTTTCTTCCTGCACTCTATATGTGGGCATTATCTCCATCATTAGCTCATAACTATGGTAGCTATGGTCATCATGACACACTGATTGACAAAATTTGAAGAAGAGCTATTGCGGTGTCTGTAAAAATTTCTGCAGCAAGCAACAATTGTATATCACATGTTTTCCAGCTACCTAACAGATAGCACACCATAGCGTGGGCCCTGTACTTGGTCCTGCTTGAGCTTCCGGCCTTAGAGGCATCGGCCCTCCTGCTGCAATATAATTCGCGAAGACTAGACAATGATCTTTGTCGTGCCCTTGACTTTTACATTTTAGGCACCAAACTTCTTCACGCACCTCTGGCCAAACTGTTCTATCCTTCTTGAGACTTTGAAACTCTAGGAAAAGGTTTAGCAACTGCGCATGAATCTGCTAAACTCCCAAATTACCATCTTGCATTGGTGTCTCATGCAATCTCATCGCAATCATTAAGGCTTCCGCCTGGGTCCCAATCTTTTGCTATGATAAAGCAACCCTTAGATGAGGCAAGAGTGAAGCCACAAACCATTAGAGGTGCTACCCATCCGTAAGATTCATGTTAGCTTTGCGGATCGTGCACTTCAATCTATGGTCTAGATCCTAGGGTGTCTCACCAGGTTTCATCATAATCTCCTTGAATCCCACAATTTATTGTGCTTCAGACTTAGGCTTACTGAATTCCTTATTCAGCACGGTCTAAATATTTGCTAATGAAGCCATTGGGTTATCAGTGTGGTACTTAATGTACCATGTCAGCGTGCGTTCCTGTAAAGCAGTGAACAATGTTTCTTTCTTCATATGATCATCTGTTATACCCTGAGCTTGCCATATGAACTTCACGACGAACCAAAATTGGTCCGGGTCCTCATTTCTCGAACCCTTGAAAACGAGCAACTTTACTGCACTTGCCATATTGAACGGTGGCAGAGGTGGTGGCGGTGTGGGCAAAGGTGTATGCTGTGGAGGTGAATGTGGATGTGGGGTGGGTGCATGAGATATTCGTGGGAATACTCATCTTATTAACTAGACAATGCTCCATGGAGAAGCCTATGCTGCTTCTTCGTCATCACTCAGAGGAGGTTCAATTAGCGGGCTATATTCAGGCCTTGTTCCTTTTCTATCCTTGAATAACTTTCCACTTCACATAGCTCCAAACATCAAGGTAATTGCATAACTCGTTTTTCACACAAGAGAATTTTAATCCAAGTATTCAAATACCTTAAGTACTTACCTCGCGGTCCTTTGAAGAAGCGTCACTCTGCTTCGCTGTAGCTAACCGAAGTATCGACCGCGAACTCTATCACAAATCCTCCTATGATACGATCAATCCAGCGATTGACAACGCGTGTGATCTTATCTTCAGAGGCTTCCAATATCCACACTAACTTCGGGTTCCACACTATCGGATCGTCAAGCCTCCACCTTCTTGGCCGTATTCCAATTTAGCGATCCACTTGTATAACTCAACCGGGAAGGAACAAAAGAAGATTTGGTGTATCTCAGTGTACAGGTATCTGTCCAACCACTGTTCTTTCGTCAATTGCAGATTTCTATTTTCTTGCATCACAAATTCATGGATCTTTCAATCCAACCAGTCTTCCATTTCTTTCTTAGTCAGATTTTCATGATGCAACATCACACATCTCTTTATGCAGATCCCATTCCAGACAATGGAACCATTTATTGGCTTAGTGGGCCCTGACCCAGTTTAACATTATGTTAACCAAGAAAATCCCAACACTACTGACCCTTTCGGCATCAATCCGTGGAGTGTAGACTGAAGTCTCACTCGAAGCAGTATGGGGGGGGTGATGGAACCATGTTTCCGCACCCAGAGATGGTTATGATGTCATTTTGCACCCCTTATCTTTCTTCACGCAGATCGATAAGCCCTCAATGCTTATCGATATAAATTCCTCTTACCAGTCTCTAGACCTTTATGAAGGTCTACGACCATTATTCATGGACCCTAACCAGGCAAATCAACCACTTATGTGCTTTTGTAATTACTCTTACTTCCATATTTACCCAGATCGGCTTAAGTATCTGATAACTTCAATATGCATTAATATGTTCTTTGTGTAAACAAATATTATTACTTGCATTAAGATAACAATGTAAAACATACAGATTCATGCATTAATATAGCATTAAATCATAAACCCATTATTCAACATAAGATAACCGCATTTATTAGTAACATAAGTAAATAGATCAAACATAGATATTTCCAGAGTAATCTTCTTTACTAGTACTTTAGATCTTCTTACAGACTCTAACTACCCTGCGCACTCAGTTGCTGGGTTCCACGCACTCAGTTGTGGACTTCTACCCTAGGTCTCTATGCACACAGCTGCAAAGCCTCTCTTCTACTATAAAACTCTTCGCTCTTTTCACTAATGACCCATTACTTACATCATCAATACTACTACCTCTACCTTAGACTCTTCTAAGTCTCTCCTTTTTATACAATCCCATGGTCCGTGGACCAAGGGTAGATCTTCTAAAGCCGACACAACTTACATACAATAAGGGTGGAAACCCTTTATGACACTTTACATCTACGTGCTCTGCGACCATAAATTGTGGACAATTTACACTTTACATACAAAATCTTGGGCTTTTTGCCCCAAAAATTGGGTTTTTAGCCCCAAAATTGACCCTATCCCAACAAGGAGTTCCGATTTCATAGTGTGAACACACAAGATCCCTTCCATTGGAACCCTCACCAAGGCCATGAGGAAGAACCAAGTCATGCTAGATGCCAATAAGTACATAGAGTAGTTGATGCATGAAGCCACCAATGATGACTTGCATCTTAACATAGAGAGAATGCAGAAGTATATTAGTGGTCCAGACACTCAAGATAATGATGCACATGCTTAAGGATGAGATGGATAGAGGTTTCAGAACCATATACTCGGAATCCATGGAGGCAAGAGTCATGTTCGACAAATATGTCACCAAACAGTATGGGGACACAATAGCACAATACCAAGATTGGTATCAGTTCGTCACCAAAGACCATCATGAGAAGGTTATTAAGTTGGTCTTTCGCCAAGACCCCAAGTGATGTTATTTGTCTTGGCAGGCTGACTCAAGCCTATTTTTGTCCCACATGGGTATATGTGGAAATTGTATTATTGTAAACATATTGTAAGAGAAATCCCAAGTGTCATTAGTGGAATGTGAACAGTCACTATGTAATGTGAAGAGTCATGAGGGTATTCCAAGAGTCACAAAGGGGGATGTCAAGGGTCACCCCACCCTTTGTTATAAATAGAACCTCATAGCTCATAGAATAAGATTTTGGCAGCCAAGATTTTGGCTAGGCATTGATTAGAAAAGGCTTGGAGAGTATTATGATGAGAATTGGCTTCTCCATAGTGCAGAGTGAGTACATATCTTTGGAGGAGAAGGTGGTGTTGACTTTAATGTTCCATTATTAGGGCTAGTGGCTGTCAATGGTGTATGTATGGATGGAACCTTCACTTAATAATATATAACATAGCCAACGCATTTTTATGCATATGTTTTTATTGTATTTGGACTATTCTGGTTGCTTTAGCAATGTATGTTATTTAACTTATGCATTTGTGTATGAACTATTTTGTATACAATTGTATGAATCTTGCTGTAAATGTGTTTTTGGTTTAACTCGTAACTTTGGATTGTGGACTATTCTTCTTTCCAACTTGTTCAGCTTGTGTGTTCCTTTCAGGCTGCGTACTATTACAGGCTTCTAAGGGACACACTTCCTTTTCCCCTCCATGTGTTAGAACCCCCATGCATCTCACTTAACTCATTGCAAGGTCACACACTTTCTTCCCACAAAGATATCACTCTTACCTCTAGGCGCTATCACAATCGAGGAATTTCTTTACTACCCACTGCTGGGACTCCTACTCCGAATGGTCTTAGGTATATTTGGGACTTCTTACCGGAGAGATCCCCTAACATGTCGGCGAGTCCAACACCATCAACATTTATGGCACTAGAAGGAGGGCTAGATGGCAAGTTGATTCCTCAAAGTCTATTTTGAATCTCTGCACATTCTTCATGACTTACATTACAATTCAACCTATGACATGCCTGTCTCATGGACGTGATTTTGACGTGTCAGAGGATATCTTTAATGAATTGTCACATAACACATATGATGGTGAAGGCAGATCAACCTTGCTTAGTCACATAGTTGCCTTCATGGGTTTCTGCTAATGGAATGAAGTTCTCAGGACGACATTGCCTGTTCATTGTTTACATTCACGCTTCGAGGGCACACACTACAATGGTGTTTCACATTTCCTGAAACCTCCATTCACTCTTTTGATCAGATGATTAGAGAGTTGGACTATGCTATCTATCATTATGATCATAAAGCACTAAATAATTTTTTTTGGAATTATGAAAAGCACCTAATGAATCCCTTTTTCCATTTTGGGAGTGCTTCTAAAATCTCGCTTTTCAAATCCTAGAAGATGAAATTGATTGGAAATTTCTCAATGAAAGATTTAAGTAATTCTTCACATATCTGAAAATCCTCATGTGTTATAATCATTCAAACCCCTCACAACATACCTTGGTGTTAGAACTGCGAAACCCAAGATGAAAAAGGTTACTGTCACAAGTGACCCTCCATCTGCTTCTCATCATACAACTCTAGCTCCACAGTGCAAGGTGGGAGAAGTTGTGAAATCCTCTGTTGAACTGTCACATCCTCCCATCCCACCTACTCTGGATATCTATGCAGATTTGGCTTGTAAGCCTATTGGTTGTCATGTGAACTTTTTCTCTCAACCTCCGTCCTCTCGTTCTGTTGATCCTCTGGATTGTACTGTGTTGTGTTCTCCCATTGCACACTCCACATTCATTGTTCACAAGGATCAAGTTGTTGAAAAAGTTGGTTTTGAGAAACCAAACTATGCTTTCATTTATGATGGGTATGTGTGGGAATGTTAAGAAGGACCTACAGTGAAGGATGACCTCCTTCCATCCTCACCTCATCTTCTGTTTCCTGACATCTTTTGTGATTCTACCATTTATGATTTGTCTTGTGAAAATCCATTCCCAAATGTTTTTACTTTTGATCATTCACATAACACATGGGATGTCATTTTGTCATTTGATTACAGAGAGGACACATCTTTCTTTCTGAACCTACCCAATCTATTATCTTTTCTTTCTGAAAACTTAGAGGGTGAAAAATTATGTTTCTCATCAACCCCTCTTGATGATTCATCAGATCATGCGGATGCCGATGAACATATCGAAGTTTCTGATCATGGATGTCATGGTCTCTTCACTCCTTTATTCGATCACGATGTTGATTCACTCGCTGTTGATAATTATAAGACACCGGTATTTGATGATCTACCTGATGATGAAGTGGAAACCCCTCAAGCTGTGGAGGCACTTTAGCCTGAACTAATGGTTATGTTAAGTCCTCGCTATATTGAGATCAGTTCCGCTTCCGATCAAAAATTTGTTGAAACACCCCAAACTCCTCATCACCCTCTTTTTTGCATTAAATATCACTCTTATCCATAGATTTTACATCCTCCACCACAATCACATGATCCCATCACTCATGCATTAGAGGAATCATACACAACGAGCACTCTTGCTAAGCGAAAGTTGTCTTCCTTTTTCATGTTTGCTTATTTGTCATGGTCGAAAGAGTGTACATGCTCATTGTTTGCGCACAATGTGTTGCAACACCATGGCATGTCCACAAAGTGTTTGTCTTGCACTTTTACTCTAAGATTTTATGTGGATGCTTTCAAACTTCGAGTGTGTTAGTTTTCACTGTCTTATATTTCTTGTGTGGTGGTTTACTTGTATATCTTTCTTATCAACCATGCCTTCACCAACATGGGTCAACCATTGTGTTGGTGGCTACATTGGAAATATCACTTTACTTGAGTAGAACCATGCACTGTTTAGCTTAGGAGTAGGAGTAGTGTTTTCTTTATTGTTTGCTTTGTTTTCTTATTTTCTTTGCTTGCATGTTTTTCTTTGCTTACTTTTTTTTCTTTTGTTTACCCTTGTCCTTTGCACATTTGTTTTCTTTCCTTGTTATCTAGCCATAGTTTTAGCTTCACATGAAACTGTGTTTGGCTCTTGAGATAAGCATGGTGAAGTACGAGAGGACTTGTAAAACTATCAAAAATTGGTTATCTTTTGTCCTCTCTCTTTGTGAAGATCTTGTTGTCTTCAGTTGATGATACCCTGATGGAAAATACGTTTCGTTTAGAGTGATTCTTGGTGAAAACACAACACTTGCACTTTTAACTAGTACCCCCTACTCTAATTGGTTTTTCTATATTTGTTTAACCATTTTCAGCTCAGTCAAGTAGAGTAAGGTGAGGAGGAAAACCTTAACAAGTATGTCAAAGGTATATATAACATACTTCTATAAAGGGACAATCTCTTCTGCTCTCAATAAGTTGGGATCCCTCTTCCACCTCATGAAATAAATACGTGCTTATGCACAGTTCTTTGAAAATATAAAAAAATTGAAAATGAAAAGTAAAATAAAGGTGAAAGAAGAGAAAGGCTTCTTGCGCAGAGAGGTGATGCAAGTAACTCCATTAGGGTATTGACCAGGCTTGCTGGTAGTGAAGCGATGCTTGTGTTCCTGCGTGACTTTGCTGGGGTACTGTCCAGGCTTGCTGGCAGCAGAGCAACACCAGAGATTAAACTAAAACTTTGACAGTTACATTACTTGTGCATCAATATACCCCTCTTCCCCAATCGAAATAAATCATTTGACCTGACATGGTATGTGTGTTGACTGATCAAGAGAATGGAAGGGACTATATCTTCCACTCAAGCTAGTGAGGAATCCATGATGATCAAAGAATCAAAAAATACTTCCAGAGGAGTTAGACTCGCTTTACATGGAACAAGGTCCATACAGAGATCTGGAGTTCTACCAGTGTGTCACCAATGTGATATCGGCTACAACCACCCTCCAAAATTTTTCCTTCACTTTGTTTTGGATCCTCCCTCCTCAAAATCTTAACATCTTGTCTTGCACTTCTTAGGTGCTTGTGTTTCATTCAACTTTATATTTCACTTGGCAGCTTGCATTTTCTTAATTTCTTTGCTGACTAACCATAAGATGGCCGTGACTTGGTTTAGATCTGGTTCTTACATTATCTTGGAAAACCGTGTAGTCCTAGAGGGCAGCCTTCCTTGCTCTTAGAAATTGTGCAGAGCAGCCCGACAGTAAGCCTTGATCTCCAGAGTTGTGCAAAGCAACCCGACAGTTAGCCTTGATCTCTAGAATTGCGCAGAGTAGCCCGATAGTCAGCTTTGATCTCCAGAATTGAGCAGAGCATCCCAGTAGTGGGCTTCAGATCCGAAATTGTAAAGACCCAGCTGATAACTTGTCTTTAGCTAGGAAATTGCGTAGAGCATGAGAGGCAGCCAAAGCCACTGAACCCAGGAATTACTCAGAAGCATTCCATCAACTGTTGTCTAATGCATGTGTCGACAAGTTGTCCGATTCCCTCCAAAACTGTGCAATTTCTCCATGCATGCATGGCAGTCTTTCTCGAAAAATAAAAAAAGAAACAAATAAAATAAATGCATCCCTAAAAAATAGGGATCTATTTTTAGCACTGGGAGTTATACTCAATTCATTTTTAGAAAATTCCCACCACTTGTTTCTTTTTCTTAGATTTTTGGAATCCATGTCAAAAACCCTGAATCTACCAAATCTATTTAATGGATGCCCCAGATCTCATTCTACACATTCGATCTAGGAGCTCTGAAATTCCCAAGGCATCTAGGAACTTATGGCACAGTCGGTACAACTTTTCCAGGTAAGTTTTGTTTTTCAAGTATTTTACTATTTTTTTTATTGCTTTTATTTCCTTGGCTTGTGTGGGTGTTGTTTTTCTTGTTTTACTAAATGACTACTGGCGTTTCAATTTGTTTTAACTTATAGAATTGTTGTTTCAAATTTTGCATTGTCTTTCTTAAGCATCACATGCATAACATTTTTTTCGCACTAATGGTCATCATTGCAATGACTCTCCCCACCAGCTTCATTGTTTGTCCACTTGACTGATTCCTACATTGATTTTGATTGCATGCATGATCATTCACTCATATCTGCACCATCCTTAGCCCATGCATTCATATATACTCGTTTTCAAGTTGCCCTTGGGCAGATCTTGGCTACCTTAGCTCAAATCTCACTTTTCTTAGTAGGCACTGCGCATTCCGGGATCTCAAGGCTCTGCCTTGGCTGTAGGAATTGCGTAGAGGTTTCCAGCCACTAGCCTCTAGCTTTTCTCTGTGTAATTATCGGAGACAGTGCCCAATCTTTCCCATTGGGATTACGCAATGCGTAGTCCCAACCAGTAGTCAAGCCAGACTAAATTGTGGATTGCACAATTCCATTCCACAGCTAGCCTCACTGGATTCCTCTCTACACAATTCCAGTCAGTAACACATCTCACTGATAGTTGGGACTGCACAATGTGCAGTTCCAACTGACAGTCTCCCTCAACTTTGAGAGTCACTACTACATAATCTTGCCCAGCAATCATCTAGTTTGTTGTATGATCGATCCTTGAAGTTCTTTGTGTTTTTAAGCTAACATTTTCTTTCCATGAGTTTATGCTCTATCTCCATGTACATTAGTTGTTAAGCAATCTCTCAATAGTACAGGCATCATGGTTTCCAAGAGAGATGGATCAAAGGAAATTATATATAGAAGCACCAGAGACGTGGTTGAATAGGTGCCAATAAACTTGCCCATCTATGTAGACACACATCTGTTTGTGGAGAAGAACATGAACATCACATGGAAAGAAATAAGGGATATATTTGTAGGCAGTTTCAAGGAAGATATGGATGATCGACAAGTCTATGTCAACATTCACAAGTCAGGATTGTATAGGGTTGCATGCAGGTACCCCTTCCCGTGCGTAGACATAATTCACTATATTGTATCACATACCCATCCCGAGATGATGATATTGAGAAATACTAGTGGACCACAACTTGCCACCTTAAGGTCGGAAAACTACCATCGGATGTATCACTTTCCGTAGCTGGTGAACTACATGGATGCAATTTTTTTCACTCCCAACAATAATGTAAACACTAGAGACATCATGAAGCATTGGGTAAAAGAGCCATCGAAGTTTAGGATGACACCCAGCCAAGTCTACAAGACAAAGTCAATAAGGAAGGCTTACCAACTCCTGTTCATATTTGCATGTTACTTGTATGGTCAAGAGAGCATGGAGACCTCCTCGCAGAGTTGGGTTGTTATGTTAGATCAATTGGAAAATGAAGGAAGGCCTTTCAACTAGTCTAACATGTTGGATATTTAGCTGAAAGTGCATGTTTCTAATGCCTAGAATTTGCCTAAGGATGGAAAAGAAATATTCTTTATGTCCGCGTACTTGCTTGATGCAATCTGTGTCCAACAACAATTCCCTGACATGGGTTGCACATGGACACCATCAGAGGATGTTGTGAATGTATATTGCAAGTTGATCTCTAAGTGCAACTACCTAGGATTCATGGCAAGGCTATCTGACCACTTCATCGCCCCTCTGTATAGGATGATATTTGAACAGGATCCACCTTGCATGTCCCAAGAAGAGATGTAAGCATTGCTCAACATTGTAGATTGGTATGCCTCACTTGGTCACACGTTCATTAGGATATTTGGCATGGAGAAGCCTTCACATGAGCTATTGAGGTTTACGATGGAAAAGCTGGTCATGCAAGAGGTTACATACCACATCTCCATAGTGTTATCAGTAGGACTGCATAGGAGGAAGAAGGCACCATAGCCTATTATTCCTTTGCGGATTGGGTGTACGAGATTCATACGTTGAAGGATGTGGATGCCGAGGCTGATGACTTGAAGAAGTTTGGGTTGGGCACAAAGAGCTTCAATCCAATGATCCCCACTGCATATGTGAGATCCACTGAACGAAGGTGTACTACCCATGGATCAATGGAACATCTCATTGGCTAGAGGAACATCCTTGGAGGTATTTCTATAACTCCTCTAGGCTCAATGAACCAATCAACATGGATGTATAATGGAAAGCAACATTGCAGGAAACAACACCAGAGGAGGAAACAATAAAAACATCAACAACATTTAGCAACAAACCCACGCAAGATAAAGGCAAGAGGAAGATTGTCGAGAGCGTAGAGGTTGAGAAAAGCTAAAGGTTCAAAGAATATACTCTTGTTGAGAAAGTAGCTTTGGAGATAGAGGCAAAGAGGCGATAATGCGAAATGAGAGTACATCGGAAGAAGAGAGAGAAGAAAAGGTTGGAAGATACATAGAGGATATTGCAAGAGACGAAGAAGAAGCTAAAAGAAGAACAAGCGCTCAGGAGGAGAGAAAGGGAAGAAAGGCAGAAAAAGGAACAAGAAGAAGGACAAGGCGCACTTACATAGAAAAATACATAGATATAGATTGAAGAAGCAAAACAACCAACATATGATGAACAGGCTAAGCAGGTGCAGGTTCGGGAAATTTCCCAGCAAGTTGAGTAAGTAGTTGAGGTGACAGACATGGAGATGGAATAGGAGCTGTAGGACCAAGAAAAAAATCTCATGCCGAGAGAATTTGAGGTCACACCATAGTCTCTGCCACCCCCTAGAATCACAATTAGTCTTGAGCGAACAAGGAGAAGTTGTTTTCTTTGATGATGATCTGGAGATGGATGTGTAGAATATGGAATATGACAAGTCGAAGCAGAGGATTGTATAGGCATGAAGAAAGTAGCTCCCAGATGATCATACATCACATAGAATAAAGGGTGATTGTACCAGACATTAGAAGATATACACTTACCATGGCCAAGGTTTCTAAGGCCTATGTAGAAGCCATGAGTTCAACGATCAATTTCTTGGTAACAGAGAATGATCGAATGGCGAAGGACTTGCAAGGGGCCAGGTAGAGAACAAAGAAGTCCATAGGATCTACCATGATAGAGATGAAGAAAGTAATAGTGGCGGAGATACCAACTTTGGATGCCACCATGAAGACAATGTATAGAAGGTTTGTCACCGTGCACAAAGCAATTGTCCATCTATATGGCTTTCAGAAGCAATGCGCGTAGACAACCCAAACTCTTAAAGACATTCACACTGCTTTTGTGCACATGCAAGATTGGATAATGAGATACAAGGGAGTCCCACTTTACTTGGACAAGAGGACGAAGGCAAAGGTTGAGCTAGACAAAGCAAAAATTCAAATGTTGATCCAAAACTATGAGCATCTCCCTCCGCTCATCACTAGCATTGAGGCTTCCTATGCATGGTTGTTCAGGAGTTTGGATGTCATAGTGAGAATGCATAAGATCTCTTCCATTGAATCCCTCACCCATGCCATGAAGAAGAACCAAGTCATTCTCGATGTCAAAATTACATAGAGAAGTTGATGCATGAAGCCACCAGTGATGATTTGCAGCTTAGTGCAAAGAACATGCAGAAGTATATCGGTGGTCCAACCACACTTAGGACAATGCTGCACATGCTTTAGGATGAGTTGGACAAAGGTTTCAGAACCATATACTTGGAATCCATTGAGGCAAGAGTCCACTTCGACAAAGATTTCACCAAATAGTACATGGACATAATAGCACAGTACCAAGCTTGGTATCAGTTCATCACCAAAGGCCATCGTGAGGAGGTCATCGAGTTGGTCTTTCCCCAAGACCCGAGTGATGTTGTTTGCCTTGTCAGGCTAATTCAAGCTTATTTTTTCCCCACATGGGTATATGTGGAAATTGTATTATTGTAAACATATTATAAGTGAAATCCCAAGTGCGATTGGTGGAATGTGAACAATCACTATGTAATGTGGAGAGTCATGAGGGTAGTCCAATAATCAAAAAGGGGGATGTCAAGGGTCACCCCACCCTTTGTTATAAATAGAACCTCATAAATCATAGAATAAGCTTTTGGGAGCTAAGATTTTGGCTAGGCATTGCTTAAAGAAGGCTTGGAGAGTATTGTGATGAGCCTTGGCTTCTCCATAGAGTAGAATGAGTAGATCTTTTTGCAGGAGCAGGCGGTGTTGACTTTAATGTTCCACTATTGGGGCTAGTGGCTGTCAATGGTGTATGTATGTATGGAACTTTCACTTAATAATATATAACAAAGCCAACACATTTACATGCATATTTTTTTTATTGTAGTTGGACTATTCTAGTTGCTTTAGAAATGTATTTTATTTAACTTACACATTTGTGTATGAACTATTTTGTATGCAATTGTATGAATCTTATTGCAAGCATGTTGTTATTTTAACCCGTTACATTGGATTTTGGACTATTCTTCTTTCTATCTTGTCATTCATCTTATGTGCTCCTTTCATTCTGCCTACTATTACAGGCTTCTAAGGGACACACTTCCTTTTCCCCTTCATGTGTTAGTACGCCCATGCATCTCACTTGAATCATTGCAAGGTCTCACACTTGCTTTTGACAAAGATATCGCTCTTACCTCTGTGCATTATTGCAGTCAAGGCATTGCTTTACTACCCATTGCTGGGACTCCTACTCCAAACGGTTTGAGGTCTTGGTGGGACTTCGTACTGAGGAGATCCCCTGACATGTCTGCGGGTTCAGCATTGTCAACAAGGTATACTCAAATTTCAAGTGTAGACACTCATTTGATGTGGAATTAAATTCCACATCCAACAAGTACCCACTATACATACTTTTGAGAAGACCCACATTGATATAAAGTGAAGATACATTACCGAAGTGTGTTGAACATGCTTTTTTCATGCATCTTAAATGTTTATCAATGTGGGTTTTCTCAAAGGTATGCATAATGGGTAATCATTGGATATGGAATTTAATTCTGCATCCAATGTGTGTCTACAATTGAAATTTGAGTAAACCTATAAGGAGATAAGTGAAAAACACGTTAAAAAAAGTAGTTTTCTTCTTTTCCCTCCAAAATTGATAACTCTTATTTTATTATTTTAACTATTATTTTATTATTTTTCCTTAGGAGGCAACTTTAAGGTTGAAATTCCTCTAATGTCAACACATGACAAGGATCTCACACAACCAAGTATCATCTCTACTTGGGGGGATCCCCTTGTCAACACATGACAAGGATCTCACAAAATCAAGTCACATCTTCGCATGGGGGGATCCACTTGTCAACACATGAAAAGGATATCACACAACCAAGTCTCATCTCTACTTGGGGGGATCCACTTCTCAACACATGATAAGGATCTCATACAACCCAATATTATCTCTTCTTGGGGGGATCCACTTATCAACACATGAAAAGGTTCTCATACATCCAAGGCTCATCACTGCTTGGGAGGATCCACTTGTCAATACATGACAAGGATCTCACACAACTAAGTTTCATTAAACAACAAAAGTTGGAATACATGCATCCTAGAAAATTCACACAGATAATTCTCTCTACACCTATTGGCTAGATAGGTGGATCTTCCCATGTCCCTGACTGTGGTTCAGATGCATACTGAGGCCTACTCTTGTGGCACACTCTATATGAGAGGTCCCTTATCCCTAGGAGATTTCAGACATCATTCCCTAATCTTGTCAGCTCTGACAAGGGGGAATGTATCTCAATATTCTCGATCAGGTGCAACTTCTTGCCAGAAGAGTCATGACCATAGGTCCAAGTTTCTCTCTAAAAACCAAGAACTTTCCTTTCGGTAAAGGCTTCGTAAGAATATCAAATATATGATCATTATTCAAAATATGATGGGCCTCACTGATCCTCTCTACATCATATCCTAGATATAGTAATATTTGATCTCAATGTTCTTGGACTTATCACGAAACTCAAGATTTTCTGCAAGACAAATCCCATTATTATTGTCACAATATATAAGTGTTGTGTCTGGAACTTGCTCATTTAGTTCCCAAAAAATATTTCTCAACCAAAATGCCTCACAACCAGCCATGCTAGCAATAATGAACTCAACTTTAGTTATACTTAGTGCAACAAAATTATGATTTCTGCTCATCCAAGAGATCATGGCAGATCCCAAGCTAAAGAAACACCTAGAAGTGCTCTTTCTATCAGAAAATTTACTAGCCCAATCAATATCAGTATATACATGAAGTCTTACATTTTTATCAGTATATTTCACTCCAATATTGGTGGTCCCATGTAGGTATCTCAACACATGCTTTGTAACAATATAGTGTGCATGTGATGGTTTAATTGTATATTGGCTCAGAGTATTGATTGTAAAACATATGTCTAGTCTAGTGTTCACTAAGAACATCAATGCCCCAATTAAATATCAATACTCAGATGGATTTTCCAAATCAGGACCTTCAAATTTACCACACAACGTCTTGAAGTTCATCTCCATTAGAGTATTCATGCATTTACATTCTACCATAGAAAATATTTCAAGAAGCTTAACAACATATTTTCCTTCAGAAAGATAAATTTCACCAGGTTTTTGCCATACTTCTAGACTCAGAAAGTAATGCATCAAACCAAGGTATTTCATTTCAAATTTAGAAGCTAACTCCCTCTTACTTTGGAGGACAAGAAGTTCTCCTCATGTCAAGGATAAGTCATCAACATACAATACCAAAGTCAAAGGTATACCTTGGACAATATTGAAGTAGAGGTTTATGTTTGCATTGCTTCTGGTGAAACCAAGCTTCATTAGGTAGCTATCAATGCAAGTATATTAAGACCTTGGAGCCTGCTTTAGCCAATATAAGGATTTCTTTTGTATGCATACATGATTTTCCCTTTAATTCTCTTCAAAGCCTAGTGGTTGTTCCACAAATACCTCTTCCTTGAGGAAGCCATGCAAGAATGCAATTTTCACATCCATTTAGTGAAGAATCCATCCCTACTTAGCAGCTTTAGGTACAGGAACCACTTCCCATACATCATTCTGGATGATGGACTTGTATTCTTTAGCCATTACATCTTTCCACACTTGATATTTCACTTTTTATTCAAAAGTGCATGGTTTAGCCTGAGTAATGTTCCTCATGGATACAACATATCCTTAAAACCAACATGGTTTCTGTCTTTCTCTGAAGGTTCCTCGGGGAGCAACATGTTTATTAACATCCTATAAAGGGTCACAAAGCCATAATAATGGCTTTCTAACATATGGAGAAGGATCTAAGGAGTCCATGGGATCCATGGGTTCATCAACAAGATCATGCTTAGGCTCAGGAAATTCTTATGCATCTAAGGTATCATCCTATCTTTCAACATTAGTTGGAGGAGGAGTGTTTATTTCTTTCAAAGAGTGGCATCTTCATTTATATCTATGCTAAACTCTATATTTCTTTGTCTAGGTACATATATTCTGTAAGCTTTAGAATTTTCACAATAACCAACAATCATACCTTTTTTACCTGAAGCTTCCAGCTTGGTACTCTTTTCCATTGGCACGTGAAAGTATACAAGGTAGTCAAATATCCTTAAGTGCCCATTTTGTTTTTAGTTATATGGTGCAATGGTATTTTTCTTGATTCCAATTTCCTTGCAAAAGTATTGAGCTATTTTCCACTTCATGTGCCACTTAAATCATGGGATGGCTCGATATCTCCCTCAATCTCAATACCGAGAACTTGGTTCTCACATTCATCAAATGTACCTATTGATGCAAGAATAAGAGCAAGAGAAATAATATCAAAGTAAATAAAGATAATGAATGCATACCCAACGATGAGGCAAGTCTTTCTTTCTTTTCTTTATGTGAGAGTGGCTCGTTCATTATCTTTACACCAATGTCCTCTTGGAGTTTACTCTTCCTACACTATTTTTCACCCTGATGATCTTCAGGATATGTTTTTCTTGATCACATCCTGATAAATAAGTTAGTGAAAGATTCATTAAAATACTAATGCAGGAAGAATAATAATTGATCTATAAATATAAATCTAAATAAGAGCAGTGACACAAATTAAAAACATAAGACTTGAATTTTTTTTTTTTTAATGGGGATTGAATGAAGTTGTTAGCTCCCTCTTGATCTAACCTCTATAAGTTACCACTTTCCATCAGAAATATGTCATTGGCAGAATAAATTCATCTTCTTGAACACCACTTGGAAAACTCCATCCTGATCCACTATAATATTAGGTATTTCAAAAACCATCTTTCTCACATGAGGTAATTCTTAATAGTGAAGATGAGTGAACTTTTGGTGCCATATTTTATTTTGTTGATTACATATTATGAATCAATGCATGGATAGGTCTTCCATTGATTTTATAAATATGTTCAAATCGTGATCCTAGAGTGAAGGTATGTAATAATAACTAGACATATTGACTTCATTTACTCCAATGATATTAGTTATAATCCATATTTGTTCCTTGCAAAAGATGTTAATTTATAAAAATATCATTCCATATTTTGCAAAAGTCATGATCCTTACCTGCAACCACTATTGTTATTAAACTTTGATATCAAAAACCATCTTTCTCACATGAGGTAATTCTTAATATTGAAGATGAGTGAACTTTTGGTGCCATATTTTGTTTTGTTGATTACATATCATGAATCAATGCATGGATAGGTCTTCCATTGATTTTATAAATATGTTCAAATCGTGATCCTAGAGTGAAGGTATGTAATAATAACTAGACATATTGACTTCATTTCCTCCAATGATATTAGTTATAATCCATATTTGTTCCTTTGCAAAAGATGTTAATTTATAAAAATATCATTCCATATTTTGCAAAAGTCATGATCCTTACCTGCAACCACTATTGTTATTAAAATCCATCATGATCCACTATAATATTAGGTATTTCAAAAACCATCTTTCTCACATGAGGTAATTCTTAATAGTGAAGATGAGTGAACTTTTGGTGCCATATTTTATTTTGTTGATTACATATCATGAATCAATGCATGGATAGGTCTTCCATTGATTTTATAAATATGTTCAAATCGTGATCCTAGAGTGAAGGTATGTAATAATAACTAGACATATTGACTTCATTTCCTCCAATGATATTAGTTATAATCCATATTTGTTCCTTGCAAAAGATGTTAATTTATAAAAATATCATTCCATATTTTGCAAAAGTCATGATCCTTACCTGCAACCACTATTGCTATTAAACTCTGATATCAAAATTACCAAAACCCATAAGATTATGTCCTTTCTCACAAAATGTGAGACAATAAAAATCAATCTATCTTCAACATTTGATTTCTATCAGTTATTCTTTCATAAGATTCTATGCATTATACTTCTTTTCAAGGCAACACTTTCTTGCACATGCATAAATAAAGTAAAACTATTCTTTACTTTTACATGCATCAATAGATACCAAAACCATAATTATCAAACACATGCAACACCTTAATTTTAAACCAGTTACATACAAAAGTTCTCTATCCAGATAAAAAGAAACAAAACTAGATCCCTTTATAGGATATGTATAATTATCTCCACGTATAATTTT
This sequence comes from Pinus tabuliformis, assembly GCA_031772625.1. NCBI lineage: Eukaryota > Viridiplantae > Streptophyta > Pinopsida > Pinales > Pinaceae > Pinus > Pinus tabuliformis. Next base: position 1,073,767,426 of record CM062816.1, read on the forward strand.
TAGATCTATATCCCTCTCAACAAGATTTGAGAGAACTTATTTATAACTAGTAAAGTGCCTTGAAGCACCACTATCAACCGACCAAATATCACAAGAATCTACAGGAAAGGAACTAGAAAGACAAGAAACAACAAAGTATTCTGATTTTGATTATGATATCAGTAGCAAATAGGACAACAAATAATATCTTCTTATTTCATCAACAAGGAGCAACAAATAATATTTCACTAGAAAGGAAGGAGCAACAATTAATATTTTAGTAGAAAGGAAGGAGTAAAAATAAGATTTCAAATGTAAGAAATAAGGGGAAACAAGTGATATTCCAATAACAAATGAGAAGGAATATTTCAGAAAAAAAAATGAGCTGTAAGTAGAAGGGATAGAAAGAAATATTTCAATAGAAACATATACAAATGGAGTAGAAAACAAGAGATGTTTTAGCAGAAAGAGAGTTGCAAATGGAGCAGACAACAAGAGATATTCCAACAGAAAGAGAGCTCCAAATGGTTCTTGTCTTCACCAAAGCTCTAATACCATGTTGAAATTCTGATGTTCTATGCTATAACAATCACTTATTACAAAACTTCGTTATGCTACAATAATAGTTAAGAAATTATAGATAGAACATAAACCATATAAACCATATGCATAATAGAAGACATCCAAGAACACAATGAGACACAAAGAATTTAGGTCCAATTACCAGGGAAAAATCCACAAGGGGAAAACCCAACTAGACTCTTCTATTATATATCAATATTTCAGTAGAGATACAAAGTACAATGAGAGATCAAGAGAATGAGAAAGTTCACCCAAATATGAACAAGTTGTAGCATGAAGATCTCTGGTAGCAACAATTGAAGCAAACACATATAATCAACATTGGCTCACCAAGTTATATTCTAACTCCCCAATTATCTCTCTCTCACAATCTCCTTCAAGTCTCTCCAACTCTCTCTCATGTTCAAATTTACAATGCACATGTAAGTGAGGTGAGATGACATAACACACACACACATACATATATAGGAGGATAAACGAATTATTTACATAAAGGAGGAGAAATACACATGCCTTAAGGAGGAGTTACATTTTCAATTTAGGGAAGAGTGACTCATGCCATTAAGGAGAAACAATTAAAATTTCATGATGGAGAGGAAACACATGCCTTAAATGAGAGGGTGAGATGAATCTTTTATGACATGCATTTAATGAGTTTGTAAGAGAAATCTTGCATGTCATGGCTTGTAAGGGGAATCTTTTATGACACTTGTAAGAATAATATTTTATGAAGATTATTTTAACGGGAGTAAGAGAGTATAAGAGCATTAATGAGAGTGTAAGAGAACATTATTTAGAGCCATGAATGAGAGACTTGAATTTCTTTTTAATAATAATATAATATAATAAAATTAATGATAATATTGATGATTAAGTCAAAATTGAACTATTAGGATTGACTAATGATCAGAAGGGATTTTCCATTGATAATATGTGATTACTAATTAATGCAAGGTTATTTAATATTTTTGGAAAGTCATACTTGAGGCTTTCTATTTTTATAAATTCAATTTTAGAAATTCAACTTTTAAACTTTCTTTCTTTAGAAATTATTTCTCAAGCTTCCAATTTCAACATCATGTTATGTCCTCTAAGTACCTATAAGTACCTTATGCGTCCACGACATTATGAAGGTAATAAAAGTCACTTTGAAAGGTATCATCCTACACCCTTAAGGGGCTTTTTGAAGATGCTCCCCCATCTACCAATTACAAAAGAAATATCTATGATATAAATCTGAAATGGTAGGAAATATGGGATTAGAGCGTTCGGTGTAAAATGAGTTTAAGAGGTTAACTCGTTGAGGCCTATAGATGCCTTCTAGCAGCGAGTACCGACCTATGATACCACTGAAGAAAACCCATTAGGGATATGAATGCTCATGGGAAATGGGGCATTATGCCTAGAGAAGTGTTAACCAAACCATGGATTTTGTCTACACGTATGATGGTTACTCTATATTGTTATAATCAAAAGGAAGCATGTGTTGATTGAAGTCAAGGGAAAAATAAAATCCATAAATTAGCTGCTAAAGAATGACCTTAATGCAACCTTGAGACCTTTATTATTGGCTTTTCATAATGTACCTAAGATTTAATTATCTTAGAAGTCGGACTTATGATCACAAAGAATTAATAAAGCTCAAATGTAGATCTTATATATAATACTTGGATGACTGAATGACATTGGGATTTGGATAGTGATAACTAGTTTTTCCATTGGTTCATCATTTGTTGCAATCATAAAGAGCCTTCTACTTTTCTATTTACGGAGAAGGAGTATCCCTTAAATTTAAAAATATTTTTGAGTATAAAACTATTAAGGATTGGGGAAATCACGTGCAATGAGTGATTTGGACTTTATTTTATGCTTGGTATTAATTTTACATCAAAAATAATAAATTATTTATGTCTTGTTAGAGTTTTGGTACCTTTTCCTGAATTTCCCATTTCTAGGCATGTATAAAATCCAACTTTAGTTATTTTTGTTGGGAATTCATCTCATTAGTTCCACTGGTTTTGTTTTTAGGTTCCTGTACCTTCTATTTAGTACTAAATGCACCAATAAATAGTTTCATACCTCTGGAAGACATCTCAAAGACCCTCCTTACATATTTAGTACCTTATCTTGTTTGCATGAAAACCTTAGACATGAAGAGTTGGAAACTTGATTGCATTAACTAGGAAGCATAATGTCAATGGACATCATTAGACATTTGTTGAGTTCTTGAGGGGGATGATAGAACTACTAAAATAAGATTGGTTCTATGGCATATGAAAAGGAGTGTTTAGCCTTGTATTGACAAGTGGATTGATTCTTTTGAGGAAGGAAATCATATCAAATTTTCTAGAGTTTCATGTTCAACCATCCATAAAAAAATTCATGTTCCTGTTCAATCATACAAGTTCAACCATACAATCTCCTGTTCCTATTCCTATTTCAATAGATTTCTCTTCATTATAAGTGATATGAAAATGGAGGGAACACTCCTATAAAAAATTGACCATCCTCTGACACTTTGAGAGTTAACAAAATGGGTATTTAAAGGTAAACAAGTTTCACAACCTCTTCAAGAATGTGAGTTAAGTTTTCCACATGAAATTAAAATAGAAACAAATTCACATGCATATCAAATTGATAAACATGAAGAGAAGAAACTGAAAATTGATAATGAAGTTCACCCCTCTTGGGCTACATCTCTAGGCCTGCTCCAACAACTAGACCAATATATTGATTTCAGTAGTAAATGAGTACACACAACTTGTTGATAGTAGAGTGGCTTGTTTCTCCTACAAAGAAACATTCTCTTACAAATAATTCTCACTCAGAAAAATGACTTCCTATAGCAAGTCATGAAAATGTCAACATAAAAAGGATTCTCACACAATATGTCCTTGTACTCCATCATAAATCAAAAGAATAAACATGAAATTACTCCACAATGAAGAGTTAAAAAGGGCTTCTCTCCTTAATACATTGAGAAAACAATTAAAAGAGTTTCTCTACAAATGTAACGACTGTTATAGGTGAAACTGGAAGGCTGCAAAACCTCTAACTGGGCTCTCTCCATGCTCAAATATGCCTCCAAACCGCTTCAAAACTGACTCTGCCTCTATCACTAAAAGACTTTATTATGAAAACATTCCATCATAAAGTGCTCAAATAAAAAAATGAGGTTTCCATTGAGTCCAAGACACTCTAAAACCCCCATCTAGGCCCTTCTTGAGCTCAAAAAGGTTAGCAAGATATGCTTCTCCAAGCTAAGTTCTGCTACTTGTCCTGCAAATTGTCAAAACCTCCTAACTGTGCGACATTTTCTCCGTTTTCTCAGTTTGTAGAGAAAAAATTTCGCTTGGGACAAATGAGATTCTAGCCACAATTATGGAAATTTGTCACTTCTTTAATTGTGCCTATATCTGTTGAGAACTAGATATGGTCATATGGGTGCCATGTGGCTGAGAAACTCCCTTCATTCTCATCATTGGTTACAGTAAAATGTTGTGATTTGGGGCTAAGGTTATCCACCCTCCCTTGCTGCTAAGCCTCCCACCATGGTCGTATGGCTTCCCATGGGACCTAGGGTTAGGGACGAGTGTCCGCCCCCCTCTGGCTTCACTCCGCCACATGGTACTGTGCACTATGTTATGACTAGGGGCTAGGGCTAATGCTTGACTCCTCTCCCCCATATGTGCCATATGTAAACTTTAAATATAAATTGGTGACCATGACTATTAAGAAGTGCATGGTGATCCAAAATGGATCTAAGATAGACTTCTAAGTCTAAAGTGTTCCTCACAGAGGAAAATGAAAGTCCAAGGATGCTCCTGGAAATAGTCCCATTGCATAGATCTTTTCAATATGAATCTAATACAATATGAATGGGCTAAAATGGACTTCGGATGAAGAAGTTACCGTAGAAAGAAGATTGCCATTGTCCTTTGAAAATTGAGGCAAATTCTTATAAAAATGGCCTGAAAGGCTCATTGAGAAAAATCTCATCAGAGGGTTAAAAGGGGGACTTAACGCAAGGGTGGAAGGACCCCCAATCAACAATCTTCAGTATATCGGGTCGGAGGTAGCCTGCAGGTGATATCGGGACCCAGGCGGGGCCGATTGCGATATGTCAATGCGATATGCGACATGCAATATTGGCGATTGGTGGATTGGCAGAATGACGGTCGGCATAACGAAAGGGAAGACCCCCATGGCTGTTGTGATAGCAATATTGCAATATGCGATAAAGCAATGGGCCAATGTGCGATCGCATGCCAATCGCCGGATCGATGAGCAAGATCAACGGTCAGGATTTGATCAGGGTGATCAACGATCGGGCAACCCGTGGATCCCTGATACAAAGGGCTGTTACATGTGATTGCGATTTGCGATTGTGATATGACGATAAGGGGTGGACCCGATGGAATTATAGACCCGATTTCATAAGTTTTGAAATTCGAGAATTTGGGATTTCTGTGTATTTCCCGTGTATTGGTTTTTTTGGCCAATACGCCATGCGATTGTGATTTGCGATGGAATGGCAGACTTGATAGGATTTTAAGAGTGATCCTATATTATTTGAAGTCCGGTTAAATGCCCATGATGGGTTTTTCATGTGCTTCTTGTGTATTTCTGTTATTTTGGCTATTACAACTAGAGGAAGGCAAAACGATTGGGTCTCCCGTGCCGACGATTCCTTTCCATTATAAACAGATTCTTGTGGTGAAATAGTCAAGTTTTTCATGATGGAGGGCTGTAACTGATGTGTTACAAATACACAGAGAGCACAAATGCTAAGGCTTGCTAGGAATGTGCGCAGAGGCTGAGAGATAACATAGGCAGCAGAAGGTTGCTAAAGTTCGCTTAGAGGTTGAGCGAAACACGAAAGGGACAGAAAGCTCGAGAACTTGAGCGCCGAGAGCCAGAAAGCCTGAGAGATTCAGAGCTAGAGGGCCAAGTAGAGGCAGAGCCACCAGAGGTTGGAGGTAGAGCCAGACGAATAGAGCCAGATAGCTAAGAGAGACAGAGCTAGATGAGCTAGAGAGTTGAAAGCTAGAGCCAGTTGGCTAGAGAGCCAGAGCTGCAAAGCCAGAGAGCTCAAAGTAGACTTCTAAGAGCCGTGATGCTGTAGTGAAGCTGCTGAATAACAAAGAGATCAAATGATCCAGTTGTTGCTGGTGTCCAGAGCATGCTGAAGACAGAAAAAGGTATTCTAGAGATAGTGGAAGAATTTTGAGGGAGTCAGAGAAGCCAGAAGCTCAAGAATCTCAGAGCACTGATTAAAGGAGTCAAGTTCATAGAAGCCTAGATCTGTCTGTAGAGTAAGGACAACCAACAAGATAAGATGGTATTCTAAAGCCATAGGTTAATTTGTAAACCAATGGAGTTGAGCGTGGAGCTTGTAAAAGAATTTATGCCATAATCCCAGAGAGCCTAGTTGAGTTGACTAGAGCTCAAGGATACGTAGCCCAAGAGGTTTGGGTGAACTCCATATTATATTGTTGTTATGTGTGATGATTATTTGCTGCACTATTTCATTGTTATATGTTTTTATATCAGTTTAGGCAAATCAACTTAAAGCACATAAATGGTGTAAAAACAAACTCAAGCATACACCTGTTTTCAAGAACGTTTTAATTCCGCAATTGGTTAATCATAAGATCTTGGGAATATTTAAGCTTTGGAAGTGGGAGAGGTTCTTGTAAGCTTGACAAGAAGCCTTTAGTGCCCCATTTTCAGAGGAGGTGGTATCAGAGCTTGAGATTGATTAACCCCACCTTCAAAGAAGGTGATATCAAAGCTAGTTATACCAGAGCAAGTGGTATCAGATCAAAATGCTTGATTGACAGAGCAAAGATTGCTTGTCTGAAAGGTGTTTAAACAGTCAGAAGTTGATTGTATGCTTGTTTGCAGAATGACTATTGTTTGAGTTTGCAGAGGTGAAGGGAAAGCTATTGATAGCTCAGTCCAGGAGAGGACAAAATGGAAGAAGGGCTGAAGGCATTCTTCTTATCCCAAAGGACCTCAAGGAAATCCTTGAATCACAAGAGGTTTGTTGCAAAAGGTTGCTTGAATAAGCTCTTTGTTGATCTTGTTTGAAGTTCTTTTGTTCATTGGCATAATGACAACTTCTACAAGTGAGTCCTCAAAATATTCTTTCTTCACAAGATTCTTTGATGAAGACATGAATCAAGACTTGTTCACCATGATGGATATGGTGAGAGAAATGTATGAGGATGAAAGGAAGAGCACTAGACTTAGAGAGCAGTTGAATTCCATGAAGGAAGAGCAACAGTTGCTTTTTAACAAATTGCAGGAAGTGGAGAGACAACTTCATATTGCAAATATGAATCTGGAAAAGATGCATGAGTTGGAGACACAAATATTTGTTGCAAAAGAAGCCTTAGTCAAGTATTAGCTTGAAGAAGAGGTAAATAATTCTAGTTTATCTTCAAATTCCTCTAAAAATGTTTATGTTGGTTCTTTTGAAAAGCATACCAGAGGCATAGGTTCCAAGCTAATGTCCAAGATGGGCTATGAAGGAAAAGGCTTGGGAAAACATGCACAAGGTATTGTTGAGCCAATAATGGTTGAGGAAAGGCCTAAGTATTTTGGTCTTGGCTATGGACAGTCTTATGGAGAAAGTTCCAAAGCTGCCATGAAGACCATTGAAATAGTTCCAAGAAGGAGTTTCATTGCAGGTCTTCTACCTCAAGAGTGTGAAGATTGTATTCATGGAGAATGCAATAGCTTGAAACATCATTTGCAAGATGCAGGTGTTCATAAGCATGCACTTGAACCAGAGAGTTGTGGAAACTCTAACAACCTTGAAGAGATTGATGATGTTCCAAAGGGAGCTACTTCTTCATTCAATTCACCTCCTCAAGAAGGCAATAAAGGTGAAAGAGAAAGGTATAAATCTAGTTCTAGCCATATTCCTTTTGATTATGTTCAGCATGATAAATTTCCATATGAGAATGGGAAAAGAATTGCATGTTCCTTTTGTGGTTTGGGTAACCATAATGTTTCTAGACGTTGGAAGAGAATGGCCACATACGGGAAACTTTTGAAGGAAAGGAAGCAAGAAGCCAAAGGTCCATTGGATAAGGAAAATCATGCTATCAGGAGGATGCACATGTATTGCACTTACTGCCATAAGCAAGGACACCTTGCTGAAAAGTGTTGGACTTTGAATCCAACACTGCTTCCACGAAACTTGAAGAAGGTGGAGAGAAAGAATGGCAGGAATGGAAAGGAAGATTCCATGATTGATGTATTTTAGGATGATTCACATGTTAATGTTGATGTGCAGACAAAGGTAGCACCTATGAAATGGATTGGTAAGAAATGGCTAGAGTTCTTATCCAATTAAGATTGCATGTCTATTGATGCATCTATTTGCATTTCTTTGTTAATGGAATGCAAGTTAAAGGGTTTTACCAAGAACTTGAATGGAAAAAGTTGAGTAGGAGACTCACTTTGTTGCTGCAACATTATGTTCATTTCAGCTTCGAAAGTAAAATGTGCTTAATCGAAAGTTGAAGGATGAAATGCATGCATGAGAATGATGTGCATGAACACAGGGATGTTGATGATTTCCTTGTATTTGAACATGGATGTGTAATTAACTTGCAGGGTTGATTGCTTTGTTGTAAACATGCATGTAATATTGACTTGAGAAAAGTTGATTTGGTCTCCAAGATGGAGATAATGATGAAGTGTTTCATCTTTTGAAAAGAATCCTTGAGATCTTTTCTACATGCTTGACTTGAAGAGTCATTTGTTTTAAAGGCATGTTTGTGGGATTGTTATCTAGCCCATCATTTGTATGTAGATGTAAGACATGGAGGTGTTCATAATATGTGAAAAATTGTTTCTTTTGTTGAAGCACAAGTTTAGGCCATCCAGTTGTTGTCTGTATTTCTGTTGTTGTTAACAATTGTTGTTGACAGCTTGTCAAACATGTACAAATGAAAATTTTGTGAAGCAGATGTAACTTCACATTGGTTTGAGCCACCTTGGATAAGTGATCAAGGAAGAGAAGTTCAAACTACCTTCTGTGACCATTTCAGTAGGAGTCCTGCATGAAGTTAAGGAGGAAGACAGTTCTTCCTAGGAGGACCAGCACATTTAGGAAGGAAAGTGGTCAGAGACTTTGGTTCAGAGGCATTATGCAAGGAAAGTATATGGAGGTTGAAAGAAGAGGGTGAGGTACTCTCATTTACTATTTAGATCAGTATATCAGTCTTTTGGAGACCAAAAGTTCTTTTAGTGGGAAGGTGTGATCCAAAATGGATCTAAGATAGACTTCTAAGTCTAAAGTGTTCCTCATAGAGGAAAATGAAAGTCCAAGGATGCTCTTGGGAATAGTCTCATTGCATAGATATTTTCAATCTGAATTTAATTCAATTTGAATGGCCTAAAATGGACTTTGGATGAAGAAGTTATCGCAGAAAGAAGATTTCCATTGTCCTTTGAAAAGGAGGAAAATTCTTATAAAAATGGCTTAAAAGGCTCATTGAGAAAAATCGCATTAGAGGGTTAAAAGGAGGACTTAATGCAAGGGCAGAAGGACACTTGATCAGTGATCTCCGATATATCGGGTTGGAGGTAGGCTGCAAGCGATATCGAGACCCAAGTGGGGCCGATTGTGATATGCCGATGCGATATGTGACATGTGATATTGGTGATCAACAGATTGACGATCGACATAACCAAAGGGAAGACCCCCAGGGTTGTTGCGAAAATGATATCGTGATATGCGATAAAGCGATGGGCCGATGTGTGATCACATGCCAACCATCGGATCGATGAGCAGGATCAATGGTTAGGATCTAATCGGGGTGATCGACGATCGGGTGATCGGCGGATCCTCGATACAAAGGGCCGTTACATGCGATTGCGACTTGCGATCATGATATGCTAATAAGGGGCAGACCTGATGGAATTATAGACCCAATTTCATAAGTTTTGAAATCCGAGAATTCGGGATTTCTATGTATTTCCCGTGTATTGGTTTTTTTGGCCAATACGCCATGCGATTGTGATTTGCGATGTAATGTCAGACCCGATATGATCCGGATTTAAATAGGAACGCAATAAAATACAGAGATAACCATAAAGACAAATATGCAGCGGAAATAATACTTCATTTCATTAATGGAAAATACTGAAATATGCTTACAACCAGAAATGGAAATAAACCAGCTAGGGCGACGGTAGTTTATCTCTGAGAAGAGATGTGTGGCTACATGCCTCTGAACTGTTCTCCAAAAACTGTGTTACAATGAGGCTAGAGGGCCTATTTATTGTTGAGAAACAATGGAAAACCCCTCACATTCCAAAACCTAACCCTAGAAGATGAAATGCCAAATTGTGGGCCTTGTTTTTGGGTAAGTTGGTACATCAACTTCCCGGGGTCGCGAATTGGTTGTACTATCTCCGTTTGACGTGCATGATAGCCCGTTGGAAAGATCTCTCCGAGGACTACGACGGAAAAGACGATCTTTAGACGAAAAAATCGTTGGCGGTGGATTTCCCAAAAAATGTCGTTTAGGGCCTCAAAACAGCTCCGAAAGTTTAGGACCCGAAAAACTGCTAAAAATAGTAAACTGTGCTATAATTAAGGAAACAGAAAGACTGAAGGAGACAGTTGTGGGGGTCCAAATGGGATAGGTGGGTGGCCACCAACATCCACCTGGATCACTAAGCGCGATCTTATATTATTTGAAGTCCAGTTAAACACCCATGATGGGTTTTCCATGCGTTTCCTGTATATTTTTGTTATTTTGGCTATTATGGCCAGAGGAAGGCAAAACAATCGAGTCTCCCGCGCTGACGGTTCCTTTCCATTGTAAACGGATTCTTATGGTGAAATAGTCAGGTTTTCCATGATGGAGGGATGTAACGATGTGTTACAAATACACAAAGAGCACAAATACTGAGGCTTGTTGGGAATGCATGTAGAGGCCGAGAGATAACACAGGCAATTGAAGGTTGCTAAAGTTCACTTGGAGGTCAGGCGAAACACGAAAGGGACAGAGAGCCTGAGAACTTGAGTGTTGAGAGCCAGAAAGCCTGAGAGATTCAAAGCCAAAGGGCTGAGCAGAGGCAGAGCCACCAGAGGTCGGAGGTAGAGCCAGATGGATAGAGCCAGATAACTAAGAGAGCCAGAGCCAGATGAGCAAGAAAGTTGAGAGCCAGAGCCAGTTGGCTAGAGAGCTAGAGCCGCAGAGCCAGAGAGCTCAAAGTAGACTTCTAAGAGCCATGATGCCGTAGTGAAGCTGTAGAATAGCAAAGAGATCAAATGATCCAGTTGTTGCTGGTGTCCAGAGTGTGCTGAAGATAGAAGAAGGTATTCCAAAGACAGTGGAATAATTATGAGGGAGTTAGAGAAGCCAGAAGCTCAAGAAACTCAAAGAACTGACTGAAGGAGTCAAGTCCAGAGAAGCCTAGATCTGTCTATAGAGTAAGGACAACTAGTGGGATAAGATGGTATTCTAAAGCCATGGGTTCATTTGTAAACCAATGGAGTTGAGCATGGAGCTTGTAAAAGAATTTATACCATAATCCCAGAGAGCCTAATTGAGTTGACTAGAGCTGAAGGAGACGTAGCCCAAGAGGTTTGGGTGAACTCCATATTTCATTACTGTTATGTGTGATGCTTATTTGATGCACTGTTTCACTATTATATGTTTTTATATCAATTTAAGCATATCAACTTAAAGCACATAAACAACTTAAAAACAAACTCAAGCATACACCTATTTTCAAGAACTTTTTAATTCCGCAATTGGTTAATCATAAGATCTTGGGAATATTTAAGCTTTGGAAGTGGGAGAGGTTCTTGTAAGCTTGAAAAGAAGCCTTTAGTGCCCCATTTTCAGATCACATGGTATAGTGGTAAGGTGTTAATTTTATTCCTAGTATATTGAGGGTTCAAACCCCATCGAGGCCTTCAAGCCTACTATAAAAATTTTGGCCAATATCGGGGCACGATGTAGCACCCTCTCATTGGGCCACATGGTGGCCTCTGATTGGGCCAACTCACAATTGCATGAACCAACCACACTACACAAAATGAACCATGTATGGTTATGCCACGTGTCAGCACAAATTGGCCCATTTAACAAGGTACCTTGCATAGTCAGCTGATGTTGGGTGTGGGATCCCCAAAGGGTAGTTTTGGGGCTTAAAGCCGATATTTGGTCAAATTTTGTAATCCAAGTGTAAAGACTCTGCATATTTTGGTTGCGGAGCCCGTAGGTGTTAAAGAGTCATAGGGTTGTCTGCCCTTATTTTGGAAATGTAATGTCGGTTGTAGAAGATCTACCCATGGTACGCAGGCCATTGGATTGTATAAATAGAGCTAAGCTCTAAGTAGTTTGATAGCAAGCAAGAGAGATGGAACATGTAAGAAAGTCATAGCTCTAAGAAGAAGTCTAAGTTTTGGGTTGTAGCGTAGGTAGAGGCTTTGCAGTTGAGTGTGCAGAGGCCTAGGGTAGAAGTCAACAGCTGAGTGTGTGGACCCCTGTAGCTGAGTGCAGAGGGCGGGTCAAGTTTGTAATTGTCTGAAATTATCAATAAAGAGAAGTATTCTACAATTTCTACGTCTTTATTTCATATTTATGCATCTTGTTATGTGGGTAAGAATTTCACTTATAATTCTTATATGATGCGTGAATGTATGTAAATGTGTTGGCTAAGTGAACACAAGTAAGAACATCTATTTACACGAAGCTAACTAAGATCGGTTAATAATATAAGTAAGACATTTAGCCTAATTTGGGAAATATTGCAGTTCGCTGCCCTAGCAGTGCGAAAGTCCGTGAGTCGCAGGTTAGGGCTACACCAAAGCCAATTGTACCCTTTCATGAAGGTATTGAGGGGTGGAACAGAGGGCTAAGCAACCTGGGCGAAGGAAGGTATAGCCTAAATAAACCGACATCACAACCATCTCAAGGGTGTGGAAACTTGGTTCCAACATCCCTCCATACTACTTCGGGTGAGACTTCAATTTGCACTCTGCGGGCTAATTCCGAAATGGCCAGTAGTGTAGGGATTTTTTTGGCTAACTAATGCTAAACCTGGGTCAGGCCCCTTAGAGCCAACAAATGATTTCATTACTGGGAATAGAATCTGCATAAGAGATGTGTGATGTCGTATCACTAGAATCCAACTAGAAAGGAGATTGGAGACTGACTGGATAGAAAGATCCACGAATTCGCGGCACAGGAGAACAAAAACCCGTGACTATTGTTAAACTAAAATTTGTCACCATGACTATTTGCAGTCAGTATGGCTCCATCAATAACCATACTGTCCTCCTTGGCAAGTCTTATACCTCTGCTCCTCATGTCAAACTCCAAAAAAGAGAGAAAGCCTTTAAAAACTCAATATAACTCTGGTTCCGCACTTTCTCTTACTCTTACCTACGTGCATGCACCTCAAGTACATAATACCTGCGTACTTGTACGCTCTGTCTGTAAAGGGGTGGGTGCGTACCCCTGTAAAAGTCAAAAGGCGCAAGTTTTACTTCAAAAAACTTACTTGCGGTCGATTCTAGAGCATTCTAGAAGATGGTTTGACGTGGATTGAGCACCTCCAGATGGTTCATGCATCCCAATGAAAGAGGAACTTATCCCATGAAGAGGGGAACTATCCCTTTGAAAGAGGGGCTTATCCCATTGATGGTGGACCTGTTTAACTTCCTCCAAAGCATTATAAATACAGGCATTGGGCCAGAGGCAAAGGAGGTTGAAAGCTAAACATTCCTAAGGGTAGATGCTGCTGAAAATAGGACTCCCTTATAGAGCTTGAGAGGAGAGATCCCAATCCTTTCTTAGCTTTATTTGGAAGTGGGTGAGCTGTTCAAAGTAGAGGAGAACTCTTGCTGGACCCTGGGAGGGACCTGCTGTAGGAATTTACAGGGTAAGTTCCTCAGAAAGAAAACCAAAAGGACACCGCTCACAACCAGATCTCAAATCAATACACCAATACTTTTGACGTGGTTAAAACCCTCAAAGTGAAAGGAGGGAAACAGTCCACGGCCTGTCCCAACGTGGGTACTACAGGCAATTTATTAATCAAAGAATGAAAATTTACATAAGCTTCTCTCATGCACGGATTACCCGAACAATGACCCTCCATGCGCTTTAAATAGAACTCATGGACCAATCGGGTGTCAAGCCATGGATCAAGTGTCGGTAATACCGAGGTGAGAATGAACCGTCGGATCACTACATATCGTGACCGTCGGATTGTAAGTTACAAAATGTACAATGGTAAAGAAACACACTTTACCTAACTCTAACCTAACTCTATACTAGACCAAGTTGAACTTAACTATATCCTATGTGTCGGAATATCCTAACATCCCCCCTTAAGAACAACTTGGGATAGGATTGAAGGATTTACAAATATGACACAATAGGAGAAGGAAGGAGGCACTAGAGCCTATCCCCCCTTAGTGACAACTTCCTGAACTCCAAGCATATATCGAAGTTTAGTGAACTTCGCCTCTGTGAGAGCCTTTGTGAAGATGTCTGCAACCTGATCATCTGTTGGACAATATTGCACTTCAAGAACATGGTCATGAATGAGCTTTCTGATGAAGTGCATGTGTAGTTCAATGTGTTTGCTGCGCTGATGCTGGACTGGATCTTTGCATAGCTGAATGGCACTTTGATTATCACACCAAAGTGTGGTTGGATGCTGCTGCTCAAAGCCAAACTCTGATAGGATCTGACGAAGCCACAAGGCTTCCTTACTAGCTTCCACGGCACCACGATACTCTGCTTCTGCTGAAAAGAGAAATGGCAGCCTGTTTCTTACAAGCCCATGTAATAGGTCCTGAACCAAGAGTGAAGACATAACCGGCAGTAGACTTCCGATCATCAGGGTCACCAGCCCAATCAGAATCAGTGAAACCAACTAACAGAGGAGCTGCTTTGGCACTGTAATGAATCCCAAACTGTACTGTACCTCAAACATAATGAAGTATTCTTTTAGCTGCTTTCCAATGACTTTCACGGGGGTTTTGCATAAAACGAGCAACAAGGCCAACAGCAAAGGAAAGATCAGGACGAGTATGGGTTAAATACAGGAGTTTTCCGACAAGTTGACGGTATAAGGTAGCATCAACTTCAGGAGAAGTACAAGAGACTGAAAGTTTGACTCCAGACTGAAAGGGAGAAGGGGCTGGCTTACAGTCTTCCATGTGAAAATGACGAAGAATATCACAAGCATACTTGGACTGGGAAAGAAAAATACCCTCCTAGGATTGCAAGACTTGAAGACCGAGAAAATAGTGTAAGTGTCCTAAGTCTGTCATTTCAAATTTCTTTTTAAGGCTGGACTTCACATGGTTTATAAGGTTGGGATCACTTCCAGTAAGAATAAGATCATCAACATAAAGAACAAGGATGATAAGAGAGTTGCCCACTTTCTTGGTGTAGACAGTATTGTCAGAATGACACCTAGAAAAGCCAGATTCTAAAAGAAAGCTATCCATTTTGGCATACCAAGCCCGAGGAGCTTGCTTGAGGCCATAAATGGATTTCTTAAGTCGACAAACAAGGCTGGAGTCTGTTTGTATGAAGCCAATGGGTTGTTCCATATAGATTTCTTCCTGCAAGTCCCCATGCAAGAAGGCAGATTTAACATCCATCTGATGGACTTCCCATTTTAAAGAGGCAGCAAGGGAAAGAACAAGGCGGATAGAGTTCATTTTAGAAACAGGGGAGAAGGTTTCAGTGTAGTCAATGCCTTCAACCTGTGAAAAGCCCTTAGCAACGAGACGAGCTTTATGTTTATCAACTTTCCCATCTAGTCCATACTTGGTTCTGTAAACCCATTTACATCTAACAAGTTTGCGTCCCTTTGGTAGAGGAACAAGATCCCATGTATCATTTGTCATCAATGAATGATATTCTTCATTCATAGCTGCTTCCCAATGTGGATGGCCTGAAGCTTCTGCAAAAGTGTCAGGATCATGATTTACTGGAGCTTGAGCCAGTAAAGAAGAGGCTCTTTCAAACTGAGAACGTGTACGTCGCTGATCTGTAGGATCACCGGCAAGATCACCTGCTGCATCCCGAGTAGCACGGACCCATCGTGGAAGTTGAGGATCCTGACAAGGTGGGGGAGGATTATCATCCTCTCTTTCATCATCTGAAGAAGAAATGTTTTCAAAAGTAGAAGAGATAGGAAGAGGTGGCACATCCGCCGGACTAGGCTCGCAGGCCGATTTATTTTCATCAAACTTTACATCTCTTCTAATGATAACATTTTTGGACTTAAATGGAATAAGTCTATAACCTTTTACATCTTCAGAATATCCAACAAAAGTACATTTCTCACTCTTAGGTTCTAAAGCTTTATGCTTTTCATCTGGAATATGGGCCCATGCTTCACTTCCAAACACACGAAAGTGACTTACATCTGGTTTAATGGAACTCCAAGCTTCTTCTGGAGTGATATTCTCTAGAACCTTAGTAGGAGTGCGATTGATTATATAATTTGCACAATTAATTGCTTCGGCCCAAAAACTAAGACTGAGTCCTTTAGATTGCAGCATACAATTAGCCATTTCCTTTAAGGTGTGATTTTTCCTTTCAGCTACACCATTTTGTTGTGGAGTGTATGGAACAGTATGTTGCATTTGAATTCCATTTTCGGTGCAAAAGTTGATGAATGTGTTTTTAACATATTCTCCACCATTATCAGTTCTTAGCTTAAGAATTTGATGTCCAGATTGTTTTTCAACAAAGGCTTTGAAGGCCAAAAAGGTGTTAAATACTTCGCTCTTGAGTTTTAAGAAGTATACCCAAGTGCGTCTGGAGAAATCATCAATGAAAGTTAAGAAGTACTTGCAGCCAGAGAATGAAGCAACAGGAAGAGGACCACATAAATCACTGTGCACAAGCTGTAAAGGGGCTGAGGCGTGCCAAGAGGCACGTTTGTCAAAACTGTCCCGATGATGTTGTCCGAGTACACATCCGGAACAAACACCATCTCTGCAAGATACCATAGGAAGACCTGTCACCATATTTTCTTTACATAGATGCTGAAGGGAGCGATAGTTTAAGTGACCAAATCGCTCATGCCAAAGTTTGCTCACTTCATCATTATGAGCAATAAATACTGAGGGAAGATTTGATGACCCAAAGTTGTGAAACTTATACAACCTTTTGGAATCATCATCAAGACCAGTAGCTAGAATCTGTTTAGGATCTTTTAGATCCTTGATTACAACATCATGAGGTGAAAATTCAACAATTTTATCTTCACCTGAATGAGTTATCTGATAGACAGATAGAAGGTTGCAGGATAAGGTTGGAACACATAATACATCATTAAACTGACCATTGTCTAGATGAACAGTTCCAGTCCCTACAACATTAAGAGATCTATCATCACCAACATATATATTTTTGGTGTTACAATCATTTAAAGAAGAAAACATGGCTTGGTTTTTGGCCATGTGACAAGAGGCTCCAGATCAATGAGCCACTCATGAGAATGAGAAGAAGAAGAAGATACATTTAATGCATAACCAGACTGAGATGATTGACAATGACATGCAGAAAGTGCCATTTCGGAAGTTGAAGTTGAAGTAGGCTCCACATGGATGTTATGTTTCTTCATTGCGGCTTCCAAGGCTTCCATCTTCTTAAAGCATTTAGATTCTAAGTGGCCATCTCGATTACAAAAGTTACAATGTCTATCGGTCTTCTTCCATTTGTTTTTATTGGTCTTATCATTTTGCTGAAATGATCTTTCATTTTGAGGCTGAGATGGTTTAGGACCATTCTTTTGAGGATATGACTTCTTAGGATTCTTTGAATTTGGTTGCTGCTGGGCGGCTAACACTTTCGTGGAAGAGTTTCCAAGATTAAGAAGACCAAGGTGTAAGAGTTTTTCTTGTTTTCTTATTAAGGAATCACAAAAGGAGTCAAAGGAAGGGGCCTTGTAGTCTTTTCCTTGACAAATGAAAGCTTCCCTTGTGGAATGGAAAGTGGAAACAAATACAGACTAGGCTGGTCCCAACTTAGTAAGGATGGAATAAATAAGGTTACCATCTTCTTTCTTAACTTTAACACCTTCCAAGAGATATCTAAGGGTCTTGAATTTGGACAAGAAATCTTCAATGCAAGAAAAATTATTAGGATCCAAAGTAAGCAACTCATTTTCAAGTTGATGGGTTCTAATTTCATTTTTAATCCCAAAAACTTTAGCGAGTTTTTCTAATGCTTCATGAGGAGTCTCAAGGTCTGCAATGTGGAATCTAAGATCAGGAGAAATAGACATCCCTATCAAACCACGTGCTTGATCTTGTCTATTTTTCCATTTTGCAACCTTGTCTTCATCTTTTGGTTTCTTCTCTTGGTCTGTAGCTATTCTGAAGAGACCTTTACTTCTAAGTAAATCTTCCATGTAGGCTACCCATTGGAAGTAGTTAGTGCTGTCAAGAATGACTTGGCATGGACTTTCCATTTTTAAAAAAAACTGAAGCTGAAGATGCTGAAAGTAAGTGTTCCAATGGATAGATCTATAAAAAATTGGCGGTTTTAAAAAAAACGGCTCTGAAAAAGGCTTCCGGATGAAGAAGTTATGGCTTTTTGAAAAACAATTGTGGAAGTTGCCAGCAAAGTGCGCGAATGTGCGGGAATGAAAAAATCTGCCCCCACAAAATGGAGACTTGAACCCAAGACCTCTACTCTCTTAAAATAGCTTTGAACCAATTGATCTATACAAAAAATTTGAGAGAGAGAGAGAGAGAGAGAGAGAGAGAGAGAGAGGGGGGGGCCTTGGTTTGCGTGCTTGCCTTGAGAAAGCTCTTTTTCCCTACAAAACACAAAACACAAAACCCAACACGAATATGCAAAGAAAAAATGAACCTTGCAGCTCGAAGTTAGCTTTAGCCAAAAAACTAGAATTTTTTAAAAAAAATCTCAAAGTTAGCTTTAGCCGAAAAACTAAATATTTTTCTCAATGTTTCTGATTTTCCGAGAGCACACTAAGGTGCAGGGAAAAGAGCATACGCATGAGAAAAATCCTTCCTTTCTGTTTCTGATTTGCCCAGATCGCACAGAGTCGCAGGGAAAAGAGCATACGCAGAAATGAAAGGTATAGATCCGGTTAAAAAAAAAGGGCTAAATAAACCGAAACTGAAATAAGCAGAGAGAAAATAACAGTAAACTGCAAAAAACACTGTATACCTCCCGATCTGAAAAATGACGCAGCTAGGGCTACCGGAAACCTTTTCGCGTGAAACGAAAGGGGTTCCTCACTGGAACAGATGCTCCGAATGCAACAGAGCAGTCCTCTCGGCCCGAAAGTAGTCAGAAACAACAGATCTAGGAAACGACAGCCGCATGCAGTTCTACCGGCTTCAGATTTGGATCACCAACGGACGCGGCCCTCAAATAGCTCTGATACCATGTAGGAATTTACAGGGTAAGTTCCTCAGAAAGAACACCAAAAGGACATCGCTCACAACCAGATCTCAAATCAATACACCAATATTTTTGACGTGGTTAAAACCCTCAAAGTGCAAGGAGGGAAACAGTCCACGGCCTGTCCCAACGTGGGTACTACAGGCAATTTATTAATCAAAGAATAAAAATTTACATAAGCTTCTCTCATGCACGGATTACCCGAACAATGACCCTCCATGCGCTTTAAATAGAACTCATGGACCAATCGGGTGTCAAGCCATGGATCAAGTGTCGGTAATACCGAGGTGAGAGTGAACCGTCGGATCACTACATATCGTGACTGTCGGATTGTAAGTTACAAAATGTACAACGGTAAAGAAACACACTTTACCTAACTCTAACCTAACTCTATACTAGACCAAGTTGAACTTAACTATATCCTATGTGTCAGAATATCCTAACACTTGCACAACACCAAGGCACTGGTTGTAAGGTTTCTTTTGTTTCCAATTAATACAATTAAGTTCATTTTTCTCAACAAGTTGTTATATATAATTTGTTTCATAAACTCCTTGGTATTTATGATGAATATGTTTTATTATATGAGTTATTCAGGTGCTATGTAATCATTTGCTTGTTAGTGAATGCAGGCTTCAAGGAGAAGGAGCTCATCTGGATCGAAGAGGCTTGGCTGCTACAAACAACGTTGGACTAAAGGTATGCCTTAAACACCTGGTTGCTTTTATTTTAAATGCATATTTAGGGAAAGATAGTACTTAATTGTTTTGTTTGTCACTAGAAAGACTTAGCTTCTAGGGAGGTCGGTTTTGTCTGCAAAATTGACTTTTTCCGCATGACAAAATGGCGACTCCGCTGGGGAATCCATGGATTTGATTGATTTCTCTTTTGATTGATACTTTGACCTGAGAAACTGTATTTTCTGTTTCTGTTTTTGACTTGATGATTGTGGGATTGGGTGAATTTAGTTAATTTTGAGTTAGTTTTCATTTTTCATAGTTTTGGGAGAGGTACACACCCTCTGAGTTAAGCACAGTGCGTACCTGTACGCACTTTTGCTTTGTGCACAGAGCGTGGACGCACTTGTGTAAACAGGTTGCCTGGGTACCTTGTCAAAAATTTGAAAAATTTTAAATTTTTCTCTTTTTTATCAGTTTAGAATTTGTTTATAGGTTTTAGCCATTGCCCAGACCTGCTTGTTCCCTGTCAAAACTTTCCTTGGTTAATTTCATTGGCATTCCTGCTCTAAGCTTTTATCAATTGGCTGTTTTGAATCTCTTTTTTGAGAAATTCTAAATTTGATTTCCTTTGGTCATTACTTGGAGGTTGGTCTCAGTCTTTTCACAATTTTGCTAAATTGTGTATGAGTGTTAATCGCCTTTGAGTGTTTTTATTTTTGATCTTTGGAACTCTCGCCCAATTTTCTCGACTTGCACTTGATTGGTTCTTAGATTACATTAGAATCATCTTGTGTTTGAGAATTCTCTTGCATAGATCACATTTGCATAATTAGAATTCTCATTTTCAGAATATGAATGAAAAATGTGCATGGATTACATTTGCATACTTTTCAAGTCAATTGTGCATAGATTACAATTGCATAGTCTACATTCTGAAAAATCAATCGTAGATTTAGATCAGTTTTCTTTGATTTGAATTTACAAAAAAATAAAAATAAAAAAAAACTATTTTGGAATTGATTTGCATTAGTTTTTCTTGATGAAATTAGTGCATTAGAGAATTTGTTATATTTTCTCTTAGTGATCAATTTTTTGCATTGTTGGAAGTGAATGGAAACTCTCTCCTTACTTTAGTTATGATTCATCGAATTGAAAAGATTACATTATCATATTCGATTGCATTCAGTTTTGAGTCGGGTCATAACACCATTGGTTTCGTATCCATTTACCCCTTTGAGTAATAACAGCTTAAATAACACAACGCTTAATTAAAATTCATCTAGTAATTTTTACATTTCTAGGGCTCTGATACACCAACATAGCTTAGGCTAGTGTCTTGGAGTAGGAGAGTAATTAACTCTCCAAGACAGTAAAAACAAACAAGTAGCTGTATCTTGTGGTAGGAAGAAATCCAATTGTTTCATTTATGCTCTCGGAAAGCTCCTCTTAAAGGAGAAGCACGAGATCGTGTCCAAACCAGTGTGGGAATCAATCCTTCCTCATTGGGAACGACGCCAGATATTAACGTATTAAAAATGGTAAACCTCAGATTAACCATTGTCGAGGAGCCTGGGGTCACTTGTTGGTAAACCTTAGATTATGTCTGTTATATACCTAGAGGGGATAATATGGGGTACCAAGGGAGGTACCCAAGGTAATAATGTAATAATGGGATGGGCCATAGTAATAAATAAGGTGGTTAACCCATGTCATGTAATGGACCACAAGTAGTTAATAATAATGTAATGGGCCCGTGGTATTAGTTGATAGTATGAGAGAACCATGGTAATGACCCATGATATTGTATGTATGAGGCCTATATAAAGGCTAGAGACTCCACATGAAGAGATATGAAGATGAGTGAAGTATTATCGTATGAACAGGCATATGGCTTGTGGAGTGCTCTCCTTCCTTAAGGAGTGAATGTATGGTGTTGCCCTACCATAAGGGTTTTGATAATAAAGAAGCATTTATATCTATTTCTATCTTATTATTTCTTGGGTTAATTCCATTATCATATATTTCCGGGTTAGATCTACGACAATTGGTATCAGAGCTACAACGATTGGTATCAGATTTACAACAATTGGTATCAGAGCTACAACAAGTGGTATCAAAGCACTTTCTTGGGCAAACCGTGGAGAAATTTTTTTATTTTTTGCAGGGATTTTTTGGGTGGCGAATTTGCTGATCAGATCTGTACGTTTTGGTGCTAGATCTGCAGAATATAATTGCATATCTGTACTCGTGAAAAAATACCCAAATTCAAAAAAAAAATCAGTTGAATCGGAGTCCGGATGAAGGAGATATCGCTGATTTAAAAAATCAGTGGGGTTGCAGACAATTTTCAGGGCAGCGAATTTGCGGCACATATCTAGAACTCTTGGCACCAGATCTGAAAAATATAATTGTAGATCTGGAATCTTTGTGAAAAAAAACCTGATTTCAAAAAAAAAATCAGTCGAATCGGAGTCCGGATGAGGGAGATATCGCTGATTTAAAATCAGCTCTTTTTGCAGAAATTTTGGGTGACGCCGGGAGAGTAGCAGCGCATATCTGAAATTCCAGTGTCTGAATCAGGATTTCTATCACATGAGCAGATGCAGAATGGTTGTTCCGTTTCTAAAAATAGGTTATAATAGGGATTCTGAGCAATATTGATGGATTTGTGACCATTTCAATTTTTCGATGGCGGGCCTAGATCGCTTTGAACATGAAGACTCTTATTTGGGTCGTCTCACTAAGCTCCGACAGACTGGTACAGTGGAGGAATATATTACCGCTTTTGAAGCCTTAGCCTTCCGCACTAAGGGTCTCACAGATACATTCTTCAAGGAATGTTTTATCAACGGTCTTAAAGAAGCCATCAAAGCTCAAGTTCTACTTCACCACCCTCCCACGTGGAAGGAGGCTTGCCAGGTAGCTCGTCAGGTCACATTACCTAGCAAAGATTTTATTTTTACAGAAAAGAAGGAAACCATGGAACCTAAAGGGTTATTTCCTACTAGTATATCCTTATTGCAGATTCATGGATTGATTCAGAAAGAGAAGATCATTGTTTCTATCAATCCTAGTTGTAAACATAATTTTATTAGTGTTAATTTGGCAAAAAAATTGCAAGTCCCAACAAAACAAATTGAACATACACAGATTGATGATAAGGATGTTCAAATCTATAAGGATTTGAAGCTTTCTATGGATAAGTATGTTTTTCATGGTGATTTTTATGCTTCAGAGATGGATAATATCGATGTTGTTTTGGGATATCCTTGGATGGAATCTGTGGGTACTATCAATATTAATGTGCAGAAGAAATTCCTGAAGCTATGGTATAAAAAGAAGAAAATTACATTACAGGATATTTCCATCCATAAACAGGTAGAGCACAGGGAGGCTGAAGCAGAAGATGTTCAAGGGACTGACATATCAGATGATGAGCCTTTGATGATCGACAATCAAACACAAACAGAGGCTGCAGAAGAAAAGGTTACAGGTGAGGATACATCAGAGGAGGGCTCAGTGGTTGAAGTCATATTGAGAAAGAAGACACCACAACAGGCACCACAGCAAGGTGAAGTCAAGCAAAAGCCATCGTGGGTTAAAACTTCAACATATCATCACCCATATCACCCCACAAGACAACCATCATGGAAACCAAGTAGCCACATGATGGATAGAAAGGAGAGACGATCCACCTACTACACATCAACACAGAAGAGCTGCCACGGTCAACTTCCATCTCAAGTGAGCGAGGCACCAGCGAGATCGAGGGTTCACCTTTCTCTTGGATGGCTAGATGCACGTGCATGGTATCAGTGGACTACTCTTTTGAGTAGATCTTATTATTTGTGTTCTTCCCATGTTTCGGGGATGAAACATGCTTAGGGGGGTGGAATGTTATATACCTAGGGGGATAATATGGGGTACCAAGGGAGGTACCCAAGGTAATAATGTAATAATGGGATGGGCCACAGTAATAAATAAGTTGGTTAACCCATGTCATGTAAGGGACCACAAGTAGTTAATAATAATGTAATGGGCCCGTGGTATTAGTTGATAGTATGAGGGAACCATGATAATGACCCATGGTATTGTATGTATGAGGCCTATATAAAGGCTAGAGACTCCACATGGAGAGATATGAAGATGAGTGAAGTATTATCGTATGAACAGGCATATGGCTTGTGGAGTGCTCTCCTTCCTTAAGGAGTGAATGCATGGTGTTGCCCTACCATAAGGGTTTTGATAATAAAGAAGCATTTATATCTATTTCTATCTTGTTATTTCTTGGGTTAATTCCATTATCATATATTTCTGGGTTAGATCTACAACAATTGGTATCAGAGCTACAACAATTGGTATCATATATACAATACAATACATACAATAGGCCTTATATAGGCCTCATACATACAATACCATGGGTCATTACCATGGTTCCCTCATACTATCAACTAATACCACGGGCCCATTACATTATTATTAACTACTTGTGGTCCCTTACATGACATGGGTTAACCACCTTATTTATTACTATGGCCCATCCCATTATTACATTATTACCTTGGGTACCTCCCTTGGTACCCCATATTATCCCCCCTAGGTATATAACAATGTCAAGGAGCCTTCAAGGGGATTGAGCTTGCTACTCTGCCCTTGCGTGCGTATCGGATCGTAGACTGTTCCCCCAGGTATATTTGTTTCAGTTGGTAACCTTAGTGGCCATATTCTTTAGGATTCTTCCTGAGGTGACAGTGGTGGGAAGATCCCACTGTACCTGGAGCAGACGTCGGCTAGACTCACTTGGATTTTCTGGGGGGTTCTCTTCACTCGAGACGGTAAGTGGAGGAACTTGTGTCAGTCTATTCATTAAGCAGGTTGCTGGAGTAACTGTTCCAACCGCCATTTCTGTATTAAATTCTGCGAGGTTGGATTTCATCACCAACTAGTGTTTTCGGTACGGAAAGTTACTGTTTGTGTGTGGTTTGACTCCTAGATTTGATAGCACATGTTAATTTGTTGGTTTTTACTTTTAGAGACCATAGGTGTGAATTGTGAATTTTAATTGTTAAGTGTGAATTGTGAATTGTTAATTTTAGTTTTAAATTGTTAATAAAATTCACTGAAGTTGGATATAATGGCAAATTTTCCGGAAGTTACCAACCAAGGAATCCCTCTTGACGAGAATCCTAGTACTTTTCCTTACTTTGGAAATTTTGGTCCTCCTTATATGGCTACTTTTCCATTACCTGGATTTACAATAGGATTACCGATATGGTTATTTTCAACTTCGTTGACCCCAAATACTCCAATTGTTCCACCTCAACCGAATGCTTCACCTCAACAGAGTTCACCATCTCAACATAACCAACCTTCTGTTGACCCTTTACCTTCTTCGCCTAATTTTTCTTCCTCCATTTGTTCCTCTTCGCTTGGTAAAAGCCTTGATGCTAGTAACCAGGTGGCTAAGAAGAAGAAGAAAGGGAAGAAGAAGAAGAAGAAGACGAAGCAAGATAAGAAAGAAGTCAACAAACCAACCACGACTGTAAGTGTTAGTTGTGTTGAGGAAAACTCCAACATGCATCGTAAACCCAAATACCCTTGCAGGCTTTGTAAGGGTGACCACTTCCTTGTCAATTGTCCTGGTATTCCAAAGGTCTTGGAAGTATGGTCAGAAAAATCTCATCAACTTCCATTGATCCATCAACCAGTGATAGTCAGGTTCCTGAGAAAAAGGGTAAAGTTAGGTTTCCTTGTAAGTTATGCAAAGGGAGTCATCAAACTCACATTTTCCCTCACATGGATGAAGCCTCAAAATTGTTGGAAAACCTTACTGTTCCACAACAAGAATTTCCAACTGGTTACCGTAAACTTTCTCCCAACCTACCGTCAACTGACGGAGTGATTGATCTAATTTCAAGTACAGTCGATCACACTCTTCCATTGGAGAGTGAAACTCATGTCACTCAGGTTGATGATCCATTAGTTGATCAAGTGGTCGATTCAATTTCACATTCGGTTGATCCCACTTTCCCTTTAGAGAGTGAACTTCATACCGCTCAGGTTCTTCTTGTTACATCAGATTCTTCTATGCCGGGGGGCATTTCACCTGTTTCTACAGAACCCCCTCCAAGTACTGAGGTCTTTTCCTTTGATTGGAATAGACTGACAGAACCTCGTCTTCCTTCCTCCATCCCTTTCCAAATAATTGTCAAGGCTGGTGGTAGGGACATACATCGTACTCAGGTAGATGAAGGTGCTTCTGTTAGTATTTTATCCTCAACTGTTTGGAAAGCTTTGGGTTCCCCTCAGCTTGCGCCTATTACGCAGAATCTGAAAGCTTTTAACAGAACCATTAGTGAACCTTTAGGGATCCTTCCTAAGTTTTCTATTACCTTGGAAGGTAAAACTATCTGTATTGATCTTATGGTAGTTCGAGGTCCCTTGGATTTCAATTTACTCCTTGGGCGAGACTATGTTTATGCAATGAAAGCTGTCGTATCGACACTCTTTCGCGTGATGTCTTTCCCTCACAATGGCAGTATTGTGACTGTAGACCAGCTTTCGTTCCCTAGTCTTGTTTCAACTACCAATAATATGACACCCTTAAATGTTCCTGATTCTAAAGTGGTATCTACCCTGCCACGGGTTAATTATGTGGCAACTGGTCCCATGTTTTCAGTTACCGATGTAAGTGAGCCTCTCACTGTTTGCTCATCTTCCTTTGATTTAGATCCGGTAATTGACATGGAAAATTCTATGGGATTACTTGAACACGATGTTCTTATCCCTTTTGAGTTCCTTGACATGTGTTCCTTCCAGAGAACTATTCTTCCTTCTGATGAAGACCTCTTGGAAGCCATGATCAAGGTGTGTCCATTGACATGTCTTTATTCCAGTTGGAAGCCATGATCAGTGGGCGAGGATAGTTTTTTCCTGTATCAACCTCGTTAAAAAATGAAACAGGCTACTGCGAGGAAAGTTTTTCTTGTATCAACCTCGTTAAAAAATGAAACAGGCTGTCATGAGGATAGTTCTTTTCCTGTGTCAACCTCGTTAAAAAATGAATCAGGGTGTCAGAGGAAAGTTCCTGTTACTGAGTCAACCTCGTTAAAAAATGAATCAGGTATGAGGAAAGTTTCTTTTACTGTGTCAACCTCGTTAAAAAATGAATCAGTGTCTGTGAGGAAAGTTCCTTTTACTGTGTCAACCTCGTTAAAAAATGAATCAGTGTGTGTGAGGAAAGTTCCTTTTACTGTGTCAACCTCGTTAAAAAATGAATCAGTGTGTATGAGGACAGTTCTTTTCCTGTGTCAACCTCGTTAAAAAATGAATCAGTTGTTCGAGGAAAGTTCCTTTTACTGTGTCAACCTCGTTAAAAAATGAATCAGTTGGTCAGAGGATAGTTCTTTTTACTGAGTCAACCTCGTTAAAAAATGAATCAGGGGTGAGGATAGTTTGTTCCTGTCTCAACCTCGTTAAAAAATGAAACTGGATGCGGTGAGGATAGTTTGTTCCCGTCTCAACCTCGTTAAAAAATGAAACTGGATGCTGTGAGGAAAATTTTTTCCTGTATCAACCTCGTTAAAAAATGAAACAGGCTGTCATGAGGACAGTTCTTTTTACTGAGTCAACCTCCTTAAAAAATGAATCAGGTAGATTTTTTAGATTATATAAGTAGATTGTAGAAGGTAGGATTGCGAGGATAGTTCATTTTCCTGTGCCAAGCTCGTTAAAAAATGAAACATGTGTCCACGAGGATAGTTTTTTCCTATATCAACCTCGTTAAAAAATGAAACAGACTGCCATGAGCATAGTTCCTTGTCTTGTGTCAAGCTCGTTAAAAAATGAATCAAGGATTTTAGAGCATAGTTCCTTGTCTTGTGTCAAGCTCGTTAAAAAATGAAACAAGGAGCCTAGAGCATAGTTCCTTGTCTTGTGTCAAGCTCATTAAAAAATGAATCAAGGTTTTTTGAGGATAGTTCCTGTTACTGAGTCAACCTCGTTAAAAAATGAATCAGGTGCGAGGATAGTTTTTTCTTGTATCAACCTCGTTAAAAAATGAAACAAGGAGTCTTGAGCATAGTTCGTTGTCTTGTGTCAAGCTCGTTAAAAAATGAAACAAGGGTAGGTTAAGTAGGTAGATTGTAGAGAGTAGTTAGAGCATAGTTCCTTGTCTTGTGTCAAGCTCGTTAAAAAATGAATCAAGGATTTTAGAGCATAGTTCCTTGTCTTGTGTCAAGCTCGTTAAAAAAATGAATCAAGGATTTTTATGAGCATAGTTCCTTGTCTTGTGTCAAGCTCGTTAAAAAAATGAATCAAGGATTTTTAGATTATAGTTCCTTGTTAGGTAGATTGTAGAGAGTAGTCTTGAGCATAGTTCCTTGTCTTGTGTCAAGCTCTTTAAAAAATGAAACAAGGGTAGGTTATATAGGTAGATTTTAGAGAGTAGACTAGAGCATAGTTCCTTGTCTTGTGTCAAGCTCGTTAAAAAATGAATCAAAGATTTTTAGAGCATAGTTCCTTGTCTTTTGTTAAGCTCGTTAAAAAATGAATCAAGGATTTTTATGAGCATAGTTCCTTGTCTTGTGTCAAGCTTGTTAAAAAAATGAATCAAGGATTTTTAGATTATAGTTCCTTGTTAGGTAGATTGTAGAGAGTAGTCATGAGCATAGTTCCTTGTCTTGTGTCAAGCTCGTTAAAAAATGAAACAACTCCCTTTTCAAGATCTTGAAAGTAAAGCTTCATTCCATCCACCTGGTTGAATGCAATGAAGCTTGGGGGGCATGTACCTTGATTCACGTCATTATGCTGGGGGCATGTGAACTTATAACAAGCGTAGTTTTTCGTTTCAAGCTTGCGTAAAAATGAAACCGAATCCGAGCATAGTTATTTTCCTGTGTCAAGTTCGTTAAAAAATGAAACAAATCCTCCTCTAATTGAGTCGAGAGTTTGACTAGATCTCATTAATGTTAAGTTGTATATTTAGGTTAGTTATTTCAATTTTTTGCATAATTTTCTTACAGTTTTAGGTCGAGTCTTTCAAATGATCTCGTAACTAAACCTTCATTTCATCCACCTGGTTGAATGAAATGAAGTTGGGGGGGCATGCGCTCTAGCAGTTATGCTTAGGGGGCATCAAGCACAGTTTTCTCTTTGTTTCAAGCTTGTGTAAAAATGAAACTACTTTGAAGCATAGTTTTTCTCTGTTTCAAGCTTTTGTAAAAATGAAACCTATCTCGAGTCAATTTCAGTTATTTTCAAGACTCGTTAAACTCATGAAAATCCCGAGATTATTTTGCTATCTTTCATTCTTGTAAAACAAATGAAAATGCCGAGTTCTTTCCGTCTTTTCCTGCTCGTAAATTAAATTGAAAGTCGGCCATATGAGTACATTTGTATCATTTTTTAGAACTCATTAAAACTTACGAAAAAATGAAAACCATGAGTACATTTTTATCATTTTTTCGAACTCGTTAAAACTTACAAAAAAGTGAAACCTCAGAGTCATCTTTAAGCTCTTTTCTGACTCCTAAAATGTGAAAAGATTGCCGAGTTTTATTTTTAGCTCGTTAAAACGAAATTAAAAAGACGGTCCTCTTACAACCCTTTTCTGACCGTAAAAACATGAAAAGATTGCCGGATTTTTGTCGGTTCAAATTCGATATTGGAAATAAAACGACGTGTCCTTGATCGCTTTCTACTTTTCAGATCAGAGACACTAATCATGAAAGTACTCCTTGGTCGTAAAGATCAAGCGGTTCTCTCAAGTATTATTTTATACTTTTTCGGGCTTAGGAGACACAAATTTATGAAAAAGGTCAACCCTGGAGTCTTCTTAAGTTTTTCAGACTCTCTAAAATTGAAAAACACCAAGTTTCTCCTATACTAGACTCGTTAAAATTTCACAGTAAAGGACCTGTTCGATTACAAACAGGAATGGACCACTCCTTAGGGTTCGAATCTAAACTAAGTTGGACTCATCCGAAGGATGAGCTTATAATCAAACAAATGTTATCCTCCTCAAGCTTGTAAAAAATAAAGAGGTACTTTCCAGAAATGGTGGGGGAAAAGAGAGGAAAATGAACCTATTTGTTACACTTTGTCTCGGAAAAACCTTATCACCACTCTTGAACACGACACTTTTCATTCACCTGGGTTGGGAAATCCTTTGCCTAATAGTTGATCAAACCACATTGAAAGTCTTCAGCCGGTTTCTGCGTATTAACTTTGGGTCAATTGTCACCAAGCCATATGTTGTGTCGTTATGTGTTTAAGAGGTTACTGCAAATAAGCCATTCATTTGCAAAATATCTGTCATCCATTTTGACCATCCCTGAGTCAGTCCTTACAGCTACATTTCTTCAACTTGATCTATGATTTCGTGTTGTGGGCTTTCCTGCAATGGGTCGCTTTCTATCGACATCAGCACATTATCTAGAAAGGTGATCTAGGAATCATCAGTACCTTGAAATCTGCATGCCTCAATGGCAGGTTTCTCGCCTTTGACGACAGTTTACATCATTGACTTTCGATCGAAGGATTCTGTGATATGTTCGACATCAACACATTCATTCGCATCTCATGGATTGTACTGGGTACTTTGAGAGCCATTGACATCACTGGTGGTTTCTCTCACACTTGTTAACAGTTTACATCATTGACTGGTAATCAAGTGGTTTCTACCATGTTCGACATCAACTCATTTATTATGGATAGAATCGTACTATTCCGGGAAGTAGAAATGAAGACCCTGGATCTAGTTTCCGCCATCCAGGCTGTGAGGAGTTTTGTATTCATTATACAATAGACTAATTATAAACATATGGCTGCGTCCATATTGTGTCTACATGTGTCTATGATTATGATGTATTGCGAAATCATTCCTATATCAGAGCAGTAGTTAGTTTGTTAGTTAAGTTTTTGATCTGAGTATGGGAATGCCTACCTCAGTGATGATATGATCTCATATATCTATTTTGTGTTGAATATTTGCAGGTTCCGACTGGGCTCTCCACAAGATAATCCTCGAAATGATAAAGTGCTTCACCCTTCCTAGATGATATAAAACCCTAATCTACTACAGACCTCGCATTTTAGGGGGCAATCTGTTACACTAAAATTTGTCACCATGACTATTTGCAGTCAATATGGCTCCATCAATAACCATACTATCCTCCTTGGCAAGTCTTATACCTCTGCTCCTCATGTCAAACTCCAAAAAAGAGAGAAAGCCTTTAAAAACTCAATATAACTCTGGTTCCGCACTTTCTCTTACTCTTACCTGCGTGCACGCACCTCAAGTACATAATACCTGTGTACTTGTATGCTCTGTCTGTAAAGGGGTGGGTGCGTACCCCTGTAAAAGTCAAAAGGCGCAAGTTTTACTTCAAAAAACTTACTTGCGGTCGATTCTAGAGCATTCTAGAAGATGGTTTGACGTGGATTGAGCGCCTCCAGATGGTTCATGCATCCCAATGAAAGAGGAACTTATCCCATGAAGAGGGGAACTATCCCTTTGAAAGAGGGGCTTATCCCATTGATGGTGGACCTGTTTAACTTCCTCCAAAGCATTATAAATATAGGCATTGGGCCAGAGGCAAAGGAGGTTGAAAGCTGAACATTCCTAAGGGTAGATGCTGCTGAAATTAGGACTCCCTTATAGAGCTTGAGAGGAGAGATCCCAATCCTTTCTTAGCTTCATTTGGAAGTGGGTGAGCTGATCAAAGTAGAGGAGAACTCTTGCTGGACCCTGGGAGGGACCTGCACAACACCAAGGCACTGGTTGTAAGGTTTCTTTTGTTTCCAATTAATACAATTAAGTTCATTTTTCTCAACAAGTTGTTATATATAGTTTGTTTCATAAACTCCTTGGTCTTTATGATGAATATGTTTTATTATATGAGTTATTCAGGTGCTATGTAATCGTTTGCTTGTTAGTGAATGCAGGCTTCAAGGAGAAGGAGCTCATCTGGATCGAAGAGGCTTGGCTGCTACAAATAGCGTTGGACTAAAGGTATGCCTTAAGCACCTGGTTGCTTTTATTTTAAATGCATATTTAGGGAAAGATAGTGCTTGATTTTTTTGTTTGTCACTAGAAAGCTTTAGCTTCTAGGGAGGTCGGTTTTGTCCGCAAAATTGACTCTTTCCGCATGAAAACTATCAAAAGAATAGTGGTTGGACTGATACCTATATACAGAGATCCATGAAATATTTTTTGCCTCCTTTCCTACTGAGCTATATGAGTGGATTGCAAAACTAGCAGATAGCCAAGGAAGGTGGAAACTTGACAGTCCTATTGTGTGGACCCCAGATCTAGTGCAAAGGTTGGAAGCATCAGAGGATAAGATCGCCCGCACTGTTGATCATTGGCTCAGTTGCATCATAGGAGGATTTGTCACTGAATTCCCGGTCAACACCTCAGTCAGCTATAGCGAGGTGGAGCGATGCTTTTTCAAAGGACCGTGAGGTAAGTATGTAAAATATTTGAATACTTGGATTAAAATGTTGTTGTGCAAAAAATGGGTTATGCGGCTTGTTGTGGAGTTAAATCCTCTCTGCGGACAGAGACGATCCCTACTAGCCCAGACTGGGTATAGCAACAATCACACAATGCTATCACGCAAGTTCCTAATTGCAAATAAAAAGTAGATGGTGAGAACCTACTTGGATTCCAACTCTAGTGTTCGTCGAAGAGATGTCACCCTCGTTCCTTTGCCTTGGTTGGTCACGATCCTCCACGATATCCGTGATTGGACACCTACACATGCAAAGAACAACACGAAAACAAGCATAAAATCTAGTAGATGCAATTATATATCAGTCAGAAAAGATATAACTCAACATAAAACATAAAACAATGAGAGTGGAACCATAATGATAGTCATCTATTATTAATAAATAATAAAGAAGAATACAACCAAAGTTCTGACGTCAAATCCTTCTCAAGAGGGTCCAGCCAGTAAGTCTCTTAAGCATTCACCCTTGGAGGTAGATCTCTCAAGACAAAAACTCTCTCTCACACAAGTTTACACAAGAAAGAAACACTTCACAACCTTCCTTAAGCTCTCTAGCAATCCCACACTTGTCACACCAACTACCTATCAAGATCACACACTAGCAGCAACACTCCAAGCACTATCAATTCCAAACTAGCTGCTCATGGCAATGGTCGAGGCTTAAATAGGAGAAGGAGTCTCCATGAATGGTGGGAGGATGAGCTTATCTCCAAGGAAGGTGGCTCAAATGACGAAACAGACATGCCAGAGAAGGGAGGGCGACATTTACAAGGCCAACAACCAGGTCTGGAGTCATCTGGAAGGCCGGCTGTTAGAACAAACTCGCCCAAACTAGATCAGTGCGGGGCCATAACTGCACTGGAGCGCTGACATTGCAGCTGAATAACAAAGAAGCTAATGTCAGCGCGATCAAATATGAATAATAGACGCGTTGTCCGATGAAATTCGACCAGCACGAGAAACACGTGTACTTCCGTGCTGGCAGCACATTCCGTCTGTTATGGAGCGCCCATTAGCGCGTTTATCTTGACAACAGCTGCGATGATAGAAAAAACTTTGGCAAAGTGGGTCATTTGGAAACATTAGAGAGCATGAGCATGGATGAATTGGACTCATGACACAGTAGAAAGACTGACAGAGAGACAGTGACAAATTACTGTGTAACAGATGCCCCCTAAAGCATGAAGCCCGAGAGAGTGGGAGGGGTGAAATGCTTTACAAAACTTGCTGAACTGGAACACCACCAGGAAGAATCTGCACGTACGTACAACTGATTTTTCTGATAATCAATTACATGTAGTCCAGGCATGGGCGCAGCCATCCAAAAGACATACGAAGGAGGTCTGTGGTATGGATGCAGCCTCCCAGCTAAAAAGACCATGATGATAATAAAGGTATGGTCGTAGCCATCCATGAAGACTCAGGTATGGGCGCAACCATCCATCAATGAGTCATGTAATGATCATAATAATCCAAAAAATTGCAACCTGGATTGCAATAGACAAAATCCAGGGTCTTGCACTCCATCTCGACCCGAACAAAGTACAAGTCCAAGCATGTGAATATAAGAGTTGAGGTCGAACATGCAAGAACATCGTCTGATTAGCAGTCAATGATGAAAACTGTTAACAGACGCAAGAGGGACCACCAATAATGACAATGGTCCTCAAGGTACTATAGGTACAATCTATGGCATGCGAATCAATGAGATGGCGTCGAACACCCGCAGAATCATTCGATCGGAGACCAATGATGAAAACCTCTCGTCGAACACGAAGAACCTGCCATTGAGGCATGCAGGCTCCAAGGCACCGAAGGGAGTCTCTAGATCAGCTTCCTGGATAATGAGCTGAAGTCGACAGGAAGTGACCTTGATCAAAGTTGGGCCATAATGTTTCTGACATCATTGACACGAGACAGAGGAAAGATGTTGTGGTGATTCAGAATTATGTGAGGTATCAGAGGGAGGTTGTAATTCTGCAGAGGTCAACTTCTCTTGAACATATCGGCGGCACGATAGTGGACTTGGCAGTATTTGACATCAAATGAGCAGAGGTCATGGTGACAAAGCAATGAGCAGATGATAGGTCAAATAGGATCACCCAAACC
This sequence comes from Pinus tabuliformis, assembly GCA_031772625.1. Classification (NCBI taxonomy): domain Eukaryota; kingdom Viridiplantae; phylum Streptophyta; class Pinopsida; order Pinales; family Pinaceae; genus Pinus; species Pinus tabuliformis. Next base: position 1,073,801,746 of record CM062816.1, read on the forward strand.
CACGGAGGCTAGTGTAAAACAAGACGAGATGCCCCCACCCAGACATGAATGCAGACGAGTGCCATGTTCAAGAGCGACATACTGCCGACATGACAATAATTATGGGTCCATTTTCCCCACCATTTCTGGCGAGTACCCCAATTATTTTTTGATGACAAGCTTGACGGGGATAGCATATGCTTGGAAGGCGTCATTTTGACAGAATCTGATGTCATTGAGTTTTAACGAGTCTGACAAAGGAAGAACTCGACGTCTTTTCCTGTTTAGGGAGTCTGAAAAGACAGCAGAAAAGAAAACTCCAGGGGGGTCCTTTTTTTGTAAAGTTGTGTCTCTCGAGCCCGAAAAAGTATAAAATAATGCTCAAAAGAACCGCCCGACCAGTATGATCGAGGAGTGCTTTTCGTAAGTAGTGACTTCGACCCGAAAAAGTAGAAAAGCGGTCAGAAGTACGTCATTTTGGAGGCAATAACGAGTTCGAAACGACAAAAACCCGACAATCTTTTTTAGTTTAAACGGTCGAAAAAAGAGCTTTAAAGGCGACCGCCTCCCATTCCTTTTAATGAGCTGAGGGGGGGACGCGTAAACCTGTTCGAGATAATACGGACCACACGCATAAAAACATGGCAGAACTATATTGGCACCAAGCACATGGTAAAAATCATCACAAAGAACCCACATTTATGAAAAATAATACTTAATTATGAAATTTTACCATAAATAGGGGGGTAAAAAAAAGTTTTTACCATTGTTACCATTTGGAGCTTTGGAGGACGTCTTGGAGCTGTGAGGTTGACGAGCCGAATTCCATTCCGTACGCACATCAACCATTCTGCAGTTTGTTCCAGGTAGGTTCACCCTCCTCTACACTCCATTTTGAAGTATTTTAGCCGCATTTTAACGGTGGGAAGTGCTGGTCTGGGCGGATTTTTTGAAACGCAATTTGCCCTCGGTCAGCGCGGATTTCCTTATCAGGTCTCCGCTGATCGAAAAGGATTTACATAGACCACCCCCGGATCAGCGCGGAAGAGTGACGTACTTCTACGTTGACCCAGGAAAAATATCAAAGGGCGTCATTATCAGCGCGACCGTTTTAAAAACAGTCGCGCTGACGCCACGCAACAAGTTTTTAACAAATTGAACGTATGAAACTTTATGGACAGGGCCCTAATGAATTTTTGTGATCATGTAGGGTAAAATGGCGTTCATTTGGCAGGAGCGAGCTCATGATAATGAGGACTTAGCGGCATTTGCCGATGCTGGGTGCCGTAATGCAATGCGGGCATGCGGGTTGCTCAAATTCTTCCTAACTCCGTGTCTGCGAGCACATCCTGACCTTCTTGAATTCCTGATCAGAGCCTGGAATCCCACTGATGGGAAATTTGTGATTCGAGGCCGAGACATTGAGTTCGACTATACAGATATCTATTTTTTGACCGGGTTATCACGTCGAGGTGAGATGCCCATTCTGGAGGGGCAGCGACCTGGTGGTGAAACTCTGGATATGCTGATGGCCTAGGTGTGCCCACAGGCACGCAAGACGCGAAGTGGGAAAGTAGCTATTCCTACGGTGGAGGACATCGTCCTTCGAACCATACTCTTCATGGTGACTCGGGCAGCGGGCTCCTTGGCCAATCATGAGGCCTCGAAGGCCCATCTTCGATTGGCTCTCGAATGTTTAAATCCCACTATATTCAACTGGGCAGCAGCAGTAACAACTAGTATGAAGAGACAGCTGACCAACTGCCGACGTGGTGAGTCGAAGCAGTTTGGCTATGGGTCGATTTTAGTCCTGCTCATGCTGGAGCGGGTACCGGCATTACAGCTGCAGGACATGGTCGTGGATCCACCTAGAGGCCCCCGAGAGACGAGGGCCACACGATGGGGCCATGTCATGCCACGAGGAGGTGGCGGCCGACCAGTGGCATGGGGAGTATACTTCCGAGAGTGGTTGGATCGGCAGACTATTTTTGTGGAGGACTGGCCATATGCTAGCATAGACTTCCGTGGAGACCCAGACATGCCGCTGCCTGCTGGAGAGTAGTGGGACGATGGTGGTAAGCCACTTGATCTCTTTTTGATTCTTTTTTATTTTTGTAATGTTTTTGATTTTTCATGTACATGTCTTAATGATGAATGCAATGGTATGCAGATGTGGGACCGACGAGACCCCTTGGTTTGGTCCCAGAGGCGCGGAGGGATGCACAGGGCATTGGGGCTCTGGCCCTGGCTCCTCTGGGAGTCGATACGATGGAGACCGTGATACGGAACCTCGAGGGCTTACTGTCAGGGATTCCAGATTACCAGGGGATAGAGGAGGTCCCCATATCATCTCAGATCCATACAGTGGGGGTAGAACCTAGGATGCACCGCCTTTTGAGGCGAGTGGCGCGAGTGGCTACAGATTATAGAGAGCATAACCCACCACAGTAGACATCTAGGTCTTTATTTCCTATTGATGGTCTTTTTGAGAGACATGTGTCTCAGATGTACCGAGAACACAGGCCTTATCTAGACATATACACTTATTTTTTGAGCGCCTTGGTGTGCCACACGATATATATATACATATTCCTATGGTTTATTATTGTGTTTTTATGTGCTTGCTTGTATGATGTTTTGATTATAAATTATGCAAATGTCTATCTAATACATGATTAGCCAATGCATCAGATAATGTGTTTAATCGTCGTGGAATATGCTGATATGTGATAAAGTCAAAATTCCTTTCTAACAATTTAACACGTAAGTACAACCTTAAAATGTGACGGTCTCTGACGGAATATCGCCCATTAAGCTGATGGACGACAAGTTGAGAGTCTAGGTTAACAACCAATGTATGAATATTGAGATTAATCGCCTCGGCTAATAATTCAATAACAACACCATATTCAATGACATTGTTTGTAGTACAACCTAAACACACACCTTGAAGATCTATCAACTCACCGTGAGGATCGTAGATCACCCACGCCGCAGAGGACAAATTGCGAGTGCTGTGGCAGGCACCATCAGCGAAACCAATATAAGGTGCACCCGACATCTGCACAAGAAGCAAAAACACAATAAGGAGCAATCACGCTTTCACACCAAGCCAAAAAACATGAAAACATACACACACACACACACTTGATAAGACACACACATGTATAAATTGAAGCGCATGAATCATGCATAGTACTTTTTCAAGTACAACCCATTGTGGGGCTTATCAAGAGGATTACCTTCGTAGTCAACTAGCTCGTATGCCCCTTTTTGCAACACTCTCTTTACAATGTAAGGGCCTAGCCACATGGGCTCGAGTTTGCCTGCCCCCAGCTTGTCATTTGCTTGGTCGTATAGCAGGACTAGATCTCCCTCAACAAAGGAACGAGGATGAATGGTATGGTCAAAATGAGTTTTGACTCTCTTCTTTTGAGCTTCAACGGCTAGAGAGGCTAAGCGACGGGTCTCGTCTAACCGTTCTAGATAAAGAAGCCGTTCGTCAACCGGAGTAGTGTTGGGAAGCAACTCGACAACTATTTTCAACGAAGGAATTTCACATTCTATAGGAAGGGTAGCCTCCAGTCCGTAAACTAGTTGAAATGGAGTGAAACCGGTGGCATCCTTCACAGAGGTTCGGTAGGCCCACAAGGTGGGAAACAACATCAGATGCCAATTAGACTTATGCATGTCAAAAGTACGTTGAAGCATCGTAGCCAAAATCTTGTTAATGGCTTCAACCTGGCCGTTAGACTGAGGATAATACGGGGTCGAACTATCATGCCGTAAGCCTAGTTGGGTTGTCAGTTCAGTCATCATGTGATTACGGAAATGCTTTCCGTGATCCGTGACGATGGCTTGTGGAACTCCGAACCGCGTAATAACATGATTGAACAAAAACTGTGCCGCTGTGTGACCGTCTTCAGTTAATGTGGGCATCGCCTCGGCCCATTTTGGAAAGTAATTGACGGCAACGATAATAAACCCATTCCCCCCGGCCGAGCGAGGCTTACAGGTTGTATATTCAATGCCCCATTTTGCAAAAGGGCCTACGGTCACTACAGGGTGCAGCGAGGCCGGTGGCGCACACATCTTTCGTTGGTATAGTTGGCATGCATGACATGAGCGGACAACAAGAATGCAATCCTTAAAAATGGATGGCCAAAAATAACCAGCGCGAAGGATTTTTTGAGCTGTGGCATATCCAGACATGTGACCACCACAGGAACCAGAGTGGCAGTCATTCAAGACTCTCTCAGCTTCCTCGAGGGTAAGACATCGGCGGAGAACGGAGTCCACGTCGAGACGGTACAGGGTGTCCCCTATGATACGATAGGGTTGAGACTGATGGCGGATCCGCCGCCGAGCATCTTTGGATACAGCTGGGCGGAAAGAGGACGTTTGTAAATAAACAATAATATCCCCGTACTAGGGATCGAGGGTGCTAATCAGAAAAAGAGTTTCGTCCGGGATATGATCCTCTGAAAGAGAGGGTGCAGAAGGAGATGGCAAAGAACATAGTAATTCAACGAAGACCAGAGACTTCTTAGACTTGGCAGCAGTAAATTCCAAGTCAAACTCTTGGAGGATTACGATCCACTTTGAGTATTTGCCCCGCAGCAACTGACGTGACAAAATGTACATCATCGGGTTGCAGTCAGAAATCACGATCGTGGTGCGCAACAAGATATAATGCTGGAAGCGTTGGACAGCACAAACGACGGCCAATGCCAACCTCTCGACATAAGCGTAGCGAGTTTCCGTATCCAAGAGGTTGCGGCTGAGATGATATATGACATGTTCATTGCCATCATCATCGTCTTGTACGAGAACCATGCCAATAGTAGTATCGGTGGCGGCTAGATACAGAGTATAATCACGGTGGTAGTTCGGAGGTCGCAGTAATGGAGCAGAGAAAAGGAGACCCTTGAGTCACTCGAAAGACTCTTGAGCGATAGCATCCCAATGGAAGGGTGTATCTCACTTCAATAACCGTGTGAAACCCTTAGCCACCTCGGCATAGTTCGGAATGAATCGTCTTAAGAAATTTGCTTTACCCCGCAAACTCTGCAACTGCTGCAAAGAAGCAGGGGGAGGAAGGTTCAAAATAGCCTCGACTTTGAGGGGGTCCAGACGGATGCCCTATCGGGAGACGATAAACCCGAGCAGTCGGCCTGATTCAACACAGAAGACACATTTATGAGGATTAAGCCTGATACGGTAGTGTCGACAGCAGAGAAAAATTTTGCGAAGATGGGAGGGATGGTCTTGACGCTTGGCTGAATGAGCTGGAAGATCATCCAGATACGGCTGTACAATGTGACGAATGTCATGAAAGGCATAGGACATTGCACGTTGGAAGGTAGCGTCGGCATTATTTAAACCGAAAGGGAGCTTCTTATAGGCAAAAGTGCCCCAAGGACAGATAAAAGCGGTCTTATGTTGATCAGTGGGCACAATATTGATCTGGTTATATCCAGAAAAACCATCCATAAACGAGTAGATTTCGCTTCCTGCACACTCATCAATAAGCTGATCGATGAAAGGTGTGGGGAAGTTATCCTTAGGACAGGCTCGGTTAATGTCATGATAATCAACACAGACTCGAATAGAACCTTGCTTTTTGTTCATAGGGACTATATTAGAAACCCAATCTGTGAGTGGAATGGGGTAAATGAAAACAGCCTTGAGAAGCTTTTCGACTTCTGCTTTGATGGCTGTGGCCTTTCGGGGGTGCACAGGGCGTAGGCGCTGACGAACAGGCTTAGCACCTGGATACGTAGGTATCTCGTGCACCACTATACTAGGGTCGATGCCGGGCATCTCTTCGTAGGACCAAGCAAAGACATCACGAAATTCGCGAAATAGATCGGTGTAAAGTTGAACTTCCTCTGGAGTGCAAGTGACTCCAATATGAATGTGCTCGACAATCCCTGGTTTCACAGAGATGTCGATGGGTTGGGTCTGTGTAATGTTTCCCATATTGCCCTCAGAAGACACTTGGTAAATTTGAATAGGTGTTTGAAGAGGCTGGAATGGGATACACGAAGCAAACCGTTCGAGACATGCGATCATTTCCTGATGGGCAGGGAGAAACGAGGAACGGTGGTGATGATCTGACCAAGGGGGCTCCTCAAGAGACATGGTCTCTATGATGGCTTCATCGGAAAGAAATATTTCCTTTAATGGATCTGAAGTAGCATCATCTCCAAGCCAAGGGAAATGAACATACGAGTCGGGAACGCTGCTCGGAAGAGCAGGTTCGGGAGGGGGAGCCGATGCAGCAACGATTTCGATGTAGTTGAGCTCGGCAGGACTCAACGGCATCATATCGCCCCAGGATTCTATCTGATTAGTGGGAGGAAGGACCCATGGATCAGAACGCACGGAAATCATGTTAATAGGGGCGAGATTCGGAGGCGGGAGTGGAAAGACACCCATTAGGGCGGGATCCTTAAAGAGCCCAGCTCCCACACTCTCGAATGATTTGGAGGTATGCTCCACGAAAGGCACATTACCTTCAAAAGAAGAGGTGAATAAGGAGAGTTGGTCCATCGTGACAATCTTCCCTTGATGTGGGAAACGAATGACACGGAAAAGGGAGGAAGCCACGGCTTGCATGGCGTATGTCCAGCTACGTCCGAGGAGGAGGTTGTAGGTAAGATTAGTGTCGACAACTTCGACCTCCACTTCTACCATCTTCCCTTCCAGGGAGATGGGCAAGCGTTGGAGGATACCGTAAGGGCGGGACTCTCTTCCATCAAAGGCTTCTAACGTCGTAGGAGACTGGCTCAATGTTGGAGAACCAATAGCTTTCCAACAAGCAACAGACATAATGCAAGTTGAGGCACCTTCATCAATGACTGTACGATGAATTGTTTTACCATTGATGATGACCTGTATAAGGAAAGTGATTTGGTGAGGCAGTCTCGGTGTATAGCCCTCGAGATCAAAAGAAATCATATCTGAGTCAGCCGGGTCTATGCCACCGACGGCCGATAGCAAGGACTTCCTCTGGGAGGGGCAGCTCTGGAGGACTTCTAGAGTGGACATAGCAGATGGAGCCTTGGCTAAGTCCTCAACAATGCTGTAGTGCTGAAGAGCACGAGCATTCGGGTTGTAAGAAGACTTCCGGAGTACACCTTTTGGAGGGGGTCGGATCATCGTCTCAGTGCTAGGTCTTTCGATGTGGAGAGGACCAAAACAGGACGGAGGAGCACTGGAGGGGACCTTCGGTTCTTTCCCGGCATGAGATGGATATTCTTTCACTCAAGTAGTGACATGGATGGGAATCGTCCCAGCCATGAAGACTTGAAAGCCAAATGAAGAAGAGGGTTGCAATGGATCTGCCACCATTTGAGTTTGCTATGAAGGGAAAAGTTCTTTAAGCACAGCAGGAGTCCCAGGAGCACCTTTCAATAATCGACTAACTTCAGACCGCCTAGGGCAGTCTTTAGTGTAGTGATCCTCATCACAGATAAGACAAGGATACTTAGGTTTACGTTTGGCTCCTTCCTCGGGTGGAGGTTTAGGGGAGTCCTGTTTGGGCTGTTCGGATTTATTCTTGGCTTTCCCTTTCTTTTTCCCTTTCGAGGACTTATTCGCCGTGGTGGACTGAATGGCGTTTACCTCGGAGGTACTTCCAGAATTAAATTGACCCTGAGAAGTGTTTCCATTAGAAGCATTCTGTTTTTGCTTCCCACGGTTCGCGGATGATTTCTTTGAAGACGCGTTTATAGAGCCAATAACTCCGTCAACAGATGGTTTTGGCGGAGCTTTGGATGTTCCAGGTCTCGAGGCATCTGGCAAATAATCATATAAAGTACCTGACTGAGAATAAACTAAGTCGAGGTACTGAGCATGTGCGATAGCAATGTCTCGCGCGATTGCAGGGACAAAGGAAGTCGTGAACCAATCAGTCAGGAGCTGATCAGGAATCCAAAATTTGATCAAGCGACGACGCCGTCTCCATTCATGTATATGATCAGATATATGCGTGGCCATGTCCTATTTGAGAGACGTAAGGAGATGTGTCCCTGTCTCATACCGAATGGGTAACTGAAAATGAGTTAGAAATGCCATAGCCAGCGAGTTGAAATCTTGAAATGTTCCGCGATTCAACTCAATATACCACTTAGCGGCCGAGCCAGTGAGAGTCCTTTGGAAGAGGTGGAGCCGGATGGAGTCATCAAGCCATGAGTTGGATGAGCACCAAAGATGATAGGTCATGACATGGGCTTGAGGATCTTCACTAGCTTTGCCATCGAATTTTGGGCAATCACCGGGTATTTTAGTTGGAACTGGCGGCCAATATGGATTATGAAGAATGGGATCATTCGTCAACTTGGACACATCTGGAAGTTCCAACGTCGCTAAGAAATGAAACTGAGGATTAAAGGACATTTGTGGCTGTGGAAGAGAGGTAGTACCAGGGTTCCAACCAGGCGGTGGTTGCCCCCATGGGCTTTGTCCGGATGGGCCTGGCCCATAAGGGTTCTGCCCATAGGGATTTTGCCCATAGGGGTTCTGTCCATATGGATTCTGTCCATAAGCAGACAGTTGATCCTGGGTCTGCCCCCAGCACCCCATGGATTAGCAACTTGACCTGCAGGTGCAACGTACTGTTGCTGATAATTCTGGTAAGGAGTGACCTGCATTTGTTGATAATTTTGATAAGGGATAAATTGAGTTTTCCCCTGGGGTTGCTGGTAGCCATACGTTTGCTGAGCTCCATACTCAGCCTGATAAGAAGGCTGTGCTTGGTAAGAAGGTTGAGGTCGTGGCCCACCTTGCATTTGATAACCAATTTGAGTCTGGAGCCCAGAAGGATGTCCTTGAACAGGTTGAGCTTGGACCATCTGGCCAGAAGGTTGGCCTGGTTGGGTTTGGGATGGACCCATTTGCCCAGAAGGATGAGTTTGCTGGGTACCAGGTTGTCCTTGAGCAATCGAGGGTTGTCCTTGCGGGACAGATGGTTGAGTGTGCTGGACGGCCGGTTGACCTTGAGGTTGGCCAGCGTGTCTAGAAGGATGACTAAGCTGGGCAGTGGGTTGGCCTTGCTGTACAGAAAGCTGACCCGCTTGCCCAGAAGGATGACTAGGCTGGGTAGTGGGTTGGCCCTGCTGTATGTAAGGCTGCCCCCCTTGCTCAGAAAGATACCCCTGTTGGACTGCCGGTTGACCTTGTGGAATATAAGTTTGTCCAGCTTGTCCAGAGGGATAACCCTGCTGGATACCAGGTTGGCCTTGTTGGATGTAAGGTTGTCCTGGTTGTCCAGACGGGTAACCTTGTTGGGTACCAGGTTGCCCCGGATAGCCAGAAGGTTGAGTCAGATAGGTAAAAGATGGACCGCCAGTGGCCGAAGGTTGTCCTTGATAGGGTTGGCCTCGTAGGCCCCCAGGTTGTCCTGGGTAAGACTGACCATAATATTGCTGCCCTTGAGGGGTTTGCACATAAGATGGCTGGCCTTGGTTAGGCGGTCCCTGAAGCTGTGCAGGCATTGCTTGGACCCCATGGAAAGTGGTGGCGTTCCAAGCAACGGATAATGGTACCGAAACCTCAACAAAAGGTTGAGTAGGCAAGGGTTGAGAAAGCTGAAGGTATTGACCAGTAGAATCGTAATAAAAGAATGGACCCTGCGCATTCGGATCCTGAACAGCTTGTCCATAGGCATCATATGGCCCCCCTCCTGGGACGGGACCAGAAGAGGGTGGAGCACTTTGTGCAGGGTGGACAACTTTAGGTGAGTGTGCCGGCTGGCCGTTACTCACTTAACCGTGAGGGGGACCAACACCAGTGTTCAAGGCTGAAGACGCTGTAACGACACTCACAACCGGAGTTGAATGTGCTACACAAATAGTTGGATTTTTTGGAACTGAAGTGACAGGTGTAGTGTGGACATGTGAAACAAAAGATCCCATGGTGGGAGTGATGTGGGGGTCCCACATAATTGAAGCAGGGGTCCTGGCACTTACCCTATCCCTCAATGACTGGTAGCGTGGGGGGATCGGAGAAGTAGTTGGGATGGGAGTGTCGATATTCGACAAAACAGGTGTTTCACTCGCTCTAGGAGATGTCTCATCCATGTGAGAGGTAGACATCGGAGACGAAACACCAGGGGGGGTAAAAGGAATATCATCCTCTTCAGGCTCCCAGATGGAGTTCCAATGAATTTCATAACCTTCATCGTCCGGAGCGTAAGAGTTGATCAGTTGGATACTCGGGATAACAGGAAGAGTATCACTTACAACCGGTACCTCAGGAGCAACGGAAGACGGAGACCCTTGATCACTTGGAACGAGAGTCGATGGTTCAACCAGGAAGTCTCTTAAGCATCCACCCTTGGAGGTAGATCTCTCAAGACAAAAAATCTCTCTCACACAAGTTTACACAAGAAAGAAACAGTTCAAAACCTTCCTTAAGCTCTCTAGCAATCCCACACTTGTCACACCAACTACCTATCAAGATCACACACTAGTAGCAACACTCCAAGCACTATCAATTCCAAACTAGCTGCTCATGGCAATGGTAGAGGCTTAAATAGGAGAAGGAGTCTTCATGAATGGTGGGAGGATGAGCTTATCTCCAAGGAAGGTGGCTCAAATGACGAAATAGACATGCCAGAGAAGGGAGGGCGACATTTACAAGGCCAACAACCAGGTCTGGAGTCATCTGGAAGGCCGACTGTTAGAACAAACTCGCCCAAACTGGATTAGCGCGGGTCCATAACTGCACTGGAGCGCTGACATCGCAGCTGAATAACAAAGAAGGTCATGTCAGCGCGATCAGATATGAATAACAGACGCGTTGTCTAATGAAATTCGACCAGCGCGGGAAACACGTGTACTTCCGCGCTGGCAGCGCATTCCGTCTGTTATGGAGTGCCCATCAACACGTTTATCTTGACAACAGTCGCGATGATAGCAAAAACTTTGGCAAAGTGGGTCATTTGGCAACATTAGAGAGCATGAGCATGGATGAATTGGACTCATGACACAGTAGAAAGACTGACAGAGAGACAGTGACAAATTACTGTGTAACACGGCTACCTTGATGTTTGGGACTACGTGAAGTGAAAAATTTTACAGAAATGAAGGAAATAAGGTTCTATAGCATAGCCTCTTGATTTCACCTCCACAAAGGGATGAAGAAGGGATAGCGAAGGTCTCTCAGTGAAGTGTTATTTAGTTGATAAGACAAGGATTCCCATGAATACCACCTCTACCCACACCACCTTTGACTTCACCGCCATCACCTCCAACTTCAATCGTACCACCTCCACCTCCACCAAGATTCAGTATGGCGAATACAATGAAGTTTACTTTGTTCAAATGCTTGGGAAATGAGGACCCAGACCAATTCTGGTTCATTGTTAGGGCTGTATGGGAAGCTTAAGGTGTTACAAATGATCAGATAAAGAAGGCAACACTGGTTAGTGCTCTGCAAGATCGTGCGCTAAACTGGTACATTAAGTACTCCAACAATAACCTAAATGCTAGAGTAGCACACATCCAAGCAACACTAAATAGGGAATTTAGCAGGCCTAAATATGAAGCGAAGTCAATTGTGGGCTTCAAAGAGATCACGATGTGAGCAAGTGAGATGCCTTGGGAACTAGATCAGAGTTTGAAATGTACAATCCACGAAGCCAACATGAATTTGACAGATGCACAACATCGCGAGTGGTTTGTGGCTTCGCTACTACGCCACTTAAGGAGTGCGTTGTCACAGCAGAAGTTAACAAGTTAGGCAGAGGCCTTGGAGATTACCGTGAGACTATATGAGACTCCCATGTAAGATCCTAATATAGGAGTTCAACGGATCCATGCGTAGCTGTAGAATCGGTGCCTTGAGATGCAAAGTCTGAAGCAAGACAGGGTGGTTTGACCAGAGGTACGGGAGGATATATGGTGATTGAAATGCAAGAGTTAGGGTCATGAAAAAGACCGTTGCCTGGTCTTTGAAAATTACCTTGCAGTGGGAGGACCTAGCGCGGGGCCTACATTATGGTGCACTATCTGTTAGGTAGCCGGAAAACATGCCAAAAATAACTATCACTTGCTACAGAAGTATGTAGAAGCACTGCAACAGTTGTTCTGCAACTTTTGTAGGTCGGTAGGACACGATGAGTGGACTTGCATGAGCTATGAATTGATGATGGATAGAACTCCCGCCTATAGGGTTCAGGCTGAAACGCGGCCCCTTGAACACAATACAAGGATGGCATGGACAGGATTTCAGGGGTGCGGACGAGGCCAAGGCAGAGGAGGACGTGGTAGAGGTCACAAACAGTTGATTTGCTACAATTTTGGGGGACCAAGAAACTATGGCCGCGATTACAATAATCCAACACATTCGTTATGAATGTATTGCACTAATTCAATATAGTGCTCAGAAGTGGGATTTCGATAGGGGATGACAAGGGAAAATAGATAGAAGACAGTACATGGGTTTGCAAGGCCCCAGTGAAAGAGGTTGAGTTTGATCTGGAGCGAGCTCAGGAAGCCTTCATGGAAGGTAAGAAGAGCTTCGCTGAGGCCTCCACTTCAAAAAGCAAGGATAAGCTTGAGCCGGAGATGGACCCATCTTTGCTCACAACTTTCCTGTAAACTTGTATGAATTTACTGTGCGATAGTAATCCTGTGAAAGGGTTACAAGAACTTATCAATAGATGTTTTGGGACCACGCCAAGTGAACCACGTGTAGTTTGAAAGATCAGTAAGAATAAGACAAGGATGGGGTGTGAAATGAGACTCCCTGCACAGATTAGAGAATACGAAATGGATCAATTCATTCTGGATTTGGGATCAGATGCGAATTTTCTACCAAAATAGACATGGGAGCGAATGGGGAGACCTACGTTGCAATGGTCCCCAATTAAGCTAAGGATGGAAAATTAATAGAAAATCGTCCCCATGGGGTGGCTATAGGGGGTGATCATGGACATTGAGGGAGCGAGCGTGCTAGCGGATTTTGAAGTGATAGAGATAGTGGATGACAACAATCCCTACCCTACACTCCTAGGAATTGACTGGGCTACTAATATGAATGGGGTAATCAATCTGAAGAAGTGAAAGATGACCTTTGAGAAGAAATCACTGTGCATAATAATACCCTTGGATTCTTCTTAAGGATCGCGCTATACGAAACCCATCCGCGATTATGAAAGTGATGATGATCTGGACTACATCTATAAGATATCAGCGTGAGATCAAGACTAGGTGAATCCCACCGCGGATGGACAAATTCCATGGGATCGCGAGAGTTCCTACACTTCGGACTCCGAAGAAGAAATTGAATGCTAGCAGAATAGGTTACATGAGGTAACTATGCTGAATTACAACATGATGACCTGGTCGTTGCATTGTGTGTCATCAAAGGTAAGAAATCTACCTACTTATGATGGTCTAAATGAGGTAGATATCTTTTTGGATGCATTTGAAAGGGAGGTGCCAAAAAAGCAACACTTTTAGGCCTTGGACTGGGCACTACGTTCTACGTTCGCAAGATGGTGGGGTACACACAAGGGAAGCTTCGATGATTGGCACGAATGTAGGAGGATGATGAGAGAACGATTTGGGAAGCCTGAGATGTGACTGATAGATAAGTGTGATGGGCAGAATGATCCACACACACATCTAGCCAAATGGACACAGGCCTATGGAGAAAAGCCACAACCTGAGTGGGGTCACCTGTTCTGTCATACCTTGGATGTTAACCCAATGAATTGGTATATAGAAACGGAGCTCCACCATGGGACAGGTGAATGCGATATCCTGCACGAAGGATTCATGATTACATTCAGTTTTGAGGACGGGTTTGACAGTATTGATGAAGCACTACAAGAGGTGAAAGCAACCATCTTTAGGATACCACATGATCCTTTAGACTTGATTAAGCTTGAATGGGCTACTCACCTGAGTCACGCGCTAGAATATTATAATGTAACTGCTAAAGAGGAGGACGAAGATCCATGGAGGATTAACATTCCAGAAATAGAAGGCCACCGCGAGGTTCAATGACCATAGATTGAGAACCCTAATATAACCGCGTTGGTGAGAACTAAACAAGTGAACATTGGTACAGAGGCAGAACCCAAATTCGCGAAGATTGGAGACTACTGGGACAAAACGATGGTGGATAAGGTCTCTTAATTTCTCTGTGAATACCAGGACTTATTCCTTACCAAGTTTAAGGATTTTAAAGGAATAATCAGAGATCTAGGAATGATGAAGATCACGTTAAAACCCGATGTGAAGCTAGTTAAGAAGAGGCCTTACTGCCTAAATCCGAAATACAAGGACAAGGTTCACTTAGAGATAGACAAAATGCTAGCAGCAGGCATTGTTGAGACTGTGGAAGAATCCAATTGGGTAAGCCTAATGGTGGTGCCAGAGAAGAAGCAGAAGGATGAGATAAGAATATGCATGGATCTTAGAAAATTGAATGACGCTTGTGTGCATGATCCTTTCCCAACTCCATTCATGGATGAAGTGTTGGACAATGTAGGTGGCCAGGAAGCATACTCCTTCACTAATGGGTTCTTTGGGTACCACCAAATCAAAATCGCACTAGAGGATATGTGCAAGACAACCTTAGCAGCTGAGTGGGGATGTTTTCAATACACTGTAATGACATTTGGGTTGAAGAACGCACTTGCTATCTTTTCGCGCATGGTTGTCGCGACATTCAAGGAATTTATTCATAAGTTCCTGGAGGTCTATTTTGATGACTGGACTATATTTGGGTTGGTTAAGTGCCATGTATCAAGCTTGCGCTTGATGCTAGATACCAGTCGAAAATACCAAATCGCACTCAATATCAAGAAGTGTCTGTTCTGCATTCCTTTTGGGAACCTATTAGGGCATGTGGTTTGCAGACAAGGGCTGATGGTAGACCCTAGGAAGATCACGGTGATTATGAACTTGGAAGCGCCGAGGAGTGTGAAATAGTTGTGCGCTACTCTGGGACATACGGGATATTACAGAAATTTTATCAAAGGCTATGCCTAGATCACTGCACCGATGGAGCAATTGTTGAAGAAGGATGTCTTGTTCTGCTGGAACAATGACTGTAAGAAAATCCTAGATATATTAAAAGAAAAGACGGTTACTGCGTCAATTCTAGTCTTCCCAAACTAGAATAAAGAGTTTCATGTACATGTTGACACGTCATGTATGGCGTTGGGGGCAGTACTAACATAGGATGGAAGAGAAGGCTTGGACCATCCTATCGCATTTGCAAGTCGTAGATTATCCAAAGCAGAGAAGATCTATTACACCACTGAGTGCAAGGGGCTAGCTATGGTGTATGCACTCCAGAAGTATCGACACTACTTTCTAGGAGGCCACTTTAAGATGTATATAGATCACTCCATCCTAAAGTACCTGGTCAGTAAGCCTATGTTGGGGGGGCGAATACGAATATGGCTCTTATTATTCCAAGAGTACGATTTTGAAGTTGTTGTGAAGCTTGGATGATTGAACGCGGTACTAGACCACCTGTCACACATTGAAACAGGGGAGGAACCTACTAACTTGGAAAAAGAATTGCCTAACGCGCAGCTATTGCAGTGCGTGTCATGGATGGTCATTTCGAGGATATAATACACTTCCTAACAACAGGAACTACAGTGGAAGGATACTCTATCCAACAAAAGAAGGAATTAGTGGTGCGCGCAACATATTTATTTGTAATTGCTAGGCATGTATACAAGATGCAGACTGATGAGATATTGTGACGGTATGTACTTGAGTCTGAACAAAGAAGCATCCTCGCGATTGCTCATGGGGGTGACACGGGAGGACATTATGTAGGGAGAGCAACTGCACAAAAGATTCTACGCACTAGGTTGTGGTGGCCAACCCTTCATCAGGATTCAAAAGCATATTTCAAGGCGTGTGATCTATGTCAAAGAATAGGCAGGCCATTACGGAGGGATGAAATGCCTTTGAATCCATAGTTGACGTTGCAACCCTTCGAAAAGTGGGTAATAGATTTTGTAGAATCCATTCAGCCACAAGGGAAGATAGGGGCAAGGTACATTATCACCGCGACGGAGTACTTGACTCATTGGGCAGAAGCACAGCCAGTGAAGGATTGCACAAGAATGACTACTACGAAGTTCCTATTTGAACATGTGCTAATGCGATTCGGATGTCCAAGGATCTTGATGAGTGATCATGGTACACACTTCCTGAATGAGATGATCAGCGCACTAACAAAAAAATTTCAGGTATATCACCAGAAGAGCACACCTTATCACCCACAAGCTAATGAGACAGTGGAGGCCTTCATAAAGGTGCTTGAAAACGCATTGAACAAGGTTTGTAATGCTCAGCGAGGTGATTGGGACCTACGTATACCTGTATTATTGTGAGCTTATCGAACAACATGAAAAAAGCTGATGGGACAAACCCCTTTTAGGCTTGACTATGGTGTGGAAGCCATAATGCCTATGGAATACATCATTCCTAGTTTGCGCATAGCAGCGCTCACAGGTATGACGGATCACAGAGCCCTGTAAGAGAGGCTCGCACAGCTGGATGAGCTCGAAGAAGAAATTTTTTTGCTGGGATTTCACCAGCAGGTCCAAAAGCAGTGTGAAAAGTCATGGCACAATCGACACATCAAGCTGCACACATTCAAGGTAAACGATCTGGCTTTTTTGTATGATAGTAAGTTTGATAAATTCCGTGGAAAGTTCAGGATGCACTGGTTAGGGCCTTATGTTATTAAAGAGATTACCAATGGTGGTGCCGTCCAGTTGGTTAACTTGAATGGAGATCCCTTCCCAGGAAAGGTGAATGGAAATCGATTGAAGCCATACATAGGTGGCCCGACCATCTGACTATGCAACACAAGAAAAGTCTTAGGGCTCCAAGCAGCTGAAAGGAGGTGCGGGACTATAAACTACACTGCCCAAGTTGGGGAGCTACGAAATTTTAGGACTACGCAAATCAGGGAAGTGTCACAGGGTCCGCGACAACACGAAGGCAGCTACACTACTCATGGAAATAGCCCGTAGGTCTACCAGAAAGTGACCGTTAAAGCCATTGTTCACGATTTGATGGTCGGATTGTGGCCAAATGGAGTAGGCGGCAGGCATTTAAGGTGAAATTTATGGGTTGGATTCTTGAAAATTTGCCTCCAATCTAACATTAATAGGTTGAACATGGGGGGAATAGTCGAATTTGAATTCAAAAGGACCTATAAATTACAAGTGGTTTTCCAGCAGAAAACACTTGGCATTTTGAGAACTAAGTTGTTGTGTGCTCAGGTATACATGAATCGAGACCTATTAGAGACTCTGAAAGCAAATTCATTATTTGAGCAACTACCAGAGACACTACAAGAATTGTGGAATAGCACTATGTCAGCACCCACAAAAGCCATGGACACAGGAGCGGTGACAACCGAGGAAGCCGCGCAGGAAATTGAGGTAGTAGAAGCTGCCCCAGAGAGTGCCAAAGCAGTATTCAAAGTCCCTAAATCACCCAAGGCAGCGAGACTAAAGAAGGATAAGTAGAAGCATCCTATGTTTCCGGTGAGCATCTCACCAAGAAACCCACAGAGGACCAAACTCACCTTGTAAGAGAAGGGGAAGGCCATTAATCTGGAGGCAGATGAGGAAGAATCTGAAGAAATCCTGGTGGATGAGGAGGATGTGGAAATGGAAGTTGAAACCCAAGGTGTGGACCCTATTACCAGGCTACCAGAATATGTCCCTCCACGTAAGGGAAAAGCCAAGGTGATAAAGGACATAGATGAGAGCAAGAGCTCCCTGCAAACTCCGTTGCTCCCAGATGACATTGTTTTTGAGGGCTCGCGCCTAGGGTGGGTTCTTGTACTAAAGTTTGAAAATTGGGACCTTGCATATCATGAGAAATTCCTGCATTTAGCGACTGAGCAGCTAATGCATAAACATATTGACATGACTACTGGAACGATCGAATTAGAGCTTTGAAGATGGTTTAAGGGTGTAGAGAAAGCTAGGCTACTCAACCTTCTCTGGGTACCACAGTACCGCCCTGCCCTAGTAACCGCCTTCATCATTAGGCAGCTTCTCTGCTTGGTGCATGATGGGTGTTTGTGGTTGGAGGAGCCTATTCCCATCACAGACCCCTTGATTCATCGGATCACATGGCTGCCTTACTCAGGGAATAATCCAACCAATATATCATAAGGAAAAGGTGGCGAGTTGGCCCTTGTAGAAGCTATGAAGCAAAAATTCAAGTTGGAGAATAAGAAGCGGGGATATGCCATCTCTAGCATTAACAACCCTGCAGCCAAGGTAGAAACACAAATATTAGCAGGGAAGGTGATGTGGAAGTGCCACACGGATGAGGTGCCCGCACCTGTGATTGCATTAGCAGCCAAATGCGCTGAGGGTGTCTAGTTCAACTAGGAAAATTATCTATGCGATGAGTTCCTTGTAAACTTTTGCGAGGCACAGGAGCAGGGCAAGACATTCCACTATGCATGGCTCTTGCTCTCGATTGTGCTGGTGGCGTGGGAGCTGCCCGAAGACAACCAATTCCCTTTGGTCATGTCGGACCTTCTAGAGGCAGCGAAGTACGCTTCACTCTGGGCAACCAAGGATGTGCAACGCATAAAAGAAAGAAAGATCTTTTGGAGCTTGATGGAAATGAGTATCTAGATGGGGATCAATCGCAAGCCACGGTTGTTGCCCATAGTAACGCTAATTTGCAGAGCTTTGTAGAGTTCAAGGCGGATTTACACCATGTCTTTATTAGGGCATGCAAGGACCCTATGAATACATGGCATAACTTACCATATCTAGCAACTAACTATGTCATATTCACAATCCTTGAGTCTTGGCCGCCAGAGTGGCGCGCTGCAACAGGCTCCACGGTGGAAATGGACAAGTCCGTCACACAACATAAGAAGGAAGAAACAAAGCTTAGAATGACACGACTAGCTGAGAAGCATAGAAAAGAGGAAGTAGAGGCTAAGACCCAAGCAGCGCATGACGTCGCGAAATTGGCCGAACAACAGAAGATAGGAGGAGAAGAGTGTGAAGGACAGAAGTCACCTTTGCCCGGGACTGAAGCAGAAATAGATGAGCCGATAGAACAAGGTGGTGCGGACCCATAGACGATGTCCACCCAACTCAAGCATCTGCGCCTACAAGAAAAGACAGTGCCGCGGAAGAAAACCAAGGCTTAAAAGACATCCTTTGACCCAATCACCCTCACTGAGGGGGATTTTCACGATATTGAAGAAATAGTGAGGGATGTCACTGTGGAGGCCTTCCTACAGTTCGAAGAGTAGTAATAATTGGTATTAGGGGATCTTCAGCTAGAACTGCAGGAGTTGCAGGCTTGCACTCCACGGGTTGGCACAGTGTCCACCAACCTCACGATAGGCACTTCAGCTACCGCGGAGATGTTACACACCAAGGTGACCAACATGATAGTGCTACTAGATGGGGCACTTCCTACATAGAATGAGGCCGACAAGCCCATGGTCAGTAGCTTAAAAGCGGTGGGATTGAATATGTCCACGCTCCCTCGAGAGATGCTCCACCTCTTGTAGGATGGAGTCACTATGGAACTTAGGGTCCAGGAGAGTCACTCTCTGTAGGTAATGAGTGAGCAACACATCAATATTGAGTAGTTGGGCCTATAGGGCAATGAGGCCGTGGAACAAAATAAGTAGATCATGCAGGTTGTGAAGGAAGTGTACTGAATGGTCCTAGAGTTGGACATTCAGGCAGAAGAACTAGTTGAGGCGCGCGTCTGCAAGTTAGCCATAGGGGTGCGCAACACTCGAGCAGAGATGGACAGGATTCAGCGGGAGCTAAACCTGCAGATCACGGAAATGTAGTTGAGGGATCATCTTTCAACTCCGCCAGAAGTCAGGGAACAGTGTGCCATCGATGTTACAACAACAATAGCGATGGTCAATAGTGCAGTAGCATGATTTTTTGAATAGTCATTGTAGGTCCTGACCACCTTGCAGGAGGACTTGAATGTAGAGTGCCTAGAGATAGAGGTGCACGAGCTACAACAAAGGTATGACGAGGTCAAAGGGACCACGTAGATAGTTGCCCTTACACAGAGACTTGCATAGATGCAGGAGGCAAATGTGCTTAAGGAACAGGTGGATTCCACTCGGCACAAAGAAGCGGTCCTAAAAGCACGCCTACAACCATGGATAGACGAGGCATACATGATCATAGCTTCCATTGAAGGAAAGCTCGTGACATTACAAGCAACTCAGCAGAAGATTTAGGGTAGCCGTTTAGCAACAATTATTGAGTAGAGAGTGGAAGAAGTCCAGTAGGTGGCCGCTCAGTGTGACGCTGAGGTTGCAGTCATCCAAACGGAGCTAGGAGGTCTTCACGCTAAGATCTCCACGCCTGCAGAGTGACTCGAGGGCGAGTCACAATGTTTGTGTTGGGGGCTTGATGGGTGTGGGATCCCCCAAGGGTAGTTTTGGGGCTTAAAGCCCATATTTTGGTCAAATTTTGTAATCCAAGTGTAAAGACTCTGCATATTGTGGTTGCGGAGCATGTAGGTGTTAAAGAGTCATAGGGTTGTTCGCCCTTATTTTGGAAATGTAATTTCAACTGTAGAAGATCTACCCATGGTCCGTAAACCATGGGATTGTATAAATAGAGCTAAGCTCTAAGTAGCTTGATAGCAAGCAAGAGAGATGGAACATGTAAGAAAGTCATAGCTCTAAGAAGAAGTCTAAGTTAGGGGTTGTAGCGTAGGTAAAAGCTCTACAGTTGAGTGCATAGAGGCCTAGGGTAGAAGTCCGTAGTTGAGTGTGCAAACCCTTCTAGCTGAGTGCATAGATGCCTAGGGTAGAAGTCTGTAGCTGAGTGTGTGGACCCTTGTAGCTGAGTGTGCAAGGCAGGTCGAGTCTGTAATCGTCTAAAATTATCAATAAAGAGAAGTATTCTACAATTTCTACGTCTTTATTTCTTGTTTATGCATCTTGTTATGTGGGTATGAATTTCGTTTATAATGCTTATATGATGCGCGAATGTATGTAAATGTTTTGGTTTAGTGAATGCAAGTAGTAACATCTGTTTACGCGAAGCTAACTAAGATCGGTTAATACGATAAGTAAGACACTTAGCCTAGTTTGGGAAATATCACAGTTTGCTGCCCTAGCAATGCAAACGTCCTTGAGTCGTAGGTTAGGGCTGCGTGAAAGGCAATTGTACCCTTTCGTGAAGGTATTGAGCGGTGGAACATAGGGATAAGCAACCTGTGTGAAGGCATGTATAGTCGGAATAAACTAACATCATAACCATCTCAAGGGTGTAGAAACTTGGTTCCAGCATCCCCCCATACTGCTTCGGGTGAGACTTCAGTCTGCACTTCGTGGGATGATGTTGAAAGGGCCAGTAGTGTAAGGCTTTGTTTGGCTAACTAATGCTGAACCTGGGTCAGGCCCCCTCAAGCCAACAACTAATGACATTAACTTTATGGACTGCTAAGTCAGAAACCCAGTCAACCCAACAATTAACTTTTTGGTTGTTGGTAAAAAACTTTAGAACATCATAAACACAATGAACAATGAACAATGAAGATTCATTGAAATCAAGATAATGAACACTATGATTTGACGTCAGTTTAGGGAGATTCCAAGAACTTTAATTTTTGAGCCTATTTTTGATCTCCAGATGATACCTCCCAACTAGGAACTTTTGGATCTGAAGAAGTTTATCTTATACTAGTAAATAAGTGAGGAAAAATCTTATTAACTTTCTCAATCTCGATCCTTTCTATTTTGTTTGTATTGGTGTCTTAGAGCTCCAGTCAAGGTACTCCACATTGCCTCTATGTGAAGTCCTTATCTTTCTATCAAGAATTAAGCCAAAATTATTCTAAACATGCAGGAATAAAAAATTCAATGGATGGAATCTAAACATTCTCTCCAAAACCATCTCCCTTTGGCTCAAATAAACTTCACCTTGAAGTCCTTCCTAGCTAAACCCAAACTTGATTTTCCACCTGGAAATCATAAGAAACTCAATGTTTGCCATGCATTGATTTGTAATTTTCTTTGTTGTCCTCAAGCTACACTTGTATTCTTAGATGCATTGACTACATTTGTTCAATGACATTCTTATCTTTGTCCACATAATCATGGTCATCTTCTACATAATCTTTACCAAATATTAAATTAACAAATAAGCTTCATATCAAAACACTTGTATAAGTGAGTGCTTTACAAAACTGTAGACATACTGGATGAAATACAAATGCTCATCCCAAAATTCCCCCCAAAAATGGACTCATCATCAAGCCAAAATAACATAACATGTCAAAGAAAACATAATTGTTGTAGATAAGTGATTATACATGACTTCACTTTACAAAGCACCCAAATGGGAATTTACGACATGTAATTATAATTTTACAAAGCAAGCAAATTGTACAACATAGTCTACCCATCCTTTGTCTATCCTAAGATTATGGGTTCTCTTTTTGGAACCCCCTATAATTTGAAGGTTTCTTTAGGAACTACATCAATTTCCGTGCTGCCACCTATCAGTTTCCTTACAATGGATCACATGACTTCTTTCTCCTTCTTGGGACAATGTTTCGGATGGAGTTTCCAACACTTTTCAATCTGGTACCCATTCATGCTACAATGAGTACAAAAATTATTTTTCTTTCCCATAGAAAAGGAAGTATTCATAATAGGGAGAGACTCCTCATGCTTTTTCCCAAGGATTTGATCCATTCTTTTGACCATCGCCTTACATTGCTCAAAATCTGCCACACAATGGTTAGATGAATCATTGGAAACATTTATAATAAATATCAAAATCACCAACATTTATAACATCCCCATGACACTTATACCTTTCCTTTGGGATGTGAATTTTATGATGAGGACTGGACTTTTCATGTCCCTTGGAACATTAATCTCTCTCTATAGAAAAGTTTTCATCAACACTACCATCATGGTGTGAAATATCGTCACTTGATTATTTATTTGCCTCAAGAATTTTAGAGCACTCTCCAATTTCTCAATGACCATTACCCAATCCTTCATATCATGGTCATTCTTTCACCTCAATAGGATTAGTGATACCTTGGCCATTGACTCCGAGGCCTCTTCCATCATAAATCATCTTACTAAAAGCTTCATACTAATACCTTTCGTATGATTTTCAAAGGATGAAAAATATGTGTTATCAACATTAGATGAAAGAGTAGAACTAGAAATGCTAATTATCTCCTTTGACTTGATACCCATATTTTCCATTTCAGATGTTGATAATGAAGTGGATGATTACCCAAGCCAACCACTTTTACAAACTGACACATAAGGAGAATCTTTCAGATGCTAACAAAACTCACAAGCATCATTATCAACATAGGGTCCATATCTTGTGTATGAATAATGAACACAAATTGGCTTCATCTTAGAGGGGTTATTTGCTACTGATGGAATGGAACTCTCACTAGTTTGTTCCTCTACTACATGCTACAGCTGTAGGCACATTTTCATTTTCTCCTCCTCTAAAATCCTCCTCTACAATTTCAAGCAATCTCCTTAGCTCAAAATTCTCCATTCAAAGAGATAGATTAATCTCCTCCAACTCTTAGAGTCTTTCATGCTTCAATTTATTTCCCATAATTGCAACTTGGTCAAAACCTGCCCTAATACTACCTCATCTAAAAATGGAGGGAACACTCCTCCTAAAAAAATTTACCGTCCTCTGACACTTTGCAAGTTAACAAAAAGGCTCTTTAAAGGTAAACAAGTTTTGCAACCTCTTCAAGAATGTAAGTTTAGTTTTCCATGTGAACTTAAAATATAAACAAATTCACATGCATCTCAAAGTGATAAACATGAAGAGAAGAAGCCAACATTTGATGACAGATTTCACCCCTCCTAGGCTACTTCACCAAGCCTGCTCCAACAAATAGAATGATATATTGATTTTAGTAGTAAATGAGTACATACAACTTGTTGATAATAGAGTGGATTGTTTCTCCTACAAAGAAACATTCTCCTACAAAGAAACATTATCCTACAAATAATTCTCACTCAGAAAAATGAATCCCTACAAAAAGTCATGAAAATGTCAACATAAAAAAGGACTCTCACACAATATGTCCTTGTACTCCATAAGAAATCAAAAGCATAAACATGCAACTCCACAATGAAGAGTTAAAAAGGGCTTCTCTCCTTATTACATTGATAAAAGACTTAAAAGAGCTGCTCTACAGAAGTAACAAATGCTACAGATTAAAATGGAAGGCTGGAAAACCTCTAACTATGCTCTCTCCATGCTCAAATATGCCTCTAAAGTGCTTCAAAAATGACTCTACCTCTAGCACTTAAAGACTTGATTCTTAAAAAATTCCATCATAAATTGCTCAAATCAGAAAAATGAGGTTGTCATTGAGTCTAGGACACTCAAAAAATCCCATCTAGGCTCTTATTGAGTTCAAAAAGGATAAAATTGAGCAAGATATGCTTCTCCAAGCCAAGCTCTATTATTTGTCCTGCAAATTGGCAAAACCTCCTAACTATGTGACAATTTTGCCCTTTTATTATTCCAGTGAGTGACAAGTTCACCCGGGACCAATGATATTTCCATCGCAATTAAGGAAATTTATCACTTATTTAATTGTTCCTATATCCCTTAAGCATTAGACATGGTCATATGGACGCCATGTGGTTGGGGGCTGGGCTAACTGCCTGCCCCCACTGGACCAACTCCCTTCCTTCTCATCGTTGGTTATGGTAAAATGTTATGACTAGGGGTTGGGCTATCTTCCTGCCCCACCGCTAAGCCTCCTGCTATGGTCATATGGCTTTCCATGGGACTCAGGGCTAGGGTTGAGTCCCAGCCCCACTTCAACTTCGATTTTTTGCATGGTCCTATGCACTGTATTATGACCAGGGGCCATGGATAATGTCTGACCGTCTCCCCCATATACACCCTATGTAAAATTTAAATATAAATTTGTGACCATGACTATTAAGAACTTATGCATGGTCTAGCGGTAAGGCACAGAGTTGATTCCCAACAGGTTGAGGGGTTGAACCCCGCCGAGGCCTTCGGGCCTGCTATAAAGTTTTTGGCCAATATTGGGGTGCCACGTGGCACCCTCTCATTGAGCCACGTGGCAGCCTTTGATTAGGCCACCTCACAAGTGCATGAAACAACAACACTATGCCAAATGCACCCTGTATGATGATGCCACATGTCAACACAGATTGGCTCGTCTGACATCATCCCCTACACAGTCAGCTGATGACGTTAGTTGTACGGACTACCCAGTCAATAACCCAATCAACCCTGCTATTGTCTTTTTGGTTGTTGGTCAAAAGCTTCAGAATTTCATAGCTTCTTCATATGATATCGGATTGAGGAAATTCAAACATCGTTGGAATCAAGACGATGAACATTATGGCTTGGTGTCGGTTTCAAGAGATTCCGAACACTTTCATTTTTAAGCCTATTTTTGATCTCCAAATCAATAAGACAAAAATTTACTCTGTTTGTGTGCTTGAGTAGTGGATATAGATAAATTTGTTCATATTACTGTGTTACTTTAGCATAGATTTTAATAGTCAACATAGAGGTAACTTGAGGTAATATTGGTATAAAATTTTCAATTTATTAAAAGTTTTGGAAAATATGATAAAAGATCACTAATTTTTATTTTTCCATAGCACCATTTTCCATTTCTACATGTCATTTCCTTAGACATTGTGATGAGCCTCGGTATTGCAACAAGAATGCTGCAACTCCCAAGGCTACCGAATTTAATTATCAACCTGGGGTTTGTACAAACTTAAGAGGTCTTAGCACTATATGTGCGGCATAAAATGTGTCCTTCATTTGTTTCCATGATGTAATGGAATGCATGTACTAAAGTCAAATCCTAAACTAATTGCAGAAAATGAAATGTTCGAAACGGAACCTTAACCTAAGAAAGAAAGTACAAGGGAAGAGACGAAAATTCAATGCTAAATCACACCATTCCTTAATTAACTGCCAAGAAACTATGCTTTGAAATAATGCTAAATTATCATGAACCAAATGCTACTACCTAAGCATGGAAGTAAGAAGCATCAAACATCACTAATGTGCAAGTAAAGGGACTGAAATAAATCTGTTTTTGTCTTTTCATGCAAAATCAAATATGCATACTAATTTTCTTTGGTGATGTGGCAGGTGAATTAAGGATGTTGGAGGTTGGATGGAAATGTTAGGAGATGGTTGGATGGTGTGGGATACCCTTGGGAGGCTTTTGGTGACTTCCTAGAGGTTTTCCCTCAATTCAGCCTCAAAATAGGCCATTTCAGGAAAACCTACAGGATGTACTAGAAACCTACAAAATGATCCTATAGGAATTACAGTGAACCTACAGGATACAACCGAGAGAAAAATGTGAGGTTTTGGAGGTGATGGGAGGCCTAGGAAAGGTGTGTGATGAGTGGAATGGAGTGGGAAAATTCCTAGGATCACTCAGAACTCAAAACCAAAGTTGGGAGATGGATGGATTTGCTCAAAAAGCTTGGAGAAGTTTCCTTGTGAAATGATGAAATTGGCGAGGGTTTAATGACCAAGAAAATCAAATCCAAATTGGATGGGAAATTATTTTTTTTATTAACTAGGATGTCTTAGGTCCCTATTCCAATTGGAATCACTCAAAAAGACCTATGTTAACCCATGAAAATAAAAAAACATTGCTAGTCGAAAATCTAGAAATTTGAGAACTAGTGAGCTAGTAAATATAAAAATGCCTAACCAAATCAAGTGCAAATGAAATGGGATAAGTTTTTTTATGAACTAGAATTTTTTTTTGATCTAATTCAAGTGGAATCAATTCAATTAAAGCTAATTAGCATGCTCTAAAAAATAGCAGAAATTTATTGTTCTTTGCTAAAAAAGAGGTCCAACACTCTAGATTTGGGAATAAGAAGACTAATCAAAGCAACTCAATGATTATTATGAACTTCAAAAGATTTTACAAGGATGAAATAATGCCTATGATCCTGCAAAAGAACTTACATCAACCATTTAACTCAATCCTACAACAAGAAATCAGTAATACTAAATGCAGAAATAGAAAGAAATAAGAACTAGAGATGCATGCGAATAAGCAATGAAAAGAAGGAAAGAAAATGATACAAAAGGGCTCTGAGGTTCCTATCATGGTCAAGCCCAAGTAAAATCAGATACCTATGGAGGAGAACAAGATTTAGAAGCTGAACATGACACCAATCTTCATTATTTTCATCAATAGAATTACATCCCTGCAAGAAAATGCAATGGTGTTGCAAGAATACAAGCTCTCTCCACAATAACACTAATGAAAATCTCCCCCCCTAGAGCCAAATTTGACTTGGTACTTATTAAAAATGATTAGGAATCATTCCCCATGAATGGAGGAAGCTTTCCTTGCCAAATTCCCTTGATTAGTAGATCTAGTCGCCAATACTAGGAATTTGCGTTAAATGGTAGGGAACACATTCCTAGATTTTCTCAATCATTACCTAGAGGAAAATTCGAGTTGGTACTTATAAAAAATGATTAAGAATCATTCCCTATTGATGGAGAAAGCTTTCCCCACCGAAATCCCTTGATTAGTTGATATGCTCCCTTGATTGGTGGATCTGCTCCCTTGATTAGTGGAACACATTCCTAGATTTTCTCAATCATTGGATTTCCACAATTTGTGCCATAATTCGATAATATCTTGTTGACTTATTATTTATTATTGATCCTCTAGTAGTAGGGAACAAGTCCCTAAATTATCTCCTCCTCGAACTCTTCATAATCCACCCAATATTCTCATAATATTCCACAAAAAATAAATAATATTAGACATAAATATTAAATTATTTATAAGCGTTCCTAAGGAATATATTAAAGTTAAAAATAAATTATCTAATGCAAAAAGAGAGGTTTTAATGTGTTGAAGGATGGTCATATGCCTTGCGTTCCTAATGAATATATTAAAGTTAAAGATAAATTATCTAATGCAAAAAGAGAGGTTTTAATGTGTTGAAGGATGGTCATATGCCTTAATTTATGTTTTAAATTAGAGGCATGGGCCTTAATTTATATCTAATTTAGAGGCCTATCACATTGTTTGCACTCATTGGTACACCCAACTACAAAATATTACATATGCAGTCTATTGTTAGAAAAAGAAAAATAATATGGTGGTATTATGTTCATTATGGTTGAAGTCAAAATCAGAAGGCAATTCATTTCACTTTGATCTCCCTTGTCTACAAGTATCAGAAAATATATTTTTTGAGGTTAAAGGCCTAAAAGTTATATCCTTGCTACCTATTCATACACATGGAAGAAATCTAGTTATGCAAATGTTAAAAAAAGTATATAATATGTCTCATGTTCCACCCAAAGGCATGTATGTAAATAAAAATTATGGTAAACAAATGTTATACGCCAATACCTTACTTTGTTTGCATGAGGAAATTCTAATCCTCAAGTGTGGGGGTGATGTTGGGTCACAAATTCATCATCATTTTGCCACCATTTTCATCATCCATACTCATTGTTTTGATTGAATTAACTAGTTATTTCACTCATTAATCACTCCATTTACCATGTTTTTTTCTGATTAAAAAAACATTATATGTTTCCTTATGCTTTAGTTTTTGATTAAAATAAATTTTCCTTCATTTTTAATAGATTAAAGAATATTATACTTTATCTTGCTAAAAATGGTAGTTTTTAGAATTTCTTACAAAAAACAATTGACTTCCTCTAATAGAATCAAAGGTCGTTATACTTGAACAACTCAAGGAGAAAATATGAGACTTGGATTTTGTTACCACATCCCTCAATATGGTTTTATGTCATTTACAACTTTCCTAGGTTGGATGTGCAAGACCCCAGGTTGTGGCTAAAGCTTCAACAAAATTCACCAGAATTTTTGAACATTCAACTTCCACATCTATTTTGGAGTAGATGAAGGAAAATCATGAAAATATAAGACATGGGTTCTGTGAAAAATATACTCATTTAGGTGAAATGTGATAAGAATCCTCAAAATGTGCACGATTTTGGAGATATTGAAGATTTTCTAATACTTTCAAACCCATATTTTCTGTGTATTTGGGATTTGGTTCTATAATTTATGATCTATAATTTATATATAAATAAATCCTCATGAAGAGGGGGAAGAGTTAGTTAGTTATTCCATATGTTTACTTCAAGAAGAGATTGTTATTTGTAATCAAGTGTGAAGCTGTTTAATACAAAAAGACCCTTCTGTTCAATGGTGTAGCATTTTCCAAAGCTTTTGAGTAGTTTTCACAACATATTCTAGGAGTGCTCCCACTGGTATGTGTTGTATATTTTATTTTAATTTCTTCAGTAGGGATTATTGATGTTTATATTCACTTTATTAGTTATTTTCATTAATTAACACACAATTTGTAAATTCCTGCAATCATTACTCTGTTTTCCTTTAATTATAGGAATTCTTGTAATTTTCTTATTATGATCCTATAATGATATGATCTCCTATATTCCTATAGTGATCTTGTAATTATACAAATTCTTGTAATTTCCCTATAAAATTCTTGTAATTTTCATGTAGCTTTCTAAATTTACTATAAGATATACTTTGTTTTCCTGTAATGACACAATTTTGATAATGAAACATTGGTTAGGAAATAGGATTTAGGATTTCAGAGATCTGTGGCTTGAATCTTTTGAATCATTGACCGGAGAATCCACAGTTTTAACATTTTTGTACCAACGTTTCAAATCCCAAATGGGATCCATCATCAGGATATGAGAATGATGATGACAAAAGAGCAGCAAAGAAATAATAAATAGTGATGAGGATAAAACTTTTAGAATAACAAATTGTCGGCTGAAATAATTTTTAATTAATTTTAAATAATTTAATATTAATTTGTTTTAAATTTTTTTTTAATATATTAATTTGTTTTATTAATATTCTATATATAATATTAATTTGTTTTAATATTGATTTTGTTTTAATATAAAGTATTAATTTGTTTTAATATTAATTTGTTTCATTAATTTGTTTTATTAATTTGTTATGATATTAATTTGTTTTATTAATTTTATACCTAGATCTAAATGAAATTAATATTAATTCTAAAATGAAATTAATTTTGTACCTAGGGAAATATTAATTATAATATATTAAACAGGTCGCTCCCTCCAGACAAGACTCAAGGAACATGGCGCAGATATTAAGAATCGAATTTCCGACTCAGAGCACCTGGAGGAAGAGAAGAACTACATTGGTGAAACAGGTCGCTCCCTCCAGACAAGACTCAAGGAACATGGCGCGGATATTAAGAATTGAATTTCTGACTCAGAGCACCTGGAGGAAGAGAAGAACTACATTGGTGAAACAGGTCGCTCCCTCCAGACAAGACTCAAGGAACATGGCGCGGATATTAAGAATCGAATTTCCGACTCAGAGCACCTGGAGGAAGAGAAGAACTACATTGGTGAAACAGGTCGCTCCCTCCAGACAAGACTCAAGGAACATGGCACGGATATTAAGAGTCGAATTTCCGACTCAGAGCACCTGGAGGAAGAGAAGAACTACATTGGTGAAACAGGTCGCTCCCTCCAGACAAGACTCAAGGAACATGGCGCGGATATTAAGAATCGAATTTCCGACTCAGAGCACCTGGAGGAAGAGAAGAACTACATTGGTGAAACAGGTCGCTCCCTCCAGACAAGACTCAAGGAACATGGCGCGGATATTAAGAATCAAATTTCCGACTCAGAGCACCTGGAGGAAGAGAAGAACTACATTGGTGAAACAGGTCGCTCCCTCCAGACAAGACTCAAGGAACATGGCGCAGATATTAAGAATCGAATTTCTGACTCAGAGCACCTGGAGGAAGAGAAGAACTACATTGGTGAAACAGGTCGCTCCCTCCAGACAAGACTCAAGGAACATGGCGCGGATATTAAGAATCGAATTTCCGACTCAGAGCACCTGGAGGAAGAGAAGAACTACATTGGTGAAACAGGTTGCTCCCTCCAGACAAGACTCAAGGAACATGTCGCGGATATTAAGAATCGAATTTCCGACTCAGAGCACCTGGAGGAAGAGAAGAACTACATTGGTGAAACAGGTCGCTCCCTCCAGACAAGACTCAAGGAACATGGCGCAGATATTAAGAATCGAATTTCCGACTCAGAGCACCTGGAGGAAGAGAAGAACTACATTGGTGAAACAGGTCGCTCCCTCCAGACAAGACTCAAGGAACATGGCGCGGATATTAAGAATCGAATTTCCGACTCAGAGCACCTGGAGGAAGAGAAGAACTACATTGGTGAAACAGGTCGCTCCCTCCAGACAAGACTCAAGGAACATGGCGCAGATATTAAGAATCGAATTTGCGACTCAGAGCACCTGGAGGAAGAGAAGAACTACATTGGTGAAACAGGTCGCTCCCT
The DNA here is from genome assembly GCA_031772625.1 of Pinus tabuliformis. Classification (NCBI taxonomy): domain Eukaryota; kingdom Viridiplantae; phylum Streptophyta; class Pinopsida; order Pinales; family Pinaceae; genus Pinus; species Pinus tabuliformis. The sequence continues at coordinate 1,073,833,175 of CM062816.1, forward strand.
CCAGACAAGACTCAAGGAACATGGCGCGGATATTAAGAATCGAATTTCCGACTCAGAGCACCTGGAGGAAGAGAAGAACTACATTGGTGAAACAGGTCGCTCCCTCCAGACAAGACTCAAGGAACATGGCGCGGATATTAAGAATCGAATTTCCAACTCAGAGCACCTGGAGGAAGAGAAGAACTACATTGGTGAAACAGGTCGCTCCCTCTAGACAAGGCTCAAGGAACATGGCGCGGATATTAAGAATCGAATTTCCGACTCAGAGCACCTGGAGGAATGGAAGAACTACATTGGTGAAACAGGTCGCTCCCTCCAGACAAGACTCAAGGAACATGGCGCGGATATTAAGAATCGAATTTCCAACTCAGAGCACCTGGAGGAAGAGAAGAACTACATTGGTGAAACAGGTCGCTCCCTCCAGACAAGACTCAAGGAACATGGCGCGGATATTAAGAATCGAATTTCCGACTCAGAGCACCTGGAGGAAGAGAAGAACTACATTGGTGAAACAGGTCGCTCCCTCCAGACAAGACTCAAGGAACATGGCACGGATATTAAGAATCGAATTTCCGACTCAGAGCACCTGGAGGAAGAGAAGAACTACATTGGTGAAACAGGTCGCTCCCTCCAGACAAGACTCAAGGAACGTGGCGCAGATATTAAGAATCGAATTTCCGACTCAGAGCACCTGGAGGAAGAGAAGAACTACATTGGTGAAACAGGTCGCTCCCTCCAGACAAGACTCAAGGAACATGGCGCGGATATTAAGAATCGAATTTCCGACTCAGAGCACCTGGAGGAAGAGAAGAACTACATTGGTGAAACAGGTCGCTCCCTCCAGACAAGACTCAAGGAACATGGCGCGGATATTAAGAATCGAATTTCCGACTCAGAGCACCTGGAGGAAGAGAAGAACTACATTGGTGAAACAGGTCGCTCCCTCCAGACAAGACTCAAGGAACATGGCGCGGATATTAAGAATCGAATTTCCGACTCAGAGCACCTGGAGGAAGAGAAGAACTACATTGGTGAAACAGGTCGCTCCCTCTAGACAAGACTCAAGGAACATGGCGCGGATATTAAGAATCGAATTTCCGACTCAGAGCACCTGGAGGAAGAGAAGAACTACATTGGTGAAACAGGTCGCTCCCTCCAGAAAAGACTCAAGGAACATGGCACGGATATTAAGAATCGAATTTCCGACTCAGAGCACCTGGAGGAAGAGAAGAACTACATTGGTGAAACAGGTCGCTCCCTCCAGACAAGACTCAAGGAACATGTCGTGGATATTAAGAATCGAATTTCCGACTCAGAGCACCTGGAGGAAGAGAAGAACTACATTGGTGAAATAGGTCGCTCCCTCTAGACAAGACTCAAGGAACATGGCGCGGATATTAAGAATCGAATTTCCGACTCAGAGCACCTGGAGGAAGAGAAGAACTACATTGGTGAAACAGGTCGCTCCCTCCAGACAAGACTCAAGGAACATGGCGCGGATATTAAGAATCGAATTTCCGACTCAGAGCACCTGGAGGAAGAGAAGAACTACATTGGTGAAACAGGTCGCTCCCTCCAGACAAGACTCAAGGAACATGGCGCGGATATTAAGAATCGGATTTCCGACTCAGAGCACCTGGAGGAAGAGAAGAACTACATTGGTGAAACAGGTTGCTCCCTCCAGACAAGACTCAAGGAACATGGCGCGGATATTAAGAACGGAAGATCTCGTACTTCAGCCCTGGCAGAGCACTCCTTAAAAACTAAACAGCATATCTGTCTGGAAAGCGCATCAATTATCAAACATCAAAGATCAGAGAAGCACTTGAAATTATCAAACATCCTCATAATCTGAACAGAGATAATGGCGTGGAGATTAGCGGGAGCTGGCTTCCCTTGATCAAAGAAATAAAAATCGCAAGGGCATCCCCTGGTAAAGGCCTCAGCAGGTAAGTTATCCCTCTCCTTTCTTGTGTCTTCAATCTTTGTTTTCATTTAGATCTAAGTATAGAATTTCCATTAAATTCTAGGATTTATTAATTTCTTTATTGCTATTGAGTAATTTATTAACCATTACATCAATTTATTATAAATATTAATTATTTATAATAATTAATATTATAAAATTAATATTAATAATCTAATTAAATTAATTAAGTTATTTAGGAATTAATATTATATAATATTATTTTCATTTTAGTATTAATATTCCCTAGGTATAAAATCAATTTCATATTAGAATTAATATTTCCCTAGGTATAATATTAATTTCATATTAGAATTAATATTATTTCATTTAGATCTAGGTATAAAATTAATAATTAATATTTTAACAAACTAATAAAACAAATTAATAAAACAAATTAATATTAAATCAAATTAATTCTATATATTAAAATTAATTTTAAAACAAATTAATATTATATATAGAATATTAATAAAACATATTAATATATTAATTAATATTTCCCTAGGTACAAAATTGATAAAACAAATTAATATCATATCAAATTAATAAAACAAATTAATGAATCAAATTAATATTAAAACAAATTAATACTTTATATTAAAACAAAATTAATATTAAAACAAATTAATATTATATATAGAATATTAATAAAACAAATTAATAGATTAAAATTTTTTAAAACAAATTAATATAAAATTATTTAAAATTAATTAAAATTAATTTTAGAATTAATATTATTTCATTTAGATCTAGGTATAAAATTAATAATTAGTATTATAACAAACTAATAAAGCAAATTAATAAATCAAATTAATATTAAATCAAATTAATTCTATATATTAAAATTAATATTAAAACAAATTAATATTATATGTAGAATATTAATAAAACATATTAATATATTAGAATTAATATTTCCCTAGGTACAAAATTAATTTCATTTTAGAATTAATATTAATTTCATTTAGATCTAGGTATAAAATTAATAAAACAAATTAATATCATAACAAATTAATAAAACAAATTAATGAAACAAATTAATATTAAAACAAATTAATACTTTATATTAAAACAAAATTAATATTAAAAAAAATTAATATTATATATAGAATATTAATAAAACAAATTAATATATTAATTTTTTTTTAAAACAAATTAATATTAAATTATTTAAAATTAATTAAAATTAATTAAAAATTATTTCAGCCGACAGTTTGTTATTCTAAAAGTTTTATCCTCATCACTATTTATTATTTCTTTGCTGCTCTTCTGTCATCATCATTCTCATATCCTGATGATGGATCCCATTTGGGATTTGAAACGTTGGTACAAAAATGTTAAAACTGTGGATTCTCCGGTCAATGATTCAAAAAAAAATAGGATTTAGTTAGACTCGTTTTCTTAATTAGTTATTGCTTTCATTTAAAGTTACTTGTCATAATTAGTTAGAATTTGTATTCCTTAAGTAATGATTAGAGTGATAAATTGAAGGATTTTACATTTTAAATTGAAAGTATTTGTCATTGGATTGGAGTGAATTTGTTTATCAGCCTTAGAACACTAGTTTTCCTAAAAGCTTCTTTTCCATCATATTTTATAGGAAACTTTGACTAAACAAGTAAGTTTTTAGAAAAACCATTTAGTGTGATTATGTAATGTGCCTCTCTGAATTTGAAATCAATTTTCAACTTAAATCAATTATGAAAATTACCTATCTTGAGTTGCATTCTCTTTTCCATAGGAACCCTCAACAACTAGTTCTGCATATATAGTGCTTTCAATTCATAAGTTTACCTACCCTGGGTTGACAAATAAAGGTTAAGAAATATAGCATACTATATGACTTGACAACTTTCTTTCTACCTTAGATTGGATAGGTGCATGCTTTTTGGTAATGTCTAGTGGCCTTAGGATATTTTCTTTGCACATTCATGTACATATTTTGCCACCACTATGGCAGATTTTCATTTGTGTGGTTCTCATCGCCTTGAGGTCCTCTCTCCCTACAAAGAGGGTCTTCTTAAATGTAGACGTAGACTTAACCATACCACTTTCATAAGCACACTTGTGTCAGGGGTCACTTTGGATTATTCTCAAGGGATTGAACCTTTCGTTCACCGAGTGGTAGATATAGTCATTGACCTCATCTCCATACCTTGACACCCATGTCTCTAGGTGGGATTGCAATATTTTTTAGATATTTACATTTTCATTCACCTAATTTCTTTATGAGTAGTACCCAACCTATGACATAACCTATTGTGTCCACACCTTTAGTGATTGATGGTCTCCTAGAGACTGCTTCCATACCTACCTCTACGACCACACGTCCTACCCACACTACATCCATAAAGAACCCCTTCTAATTATAGAATAATCTTTAGGGATCCCTTTTCTCTCCATATAGCACATCCACTATGGGTGCCTCCACATCACTCACCATGTTCTCTCTGTTCATTATTAGTATACTATGAGTAACATACCTATGTCCCATGTCAAATGTTTGAATTCCACATTCACATTTGGATCGTCAGGCACATGATGGGTTTTGGTATATTAGTAGGGAGTATGTCCATACCCAATGGTGGGTTTCCTAATGGTTGGAATCCTTTTTCCTAATCCATGTTGTTTCCTACCACAATTAGGGGCACTTTTGTTTGCAATTGGTTCATTAATCCTTGGGGAAATCAACCATCCATGGGATCTACATTCTATAGAACCATGCCTTTTCCTTGGAATTCCCAAGGGGTAGGGAATTGTTTCCCCAAAAACATGTTCAATCCTTTGGGTACCAATCCTTTTGCCCAAAATTTGGGCACACCCTTTGGCCCAATAGATTAAAAAACTTTTGGGAATCCTTTTGGTGCTAGTGACATCTACCCTAGGGGAACTAACCTTCATGATGATTAAATGGGTGCTAAAGTCAATACCTCTAACTGTTACACTAAAATTTGTCACCATGACTATTTGCAGTTAGTATGGCTCCATCAACTGTCATACTATCCTCCTTGGCAAGTCTCATACCTCTGCTCCTCATGTCAAACTCCAAGAAAGAGAGAAAGTCCTTAAAAAGTCAATTAACTCTGGTTACGCAGTTTCTCTTAACCTTACCTGCGTGTACGCACCCCAAGTTCACAATACCTGCGTACTTGTACGCTCTGTCTGTAAAGGGGTGGGTGCGTACTCCTGTAAAGGTCAAAAGGCGCGAGTTTTACTTCAAAAAAGTTACTTGTGGTCGAATCTAGAGCATTCTAGAAGATGGTTTGACGTGTATTGAGCGCCTCCAGATGGTTCATGTATCCCTATGAAAGAGGAACTTATCCCATCAAGAGGGGAGCTATCCCATTCAAAGAGGGGCTTATCCCATTGATGGTGGACCTGATTAACTTCCTCCAAAGCATTATAAATACAGGCATTGGGCCAGAAGGAGGAGAGGTTGAAAGCTGAACATTCCTAAGGGTAGATGCTGCTGAAATTAGGACTCCCTTATAGAGCTTGAGAGGAGAGATTCCCATCCTTTCTTGGCTTCATTTGGAAGTGGGTGAGATGATCAAAGTAAAGGAGAACTCTTGCTGGACCTTGGGAGGGACCTGCACAACACCAAGGCAATGGTTGTAATGGTTTCTTTTGTTTCCACTTAATACAATTAAGTTCATTTTTCTCAACAAGTTGTTATACATAATTTGTTTCATGTACTCCTTGGTCTTTATGATGAATATGTTTTATTTTATGAGTTATTCAGGTGCTATGTAATCGTTTGCTTGTTAGTGAATGCAGGTTTCGAAGAGAAGGAGGAGCTCATCTGGATCGGAGAGGCTGTACTGCTACAAACAGCGTTGGACTAAAGGTATGTTTTAAACACCCGATTACTTGTATTCTAAATGCATATTTAGGGAAAGATAGTGCTTAATTGTCTTGTTTGTCACTAGAAAGCCTTAGCTTCTAGGGAGGTCGGTTTTGTCCGCAAAATTGACTCTTTCTGCATGACAAAATGGCGACTCCACTGGGGAATCCATGGATTTGATTGATTTCTCTTTTGATTGATACTTTGATTTGAGAAAAGTCGATTTCTTTCTGGTTTTTGGCTGATTGACTGTGAATTTGGGTGGAATAGATTAGGGTTAAGTTAGATTTCATTTTTCTTGGTTTTGCTAGCAGTACACACCCTCTGCGTTAAGCACAGTGCGTACTTGTACACACTGCAGTTTTGTACACAGAGCGTAAACGCACGTGTGCAAACAGGCTGCCTGCGTACCCTGTCAAAAGTTGAGAAAATCTCCATTTTTTCCTTTTTGCCTCTTAGATTTTGTTTATAATTTGTTTTTGCTGCCCAGATCCACTGGTTACCTGTCAGAAGTCTTCATCTAAGCTTGTTTCATTAGTATCAAGGGTTTTAGTGAAATTCATAGAAGTTCTAGCCCTAGGGTTTGATTTTTGCATTGATCCTGTAGTGACTTTGGCTTTAGAAGTTGTAAAACCTTGGATCTCCCTGGTCTTTTCAGTCTTCTTAGGAGTCGAACCTTTCATAAAATCCACCTGTGTGAGAAACCTACCTTTGTGTTGTCTCTTTGCGGAATTTCGAGAAAGCTTGTTGGTTAAGCTGTGAATTTCATTCTTAGGAAAAAGAACAAAAGATTTTGATTTTTGTTTTTGATTGGTTTATGATTCTGCATGAACTAGTCCTTGGTTGAATTGTAACTGAGTAAAACATCCTGGAATTATATTTTGTAGGCTTTTGCCTCATTAGATTTGCTTTTAGGTAAATTTCTCTTAGATTTGCTTTTAGGAAAAATTGATTTGATTGTCATAGATTTTTTAAAATTGATTTTTGTTAAGTAGTTTTACATGCTTTGTTAATATAGGAAAAAAATACAAAAATCTCTTTTGAAGGAAAGTTTGTTTTAGTAGCATTTGAAGTCTTTGAAAAGAGAAAGGAATTTTCGTGAAATAATTAGTGGTCATGTGTTGTATGCTTTGGAAAAGATAAAGAGATTGTTTCTTTGATTTTCGTTGCCAAGAAAGTTGTCTTTATATCAATTTTGCATTCTCCAACTCCCTTAGCTAGGGAATTCATTGAAAAAAGAAAAATAGTTTAAATCATCCTAGGTGCATCTTTTTAGTGGCTTTGAGTCGAGTCTACACACCATCAGTTTCATCTCCACTACCTTTTGTCCTAAAGAAAAGGCATAAAAATTAACGCTTAAAGTAAAATTAACCTAGTAACTTTTTATTTACTAGGGCTCTGAAACACCAATATAGATCAGGCTAGTGTCTTGGAGTAGGAGAGTAATTAACTCTCCAAGACAGCAAAACCAAACAAGTAGCTCATCTTGTGGTAGGATAAATCCAGCTGTTACATTTACGCTCTGGGAAAGCTCCTCTTAAAGGAGAAGCACGAGATCATGTTCGAACCAGTGAGGGGATCAATCCTCCTTCATTGGGAACGACTCCAGATACACACATACTACAAATGGTAAACCTCGGATTATTGTCGAGGAGCCTCGGGTCACTTGTCAGTAAACCTTGGATTATTGTCAAGGAGCTGGCAAGGGGATTGAGCTTGATACTCTGCCCTTGCGTGCTATCGGATCGTAGACTGTTCCCCCAGGTGTATTTGTTGCTGTTGGTGACCTTAGTGACCATTATCTTTAGGGTTCTACCCAAGGTGACGGTGGAGGGAAGATCCCACTGTACCTGGAGTAGACGTCGGCTAGAATCACTTGGATTTTTCGGGGGGTTCACTTCACTCGAGACGGTTAAAGTGGAGGAACTTGTGCCATTCTATTCATTAAGCAGGTTGCCGGGGTAACTGTTCCACCCGCCACTTCTGTACTGAATTCGACGATGTTGGGCTTCATCACCAACTAGTGTTTTCGGTCCGGAATGCTACTGTTTGTGTATGGTTTGACGCCCTAGATTCTTTAGGCGTGTGATTCGAATTTGTTTGGTTCTTTAGAGACTTTAGGCGGTTTTCTCTGAGATTTTACTTTGTTTGCGTGTGCAGTAGTTAAAAGCTTTTAACTGTGGCTGAATTACCGAGACAGTCCCGTAGACTTCGGGGCCAGTCTCCTGAGATTGTAACCGTGGCCGATTTGTTGAGGAAGTCCCGTAGACTTCGGGACCAACCTCCTGAAGACGTCCCGGGTCATTACGAAGGTTTGAAATTCCTTGTAACTCCTAGTGGCAGTAAAGTAGGTTCACCTGAAGAAGGAGAGTCTTCGTTGGTAGTTCATCTTGATTACCAAAGTCTAGAAACAGGTTATAATCCCGAAGCTATTGCAGTTTCCGAGCTTGCTGCTAGTTTTTCATCTACTAGTGATATAGGCGAAGAACCTGAGATATCTGAACTTGTTACTCCAACTTCTAGTGCTCCTGATTCACCTAGGGTAGAAAGAGTCATCACCGAAAATCTTCCTTCTGGTTTGATAGTTATTGAATAACTTGCTCCAGAAGAAGAAATAGGCATCCCTATCCCTGAAGATCAACCTACTATTGATCTACGGGAGCGTGAATCCATTTTTTACAGTCCACCTAGAAGTACTACTTGGTATCTTTCGTTAACTAATTATTTGGACAACTCAGGGTCAAGTTTTTCTCCACCTCGTACTCCTTATCCACCCGGAGGTATTTATACTCCTGTAAATATGTCTAGTCAGTCGTCCATGTTTACTCAATCGCCTGAATCTTTCTTGTACGACAGTCCTTCTGTTCCCTCTGGGTATCAGTCACTTTCTGGTACTTTTGCGGGAGCATCTCCTCAACCCATTGAACATGGGTTATTAACTGGAAACAATGGTAATAAACCGTTGGGCGTAGGAGACATTTACATGATGTCAGGTTCAATTCCCAGTTCTCAACCTCAAGGTGGCCAATTACCGCCTTGGGGGGCAGCCTCAATTAACGCTTGGGGGACAACCTCAAGGTACACAAATTGCATCTGGGGGGGCAACCTCAAGGACAGTATGTACCCGTGGTGCAATACATTCCTCAAGGTCAACCCCAGCCTCAATATGTACCCCAAGGTCAACCTCAGTATCATTTTTTACCTCAAGGTAAACCCTAGTATCAGTACTTACCTCAAGGGTATCTACCCCAAGGTCAGTACTCGAGTCAAGGTTATCAACCACCCCAAGGTCAATCTTATGTTCAAGGTACGGGAAATGTACCTTTCAATTATCAATCCTACCCTCAATCCGGTTATGGATCTCAATATCCTCAACCTGTCATGGGTCAATACCTCGGAATGAACATAGTGTGGGATCCATCGCAAGTTCAACAGGTATTGCAGCCAAGTGTACAGTTGTCATCTCAAGCTGGACAACCCTTAGTTTCTGGTTCACCCTAGCAACCAGTCCAGTCTAATGTTCAAACTTCTGTACCTTCGGTAGTTTCTCAGTCTGGGCCTATTGCCCCTAGTACTCCATCTCAAACGACTGCTGCAACTACCGCAACATCTGTTCAGTCTACCACACTTACTTCTGGAGTATCGACAGCTCCAGTTTCTACTGTCTCTGTAACTACTCCTCAGACATCTTTACCATTGTCTGGATCCATGATTCAAACTACGGTTCAGATGCCTGTAGGACAACCTGGTTTAAGTATGGTTGTCACTAGTCAACCACAATTCGCTTATCAACCGTACCAGGGACAGTACCAATACGGGCCTGCTGTCCAGCAACCAGTTTACCAGTATCAACCGTATCCTGGGTACACTTATCAACAACCACAACAACCCCAGTACGGTCCGGTTAATCCTAGTTTTCCGGGAGGATACAATATCCCGAATGCAATTCCTATTCCAAGTTATCTCGGATATCCTCCTCCTGGGACTGGTCTTGTGACCCAGAGCTTTAGGGATCCTAATCGGCAGTTACTGTTTATCGCAACTTTGGATTTACCAGACTTGTCGCGCCTAACGAACGATCCAATAAATTATCTTCCGTTTTGGCTGCCAATGCCAAATAAGTTGCCCAGTGACATACCCAAGTTCGAAGGTAAGTCTGGAGAGGACCCGTCGAATCATGTGATGACTTACCACCTCTGGTGTGCCTCTAATTCCATCTCGGATGATTAGATCCGCTTACGTCTTTCCAGTTTACTCTCATTGGTCTCGCGGCCAAGTGGTACATTGAGTTACCACGGGCCTCTTTTTATAATTTTAGCCAGTTAGCTACCTCGTTCTTAACTCATTTTCAGTTGCCGGTCAGATATGATAATGGCACGGAGTTACTAACTTCATTAAAACAATCGACGTCCACTTATATTTCCGATCATATTCATGAATGGAGATGTGGAAGGCGGTTAGTGAAAGTTTTTATCCCGGACCAAATCTTAGCTGAATGGTTTGTTAAATCATTGTTACCGAAGATTACTGAAGATGTAGCTAAGGCCAGAGTAGTTACTGAGGAGCAAGTGATTGCTCAAGCGCAGTACCTTGACTTAGTTTACACTCAGTCAGGTACGTTACACGAAAAGATCCCAGATCTTCCTAAGTCAAATCAAATTGCTGCTGCTCCTTCGGGGTCTCATGCCGTTTATGGCATGATTGGTACGGTGAATACTAAAAGTAAGAAGAAATCCTCAAATAATTCGTCACCTATTATAACCTTACCAGACTCCCTAACAGGAGAATATTCTGCTGAAGTTTCCGCTGATATTCACGCTGTAGAGTCATCTACAGCTAAATCAAAATCCGGTGGGAAAAAGAAAGGTAAGAAGAAGAATAAAGCAGACAAAACTCCAAAGGAGAAAACAGAAAAGTCGGAAACCAATGAAGAAAAGCGCAAACCTCGATATCCTTGTCTTATTTGTGAAGAGGATAATTTTACAAGAGATTGCCCTCATCGGGCCGAGGTTGTGAAAATCGTCAAGGGTTCCCCAACTCCTGCTGTTTTGAAAGATCCATTTCCAAAGCAGGAGAGTAAGATGATAGGTTCTTCCTCGAGTGCCAGTGAAGAACCCATATTGATGATTTCTCATGTAAGGATTGCGACTCGATCGCAAGATTATGGTAGTAAGAGTCCTGTTGATGGCAAAGAAGCAGAATCTTCTCATTCTAATCCATCAACCTCAGCTCCCGGTTCCGATCCACTACAGATCGAGAAACCTAACCCGGACTTAGTAATCAAACCGCCCGCCAAGGGTGTACTTCGAAGGTCTGCTTTCAATCCACATGTGAGAGCGGCCCAGAATTACAACATTGTTGAGGATTTAGCTGTTTCACCCTCAGCAATGTCGGCTTTGGAAGTGCTGCAATCATGCCCAGCACAACGCAAATTACTTTTGTCGGCTATAGGAGCTGTTGATGTTCAGGACCTGAACCTAATAATCTTTGATCTAGAAAATAGTACACCGCATTTACCTCATCAGATGGCTTTCCAGATCCCAGTGATAGTAAAAAATAGGCCTATTCATTGGACTGTAATTGATGAGGGAGCTTCCACTTGTATTATGTAGATACAGTGCTGCAGATCGCTTGGTTCTCCTTCACTAAATCAATCCCCGACAATTCTTAAGGCCTTTGATGGCCGTGGGTTTCATCCGTTTGGCATTCTATAGGATTTGCCTATAGGGGTTGAAGGAAAAACCGTTAGTCTGGATGTGGAGGTGGTTGATGCCCCTCTAGACTACAACCTTCTCTTGGGTTGAAGTTGGTCTTATGCTATGACAGCGATCGTTTCATTGGTCTTCAGAGTAATAAAGTTTCCATATAATGGCAAGATCATAACAATAGACCAGCTAGCTTACTTTTCATCCGACCCAGCCTCTTCAGAGAGTATCCAGCATGTCGGTAAAACGATTATCCCTTATAAGGATGTTGGAGTAGGATTAGTTAAAGATGCCGATTTACTGGGCACTTTTCCTTTTCCTCCAATCAACGCCTTGTCTTCATTTGCATCTATTCATATGATCACTTCAGACACCATTGTTTATGACGATCCTTGGATCGTTCCTTCTGAATCTGAGATAGACTCATTTGGTGATGCTATGCCTTTGAGTCCATATGAAATTGCCTATGAAGCCGTGCAGTCTTTTACCGACCCACGTTCAACCAAAATCGACCAAATGAATGTGGTCCGTGAGGAATCACTTTTCACATCAACCTCGGAGTTAATAGCGTTTCCCGAAGTTGTGTCATCTGACGAGCAACTTTGTGAAGTCCTGTGTGTAGACGATTTACCATGGGAAGATCTCCATCACAGATCTTCGTTTTTACCTGAGGATGATCGTTTTGAAAACGATTTCTCATCAATCTTTACAGCTGAATATGTCAAAGAAGCTCAGAATCCAATGAAACATCCTGATTTAGAGCTGAATTTGGGAAACATCTCTCGAACTATTCCCATTGACATTTCAGTCAAGCCCGGAATTGTTGAGCACATTCATATAGGTGCCTCATGTTCAGATGACGAAATTCAGACATACAAGGCCCTATTTCAAGAATTCCGCGACGTGT